>CM055846.1:24490082-25807582 GCA_029490765.1 Euthynnus affinis
TCATAATTTTAATACTATATGCAACAGCTTATAGCATTATAAGCTGTAGGACCCCCTCCCCAAGGTTACACTGTTTTATTGTGCCAATCGACAGCATTCAGAATTCTACGATCTGCACTCCTCCAGTGCACACCTGTCAGATTATGTGGGTTTTGGCTCAGAAGCGTGCATGCACATTTTGAGCAGGTCTCTCTCATTTTTCTGTGTGTGTGTGTGTGTGTGTGTGTGTATGTATGTGTGAAAGGGAAGGGAGGGGGCCACGAGTGCAGGAGAAAGGTTCTGGATGCGATGTGCTCTAAGATGAGTGTGTCTACATCTGTCATGTTGGAGTGCGCTCAGTCTGTTCTTGTTTGAGACAGATGACTTCCTCTGCTCCCCAAGGTCCTCCTGTTATTCTGCATCCCTTATCTCCTACTGATCTGACAGACGGCCTGCACCGTGTGTATACTTTTTATTTGTTTGTGCGTCGACGTGGTGTGTGTGTGAGTGCGTGCGTGTATGCGAAACCTCACCGCGTGCGCGTCCGTGCTTTCTTGTGCTCGTGCATATAGGACAATGTCAGCCTCTGTCCGTGTGTGTGTGTGTGTGTGTGTGTGTGTGTGTGTGCTGAAACGCGGTGATGCACAAGTTTTGCGCTGTGTATGGGAGCGTGGGGGTTTTGCAGCATGCTGAGTTGGGAAATGGAGAGTGGAAAGTGCAGCGGTGTAAAAGCTCTGCCCCGCTGGATTTCACCGGAGAGGTGACACACAGACACCCGCAGCTAAATGATGCAGAAGCTCTCTGTGTCTGCAGGCTGTGAGCCTTGTACAGACACACCACATTCACAGAAACACACACACACACACACAGACACTTTTGGAGCTGCTGACAGGTCCTCTGCAGAGGTTAAAAGCTGTCATAAGTAGTCTTGAAGCACTAGCCCTCTGGTACTGGCCATGGAAGTCTTTAATGCCCAACCTTTGGCTTGGTAATCTGGGACTGGTCTTGACTGATGTACAGAGACCACACACACACAAAGACACACACACACTGATGTGCTCACAAAACTCAACACGGAAATTTACATCTTCTCAAACATTGGTACACATAAATGCCACAGAGATGCACAAATACACATACAGTTGCACAGAGGCCAAAGTACACACAACCGGAGACTCAGGGGAGAGTGTAAGAGAAATGGTGAGTGTGAGAGAAGCAAGCTGGCAGACGCACACACATACACACACACACACACACGCAATTCAGCACACACATATGCTTCCTCTGCTTCACAGAGAGAGATCACCTCCCACTTCTTCTTCTTTCCAAACTAAGCTCTCCTCCTCCTCCTCTCAACTCCTCACTTCATCACCTCCTTCCATATTCCCTCACCGGCATATGCACGCACGCACAGACACCCCCTCCCCTCCCCTCCCCTCCGCCCTCTAAACACATACACATACACACACTCACACGCAAGCACACTTCAGACAGATCAAGTCTCACTCCTCCCCAGCTCGCACACTCTCTCGTCTTCAAAAAAAAAAAAAAAAGGAATCTCCCGCTTCCTCTCCTGCCCCTCCTCACCCTGCACTCCTCTTTCCATCCCCTTTCTCTAAACACCCCCCCCCCCCACACACACACACACCTCTCCACTTCACCTTCCTTCCCTTACCCCTCTGCAGCACATCCCTCCCCACCTCTTCCACCACTCTCCCCCTCCTCCCATCCGGCACTATCCCATAGTGCTCTCTGCTGGGAGGATTTAGAGGTACCCTGTAATTTTGGTGCCGGAGGAGCTCTTAAGTCCTGCCTGATCTTCTGGCTATAGAGGCAGCCAATGTGTGTGTGTGTGTGTGTGAATATATATTTGTATGTGTGCATGCACATCCCAGTGTGTGTTTCAGTCTGTGCTCGCTTCTGTGGGCCCAAGTGCTTACATGTCTGTATATTTTTTCGCAACCATTTCAAGTGTGGTTGTATTTGTGTGTGTGCAGTTGTGCATGCTTTTTTTTTGCTTGTGTGTGTGTGTGAGAGAGAGAGAGAGAGAGGGAGAGGGAGAGAGAGAGCAGTCTACTCAGAACGCAGGAGAGGAGCTCCCTCTCTGGCTGTACACTGAAGCAGTGAACTGAGCAACAGTTGTGTGCACTGGGCTGCTAACCACCTTAAACCTTGACACTAATGCCGCTACCTGCTTACAATACACACAGCAAAGTGGCTCCTGGGAACAGGCAGCACTCGGTAATATTAGAGCTGCTACATGGCGAGGCTTTGCAAAAAAAACAAAACGGAAAAAAGTAACCGTTGTTGAACATGAAGATGAGAAAATCATCTGTGTCCATGCGCATTACCCAAAACCACATTCATTTTAATGTAAATTCAATATTGGATTTTGAAAATAGCATGAAAAAATGTGCAGCACCGGCGTCACAGATATGACTGTTTTATATTGTCTGCCAGGTTTGATTATTGAAAAGAAACACGAGAAGAAAACACTGGCTGAGCTGAGCAGGCCTAATTCATCTGAGATGATATGAAAAGTCTGAATGAATTTTCTTTGCCGATGCCAAACCTGTAGAGGAGTGCTATGTGGGAGAGATGGCGAGTGAGAGGTTGGAGGTTGATTACTGATTTCCATTTCTATTTCTAGGACAAAGAAATGGAGGGCTGATGGGCTGGGACATCTATTTAGATCCATTTCATTCTACCATAATCAGGCTTTAGCCATGCCCTAATACTCAGGATTTGAAAAGGTTCAAAGTGCAAACATCTAGATCCCTAGTATTATTCCAGTCTGCCAACCTCACTCTGTATATGTTTGCGTGTGTGTGTGTGTGTGTGTGTGTGTGTGTGTGTGCATATGTGCACGTGTATGCTTGCATGCATGCCAGGGCTGCTGGGGAGGGTTATCTTTGGAATCAGGCCCATAAACCTAATCTAACCCTCTCTGTGCTCATTCAGGAGTGAAATATTTTGTGCAAATAGGCTCTCTTTTCCTTCTCCCCACTTCTACTCTGGTTTGCTAATGTAAACAAAAACCAAGATAGGAATATCGCAGGTATGAAAAATAGCCATTTCTGTTGTGACGCTCTGTTTGATACAGACACACATGCCTGACAGGGTTGTGTTTAGCTCCCTGCAATGGATGAAACAGCTCCGCTGCTGGTGTTTTTCCTTGATTCTAAGTGTGAGTGATCAGGTTGTGGTTGTGCCTGTTTATGTATTTAGGTTTTTTTTTTTTTTAATGTAGACATTATTACCGGTGGTTACTGTGACTACCCGCTGCCTGCTCGGCTCGTCTAAGTAGAAGTCTGAATGCTGTGGAGAATGGGAGGGGAGGGGGGGGCGGCGTGTGAAAGGTAGCCAATGAATGTCACCTCTCATCCACTTTCTCATTAAACAACCTGCTCTCTGTCTGTCACATGGGCTGTATCTATCCCCTCATTCGGTGCTTTGGGCAGATGTTGAGCACGCGAGCGCGCACGCTCACGCATAGACACTTGAGCACACGCACACACACGTACACACAGCCCATTGCGTTGTATGAAAGCAAGCCCCCTGGGCTGGACAGGAATAATAAGCAGCAGATGATTCATGATGGAGATGGGGAATGTATTCAGCAGGACCACCTGAGTGACCTCATTTAGCAGACCTGAGAATAAATATAGACCACCACATCGCACTTTAGCCTTAGCTTGTGTCGTCTGGGCCAGTCAGCACTGCATCTCTCACACATCTCCTACTCTTCTCCTCTGACCACCTCAGGGAGCAGTCCCTTCAATCTATCCCGAATGTCCTTGTGGAATCTGTGTGAATTTGTGTATATGTAAGTGTGTGCATGTACATATGCATGTTAATGCACCAGCAGTAACGAAGTGTGTGTAGTATTGGAACAGGAGCCTTTGTTCCAGGCCAGTTCTTTCCCCTGTAAGGCTCTCTCTTGGCTGATACATGTGTACTGTAGATATTTCCCAACATCAACATTTGGCACCTGGTTTCTCTTATGACTTCAACAGCTGTAGATCTTTTGTTCTCCCACTAGTCACTCTGCGGCCAATGATCCACACCCACAAAGAGAGCCTTAAATCATACAAAAAAAAAGCTTTGGAGCCGACCGCTTTATTAAAAAAAAAAGCGACATTCCTTCATGCAATGACCAGTTCTTTCGGCATTCTGAACCGCTAACGTCGAACCGGTTTGTTCCACTAAATCATTAGCAGCAGACGGGGGAGTTTCTTTGTTCTTCGTCCTGTCATTGCTTTATCCCCTTGTGTTTTTATCTCCGCTGAGACTCACAGGAAGACCCAATTCCCCAGTTTCCTCTTTCCAAAACATGACATGACCGTCGGCCTTTTAATATCTGGAAATCCAGATTTGGATTAACGTCAGTATGCAGGGATGAAACGAGAGTGAGAGGGTTATAGAGGGAGGAAAAATTGACTGAGAGACAGAGTGGATGGAGTGAGTGAAAGGCTTTCAGATTAAAAAAAAAAGAAAAGCTGGCAGTGTGTCCTTGTTGTGGAGTAGGGTTAGGGAGTTTGAGAAATGCGGCTGGCAATCATGGTTTTTTTTGAGTGAACTCTGACATGATAGATGTAAATATACTGATATCAGATACGGGTTAGAATGACAAACACAGGAGTGCATGACGGTGCTTAGTAGTCTGCAAGATCCACCGCGCATTTTTTAATGCACTCAACAGTTGTTTCTGTAGTCGATTTCCATCTTGAATAGTACTTAGAAGATGGATTCACATGGAGTAACGCATAAGGAAATGTGGTTAAAATTGGACACAGTTAATCGGATTATGAATTTCCAGCAGTACAGTTAAGGCTCTGAATTATTTGATGTTTTAAATGGCCTGAATACAAACAACATATAAAGTGATCATCTCTTTATAAATCCAGCTCTCTTTCAGTAGTTCGCCTAAACAGAGGCCTCCGAGGGCTAACTTATCATCATGCCACATCAGTAATGCAGGAGTCTGTTCAGCCAGCCTGAAGGAATAGTTAATTTAGATGACAGAAGTAAGTTAACACTGAGAAGATTTGCTCTCCCTGAGTGGATATAAAATTCATAGCATGACACTCACTCTTAGTCAGATTATTCAAGTGCCTTTGAGCTTGATCTTCAAAGAGCTAATTTTTGTATAACCTTGCTCTGGAAATTTAAAAATCGAAAGAAGAGGAGAAATTGGGTGGAAAATGGCAGGCTGAGGTTAGCACTCGTGGCAACGTCTGGGCCATTCAGGCTGCAAGACGGTGTGCCTTTAAGACTAGGAACAGGCTCATTCACCTCCCTGTCTTTGAATGTTCCCTTTAAAAGAGACTTGCTCCTTACATAGACTTAACATAAATCATAAGACTCACTTAGCCTTGAGTGTTCATTCACATTAATGTCCCACGTAAATTTTAAATCTTTTTTGTTACCGAGTTGCAGTCAGCCCCGCTGGCCCCCTCGTATATATGTCAGTGTCCGGTTCACTCAGTCGTGTTGAGTCTACAGAGGGGAATTTGCCAGAGAGCTCCTGACACAATGTTATCACAATCAGTCTCACAAATTATCACCAGCCACACTAACAAAATGTTGTGGTTCACTTTGTAATTTAGAGCCTGAGTATGATCTGATAATGTAACATAATATTAGTGCTATTCATTATTTAGTTTTCTCCAATTTCGCCGGAGCACAAAGCTGAAATCCCACAGGGCAACAAAACATCAACATTAATAATACTTAGGAATGACAAGGCATGAATCAACTAGATGAGGTTTTCCATAGCTGCAGAGGCAGCTTTCAACACTGCTTGATATAACATCACTTTATAGCAGGAAAATGCATGTAGAAACACTGATACATGCCAGCAAGGGTAAGTATTTTGATGTTTATTTGGACCCACCCAATCCCCCCCCTCTACCCTGTCTGTAGCTTAGTCTGCCTCTCTTTGTGTCATCATTAGATAAGCACCCTCTCCAAGACTATCTCATCATAATGAGGGTGCCATCTGAAGCAATCACCCAGGGAGATGGTCATTGAGTTAAGAGGGAGGGAAGGGGAGGGGTAGAGCCAGATAGCGCAGATAAAACAAAACTAAATGAAGTGAGCGAGAAAACAGACAGAGAGAGGGAGAGGGAGAGGGAGAGAGACCAAGACGGATAATGCAAGGAAAAGAAACAAAAGCATTTCTGGGGAAGGGAGTAAGTTGAAACAGCAGACTAAGCGGAGATGGAGATCATTTGGGGAATTCCAAAATTAGAGCTGCCATCGCATGCGCCCACACAGGCGCACGCACACACACACACACATATACACATACACACACACACACACACTGCCTTATGCTTAGCTGCTCAGTGTTAAGGTCAGAGTCACACTCTGTCTCCCTAGGTCATTATCATGGGCCCTAAAATAGACAGCCAATTGTGTCACAGTGCCTGAAGTGAATGTGACATTGAATAAACAACCCCCCCGACCCTGAGCTCCTCGCTCAAGTCAGAGCAGAACACACACTTTAAAACAAATGGAGACGAGCTAACACACACACACACACACACTCTAATACAGAAACGGACACACACATGTATTCACAAACATTAAGGGAGGCATTTAGCTCTCAGCACTACCAGCAAGTAATGACACATGTGGCTCAGAGGGAGTAAGCTGCTCGAGGAGTTGGCAAGCAGCTGGAACTCTCGCTTGGCATGTCTCACTGCTAAACTATGCACAGACAGAAAACACACACACACTCACATACGCTCACACACAGGTCTGACCATGCTCTCCTCTCCACCTCAGCACCCACGCTCCCTCAGTAGGCTCTAATGTTGTTCCATTCATTTGACTTCACTTTATTGTGTTAATGAGAGATACCGTTGAGAGGAGCTGGCAGTTGATTGAGGGTGAGAACGGCTAATCACTGGAACAGCTAATCAGTGCTTGTCGTAAATATTGATTAGTTCTGTGTGCTATGGACGTGCTCATTAACCAGTGTGTCATCTTCTCTCCTACTCTCCTGGTTTTCTTTTCTTTACCCTCCCATCTCCCCCCCACCCCCCCTTGTCCTTCACCCTCTCCACTCTCCTCCACTCTTCGTCTCCTTCTTCCCCTCCAGCAACCTCCAATGGTACAGTAGAGGGCCTGGAGAACCGGGAGGGAGGTGTGTGCAAGAGCCGAGCCATGAAAGTCATCATGAAAGTCGGGCAAGGTAAATGTACGCTCACCTCACATGTAGAACACAATACAGCAGTGTTGCCTTAAAGCCGTGTTTCACTTTGGTGTGACATTCTCATTTATCGCCATGTGTGCCTAGCGTGACTTTGTCCGCCACCGGCCTCCAACAGGAACGGATCTCTACAACTGTTAAGTTGTGTTTTGAAATAAATTGGCCAACAGCGTTTGTGTGTTTTTTAAAAATATATATTTTAATATATATTGCTTATGGTCATTACAACTAAGGCTGGGCGATAATTCATTGTAATTGTTTATCAACTTCCAGTGGTATCACATCATGATGATATTATAACATCATGTTAGTAATTTACATAATCCTGTTTTCCAAATTAATGATTAAGAGCAAAATATCATTTAAAAACAAGCAAACAAAAATATAATATATATATAATAAAAATATAATTATATAAACAGAGTTTTATCAGATGTAATGGAAAACTGGTAATTGCATTTAACATCAGTTTTTAAAAAAAAGTATAATTGCACAGATTTGGCCTATTGTGATATATCTTGATATTTAACAATATATACCATAATTTATTAATATTGTGATAAAGATTTTGTCCATAGTGCCCATCTACCATTAACAGCCATTTAAAATGTATTTGATACGTTTAGTTTGATAATAATACACACTAACCATAACCCTAACCCTAACCCTTTGTTAGATTTTATTAAAGTTTCAAGTTTATTAAATTGATAAATACACAAAATAAAAAACAATAGTCACGTATTGCCTCTTCCTTTATTTAAAAATAATGAAAAAATTCACAATAATTCACTGTAAATATTATTATGTATTTACAAGCAGTATATACACACTTAGTAAATTATAATAAATTACTTATAAGCACATGTAAGGACATTTTAAGTGTTTATTAAAGCATTGATGCAACAATCACTTCTGTGACACATTAATAATAGCTTATCATTAGTTAATGAATGATTGATAATGTAGAATAACATTGCAGTAATCATATTTAATGATATGGTGTATGATAACACACATGAACAAATCCTGACAGTGTTTAATGAAACATTTATTAACATACCATTCAAAGTTGGTTGAAAGCTGTGTATCAATGTGATGAAGTAAATTAAATCTACCGTGTAAAATACTATCAAAATTCTATCTCTCATAAAACATTTTCTCAAACTCTCAAACAAAAACAAAACTAATAAAAATAATATTCAGTTTTGATTTTTTTTTTAAAAATCATCACTAATTTAGTTGAGTTGGTTTGGATAATGGATGTTGTATTGTGATAATGGAGTTGAGGGTCTTTTTAGGGACAATATGATGAAGTATTTCGATTTGTCAGGCATTTAAGTCCCATTTGGTTATTTTGTTTGTTTCTTTTTCAATTGAACTACCAGAAAATGTACAACTGTATCATAATATACTGTACATATATTGATAATGTAATACAAAATTCAGTCATTCATTCAGTCATGTCCAGTAGTTTTAAAATCTCTTTTTATATACAGTTTGTGCAAATAATGTGGAAAAAGAGATCATTATAAAATAACTACCAAATTATAAATGACTCAGAATAATTTCTCCACATGCAAAGTTTGAAAAAGGCCTCCAATGTTTCTGATTTTTATCCAGTAATCACAGAATGAAAATGTGTTTGAAATCGGTATGTAAGTGCATGGTTGGGGTAAGTCATCTAAAAATGCTGGAAGTAAACAAGCAAGCTTTGTTTAGATATCCTTGGACACAACATTTGGTTTGCATCATACTTTTAACTTGTAGGCGCAGTTTTGCTTGACATGTGGACATCCATATCCTGAATTTGACAGGATACAGTACACAGATGTGTTACTCTGTAAACATTCCCCCCATCCTCAATGTGGTTGTTTTGACCGATGCAGACACTAACCACCATCTGAGAGGAACATCTGCCTGCCACGATGAGCTGATTCTGAGTTTAAAACCTGGATCTCACATGTCAAAAATAAACTGAGACTTGCAGAGAAATCTGCAGAGTGTGAGTGTGTATGTCTGCACATTTGTGTGCAGATATTTGAATGTTGGCTGGTGGGATGACAGCAGTGTATCCTGGCAGTCGGTGGGAGAATAGAAGCTAACAAGCTGCTGATGCTAGCAAGGTCTGAGTCAGAACAAATTCAGCAGATAGAGTGAAAAATACCCACAGCACCAACTCAGAAACAGACAGGCATTGCATTATCTTTCCATGTAGGTCAATCTGAACATCTGACAGCCCGGGATTGCAAATAATGACAACACTGCTGCATGAGTGCAGGCAACACAGTCTTTTACACTGAACTATTAAGTTTTGGGGGAAAACAAATCCCTAAATTCACGTTAATAAAAGTTGAAAGCAAATGTCTTATTTGAGGAAAGTTCTAGGAAAGTTCTTCTCAGCTTGAGTTTGTTTCTGTGGCTGCCGGCTGTTCCTCAACTTCGCCAGAGCCTGCACTCATTTCCCAAAACGGTCCGAAGCGAGCTGTCACTCACAATCAATGTGCCCTAAAAACCTTGTTAGAAAAGATGCTGTTGGCCCAGCCGCTACTGCTTTTAAATCTATTTCTGTGGGTGGAATTTTTGATGCATAATCTGCCCATCCAACCCAGTATCTATTTGAAGAAGGGCCGTGAGAAATCAGCTTTGACAGAAACTTTGATTTAGCTGCTGTACACTATCTATTGATAGTTTTCTTTAAGATAGGAAGATGTGACCATACTAGCAATTTAATTGTCTCTCTTTGAACAATTATGTTATTTTATTTACTCTTCTAGAGCTGAAAGAGTGTGTTGATTATTCAATAAATTGGAATGAGTCATTTATTGAGCAAAAGTGCCCTACATTCACTGGTTCCAACTCCTCAAATGCGATAATTTGCTGCTTTTCTTTGTTTTATTTAACCCTGTGATGCTTTGGTCATTGGAAGCTAAGCTCTGCCATAAGTGGGTCAAAATTACCCTTATTTTTTGTTAACAATAAATATAATATCAGTAGTATATAACTATCATCTTCATTTTGCACAAAATAATTATTTATTCTACAGTTCTGTTACATTTTATTGTAAATTTTATACATTTTAAAAGAACATGAAACATTTGCATTATTGACACCCTAAACCTCCCCATTGCATCAATGAACTGAGTTGCCTTCCACTCAGTTCCTCATGTGTGGTCTGACATGCTCCATAAACGCTGTGATAATGCAGTTACAGTCTGGGTCGTCCTCATCTGAGATGTCAGATTCTAAGTCTAACCACATCTCTGATTCCTTATTCAGATTCTCTCAGACCATGTCAGCTGTATGTCTAGCGGGCCTATCAACACTACATATAAGGACAATATATACAAAATCAAGATTTTAAATGGCACATCAATATACACATACAGTATGTCATCTATCAACCAGAAAATATATTTATTAAAGATATATTATCAAATTATTAAACTACCAATAACTCTAAAATATGCTACTTAGCTAAGCCATTTTTTCATAAAAACATTTTTTACAAATCCACCCCCCCCCCCCCCCCCAAAAAAAAAAAAAAAAAAAAAAATATATATATATATATATACACTTCGATGCTGAGTGGTGATATGTGGTTCACAGTAAATACTTAATACACCTGATAGAAATAAGTGGTAAGGATGAAAGGTTTCTATATATTTTCATGTAGGTCTTTTTTGGCCCACTTTTGTTCATTTAAAACAAAACAAAACAAAACAGTGAATTACGTAAAATATAAAACAATAACAATAATATATTTTTTTTTAAAACTACATGGAAAATGAAAAAAAAAAAACACATTAGTTGGATCATTTTTAACCCACCTTTGAATCTAAATGTTAACTGTAAATTGTTATTCTTTTGGACTGTTGCTCAGACAAAACATGTAATTTTCTGATGTCACCTCTGGCTCTGGAATATGAAATAAAATAAGCGTAAGTTAGAGCCAGACTCTACCTTCTGCAGGCGGACTCAATGTTGTTTCAACAAACAAACACACAAAAAAAAAGCCTGGGCTGCACCGCTTGGCGCTGACCCCAGATGCTATTGTTTTTAAGCCACATTTTCCTCATCTCCGCAGCTGAATGCCAACACTCCCGGTAGCCAAGTCCCCAATATCTCCCCATATGTCCACTCATACTCCTTTGCACTTTGCACTATGGATTTTATTTCAGTGACTCATCCTAGTGAGCAATATGCGTTCATTCCTTTCATGTTACATTTCCAGTTATCATGGAGACCCTCCCAACCTTAATCACGTTGAATCATCTGTTTGTGGGAAATTATGCAGGCTGACACATTGTTATTTAATTGTGCTTTAAATGGCCCGTGTTCCGTCTTTTGTCTTTTTATAAGACGTGAAGTAAAAAGGAAGAGAATGAGATATTGAAGGGGAAATTCTAGGAGCCCATATTTTATACATCCATCACTGTTCAGCGCTCTCCACCACATCATGTCACCGAGCTCATTAGAAATATGTTGACTCACCGCCTCGCACTCATCTCCCCCCACACTCCTCCTCCTCCTCCCCCTCCACCATCACCATCACCATCACCACCTTCATTTTCTCTCTCCCCTTCCTCTCACAACATATCTGTCTCTCTCTTCTGTCGCTCGATCGTCGTCTCCCTCACTCTCAGTCCTACTCTTCCCCCCTCCTTCTCCCTCCTTCTGGCGGGTTGGCAGTTCTGAGGTAGTTGCTGTCTGCATAGCTAAGGGAAATGTCAGCAGTACACACAGAAAAATGGGTCAGAACATTAGAACGCTCCCTGCACATGCTCAGTGGTTGAGACACAGTGTTGGGGTTATATGCGCGGAGTGAATCAGATCACTGTGTCCTCTCGTATCCTCTGCCATGCGTGAATGTTCCAACTTCTCACTCCTGTCTTTTCTCATCAATTATTGACGGCGCACAACAGCTCACGGCTAAGTTCACCACTGCTGCAATCAGTATAGAGCAATGCGGACATGGAGAAGACAGAGGAAGAAAGGAGATCAATGTAGTTAACAGTCTAGTTGTGTTTAACAAATACCAAAAAAAAGTGGAAGAGTGGACGCTGCCATGAGTTGCTCTTGGTCTTTCGATTTTTCTTCTCTCTTTTCTAGTTCATATCTGTCAGACATCCCCACACCCGATTCATTTCCCTTTTACGAGCCTCAGCCAAACCGTGTTGGAATTAGAAAATAGACTGCTAGACTGTCAAGCCCTTTTCACTCACACACACACACATGCGCCACCACACGCATGTCACACAAAACTTGCCATAAGGGACTCAAATGTAAATTGCCTCACCACACGCCCTCCTCTCTATTTCTCACACACACCCCTTGAGCAAGCCTTCGGGCAGATGCAGATAAGGCCTGATAGAGGAGAGGCATCTGATAGTGTTCTGTGGAATCCATCTGACTGGCTACGGTAATAGTTTGTAACTATCGTCTGTCTGCCGGCCCTGCCCTCGTAAAAGCCACATCGTGGACCCACCAGTGTTTACCGCACAAAGACTTCAAAGTGCGTGCGCTGAAATCACAACAGGCAGACAGATAAACTGTCTGTTTCCTTTGCATTCCCCTCAGAGCTTATGCAACCCCTCCTCTCCCCTTCTCCTCTCTCCTTGTCTCCCCCCTTCTCTTCCTGTCCTCCTCTTCTCTCCTCTTCAGAAGTATACCTCTTTTAGGCAGAGTTAAAGCCAGAGCAATAAATAAGGCATATTATGGCCTTTTAACGTGATGAATAATGTAAAACAATAAAAAGTTAATATATAACTACTTTACCCTCATTCTGCCATGCCTAAGTGTATTGTAAGTATATTTTAGGTGTAAGCTTGTGTGTGTTTGCATGCATGTGTGTGTGTCCTGAGCTCTCATGAATGTGTCAGTGTTGGAAATGACTGTCTGAGTGTTTGCTGAAGGAATTGCTGATGTAGATGTGAGCTCATTTTTTACGACAGGACAGGGATACTGGCGTGTTTCACAGACGTTCGCTAGCTTGTCCTTCCTCTTTTTGTGCTTTCATCTTTACTTCTGAGAAGCTTTCAACACATGCAAAGATAACCTTCTCTGTGTATAAAAGATATATCAAAAGATAATAAAAAATAATCCTTGCCGATACAGAGGCACAAGTCATTGTAATTCAGTGCATGCAGCTTGCCAAGGCTGAGTTTCTGTGTGTTTTTGTTTCCCACAGTCCCAAACGCAAACCCCGTGGCGCCGGAGGTTCCAGAGGACAACGCCATACCGGAGTCCAGTCCCAGTCCGCCTGACCAGGGTCATATTGGACCCGAGATGCCGGGAAACTCTGGTGAGCAGATTGACAGAATGCTTTCTATTTTCTAGAGCACAAATATTTTAGTAAAATAAAGGTTTTGGAAATGTAAAAAAAACGAATATTCACAGCCTCTAGGGTTCCTCTAATAATTAATCACATTTAGCCTGAAAAGAGAAAATAAAAATCATAGTTGAGTCTTTCGAAGTACGTACTTGCTCATATGCTGCAGGCATTCCTTTCATTTCTTTTGAGGGGGGGGGGGGTGGGAGGTGAGGGGGTCAACATGCTAAAATAGGTGTAACACAACTGTTGTAAAATAATACTCACCAACTTGCGGCTTGCAATAAAACAATCAGAAACCTCACCCAAAACAAACACAGCTCACCCTGAGTCAAATCACTTAATCATACTGTACACAAAGGATGTGCTGCACCCAAGGAGAATTTTTTATTATATATCATTTTTAAACCTCATTAGAATTGCAGATAAATTAAGATTAAGAGCAGAGATAATTGAAGAAGTCATTTGGATGCTCTGGGCCCTCCTTGTTTCCTGTTTTTTACTAGTACCTTTCATAGCTGCTTTCCACAGAAGGGCACATTTCTTTTTCTTTCTTTTTTCTTTCACATCGCTCCCTATACTAACTTTTTGACTTACTCCACAACTTTGTATGCCACGAAACTTATTCTAAGAGCAGACTTTTCTGCCTGTCCCAATGTGATAAGCCGTCCTCATTTAATAATTGCTTATTTGACATTAGTTGCTCTATAAAAAGATTTCCTAATGTCACTTTTTCCAACACCCAGGCTTTTACCTGTCTACCATTGTTAGATCAGTGATTATGTCAAGTGAAAAAGTGGAGGGTGGAATGAAGGACATGTCACTGCAGTTTGAGGGACTGATATTTCAGGAATGAAATTTCTGACAGCCTCTCTCCAGCTCTGCAGCGCCCAGAATGTACGAAATTCCTTGCGCCTCTGATTTCACAGATACGGCTGGAATCAGTAGCTTTCAATGATGTCATTTACTTGTGATAAGGCGTAAGGCGTAGTTATCCCCTTCTCAATAAATACTTAAGTGCAGAGTGGTCAGCCGAGTGCGGAGACACAGTCATTAGTGGGGATGGCAGTCTCCGGAGGTATGGGGCTTTTGTGTGTGTGTGTGTCTCAGTAGGGGGGTGAAGGGGAGGGGGTCATGGACAGTAAAGAGGTGGTGGTGGGGGTGAGTGCAGCTCTTTGGCAGCAGCTGCATGCATACATGGAAAACAGATTTGGTTCTTCTCGGATTTCAGTCACTGGAGGAGCCAGTCATTCTCTCTCCCATCCAGTAACAGCTCCCCCTCCCTCCCCCCTCCATCCTGAACCCCTTAGACAAAAGGATAAAATAAAATCAGATGTTCAGATATGCCCTCCTCGTTTCTTTCATATCTCACTTGGCCTTTGCCATACAAATGTGGCCTCGACATGTCACACAACTTGCCCCGGCTCATTCTTATCAGAGCAGGAATCTCGGTTGTGTTGAGTGATGACTACAGATTTCATTAGGAGGCTATTTTGACTAAGCTAATTCAATTACATTACATCAATGGGGCTGTTAGTCATGTAAAGCAAACAACAAACGGGGATGTGATCACAGTTGATTTAGGCAGAGAACAGTAAGATCTCCACATGACAGGCTTACTGTAAATGTTATTACTCCTCTGATTGCCTAAGCCCTCTCTCTTTCTATTTCTCTCTCTAGACCACATAAACCAGGAGTCTGGTTCCTCTACAAACTCGGATGGCATCCTCGGCTCCAAAGTGGCAGTGTTCTCCGCCATCGGGGCTGGCTGTATCATCTTCCTCCTGCTCATCCTCCTCCTTGTCATTCTGCTCATCAAGATGCGCAAGCGCGCCAGGAAAAATGCCCACTCGCAGCCACGCCCCTCCGCGTTGTCTCTCAGCACGCTGTCCAATCCCAAGCTGCCGGCGGGCACGGCTGGCACGGAGCCCAGTGACATCATCATTCCGCTGCGGACAGAGAACAACTACTGCCCTCACTATGAGAAGGTGAGCGGCGACTATGGCCATCCCGTCTACATTGTCCAGGAGATGCCCCCGCAGAGCCCTGCCAACATCTACTACAAAGTCTGACACGCTCCGCATAGCCAGCGATAGAGCCAGGAGAGAGAAAGAGAGAGGAGCGCTTGATTTATGTTCTTGGGAAGAAAACTTTCCTTTGCATTTTGGGGACTTGATGGTTTCTTCAAGCCCTGTTATTTCTACCACCTGCTGCACAAATCTGGAGAGACACGCACTGACCAGTAACCAGCGGGCTTGTGAGCTGACTGACGAGAAAAGTTTATTCTGTTTGTTTGGGTTGTCTGACAATCCCCCCCTCCACCCCCGCACCCCTCCACCCCCCAAACCCTTCTTCCCCTTCACCTCTTCACCTTCAACCTTTTTACGTCTCCCTGCTGTGCTCCGCCATGGGGGCGTGGCTGGAGCGAACCAACAGATGGAACTTGAGCTTCCTTGTTGGCTGTCCCCTTTAACGGGCAGGATATAACTTATCTCAGATCCCTGAAGTACAGTCTGTGCTACACCCAATTAAACACACCATCCTAGCACACTAGCCAGGAACAGGCAGACACAGGCCTCCGAACGCCACTCAGCCTGTAGTTTGTGTGCAAGCATAAAATATGTGTGTGTGTGTGTGTGCATGTGTATCTCTGTGTGCATGTGTGCGTGTGTGTGTGTGTTAGTCAGGGCTCCGTGCTGGGCCAGGAAACTCTCCAGATAGCTCAGGTTTCAGACACAGTGTGTGAAATAATGTGTTCCTCTCCCTTCGCACCTCTGATGTTTGCCTTACTTACTATTTTTGATGGAGGATTTTCTCGACCCTGATTCAGTTCACAAAGCAGTTGTATTTTGTTAGACTTTTCCTACAAGTGCACAATGTATAGAGTTGAATAGATCATCATTATTACTCCATTATCTCACCACCCATGTCATCCATTGAGTTCATCCCCCAGACCTGGACTTTGGATGTCTAGGTGTGTATGTATGTTTCTGGGAATACTCCCTTCTCCACTGGTCTGATAGGAGCTTTACCATTACTCTGGTATTTATGACCTACTTGTGTGTGTGTTTGTGTGTGTGTGTGTGTGCGCGTGCGTGTGTGTGTGTGTGGGCATGTCCAGACCAGTCTTGTATCTAGGCAGACTTATTGGCTTAGGGGCAGAACATTGAGTTACTGTATCACAAGCTTCAAAAACAAGACAGACTGAGGCGCAGACAGACAGAAATGCCCAAGATCTTAACAAAAAACTCTTCCACTGCTGACGAGCTTACGGAGAGATGGTTTTTTAAAGACAGCAGGCACATTAAAATCTGTTTGTTCTAGCTTCTGCTGCTACAGTGTAAGCATCAAACAGTTAGTTTGGTTCCTGCTGTCTGGGCTAGGTGGGTGTAGGTTGGATTGGCAACATTTATTGGCTGGCCTACATAGGTAGGATGCCCTATATATAAGTTGGATAGCGAACCACGGCTGAACATTGGGATACAGTATTGTCACATGCCAATTGGCTGCCATCTGTAGATGAGTCAGTGGAGTGCGCAGTCAGTGGTGTCGCCAGCGTGTGACTAATCTATGTGCCATCTCCGTGCCCACACTCACCAGCCGGGGAAGAGAGAGAGCGAGAGTGGCGGATAAAGGAGAAAATGTTCCTGTGACTTGGCTTTAACCTGAGAGGAAGATGGCGGCGGGGGAACGATAAGGGGTGAGGTGTGGGAGGGGGTTGGGGGGGGGTGGGGGGTAGTTTAGCATTCATTTTTCCATCCCCTCGCCAGTTGTGCTGTGAATAAAAATGCTGTGCAGAATATTCCACAGTCAAGGTGTTCAGCCAGCGAGGACACTGCAGCTCAGCTATCACACAGCCCAGGGCAGCGGCACCGAGACAGGATTTACTGCAGCTGAGTGTGTGCACACCGAAGCTCACTTTTAGGTGTGTGTGCGTGGGAGGGGCGGCGGGCTGGGGGGTTGTTCCAATCTGTCTGTGTGCACATGTAGGTGCTTCTATGTCTATGAGTGCTTATGTGTGATTATATTTGCAGTTTTTCTCTGTGTGTATGTCGGTGTGTGTGTGTGTGCCTGTGTGTGTGTGTGTGTGTGAATGCTTCTGTGGTCTAGCAGCTGAGCAGACTTGTTTTGGGAGTGGAACTAGGTGCTCCAAAGAGTGTGGCTGCCAAAGTACGGAGCGCCGCAGTCCCAGTTAATGATGTGTGAGAGGAGAGGGGAGCAGATAAGGACAGCTATTCCTCAGCATGCAGACACGAGCTGATGACACACACACACATACACACTCACTCACACGCACGCACACACACACACACACACACACACACACACACACACACACACACACACACACACACCGAGACTGACGGGTCCAGGTTTATCTCCAGTCAAACGGTCAGACCTACCGGTGAATAAACATTCACCGGTAGAGGCACCTTTCATCCGCAGCCACATACTATTGCCATCCACGGACATACACTGCTGAGTTAAAAGGCAGCCCTGCTTGAAGACTTGGGGAAGACTCCAGTGGCTTTTGCGTGTCGTTAACCTCAGAGTTAACAGCCTAAACAGCTGCTCGTGCTTTTGTGGTCCTGTGTTTTAACTCAGCATGCAGCCCTCAGCGGCCCTCTGTGAAACACATCTAGATCAAATATTTTTGTTTCGGATCGGTGCGCATCCATTCACCTACACCAGCCAAGGGAGTCATTACCAAATTACCACGAACCATATTTCATTTTCATTCATTCTAGTGACCACTTAATGTTATTCAAATTTGGGTGAGAAAAAAAAATTAAAAAGGAGATAACAGAGAAATGTAAATATATGGATAGAGCCCAATTTAAGATGTAATTTCACCTGAACACTGCTCATAAGAAAAATTTAAGATTAGATTTTTGTAATGGAGGATGTTTGTAAATAGCTGTCTTTTTAAAGTGTGTTTTGTATGAATCCTTGCATTTTTGTCTCTGTTTGCAATATGTTTTTATTTTATTTTCTTTTAGAGTTAAACTGAATATTGCAACGGACATACAAGCTGTCTTTTTTGCAGCGTCCAGTATTGTCAAAAAGTCTTTGTTACCACACGTGTTTAAAAAAAAAAAAAAAAAAAAAAACTGGGGTTCAGAGTTTTTACATCGCCATTCAACAGGATTGTAGTTGCTCATCAGAAGCTGTTCAGGACTGAAGGTTTGTCATCAAGCGACTTTGAAACAGATAGGCCATTGAAACTATGAATGATAAGGCCCCTTCCCTGTTGGAGACAGCACTTAACTCTGCATATGAAGACTGTGTTATTCCACTGCCTTTGAGTTACCTACACCTTCCACTCCATTATGAGATGTAACAGAAACATTTTGGTCCAGAAAGATTAATCTTTTCTCAGTTTTAATAAGTGTATTGGGCCAGACAGAGAGAGACGTAGAGAGAGAGGGGGGAGAAAGGGAGAGGAACAAGAAAAGGGGCCACGTATGAGAATGTGACCGTTCTGCGCTCACCAATAAATCATCCGGTATACACCACTCATTATCTCCCAGGCGGTCCTTTGTTTTAAAGTTGCTCTCTCTTTCTCTTTCCCTCCCTCCGCCCCCTCTCCTTTGTCATCCCTCCTTTCCTAATTTAGCACAAGGATGTTGGTTGATGGCTCATGGTATGAGCCTCAATGTAGGTTGATTTCTGCTATTGTTCAAAGCCACAGTATTATTTTTCAATGTGCATGTGTAAGCAAAACCTGTTGAATTTGTTTCCCTTTGTTTGAATCATAACTGTCAAGTTTTGTTATTTTAATTTTAATTTTTTTTTTTTCCATTCACTTTTTCGCCGCTTCTCAGCGTAACCTATTGGCACCAGCTACAATGGAAATAATGTTCCACCAGTTTGGAAACTACCGCATATTGATAAATAAAATTTTTCCCATGGAACTTGGTCTTTCTCTCTTCCTTCTTTGTTCTTACATCCAGCTTTACAAATGTGGGGTAAAAGATTGTTTCCTCATCTCAATGACCACCTTGGTTCATGGTGGTAGCATAAAACCAGCAGCCCACACTCAGCACTTCCCTCTCAGCCCCCCTCCAAACCCCTCACCTCAGGGGTCAGTGCTGCACAGATGGGTTTGTTCTGATACATTAGTCAGATTGAAATCACAAGCAGGCTTCATAAATTCATATTAGGGGAGTATGGACACGCCTTTTTGCATAGTAACTAATACCCGTATCAACCCGCTCTGCCCTGGTGTCCTCCAAAATTACATTTCTTCATACATGATTAAATCTGATTGGCTGCACTCGGCATTTCCATTGCGTTTGTCTGAAATTACAGTCTGCGCTTATCCGACTGAGGAACAAACTCCAAGTCCTTGGTGAAAGCAGAGATGGCATGAAATGTTATTAAAGTGATTGGACATTTTCTCTGACAAACACATCAGTGTTTGTGGGCATGACTTTCGTGTGGCTGATGATGTGGACGAAGGAAGAGACTGATGGCAGGAGAGAGAAAAAGTCAGGGCAATGAGAGACATAATGTGCCTGTGGCTTCACTGCCCTGCCCTCCCCCTCCCCAACCCTCTCTCCCTCCCTACTCTCCCCCCCTGCCCCCCCCCCCCCCCCCCTGCTGTTTCTATCTGTGCCCCAGGGCAGGTACGTTCATCTGGTTTCCTGGCTCAGTCCCGAGACGCCCCCATAGATCTACGTTACTGTGGGTTTATTAAAACCTTCCCCCCACTGAGCAACTATATGGGACTCCATGTTGTTCTGTATGTGTGTGTTTTTGTATGTGTGCATTAGTTATTGTTCTACAACAGAGGCAACATCACAAAAAATAAGGAAATATTACTGTTGGAAGCATGCACTGCATCTTTATTGAATCAAATATCCGCTCCACATTCAGTTGTCCAGTGTATTTAGAAATTGAGGAGTTAGATTTTATTACATCCTAAACATGTTGTATACTGTGTCTGTATTACTGCATCATTAGAAGACTCCTCAGCGGCTTACAAGGATGATCAAGTGTTGTCTCTTTTCATTGCGTTCATTTTCAATGCAGCCATTTTCATGTAAGAACTTTGGCATTTGCACATGCAGACTACACATCATTTGCATATTTAGACTCCTCTACATTTTCAGACTGCAGCTAAAACACCCTCATGAGTTTTCACACTTGATGCGAGCATGTGTAATTCCTCACATTGTTTTTTCTTTTATCGTGTAACATGGTGGCTCACGTGTCTTTGTAGATGAAACAAGTCACCTGGGAAAGCAACAGCTGCCAGCAGTTTGAGGTGTCTTGGGAACAATTTAACATATACTCATTCTCATCCATGACTGTGAATACTAATTGTGAAAAGAACTTCCAAGTATGCTTTTTTTCTCTCTTTTGCTACAATGTTGAGTTATTTAACAACAGTTTGTAATGTGGAAAAGAAGTAAATCACTGGAGATTATCACAGTCATTTTTGAGGCATTGAGACCTACAAGCAGAGCAAACTTGTTTTTTTATTTGTGAAATGTGGTTCAACTTTTTCCTTGGGCTCACAAAAATTGCATATTATAAATTCATAGTACGTGGCCACCATAGTAATTACTATCAAACTAAATGCAGGGTATTTTAAGGTGAGGAAGCATAGATTAATACTTTTTCTGAGCTGAGAAATTCATTTTAGATTGCACTGGTGGTTGTTTGCCTCAGATGATCACCAACCGGTTGTGCATTAGCATAGTTTACTTATCATTTTGTTTGCTACTACATCACTGCCTGCAAGGCAAGTCGTTTTCATGTCTTATGAGGCCAGCAGAGCTTGTGAGGAAGCCATGGATGGAAAATAAAGTTGTCAGGGGGAGATGTAAAGTGATAGCTAACCAGATGAGGGAAAGAATTCAATAACTCTGGTCCGATTCCTTCAACGGTGTAAGTTGGCACCACATCTTAGTTTCCCCTCACGTTATTTCACACAATCTGCTCCCACACAAAATCTGCTGCATGTGCAGACACTACCCTTGATCTGTTGAAGCAAGCAAGTTCAGAACTCTGCAACTTCTCAACTGTGACCCGCGCATCCAGGGAGGGAGAGGCTGTCGATATACGGCTCTTTTGCGATTTGGTGTGCCATCTCCTAATGTTTTTTCATATGGATCGTGCAGGAGACTCGTAACTCACACCAGAATCAATATGACATGCTATGGAACATGTTCTTTCTCATGTAATGTAGGCTACATATACATATTTAATGAGTTAATGCATCACTCGCCATTCATAAATAATGCAGGCACACTAATGCTTTTCATCAAATGCTGCTCATCAAATATCAAGCGGATTTTTGGTCAATCCTGCAGCAACACGGGAAACTTGAGACGGCACAAAGAAACGGAAACTGAGAGAAGAAAAACCATGAAAGGAGAGTTCATCAGTCAAACAGTAACATATGGATAGTTCATGAAAGGACTAATTAATGTGATTCAAATTCCAATCAATGGCAGGAACTATATCTAAACAACGTTCCTCTTTAATCCCTTAGAGGGGCAGGAAATGGGAATTCCACCAAAGCATCTTGCTTCTCATGGGTTATGTTATGCTTCATCTTTATGTTTCATTACACAAACTCACACTCACACACACACACACTCACATATATACACACACCCGTCAGCCACATATTGATGGCATTGTTATGACCAGAACATGCCCGATCAGGCCTGGGCTATGGCAGGGATCCAGGTTTGACTGAGACTCATCAATCATACAGAGAGAGCCTGTGAGAGCCTAAGAGACTTACACACATAAAAAAAAAACACACACACACACTTGTGGGAGAAATAGCTGGGGCAGCTGGCTGCTGGGTCACAGGTGTGGAGACCAAGGGAGAAAGTGGGAATTATTCCCTCTCTTTCTTTCCCTCCTCCTCTTTAAAGAGAAACAGCTCGCTCTCTGCCTCCCTCCCATCCCACATCTTTAAAAACATCCCATTTCCATCCACATTTCCTTCACCCAATTTAAAACCCACACTTCATTCGCCCCCTCAGCAACACCACCCCTCTCCTCCTCCATCTCCTACTCTCAATTAGGCCATGCCTCGAATCTCAGGCATTATCTCTGCTGGCCATTTATATAACATGACTCCAAAATGCATTTGCACAATTTTCCAATTACAGTATTATGCCTTGAAGCTTTGGTTCCTTCTGTCTCTCTCATTTCCCCCCTTTCACTCAAACTGCTCTTGATGTTTCAAACTACAAAAGAGTCACCCCTGCAAATACAGACACACATTTGTACTTTGGAGTAATGGTCTTTTTTCTCTGTATGCATTGTTGGTGCTTATGAAACTTTTTTTTTCAACCTGTTTTTAAGCTACATCAATCATGCATTTGTGTTCTGGCCTTGGCTGACTGACAGCAAGGTGAAGGACAAGAAACTTAGTAGTCATGTCTAGTAAAGTCCAATATGTAAATTCAGGTTTCTTTTTTCAGTTAAATGCACAGTCTAAGTCAATGTCATGCCATTTAGTAAATATCAATGTCAAAGGTTAGTGAAACTTTTAGAATATTGAAGGAAAACATCAAAATACTGAATGATAACCTCAGAATATTAAATAAAATCCTGAGAATATTGAATGAGAACCTGAACATATTAAACAAGTCCAGGTAATATTAAACATAAACCTCTTAATACTTGATGAGAACCAGAGCGTATTAGACAAAACCTCAGAATACTGAATGAAAACTTGAAAATACTGAGTAAAAACCTAGTCATATTGAACAAGAACCTGAGAATATTAAATAATAATCTGAGAATTTTGAATAAATCATGAGAATACTGAACAAAAAGCTGAGACAATTGAATAAAAATGTAAGAATACTGAAAAAAAGATGAGGATCTTTCATGAAAAACTGAGAATACTGAATGAGAACTTGAGTGGGGAACTTGAATGGAGACTTGTTTAACCTATACTATGTATGAATGAGTGACTTGACATTCAGTAATCTTAAACATTGATAAAGTAATTGAAGCGTGACCAGTGCATATATAGCCCAAAGTACAGTCATAAGAGAATTAAACTCAACAGGTATGTGCTCTGACTTTTAAAGGAGGAAAACGCTTGATGATGATCTTATTGACAGTGGTAGTGGCAGTAATAGGGATACTGAACTTGTTGCTGGTAGCAGACAATAGTAGTAACATAATAGTCACATGAGGAATCTTATCTCTACAGTTACAGTAGAGGCATTCATCAGTACCTCTGATTTTCACAGCAGTCTAAACCTTGTAATTAAGAGTCATAAGCTGGGTGTTAATGCTGTTTGGTATCCGTAAGCGAACACTGTCCGTTATAATTATAAAGAGCTGCACTTCCGGCCTCTCCGGGGTGGCCTGAGAGCTGACTGGCCTATTGTATCAGTTCCTGGAAACCCAAGCTAATACAAGCGTTGCTGACCACCCATCTGCAAACTAACTGACCTAAATACTGGGCAACATCTGTGGGGGCAGAGATGGTGGATGCTGACGGATAGAGTGTGGGTGAATGAATGTGTCTGCATGCCTGTTTGCCCGCCTGCATCTCCTTTTGACAATGACAGTGTCAGAATAATAACATCTCTCGTTCAACAGACCTTTTATATCCCAGCTTTTCATCTTAACACAAAAATTCAGCAGTGAAAAAAGCCAGCAGAGAAATTAAAATTGAGAAGAGCAGTCAGGGAGCATCATGAGCGGGCGCTGACGTGTCTTTGTGTTCCCTGCAATGCTGTAGTGGCACAGCGGTTGACAGGATGCATTAGAGAATCCCTCACTGAAGGGTGACTGACCTAAACATGTGACCTAAGTGCTGCCCTAGTTTTAAGGGTGCCACATGGGATCAGGAAGATTTCACTCAGCTGTACTTTATTAGCAGCTCCAGACCACCACACTTTGCATTTTGGGGATGAACTACAGTACAGATCCCCATTTTTTGCAGCAGTAAAAACAGCTTTGGGGGAGCATTGTTACCAGGGCAACCCGTTTTCCCACACGCAAGCTGACATCAGTGAGACATCAGTGGAACGCGGGGGGTGACTGAATATTCATGAAAGGCAGGGACCCATTTCAGCCCAGTGAACACTCCCTCCCTCTCCACTCCCCCCCCCCCCCCCCCCCCCACCCCCCCCACCCCCCCCTCTCTCTCTCTCTCTCACACACACACACACACACACAGACACACACAGTCCAGTCACAAAATCAAACACACACAAGAAGTACAAGGACTCATTCCGTACCAGCAGGCACATACTCATCTCACGCCTCAATGCACTCATTCATATCAAAAGCGCATGCTCATTACATACAACAGTAGAACACGCACACACACACACACATAGACACACAAACACACAGCAGACATTAGGCCTTATACAACTCATCTAACTTGAGTTCTCTCATGAAGATACAATAAACATTTGAACAATATCTCTTAGCAGCGGCTGCTTATGAATATATTAGCTCAATAAGTGCATTTCTTGTTTCATTATAAAATAACTGCTTAAAAATGGCTTAAGGCTAAATCTGCCATATGCAAAACAGCAATGAGAAGAGACAGCTCTGCTTTAAGCAGATGGTTCCTAGCTGCACTAACAGCTGGACTCATGTTTCCCGTTCATGCAGACATTGTTTGACATCGTGATTATTAAACAAGGCCCATTTCGGAGCTGTTCCTTCTCTATGTTATTCTGATATTGGTATGCAGAGGCAGCCGCTAAAGGAGGAGGAGTGGACGGTGCGATGAGAGGATAGACTTGGATGTGATGAGAGGCTGAGGGCAGTCAGTCAGTCAGTCTGGACGTTTGGCACGGAGACAGCAGATTCCATTTCCATGCCAATCTGCCTTGTCTCTTTCTGAATCAGACTTGACCTTCACAGCCTGATGACTCCTGAGGCCTGGGACCGGGAGACGCTTTCTGCCTAAAACCAGATACACACACACACACAAAGATATGTTACAGCATGAAGCATGCAAAATGGGAAAAACATTCCCCCTTCGGTGCACTCGCATCTATATTAGCACACATGCACATGCAGCCATAAGAATGAATGCACGCACACAAAAGCTCTAACCATCAGGAAAAAAATTCTCTCCCTTGATTTACTGTAAAGGAGTGATACAAAGGATTGAAATGAGACCAGATCGTCTTTAGAGAGCCAACCCTCGGCACAGATGGCTCTGTTTTTCATCTTCTCTCTCATGAGATCTCATTTTCTGTGCTCTGTTCAGCAATTTCACTGTTTTTTACCATTTGAGTTTGTTTCCATAAAACACCAACAGAATCCAGTTCAACAAAACAAATAACAAACAAAACAAATGACTCTCCAGAGGTTTTTTTTTTCTTCCTTTCACACTTTTTAAATACCGCCCCCCCCCCTCCTGCGTCTACAACTGCAACCACTCGAGGTCCAGGTACCCCAGCGCCTGTCCTGTCTGCCCCCCTCTGTGTTTAAAGCCAGACTAAAATAGACCTTTACAAGTCGTCTAATGAAAGTGACTCAGGGCCCTCTGGTTAATTGACCACCTTTAATGAGTGTCAAACTGCGGCGGTCATTAGACTGGAGGTTGCCACGGGTCACCGCTGGGGTGAGACAGAAAGAAAGAAGGAAGGAATGAAAAAGATGGAGAAGACAGGAAAAGTAAAACAGCACAAATTCTTCTCCTTGTTGTGAGCTCTTGTGTGTTGCTGTGCGTTTGTGTGCTAACAGTGTGATGTATAGTGTGCCTGAATTTGTTGTTGATGTGTGCAGCCTCAGGGTAGCACCTGTCCTGCTAACAACTCTTGACATAACGCACAAAACAGTAGTCATGTGAGTGGATATTCTTTCATATCAACTATTCTATATCCAGATTCTTCATCTCTCCACCAGTCTCATTCGGGTTTTTTTTTCCGCTATAGAAGCAGCTGGCCTCTTCTTGACAAACAAATCTAATAAACAAGCCAGAGAAAATAGGAAAATATTCCTCAGTTTCTGCATGAGCCTGCTGGGCTGTCTGTCATTTTCCATCTCTCGTTTATGATTTAGCAACCTGAGGCAGTAAATGACCACGATCATCTAGTCTGTCATCGCTGATAGTGGAGAGATTTCTGCTTTCATGTGTTTCAGATGATCATGAATACCTCTTTAGAGGTGTGCATTTACTGTTGATGACCTAATTTCAAAAGCATATTGCAAACAAACACAATGTCCTTGTCCTTTTATTTGTGTTATGTGCAAACGCTCCTCAAGGGTACACGCAGGCACACTCATACATGTGCAGGCGCGTGCGCACACACACACCTAAAGCCTTTGTGTTATTGGATTGAAATGGAGCCCACCGCACATTTCCTTGGAGTATTGATTTAATCAACTACATATCATGTTGAGACCCGTATCATCTGATGCAACACACACCACCAGCGGCAAAAAGAAGCGATCCATCACCATTTAGCTGGACAGCCCCTTGTAGTCTAAACACGGAACCATTACGCATGGTTTAACATGGACACTTTGACCTCCGGGGGGTGACAAGGTCAATGACATCATTAGACAGGAGTCAGTCTGTGTGTTGGAGTGAAACTAATTGCTATCAGACCTCAATCACAACTAATAACTTCTTAGATTTGTTTCGATACTCATATTATCCACTCCTAATATCCTGACATATTTGTTGTCGTTTCCACACCAACACAGGGAGAAGCTGATTTGCACCTCATTTCAGTTTGTTGCTACGGTAGCTCTGTAGATCCCTTTATCCTAAGGCTCTGTTAGTCTATTCAAAGGTAGCTAAGCTTACAAAATAGCTAGAGGGTGATTTCCCACACACAGATAAAGCCCAGACTTGAAAATCACTTTCAAAGCAGCCTCTCCTCTTAAGATGCTTTGAAGCCCAGAAGAAGAGCTTGAAAAAGCAGGACATAGGAACCAGAATCTTCTCTAGTCTAGCAGAAATATTGGGACTTTGTTATTCCTCTCTTTACCTTGTAGTCTGGCCTGATGTTGTGGTTCATGTCTCTTAACCTGGTCTTGTCACACCAACCTGGGCTCGCCCTGGAGGCGCCACACACAGCCTCTCCCATCACGGCATTGTCAGCGACCTCACTGGACCATGAACGTAGACAGACCACTCCGGAATGTCGGCAGGGCCGGTATCGACCTCAGCGCTCAAATAGACGAGCACACAGATGGGTGCATGCAAACACACGCACACACACACACACATGCAAGCAGAAGTAACCTGATCCAATGACACAGGAGCTGCCCCAGTGTGCGGCTAACTGCCTTATCTCCCTCTGGCCGCACTCCTCTTTCCTCTCAACATTCTTTCAGGTATTTGGCCGAGACCTTTTCTCTTTGTCTGCCCTTTTCAAAGACCTGCTTTATGCAGGGAGCCCTCCAGCCGTCGTACTGCAATCTCCTGACTGCCTCTCTCTCTCTCTTTCTTTCTCTCTATCGCTTTCTCTCTGCCCACACATCTCCCTGCTTTCTCTTTCTCACCCCCTCTCACCCTGTCTCTCACTGTCTGTCCTCCACTGTAATTTCCCCCAACTATCCCAGCTCAGAATTGAAGATATCATGCCACCTGTGCTGTGTCGCAGAAATGTGTGTGTGTGTGTGTGTGTGAAAGAGAGACAGAGAAAGGGGAGTTGCAGTTCTTTGGCCTATGACGTTCAGACAGGAGAGGACTGAGGTTAGACTAATGGAACCTGTGATCTGGTCTTTGTAATGGAGCGAGAACGGCCCCCTTTGAAGAGACAGGTGGAGTGTTTCTGGATACATATGGGGGAGGATCGCAATCAGTGTTCATCTGTGAAGGACCATCCAGCATCCAGCTTCAAAAACCACCACACTAATCTGTCATGGGATAACTGACTAGTGATCACACTTCAGAAAGCAATTGCACCCTGCTACCTACACAGATGCTCTTTCCCGAGGTGATCTATTTTTTTTTTTTTTTTTGCATGGGCTCCTATATGAATACAATCAACACAATACCTGCGCAGCTTTTGGAGAGCTTTTGGACTAATCAGCTCTGACAAGTGGAACAAAACAATTTAATACAGGGCTGATTTCACATCTGAGCGGTTCGTCATTTACATAAGCTTTTCACAGTCTGCTCACTGAGCTGCGACAGGCATGTGGTGCGCCCAGAGAGACCGGAAGGCTGCTCCAAATATTCTGCCCCTCTCTATCTGACCTCACCAAGGAGAAGGCTACACATGCGCCAGTAGGCCTACATGCAAAGACTCATTAGGATACACATGTGTGCAGATCTTAGCCCACAGTCACCCCATTTCCATCACACACATACCCACACACACACACGCTTGCACATACACACACGCGCACACACACACACACACTTTTAGTGTCCTGTGGTTAGCAGTGAGAGGAAGCAGTGGCGCGTCTCTGTGCTGACTTAATGTCTTTTAACAGTTTGGCTCCAGGGCCAGGGGTTGGTCAGAGCTGAGCTAAAGCCAAAACTGGGCCTGATCATCTGTGACGGCAAGAAAAACCCGAGGCAAAGTGTGTGTGTTTGAGAGAGAAAGAGAGAGAGAGAGAGATGTGTGTGTATGTCCTCCCTATCTCTCTCTCCCTCTCTCTCTCCTCTCTCATTTTCTCCGTTTCAGTCTCTGTGTATCTGCATGTGTGTGCATGAAGTGTGTGCGGATGTGCCTCACCAGTGGAAGCTACGGGGGACAGAAACACCAGCGGACTGAATTACCCTGGACAAAGCCATTGACAGAGGCATTAAAGTGACAATAGAATATTTACAGCACACAGCGCTGATTCACTCTGCTGCCTAATATGCAGCACATCAATATCCTGGAGAACGCTCATAGCACACTGCAGTGCATCGCGGTGGAAATTAGCCTGGTGTACAGTCTTGCAGACACACATTCGTACATGCACACACACACACACACGCACACACACACACATACAGAAGAAAGTACTAACTGGTGCTGACTTGAAGGCAAACGGGGAGGGAATGGGAGCAGAGCGGAGCAGAGCAGAGTGGGGAAATAACTGCTGCTCTGCTTGAGTAAGTTCCTCTCAGCACTGAGGAGAATAGATTGCTGTGTCCCCTTGCAGAGTTCTACCTCTCAGGTGGCCTACAGGACACCAAGTCACCTTGTCATTTAATATCGGACATACTAGAACAGCTGTACCTTACGAGTGTTTATGCTGGTGGGGATTGGTAGCATAATTACGTATGGCTCCCTCTCTCTCTCTCTCTCTCTCTCTCTCTCTCTCTCTCTCTCTCTCTCTCTCTCTCTCTCCTCCCCCTCTCTCTCTCTCTCTGTGTGTGTGTGTGTGCTCATGTACGTTTGGAAATGATTTGAAGTTCATTGCTGAAAGGCCCCGGATTACTCCATTCCAGCAGAGCGCCTCAGCAAAATCTGCATCAGATCACACAAACATGTCATTCAGTTTGCTAACTTTCCTCCCCAACCACTAACCGCTGGTCCGTTCCCCGTATTCACAGCCAGTTAGATCATGCTCACATGCACGACAGACCTCTCTCCTCCTGTCTCAGTTTCACAGTCCAAAGCTGCTGAAATAGCCAACATATGTTTGGAAAATGAATGTGCAGCGTAGAGGTCAAACAGTTATGCAGCAGTGCTCAGCTCTGGGCTCATTTAGTTAAGTACGGACCACCACGTACTTAGCCTGATTATGAAACTCTCTGCTGTTGCTCTATGCTGGTTTTTAAATATTTTATATCATTCATGCTGCTCTGGAAAATTAAGAGCACTTACAATGGTTGTAATTTGAGAGAAGAAACAAGTCGGCAGAGTGCTGCACACTGACAGTGATGTATTTACGCAGCACTGATTAGAAATGTACAAATGACTATGTTACATGCATTAGGGGAGAAATAGAGACAGATATATTGCAGGTTGGCATACAACACAGTGAGCTGAAGTGTTGAAATACACTGAACTGTAACTCAGGAGTGTGGCCTCTATTAAATGAGCCAATTTCTTCCGTGTGTGGCAATAAACATACTGTATAAGAAAATCTCAGGAAAGGATCTGCAGTCTTTCTGCAGCTGTGCTTTGTGCTCTAAACATTGACTTCCTAAACAGTGATGTTAGAGTAATAAATACTGTTTTTCTTATATGCACTGCAAAAATCCCTTTTCTATAAACAAGCCAAATATTGTGTAACCTACAGAAATTTGCAAATGGGGTATGCAAAAATGACTTAGTAAGACTTCTCGAAACTACTTACTTAGTGATGCACACTGGCATGAAGCCACAAGAATAAAAGTCCAAAAACAACAGTTTCTGACTTTTTGTTCCCTGGCCTGTGTTTTTGGTATGGCAGCATGCCATTGTGTGTCACTTCTCAGAGATGTGGTGTACTGTTCTCATTTCTTGAACAAAAAGTCAGAAAACTGCCACATTGTTAAACAACCATACTTTCTTAAAATGTTGAAAACTACCTATGTTTGCACTTTCCAGACAAGTATCCTCTTGCATGGGAATAATGTCATTTCCCAAATGCAAATGTAGAAGTAGCATGACACTGCAAAATTTGACTCCTGTCTCTTTGCCAACAGTCAATGTTGGTATCTTTATAACAATGACCATGATCTCTCTAACCATAACCAAATCCTTATGTGCCTGAATGGCATTATATCTTAACCACAGAGGTGACAGATCAGAGACTAGTCAAATGAATCTTTTTTTTTTTTTTTTTTGGTCACTTGAAATGGTTTTGGAAGATACTGACAAACCATATCAATCAGGGTGCTAGATCAAAAAACACTCATGGGGCTATTTAGAAGACCTGTTTCATTGTTTAGAGTGGAGGACTTGACAAGTCAGTGCCAAACAACAAACCTCTGAGCAACCCACACTCTCAATACTGAATGCAAAAACTACGGAAACCTACTTTAAAAAACATAATGTGGTAATTTATCTATCATCTACACTAAGTTTACATTTGCTATGTGTTTGTGTTATCCCCTTTATCTGGTTATTATTGAATTTCATCTATTTAGTTTAGTTATTTTCTTTATATATATAAAAGAGAACTTGAAACAGATTTAGTGTTTTTTATGTTCTAATGTTGGGTCACTTTGTGTTCCCACTGATCTAACATGGAACACTTTTTTCACTTTCCTGTTTTTCAACTTTGACATTGATATACACAGTATTCCTTCTTAAAATTGCCCAAGGAGAGTAATTTATGTAGATACGTATCTGGAGAAAAATGGGTTAAATTAGGCATATCCGTCTAGTTCTCTTACTCTAATCTTAACAGATGTTTGGGATATGAATGTGACAACCATGCAATCAACTTTTCAGACATATTTCTTGTCAGCTCTTGCTGAAAAATAGATTACATATCTCACCAAAACAAATTAAGAGCAGTTGAGCTATGTTAATGGTGTTTAACAAAATTATTTATAATGGGTAAAAAAATTAAGATTTAATCATCTTTAAATATGACTTTCTTAAATTGCTCTTTTTGCATGAAATATACATTTCTAGTCATAGAGATAGTGTGTCCAAACTTTTTACTAGTACTCTAGATTGAACTACATTTGTTCACAGATGTGGTGGTGTGAGTTTTGGTGGAGTCATCCTCTGCTGCACGCTACTGAAACGATCCGGGGAATAATACAAATCCCACAGTGAGATGTTTAACTTTCTCCTCTAAGTCAAGCCAGAGCTGGAGCAGAACCAGAGCAGCAATCTGGAGGTGTGGATATTGACCAACAACAGACGACAGATGAAAGAGTCCAGCTTGTCTGCTGTCCTTCATTAGAACTTGTCCGGGATGCAGCTGGATGTACTTACCTTTAATAGTGCTGATAATTAGCCCTGCCATTCTACATTCTCCCGACGTAAACACACTGCCACTCACACACACACACACACGCACACACACCACAGAGTTTATTAGTTGGAAGGGAATCATTATCAGGGATAATTTGAAAGCAATTTTGAGGCTCACCTATTACCTCTGTTTTGGTTCCTCCTGGTCATTAGCAGAGCTGTCAGGAAGATTGAATATTACACATTTAAAGGGGGGTCCCTGACTCCAGGTGTCAGGAGAGGTTAGGTAGAGCAAACGCAATGACAGACCATCACACATAAAGCCATGGCCTGTCCCCTGAACTGCACCCACATTTGTGTTTCTTGTTGAAAAATGAGTTTGGTTAGTAATTTTGCTAGTTTGTGTATTTATCACCCAGGGGGTGTTGATACTCATTGAGATAATTCTGGGCTGTGATTGGTTCAGCCAGTTGCGCTAGAGCTACAGGAGGAAGTTAAGCACGTCTCACCACAGGGTCTTTTTTTTAACAGTGAAATATTAATCACTGTTTCAGAAGATGTGCTGGAGAGGCTGTGGAATATCAATAAAGGGCCCAATTATGAATTTGAGGTGCGGCCATTGTCTGTGGAAGCCTTCCTCTTTGCTGGATTAATTATGAGGCTGCCTTTTACCTGCTGATTTTATTAAACCTTTTCATGTCTCAACTTCCATCTATTCTTTGGGCATTAATATGCAGATCAAAAAAGAGACAGATTTTCTCTGGCAAACAGCGAGGTCATGCTTCAAATTAGCATATTACTAATCTACATAAAATTGCTCCAAAGACATAGTCTTGTTAGAGTCGCAGCTCAGGGTGCAGTTTCACGTCGACTCAGCCGTGACAAGGTTGAGTGGGCTTGTTATTCTAAATGTAACACTATTAACTTTACACTGGTATATTCCATGGTATATGCTTGCATATATTTCATCTAAATAGCAGCATGTTCATGCACTGTGATTTACAACTCTTGTATTAGATAGCAGTCTGTTTTAAACTTCAGTCACTCAGCTGTTTCAGCTGAAAGTATTATAGAATAGAGAGAGATGTCTTTGCCATTGTCTGAAGGCTTACTGAGAATCAGTGGTGGAATAGGCAAGACTAGACCTATGAATAATCTGCCTGAGTGTTGTTGATATTTACAAGCTGAATGCAAATGTCATCGTCTCTATAGATCATCGTTTTCCCCTCGTGCCTTGTGCTTGGGTCTTGGGTCTGTTTTGTATTCTCTCAGCACTTTAAGGTAAAGCCAGAGAAAATTAAATCATGAAATCATTACTGAGAAAGGTCAGAACATAAATATTTCATAATCTGATATTTTTTTTGTGTAAGATTGAGTTTATGCATGGTGACGCTATGGCTGTGAGAATACAGAAATATCAGGCTACTGTGTCTTTGCCTCTGCTAAGCGAGTTCACACTGTGATGGCAGGAAATTCACTAGCAAATTTCTGCTGAATGTCCAAACTCAGAGCAGAGCTTGGACAATGATGGGTGAAAAAGTGGAACCACTGCACTTCTTTGTAGTCTTTTGTCCAGCTGTCTTGCATAAGTTAATCCTTTTTACCACTTCAGGCAGATCAATAAGGTTCTATACCTGCTGGTCCAACTAATAAAACGGTCGAGTAACCCAAGTCTCTGCAGTGTGTCCTGGAGTGCTGAGGCCCACAAGTCTGTGCGCTCTGGCTCCCCACACCCTTCCCTTTCTTAATGATCAGGATTAGAGAAGCTGGGGCCTCTACTGTAGGAGGAAGCAGCTGCTTCCATGCTCATTATAACCTCACAACTCCATAGAGTGGTAACAGCTGGAACACACGTTTCAGAGGGAAAGAGCTGGGATACTACGAAGATCTCATGTGGCAATAAGCATTCCACAATGAGCAGTAAGCTGCGGCACTGTGGCATTGCATGACAAGCAGTTGACAAGAAGAACAGAAGTGAACTGATTGAAGCATTAACTGAATCATCTGTTTAGGTGTTTTGTAATTTGATGTTATCAACTGACGTCTGTTGATCAGAAATCCTGCTCAACTTTCCATTATTTTCATGTCGTCTCATAATCACTAAGATTCCTCTGTAGATGAGGACAAGGATTTGTGGTGAAATAACAACGGAGTGTCACTTAATAGAGCACTTTAATCAAGGGCTGTGGTGTAGTTAAATGGCAACTGTTATCTCCACCAGACTATATCTGCTGCAGATGATAATAACGAGATGAGGTGGGCTAATGAAAGGGATGGTGGAGTACACTGATAAGGCTGCCTAGCCACAGTCCAGACTCAGATATTACTTTAATGACTTGATCATCCTTTGCATTTATAATGGGACGGGGCTTGTCTGCATTGGGATGATAAAATGGTTACAGTGTACCACAGTGGCAGGCCATTTGCTAAACAGAAAATCTCACAGCTGTAATTGCACTGAAACACTGCAAATACAGCTGCAGTGACAGAGGGAGACATCAGTCTGACATGTAGACACTTAACAGTAACGTTTGGAAATTGAATGGCTGGAGCTGCCTCACTCAAAAATCTCTTAAATACCAGTAGAAATTGAGTTCGCTCCCATTTAAGTTCTCTGAGAGCATCCATTTTCTTTCTCCCTGCCAGCGGCATCACAACTCTCCTGCTGAGAGAATGTGAAATATCCCGGCTGGTTGGCAAGGCCAAGGCTAGGGCTGAGGCGAGACGGACTTTGTAAATTACCCAACGCCTCGCCTTCCATAATTCTCCACTAATTGTCTGGAAGGCTCTGCATTCAGGTGTGGAATAATACTGACCGGGTGGCGTATTGAAATTCCACCACTCTGCTCCCTGGGGTCGCATTCACAATATCCAGCTCCACAGAGCTTGAATCTAGAGTTTAGCCTTCTGCATGAGGTAATGAAGAGCTGTGTGCATTCAGAAGAGCTCCTCCTCCACTGCAATGAGGCAGTGGCACCTTTGGGCCTATTATCGCAGCACTGCTATGACAGGTACAGACGCTTCACACCCAGACACTCTGAACTTTCATTACAGAGCACCTCTGAAGAGTGCCGGAATCATAACAAGCACTTTTATGTTCCTACATCCATCCTAGCATGCCCGGGATAGTGCTCCAATAATAGGATAAGACAGGAAGAGAAGAGAAGAAAAGAGAAGAGAAGAGAAGAGAAGAGAAGAGAAGAGAAGAGAAGAGAAGAGAAGAGAAGAGAAGAGAAGAGAAGAGAAGAGAAGAGAAGAGAAGAGAAGAGAAGAGAGAGGAGTGGAGGAGAGGGGAGGAGGAAAAGAAGTAAATAAATGAAACACGAGCACAATAGGAGATGATAATGGAAAATAAGCAAAACAATAAGAAGGGAGAAAGAAGAAAAGATTTTGCATGATAAAGTAGAACATAACAAAAGCTCCACAGCAGGCCTAAAGCAACTCCATAGCAAGCCTTCTTTCCATTGTAACCCCACTATTGAATGTATGGGCACCATGTGGGTATGCATATATCCTGTACCATTGGTGACTAATGAAGTTGACACAGGGCTTTCAACTATTCATGACTTGAGGCCTCAATTATTTGCTGGGTTGATGTAAGCGGGCAAACTGTGTTTCTAGCTATCAAACCCTGAAAAAAAAAAAAAAAAAGCCGTCCCCCTCTGTGGGAATCTTCTGACTAGGCGTGCCTTTGATTTCAGAAACGCTGTCTCTGTTTCCTACATCAACCCCTCACAGTTTACAGCAGCTCCTTGGGGTGGACGTTCCATGCAGCTGTGGGCATGGGAGAGAGAGAGATGGAGAGACAGAGAAAATGAGAGGGAAGAGGCTAAGCTAAAGCTCTTCATGCTTCTTGCTTACAGGCGTTGTGTGGATATTCTATTAGCCATATCTAAAGTGTAATTGTACCATTGGGGGGGACAGTGTTGTCGGGGTGCCAAGCTTTCTCTCAGCGACTAGCGAAGTGTGGTAATCTCACACACCATCTCATTACAGTTTAAACCCCCAGCAGCTGCTCGCATTAGACTTTTATTACACGCTGCCGCTCACAGCTGTGCTGGCATAGCCCTGGACAGGATGGTGAGAGACGGGAACAAAGACAGACAGACACAGGGATTCCAGCACAACATTTGGCTCCCATCAAAAAAGTGGAAATATCGAAGCAGAGGGTTGTAATGACCCTAACAGCCTCTCAGTGTGATAACTCCGCGGCCCCCTCTACCCCAGACCCTAAACCGAGGCCAAGGACAGTTGCACAGATGGGCCAAGTCAAACCCGTTCAGATTGGGATTCAATCAAAACTGCCAAACCAGTGGTCATGCAAAAGCTTAATGCAGAGACAGCTTTCATAAGCATTTGTCTCATTCTGAAACCAGCATGGGGCGGTGGTACTTTGTTATCTCAACATTCACATCTGTATGGAAGAACTGTAGATGTGTATGTATGGTACATGTGTGTGCATGTAGATGAGTGATGAGCACAACAACATGAACACCTGTATAAGTTATTCTACAAAACGTCTTGTGATTCAACTTTAAAAAAAAAAAAAAAAAAATTAGGTAAGGAGTCTAAAGTCCTATCTCATCCCAAGACACCAAAAATATTTTGAAAATATGTTTTATTATTTTATGGTTGCGTATTGTGTCTGGATAGCTGTTCAGTTATGTTATTAAAAATGTTTCCCAACATGTATTGCCAGGGATAACATTTTGGTGTGAAAATAATTATTCTTTTTGTGGCGGCTAAAAGTTGTCCAATTTAAATATACTGATTCTAAAAAAAATACTGGAGTCAGCCCTACAAAATACTTAATACTCAAATATTAGTTTTTCATTTTAAAATGAAAAAAAAGTACATTTCCACCAGGATGCTAAAATCCCCAAATACACAGAAAATTATCAACACCTCAGTGCCCTCAAGCTACAGCCCTGCCTATGAGGATTTCATTAGAGGGTTTATATCATTTATGACTAAAAATGCAACAGAAATGAAAGATTGATTTTTTATGCATAATTCATAAAGAAGTAGAAGACCCAATTATCCAATTACAAAGACAGATATTCAAACACTACACCAGATTTTCTAAAATACATTTTACATGTATTAAAAAAAATGTATTGTATTCAAAAGTATTTGTAATATTTGATGTGAAGTGGTAATGGTTTCTGAGCTGAGGAGAAACTGTATTGAACACTATCTTTCAGATTTGTTTGAGGTTTGTAAAGAGATAATCGACCTCTCTGCATTCCTGCAAAGACACTGGTGTTTCTGGATGGTGTGTTTAAAAATTAAAGAATTCAGATTCATGAAAGCAAAGGATTTCCCTGATAAATACCAAGATACTAAAATGCAATTTACCCTTAAAAATGGCCAGGATATTACAGAATACAAACCATCCCAGAAGGTCTTCATTTTATTTTTATGCTCTATATACCACAATGAATCCAAGAGAAAACCAAAGAAGCATAAAAAAAATGCATGCTGTAAATTTGAATCAACAGCTTTTTGACACGGTCACAACAAACCCTGAACATTACAAGCCTCACAGTGCTAATAATTGTTGAAGGATGATTAAATTAAATTGCTATATTGTACAGGTGTTCATATAATTGTATCTGCTGCTTCTATTTATCTATGCGTGCACATACTCTATGTGTGGCCGCACGTCAGTCTGTGCAGGCTCTGTGTGTGTGCACTCTCATCTGTGTGTCTCACCTTGACTTCAGTGTGAATGCGACGTACTTGCAGAGGACACTGGGACACAGAGCCCAGCTGGGGAGGGAGATGAAGCACAGCTGGGGATAATTAAACCCAGCACTGTCTCTATGAAGGGGCTGGGCAGCCAGGCTGGCCCTGTGTCCCCCAGACAGAGAAGCTTGGATAGGGACTGACTATCCCACAGTCTCCCTTCACTTCGCTGTGTTCCTGGATCAGAGGAAAGGGACAAATCTGACAGCGACTCAGCAGTCGAAATGTGCCTGGATAAAAACCCAGAGAACACAGCATGACTTTGTTGTTATTTCCCTAAATGAATAATACTTTGTGATGCCACTCATCCGCTCTCATCCCCTCTCATCTGTGCATCGCCGACAATGCACGAGTTGAGGCATCTGAAAAGATAATTGGCCAGAGTACTGATAACACGGAGGTTAACCGTAACAGACCTGGCCAACTTTATCAGCTCTAAATTTGCCTTGGCTCTGTATGTGGTGTGGAAGCCGGCCATATCACAGCCAGGGCTTGCCCGCATCAAGCTGAGGCTGGGGTTTGTCTAATTTGAGGAATGCTTTTTCCTGTTTCTCCTCCACAAGGCTGATTAATTTACAATGGCACCGCACTCTGTCTCTGCCGCGCTGGTTCTGTATCATTGGAAATGAAAAGGTTTACTTTGGATGTTGTGTTAGAAAAGTGAAACCCTCTCCAGATCACCCAAATATCTTTTTAAAAACTTACTCAGCATGCCAACTCAAACAGTTTTAGATTGGATGAATTGACCTGTCCTACATTTAAAAAGCCTGTACTTGGTGCGATGATAAAACGGCACTTTCCAAGAACCAGCTAACTCCTTACTGTTGCCAAAACTGCCGAGGTGAATGACCTAGCGCGCAAAAATTGCAGTGTGATTAATCAGGAAAGGCTCGGAAGGAACACACTGCTGGCTGCGTCTGTGCTATCACCACTGTTTTCACTTCCCACTGTTTGTTTGACTAAGTTGGACTGTTGAATGGAACCATTTGATTACAAAGGCATTGAGCTGGCTCATTAATGATGCTGTTAATGGCATCCTCCATCATTCTGGAATCACTATGTTGTTGCACAAGCAGTCAATACACCAGGCATTTCCCCGCCTTTATTAAGTTACACTTTACTGGTCTGTAAAATTTGACTGCAGACATTTTATTTGCCACTTCTTGATGGCTGTGCTTGAAATATGGGCAGTGTGGAGCATGTCGGGGCGTCTATCTCGCTCTTCGACGTACGCTTCTTGCGCACACATGCTTCTCTCTGATTTCTCTTTACCTATTATTTGGCTATTTCATTGGAACAGTCACCTGTGTGAAACTTTGTTGCTTTCACCATAAAAAGGAATGAACAAGGCCAGTGGGAGATCATTAGTTGTGGTTAGGTCTGTTATTTGTCTTTATGTCTAAATTACAGAAATCATTATAATGTATTCCTAAGTAGAAGAAAGCCGGATCGCATCAGTTGTAAGTGAACAGCTACAGGGTTTTTTGATTAAATCCCAAAGTGCAGACTTAGACAGAATGAGGTTCATTGGCAGTTATATTGCCATTTATTGCCTGAGCTTTCACAATAAAATGGTATTTTGACAAAGCAAAGCTTCTTATTCTTTCTTTTTCTTTTCGCGGTCGATTTCCATGACAAGCACAGATCTTACAGGATTTGCTGTAAACAACACACACAGAAAGACACACAGATTAAGACGAGCAGAGACACAGACACGTGCGCATGCCATGATCAGTCAGGCATGCGTTGCAAAATAGACTCTGGATGCATTAAGTAAGCAGAGCAGCGCACAAACAAGTCATATGTTTGTTTATTTGGCCTTCATATTTGCTTCAGTCTCTGTAACCAACAGATAATGCGAATGACACTCATTTCATATCAGGTAACTATAGAGATTAGCAAACACACTCCCCCGCTTCCGTTGCCATCACAGCACTGGTAGTAAAATACACACACACAGTGCAAACATTTTAATTTCAGTGCATTTTCATGTTTGTGAAAGGATCATTAAAGCGAGGCCCAATAAATGCAGCTAACCATGATGAATGGTTGAACAACTTCACAGTCCTCTTCGTGCCTCAATGGAGATAAGTTGTATCTGTGATGCTTCACGCATTGTGACGTCTCCTCCGGGTTCTTGCAGGAAGGGATCTTACTCCACCCCTCGAATCCATCAGGCTTTAGAGGGGGGCTCTATACAGCTTGTTAGAGTAACACATATGACCATGTAGGAGCCCTAATGAGCGGAGAGCTAGCCGGGAGAACCGTGTCTGGACGACAGAGAACATAAATCTCCTGTCCTGCTCTGTGCCCTGGGGACTGCACGAACACCAAAATTGTGTGAATCTACAGAATGTGTGTATGTGCGAGTACACACATAATGCAGATGACTATAGCAGTATCCTCCTGGGAGACTCATCTACCATAGTTGAAAGAAGCAGGTTGTTTGAATTATGATCTAACAATAGTGTTCTACTCCCACTCTATAAATGAATCCAATACTATCATATCTATCATTACCACAGGACTTACACTCAGCTTGCCTCTTTTTATTTGGAATGAGTTTTAGAAATCAATCCAGCCATACTCTGCTTTGCCCAAACCTCCCTGCAGGTTATGATCATTTCTCTCTGTTTTCAGTACATAAACTGCAGTGTGTGGCATTGATCAGATTCACGTCTCACTTGCTTCCTTCCTGCTTCCTAAGAGAACTCGGTCTGCTATGTTTATCTGCTGTACCTGGGTGATATAGAGTAACATGTACACTGGTAGTCTTTTTCCTGAGACATGCCTTCCTTAACCTTGCAGGGCGACTGACTGCAGTGTAAGGCGTGTAATGAAGGTATGAAACTCCATTAAATTATTGATTTGTGGATAAAGTTTACCTCTTCCACTGTGGGTTGGGAGCTAGGGTGCAGCTTTAAATAAAACTGTGTGTGCATGTCTGGGTGTCTGCATAAGAGAGGCAGAGAGAGAGAGAGAGAGGTATGGACAGTGTGCTTGCATGTGTGCCACAGGAATGTGTACCACTGTGCGTGCGAGAGAGAGACAGTGTATGTGTGAGTTATATAGCCCAAGGGAGCTGGTATGGTCATATTTTAATAACTCGCAGTATGTTGGATTATGTACTGTGGGCTTGTAATATCACACCGTCAGGGCAAAGCCCTAACAGATTCTTTCTTAGCTGGCCCTTAGCAGGAAAAAACACATATCAGGGGACTCGCCAAAACATTGTTTTCAGTTCTGCAGCACTTGTGAAAATGTGAGCTCCCACATGATTCCAGTTCAAAGGTATGCCTTCGCCGTTTTGTCTGCCTCAGCACGCAGCGCTCTCTCTCCCGGCTACAATGAACAGAGCTCCAGGTTTAATAGGCCTTAAGTAGCGCACCCCCTTTGCAGCCTTTGAAGAGCAAGCACTCTCGCACATACTCTTGCACATACTCACACATATATATACACACACATTGCTGTGTGAGCAATAAAAAACAGTGGAACAGTGGCTAGTTCTCTCTCTGACACATCAAAAGGGGAGCTAAGGGGAGTAATGTGTGGAATGATGTGTGTGTAGACCAAGGCCGGGATGCCATTCATGGTTGTAGTGTTGTGGTTTTAACTGCTGGAGGAGGCTTTAAGGCTGTGGCTGGTAAGTTCCATACAGTAGTTTTAACACATGCCCTGGTGCAATCTCAAGTGCTGTTTTTAAAAATGATTTGCTTGAGTGTCTTTTTTAACTCGGACAAAGTGCAGAGAACATAACTATATGACAGTCATGTGCTTCTGACAATAGCAGCAATAATCACTCATTAAGTACACTCATAAGTCACGTAGCTATTGTCTATAAAGCAATAAAGGTTATAAACGGTATTGAGAAATATCTTGTTTTTTTGAGAGAGAAAGTGAAACTGAACTGGGTGCACACGCAACATGAGTGCATCTGTGTGGGTGTGTGCTTGCATGTAAGCACATATGCATGTTCACGTGTCTGACTGTGAGCTATCAAGTAACTCAGGCACTGAAGGAGAAGGGGAAAGTTACAATTAGCCCGCTGCCGAAAGCATAGCCCGATCCTATAAGGCATGTTTACACTTTAGTCATGCAGTAATTACATATGTCGTCTTTTGTTTTCTATTTCCCATAAAGTGGGGAACATAATGAGGGAAAAAGCACATTAGAAAAAAAAAAAGACTACTACACAGTGCTCTTTTTGTCTCCGAGCTCATTTAGGCCTCGGAGAACGTCTATTGGGTTTGAAATGGGAGGAGAGGAGAGGAAGAGAGGACTGTAAACAGGGACTTTGCTTCTCCAGATGGGAAACTTCTGTTAAGCTGTAATGAGAATGCATAATGACGCAAACAAGCTTGATAGAGCTAGACATGGAAACGCCTTTATTCAGGAATATGAGACCAAAAAACCTATTACAACAATTTTTTCTTCTCTTGTTTTATTCTCTATGATATCCATTTCGAGCTGTAAGTGGAAGGGAGATGTCTTCATTAAATGTTTAAGGGGACATGTTTCATTTCTTTTTCATTTTTTTCCCCAGCCGTGCCCAACAGAGAGAGAGACGATAAAAAGGCAAGTACAAATGATAAAAAAACAAAGAATAGGAGTGACTGCTCCTAATGGGACTGTTTTCAGCAGCTGCATTAACAAGCCTGTTTGATTTCCGTCTCCTAAGTGAAGTTGTCAGCCCATGTATTCAGTGCTCTATGTTTAGGATGTCTAAAAGAGTTGTGTTTTCTGGCACTGGCGCATAATAAATGCTAAAGGAGTGACCTTACGTCTCTTTCCCCCGTGTTGCTCTACGGTCATTCTCAAAACAGACCGAGAAATCCTCCTGAGCCGAGGTCAGGAATCCATCACCAGGCTTTTACAATAACACGCATTTCCATACTGGCTTTGTGAGAAACAGGCCTGAGGGAACAGATGAGAACGGCCTCTGGTTGTGGTGAACTCCTCTCAAAACATCATAACGCAATGGACGAATATTACTTTCAGTTTAGTCTCTTGTGTGTTGAATAAGGTTAAAATACTTGTACCTCTTTGAGTGTAGTTCTTTACATATGCAAATGTGGGAATACTGAATTGTCTGCTTTAATTTCCATAATGTGAATCATGAATGCGCCTTAGACTTGCTTGGTTGATTTCCAGCTATGCTTAGGAACAAAATCCATATCTGGCACTGTAAAAAGGAACAAAGATTAGAGTTTTGTGAAGAATGCCAGATTACACGCACATATACTGTAGCAGATACACACATATATATGCACAAAAAAAATACGCACATGCTTTTCATAGACCAATGTATTGTGAAAGAGTCCTATGATTGTGAATTACTTTACCATGACTGTTTTGACGAAAACATATTGCCTTGTCCTTGGAAATGTGGCGGCAGTCGATATGGTTCTACAGACTCAGTAATACTCTCCGCTGTGAAGGCAACAGACTAGAGATGCTCTTCGACTGATGAAACAATAGAAGGGGGGAACATTCTTTTGCCGAGTCGGCATTATTGGATTTGGATTGTAACATGGTAGTATCAAGTTAGGCTGAGAGAATATCACATTGGAATCTCAACAGACAAGGGCCGATTGTTATTGCACCGCACTTCCATTAATAATTCAATCATTTGACCCATGACATGATTTCCCGTAAAACAATCTGATCCTCTGAGGAAAGATAGAGATATTTGAAATCTATGAGTGTGTGTGTGGGGTGTGTATGTGCGTGTGTCTGTTTTGACCTTCGCAGTACGACATAGAACTGATGCTTGAGGCTACAACTACAAAGATAATATTTAGAAGTGAGGAGAGGAGCGGAGAGGAGAAGAGAGGAGAAATTGTATGTACCATAGCCGACGTGTGCTGCAGCGTTTCCCGAACTAAAGATGTGCTTGCCCCAAGGGTGCTGCAATAAGAACACCACAGAAATGGAAGGCCTTACACAACCTATGCACTTAAAAACTAAGCAGCGCTCTGAGAGCACAAGCAGAACATCTGAACAATAAATGCAGAGTGCATTAAAATTATAAAAACACAGTGCGAGCGAGAGGGAACAAATCCCTGTGATATCGTAATACATTGTTTTAGGGATCACTACTGACAGAGGAAACATCGCCATCCCAACTCAGGGCTGCTCCAGCGCTGGGACACACAGTCACACACATGCAGACATAGATGAATGGGGGGGACGCAAATGCACAGCAAAGTGCACACACACACACAAAATAACGACACGCTCACATGCACGCGCAGGAAAAGCAGGGGTGCCATCTATCAGGCTGCAGACGGGGAGCCTTGGAAGGGGAAATCTGTGCTGTGATGGCTGTAAATGAGGGCTGTGGCGGCGCTGTCACATTGCGTTAGGCCGGGACGCTGGGGCTAGGAGGGGTGGAGGGCATGGACACTGTGTACAGATATAATGAACTAGGAGATGGCTGGAGCATGGGCAGACACTGGGATTCCGTCACAGCTAGTGGTGCTTTGCTGCTAATGCAAAAAAAAAAAAAAAGGGGGGGGGGGGGGGGGGCAGGAGAGAAGTGGGGAGAGGAGAGGAAGTAAATTGAGTGCAAAGAAGAGAAGAGTGAGGAAGAGGCGAAGGCAATGATCAAGACAGAAAAACAGAAGGAGAGACAGAAAGGGTTGGGAATGCATAAGCAGCCTGCGGAAAAACACAGAGCTAATCGCTGTTGGATTGGTGAGGCAATACCAGTGTTATACCAGAAGAATATTTACTCTAATTAGAGCTGTGTCTCCAGGTATAAAGGCTGCCGGCACTTTCTTGAGAATAATTAGGAGCACAGAGCATGCATTGTCCAGGAGAGCAGTGCAGAGCTCCCTTTGTACATCATTAACAGTTCACTGACAACAAAAGCGGAGTTAATAGAATGTAATGTGGTCTCCTCACCCATCCGTTTGTTCAAATGGTCATTAGGGTAATGCAGAATAATTCCTTCCTTCTGTGCTTCAACCCAAAACTCAATGACTCCTCCCACCTCCCCATGTGCCCCTGTCCACATTTTTTTTTCTATCCTAAAGTCCTGCCTCCATTTTTCCTCCCTTTCCCCTTGACAGAGAATTTTTCTCCAGCCTCTGTCCTCCACATCAAGATGATAAACATGATTTCATGGCGCGATACAATCATCAGTCTTCATAAAACACACCAAATCCTCTATAAAAGAATTAATTCTCCTTTGGAGAGACAGAGCCAAACGTATAGATTTACAATTCCACACTCGAGTTCCCCACCATGTTTTAATGCATCATAAACACTTGGTGTTTTTTGGTCTCTGTTCCAATAAAAACAGAGAGCGCGGGGGTGTAATATCTGGAGCTGGGGGAAATTAAAGCTGAAGTTCCTCTCCTCCTCAGTGCACTCCCAGCACACACACACACACACACTCACACACACTTACACACACACACACAGTTAATCAGCAGCCCAGAGAGAAATCTAAGACCACATCTACACCCAGTGGAAGGAACCTGATACAACCACATCCCCCCCCCCCCCCCCCCCCCCCCCTTCCCCCCACTCCTTCCCACATTCCCTCTTTCTCTTAATCATCAACACACACATGCTGATAAATTAGATGCAAAGGTTTAGACAACGTATGATTAACTAAAGTTAATGAAGACTGAAAGTGATCTCAAACAAGGTAACCATAGGAGGGAAGCCTTTGAGAAAACATGAAGACTGCATTATAAAACCAGTACATATTTCTTTTTTTTCCATTTCTGCTTCTGCTGCTATTTCCAAAAGTCCTTTCAGTGTGCGGTGACAAACATAACCCTTCTGACTGGTGGAAAAATAAATCATACTTTCAAGTGAAGACAAATGCCTTATCCGTTGGGAGTTGCCTGAGGCTATAGTCATAATGGCCTCCCTCTCTCTTTCTTTCTGCCTCCCTCCCTTTCTCCCTCTCTCTTCCTCTTTTTCTCTAAATTCAGGGAGTTTCCCGGACTAGTTTTAAATGTCCACCCAAACCATCCTGACGCACACACAGCTAGTTTAGTACAACTCCCCAGCAAAGCAGATATTCCTCTTTTAAGACTATGATAAACTCAAACATTCCAAGTCCTTGAGGCAAAACTGCTGTTCAGCCATAATTCTGAGTAAACAAGAGAAAACACATCAGTCACATCTTTATGTATCAAAACCCAATTACGCTCAACACACGGTACAAGGTCGTTATTCATGTCTGATCTCGTGGCGCAGCCATAAAAATCATGGCTTTCCTAACGCTGTCTGTTTGGCCCGGCACAGGCTTGGCTCGGCGCAGGGCCGGCCAGCTGCAGAAGTCTGTCTCCTCTCCTCTCTCCCTCCTCTACTCTCAGTGCTATCAGGTTGCCACTCCTCCTCCTCCAGACCATTACACAGGCCTCTTTATGCTGCGCTAAAAGCTGCTCATGTTCAAACACTCCTGGGAAAAGCTCCTTAAAACACGTCAGGATGAGAGGCCCTGTCTGGTAAAATATTAATAGGAAGTTAATTGGTTGTTAATGGACTGGTACTTGGGTAGGAATCGCCCTCCATTAGATAGGCCACCGAAACAACCCATTCAGGGGTGTCATCTTACCACCTTTACAATCTAATTTTTTTTTCCGGTCACTGTAAGTGTAACCTGGTGTTAAAGACATTATTACTTAAGTTTTATGTAAGGTCCAGCAAGAAGCATTGTACTCTGTGCCAAAGACATTTCCTCGTGAGCACAGTATTGTGGGTGTTCAGTTACTTTAGCATTATTATTTCTCTTTTATCACATCTATTTTATGTTCAAGTTGCACAATGTTTTCTTTTGTCATCCTCTCACATTTAAAGTGAATTATAAAGTTGAAACTTTTTTCCTCCTGCTAATCTCTGCTCAATCTACACATAAGGAAATAGTTTAAACGTTTGTTGTTTGCGGCCAACATGTTTGTGCTTTCTGTGGTTGTCATTACCCGACAGGAAAAATCCCTCTTCTGCTAGAGTAGGCATGTAATATTGATGCACGGCAGACTCGGAGAAACACAGAAATCAAATGGAATCTAAACTAAGTTCAAATGTCGACATCAACACATACATTTTTGATCATTGCAAACCTACAAGACGCCATTCCTTTTAAGGGAAGCCACAGGGGCATGTGCAGCGGGGAATATATTTAGAAATAAGTGATATTTCAGCATGTCTTTCAATCCCAACTTCGTTCAGCTCCAATTCATTTATGAGAGGGACAAATACTTGTTGAAAGAGGTTGTTCAGGAAATGGGACTTAAAGAGAGGTTACCCAGACAGACTGCTTTTTACAGTATGGCCTTTTAAATGCACCACGTAACTAAAATAAACCAACTTTCAAAGTTGTGTAATTCTCTCTCTTGCACAACAGACATTTGTCAGTATTGCAAAACTATATATTTTTTACTCATATCTACACTCTTGTGGGTAAAATAAAAACCTGATATAGTTTATATTATTACTCTTACTTCCGATTCATGTCAAATTCAACCTTAAATTATGCTCTTAATTCATTCAAATGTACTTTTTATTTACTTGAACCCTAATGCTGAACGCCCCTCTCATGAACCTGACTATTTAACGGCAACCCCGTTCAAACATTGAGTGAATCCGTGTCCAATTACATTACGAAGCAAATGTCAATGGATCCAACAGATGTCATACTACACTGTTGCTGAGCTTCATTTAACTGATGCAGATTCAGCAGCCGCCACTAGATGGTATTAAAACAAAGGCAGCAATTCTAATGTCAGCTCAGCAGATATTGCTGTTTCTTACAGGATAAACAGATGAAATAAATCAGTCAGGTCTCATCCTACGACCAGCTCTGATATGTTCTGGTTTCCTGCTGTGACCTATTACCTGGTTGGGTGGAGACTGGGATAATCCTGAGGGGTAAGTAATGCAGTGGCAGAAAAAGATTTGTCTGTCTGAGGCTTTTCAATGCCTGTCTGTCCACTTGACTGCAGCACAGACTGAAATGAATCTATCAGACAGAGGAAAAACAGGGACATGACAGTATTACCATTAGCATTCACTCAAAAGAGACCACACCTTGTGCTGTAATGTAACAGTGTGCTTTTCTTTCTTTCTTTCACTCTGCCCTTGTTATTAACCAACAAACACACTCATGCTTCAGTTTTATTACACATTAAGCTGTAAATGTTGCCACAAATGAGCAAATTCTTGGCTTGACCTTTAAAGATTCAGCAAAATGTTTCAAAAGCTACAATGAATACATGATGATTCACAACAAAGCACTTGCTAAGAACATTTTAAGAAAGTACAACAGTAGAAAAGTTACAACAGTGTGAAATGTCCACTCTGGAAAAAACTGTTCTTCAATAATGTGTGACACTCAAAAACAAGCAAACTTAAAACAAAACAAACAAACAAACAAACAAAAAAAACACTCATAGTGCAAATCAATTAAGTCAGTGGGGTCGTCTGTGCATTTTATGCTGTTATTTTCTTGTGATTGCATCGTTGTAATGTGACCTGTAACATCACAATATGCATAAATATACATGTGAAATACAGCTGGAGGTTAAAAGTGTGTTTAATTAATCGACATTTGACAATTAGTTGTTTATCTCTATGGATGAGAACAGTTCTCTGAAAATGTTTATATATGCCTTCAGGCGAGACGGCGTCACTTCTTAGCATGCATGACACAACAGCTTATTAACTGTCAATCACCAACTTTGTTCATCTCAGGTGCACACAATAACATTCATTGTAAAAAAGAGTTAATCCAAATGTCATACTACTGCACATAGACAAGCTACGGTGATGTGAACTCTGCAAAAGAAGAAAAAAATCTGCTACTGTCTTACCTCTTGAAATGAAATATTGAGTTTAAAGGTGTCTACATGCCAGGTGGTTGGACATTCATAGGTCATTGGGAGGAATGCATGCTGTGTTTTAATCATTTGATCGTGCGTGTGATACAGAGAACAGGCAATAAGAAGAACAGAGTAAGAAGATTACAATAGACTGGAACGATGTGTTATATTCCCTTCACCTAGTACCCTTTCATTGCCTCAGTGTGCCCCACTGTCACTTGCAGCTAAAGATAGGCTTATACTTCTTTCACCTTCCACCTTGAAGGACTGGTTGCCAGAGCCCAAGTGACATATTGGATAATCACAGAAGCTCCTCCCTAGGCTGTATTATGGAAAAGGATAGGCTTGACCATGCCTGAGAGGATCTTGGGCACGTGAACACTTACAATCTCAGAGATCATCTCTGGAAAGTTTACACACGTCTGCAGGGACTTTGTTTCGATGAACAGATCATAGGTGAACTGGTGTAACTTCTTCACAATCTGTGATAAAGAGAAAGAGGAAGGAAAGGCAGAGATCATGCAGAGATTATTAATGACAAAGATGATTCACTTTACTCCGTGTGGCACTGAAAGAGAACAAAGCCTGAGTATAAAACAGGAAATAACAAATGATACTGAACCCTGTCTTCTGACACAAGCTTTAAAAGGTGATTTAAAAAAAAAAAAAGATGACACTCATTGTGATGGTTTAAGCTCCACGGGCAGGGTAAAGCCGAACGGCCCTGAACTGCAAAGTCTTGATCAACTCTGTTCTTCTGCCTAAAGGGCCCTGCCAGACAATCTCTGGCTGCCCTCTGGCTCATAAGGCATTAAAAGATCTAAGATGTGAGTGGGACACAGACAAAGCTGAGCCTTTAAGGGTGAATCAACAGTGAGAGACACAAGTCTGAAATTGATGCTGCTCTGCTCTCTGTGGGAGGAAACTTTCCAGCATGTTAATCTTATGGCCCCAATCAGCAACGTGACATCAGGAGTTTTCACTTTGACATCGAAATGCGCTTACCAATTATTAAGGAGAGTTCTGTAAGTACTGAGGAGAGAAAATGTTGATATTTACCCTCTAGTGGTTGCAGCCTTACCAAGAATATTCATGCATATCTCCATTAATCAATCTTTTTATATTACTTTTTTTTCATAAGTTTTGAAATCAGCATTAGTATAGTTTTGGGTTTAACTGATGTAGAGCTACATAAATCATTGGAAAAAGTTGTATCTATTTGTTTTTACTGTGCAGATATAATCAGCTATGATGAATCTCTTTTTGGAAGCAGAAGGCTCACAGGATAGTCAAATATGTTTATATGCTGTGTCAATAAAAAAGAAGCATGCTCCCTTTTAGGTTTTATGGACTATATTTATCTTGACTACATGTTGGCCAGAAGCAGGAGGCTACAAAATGAAGAGCAAGTTATAAAAATGGATGACATTGTCAAACATAATTGTGTCACGTTATCCTCCGGTGGATATTAAATAGTCTCTAGTATCCAGAAATAGTCAACTATCCGCAGCTAATCATTCTAACAATAAAAAAAGTGTTTAATGTGTAAATAATTTCAAGAAGACCCAATTTTATAGTTTTAAATATTCAAAGACAGAACATAGTCAACCTATAATTTTATTCTATTGCTGTAATTTTCTCTGGATCCCATCTGGAGAAATAAAATCTGGTTAAAGCTCCTTTTCTTCCCTTTTCAAAGTAACCAGGAAGGACAGAGAACACATAAACAGCTTAAATACACTTAGCAAAACTTTTGCAGGTTTTGACAGTAAAATTTATAACCACACAGAAATACCGTACACGGAAACAGCGGCTATAAAAAAATGAAAAAGTGTCAAGACTACAGAGGCTATAACTTTCCTTGCCAGCGTGATGTTGCATATCAGTGTGTCAACATCTGCAGATCGATACTGCAGCTGTTGTTGCGTGTCTTGAACTCAAACTGCTGTTTGCACTCTGTACTGAATGTGGTTCTTTGAATAACTGAGAATGTGTGTCCTTGTTTATTATAATTCCTCCATTCCATCTATTTTCGATGTAGCAATGTCACCACCAGAGGGTGGCTCTATTTCCTTCCCTCGCGATAGGCAACCAGTATAGAGGAGTTAAAACAGGAGTCATATGAACCTTTGGTATGTGTTTAACTGTGGTTGATGGCAGGAGATTTCAAACTGGAGCTGTGCCCTGGGTTGTTAGGGCTGAGAAAAATGTGAAGGGATTACAGTTGTAAAGGATGGAAATATAATATATTAATATGACAAACTGAGCCTGTATGTAACTGAAGGACAATAAACCGCTGCTTAAAATTTAAATATATTGACTGATAGACTTGATTGAAGCCATGAAACGATCAAAAATCTTTGATGTAGCCTTTTTAGTTAATGATAACTCAACACTGCCAAATACAGTGTTTGTGTGTACTTTGATCTACACTATTTCCCACTCAAGTACTTCTGTGACACTAATTAAATTGACGTTTAAGCACTAGTTCAGGGTCACAGTATGGTGTGTTTTCATATGTGAAGTGAAGTTGTGTGTAATACCGATTGGAGGCAATCCAGCAGCTGTGTGAGCTGAAACAGTCTCTGTGTACGGGTGGTCTCTCCGCAGTGGCTGGCCAAGCGGTCCAGCTCCTTGATGTAGGAGGTCCGCAGTTCATCAAAACAACGTTGGCTCTTCAGGCCCTCCACTGGCACTGTAACCACAAAACCAGAACACAACAATAATTCTCACAGACTCGATCCATTCCATCAATTTTCTGAAGTATGGTTGTACTCTGCTGTAGTCATCTTTCAATCGCTGAGTTGACATTCAACATACTACTTGAGACATGGTCCCAGCAGACTCACTGATGCTGAAGAGGACCAGGGCCTTCATGCATAAGAACTCCTCTTGAGTGACCTTCAGCATGCAGAACTGCTGGGACAGCAGCTTCATCCGCACACAGTGTTCATACATTCTGGAGACTTGCATCCGTTGGCTATGAAGAAGGGACAAAAAGAGCATGAGAAGAGGAGAACGAGCACAAGATGTGACAAAAGGCGAAGTGAAGAGCCAAGAGAGGGTCAGACAGAGAGAAATATAGAAGGAGGAAGACAATTAATAGCAGCAAAAACGAGAACAGAGGAAAAAGAGGAAAAAGCAGCAGAGGTGAGAAAAATGAGTGAGATGGATAATGGAAAAAGAACGACAGAGAGGCAGAGAAAAATGAGGGTCAGCAATGAGGGCAGGCGTATCCATTACCATGCAGGTCAGAGGCAGCCCAATAGAGTGACAGAGGTCTAATGTAGACACAATGAGTGTTTTGCTAATGTTGCACGAAACACCAGCCAAGTAAAAGCTGCTCTAAGGGCCCGTGGCTGTGCTTTTAGCATTCTGAGCAGCATCTTCCTTCAACACTGAAGACAATCTACGGATAAGAGTCACTGATTTATGTACATCATGTACAGTCACTCGCTTCACAAACTCTGCGTTAAGTTTTTAAAAGTACAGAAAAAAGACAGAAGACAGGAGTTGGAGTGTCAGAAACATTTTGATAGAGGTTGGAGGAGGTTGCGGTGCGCATCAAAACTCGTCAAAGTGGGAAAAAAAAAGAAACGACTCCATGCTGTCGTGGTTCTTGGGGACTGACGATGGTTTTCATAAAGATGAAACAGAATAAATCATCTGAGGTGATCCCTCTGCGGCCACGTATATATGAGATGCAAAAGAAATGGTAAGAACAGAACAGACTTGTTTACTGTCTCGCCTTAAAAAAGACGACGTTCATTGTGTGTTTTTTTGTCTTCCTCTGAAGCTCGTATTCCACTGTGCTTTTCTTTCCAATCGTGATGACAGATGAATTCTCATGATATTCCAACAAATCCAAAGTTACAATAATTATTACAGTTGTTAAGGGCCAAAGAAACTTTCTTTGTTTGATGAAGAGACTGCACCAGGTTTAACAAACTTTCAAACACTTTGGTCTGAATGTTAACTCTCTACAGAACTATGTCGGATGAAGTGAATGCTTTTCGGGACTTACTCGTTGAAGACCAGGTCTGGAGCAAAGTAGAGCATGGAGCTGTTAGTAAGGGTGTAGGATCTCCAGCCCAAAGCGAACACCATCACCCCCATCCATGATAACTGAATCACTGTCATCTGATCATCCACATGCAGGCCACGGAAACCTGTTAATTACACTTATTTTCATCAAACCTCTGCTTGTGTAAAATGATAAAACACGATTAAAACAGTGCAAACATTTTTTTTTTTAAAGTGAAGACTTCATTGTAAAATCAACAGAGAAAGCAAAGTGTTAGTACAACTCTGGCCATTTTCAGCTTCCCATTCTTGGCTTAAATAAGAACATATCTCCCTCTAGTGGTTAATATTTGAACAGGCTGGTTAACACTACATAGAGTTGGTTTAACTGGCATAGAACCAGAGTAGGGAGTGTTGTCTGGTGAGCAGGATCGATTGTCTGAGTTGAGGCCTTGCCCAATGCTAGTAGATATTAGAGGCTTCCTGATAGCGTTATGGGATGTCTAAATTACAGTGAACTCGGAGTTACACAAGTGACGCTGTTTTATGTCTGATCTGCTTTCCTCAATCTCATCCACTGTCTTGCTCAATCATGTTGACATGTCTAACCCTGCAGTGTTTCACTTGGCATGATTTTCTTGAATTGGAAATGGTTTGTCTAGCATTTCACTGAACCTTAAAACAAAGCAACAGCAGCAATTTAGTGCACTTAGCCTTGGCACAAACACTTAGCATAGAATTGTTTATTAATTAATGTTTCACCCTGGACCAGATTCGTTTACCTGGCATTGCCTTGGCCCAGCGCACTACGGTCACCAGCTGTCTTTCCCCCAGCTCGTTGAGGCTGGTTAGTAAAGTGGCAGAGCTGTCAGGCTGGGCAGGGTCATATCCGGCATTGACCACAGCTGGCTCAATGGCCTGCAGTACACTGAGCAGGGATATGCAGGAACGCACTGTTGGGGGAATGCCTAGAGCCATGGCCTGGGACGCTGCTAAGAATATTCAAAATTATAAACAGACCAACAATCCCAGGAGAATAGTACAAAACGGATGAAAAAAAAGTTTCTTGCAAAGTATGCTCAATATTGAGTTATCATAATAAAACTTGAGTTCGTGTCAAGCAAATCTTCACCACCTTGAGCCCTGGCAACTGCACTTCCAGGCTCCAAGATTACATCTTTCTTCCCCGGCCTCTCTCCTCTTTCTCCAGGCCCCCAGGGAGCTGAAGGTTGCTCCTCCTCTACGTTCCTTGGCTGTCCGCCTCCCTTCAGCCTGCGACCTAGAATCCACCACAGACAAGTAGAAGGCAAAAGGAAGATACTTCCATTTCAATCTATTCTATCTGATTCATGACACAAAACATGGCCATAAAAAAAATCAAAAAAAGAACTGAGATTGAAGACTGCTTCGACTGAAGCTGTTCCTTATCATAAACATGTTAGAAAGTTCATGATCATTGACCACTGGGTGAACACAAATGTATTTTTGGCCTTTTCTGAAATGCATTTGTTACACTGTATTGAAACTGGAACATGTGATTTGATCCAATGCATTTCAGGCATTTGACCAGTGTTATTATGGATCCCACTGCTTTTCTTGGCAAGACACGCCTCTGATTGGCTAGTACTTGTTCCTTTTTTGGTTAGGTTGGTTAGGTTTACGCATGAGGAGTGAGATAGATTAGGGTTAGGATAAGAATACCAGATCAAGCCAATCAGAGGCAGAGTAGGCCCTGTCTTTCCAAGAAAGCAGTGGGATCCATAATAACACATCTCACTACCCTGATCCCACTTTCCAAATACACACTACATATACTTTTTTTTCACTGTCTCTTATCTCCAGTTCCTTACCTTTGAGGCTCATTCCTGACATGAAGCACCTCTTTAGGCGACACGAGGCGCAGTTTTTTCGCCTCAGTTTGTCGATGGTGCAGTCATTCCGGCTGGCGCACAGGTGGTTCTGCTTACCTGCAGGTACACAAAAGTCCTGTGGGATGAAGGCGCTAGTTCAACAATGTCTAGTCTTCCACTCATAGCAATGATACGTGGGTGTTTACTGAAAACAAATAACTCACCCTCATAATCTCAGGTCACTGTGCCCTGCCTGCTTGAGCGAGTGAGTGGGTGTAATAAATGAAATCAGCAGACAAGTAATTGTGTGTGTGCACTCGCATGTTTGTGTGTGTCACACCCACCTGCAGCGGCCCTTTTGAAGAATACTTTGCAGCTGCCACAGGTGACTGCTCCATAGTGACAACCTGAAGCGTCGTCGCCACAGACCTGACACACTCTCCTGTCTGACAGATATGCACTTGGAAACAAATCCTCATGCCTGGACACACAGACACACACACACACACACACAAAATATGAGAGTGCTGCTTTCAACGGATTTAATAAATACAGGACATCCATCTGGTTGCAGAAGGCACAGTTCACAAACATTTTCATGTTAGGCAACTACAATATACCTAAAAATTTAAGCACATTTACATCAGATTTAGGTCACATGATTTGACCTTAAAGAGTGTTAGCCTGTCTATTATGACATTTAGGGCATTAATTACTTTCTCCAATCCAATTATAAGAGGAGATTATCCTGTCTCATGATCGGTTATTAGGTCATCTCTTAGACACGCAGGCAAAACAGTGATTAAAAACCCATAGCCTTTTAAGTCTTTAAGTTTAGAATCAAAAAGTGGAACATTTTCTTCCAGTCTGAGGGCAGGATCAGCAACAGGTGCTGTATCTCTTGTTTATAGTCACACTGATATATACACTAGTATTTTTGCGTAGTTAGTCACAGCACAAATAAGGGCAGCTCTGGAAAGTGAGGGAAAGGGTGAACTTTGATTCAGTCTGGCTGCATGCTGAAATACAACTTGGCCAAGGCCAAGAGGAGCACATGGTGTCTTTGGGGCTTTAATGCTGACACAGAGCTGCCTCTGACATACACAGTATGATTCAACAACATGTAAGTACAAATTGTGGAAAATAACAATACATAACAATCATGTTTATTGATTTATTTGTGCTGCCATGTGGGATAGGATGCTCTACAGAAATATCAAGTAATTAAGTGTAAGATCCAGTAAGATGTACAGTGCGCATCGGATTCATTGCACTCCCTTGAAAGAAAGGGAAAAAATCCAGCAATGGCACACTCATTAAGAGCAACTGTAAGGCTTGGCAGATAAAAGCGTAGTCACTAGACACGCCGTTCACGCCAAATTTGTCCTTTTGTTTCTAATGAAGTATAAGACTGCGTGAGCGGCGGGAAAGAATGACATGACGCCTAAGAAAAAGAAAAGCAAGTCAAAACATATTATTGTTAAAATATGTTATTTACCTGAAACTTCGATCCGTGCAGTCCATCCACGCAGGAGGTTCGGTCTTGATAGTGGAACAAGTGGCCTGCCCGTGAAAAATTGCACTTTGGTAACTTTCCACTTGGCCATACCCTTGTGCCATCGCTGCTCTCATGCCACCTTTACCACCTTGCTCGCCCTTGTTGTACCAGACACAGTGGCAGTCCTGCCTGGATCCAGGAGAGGCTTGACCACAATTACAATATTTCCACAAGAAATTATGTGCACCTGATCCGCCTCTTGCTGATTCGGATCGGCCACTGTATGCGCGCTCGTTTGCGCACCACGCACCCAGGTTATCTCTGTATAGATTTGGATTTACAGAGTAGGCAGAATTTGGTTTAAAAGATGAAAGCTCTTCCACTTGAGAGGGCAACTCAGCCGAAGGGTTGATAAATAAGTTTGATTCCTTGGAGACATACCTGGATATCACCGGGTCGCGCGTGACGCTTTGCACGCTGTCCATTTCGCCCGATCTGAGCAGATCCATACAGCTCACCTGCTGTATGCCGTGATGGCACACTTCTCCAAAGTCGTCCTCTCTTAGGTTGCTGCCTTGTGAGTTCATATTTACAGCCGCCCCCAACTCCAGCACTCCTCGGGAACTGTTCCCACATGTTTGGTCACAGTCTGCTACGGTGCCGCTGGAGCACTGGTTCATGTTGTTGAAAGGAGAGGACACCGAATCCAATCCCAAGGATACTGACACTGCCTTACTGAGCTCAGCAGTTGTAGGGCACGCACAGGTGTCCGCACTATCCATCCGACTGCACTCATTTATTATGAAAGAGTTTGATGTTTCTTCTAAACTGGAGAGAAAAGCCATCTTCAGTGCGCGTCGTCATAGATTGAGTTGTACGCGGGTTTCACGGGCAACACATGAAATAACACTTGCCATGCGGAAAACCGCCTACCCAATGAGACTCCGGTCATATGTCTCAGTGGAGAGGAAATTCAGATAAGCCGTCGACGTAGGTCGCTACAAAGGAGGGACGTCCCGTTAGTAAAGTGCTTGCGAACTTTATTATTATTATGATTATTATTATTAATGAGTAACCGTTTATTCAGGCTATTTGACAAAAACTCACGTTATAAGTAACCGTTACAAATCGCGTAGGATGATTTTGCACTTTGGTGTGTATACATATGAATATTCATCATAAATTTAACTTACTTCTATTCAAGCTCAGCGTGGTGCTTCCCGTTAGAAAACAGTAAGTCTCGCGAGAGGAGGCAGGGTTATATATTAAATTCACTTTTAATCACCTTAATTTTTACTTTCGTTTTGAACCAGTATTGTAGGTCCCTTTAGCTTGTTTGTGATTGGCTGCATGATTAGTAAACAAAAGATGCCATCGGATGAAATAGGCTACAACAATTGTCCTGCACAAGCACCGATTTTAATCATAAAACGAAGACATCCTCAACGAAATAAAAAATATTAGTTATAGGGATGATCAATGGCGGCTTATTAGAATTATTTTATTAGTTTTTGGACACCATGTGATGGATGAGGATGTAACCAAAAAGAGAAGAGTGAACAAGACTTTATATGAGAAGCCTACAGACTGCAGGATGGTAAATGGCTAAACAACATTATCAAAACTAAATGAATCGAAATTTTATAACTAAAACCCTTCACTCTCTGTCATCTAATAACAAAACACAAAAAGAAAACATGATTGCTTGTTTCTTTGAACAGTCTCAGTTGCTGGATGTTGTTGCTCCATATCTGGTAGTGGTGTTTATTTTGCAGGAGTGGAGGCAGTAAAATCCCAGCCAAGTGGAGAAGATTATTATAGCACATTAGTGGCAATGTAACTTTTATTCCCTGTTTATTTATATTATTAGAACTAAGCATCTATTTGAAGGTGATAATTAGGTTTTATTTTTGATTGTGCCTCAGCTGCACAGCACTTTACTCCATTAGTCAGACTGAAGGTGATGCTAACTCATTCATGTGGAAACTAATGCATTCTCAGCACACTGGAGGTGTTTCTGTGTATTTTATTTGTGTTACAGAATATAGGATTTAACATTTAGTGTTAAGAACAACAAATACCTTAAATGACGTTGCTTTCATTAATCAATAGTGATGAGGTTTTTTATATTGAAATTGCAAATGTGTGTAATAAGGACAAGAACAACAGCAAACCTTTTCATAAATGATAGCACTGATGATATGTTTGTCTCATACGTTCAGAAAACTAATCTGGACCATTAACGTGTATTTTGGTCTTTTGAAAATAAAAATGTATTTCCAAGGAGAATTTTAATTTTCTCACTGACTTTTTTTCAGGTGAAATGGCATTAAAATCATTAAACGGATCAAAGCATATTATCAATATAATTTGCCATCATACTTAATCTGTTATATTAGGTCAATTAGCTATCTATGCAATAATCTGCACTTACATTTCTAAAATCTCTCTATATGACCAATTTCATCAATTATCCTCGTTCTGCCATCAGTCTGAGTGAGCCTACAACAGACTGTCTCACATGGACTCAAATTCATCAATGCGTTGTTTGGTGTTGCCCTGACGAATCTGACGTAGGGTCTTGTATTTGTCACGGCCCGCCTTCACATTCTCAGCATGGATCAGGTCATTGGGGGTCTTCTTGCTCTCGTCTACAGCTCCAGCCAGCTCAGTGCTCAGGAACTGAAAGAGAACACAAACACACAGTGAATGAAATCCTCTTACCTGAGACTCTTTAGGAGACTATTCAGAAGCCTTACCCCTCTCCCCTCACCCCTGTACTACCCCCAATCCCCATCTGAAAACATTCTATTGTCCATAGTTATTAAGTCCATTTTTGTATTGAGTCTTCAATGCAACATCATACGGTATCTTGTTTTGGCTTTGAGATAGAGAGCAATTTTATTTCAGTTGTATCAGGCTTAGGTTTGGATGAGGTTTGCAACCAATAGAATGATAATATACCTGCAAAAATATTTAATTTTGTGGTATGCTCTTAGATCTTGGTAAAATACAGGTTTTTGGCAGTGGCAATTAATTTGCTATCTTTAAAACAGAGTCAACACAACTATATGTATTAACAGGCGACACAAATAACTGTACAGAAACCCTTTAAAGGTAATAATGAACAGCCACAAAAATGTTCCTTCCATTCCACTGACTGTTTTAGGGAGGTCAAGGAGGTAGCAACAACCATAGCTGATAAGCTAAGGCACGTCACTCAAAGCACATATCTTCTAAGTGAATCTGAAGTCAGTGATTGAAAGCCAATGAAAGTGATTGAAAACACGACTATGAGTGAATGAACCATAAGGGTCTATAGCTGTGGTAGGCAAGTAGTGGCCTGTGGGCCACATTTGAACCTCCAGCAAAAATGTTCGGCCTCCTGATGAAAGCTGAAGTTTACTGTCATAGTTTACATCAAAACTCTTTTTTTTTTAAAAAAAAACTTGTGACATCTAATATGATGAGTATCTGTACAAACTATTGTGCCACTACATCTTCTAGATGCCAAGATATTTCTCTGAATATGGGAGAAATCTGACCTGCTGCCAAAGTCATTGGGATTCATCCTCTTGGGAACGTGTCTGTACCAAGTTGTATGGCAATTCATCAAATAGTTGTTAAGATATTTCTGAACTAAAGTGGTGGACCGACTGATAGACAGACCAACATTTCCATCCATAGAGCCATGCCACTAACAAGGCTAAAAATGCAAGAGACAGAGAGTGCTGATTTTAATGCAGTCTCATTTTATTAGTCCTATTATCCAGTGGCCATCAAGAAACTGCCGATTTAGGGCAATATTACATCTGCTTTAGTATTCAGATCATGTGGATACTTTACAGAACATATCATTAACAGAACCTAACCTTTAATTAAAAAAAATTGAAGGCATTTTCCTATTCATGTGTCTGGACTCATGAAAGCTCCAGGACATCTTCAGGACTGCTATAATCTCTGGCAGAAAATGGTCTCTGACCTGAGGGCGAGTTAGATAAAAGAAAATCTGTCAAACAGGACATTTTACTATATTCACTTAACCTTACCTTCAAGTTTTTCTGCAGTCTCTGGTTCTTCTGGGCCTCTGTTACTCTTTCCTCTTCGCTACGATCACGGACCATGCCTGGAGAAGTCAACTCAGCGCTTGCCTCTGCACTGCTCTCATCCGTCTCGTCGTGATCATGCATATGAGAGTGGACTGAATCCTGGATGTGGACACCCATGAGTTTAGACTTCAGCTCCTCTTTGGTTCGCTCCAAATCGGCCTCTGCCATCATCGCCTGTCAACACACACGAATGGTATTGAAGCACTGTGGTTAGATATTAAAATGCAATTTGTTCCAAACTGTAATATGCACTATTTGAAACATGGGGTACCCACTCTAAAGAAAATATTCATACCACAACACTGAAATAAATTAAGGTACTTTAAGAATAAAAGATAACTAACTACACATTATCTGGATGACATGTGGCACTTTAACTTCTTCATTTTAGTATGATTAAAGGGGCATTTAACCAAAAGAAAATGTATTTTTTCTCTCTCCCTAAATATCAGCATTCTCGACTGTATATGTAAATCACACCAAAAATTTGAAATTTAAATTTGGGTATCCTGCCTGTCAATTTTCAGTTTGCATACACTTCAGGTAAATCTTGGGAAGGATCTGTCCTCTGTCGGTCTTCCTGAGGTTTCTTCCATTTTTTCCCCTGTTTTTTAAAGAGTTTTTCTTTATCCGAATCGAGGGTTTAAGGACAGAGGATGTTGTATTGCTGTACAGATTTTAAGGCCCCCTGTGGAAGATTTATTATATTGGACTACACAAATAAAATCAACTTGACTTAATGATACCTATAAAATTCACACAATAACAGTCTGAAAGTCTAGTGATATACTTCTTTGGTCAATGCCTTGCTTCTATTTTACCCAGTTCTATCACTTAGTAGTGTCAGACATCCTTCTGTGCTCATGTTTGATTCATCTTTATCTATCTCATGGTTCTTTCATTAATTCTCACCCTTTTCTGCCATCTATTTGTCTCTTCGTCCTTTTTCTTCTTGGCCTCTTCCAGCTGAGAGATCTTAGAGGTAAGCTCTGCCAGCTCAGTGGCCTGCACGTACGTGCACACAAATGGGAAGAGAGTTAACAGTGGTCCTCATCTCATTGTGCTCCGTCTGTGGGTGTGTATGTTTTGTTAGTGAGAAAGTGTGTGTGTGTGTGTGTGTGTGTGTGTGTGTGTGTGTGTGTGTGTGTGTGTGTGAATGCATGTTTCTGTTCAAAGACAGAATCACAGCTCAGATTAATTTCCTTTAGTATCCTTAACTATCGCTTAATAATATCAATCTTTTAGGTAAACCTGATCAACAAAATTTACCATAGTGCACCCTTGATCACAGAAATTATATTAATAAATTGGTCTGATTTTTAAAAACCTTTTAGGTTTAGGAGAAAATCCACTCATATCATTTAATCTATGAATCTGAAAATTAATTGAATTCAGCATGCGAGTGTATTGCGCACGTCTACCAGGCTTTCCTGGCTCCTCATCTGACTCTGAGACTGGTGTAGCAGGGCTGCTTTAGCCTCCACTGCGGCTCTGCGGTCTTTGTCCAGACTCTCAGCCTCCTTCTGTGCGAGTGTCCTCTCCTTCTCTAACTCAAGAGCCCTGCGAGTCTGCTCCTCCAGCTCTGAAACATACATAGCACATGTGGTCATAAACATCAAACACACATACATAGACCATAGACATAGACCATGTCAGCATGGTATAAGCTTTGTAGAAATCCCAAAATCAAAAATACTTCAATATACCGAGTCTCTCTTTTAATGTTCTTAAACAGAAAAAATAAAAATGAAGTTGAGAAAAATTTGTATTCAGAAAGTTGTCAGACCATCTTGAGCTCTCTTTGTCTGCTCTTCAATCTGTCTCAATCTCTCCATCAGCTCCATGGTCTCACGGGCAATCTTCTCTGTTTCCTTCTCAGCATTTTCTCGCTTTTTTTTCTCAGTCTCGAGCAGAGCCCTGACAGGAGAATTGTGAATAAATACACATCTGAAAAAACTATATCCCTTGACAGTTCTCTCTTTTAAAGCAGCGAGAACACCCTGTAAACTGTAAAAAATAAATAAATAAACGAATAAGGCTTCATTATTTCCTCATTTCTTACCTCTCCATTTGCCTTTTGTTCTTCTCCTCCCTGGCCTGGGCCTTCATCTGCTGCACCTCGATGGTGTCAGGTTTACGTCTGCGCATGTACAGGTCATGGTTCCCCATACACAACGCCAGGATACGTTTGTTGATGCGAAGACGGGGTACATAGAAAACAAAGTCCTTGAACACAAAAAAACATTAATTACACAATGAATGATTTATGACACATCATTAGCATCTCATCTGTTTTACAGTAAAACATATGTTTAAATAATCTGGAAGGATTGTTCAGTTTTGGGGGGAATTTTACTATTTCCTAAACTCTTGGATGCCTTCATTAAGTCTGTGCATGCAGTCAGAAGGCATCTTGAATTGTGGGGCTAAAATCATGTTTTTGAATGAGATCAAGTGGTAGCTGCTTTCTCATTACATTACTCATTGTAATTTATGCATTTGGAAAATTGGTTATTTCACCAGTAACAAGCATATGGGATTCTCTTGCATCTTTTTATAGTCACAGTGAATTAATAATGATAAGCATATCTTTGAAGAAGTAATTGTAGGATCTTGTTTGTAGTTGTGAAAATGTTTTCATTAGAAATGTTAATGCTAAGATAATGAGTACTAAGTATTCAACCCTGAGCACTGGAGAAGGAGCAGTTATTAATCCCCCATCCATGAACTTAGCTAAACTAGGATAAAGTAGTTCAATATACCATCAAGCTGCAGAAAAGGGCATTCAGTTTGTCTGACTTTAGGCATATCAGAGAAATAGCAATTTCCCCCCAAAATAGGCCTAAACCATCCTTTTGAGTGTCCCTGGCAATAAAGACATGAGTGTATTTCATGTAGTGATGTGCTTCATAGAATCTGTAGCTGCTGCAGATAAATACTTACTAAGAAGTACTAATAAAAGTGTTCTTGCATACCGGAGCTTTCTTGTCGATTGGTTTGATGACGAACTTCTTGTCATTGAAGGAAATATTTCTGATCTCACTCCAGGGAAAGCCAATCTTTGGGGTCATCCTGTAAAATATTGGTATAATTTACAATTAAAGTATGGTCTATGGTACAGTTTATAGACATTGTCATGTTTTTCATGTCAATGTCAATGCCAAGCTAGTGGTTCTGCTAGGTTGTACTTAGTTAAAGCGGTGCTTTGAGCTAAATGCTAACATCAGCATGCTAAAATACTAACAAAGACAATACTAAAACACTGATGCTAAACATTCATAATGTATAATGGTGTACAATGTTTAACATGTTCACCATTAGTTTCATTTAGCATGTTAGCATGTGGCATTTGTTAATATACAAGTACAGCTGAAATTGATGTCATTGCAGGTATTTGTTCAAATTAAAGTATTGGATAAATTGAAATTTTGACCTGACGAAATTTAGGGTTCACAAAACGTTTTCATAGCAATGATTATTGAGATATTCCACTCAAAACCACAAATTTCAAATCATGGTGGGACAAAAAGTCAGGGGGTCACCAAAACCATCAGAATGCATTGTATGGGAATCATGAAAGTCTGTACATCACTTTTGTGTCAGTCTATCTTCCAGTTGTTGAGATATTTCACAAGATATTTCTGCTGGCACTAAAGGAAAAGTAAGGAGAACACCAAACCCAGTAGGATTTATCCTCTAGAGACCATGAATAATTGTACAAAATTCCATGGCAATCCATACAACAGTTGTCGAGATATTACTCTCTTGCCAAAAGAAGTGGATTGACAGACAGACGGACTGATGGGCAGATCAACGCCGCCAACCAGCAATGAACCTACAGTAGGTCTGTCCAAGACATATAGTTTGTTCTTGAATTGTGACCCACTTGTCCTTTTTGTCATAGATGTTGAGCCCCAATGCGTCCACTCCCAACCACAACTCTGATCCTTTCTTGTTCTTGATGCTGAAGTAGTTGACTCCATACATCTCTAGATCCTGGGCTATCTTCAGGTACTCCACCATGGCATCCTCTCTGTGGTGCAGAATTATGATATTACAATACAGTGTGCTACAGAACACCTGCTTGCCATAAGTACATTAATGGCTTTTAGTAGTAAGACTGCAGTACCTCAGCAATCCCTTGTGCTCTTTATGCCACACCTGGATTCTTTCTTCCCACTGATTCTTATTCAGCTTGTGCTGCTCTAAAACCCTGGTTTTATCAGGAAAGAGGACACAGCAGTTAGAATTCAGATGACTGAATAAAGTTAAACTTTTGTGAATACTGATGTCCCTTGGACTCACTACCTTTGTGGCAGCAGCTTCTCTCTTGTAAGGTATCCTGGTACATGATAGTCTTTCCTGTAGTCTCCATGTTTGACCTGAACTGCATATGAAGCCAAAAGTACTGCAGTCTCGGGAGGACAATATATGTCATCATTAAGGATGCTCTCTTTTACCTAAAACACAAAACAGCAGAAAGGCTTATCCGAAGGTGAATCCCTTATGTAGTATGGTGATGTCTGTGTAAGGGTGTCATACATGATGGTATTAGTGTTAATGTGACTTGCAGAGAAAGAAACCTTGTGTGTTTTGACGTTTATTTTGTGCACCTGGATCCATTTTTGTGTGCATGTACTCCCTTATGGAAGCAGCTGAGGGATCTGCATGAGTCATCATGAAACCACACTGGTCGTTAAGACAGGTTTTCGCATGTGTTTTGACTGCGATTCCATATTTATCTTTGCATTTGCAGGGTTAGTGTATCACACTTGCATAAGACAGTGTTATTTACAACTGTGATATCCACTGTGTCCATATGTTTATAATCTTTTCCTAATAATGTGTATTCAACTGATTGTAGGTTGTTATTTGGCATGAATTGTACTGCTCTTTCAGCAATATCCATAGTGAATTTCAGAGTGTGAATCCTTAATGCCAACTAAATCAGAAAATAACTGAGGGGGATTAGGAAAGCCCATCATTACAATCTCATGAATCAGGGGTGCAATTTTACAACATGATTCCCTTTAAAAATGTCAGTGCTCTTGTGCATATATTCATCTCCAACCTGCAGAAAGAAGAGGCGCTGTGTTGCCTCCTGGATCAGTTCATCTGCCACATCCTCGGGGTAAAACTTGCCCCTGAACTTAATCAACAGAGGGTTGTCCCTCTTCACATCTTGAGCTGTCACCTGGGATTGGCACCCCATTGCCGAGGAGTGCCAAAATGAAGAAATAAATACTAGTTAGCCTCAATGAGGAGACACAGTAGGATTACCAAAACTACAATCATTATTACATCTTAATTTAAATCCAGCTGTCAGGGGAGTAAGGTAATGCCATTAAGGGAAGACACACAAACTTTCTCCTCACCCTCTTGTTCAGCTTGAGCCAGGTGGAGAAGCCTTTGCTGTCCTGATACTGGAGGCCAAAGAACCAGGTTTCCCTCAGCCCGATTGTCTTTACTATCTAAAAATACCAACACATGACATGATCACACATTTGTCTATCCAAGCGTCTGTTTGTTTGTAACTTACAATGTACCTGATCAAAAAGCTGTTTGCCAGTCGTGCTGGGCAGGATGGCAAACTCCAGCTCAGCATCCATGGTTGTAACTCGGACATTTATCTGTCAGAGAAAACACTCACACTGAGATACAGGAGGAAAAGATCCCATCTGTGCAATCATCTGTGTCACTGGACAAGCATCAAGGAGCATGCAGAGCAACAACTGGGTGAAAAGAGCTCTACTAAATTTGTAATAACTTTGTTGGTTCTTTGAAACAATGGTAAATTTGTTGGTTCTTTGACAGCAAAATGACCAAAAAGAGTGTTTCTTACATTCTTCTGTTCAACCAGGAGCATCCAATCACAAGAGGTTGGTGGGGACTACAATCAAAAAATGAAGCCCACAGTATATTTTTAGACTGAGAACATGGGGTTCATTCCATGATGAATAAGTATTAATGATTGGGTCAAAACATTGTCACCCATTTAGCGTTAATCTTGCATAGTAGTATCAAACCATATACACATTTCTACAGTTAGTTGGTACAGACTGATTTGTAAAATACTGTAGAGAAAAGCAGCATAGAGAAGAAATTGTTTGCTCCATTCCTCATAAACCTTTATGATTTATAAAGCAAAGCAGGCTTTCTTTAGTGTCTATGATAATAATAATAATGATAATAATAATAAAAATAATGTACCACAGCGTTGCTGAACAGACAGTTCCCATGAATATTTATGAAAATAAGAAGAGAAATCCCAACCTTGATTCTGTATATGTCTATGTGGATAATGAACAAATTAAAAAACATCTGGCAACAATGTATAATATTATACACTTTGCTCTAAAAAATCTTTCTTAGGTTTATGGACTAACACCTTCTTGTAGCCTTCAAATTACTGAGCAAGTTCACAAATTCTAATCAAACTAAACAGTTGCAACTTAGACGTTTCAACCAAACATGGAACACAATGAAAATGAAAATATAAACAATTAAAGGTTGCTACTTACAGTTGACATTTGTGTTTTTTTAATCTGTAGCCGAAACACTTCTTCAGAGAGGTGCTTGTAGTAGCTTTTTCTCTGCGGAGTCATATGAAACTGCTTGCAATACCAACAAGGATTAGACTGAATGAGAAAGGACCATTGTATTGTTCCCAAGTACTTCTCTCTTATTTAATCCAAAGGCAGGCATTTTAGAGAGGCAGCCTTCATCTGAGAACACTTTCCGTCCTAAATTTATTAGGTTTTGTCTGTGTATCATTTATTTAGGACCTGGACTTGATCTTTATCTTCCAAAAGAATTTAGACAGGAACAGAAATCAACAGTAACTCAGCAGCACCTGATGTTCCAGTAGCACTGAAGTTCCTGCTAATCTAATAATCCTTTCAGTTCATGTTTTAAGCAGGTGTTATTGTGGCAAACACTGATTTCAGGGTTGGTATGGTGGTGTGTTTGGTTTGCAGGTCGCTCATATTGTAACAAGAGAGTATCTGTGGAGACCATAGCCAGGATTTTGGAAATACTAATATTTGTTCAAGGAGCAACCCCCACCACCCTCCCACCCCCCACACCCTTCTCCCAACCATCCTGTGTTTTAGTCAAGCACTGTGAAGAAGCACAAGTCTATGTAAACGTCGTTCCATGTTATTAACTTCTTCTTCACTACATTTGAGAGGGAACTTTCGCACTTTTTGCTCCACTCCACTCCACTACTACTTAACAGCTGTAGTCATGCTACCTTACAGATAAAACAAATACAATACAATGTTATAAGAAAAGCAACCCAACAGTAGCTATGTAATTTTGTTACATTTACCTAATTAACACATTGGTGACAAACCAATATTAGATGGCTAATAAAAGGCTAATATATCACTGAGCACTATAACTTTTGATGGTTACTTTGTTTTGCTTATAGACTTACTTCCATTATATTAAAACTATAGTTTTAATGTATTAATATAATGATATAGGCTGCTAATATTGGTAACTAAACTGATAATGTTAACTATAGAAAGAAACTTGGTGTATTTCATAAACATTACATATTGTTGTTCATTTGTTTCCATCTCAGTGTGACACACAGTTTAAGGCAGTGGTTCTCAAAGTGGGGTCTGGGGACCCCCAGGGATCCATGAGGGGGTCCGAGGGGTCCCCAGTAAGTAAGGGGGATGATTTATTTTCACTATAATTGCATCCATAAGTAACACAATGACAGAATTTATGACTATTTTGGTTTATGGGTTTCATACTCTTTCTGTAATAAAACATCTAAAAGCAAAAATCAGATGGGGACCCTGGAACAAAGTCTCATCAAATGGGGGTCTGTGGTCTAATTTGTACCAGTTTAGGGGTCCTTGATGTGAAAAGGTTTGAGAACCACGGGTTTAAGGGAAATGGATACTTTGTATATATTAGTTTAATCACAGGTTGTGTGCGGTAGAGGGCTCACACACACATACACACACCTACACACACGTAGCCACGGTTTCACATTGCGGGCGCGTGCTCGTGTGCGCGCTCACACAGGCTGTTGTGTTTTTAACAACAAGGAGACCACTGTGGCCTTTACGGTGATTGAGCTGGCCGGCTGAACGACACGGGCTGTTTAAACCATGGCAGACGAACAAGAAATAATGTGTAAATTAGAAAATATCTTGGAAATACGGTAAGACTCTGATTTTGAATGAAAATTAATGGTAGCCAGGTGTTTGAGAGACGTTATCTTAGCTAACATTAGCAAGCCACGAACAAGCCCCCTGGCTTCGCTTTTGTTTCTGAGTTAGCTCCTATTAGCCGGTCTGCTGCGGACCCTTTCTTTAATGGCTTTCTGCCATTGTAGTCTTACGTTAGCTTGTCTCCCGATACTAGGGCTGGCAAGCAATCACTACAGGCTAACAAATAAGAGATAAATACACTTAAATTATAGCTTTTGTGCGTGTTCAAGTCATACGTGCGTCCACCTTCCAGATGTGTATCAATAGAATGCCAGATGTGCGCCGCTAATTATTGGTGGTTAAGCTAGCTAGCTACTTAGCTGGCGAGCTTAGCAACCTGTCACTCAACACGGTGTTTGTTTACTCTGATGTTTTCTTTGCAGCAATGCTTCATACCGGAGTAACAGATGTACAACATAGTGATTCATGTACAGAATACATTAATTCACGTAGGAGTAATTAGTCAATTCATTTGTTACACCTACTAATTAAAACGTACAGAAATTGAAAGCAATGTATAACAGATGGAATATGTGTGTTGTTTTAGATCTCGGTTTTTGTGTGGAAATCTGTGTGTCTTTTTATCTGCATCTGTGAGGAAGATAACCTGCCAGCTTGTGTCTTTTGTCTGTGCCGCTGGCTACAGGAACAAGACTATCCAGATGCAGAAGATTAAGTCTCGACTGAAGATTGAGTTTGAAGCTCTGGAATCTGAGGAGAAGCATTTAAAAGAGTACAAACAAGAGATGGATCTCCTTTTACAGGAGAAGATGGCACATGTGGAGGAGCTGCGGCTCATCCATGCAGATATCAATGTGGTGAGTGAGCGCCACATTCAGAGATGAGCACTCTCTGTATAAGAAGTGGCACTAAAATCTCACTTGAGTATTCAGATGAGTAAACTTAAGCATCTACATTGAGAGTAGTGATGTTGGACAAACATATCTATAACTATATCATATAATACACATATAGTGAATGCATCTCATTGCCTATATTATAATATAATGACTATTTGTATTAGAAACTACTCATTTCAGCATTTTAAAATCTGTAGCTTATATGAGGAAGTGACACCTGTATTTTCTCTCTGCTGTCCTCTCAGATGGAGAGCACCATTAAGCAGTCAGAGAATGACTTGAACAAGCTGCTAGAAACAACTCGCCGCCTGCATGATGAATACAAACCTCTGAAGGAACATGTTGACGCCCTTAGGATGACTTTAGGTCTACACAGACTCCCTAACCTGAACGAAGAAGAGGAGAAGCTCTCCCTGGAGTCAGTATACACACATACACACACACACACACACACACACACACACACACACACACTGAATTCCATTGAGAAGATGTTGTGTTGCTTGGTACCTTAATTTGAGAACTAGTATGTGTTTACAGTTATGTTTCATGTCATCATTAGGTCTTATAAAATATTCTTGTTAACGCAGACGTTTTTGCAGCCAATAATTGATGAATAGTATACTCAAGTTCAGAAAACATCAGCGAGTGTTTACTCATTTATAGACACTGACAACTTCCACCCAGTTGAAGAGAACCAGTGCAGTACATACTGAGGCATTGCCTCGGTCTATTAATAAGGATAGTTTGTTCTGCAGTAATCAGTTGCTGAACTACAGCCATGCACCAGCAGCAGTATCAGTGCTCAGCTAGATATAATTCATGCCTGGACGACAACATCTGTCACAGCGTTACTGTGTCAGAGCGACTCAGCAACAACAGAACTACTGGAAATTTGTTACTGATATGTTATTATTATTATTGAAAACTTTGAGCTTTGTATTGAAGGTAGTTATGAAATGGGCCCTTTTTTGTTGCAAGGGTTGCACACAAGCAGCCTTAAAATAGTTAGACATAACCAGAGGACAGAGGTTTGGTTGCGATTTATAAAAAAAAAAAAAAAAGTATAAGAGGAATTCTGTTCACATGTCTTCTATATGTGATAAAGCAGTTCACTGAGAGAGAGCAGTCTGATGGACAGTAACTCTGTATTTCAGTAAGAACAAAGAGTGTCAGTCAACAAAGTAGGGCAGGAAATCCTGTATCAGATGTCCTGAGATCAAAGTGTTTACAGATGAGTCTTTAGTATTAAATACACATTTTGGATGATGCTTATTAGAAGAGATAAGATCAGAGAACTTGCTTGCCTTTGCTTACGTTTTTATGTTCAATGATTTTCATTTGTTCTTAGTGCGCCAATTTTGTTAAACTCTCTTAACAGTCTAACTTTAAGCAATGATTGCTTTATTTACATAAAAGTATACAACATACTAGTGTTTTTGACCTACTGGGTTTAAGAACAAAGTCCATTGAAATAATTACATAATCATTAGTCAGTCATATGAATCTTTTCTTCCATCCGTCAAACTAAAATACAATAGACAATATGCATGTGACCCAGTGTGACCCAGTTTGCCTGTAATTGTTCTGTTGTTGCTGTTGTTGATCTGGGCCTTCATTCAAAGGAAGAGCTGTAAAGATGTGACTTTCTTGTCCTTCCTTAACATGAGAATACATAGTAAATTTCAAAATGAATTGTCTTTTTTTTTTTTTTTAATTTAATTTTTTTTTTACATCACCTCCAATTGAAATGTCTTGACTTTATTTGTGAGGAAGTGTACTGAACTGCTGCTCCTGCATGATGACAGCATTGTTGGCAGGCTGGCTTCTCAGCTTGGCCGTGTGCTGTGTGGAAGCTCAGATGATGAGTTCATTTCTGGCCAGGTGTTAGTCTTCTCCTTTTCCCTTCTTGGCAGCGTGCTCCCTGATGTTCCCTGACTTTATGAGATCCTTAGAAAGTTGTGGCTTACCACTGTTGTTCTTCAGTGGTTTTCTTTTGTAGACAAGACTCTACACAGCGAGAGAGTAATGAAGGTGTCTGTGGAGATTTAAAACTATCAATTGCACATCTTGCTGCCAGCAGAGTAATTTTGCCTATTAGAGCCCATGGTAATTGTATTTCAAGGTGCGATGGAGCAACTTTGGAGAAAATTAAATCACACCTCACAGGCCTGTGGGGTGTTAGGTACATTTTTATATCTGCACAAAAATGAGCACTCTACACCTTAGTGTTAGGAAAAAAAAAAATCCAACAGAAATATTAACTTATATAAAAATAGAATGACATTGAATTCATACCATTAATGTGAAATATCATGACATGGTGCTTGTAAATATGCTTTAATGTTCATAGCTTCAGTGGATCATTGTTACAGAAAATATAAGCCTTCAAATTTGTTCCATGAATGCTCAAAGTTCTACTCTATCACAAACCTATTTTGAGAAAAACCAGAGAGCGTAATGAAATAGGATATCACTTCTTTTTATTTTTGAAAATGGGCCAGTCAGGCATAAAGTCCAAGGCCAAATTTCTTTCCCAGCCCTCCCCTCCCCTGCCCACACACACACACAGACACACTCGCATGCATGCGAACACTTTGACAATGACTGTACTTTTGCTCGGGGGTGTACATACAAAGAGGATGTGTGAGCTTGACAATAATGTTCTCCAATTTAACTCTCCTTTGTGTATTTCGTTTTGTTCGTCCACGTCTCTTGATACACAGCATAGATGGGATAATCTCAACTGTGGTATGATTTCTAAGCTCCAAATAAGAATCACAGCTAGCCTTGTCTCTTTTCTTTCTTTGCTTTGAACAGTTACTTTGAGAAGCAGAAAGCAGAGTGGCAGAAGGAGCCGCATGAGCCCGCCATCCCAGAATCCCTTGCTGCCGCTGCAGCAGCGGCACAGCAACTCCAGGTGTCCAGGAAGCAAGATGCCCGCCAGACGGCCACCTTCAGACAGCAACCCCCACCTATGAAGGTATTACTCATACCAATGTAAAATATATGTGGAAGGGATGTCAAGAAAAAAGTAAAATAAGTAAGTTTGAATAGTCAGTGGATGGTCAGAACTCCTATTAGAGAAGCAATTTTCAATTAAACAGTTAATTAGGCTTCTTTCACAAAAATGAAAAACCACCCACTGTAAATAACTGGCTGATAGGATGCTGTAGAAAATGGTAAGAAAACAAAGTCAGACAACACCCTAAATCTGAACAAAAGAACAGATTTTGTCAGAGACAACTGACAGAGTGTCTTGCTTATTGCTGATCTCTACAAGACAGCGAGGACATAATACGAAGTGATTGCTCTAAATTCCTCCTCCTGCCTCCAGGCTTGCCTGTCCTGCCACCAGCAGATTCATCGTAATGCTCCCATCTGCCCACTGTGCAAGGCCAAGAGTCGCTCCCGCAACCCAAAGAAGCCCAAGAGGAAGCCAGATGAGTAGATGCGACTCTACCTTCAGATTCATTAGGGTTTAAAGGGAACTGGCCCAATACACTGATCTAAGATCAGTCATGTACATTACCGTATATGGCTGAAATAACAGATCTGTGCTTCAGGACAATTTCCACACACAGCCCCCCTCCTCTAACAAAATGCATTAGTACTTTGTTCTGAACGTGTCAACGACTGATCAAGGATCTGGTAATGTCTTCGTTGTTTGTTTTTATCAGTGCTTTGGATGTGTTTATATGTAATTGTATGACTTCCATAGTAGGTTTACTAGCCCCTAACCATGTAACTGCAATAATGCAAAAAAGAAACTTGACAAAACGTCCAAATAATTTTGCCCATGTTGCTCTCGTTTATTGCCTTAGATATCGTACTGTATTTTCTTTTTTTGTGCGTTTGTTTTGCAATGCCTGCATGCTTCCATGGTTGTCTATTGTATCATTTTTGTGCCATTCTAAAGATCTAATAGGTTTAATTGCAAAGTTAAATAAAACACAATGTTGTTTTAATGTTTACAGTGTTCAAGTGACCACAAAACTGGAGAAAAAAAGGCCAGACCCATTCGCATTAAATAGTGTTGTGTGTTAAACTTTAATACAGTGATATGAAAATAAATGGCTGTTTTGTACTAACTTTGTTAATATGTCATTTTTTAATGTTTTCGGGTTTTCCGTCAGTCCCATTCTCGTCAACTCGGTATCTCAGGAAGGCCTCGAGGGAAGTTCTTCTGATTTAGCACAAACGTCTACTTGGACTCAAGGATGAATTGATTAGATTTTGGTGGTCAAAGGTCACTGTGACCTCACATCCGTCCCATTGTCATGAATGTGATATCTCAGGAACGCCTGGAGGAAATTTCATTACATCTGGCACAAACGTCCACTTGTACTCAACGATGACCTGATTAGAAATCCATGGTCAAAGGTCACTGTGACCTCACAAAACATGTTTTGGCCACAACTCCAGAATTCATACGTTACATTATGACAAAGTTTCACACAAATGTCTTATAGGATAAAATGACGACATTTTGATAAAAGGTCAAAGGTCAACTTTCACTGTGACATCACCATAACTCAGGACCAGAAGGGGAGATTGTGACCATATTTCACATTTGGTCAGAAACTGAATTGGTGACACTAATCTTGGTGCCCACCTTGTAACTCTGGTGATTATTTAAATCTTCTGTGCTGCTGTGTTGAAGATGTGTGTGAAGTATCCACATTTTACACATTGTAGCTTCTTTGTAGCAACATCCGTATATGAAGCACCGTCTACTGTCATGTCTGCAACTTTGCATTCTATTACAATCAGCTTTATTGGCCAAGCATGTGAACACATACAAGAAAAATACACTTAATACCTTTTGTTAAAATCAATCAAAATCTTCACTACAAATATTACATCTCTCTCTGGACAGACATGGATGTAAACTGCAACTTGACTGGTTGGTGGAGGCAAACAACTGTGAGGTAGTATTTCTAGTTTATATTTAAAACCAGGGCTAGACATTTATTCCTGTTATGTAGAGTAACTGTGAGGACATGATCATTAACATATAGATCAATGTTTATTGGGCATTTATTGGGTGGGTTTAGCCTGTGTGAGTCTACCACAACATTGTCCTTTTCATTATATTAATACTGTGCCTGTAGTGTCTGCAGCTATCTCTCTGAAAAAGGACAGCGAGGTCTTGCTAAATGAGTTCCTGTAGTTAGTGTTTTTGTCAGAGTAACCCCTCATTTCATCTGTTGCCAGGGCAACTTCACGTTCCTTTGTCGTTGCTAAGGCAACCACAGGTTGCTATGACCTGCATATTTCCACCAAGTAGTTCCTCCCAAATCCAGTGAGGGGCATCGGAGGGCTTTGAAATATTTTGCAGAAACTCCCCCGATGGGCAAACTCCTATAAAAGAGAAAGAGTCGTTTAATTTGGAAAATGCTACATCTAATCAGCTAAATTAATATAAATATAAGTCGGTAAGATTTAGACAGTCTGACCGTTAAGTCATTCACTCCATAGCTCATGTGTGTGTTTAGTCTGCCCTTCAGTGCTTGGAACTGCAGTTGTGTCTTCTTCCTCCTGATAAAAGTTTTCAAGGCCAGAGCAGCCTGTTTCTGCTCACAGTCACTGCAGACAGCGGGATCATGGAGCTCCACCTCTGCAGCCTGCAACAGTAGATAAACGCATGAGGCGAAGAAAGACGGCTTTTTTTTTTTTTCTTAAATGCCACATGGTAAAGTGAGTCATTGAAGCGTGTCCCCTCACCCTCCTCATCTCCTCCTTTAAAGCTTTAAGCCTCAGCATTGTAATAAGCTGCTGGGGGACGGGTTGAACTTCAGGGCCTTGAAGCATGAAACCGGAGGAGGTTCGGTTTCTCTCTCGGTTTGTACCGCCGGAGAGAGGGAGGTGATACTCTCTGTGACCTCTAACCCCGTCCCCGGCTAAATCCTGCCCTTTGTGTTTGTGTCTCCCTCTCTTCCTTTCCTCTTCAAGCTGCTGCTGTTTGTTCAAGACGACAGAAATCTTTCTTCTGCAGTAGTTTCTCAGAGCCTCCTCCTCCTCCTCCATTTTGTACAAAACACAACTCCTGGAAGAGTTTTCAGTTGCGTTACGCCGCACACTGACGCTAACGTGCAACTACTGTAACGTCAATTCATGGAAAACTAAAACTAGTATTAGCCGCTGTGTCTAATAAACCAGGCAATATAAAAAGATTCCCCCCAGAAACAATACGACTTTCCTCTTAACCCACTCTGTGTTTACAAATCACAAAGCCCTCTTCTTTTAATCTTTATGGCAGCTGCACTTCCTGACATCAGTGCGTCGTTACCGCCATCTGGTGGCGAGGCACATGAACGCACATGTTAATTTATAGTATTTATCATTTATATAGTATTAATTATACAATATAAAATACAGTAAGTAGTGTGCAATAGTGTGCAATTTATTGCAACTATAAACACTTATCTGTGGCAAGTAAAAACTGCAGGTTTGGCAACAGAGTATGTGTAACATGTACCATATTACAATCACCAAGCATTTTATTGGAAACACCTGTGCTATAAATTCTACTTTTACAAAGCTTTTTTTCAGTTTTTGTTGACGTCGTCATAAAGGTGATAATTCTACTTACTTACTGTAGGTTTGTTATTGAGGTCGTAGTAGGTGGTGGTGTATTTGTTGTGGTTCTATGTCCCTCCACCAATCCAACAGATGCCATCAGGTTTTTCTGCCTGTTTAAGACTGGATTGAGTGGGAAGAAGGACAGATAAGAGGTTGCAGTTTATGTTTAAGGACCACTTAAGATACTGTTGCTTGCTACATTGACTCATAGAAACAGTGTAAAAATGAACTGAAACTCTGAGCAACAGTCTTTATGTTGTTACATGCAGCTTTAATAAGTAGGCTGCTCCACTTGACAGATTTATTGGTTCATGTTTATGTCCACGGCAATTTATGTTTCTGGTGTTTATGGTAAGGTTCCTGGGTTGGCGGTGTAATGCTGAAGTTTATTTGCTGTGTTTGCTCAGTATGATTTGTGCACATTTATGTAATTCTGAGACAGTTTGTCTTATAAGAGGATTGTGCTTGATTATGTTGTTGTCTCTTAATTTAACTCATGGATGAAGCTCTGTTTTTGATTTGTTCTCAGCCCAGAGCAACTATTGCCTTTTGCGTTTTTTTTCTTGTTTTCCCCAGCCTGCTTTTCCCTCCACACCTGCCCTGCATTCAGTGCTCCCCAGCCAATACGCTCCCAGCCTGCCCTTGTGTCTTGCCACCTGTTCCTTGTTGCTTCATTAATTCAGTTTGTATTAAAGTCTTGGTTTTCAGTTCAATTTTGTTGGAGCCATTGTTCTGTATTGTTGTGTTTTCAGGTTTGTTCTGTTCTGCCAACACAAGCCTAGAATAAATAAGTTATCATCCTGCCTCGCTTCGCCTGCAAGTCTCTGCATTTGGGTCCACCTGCTCTGTTCCACCTAACAGAGCTGGAGTGCATTATATTGAAAAGTGTTCTTAATATTTTCTCCATACCTTTAACATGCATGAGGCAAAAAATGGGAAACACTTCAATATAATGTATTCCAGTACACCACTATGACCTCAACAACAAATATAAAGCAGAAATATCACCTTTCTGATAATGTCAACAAAAATTGAAAATGTAGAAGCTTTATAAATGTAGAATTTATGGCAGTGCTGTTGTATTGGATTGCATTAGATTGCACAGGTGTACATAATATCAATATCAGATATCAGTGGCATCACTAGCAGGTGATGGATTGGCTTTGTATTGCCTGGCTGTGATACAATTCATATATGGTGGTATTTTTATCCGAAATGTATTCATAATAATAAAAACAAACAAAATAGTTATCAAAATGTATAGTGTCTTAACAACACAAAGGAGAATGTATTCTTATAATTGCAGAGACTAATGCTCTTATGCTGTTGCTCTTCTTGTGTCAGGATTCAGAGAGTTTGCATTAAAAGTAAACTTTGGTGATTCATGTTTAATTGTTCCGCGCCTATGTGCTCAAATAAATAAATAAATCTTTATCATGTATGTGTACAATGCCAGGAATCTGGACTCTTGTGCCATCTGCTGAAGGAATGTGGTGTATCTCAGCCTCCCTTCTAAACATGGGGTAGTATGAAGACATGGGTTTGGCAGAGGAACAGCTGACTGGCGGCTCCTGACAGTCACGCAGCTGACACGTACCAAAATGGCTGCCCTGGTGTGAATCAGGGAAAGAGGGTGATAACAGGACACAGCAAACTGACAGCCTTCCCCATTGATTATTTGGCTTTATCTTGACACTGGAAACTATAAAAATGCATTGTGAGCTGTTTGAATGTGCTTGACCAGCTGAAGAATTAGAACATGCTACACATGCTGAACCAAGACACGGAGGCGTCTTCATTTCATTTTTGTTTTTATTCAGGACACATAGAGACAAAGTCAGACGCACACACCAATCACCGACTGAGTGTCACAATTCTATCACCTTTCTAATTATAAACCAGAGCCTCGACTCTCCAAGAATGGAAGTTTAACCAGGCCCATCTGTGGCCTAAAATTAGCCCCCCCCCTCCCCAAAACACACACACACACATACACATACACACACAGAGACACGCACAGACACACCATACTGCACTTTTCACAACTCACAGACCCTGTAGAAGCATCGCACACTCCTTGGAGGGTCTTCCAGTCTTACTTTCTTTCTTTCTTCACATGACTTATGATGGAAAGTGTTTAACGTTTCTCCTCTTTTAATACCTTTGGCAAGCAACTAGGAGAGGTGAGTGTCTTGTTACAGTAAGTCACAGTTTGCTGCTGTGGAAAAAAAAAAAAAGGTGTGACTTTGTTTATACTGGCGATAAGCATTCGTTTTTTTTTTTAAAATATGTTACATATATTCATGTGGGGTTTTGAAGTCAAGCACATTATATCTAACTATGATGTTTTCCTGTGATTGCTCTTGTAAACAGAAAGTAGCTGTGTCATTTATTAATAACCTGCGTTGTTTACTTCCATCTGTAGTGGTAGTATATGGTCATAGTAAGAAGCTGTCACAGACTTTCACGGCAAAACATTAAAACAAAAATCATGCCAAACAAAAAATAAATCAAACATGACAGGCGCGTGGCAGATGTGTACGTGTTTGTGAGGATTATCATCTCTCTGTGTTGTTGCAGATGGAAGGGCTTTGACTTGCACTAGCCTGGAGTTACATTATGGTTCTGGGCCAAGCTGTCAACATGAGTTTGATGGACATTTCTAAGATCTTCTCCCTGCTGCAGCCTAAGGAGGGGGATGAGGACAACGAGCAGTGTCAGGCCTTGAACAACGCCGTGAGCAGTGATGACGTGAATCTTCTCTCTGAGCTCCTGTCTCAGGAGAGTTACAGGAGGTCTATCAATGCTCGGAGCGGGTGGGGGGTCCCGGTGACTCCCTTGCGCACTGCTGCTGCGCTGGGACACTTGAGGTGCCTGGAGGTGTTACTGGAGCACGGTGCAGAGGTGAGATATAGAGGGAGGATTTTTTTGTACAGCTCTCAGTTGAGGATGATGAGATGGATCTTTTAGAGAGGGTGTGGAGGGGGCAGATGGGACGCCACAGATGCGCCTGCTGGTGGGTGTAATGGATAGAAGTATTTTGTTTAATAACCAAAATATAAAGCACTCAGCCAACACCCACTTCATTTAAAAGACATTGTTCCTGCAGGTCTTTTGCAATAAAGTCAGATACATTTACATTATGTTTTAGCTGCAACAATCAATATTTTTATAAAGACAATTGATCAGATGACTAAGTGAAAGTGGTCACTCATAGTGACAAACCTACAGACAATTACCCCCAGTTCACTTCAACTCTACAGATCCTTTTAGTGTCTTTAAGCTCTTTGTTTCCAGACATAGCAGGCTGCTGTTAGACCCACTTGACTCCCTGCCAAATGAAAGACAAAGTTAGTAATTAGTTGGTCAACAGTGTGGAAGATCCAGTAGAACCATGTATTTTCCTCAGGTGTTGGTGGAGATCAAGTCAGACAATGAGTATTGGATTTTCGGTTTGATCAGGTGATCAGGTTGTGGATAAATAAATTATAATATTGGTCTGTGTCAGATGGATGTATAAATGGGGAATACTTTGTTCACTGTAACAACTTTATAAGGTGTCAATACCCATAACACTTACATGATACTTTGTGTACTCGCACAACTAATTTAAACCTGCATTAACACATTTTTTGGCTATTTGAGGGCAGTGGAAACATAAATCACCTTTTATGATGATATAAACAAACAGTCTACTTCCAGCAGATATAGTGCAACATTAAAATTAGTTTGGAGTTGTGTTTTTGGCCACCTGACAAATGTAAATCCAATATTTGCCCTGCTAGAAGCTCTATTTCTGGTCTCCATCAACTCCTGAGGAAATATTTGGCTCTTAAATGCTCCACTTTGTTTATCAGCTAGTTGCTATCTTTCTCTGTCTACTGTTTGGTACTGAGTAGGGAGCATAGTTTGTTCTTTTTTTAATAGTTTTTTCACTGAAAACAGCTGCCTGCAACGACGAAAAACAACACTATAAGCTGTGAGAGTGAACCACAACACTTGCGGATCATAACAATAAAATAATGAGGTGAAAAACTCCAAAATGCTCCGTAGAGCTGAGGGCAACTGTGGACAGCACAGACAAGTAGTGATGTGTTCCACTGTTAAAATTAAAATACTGATTATAGCCTCTTTACATTCTTGGATCACCAAACCAACATTTGTCAGGAATGTGTTTCCTAAAACTGTACTGTCGTGCTTCAATCTAGATAGACAGCTTGGATGTAAAGGCCCAGACGCCTCTGTTCACAGCTGTCAGCGGGAAACATCTGGACTGTGTGGTTGCCCTGTTGAAGGCCGGAGCTGATCCTAACGGCAGCCAGTACAACAACTGTTCGCCAGTACTGACTTCTGCCCGGGAGGGCGATGTGGACGTGCTCCGAGAGCTGCTTCGGTTTGGAGCCGAAGTGGACGTCAAACCCAAAGTACCAGAGTGGGCTTCCAACGCCACAGCCTGCAGAGGGCCTCTTTATATCTCAGCTGTGTATGGACACCTGGACTGTTTTAAACTGCTCCTACTGCATGGGGCCAACCCCAACTACAACTGCACAGATGAGAAGATGCTGGCCAGGATAAAGCAGCCAAAGACAGTCCTGGAGGTGTGTCTCCGTTATGGATGTGGGGTGGAGTATATCCAGCTCCTCATAGACTTTGGGGCAGATGTGTATCTCCCTACACTGATCATTGACAAGACTACAAAGCAGAATGAGGCTCTGGTTCTGCTGCTCAAAGAGAGAGGTGAGACACATTTTACAAGAGATTCTGAATATTTTGTAGCATGTTATGTCTCAAAATGCAACTGCTAATCTAACTTTGTGTGTCTGTTTCTACAACAGTTTGTCCCAAATCCCTGATGTCACAGACTCGGCTAGCAATTCGAAGATACCTCCCCTTTGCAAAAAAGGAGTCTGCCATTGACAGTTTGGACATTCCTCTGATCCTGAGGAACTACCTGAAGCACGACACCTCTGAATTGATATGAGTTGATGCTAACTCAAGTTAGCATCAGGAGAGAAGGCCAGGTGATATTGTTTACCTCATTGCTGTTGACTTAAAGCATACTTTTGTTGAGTTTTCCAAAAAATGGGACAAGATCTCATTGTACACCATGTAAAAATTTGGTCTGCATCCTTTAGAGGTCATTGAGCTGTCTACTGCTGTAAAGTTGTTTTTACTTTTTCACTTGAAGATTGGAGTTTGTGAATAGTTTTAGTTGTATTTAATACATTTATTTGAATAAATAGTTTTAGCAGTGCAAATCTTAGAGCAACAAAAGTGCTCCATCTTGGGAAAACCGACATATCCTTGGGAGGTGTAACACCATGGTTGACCACTAGAGACCACAGTAACACTGCATATTGTGCTTGTCCAAATATGAGCCTTCCCAGTGGCAGTTTTTTTTGGGGGTCTCCCTGCATTGCCTCTGGCTCTGATTTCGCAGGTATCTTCACACAATCAGATACAGTCTTCAGTTATTTATACATACAGTCACAACTGGAAACACACACACACACACACACACACACACACACACACACACACACACACACACACACACACAAACACACAGTCACTGTCTGCACCACACCAGGATGTCTTAGATCTTGCCTGAAAAACAGTCTTGCATCTGTGGACTTCAAAACATTAGGCAGCAGAGCGATCAGCCTACACTTCGGCACGGCCAACTGGGAGAATATATTTGCATAAGTCTCATTACTTATTGATCATAGCATAGTTACAATTTATGGTTGGAAGTTTGTTGCAAAAATGATCTTTTTGTGACTTGTCAACACCTTCCTGGTGATGTTATTATCTAATCTTAAATTCTTAAATTTAAAAGTTGACCAGCATATCCAAGAGTTCAAATCTCAGCTTTTGGGAACAGGAGATGATGTCACACAACAGGAAACCCAGCACAATGCTCCCACACACACTTTGACGCCTCAACACATAGTTCTGTAGAGGTTTTATTTTCAACAAAAGTACAGCTATATCAGATATGGATTTATTTTTTACAGCGAAGTACAACATATTCCCAGTGCTTCTGATTACATCAAAACATATAATGTACATACAGTTGACATCTCCACTCTCCCATTCACAGTTTCTGGATTGAATAGGCATTATTTTTCAGGTTTTTCATTTCTACAACAAATAATCAAACTCAAAGGCCAGCAAGAAAGAAAATGACAAAATGTTTGCATATGGTGACAAAGGATATGGATACTGTGAGTAAATTCTCTGTGATAGGCAAAAATCCAGACCTCAAACTAGATGGTAATATACAATGAATAGATTGTGATTCCAAAAGTGGGGATGCCAGTCTTCTGTTAACTTTGTTGTCACTGAACACCACATCAAATATGGCTCATTGAAGACTCTGTTGTACCCTGACTATTCTGAAACAACACAGGACTGCATTAACCAACTGCAAGGAGTTCCTACTGAAAGATGTTGCTATGCTAAATGTGAGTGAGCGCGGTTACTGGCTCCATATACAACCTGGACTAAAAGGGACTACAGAAATCTGAGACCCTCTGATGCATTCAGTTGACAGTCTGCTAACTTGGCTGTCTTGGATTATGACCGGAAAAAGAAGAAGAAAAAAAAAAACTGCACAGAGGGCTGTCCTCTCAGCTCTCAGTACAAGGTCAGAATGATAATTATATAAGAAAAATAAAACCAATATATACATCCTTCTAACAATGTGGCCAAAGTGGTAATATTTAATACTGCATTCAATAAATACAAGTGAGGAAATAATTTGTACTGTCAAGTCATTGTACTCCAAAGAATCGTTTTTTTTTGTTTTTTTTTTTAAGTAGAAACAAGAGCATGATGTGAATTGCAATGAAGTACTGTGTGTGTGTGTCTTCAGGATTATGTTTATTTTTAGCTCATCCCAAGAGGTTTCGCATTTATTCAGCTCTTCTGCTTGACTACAAATCTATACACAAACGCCCATGATCAGTGCTAACTCCTATTTGGTTCACTGTTGTCATAGAAAAATTATACCCGTTTTGCCTCAGCAGTTAATGGCGTTCCAAGAATAACCAGCGGTTTGGACCATGACAGTGTAGGTTGGACTCAAAGAAAAGAAAAAAAAAAGAATTGAAGATAATGTTACAGTTTATAGTACCCATTATATCTGGGCAAAGAGAGCATCAGTGCCTTTCATTTTGCTTATCAACAGTTAAGTCTTTGATTCAGCATGAGGAAAAGATGTTTCCCCCCTCTGCTTGACAATAAATTAAAAAAAAAAAAAAAACAGAAGCTACAACCGTGAATGTGAAGTGAGCAGGAGACAGGTGGACAGAGAAAAGAACTCCCTTTAGTGAGATGGCATGGGTTCACAAATGAATGGTTCCACATTGTGGGGAATCCCATTGGAAGTTAAATGAAACTAAACAATCTGTTAAGAGTTGTCTTAAGTCTCATGCAAAATATTGGATGCCACAAGCATGCATTTACCTGGTACTGAGGTCTACCGCACGCTAGAACTGGAACAACATTCGTCTCCAACGCAAAATACCAATATCCAAATATATGATCTGTTCTTTTTACATTATTTACAGTGTGTAGCTGATAAAGGTAAAATAGATGATTTTTTTTCTCTTTTGATTCATAACTCACTGTTAATAATATATTTTGAAATGTGCAACCTAACTTGACTAATGAAAATCTGGTTTCTACTATATATTCAAATTAAACAATCTTTCAGTTAAATATATAACAATAAAGGAATTCTATGTGGTTTCTAAACATCTGAAATTAGAATTAACTTCTTTTTTGTGCAATAAAATTACTTCTATGTAAATGTGATATAATATAATAAGGTGTTTCAGTCAGACAGCACAGTATCTACTCATATGGAAAAGGCCTGACCTCTAAGTTTCTGTCCGAGTGGATCTCATGCACCGGGGGAAAGAGGAATTCCCAGTGTGTATGAGAAAGAGAGAGAAAGAAAGAGAGTGTATGTATGTGTGTGTGTGTGTGTGTGTGTCTGTGTGTGAGAGAGAGAGAGAGAGAGAGGAGGAGAGAGAGAGAGAGGAAGAGAGAGATGCAAGTCCCACACTGAAGGGAAAATACATGACTAATTCAAATCTGCCTGTGAAACTGAATAGATAATCACTAGTGGAATGCTGGAAGGCACTGTTAGATAGCATCTCTCTTCTCCGCAGCAGAACGGGCCAGCAAGTGTGCATGATTATGTGTCTGTGTGTGTGTGTGTGTGTGTGTGTGTGTGTGTTTGCCTGCATGCTTGTGTCTGTATGTTGGTGGTGGTGGTGGTGGTGGTGGTGGTGGTGGCGTGGAGTAGGGTGGGGGGTATAGAGGGGGTGGGTTGGTGGGCGTAGCACGGGACCTGAGGTTATCATGGCCTGGGAACCATATCTTTTTGCTGTGCCAGACAAGGGAATTATCTTCCAAAACAATCTCACTGGGAGCCATCTCTACAGACACCAGCAGCCAACTCACCCATTTCTCAACTTTCTTTACTGAAACAAAACATAAATTACACAACATACAAAGCAACTCTAAGGTCTTTTTTTCCAATAGGTTATAAGGCCTATAAGAAGGCAAACAAATGACATAGAACGATATATAACTCTTTCATATCACGGTGGTGAATAGTGAAGATATATAATGATATATCACATTGCACAAGTTGTCATACTGTATATGTACTGTCCATCTGGTGATATAATTCAACACAAAATGTACTTCTGCATCTGAGGTCAAAATATGATCACAAACCGTGGGCAGATGTTTCACTTACATTCCAACTGTAGAAAAGAATACACCTTCATCATCTGTGTAAATGGGTAGTTTTCTCCTCAGTGGATCTTCTCTTTTCTAATATCTCTGTTGAAGTAGCATTGGACTGCTCACAGCAGCTTCAGGGACATTGATGATTAAACAAATCAATCTGATCAGGCCACAGTCCTCTGTAATTCACTTAACGGTGCCGAGCTAACTGCCAGAACATGGATCAGATCTGGAAAACAACGTGACAGGGAGGAGTGCCGAGACTTGAAGCTGCAGTCTTTAAAGAGATGCATGAATCTGACAGAGGACACCTGCATGCTACAGATTAAATCCACCTTTCTGCCTTCCCTGCGGAGATTGGCTCGCAGTCCTACAGAGTACTTTTTGCAGTAACGACTCACAACTTCAGGAACTGTAAATAGTTGTATAGTTCATTTCTTACTTTTTTTTGACCATTTTCCCTTGTGCTGGTTATGGTTCTCTCTAATTTCTTACACTGTGGCATCACTTTAACTCAAATGAGACAAAAGGTACTCCTCAGACTGAATATGTGCTGTGCTTTTTTTTTCTTTTTCTTTTTTTTTTACAGTGTGAGCAATACAAAATAATTAAGTTAACTGAGGAAGTCTTTTTACAGCTGACGTGAGAAAGAGATATTATTTCAGACCTTGGCCAATGCATCAACTTCACTTTCTGCTCTCAGCGGATTTCCGGAGGTAGGCTGTACTCTTTCCAAACACCCAGTGAGCTGCCAGCACAGTGCTACAGGGGTGGTCTCTGGGGAGAGTGGGGAGGGGCTCTGACACAAGGCAGGTGGACCGTAGCCTGCCTATCTCCTGCTCCCAGCTGTTTCATCTGAGCGGCAAGCTCTCCGTAAAAACGCAACCCACAGCCCCTCGCCGTGATCGGATATGAATACCCTGTCAAAACTGGTTGGTGAAAGGATGTAAATATTCTATTGATGTTCCCACTATTGATTTGTTCCCTGACCCATCATATCATGGCCAATGGCAGGTTTCCAAAAGAATGAAGCTCTTCCTCTGAGAACCACTGACTCACAGAGGCTGAGCAGGTGGGTAGAGAGATAGAGAGGGATGCAAAGAGGGAGGGAGACACTGTGAACGTCATACTTGCTGAAAAGAGGGCTGCTATACGCAGACAGCTTGAGAGAGTGAAGAGGAATATGGAGCGCTGAGAGTGAGGAGGAGATCCAGACGTAGACATGAGTAGAGCCTGTGATCAGCGGTACGATGGATCTAACTCAGAGGTGACAGTCGAGCTTCACAGGTCCGTCAGACGCCTCAGCCGGTAGCTGTAGGCCTGTCATTATTCAATCTCACATTCAGAAGAATGCAACAAGCAATTGCACATAGCAGCACAGCAGGATCTCAGACACAATCATACTACTAAGGGATGACCTGGCGTGGCCTTGTGTTTGTCTCTGGATGATGGATTAAAAATGAAATAATACAACAATCTCAATGAATTCCAGGACATTCAGATGATGTGATGATGAGTGTTGCAGAATCCAAGGGAAAGAGTTCATGACGGTTGACTCAGCTGGAGAAGCATGATAACTAAGAACGTTACTAACATATATGAATTGTAAAGTTTCTTTTTTTTTTTCCTCAATTTTTTTTTTAAATCCAAGTCTTCAGTCCTCTTGCTGCTTCCAATCACACTCTATATTTAACATTGGTCCTTAACTTTGAAGTCTCTTGTGTATGTGTGTTTTTCGTATTTTCTTCATCATGGGACATGATCATCCAGTGTTTAGTGCTTCTAAGAAAAATAGCTGGTCCTTCAGAAGAGTCTGTGTATCTCTATTTCTTAAATGGAGCTAATCTACTAAAATTCTGCCAGAAAGGAGCCTGGCCTCTTTTGGATTGACTGAATTCAAAAACCTCTCCTTGTGCCATGTCCTCCGTTACCTCATACTGCCCCGCACTGAGGGGGTCCTGGGGGGGCGGGTATGAGGGGGGCGTGCACCTGTTTACACCTAGGAAGGCAGGTGCAAAAGAGCAAGAAGGAGGGTGTGAAGGGAGGGGAACAAGGAGGCAGTGCAAGGCACAAAGCAAAAGAGAAAAGGAGGGGAGGTGGATAGCACAGAGGAAACATTGTCAGTATTGTATCTGAAACAGACACAACAACACAACATCAATTCATGCTTCCACAGAAAACAGGCACATAGACGTACAAAATGAGCCTTTCGGTGTAAACATTCCTGCATATTAAACCTGAGATATGATACAGTATGATCATATGATGACAGCTGAATTGGAAGTAAAGTGGAATTCAGCTCTAGCAATGACACAAGGGAGACTAAAGATGCTATTCAATCAAACTCTGTAGCAGGCAAACAAGAGAACCGACAGATTACATCTGATACAGTGATGAGACCAGGCATTTGGACAAGAGACATTGTTCTTCTATGTTTGTTGACAGTACGTTTGTTTGAATAGCACCCTCAACACTTGAGAACACAAGAGTGGCGAAAATAGAGCCAACAGAAAAGCTGTTAATATGCGTTTAACTACAGTCTACAATGTCATTTAGCTACAGTCTACAAGCATCACAACTATGCTAGTGTAATTAAAAATTAGATACAGTCAATATTTGGAGATGAAATATTCAAAAGTTGCCATGGCATCTTAGAAAAAACATGAAAAGATGAGAAACAGTGTCTTTTTGTTTACGGGGTATTTTGCCAAACACTGTTTTAGCAGTTAGAAGGGTTAGATCTATTTGTGTTAGTGAAACCTGTTTATATTGGATAGTCAAGACAATGCTTGTAAACAGATTGGACAGTGACTGCATGCTCCAATGCCAACGTTAATCACAACACCTCCCAATGCTGCTTAGCAGTTGCCATGGCATCTTATTGTGCTAGCTCTAAGGAGAACTCTAATGCATATACCTTTATCATTTTCAAACCATGTCCATACAACATGGCCCTCTTTCTCAAGATGAAATCTATAAATGAATCTGAAATTCAAGAGAGTACTTCACCTTGTGCCAGCCATGTACACATACAGCACTTAGAAACACACAACATTTACTTCTGACAGACATCTACAGGGATCCTAATGTCAGAGAGAACATTCCAGCAGTGGTCATTGGTTAATTAATACCTTAATGGATGGTCATGCTTTATTGTGACACTGGCAATAGCAAGAACATCAGTCATGGTAAATGTACAAACATCTAGCCTAGCGCTATAATGGCTAAATCTTAAAGGATGATACCAGCAGTACTGACATGTGGGTCCTCTGTCTGTGTCGCTTTGTTGGTACATAGCGTTTTAAATAACTTGCCTGACATGTTTTTTTACATGTTACTGAGATAGTTGGTGGCTGTTTGGGTTAATTTGTCGCTGCTGTAGTGTTTTGACATTTGTATAACTGACAAAATGACACATTTACCTTGATGTTTGCTCTCACTTGTTCCATTGTGTTATATTACACAATGTAAAGTAGAGGTTAATCCTTCTAAAAGTTACTTGTTGATATAATTAAGACATAATAAAGACCTAAATAAAAGGTAGTTGTTGTTTAGGGTATGTTTTGATTCTCTGGGTAAGTCATAAGCACCAACAACCACTCTAAGTCAGTAAAAGAAAAAAACTGCAAACAGTTGTCTGAGGTATTAAATTTTCTCAAGACAAGCATGACATAGAACCCACATGTCCTGAACACTGGAATTGCCCTTTAAACTCAATACTTCATGCAAACAGCCCTCTGTCTTTTCATTGATGCTTAACAGCTGCTTTACTACACATATCAAGTCTTCCTCGTGTATTGGCTGACAGACATTCAATTCATAGGAAATATTGAAGGTAAAAAAAAAGCGAGAAGACATGAAGCCACGTGACTTTTCTAGCTTACTTAGTACACACTTAGTCTAGGTCCATTCATAAGCGAGGTATGCGTGTTCAAAAAGAGGTGTAGAAAGTAAAAAAGAGAGCAGGTTGAGGGGAGAGTAAACAGCGATGAGAAGACAGAGCACACCAGCGAGGAAAAGAAAAGGGAAGTCACCTGATATCTTCTTGTTGCCTCACCTTTCTGTTTGGTCACCTTTCTCACTGTCATGGCTGCCTGCCGCTTCTGGTACTCAGAGATCTCAAAACCTAAACACACAATACAGTATTTTGTACAATGTTTCCACAAACAGGGCCACAAACACACAGGGGCCACGAGCAGCAGCCTTTTACCATGATTTAACAACTATGAAGCATTCGTTCGGTTTAGCTTTTCACAATAAAGTCATAAAAAGCACAAAAACGACTCCAACCTTAATAATATTAATAAAAAAAAAAATTCTTAACATATAAATGTATCACTTTTGAGCAGTAAATAAGTACAATTTGTAACGCTCATTTCATAACAACTACAGTATGGTTTGAATGTTATGTACATTACATCAGGGAGCTCATGTTTTGCGCTGAAAACTTGCTTTGTAGCGTGCTGCAGCAGAAACAATTCATCACTGCTCTTGTGTGCCCATTGTGACTGAAACTAACAGGGAGGTGCAGAGATGCGCGCGACTAACCGATTTTCTCATCCTCCTGCACCATCTTCCTCTCCTCATGGAAGGCCCTGAGCCAGCGGATCTTCTCCTCCGGCTTCTTGGCCAGGAAGATGTGGATCTCCTCGCTGTCTTTGTTGCACAGTTTGAAAGCGTTCTTCACACTGACGTTGAAGTCATCGTCACGCCCGTCTATGGCGTCCCGCACCTCGTAGCGATCCATGTCGATGCGGCCCTTATAGTACAGGATGTCCCGGCGTATCAGATCCTGGTGGGGAGGAGGGGAAGATGTCTGTTATTGTGCGTATGTGCATGTGTGTGCTGAACCTTAAAGGTGTCAACAAGCATCCGTGGTATCCTGAGAGTCTGTCTTACGCAACCCTTTCCATCTGCTGCCCAAACATACGAGCGCCCTCCATACACGTCGCAGATTGCCAAATTTCTCAGCAAATCTGTTCCATTATGTGATATCACGACATTAAAAAGGTAGAAACTACTATTTTAACGCCGGCATTGTCTCATACTAGTTTATGAGATACACAAGTACAATTATATATTTGTGAAGCTAATATAATTAATAAGAAATATAATAATAATGTTTCTAATATTCTGTCCACTTAATGCAACATCAGCAGTGACTACACTGTGTAAGACTTATTGTAAATTAGAGGTACAGTTTAACAACAGTGCAGATAAATAGTAGTAATATATCATATTTTACGCCCACAAAAGATTTAAGGGAAATTATTTGACTTTAAAGTATCATTTTTGATTTTCGAAGTACCATAAAAAATAAATATTTGATTTATATTGTTTAACTACACCAGTAAAAGGCTCTTACTAACAATTATTTTCATCACTGATAAATCCGATGAGTATTTTTTTGATTAACTTATAAATTGTGCAGCAATTGCACAGAGCAAAATGCACATCATAACTTCCTAAAGTCCAAGGTGACATCTTCAAATCGCTTTTTTCTTCTGATCAACTGCCCCAAAACCCAAAGATGTTCAATTTACTGTCACCTAAGACAAAGAAAAGCCACCAATCTTCACACTGGATAAAGTGGAACCAGAAAATATTTGGTATTTTTGCTTAAAAAAACTAAATGACTAATCAATCAATCAACTTATCATTTCAGCTCTATGTAAATACATCAAGCACAAATAACCTTAACCAACCCAACTTTCATTATGTGCATGAATAAGACGTCCACATAAAAAAATCCCTGTAGTCCATTGCCTTAGGACCAAATAACATCCAGTCACACTATAAGGTCAATGAAGGTGAAAAAGAAAAAAAAAAATCATCTAATGAGCGTGCAGAGACAAATGTGCATCTGTGTGCTGATAAGAAAAGAGATAGGAGGAAAAGATGGAAGGCTACATGCAATGTACTACTAACACACCCTGAGGGCTGCCGTTACACATGTAGCACTGAGGATGCTGGAGAAGGAAGTGTAGAACAAAGACTAAAATTTATAATTTAGTATGTCTTGGAGCTTTTTTTTTTTTTCAGTGGACCATAACGGCTAACACATGTGGTGATCTGCAGACATACCAGAGTTCATTCCTGGTGCTACAGATGTTCAACCGTGATAAAAGGAGGTGAACAAAGCGGAGGATAGAGAAACAGGAAGACGGTTTATCCATATATATGTTACTTTTTCAGTGTGTTTGAGAAATGATTGCTCCTCTGCGTGTACACCACGTGTGTGTGCCTGTGATCTTGCAGTTACTCTTTCTCTGTGTATGTTTGTGTCTAAGTGTCCGTCCGCATTTGCGTCCACGTGTCTGCGTGCTTGTATTGTCGAGCCCAGCCGAGCGTGAACATCCGTCTGACAGGAGAGCGCAGCCTCCGTGCATTAAAGCCCAAACTACCACAGCTCCATTTTGTGAAAGGTGCTGAGTACTTGAACGGATCTTCACTGAGGGGTGATGCCTCTCATGCAGTATTATGTAATCTATTTGCAGCTCTCAAGTAAGGTTGAAGAAGTCACATTGTCTCCCGAGCATCTCCGTCATCAGCATGTGATACACAAGTTTCAAGAACGCAGGGCTGAGGGTGCGTTTTAGCTTATCAGCTTGTTTTCAGCCAACAAAGTCTTCAAAAAAAAAAAAAAAGGGAAGAAAGTGAACAAAGAGACAAGACAGCCTACCTTCTTACAGAGGACCAGCTGGTGATCAAAGAGGAAGAAAACTCGCTGCTGGCTGCGTCCATACGGCTGATAGATCCATGACAACTCCCCAGTGTAGATGAGCTCTGAGCTTCTGTCCAAGATATCATCCCCCTAGACACACACGTATGCATGAAAACAGATACACAATTAATAAATCAAAAAGATATTCAGAGACATTACTAGGTAAGTGATGCAACTGCCAAAAGTTAAAAAGCCTAATGTTGTTAAAAGATGTTATATTAGATGATCAGGCATCTAATGCAGGGTTTATTTCTAGGTCTGAATGTCTTAAAGTGAACACTTAGAAGATGTCCTTTGTAGTTTGTGAAAAAGAGAAACACATAGGGGGGATTTAAGGATTTAAGGAGCAACTTTAGGGATTTTAAAGGCATTTTTTCACAATGTAAACTTAAGGTTGTCATAATCTGTCTACGTTTGGTGACAGTTACAGTGCATGGAATAAAATATCTGTCCTCCTGTTTATGTCTCAGCCTGAAAGCTCATAAAAATCCATAAAACTTCACTTTTCAGAAGACAAAAATGTCAGGAATTCAGGGAGTGACTCTGAATATGTAAACATCAAATTGACTGTTTTCACAAAGTTAATATGAGGTTGCTCAAAGCTATTCACATTTGGTGACAGCTATATGGAGTAAAACTAACTGTAACTACAAAGCTGGACTACACAGACCAGACCAGATTTAGCCAATAAAACAACATCCGCGGACATCAGATGCTCGGTAATGACTCGGCAGTCGATACACACACACGTACCTCCCAGTCCAGAACGGAGGCTTGCCACTGGGCGATCTTGTCGATGTTTTCCAGCCTCCTCTTCCTCTCGTTGATCTGCTGGGTGACGTTCCGCATTACTGCCAGGGCTGCTGCCACGTATCGATAGTCACTACAGACACAGTGTACACATAATTACTCCTGGGGTATTAAAAAGTAAAGTTATAGCTCTTGGAGACTGGCCACTCTTTAAAGAAGACATGTACTGTACTAGTAGTGAAAGACACAGAATGGCCTATTAAAGGACTGGGGTTATAAACTCTAGTAAAAGCAGTACGTCTGCTGGAACACAGTCAAAATAACACACCACCATTTAATTCTAATCAGCCAATTTCTCTATCCACAGTTAACTCTGGCTGCGTCTATGCTAACTGAGCTGGATTTATCCCTTTGGCTTAGATGTGCTATGGATCCGATCCTCACTTTGGAAGATAATGTGTGTGTGTGTGTGTGTGTGTGTGTGTGTGTGTGTGTGTGTGTGTGTGTGTGTGTGTGACTGAGAGCGGGCCTATATCTGGCAGATTCTCCACAGCTCCTAACAGTCAAACACTGTGATCTGGCAGGCCTCGCTGGCAGAGCTGGCACCTGTCCCTCTCTGGCTGAGAATGCGTGGTTTGTGAATGACCTGGAGCTGGCTGAGACACACTGAATCACTTACAGCATGTTTCTGTGGGCTTGCACGCATGAGTTTGCACATCTGGATGCTTCACGTATGCGTACGTGCACGAGATACCCTCTGCAAATGTTTATATTGTGTGACATGCATGCAGAGTGTGTGTGTGTGGAAAATGTTGATAATTGTACATGAGCCAGGAATAATTTATATTTAATCTGTAATCTATTTCTATACAGAGTTCTGTGCAATTATTCATATGTTTGTGCACTGAAATGAAAATGTTGGTTATGAATTGCAGTGTAGTCGTTATTATAGAGTTATTTCAATACAACTGAGAGTCCTTGATTAATGTTTTCTTCTAAAATCTTCACAGAAAGCTGGTAAAACACTGCAAACACTTGTTTCTTTTCATGCATGGATAATCACCGCTTCAGCAGAGCAAACTCGACACCTGCAACAGCTCTACTGCAACACAAAGCGTCCACAATACAGCGATGCTTCACTAATAGATTCTTTTTTAGAAACAAATGAACTCCCATCAAACAGCAAACACATTCAGCAGATTAAAATGTGATCCTGGCCAAAATCGGCGTACGCTACCTGTGCTCCTGCGCAGTGTATTTGAGAAGCTCAGCCAACTGGAGTGGATATTTGCAGATTTTCTGGACAGGGGTGAGCAAGAAGCCGTCTATGGCGATGTCAATCATTTGCTGGAGGAGGCGACAGGCCTCGAAGAAGTGCTGGTACCTGCCATCCCTCATCAGCTTGCTCAGCTCCATACAGGCATCCAAGTGGTTGTTACAGTATTCTGAATAGATCCAGAAACCATCTTGCTGTAGAATAAAAAGAGCAGAGAAAGGCCACGATCAGAGAGGAAAATAAGAAGTGATCCCTCGTTTAAATAAAACATGCTGAGGAGAAGACTGCCAATATGTACAGAAGAGCGGCTACAGTTGCTAAAATTTTTATTAGAGCTGTTTTCTCAAGATCATTACTTAATTATCTCGTTATCTTGAGATAAACTGTTTGCTGGTGACTTAATTATCTGCACAACTTAACTGTTATCTCAAAATAACGAGAAAATTAAGTTCTGATCTTGAGATAACGGGCCTAACAAAATTATCAGTAATTATAGCTGCTCTCGGCTGGACAGTGTGTCTGAGCCTGTTTATTTTCCATCCTAATTTTTGTTAGAAGAAAAAAAAGACACTTTGAACTCACATGTTCTAAAAAGCATGGTCCGATTTCAGAGAGGTGGGGTTCCTCTGTGTTGTACTGTTTCTCCAAGTCTCTGACAAAGCCCATCTGGAAGCGGTAGATGTCCTCGATGTTCCCGAAGATGACCTTCAGCTGGTCATCATTGAACATGTCCACACGCTTCCTGCACTGGCGCAGGTAACCCTGCAACAATATGGATTACAACTATGTTAAGGTTTCTGAAGAAGAAGAAGAAGAAGAATGGCTAGAAGGCTATGAGTCAGAAAATGCTCCAGAAATGTACAATGTAGCTTGTTACATCTCATCTATGTTTTTAGTAATTCCTGGTAATAAACATGTTAAGTCATTCCTTAAATGTACCTTATCTAAATCAAAATGAACAATGAGTCTGCAGGACTTTTTGTAGAGTCAAAGACAATTTTGTGTAGGTCGAACTGTGGCCCCAATTTGTCAGTCCCATTCTTGTGGTTAATTAAATGCCCTGAAGCTTCTGCGCTTTGGGAAAAGATTTGCTGTAAGAGGTAGGTTTTTGCTATTTCACACTCCACTACCCAGAATTCTCCCTGTTGTCTTTGTGAAATACATATGCTGAGCCTTTTTTTGTTTTGTTTCTTGAGTCAAGTTCAATGCAAATAATAAAAAAAATCAAAGCAGTGATTTAAAATAGAAAGTCCTCCATTCAAGAAATAACTATTAATTCATCTGCACTGCTTGTCTGTGCATTTTTATTGCAAGTTGGAAAATGCCCAGTGAAATGCCCTATAGCCAGGAAGTGCAGAGGTGAGAAGGTGAAATTTACGTATTACTGCAACTACGTATTACTGCAACTATTTTTAAACATTACACTTCACCTGGATGACAAACAAAGGGTATACAGAGGATTAAGGAGAGATGATTAGACAAGCAAAAAAACTAGAAACCTGGCCACACAAAGTCATAGGTCTGCAGAGGTATTTCATCCTGTTCTCTCTGTGACTCTTAACTGAGCACTCCGTAACTTTCACTCAACCGCTAACTGGTGTCAAACAGGGGCTTCTTCTTTTGATTGATACATCATTAACATGTTTGTAGTATGGATAACTTTCAGAAACAGGATCAAGTAATTTTACTTCACTGATATTTTTGTGTATTTTTACAGCGTCAGCAGAAAGACGTCATGAAATATGCAGCAGTATTTGTTTATGACTATGGTTTGTTTGCTATCATAAATAAAACACACATGAAGCTGGTTGCTGGTTTAAATGTTTTATGTATTATTATGTATCATAATGTATTAATTATACTCAAAAAGATAAACTTCTTATATGTTATATAAAATAGTTTGGACAATTAGCTGTATATGCACTTTATATGCTGACATGTATTCTGCTGCATAGTGGAGTAACGTAAAATCAGGCCCATGAATAAAGTATATGAAGGTAGAGAAATTCACAACTTATTGAAAAAAAAGACAAAATTATGTTACATTGCAGAATTTAAAGCATTTAATCATTAACATATCTAAGTATTTGATTCTAGATTTGGGCATGTCCTGTCTTAGATCTTAATAAAAGACTTGCTAAAAAAGTAACGGTGAGGCTTTTGTTTAGTTTTATTGAGTTTAAGCTTGTCACTTTGACTTGATTCATAATATAATGATAAATTTAAGTGGTTGCTGCCAGTACTGTATATATCTGACACACTGTGGTTTCATATTTAACAAAGAGAATTATTTTGGGGCTGTTTTTGGAATCGAGAAAAAAAAATATGGCTGAGTGAGTGAGTGTTAAGAATTTATACTAGACCCTTGTGTAACATCAAATATCGCTTCTTCTCTCATAATTTTCAATTCCTACTGTGTCTCTGGTACTAAAGCATTGCCTGGAACAGCAGTGTGCGTGTATGTGTTTGTTGGGGGATTTGTGCACGTGTTTTAATACCTCACAGATGTCCTTGAGGTGTTTGATATAGTGTCTCTCCGTGCTCATGATCTCATTGATGACGTTAGCTCTCATCTGGTCTCGGTTCTGGAGAGGCGAGCCCAGACACAAACAGTCATTGGTCGGGTCCAGGTGCCCGTTCTGCACCTCGCTGGTCCCCTCGGCTGGCTCCGCTCCTCCATCCTCCTGGTTCACCCACAGCTGTGGACAAATACATTCACACACACACAGAGCCGCACACACATGCACTTGTCTAAGAAATGTGCACAGTTATGTGTCAAATGTATAAATCTGATGAAAAAAAAAGTATTAGTAAACAGATACATTTAGGTATTCTTATCAAAAAAATCTTCTGGTACTATACCACTCACTGAGTATGAGCATGAATACACACAGCACGCACACACCCACAGCACATACATGTACACACATCTCACAAACACAGAGCCTCTTTTAGAGGGGCTCTGCAAGTTTGGACAGTGAGTAAGACTCTTAGTCCAGCGTGTCAGAAAAGTGAGGGACATACTGCCAAACTCTCCAAACAATTTCTGAGACTGGTGCCCAGAGGATATTCAATGCCCACACCCTGTGTGTGTGACTCAAAAAAATCGCCCCTCTGCACATACACATGCATAAACACTCGTACACAATCTCAACATTTCCACACACACACACAAACAAACACACACACACACACACACACACATACATAGCGTATTCCACTCTTGCTCACAGGAAGGGCCAAGTGAGCGTGGTTTCAGATGCCCAGCAGCCAACACCTGATGACACACAGTTTGCCAAGAGAACATCAAAGAACCGACGGGTAGAATGCCAAACACAAGATGAGAAATGCAGCGCCACAGACAAGCAGAGTGACGGGTGGGAGAGCACTGACTGCAGACGAGAACTAGTAGCGCAGCATTAAGACTGAGAAATAGTCAGAGTCAATAGTAAATAGAGTACTGAAAACAATTAAATACATACATATTAAAAATAGGAGTAAACATAAACGTTAACAGGAATAATCATCCCAAAATACATCTATATGAATACATTTATATAATTTGAGTATAAGCCTTTGACAAGACATTTATCTTTACTTTTGACTCATCAGTTCTGCCTCTCTATCAACCCCGTAAAAAAGGATGATGTGATAACGTTATGGGGACGTTAATGTTTGGTAATGTCGAGGGTACGTTGCGTGGACAGACTGGAGCGGGCGGGTGGGCGGGCAGGCTGGATGGGTAGATGAAGCTGGGAAAACGCACCTTTGACGTGGTGTTTTGGAACCGTGGAGTTGCTATGGGGTTGATATAGAAAACCTGTTTTGTTTGGGGCTGAGGAGGGTGGGGTTCCACCTTGGAGAGAGAGAATGACACAACAGAGAGATACTTTTTGGTTGACAATCAGTCAGCCTGTCTGCCCTGCCCTCTCAGGAGTGAATATGGAAGGGTGGACAGGTGGGAATGGCCATGAGGAGTGTCTGGAGGGTGCTCTGCTGGGGGAGGGGAGGGAGCTTCCACCTACAACAAGGATGCTAATTCTTCCTTCAGTAAGTCAACTGTTCATTGAAAGACGTGTGGAATAACATACAGTAGCTGCATCAGGCCTCAGTGTTAACAGTGTTAGGTTTAGTTGAGCTTAGATATGGGTGAGATTATATAATCATGATGTAAATTGAAGCTGTTGTAAATTTAAGTGCATTTCAAGGGTAGGAGTTGAAGTTGATGCCACAATAAAAAAAAAGGGGGCTCATCAGCATCTTTGTTTCGTTGTCCCTGAACACCCGATAAAGGCACTTAGTTAGCTGTTCTCTGATCTCTCAAGTGTTATGTATTATTAAAATAAAGCATTACTCAACTCTGTGTCTCTGCGTGTGGAGCAAGCATATTAATGCTGTTGTACTTGCGTGTGTGTTTTTGTGTATATGAAAGAATACTTGTGCATGTGCACCTTCTTGGATGTGTATTTATCAGCTTGGGTGCATATGTTCATGTGCCTCCAACTCTGTATGTGTGTGGGTGTGTGTTGTGTCTATGGTCGCTGGCCAGCCATGGCAACTCACCCGTACAAAGCTGGCAGGGAACCATCCTTCCTCCTCATCAATCTGGCCCCACCACCAGTCCTTGTTGGAGGCGTCCAGCACCTTGATGACGTCACCGGCCTTAAACGCCAACTCCCGGTCCGCCATGGTCACATGGTCCCATACCGCCTCAGCGTTGACGATTGAACCTCCACTTATCAACTGCAAAATTTGGAGAGAGAGACAAGCAATGTCTTATGCTATATTCTCCTGAAATGAAGCCACTACTGTGGGAACACCACTGAAACAGTATCAACAGCACTGTAGACACTGACCAATAAATGTGGACCCACGTGATCTACAACAGCATGTAAATCAAATTTGAAAGTGATTGTGATACAGTACTCAGCCTCATTTTGGTCTCAATTTGTGTGAATCCTTGTTGTTAAACCCACTCAGATTACTAATGGATGCAAATACACACCCTCAAAGCCAGGGCCCACAGGCAGCTTAGGGACTGCAAATAGAACAACACAATGGCTAACACAGTCCACAGCACAGCACAACAAAATACAACAACACAAAAAAGGCAGAGCCATTAGTGGAGAAACAACACAGCGTTCAGAAGCACAGCACCAGTCTCCACACAGGGACGGTAATTGGCCCATTATGACATTAGAATAATTACACGTGTTAATGAAATATAAATGCTGAGGAGCAAACAAATGTGAAGGGATAATCTCCTTTCCTTCATTCTGTCACCAGGGCTTGTTATTTTATCTGCAGCACAGTCTTTGACAAAACATGGATGGATGACTCATCAAATCTTTCATATTGATTTTAGCATTATGAATAAATAATGTGGACATTATGTGACACTGAAAATGTAAATTGTACAGCTGTGTGTGTGTGTGTGTATATGAGAAGAGTATTATATTGTGGGTAAGGGCATTAAAGCCTGTGAGCTGATCAGTATTCTTTAGGGGCACTGGAAGGGCTAAAGGTTGTTCTCATTAAAGGACAAGAGACAGCGGACAATGTTCCTGAGAAGGACCGGTGTCTGACATTGTCCATCTACCAAACAGCACCGCTATCCATCACACCGAGGACTCAGCTTGTCGCCTTGCATACGTGTGCATGCACAAATGCGTATACACACATGTGTGAACGCACTTGAAATCTCGTATGCATTAAACCTATGTATCCATCTGTGGCAATGCTCCAACTGTTTGTTCCAATTGTTCTCTCTAAAGTAGTGTTCATCAGCATTCTCCAGTCAGGAGCTAACCATGCATCCAGTCCCTGGGGCTGTGGGCAGAGCAGCCAGCTCTAACCGAGCCTGACAGGAGCTGCTTAGGCTCCAGGTAAAGTTGTCAAATGCTTGGAAACAGCGATGTCACATGAATTGACATAAAATTAATTAATATCAAACTACTGTTATTTTTCAAGTGAAGCTAGTTATGTGTTTTTTTCTGCTGATGTCAAATCATTTAAGTTTGCTTTGCCTTTTAGAAAATGGAAAACCTTTTAAAATGCACCTCATCTTTCCGGCACAAAAATGCTGTTCTAACAACAGTATGTGCTGATGCGTTTAGATTGTAAGAACGTCCATGAGAAACGTCCCCCCCCCCCGCGGGAGGATCCAAGCTCTCAAACTCAGCAGCTCTGTTGCCCCTTAAACCTGTAGACGAGCCCACTTCCCTGATGGCTTACTGAGACAGCTACAGGGGATATAAGCCAACCAGGGCTGAGGAGTGAACACAGGGAGGGACGTCCATGCCTGGAAGGGAAAGAACTGCCGTCGTCATGGCGACAGATGAGGATGCTTCACTGGTATTGACAAGACGATGAGATGAGGCAAGGACAGTTCAGGATGCACTAGAATATTTCCAAATTTAGGTGTGTACGTGTGTGTGTGTGTGTGAGTGGACACACACACACACAAAGGGGAAGCATAAACAGTGACCACTGAATAAATTTTAGATCACTGTGTTATTAAATATTAACGTGGCAACCCGATCACATTAGAGAATTCACTAACATGATCGATTCCATGTCCATGTAAATGCAGAGGTACGCAGACAGTATATGCGTCTGTGTTCAGGTTTAAGATCAAAGATGTCATTGAATAGGTTGATTCAATCAGGAATCACATAGGGCTGCGAGCTGAGGTAACAATAGCTCCAGCCTATATCTCAAAGCTCTCTACTACAGGAAGAGAGGAGGATTACCGCAAAAACATGTGTCACGCTGCCATGGAAACAGGACCAATGAATAGTGCTCAAAAAGATTTAAAAAATCATTGTTGATTCAGGAAGAGGAATTTGATTTAAATCATTTATTGCACAAATGGATAGTTTAAAAAAAAAAAAAAAAAACACGCTGGTGAACCTGAAGCAGTTCTACTTGACCGTCACTATCTGACATCAGGACCTCTGCCTGAAACAGCACCCACGGCACAGATGAGCCTTGGCACTGAGGTCAGTCTTGCTTCTTGCTCCCTTACTGTAATGTCTGCTTGGCCTAATCCAGCCCCCCCTCCACACACACACACACACACACACACCTCCTCCCCCACCTTCAACACCACTCCATTTTCAGCCCCATTCACTCCAAGCACAATCTCTCCAGTCCCCATCAATCTGCTGTAATATAGGTAACAGACAGAAAGAACAAGGGAGAGAGAAAGCTAGAGATCCATTCACAGCCAATGTTCCTCCCTGCTCAGTTCTCTCCTTCCCCTCCATCCCTCCATCTCCCTAATGAGATCAACACTGCCCTCTCCAATACATTGCATCCCTTTTCCCTCTCTACATGTCTGAATAAATTAAAAACATTACATAATCAATCTTCCCGATTCCTGCCTTAGCACACCCTCATACCTTTGATCAAATGGCATACAGCAAACGCGTATACACAAACAGAGAAGTCTTGCAACAATGCTCATCATTACCTGTGTGCTGTAATGACCTATGTCATCATTATGTTACACTGCAGTTACAACATCAAAAAACAGAAGGCGAAAAAGTCGTCTTTAAGCCGCAAAACCTGTATTTGGGTCAATGCAAATGAATGCAGAGGAATCTATCTCTTTGCATGGACATATGTGACAATGCTCTCTGTTTCATGTTCAAGCACAGGAATGGAGACTGACAAGAAAATATGTAAAAACAGAAAAAGCGATTCACTCCTTATATCATCTTTGCAGCACAACACATCAGCATTCACTGCACTGGCAGCTCCACTGCATTCCAACATCCTCCTCTATCTCTAGCCATAGCACAGCTGCACCAAAGCACCTACAGCATCCCTGAGCAAACACACACGCCTTTAGCCAGCCTTACCATGTTTGTGGCATGAAACTGTTCAGAGAGTGTATGCATGGAGAAGTCCGGTTCATACAATCATGATAATTAAATCCCCTTTTTGGAAGCGGTCGAGGTGATGCTCCTCCGCAAGAGCTGTGCCTGAGATGTCGAGTAACAAGGTGCTGTATTCCAGAAAGAGGCTTCTCTTTCCGACGCACCGAGTGAGTCTCGCGGTCCGTCCTCCCTGTGTCTGCCAACCCTGTTATGTAATACACTTATACCCTGAGTTTGGGAGCCAATCAAAGATGCTCTGTCTAAAACCGGTGAGAAATATACACACATCCTCACACACACTGTTGTCTCGCTCGCGCACACCATCCGCACATTGACACTTCTGACTGCACAGCATTTAACAGAACTCTTTTAGAAGGCACCTGTCCTGGAGGGATTACAAATGTGTGAACACCCGGGACGTGCGCAGGACACTGATGCAAAGAGGAACTACAGATAATACGCAGCCAGACCAGCTCTCTCTCTCACACACACACACAGACACAAACACACACACAGACACAGAGACAGACATAACTTAACATGCTCACATGCTTACATGTGAACACACATGTGTAAGTACCACTGTGTTATCACTGCTAGCCAACTGAGCCATAACCACTGCAGTACACAGCATCAAGAGGCTATGTTTACAATCCTGTGGGGGTCCCTGCTAGGAAAGATGTTTATGCGTTGTACCACAGTGATGAAAACACCAGCCCACATGCCATGGCATGTGATGGAGGTATCTCTGTTCATAAAACATGGCCGCCAAAAAATTTTTTTTCTACACCTACGGTACAACGTTTACCACTTAACTAGGCACACAGAAAACACACAGCACTTAGCTTTGAGTGTGAGAGAGCACATACAGTATCTTCAAAAAAAAAAACAAGCCAGCCTACCATCCCTATTAATAAGACTGTCATAGACAGCTCTGGGATAGGCTTTTAGCATATCTATTTCTGACATTCATTCAACATTCATGACACCTGCCTCCAATCCTTTATTAGATTATGCAGCTGCATGAGGAAGAAAAGGAAACAGGCTTTTTTTTTTAATCTCCATATGACAAACCTTTTCACTTAGAGGGCATTTCATCTGTAAGAAGTATGCACATACACTGATTAATTTTTTATTGGTCACTATTTAGTGACCAAGTGTAACAGTGTGTGGGCTTCAGAAACAGGTGCTACACTGAAATGTGAATATTGTGGGCTATGAAATGGGAGCTGAGTTTAGCTGCATCTAAAATGGGGGAAACCTGGACTGAAGGAGGCCCTCCTTTATTAGGCCTAGCACTGCCTGCTATTGGTTACTGTTCAGCTGAGATTACAATGATCCTCCAGAGTCTAAGATCAGCAGCACAAACCTCTCACTTGCACCACTATTTGCTCCAAATATCACATTTACTTCAGTGGAGAGATGACTGCTCAGCTATTAGCTGCCATGTTGTAGATGTGGCTAGAGTGGATCACAATAGAAAAAACAAGTCCTGACGCAGCAGTGGGCTGTTGTTAAAAAAAGACCACCAGTTTCATTTTATCATCTAAAAAAAATCGAATAATTAGGCTACAGAATAAAATTAATCCATGCGCATAATCCACAAAATACAACATGGAGGAGAGAGGGAGATCGACGTGGGGAGGAGGAGGGGGGACATGTTTATATGCGGGGGATATGAATTTCCAGTCACCACAGAAAAGGTAAGAGCATCACAGATCTGTATCCGCACAACTACGACCACCACCAGACAACACTAGCTATCACAAACGGTGAGAGGACACAAGACATAACGAAGGACTGGGGAGGGAGGGGGAGAGGAGGGGGGGGTAACAGAAATACATTATGTTGTACCAACGTCATTCATTTCAACGCGTAGCCGTGATGGAGCGCCGGGTGTCCCCGCTCTCGACCAACGCGCACTGCCTTTCTCTCCTCTCCTGTGTGAAAGTGTGGTGCGCTGCGAACCGGGCCCCAAGCGCAGATCCATTAACGTGTACCGAGGATGAACATCAACAGCACGTTCACAAGCACCAGAACCGCGATCACCGTAAACACCGCGCAAGTCTGGACATCCAAGGCCATGGCGCAGCGCTGCGGGCCGATGCTGAGATGCGTTTCTCTGTGACGGGCGGTATTCAGCTCCCCCGTCTAGACACGTAGCCCCAAAGCGACCAAGAAATCCACCATTTACAGTTAGGCAAGATATGAAGAAAAAAAAATAGATGCCCCTACGCCTCTTCACACTACGCGTTGCAATTCATAAAGGCACGGGAAGAGATGCATCATCCTCACCATCATCATCGTCATCAGTCTGCACCGCGATTTCTCCCCGCTAGTCAACACCTGCCGGTGTTTCGCCTCTTCCCCTAAACCGACCGACTCTCAGGCCAATAGATTCTCAAAGCAAACAAGAGAGAGGCTGTGCGCAGGCTGGTCGCAGCTGCCGAGCTGCCTTCCGGTGAGAAGGGGACCAGGGAGATCGGCTGTGCGGCTGAGAGGCGGTCCTGTATTACTGATCAGCGCTCCGCTGCTAGACTACCGGCATCAGCCATCACCTACAGTCGGGGGAGGGGCACAGCCAGCCCCTCGCTGACTACATCGACCACAGAGGCCAGAATCATAACCTCATTCATCTCCCACCCCATCTAAAAATATCACCGTGCTGTGGTGATTTATCATTTATCATTAACAGCCCGTGATGAAGGAGAATAAATGTCAGAATAATGGATGCACGTTCCTCAATGTGATCACCATCTTATAATTTTATTGGCATAATGTCAGCCTTTTTGTCTGTGCCAATTTGTCTGTGGCCACACATCAATCAGATACAGTATGCCCAGTTGATCTGATAATCAACCAAATGTGCACTCTTTATTACCACCTGTGCACCAGACAGAGATCACTGACGCAAGCAGCCATGCATGCAAAAGTATCTCTGCCTGATCAAAAATGTTTAATGAAAACATGGTGTTAATCTTTGTTTGACTTGTTTAATTCTAAGTCATTGCATTTCACAAAAGACACTTTAAAACAGGCAGTTCCAGACTAAATAAAGCCTCACTTAAACTTGTGTTTAACTTCTAAAATAGTTTGCATGCATACTCACAAATTTCAGTGTAAACAGAGAGTGAATCTCAGTGTCCAAACTCACAGACCTATCTTTCACTTCTATTGCTATCTTTTATTTCTATTAGGATCAAGTGTAGTAATACACAGAAGAGAGGAATATGTTTGAAACGTAACATATGAAACGTCCTCTGCTCTATTTATGCATACAATGCAGACACTATAAGAGAAATGAAGAATACAAAAAGGTTTGAATGAACAGCTATTTAAGTTGCAACGTGTTTCAAGCTCAGCCTTCCATGACAGCATCAAGAGGTTTATGCTAATGTGTCTCTACAAATAAGGAAAAGGAGAAAGTGCCATAATCATTGCATCTGATTACAGTTATGATAAAACTTATATAGCTACAAATTGTAATAAGTGAACAAAATATAATGAAAATGTATGTTACGTGTCTGTCATGCAGTAACAATGATGGATGCAAAATGCAATAATGTTTTTCGTATACTGTAATATTACACTTTGCATTTTAATAATTTTGACAACCTTTTATTGATTACACAAGTTCTCCAGCAATTTACGATAACACTTAAATAAATGGGGGACTTGCAAAAGACAGATTACAAAAAGATGGCCAAAATAGATGCAGCAGAGACAATGATATCCTCACTTAGTCCTCTGTAGTCTCTGAGAAAATCAATAATCATTTTGTGTATGCTAATGCAAGGACACACATATATATGGAGCTGCTCAGTTCAGACTGTGGTGGATTAGAAACTATTAGTTCTGTATTGTATTAGTAACTATTTAAGTGTGCAACAGTAAATCGTTTGAAATAAAGCTTAACAAGCTTACTCTAAATGAATAGAAGCTAGGGAAAAAAATTGGTTGAGAGTTAAAACACACCCTTGCTTCTAAACCTTAACTCAATAGTGTGTGTATGTGCAGTCCTCTAAACTAAACAAAAACCAATTTGTGGAAGAGGGAAATATATTCAGGAACACTGTGGTTTTACCAACAGTTGTGGTGAATATAATTTCCAAGCCCCCAGGAACAGTGAGGTGCAGTGATGTGGTAATCATGTGACCCCCAAGCCCAGAAGCACATTACACCATACACACACTTTACAAAACAAACTACTATAACATTTTCCACATATATTCAATATATGACCCTTAATTGTTGGTTCCATTTAGATCAATATCATTTTAAATATTAACATTTGAGTTCATAATTTCTGCCCTCAAAGTGACAGGGACATATTTATTGTAGCAGTAAGCACTAAAATTACAACCTGTAGCTGCAAGCATCCAGTTGCCCATCGAAAATCTCCTGCAGCCAATTCCACTCCTTTATTCAAACAGTCACATTTGTGCCAAAATATAGCTAGATATTGGAGTCAGTTTGTTCAGATTTTCAAGCTTTTATTGGCAGATAGTGAAGCATAAATTTAACTGCAGGGATACGTGAGCATGGTAGCAGGTTGACATATTTTAGCATGCGGATAGCAGGGAAGTAGATTATGCTGCAGGAGTATTCTGATAAGTTTATATGGATGTTTTTGATTTGTTTTTTTCTTTTGCCATGAAACTGTGTTGCAGTTGGAATCCACTATAAATGCCATAAATCCGTAGCGATTACATCTGATGTATTCCGCAAAGCAGCAGTAAGCTACAAACATTTTAGAGCCGCATTTCAAACCAACAGGGGATGAGTATTTGGTATTCAAAACAGTTTTTCGGTGCAGTATTCCTTTAAGGCTCAGTGTTGTGAGTGACAGGACAAAATGGCTCCAGCTCCCATCAGTTGCACGTGTTTGCCATTGGCATGCGCATCATTATTTTGGCCTTTATGTTCACAGTGATACTTAAGGTTAACATTGTACCACACATGAACACATTCCAGCCACGGTGCTCGTCTCGGTGTCCGCACCTCTCGTTGTTGGCAGATTATGAAGGGAGCGCAACATGATCATGAATGGATTCACACAGGAGAATCAGTGCAGTTCACTTCCCATACTCCCAAACCAGCCGCCCTGTCAACCACACACACACACACACACACACACGCACACACACACACACACCCTAGCCAAACTACAGCCTGTCCTTCCTGTCTTCACATTCAGCTGAGAGCTTTGGGATAGGTCAAAAGACCTCGGAATAAGTTTAAAAGAATAACACCAAAGGGGTGCACTATATCAGTATTTTTAAAGCCATAAATAATTTCCAGGGCACTTTCTGCACATACATGCTGATAAAAGGAATGGCTCCTGAAAGCCGAGCTTTCAGTGAGTTGCAGAGGGCTGTACGAAGCATCACAGCTGAGATATGACAACCGTCCTCAAACAAGCTTTTTTTTCCTGCTCTGTGCTTGTGTGTGTGCATGTGTGTGAAACGCGAAGTGAGCAGATTACATAAGCCTGCCCTACCTCTGTGGGCTCCCTCTCCAATCTCCCTGACATTTAGACAACAAAGGTCACATCTGAAAGTCTAAATCTGCACAGACACCAATGCTAATATACTCATACATATACAGAGGAGAGAGAGAGGTTGTAAAAACAGCAGAATTTCTCCAACCAGCAGAGAATCACATGTTCAATAAGACTGAACTTAAATGGGCTGTATGTGATCAACATGAACAAATGCATCCAATTAATATAACCCCCATCGTTTTCAGGACTGTCATTATTGTAAGGGGGTTTGTACTATTATAACTAGGAATTGCCTGGCAGATAGCAAGATATTCTAATAGCAGTGATATTAGTTTGAGGCTACTGATAGCTGACACACTTAAACTATTGTTTTTAAATGTATCCGTTTACTGCAAATGCCAATGTTTAAAATTTTATTTAAAAAAACGTACTAATTATGGTCTCAAAAATGTCACTACTATAATACTATATATTAAAAAAATACATACTAAATATGGGTAGTTTGACCATTCTTAGCAAATGTTCCATTCACTAGAAATTTCTAATTTCTCTTTCAGCCACATCTTGAGACATTCATCAGCTAAATGCCAACACTTTTTTTTTTAAAGAGTTACAACAGAAACAGAGACTATTAGCAGGACAATTAAATTAAAATTACTTATGTTCATGTATGCAGAAAGTGCTTATAATTATGGGAGCGAATAATATGTCAGCTTTAACCAGCAGATTATTCGCCTTGAGTTTTCCTGATGAAAATTAATTAAGATAAGATTTGCAGCATTGTTGTGAAGGGTTTATTCTATCCATCGATCCACCCAGCTCTGAGACTGCATTTCCCATAAGCACCACTGCCTCATGTCATAAAGATCTCGATCTGGCTATCAAGTGCATTTGTTTTGGAAGCAAGTGAAAGTAAGATGCAACTCATTTTTAATACTATTTTTCAGCTGTTTGCCAGATTTTGTTTGTGGCTATATAAGATTAATAATTGTAATATGAAGATGGTGAAAACAAAGTAAACTTTGTTTTAGTACCATTCATACACCTACAGACGGGTGACAGATTAAAGGAAAAACCAACATAAAGTGTCTTGGTAAGGTGTTGGGTCACCATGTGCTGCCAGAACAGCTTCAATGTACCTTGGCATTGATTCTACAAGTCTCTGAAGTCTACTGGAGGGTGAACATCATTCTTCCAAAAGATATTGCCGCATTTGGTGTGATGATGGTGGTGGAGAGTGCAGTCTAACACGCTGGTTCAAAATGTCCCATAGGTGTTTAGTTGGGTTGAGATCTGGTGACTGCGAAGGTCATAGCATATGATTCACATCATTTTCATTAAACCATCCAGTGACCCCTCGTGTCCTATGATTGGGGCATTGTCATCCTGGAAGAGACCACTCCCATCAGGATAGTAATGTTTCATGATAGGATCAAGATGATGACTCAGAACAACTTGTTATTGATTTGCAGTGACCCTTCCCTCTAAGAGGACAAGTGGACCCAAACCATGTCAGCAAAATGCCCCCCAAAGCATTACAGAGCCACCAGATCCCCTTACTGTAGGGGTCAAGCATTCAGGCCTGTTCCAGTTTTTCCTTTAATTTGTCACTCGTCTGTAGGTTACATGTGAGGCTGCATTCACACAAAATCCAGCAATGCAGCACCTTGCCACAGGGTTGTGCAGAGGTGTGGGTGTGTTTATTAGAACATAACTCGATCACTCTCTCTCTCTCTCATGCTCTCTCTTTTTTTCTTTTGTGTTCTTTAAAATTAGTTGGGAGGCAAGTGTAACTTTACGTTTAACATTATCAAACAAAGAGAAATGTCCTTCCCGGCGTCCTAGAAACATCTTTGTACTCCCTCATGCTACATGTAATGTAAACACAGGCTCTTCCGGTCTGCGTGTCGTAAATTGTTTCAGCTGATTGAATTTGACCCTGTGGCAAGCATTTAGAATAACTATATAGAAATAATAATCTTTTTGCTGATGGTCTCATTTGCTTATAGAGGCATCAGTATTAAATCAAGACTGTTTCAAAACCAGTTAAAAATTCCTTGTAGTTGCTTCAAGAGGAGGGGTGCCTTTGTAAATCTCATACCTGCTTGTCTATGAGATCCGTCCTTGCTGACCTCACCCACTCATGAATAAATAATTAGCTCATCTTGCAGAGGAACTTCTTAGTCACTCCTCTAGCCCTGCAACCAGGTCAGGTTCATAAAGAGATTAATACATAAAAAGCAAACTTTGCTTTGTGTTTGTGCATTCTCCTTTTCACCAGGGTCTGACATAATGGCTGTTATGGGAGTCAATGCACCAAACTGACAGTCAATTTCATGATCTCACCCTTCACCCTCTCTTATGAATACGATGCTGAACCCCTGCCACAGAAGCAGCTGCTCACTCCCTACTTGATTGGGACAGATTTCTCCCATGAGAGAACTACTCCAGTGTGCATTGAATGGCATGGTCCAACTAAGCCAAAGGGTGAATATTGTCGGCAAATAGCTGAGGCCAATCTAATGTCATCAAACTGGACTCTCTCCAGATCTCGAGTGTGCCTCAATATCCTGTCGATGAATATTACAAACAGATGTGCGTGCACATGAAGCACATAACAAGGTTGATGCGATGTTGCCAAAAAAGCATGCTGTACTACTGCTGCAGAGCACTAATTCAAGAAATAAGCCTTAGAGAAAATATCTACCCATAATAGTTAGGAATATCCTGATAGGATGTCGGCAGGAAGCTCTATTTAGTCAGCAGTGATTTGCTACAATATTGACATCATTTATCATTTCTACACTGACAACCATATGAGGAAAATGCTTGCACTTCTCACCTTGAGATGAAAATGATTTCAGACCCTCCTTATTTTAGCATTATTTAAGCATTAGCTTAATTACAACATCACATCAATAAGAATAGGAGCATCTAATCACTTTCTGCAGATTTTCTTTGAAATGTTGCATTCACAAGGAATATTGCTGGATATTCACTTATTATAACACCATATTTTGTAGAAATATAATGTAATATAACATAATAAATATAATGTAAAATAAGAGAACATTGACCAAACCTCTCTTTGGCCATTTAATGGTCTGAGATAAGCTCTTTAAAAGACTGGATTTACTCTTAGGTCAGTCTTAATTTTGTGGTTTTAGCCAATAAGCCACATCTTTAGAAAGGTTCTCCTTGCATAAGACTGTAAATTTCAGTGCAAATGAATCTGTTTGTGGTCAGTAGGTATTTGGCTAATGGGAGGCAAAGCCCACCACACCCTTTTCCGCTCCAGTCTGCTCCAATTCTTTTGTTCCCCTCCCATCCCCACGACAACCACACTGACTTCCTGCTTCCTCCCAGGCCTTCCAGCCACAAAAAAAGACTAAAAATAAATCTCTGGACTTTTCCTGAACACAGTTTTGTCACCATTGTTCAGACATCAGCTGTTTATTCGTTCAGCTGAATTTGGCTGTTAGTGTAGAGACGAGTCAGTGGGTCAGAGCAAGGAGAAATTTGAGAAACAGAGTGAGATAGACATGATAGAACAGATAAATAATGCCAAATAGGGATGGTTAAAATTAGACTTGAAGAAATCACACGTGATATGACAAAAGTCCTAGACCTAAAGGCTTCAGAAGAAGTCTCAAACCAACACAAACAAATGATTATTTAATGATAAACTAGTGCAAAGTCTGAGTGTTCTGGAGACTGTAGAAAAAGATGAATCTGCCCTGTGACAGTGTTCTTTATGTCAGCCTCTAGTGAGTCTGAATAACACTGTGAAGCTGTACCAGGGATACAGACAGAAAACCTTTGTATAAATACTGCTAGAATTAAGGATATAAGGTGTCCTATGTGAAATAAAAACAGGCTTTTGAAGACAAGCCTGCATATCTGACACTTCAGAAATTGTCCTTTATTCTTTAAGTGAAAGTAGGTTAATTGTGGCATATTCATGAAATCTTTAAAAAAATCTTTTCATTGAAATTAATTCCAATGCACATCATATTCTATCTGTACTTTTATTCTGTGAAGTAGTGCATTTAATGATCACTTATCTACCATCATTACTCTCTTTATTTTATACGATTCTTCTCTCACCAGTTGAGATCCTTAAGGGGCTAAATTTTGACAAACTCACTAACTGGCTTCTCCTATACTTGTGATTCAACAAGCCATTCAGATTTGATGCCCCTTCTTACATCACTTGGGGATCATTGAAATCGTACCACCCCTCATCCATGCCTCTTTCTCAGTCTCCAACCACTAAATTTCCTTAGGTCCGCCATGTTTTTCAACATCAGCTGGGATCAGCTAAACTAAGCTAAACTAAGCTAACGTTGAATGTGTGAATGTGTGCCTATCGCAGGGCTGGGCCAGGAGACAGAGCCGCTGCTTGCCAATAGACGGCTGCTGAGCATCAGCGGGCTCTACAAGAGATAGCCATGGAGCAGAGCTGGAGAATCCTGCGTAGCGGTTGTTGCTGCTGCTGCTGTCTCATCTTCTGGAGGAATAAACACCTGATTCTGCTCTGATCCAGAGCAGTTTACTGGTGGGAGGAGTTTTTTTTAGGACTTAACTTTTTAAGTCTTAAAAAGGACTTTTTTTTTTAGGACTTTAGGATTTAACTTTTAGGATTGAGTGGATTTATCTTCAAACTCTCTTCTCAACCTAGCTGGAGTTAAACCACACACTGCAGCTGCTGTCATCAATAATAAATGTCTTAAATGCCGGTGAGTTTATATAATTTTTAAGTTACACAGTTTGTAGATAAGTGGATAAACAATAACGTCACTGTCATATTTCTGCCTTAAGATTACATTATTTTGAGAGTGGATGGAGCAGCTACAGTGTTAGCATAGCCCTGATCAACCTGAATTCCATTCAGAAAACAAACATTTTAAAAGTGTTTGCTTGTTGTCATGCAGACCTGACAAAGCATGAATTCAGACTTACACAAATATACATACAAATTGCATCATGATGTTGTTATTTCGGCATCCATTTGATCTGTTTATTGCAATTAAATCACAACAAAATCTACGTTTATTTTGGGTTCATTCAGGCTGAGCTTCAGAAACATCCCTACGCTGGTTGGGGACTAGTCAGTCCCCGCCTCTGCTCACTGGCTGTTTGGGGTGAATAAACACAGATGATCCCGCAGTCAAACTCGCATGAGTAATGCAAGGCGTTTGGTGTGTTTGCTGCACCACTCGTGGGAACTGCTATGTTTTCTCCGGCAGCCATGATTCTGCAGGTTTATGTACAGCAGTTGCCATGGCAGCCAGCACACCCTGCAGAAGAGGGGGGTCAGGTAAGTGGGACAGGCACTCGAACTGGAGGGCTGTTTAGACAGGACGAGAAAGCAGCTGTAGTGCTTGATCCTTGTGCTATTTTGACTAAAGCATGTCAGATACATTTCATTCAAGACCCCAGGGAACCACGTTAACTCATGGAGAAGGGGTATAATGGACCCTTTAATTTGACACGTTAACTCATGTACTTACTCCATTTAAGCCTCTTTGATTCATCTACAGAGTAGAAGATGTTTTTAAAAAACACTTAAGATTTTTGAAAATATTCAGTCTGAGATCTCTAATGCTCTCCTTTCTTCAGTGAAGGTGAAATTTCTGTAAAATTTCCCATGGAGGGGAAGCTGTGCTTCTGCAGACACTGTAACAAGCTCCCCATAGACAGACTTGTAGCTTAACAATTTCACAAACTGCAACCAAAAGGAAGCATTAAGGAACTTTGTTAAAAAATAAAGTCTGTTAGTTATTTATGTTTCTGTTCAGCATCAGTGCCAGTGTGTACTTAAATAAAACCCTGCACATTGGTCATCAGAGAGTCCAGCTTAGGGGAGAGGGACAAAAACCAAATGACCTATGCCAGGATTTGGTTGGTTGCCCAAGCCAGGATTGCTTTACTCTTCTTGTACTATGCCGGTTATGAGTGTACTGAGCATGCTCACTAGTGTCACCATTCATCAGCACACCGTTAGCCACCTGCAGTCCCAAACACTGGGACGTAAGCGCAGTAGTGCCTGCCCATCCTTCCTGGGCACTACATTTGAATGTAATGTTTGTTGGGTATTTGTAATATGTCTCTTTTGAGGTAGTATTGTTTCGGGTGAGGCATATCACATCATCTGAGACAGTAGAACCATCCAACTTGCCCACTAGATGTGTAACTCTCTATGAAGGAGGGATAGGTACGAACAGCTCCACCTGTCCTCTGAGCTAAAGTGATTTTACATTCTCACTGCTTCCACACCATGAGAGTTCAAAAGCAGCATAGCGGATTGAAATGCAAAACTCTGCAGTGAAGCAATATTTAGGCGCAGGGTTGTTTGGCATTCCGTGTTTCTCAGCACCTTACTTCATGTTGATTGGTCAGTTCCTCCTATCTAAGACATCATGGACTCCATCACCCTGTCCTGTAAAACATTTACTAACAAGCTTGCTATCTAAAATACATGACTGCACACAAAGCGTGGATGCACACAGAAACTTGCATACGCACAAAAACACTTGCACACACAACAGGCCCCAGGAAGCAGGTGTTTTCACATGCCTGGAGGGAGGAAAGGATGGAGGGGGGAGGGGGGTAGAGGGGGTAGAGGAGTGAATAGAGGGGAGGTGAGGTGAGGGAGTGAAGAAAAAACAGTGGGGGGAGAGAAAACTCTATCTGAGCAGAGGAGAAAACAGAGAGGGAAGTGATGGAGGGAGGGATGACTAGCTCTGAGATCAGGAAAATAGGGAGGCAGATATAGGGGGGGTTGAGGAAGAAATACAAGCAGCGATGGGGTTGCATAATACGTGTATGTGATGGAGGGTTTTTCTCTGACGCCGCATGTGGTGTAGCAGGAAGCCAGGGAGGTCAGAGGCAGAAATTTAAGCTAAATAATGTACACAAGAAGTGGCAGCTGCCAGAAAAATCCAGCCCATCTTTCACAGAGGCCTGCAGGATACATTCTAACTAGCAGCGCACTGTACAGGCAGTTAGCTTCTGTCTCATTATTTTAAAGCAGGGACAAAGTGACCAGGGCTGGAGCTATGTATGTTATTTAGAGTACAAAAACTCAATTAATGTATATTCAGATTAGTGCTGTTGTCTATAAATATGAAACAGTGAGATGATAGATAAAGTGTGATCACTATTTTTTATTTCTAAATTTAAAAAAATCAAATATATAGAAAATCATACTTAAAAGATCTAAAAGTAAAAGTAAAAGAAAATGCTTTAACTAAGGAAAATTCTTGATAGCAGTTAAGAGTTGCAGGTTGCATATGTTGTGTCTTTCAAATGACTTAACGGTGATTTTCTCTCCATATGCTCTGATTAAGTAACAGTTTCCTTCATTGTGGAAGCAACAGCTGACTTGGTTGACAATTAGAAAATGATGAATCAACAAATGATCATTTGTGAGACGGCTCAGTTTGAAAGGTTCACAATTTTTCAAGTCTGTTTTAAAGCAAATGTGTCCAGCTGAACATTGAAACAGGTCTTGCTCGCTATAATCATTCCTCATGTTAATGATGACAATTAGAGGATCCCCTCCAAATGCGCTTACAATGTAAGTGATGGGGGACAAAATCCACAGTCCTCGTTTTCAGCAAAAATGTATTTAAATATTTATCTGAAGTTAATATGAGGCTCCAGCCGTCTAAGTTTGTCAAATAATGTGGATATCTTCCATAGTTAGAGTCTTTTTAGTAAAAATTTCAATCTTTGTGTCTCAATTGCTCAGCTGCAGGAAGGATAGTAAAAAAAAAAAAGAGAGATAAATTTGGCACCAAAAAGTCAAATATTGACTTCATTTGACAAGTAAAGACTCATATTATCTTCAAATAAACTTGAATACATTCTTGTAAGGAAGGAGGACTGCAGATTTTGTCCTGCATCACTTACATTGAAAGTGCATTATGAAGAGATCTCTTAATAGCCAGTATGAGCAGGAGGAATGATTGCAGCATGAAAAACATGTGCAACTATTGTTTTAGGACAGACTTGAAAAATCATGAACCAACCCTTTAAAGACACATACAATTAATACATAATACATACATGATCTCCACAACAACAGCCAGCAGAAATGACTATGAAGGGACTATTTTTTAGCTAGTTATGAGAAGATGAATATAATACTGCACAGCAAGGGTCAAATTATGTTTGAGAGAATATTCATTTTGAAATGTATGATATTGAGAATCACACAATTCTTGATTTTATGCTTTTCATCAATGATTTTTGTATTTTATGAACTGTTGCTTCTCAGGTTATTAAATTACTTAATTAAAATGTTGTGGCGATCTGCCAATTAGGTTACTGAAGATCCAGTGTGGAAGATTTTGGCCTGAGGGTGGCGTGAGATGTGATGATGCGTCAAAAATGTCAAGTGTCAAGTATTCTGAGCACAGCAAAATTACAACTCTTTCAGCAGAAGACAGAATTATTGAGTCTCTTCGTATGTGTACTAAATATTGGCAAGACCTGGGCCACAAGACGTTCTCTCTAGAATGCAGTGTACCATAGAGAGATAATGAGCAAGGAGATTGCCATGATATATGGATATATACAGATCTAGACCGTTATCATAGTCGGGTGAAAACTTTGAGTTGTTAAAAATAGAATGGCTACAGTGAAATTAATACATCAATAAAATTTCTACTACTGTGAAAGACAACTACAACACATTTTAGCTTGTGAGTTTGTGCTTTAAGATGATGCTGTCAGATAATAAGGGATCATCATATCACCTACCACAAGTGACATTCTTTTGTGTTGACTTAAGACCAGAAAAAGTCTTTATCCCAAATATAAACCCTTCAAGTAGCCATGAAAACAAACAGTGTATTACACAAACAGTGGAAGCTGATGACTGTGGGTAAAATCACCTAAGCAGCCTGGGAAAACTATCACCAGTGATGCAACTGATGCCGGATAACAAGCACTGGAGTGCCGTAGGCCTTAAATAGTCCCATAACAAAAAAATCACTCCATGTTGCGACACTACCGAAACCATCCCCCGTTGTCCTTACTGTGGCAGCAACATCACATAGTTCAAGTGATGAAGGAAAGATAGAAATACTGGCGCTGATGAGGTATAAAAACAAGAAGAAGCACCGACACAAAGCTGTACTTGCTCGGACATGCGCAACGTGACAGAATACAACATATAATACGGAAATACTATGAAACAGGATACACCAGTGAGTCAGAGAATTAACACACAGCAATGTTCCTCCAGTCCCCGGGAACATGCAACCATCTGAAATAAAAGTGGAAATGGCTTTTGTAGGGAGCAAAGGAAACCCTCTCAATAGTTATATAAGAGAAAAAGGCCCTGAGCTTCTCTGTCTCTCTCCCTGACATGCATAAAAACACACACACACACACACACACACACTACATAAGCATGGAGTCGAACGTCTATGCATGCTCCAACAACACACACACACACACATGCGCACACCTGATAGGCATAAAACCCATTCTGTGGAAGAAACAGCCAAGGGAGGCTCTGACACAACCACCTGCTCAGATTCAGTCAGCAGCACTACTATTTATCAGAGCCCACCTCATCCTACAAAACAGTATTAGCTGGTGGCTGCAGAAAGTCACAGCGGATGTGTGCCTGTATCTTGGCAGGGGAACGGCGTTGAATGAACACTGATAAAGGATTCTAGGTCGCCCGTGGCTCAGGGTGCGGACTGTACATACATGCAGTTATTTTGAGGAAGACCTATTCCCATGGTTTCTCTCACAAGGCTCAAAATAAAGCCCCTAGTGAAACAAATGCTACACACTCACAGTGTGTTTGACAGAGATATCACTAGCCGGTGCTATTCATTCCTCACAAAAATAATGAAGTCGTCAATGCAATGACTCATACACCCTGACAGATGAATTCTGAATACATCAGGAGAGTATGTGAAATGTGTGTGTGTGTGTAGTGAAGAGGGTGTATCATTGAGGCTGAGGCCTCGGTGGCAGATAAAAACATCTACATAATGTGTAAGTGGCTAAATTAACATATGAGCACTGGTGGCTCCCACATGAAAGCGCGTGCATAAGTAGTTAGTTACACAGCTCTACATTGTCCTTTTTCATCACTGCCCTACTATTTGCCCAACTAGGCACTGCCTGCTGACTCATGCGTTCATAATAAATAGATAGCATTGCATAATATGATTATGACCAGACAGACCCAGGTTAGCCCAAACTTAATCATAGAAGATTTCTGTTGAAACTCTTAATCTGCATGAAGCCCTTAATAAGACAGTCCCCCTTTCTGACAAGTTGACAGCACAGCTTCGGGCACAGCATTAGTAACACACAGGAAACTGTCCTCTCATCTGCATAGGAATTAACAAAGACTTATACTGCTACTGTTTGTTGGAAAGTAGAAGAGAGGAGAGGAGAGGAGAGCAGGAGGAGAGCAGGAGGAGAGGAGAGGAGAGGAGAGGAGAGGAGAGGAGAGGAGAGGAGAGGAGAGGAGAGGAGAGGAAAGGAGAGGAGAGGAGAGGAGTGGAGAGGAGAGGAGAGGAGAGGAGAGGGCAGTGACTGGGGGAGAAATCCATTTAAATGAAAGGGAGAAGAGAGGCGTCAGCATTAACAGTTAATCCACTGCAGTGAGAATGCTTTCTCTCTGCCTGCGGCCTCTAGGCTCCAGTAGTCATCCTAAAAGGAAGACTGTAACATACACTGCACTGTTTCACAAACAACAGATCCGATCCTGACATGAGATCTGTACTGTAACAAATAAACAATGCATGACTTACCAGAAAAAAAACAGCGACACACACTTTTCATGTTGAAGCATCATCCATCCATGTGACTGAACTACAGCTGCATTACCATGTTATGTCATATTGTGCGTATAAAGTATATACTGTATATTTATATATATATATATTATATATATATGCTACCCCCATGCTGAAGATGCAGTCATAAATCCCAGCAGTTGAGCCCTCTACACATGAACTTCCCTCACCATTCAAACACACACACAAGACATTTCCAGTGTTATGTGTCCACGTTCCCTACCCCAGGGGAGGGCCATGACACAAAAGTGCACATACAAAGGGAGAATCTCTCTTCCCTCTCTGTGTTTCTCTCCCACCCCTTTTTCTCTCTCTCACCCACACACTTTCTCTATTTAGCTCACACTTAAAAAGGCTGCCTAAAGATAGAAGCAAGAAGATGAACAGGAGCCAGCGAGTGTCATGGCAACAACGTGCAGTGGCTCACAAACACTATTTAGACCAGCGAGAAAAAGTTATAATCAAAGCCTAAATGCAGTAGTATCACCTTTTCAAAGAAACTGTTTTCTAAATTTCGATGGAAGGACGTGTGAGGACTGAAAGCCCGGGGCTCATAATTCAACAGTTGAGTAGACAGCATCTCTGTCATGAAAATAGACTACTTATTGGACTTCAAATGCTGTGGTTAATCCCTACTGACTCCTTGTAAATACTTTGAATGAGTCTACTACAGAAAATGTGAGCACTACTCACATATCTTTATAACAATATGCACATTCATTCTTAAACAACATTAAAAATATACTTCTCACATACTTTAGTGGGGAAAATATCTCTTTATTAAATAATGCTGATGAAAATTGTCTTAATTTTGTACGAAACATGCTATGAAACATAATGTAAATAGTGTTGAGTCCTATGCATTGCGGTTCTGTAAGTGCAGATGCTGGATAGAGGCCCAGAATTGTTCACTACCCCGTCAGGATGTTTCAGAGAAACTCTGCATCTCCTTCCACTAGAATCCCCGAGGCCACTTGCACATCAAAGCACTGATTCTGAAATGCCTGGTTTCACTTCCTGAGTAGTATTACTCTGACATACTCTAAAGCTAATTTTACACAACTGACAAAGATGTGATACACCTTTCATAGATTCCAGCACACCAAGTATATAGAAACAATTTAAAGGATAGGTTCGCATTCTTAAAAAAATGCCTTAAAACAATAGACAGGCACCCATAGAAACATTGAAACAAGTTTTGCTTGATGTAATTATTCCTCCTGTTCCTGTTAGTCATTGCAAGATCATTTCTTAATACACTTCGTATGTAAGTGATGGGGGACAAAATTCACAGTGTGTGCAAACATTAAATGAAGCTAATATCAGGTTTCATCAGTCTGGAGTTCGAAAAATCACGCAAGTGTCTTCCAAAGTGTCTTTGCACTACAAAATTTGTTCCTTGTGCTTCTATTCCTCCACTGCAGCGCAGCACAGAAACACTGACCGGGGAAGCACACAGAGAGAATTTGGTACTAAAAATAAAACTTTTATTTGTCTAACTCAGACTGCTGAAGCCTCATATTAGCTTCAAATTTGCATAGAATTAGGACTTTGAAATCTTGTACCTCATCACTTGCATTGGAAGTGCATTAGAAAGAGATCTCTTAATGGCCAGTCTGAACAGGAGGAATGATTACACCAAGCAAAAACTGCACATACGGGCATCTGACTATTGTTATAAGACACGCTAAAAAGATGTGCACCTATCCTTGAATGTCACTTCTCTTTCTGCTGTGAAATTTCATTTGTCTGCATGTGCTCTCCTCATTTAAAAAAAAAGATGTGGGAGATGTTGGGTGCCTAGTTCTGGATGAGTAATGGCCTTAGAGTAGTGGTTCTCAAACTTTTTCATGTCAAGGACCTCTAAATTGACACACATTAGGTCACGGACCCCCATTTGATAAGATTTCGCTTCAAGGACCTCCATCTGAAAAGATTTTGGTTGTTATCTATGAGAAAGACCAGAATTTCATAGTTGTCCACTATAGTTGAGGAGATAACCACAGAGAAAATGAGACCTATGATCAGAATAGTCACTCTTTTGACTCTTACTAACATTGGTCTCACTTCTACACTGAATGAAATAGTGAAAATAAACTTTCCCCCATTTTTCTGGGCACCCCCTGGAACTCCCTCAAGGAACCCTGGGTGTCCCTGGACCACAGGTTGAGAACTACTGCCTAGAGTACTGGATGACATTAATCCACATGGCCATCGTCTTCACTGGTCAATTCATTTATTATCTGATAAAAACACTTGTCATTTCCATATTACTACTATCAGTAAGAAGTTATTTATCAGTCATACTCAATTATACATTTTATTTTCTGACATCTACTCACACAGTTTATCTATCAGGTAAACTAACTCAGTATGACATGCATGTGTCCGTGTGCAATATAGGTACTTTATATCATACATTTCTTTATAAATCAGGACATACAGTGTTTTATAAATTAATCTAAGGGCCTTGAAAACCAGAAAAGAGAGCAAATGCAGTGACCAGTATTTATACGTGTATGTGTGTGTGTTTATCAGAGGTGTGTTTGACTCACTATGTTGACCTGCAGCGGTTCTGAACCAGGTCTTAGCAGCCTCCTCCTCCTGCAGCTACTTGAGTCTCCAGACCGCAGACGGACAGACGATGTCTGACCCATGTCAGCTGGACAGACACATGCACACAGACAGGGCAAACAGATGATCGATTTAACAAACACACACAAGTCAACAGTCTACATATTAATGCAAAATAAAGATATGCAATGGTACCTGACTGAGGCAGCAGCAGCGCCAAGGCAGTGAGAGTGCTGGGGGCAAGAGGCAGGGAGCGGCACCGCTGGAGAGAAACCCTCAATGGGGGCTCTAACGGTGACACACCCGGCGGGCGAGACAGGGCCTAGAGGGTACTGAGTAGTTAGGGCATCACCTATATTCCATACAGTTACTTTGATGCACACACTCACACACAAGGTTGAATGCACACACTCCCCTGCCCTTCACATTAAAAAAAAAATTCTTCCTTACTGCCTTGTCCCCTTTTTGCAGTGAATTAAAGTATTTCACATCCAGCAAGTCTATTCTGGTGCATTGGTCAGTGTGCATGCCCTGCAGCAAACCATGAGAGACTATACATCATGCCAACCAGGCGGTCTCTCAGGTTAAAATGAACTGACTCTGAGTTAGGGCAATGAGAGGTAGAGCTTATGGGAGCGATGAGGCAGAAAATTGGCCACAGAGAAAGACTGAGAGTGAGAGAGAAAGAAAGAGAGAGAGGAAAAGAAAAAGAAAAAAAAGGGGGGGGGGGGGTCTGAGGGAAAAGCAGTATCCAGAAATACAGGCCTCTATAAATGGGGCAGAGCATGCATGCATTGTTGCAGCTAACAGTGAGTGGTGTATAAATACTGGGTTAGTACTGGGCTGCCCTTCAAAGTCTGTAGTGTGTTTGATTCATTATAGGCTTGGGCTATATTTATCAGTGAGGTGGTGGAGACTACTAGTGAGACTTGGCCCTTCTATTCTCATTTTTTCACCTGGATGAGACATATTTATGAGAACGTACCCACATTTGCTTTGTATAACTGTGTGTGTGTGGGTAGATTCATGGGACTGCTTACTTGACATTTTTATGTCAGTGTTTGTATGTTTACTTTCAGTGAATTTATGCATGAATGCCCGTGTTTTGTTATTTGACATCTTACTCTGTGGTGCAGCTCCGTGGACTGCGTCTCCCTAGTAACACTGGTCTCTATGACAGAGCAAGGTCTGGAACGAGCAGCCGTCCGTCTCTGCCCCGGAGAGTGTTGCATGGCGGGAGCAGGCCTGCGTCTCCGTCGGCACAGCGAGCCGACCTCGCTGTAATGGCTGTAGAGCTCTCGTTCTGGGTTGGGTCTCCAAAGGTCCAGTACAGCTGAAGCCGGGCGAGGACGATGGCGCAGTGTCTTGTGAGGTACAGAGGTCTTCTCTGTGCTAGAGTGGGGCACGGTCGGGCCCGGCTGTCTTACACTGCAGCCTGTCTGGCTGGCAATCTGCTCGCACAGCTGTGATTGGCACAGACACTCAGCAATTTGGCCCAGATAAAGGTGCAACAACACATTTCACGTGTCAGGAGGTGGGAGGAATGTCTTCTATATAAATTCACCAAAATATATCTCGTGTTTCATCTTAAAAGGTTCTATTAGCAAGGCGATTATGTTCCTACTATATGGAACAGGGGCAAAAATAATAGGTCAGACTGCCCTTTAATGGCAGTTAAATTTCAGAGAGGAAAAAAAAATATAAACCACAGACAGGTGGATTTGATTTGTAAAAATGGAAAAAAGGGAAGGAAGATTTTCATGGTGACATAATTTCTCCTAGCACTGCACATTAACACCCTTCCCGAAACACATATTCCCAGAGCTCTTGCCCTTGCATAATAAACCCCTATGAAAGTGTGCTGAGTATTGAGATGTCATATCTAATTTTGTCATTAGGAGCTGGGGCAAACATGTCCTGACTCGTTGGTGTGACTAGAAGGGAGATGACTATGCCTCCACTGGAGTGAGAAGGGAAGGGTGCCATCATGAAGCGCAGACGTCACAGCGCTCTAGGGGCTACCGCAGTCACACACTGCCAGCTCGATGGGAAATAGGGTTTCCTTGCATGCTACATGAGGCTGGCTAAGCAGGAAAGAACAAACTCCTCTAGTGTGATGTTGTCCCCCATTGTAATTACTGACTATTACCTCCTCTCTCCAACAGATGGGGCAAAAGGACAACTGATATGAATAGGTGCCCTATTCATGTCCTCACAGGCTGGTGTCTTGAATGTTTTTGTTTCTATCTGACAGTTAAAGAACCACACCTAGGACTTACATCATGAGTAATGAGCAATGAGTAACAGCTCTGGTACCATTTACATTCCAGTTTGTTGTTGATGATGATTTTAAGAAGCAAAAGAATGAATGTGGTTAAAACAGTTACATAAAATGGTATTTTGAGTGTTTATGCAGTAATTACATGATGCATGCCTCTGGCAATGTTAATGATGTGGAAAAAGCCTGCAATGGAATGTGGTTATGGCATAAATGTGACACATTATACATGAAAATGCTGTTCTCATAAATGGAACAAAACAGTACTTTAGCATCACAAATTAAATGCATTTATTAAAATTCAGTGGCTGGTAATGAACACAGCTCCATTTGTATTTAAAGTCACATACCTTAAATATTTCTTCTGTGGAATCTGACGCTGGCACACTATTGGTTGTGCTCTCTTTATCACCTTGTTGTGATTGGATATTCACATCCTGTATCTGGTGGGAGTCAGGTGGAGCATCCCTGGAATCCTGCTCATTTCCTGTCTGTCCCTCTACCTTTTCCTCTTTACAGAGACAGTTTAATGGACTCCTTTCAACCTCTTTGTGAGTCTCTGTATTTGGACCTGACAGGGGGATATGATTCTCTACTATGGCTGTGGACCTGTGGTTTGTCTCTCTGTCTATATGATTGTCTGAACTCTCAGAGCTCTGAAGGCCATTGACAGCCCCATGCCCTGGGCATGCCCTAAAAGCTTTCAGGACCACATTAGGGGATCGACCACCTGTCACGGGTGCTGAAGCCTCGCTGTCAAAGTTACTGGAGTGTTTTGCGTTCACTGGTGATGATGGGGTAGGCTGGGATATTGGAAGTCCATCACTGTGGAGTGTCAGGGACACGCTGTGAATGTTGTCCACTGTGTGCTGTGAGGCCTGTGGGGAGCTCATCGGTGTCCTCTCTCCCTCTGGAGGAGAGAAGGAGCGTGATGTTGTCCTCCATTTTCTGGCCGTCTCTGCTACATTGTTGAAAAACTTGAATATACCACCAAAGTGCCCCTTGTTGTCAGAGTGTTTCGGGGGTGGTGGCTGGAAGTCTCTGACACTCTCAAAGTCTACAGAGCCATAATCTGAGTCCATAGTTTTGTCCATAGAGGGAAGCTCAGAGTCAAAGCTCCTCTCTGAGTAGACAGGATTGGCCTTCCCCAGAAGAGAGATCCTCCTCAGGTAACTCCACACATCTTTGTGTCTCCTTCCTGCGCCATGGGGGGTCCTGGGGCTACCCTTAATGCTGGGCTCTTCACAGCCTGAAGCCGTTTTGTTACAGTTAGTTGAATTGTTGTGGTTTCTTTTAGTATAGGTAACTCTTTCAGATGGTTTACAACCATTCTGACTCATAGCCTCTCCCACTACGGTGGGCTGATGGCCGTCTATAGGAGCAGTGAGGTCAATGTCTTCAAACGAGCAGTCAAACTCAGCTGTATAGCCAGCATATGAGTGCCTCTTACCACGGTGTCTAAGTGTGCCAAGTGCGCCCCTGCTGGACTGCTGTGGAGTTCCAATTTCTCGACAGAAAGACTCCTCATCCACCAAGGAGCTGCTGAACTTGGCAGTGGACAATTTCCCCGTCTTCCCTCTAAACAAAGCAGGGGATTTAAGCTTCTTGAAGGAGCGAACTTTGTCAGCAAATGAGAGTTTAGGGATGGAAGCTTCCCCCGGCAGGATCATGGAGTGGGGTCTCCGCTCCAGCTCCGCTACTGCTCTTTTTCGGTTCAAGATCTTCCAGATGCCCCCTGTGGCACGGGGTCTGCGGTTGACCTCCTGTCTGTCCTTGACAGGGGTCTGAGCAGAGGCAGCCTGGGTCTCTCCCTGCCCCTCTGCAGGCCATGGCCCAGTCTCCTGAATATAAACACTGCTGGTCTCATTCTTTACATCCAGAGAAACATTATACACTCGGTTGATAAACCCATTAGGGTTGTTGGTCTCAGGGGCAGGGTTGTCTGTCTGTTCCATCCTCTCTCATTCTACAGTGTCAGCTATCAGCTCCAATGGCCATCATGTCTTGAGCCTCTCTCTCTCTGACACACACACACAAACACCTGGAGGAACAAAACCACATGTTTTTTTAATTCAGGAGTTTGACATTAAACTGACTGCCTTGTCATTTCACATCATGCTTATTGTGTCTTAACTTGCTCAGAACGTCTTTAAATACATGTCATGAATGTAAAATACACTTTAGAGGTCTCATCATGTGATTCTCAGATTAGACTTTTTGTACCATGATTCAACAGTCACCAACACCCACCACCTCCCTCCCCTCATATTTGGTCCAAATTATCCAAAGCAATTATTTGAGACACAATCCCCGTCCACCATTTAAACCAGGAGGCAGTGTTGTCATGGAAACACTCACTACAGAGATGTCTGGTTATTTCAGGCCTGCTCGGCTGTGACATCATCATAGCTCAGATAAACTCCTTCTGAGGAGGAAGATGCTATGGCAAGTGCCACACTACTACATGTTAATTACCCCCACTTCATAATCCCTTTAATGTATGGAAGCATCTTGTGTAATTGGGGCCTCCAGCACACATCTTTGTTGTTACATGAGATCCTCACTAAAGATGTGTTTCAATTAAGCTGGCCTTGAATGTCACAATTTAATTTATAGCCTTTTTACTGATAAGCTTTTGAAGACTACTATTTAAAGAATGTACTCAATACACACACACACACACACACACACACACACACACATATATATATATATATATATATACACACACACACACACACACACATATATATAAATTAATGCCAGATTAGGATAGTCTCCCACACACATATTAGCATGTAGTTATTATTACGCAGCATGTAAATGTACACTGTCTCTTTCCTTGACTATTACTGCTGACAAGATGATTTTGTTCAACTTTAGAACGCGAGTGGTTTGACAATATAATAACATAATTGTTTTATAGTCCTTAAACATATATTAAAACGGTATATTTTGTTGTTTTTGTCTTATAATTCACACTACAAAACTTACTATCTGCTGTGACAGAAGAAAGTCGCCATCGGTGACAGATGTGTGGTTAGCATAACTTTGGGTTGGGCGTCTAACTTAACAGTTAAATTACGCTCTTTAAAAAAAAACAAAAAAAAAAAAACTATGGCGTCAATAAAAATTGACATTAACGTTGAAGAAAGTTGCCAAATTCAGTTTCATGAAATTCGTTTGTGAAATTGTAACTCATTTTAGCTTTAAGGCTTCTTCAAAATGACAATGTTAGTCGAATTAACAGAACATATTACACTTTACAGTCCAATAACTTCAGAAACTAGTTTATCCAGTAATTATACCCGCGAAAGACAAACTGAAAGATGTTGACTTACCCCCAGAAAACTTCCCCCCCTCCGGTTAAAAGGGCATCGCCGTTGCTGTCCTCCGAGTCAATAAAAACACCGCCTTTCACACCGGCTAAACTTATCCAGTGGACTTTTTAACGGCTTAACTTATATCCATGAGTAAGGCTGAAGTTATGTTGCGGACAGCGACTCCTTTGTAGATCACATGTGTTTGGTTTTTTTGCCTCAAAACTTCGTCAGCGATCATCTAACTGGGAGAGAGACTCCCGACAGACCGGTGAACTCTTGCCCTGTAAGCTCCTGCAGACGCCGACACTCTGATTTGTGATAAAGCTCTCACGCAGACAGAGCAACACACACACACACACACACAAAGAAAGAGAGAGAGAGAGAGAGAGAGAGAGAGAGAGAGAGAGAGAGAGAGAGAGAGAGAGAGATACACACACACACACACACACACACAAAAGTTAATTTTATGTGTTGCTCAATACGGTTAACAGGTAAGTTATGTTATTATACAATATATAGGTTTACTGTGCTGTTTGCTCTATTTTTCCTCCTATTTATTAAAATTCTAGTTTATTTCTCATAGTCTATATAGTTGTTGTATATGTTCCTTACTTAGATATTTTCTATCCTATTTGTTAGCTGGATTTATCAGAAAGCACTTATGATTTCTGAAGGAACATCAGTGAAAACAAGTGATTGACTGAACTCTGGTCTCAGTCGCTGATCCTCCTTTGGGATTTTGCGTTGAATGTGAAAATCCTTCTATTGAAATGACACAATGGGGAGAGGGAGCTCAGGGGGGGAAACTGAAGGAATTCACAAAAAACTAAACAGCTCCAGAGCTCCATAGCCGTGAAAGAGGAGATGGTGGAAGAAGGGGCCTAAATTTAAACATTTCCTCTTTGTCCTGTTTTGGGCCCATTGTCATCGCATGGCGTTCTCCCTTCTGCACAGGAAGGAGTGGATCTGACATCAACGCTCTCAGGCTGACAATGCCAGGAAGTCTGTCTGACTGTATGTAAATATCTCTATGTGTCCATGCTTCCCTTGCTGCCCGTGGAGCCGCGCTCTGCTCTCTGGCCCTCTCCCTGGAGCGAGCTTTAAGTATTTCAGGGTGTAGTAGTAGTAGTAGCAACATGATGATTTACATGCTACACTTCCTCCATACTTTAACTTATCCACAACTGTCACTGTGAATTACAGCAACCTCATCTTCAAATGACCTCTCCTCTGATGGAGCATCTTTAGAAGAAGACTTCACATGTTAGACTTTTATTTACATGAATACAGTAACCTATATTTATCTATGTCTGATTCTTATGTTTTGTCATTTCTTATGTGTACTGTCCTTTTTCCTCATGATATTGCATTTTAGTCACTGTTTGTTACCCTCCTTCACTTCCTTTCCCTCAATTCTTCCCTCCCTCCCCCTTACTCACTCGCTTCCTCAGAACCCCAAGCAGTCTTCCTGCTGTCCCCTCCCATCACAAAAGACATCCTGGCCCAAACAGACCAAATATTTGAGCTTGGATCTGGTTTATACACACATTAAAAAAAAACTGTCACATTATCTCTAATACTTTAGAAAATAAATTCATTCAAGCAGTGTTTTTGTATAAGCGACAGAAAGAAGAGAGGAAAAAGAGTGATGACTGGAGAGAGACAGATTAGATTTATAGACACTCAACCAGCTGGGCCTGTGGCTGAAATGATAAGTTTTGTTGACGTCTGGCGAGCCGTGTACGTTACAGCAGAGTTTACTTTGCAGCCTGTTTACCACGAGTGTTGAACGCTCTGAACAGAACTCTTTGAAATGATGTCATTGGCTTCTCCTTTTCAGAACAATCGGCCTCTTCCTCCTCTTCCTATGACACAGTCCCCACTGGTGGGTTTGGTGGAGATTACTGGAGACAAACACTCGCTGAGTTTAGGCCCAGCTGTAATTATTTCGCCAGTCTTTGTCAAAACTGCTGAGTGAAAACAGGCTGCCGTGAAAAAGCCGGCCAGACAGGGAGGAGGGAGAGGGGGGCCAGATATGTTGTGATATCAAATGAAAGGCTTACTAAAGCATGGGAACTGGATTTCGGGAGGTGTAACTCGTGTGTGAGAACAGCCGGGAGTTCGGTCAAATTCTGTTTTCAGTGCAGGTGTTTGGGAACATTGTGGCTAAAACACTGCGTAGCTGCTGCGCGTTGTTAGATCGGGAGGATTGCTGAGTGAAATGGGGCTAGAAGGAGATGCTGATGAGATGTTGCGAGCATGTAAACACTACAGTTTCTCCTGCCACACTCTCTCATACACAGATTAAAATTTTTTTGCCCACTTTGGGTATAAAATTTGCCCAGGTAGCAGTTGCCTCCGGTGGTAGAAGAGAGTTTGAATTACACTGACATTCCTGACATTCCCTCTGCACTGACCTGCATACTTCTTTGGCCTGGCTGCACATGGCACTCTCCCTTAAACACACACACACACACACTCATTCCACCAGTTCACAGACACTTACCTGCGTATCAGTTTTGGATAATCAATCAGTTTCAGGCCTTTTCCAGGTTTTCTTTTTTTTTTCTCACACACGCACATGTGGACACACACGTACATACAGTATGTACCAACTCACATGGCACACACATGGATAGCTGGAATGTTAAAGTGGACATGTCTGGATGTAGTTGGTGATGGGAAGGTCTCGCTAAACTACTTATCTAGCAGCCATATCTGACAACAAGAGCAAGAGAGAGAGAAAGAAAGAGAGAGAGAGGGAAAGCAAGAATGAGAGGGACAGGACAGGGGTAGTGAGGGGGAGGGTGGGGGTAGGGGGGCTTTCAGCTGGGGACTTTCAGCCATTATCAGGATGAATCTGAAAACAGGAAGGCGGGTTCCAATAAACAAGACGAGCGGAAGACAACCACAGTTCTACTTCCTGTTTTAGAGCAAGGGAGGAAACAGCAGATTTTTTAGGAATTCAAATCAGAATCAACTCTCCGGAAAGAACGTCTTCTTTATAACACAGAAAGCGCTCTCGTGTCAGCACAGTTATAAGGATTTTTGCAGTAGTATTTGCCATTTGTCTTACTTATTAATAGGTGTGGTTTTGTAGTAGCACTTTCCTCTGTTCAAAAGTGGCTTTCAGAAGTCGAAAGTGTGATCAGGCGAATGTTTATCCCAGTTTTGCATGTGTGTGTGATTGTTTATCAGGCGCTGTATCTTGCCGCACAGGCCTTGGGCTGAGCTGGACTGTGTTTGTGGGTCAGCAGCAGTGAGAGAAGAGGTAGCCGGGCACACAAAACCCTCCATATCCGCTCATCTGTTTGCTTCCACTTTGGAGAGCGAAGTTTGTGGCTGGGGAAACCACTGGGGACCGGGTGATAAAGGGTGGGATCATAGGCAGCAGAGGAGGGCTATTTAACAGAGTAGAATAAAACATTGCAGATCATCCTGTGTCTTTTCAACCCAATGTGTCAGTATCGCTGAGCAGAAAGATGGGCGGAGATCTAAAGGCGAGATAGTACACAATTAGTGGCGTGATTGATAGTTAACTGGCATTCCTCTCACTGATTTGTCATTAAGAAAGTTCCTTTAGAGTTGTCTGTTTTATCTCCTTGATGAATGCTGACCTCTGACCACATCATTGTCTCTGGTCAGTGTCCTCTATGCTGCTTCAGCTGTGAAATCAAGTTTTGGCCAACACCATTTTTTTTTTATAGAGATGGAGCAATAGTCACATTATTAGGCCTATCAATTATAGCTGGATATAATCCCTCCCTCCATCCCCCTTTATCTCTCTGTCCTCTCCAAGGCTCCCTTTACCATGTCCTAGTTAGAGGCGGAGGGATATACATGGCGAGTGTGCAGTCCTCCTCCCATTCCTTTCTTGCACATCCTCTGTCTTATCACTAAGAGGGGGTGGAGGGGGTGGAGGGGGGAAGCGAAGGAAAGAGTGAGGCTGTTATTCTGAAAGTTTACCTTGCACTTTCATGTTTTTTAAGCATGTACAGTAACTAAATAAGTAATTTCACTTGAAGTCCAACACTGAAATTAGATCTGGGGCTGCAAAAGAGGGAAAAGAAACTGCAGACAAGCAACAAATAATGCTAACCACAGGATAATTTTTTTAATAATCTTTCTTCAAAACATCCTCTATGCGGACTTTTTCAAGTACAAGAACCACAGGCAGTTCATGTATACACAAATGCAGTCTATGGACAATTTGTGTGTGTCAGAATATGTGTGGACTAAATGTTCACCCCTCCCTGCTGTCCAAGCAACCCTCCCTCCTTCAAAAAATGCACATGCACACTTTTTTAAGATACCCAATTTCCTCTCTGTTATGATGTAACTGCATGTAGTTGTTGGAATTACAAGGCAGAAATACACTTAGGTGAAGAGAGACATCTAGAGGAACCAAGTGAGACTGTTTTCTGAATTTATTTACCATCAGAGTGTGAGTGGCTATTCTTTCACATCTCAAAATGGATGTAATGAATGCAAATAAATACACAGTGCACAGAAGCTTTCATGCAAACAAGGCAGAATCTCATTAAATCAATGCCGTCCCTTTATATCGAAGTAATTCCAGTTGTGTATGAACTTCCTGTGTCATGTAACGTATGTTACACTAATCTGCAGTTAAGCACTGTTGCCACATGATGGCACTGTGGCTCTTTCCAAGGTCATACAGTACACGCATCCTGCCAATGGAGCAGTGGATTAAAAGACAATCCTTTATTATTAAAAATCAGATATAGCGTACATTTGAGAATATTGTCTATTTCAGGAGTAATACCACACAGGCAAATCCAGGTTTCAGGGGGACTGAGACTGATAGAGTGAAACCAGAGGACTTGATCTAAAATGATGAAATGAAATTGACCAAGTTTACAATGAGGATTTTTAATTAACTACCACAGTTCTGAGATGTAGTTCACTCTCTCATTAAATTATTGGGCAGTATTAGATCCAGGTCCAATAAGAAACTGCTCCCAAACCTCATAAAGGGCTTTGATTGTCCTCCACACAGGTCTGCACATGAATTTAGGACCAGGATCAGTGACAGAGGTACTATAAGGCTTCAGGCTCATCTCTCTGTAATGAAGGTGTAGTTACATGTACAGTAATGCCATAGAAGCAGCCAGCCATTTGTGTTACCAGGAATCCTCTCCACTGGGATTCAGCCTCTAGCCGTGTGTCAATCAATGGATCATGGTCATACTGCTCAAGCTGTGACCATAGACACTTTTTTAAAGAGAATGTGCCTTGGGCTAAAAAGTAATTTGGTGTGAAAGTAAAGAATTAGACCTAAGAGATGTGGCTAGCATTAAAGTTAGATGTGATTAAAGCTACAGGATCTTGATATCGATTGGATCTCAGTTGCAAGGTACCAAGCCTCAGGATGTTCTGCAGAATGGCAGAATCACTTTATTAAATTTCATGATTTCCCCACTCTACCACTGTAAGATGATTTCATTTGCTTTACACATTTGCCAAAGGGGCTTGGTCAAAAAAAAAAAAAAAAAAAAAAAAGCATGGTCCGGTCCCTCACTTTTACTGGCCAATTCCATAGAATTGGAGGATATCTAATTGATACAAGTTAGGTAATGTCTTGGTTTAAATTAAGAGCTACAAGTCAAGTGGAACTTTCTCATTTATTATTCAGTGAAGCGCATCGTCCTTGCTTAAAGGCTTTAAGAGGCAAGATAAGAGGCTTTTTAATCTATATATGGGAGACATATATCTGTCCTAGCCCCAGTACCAATCAGTCAAGACGGGGTGAGCGGAGACGGTGTTTGTGTGTGTTTACGAGTCCCGTATGTGTTCACCTGTTCATCTATTTTACCTATGTGCACAGTCCTATATTTATGTGCGCTTACTGAGAGTACAGAGTATGTGAGGGAAAAGAGACATTCTGGTTATTAAGGGGAAAACTGTTGAAGAGGTTAGAGCCCAGCACTCCAAGCTGAAGCCACTTTCACTTTCATGTTAGCAGCTGTCCAAACCCAAAATGGCCAATTACCATCATTTCTCTGCTGGTGGTGGTAATGTTAGTGAGACAGTCAGATAGAGAGAGAGAGAGAGAGAGAGAGAGAGAGAGAGAGAGAAAGAGAGCGAGAGAAGGATATTGAAGCAACCAACAGCAGATGAGGTAGAGGCAGCAGAGATAAGCCAGAAAATAAAACCATATTTCCACAGCATGGAAATCAGACAACATCCACCATGACAGAAGGTGAATCCATAATCTGCAAAGGAAATAGATTCAATTAGATGGATTCTTCTGGTGTGTGAATATACACAGAAATTGTTTTTATGGTAATAATGATTGTAATTGCAGAGTCTCAGAGTCCTTTCACATTGATTATGCAGTGTAAATAAGCAAGAAAACACAGCGACAATCTATAGAATGTATATATAAATACATGCTTTAGATAAACACAGGAAATAAAGAAAGAGCGTGTGATATCTGCGTATTGCAGTCTATAAGCATGCGTTATTATTATTGAGAGGGAGATGAAGACTGCGTTTTCCCGCGAGACTCTTTCTCTGATCTGTGTCTCAGTGTCTGAGTCTGATCTTTGCCAGGAGGTAAATGCTGTTAGAGCTTGAAAGATTGCATGCACATTATTTCTTAAGGGAAATATATGATATTCACTTAGAGCAGCATGCTGTTTTTATCGCTTTTTTTTTTCTCACAGCCTAAAAAGTGAATCAATCCGAGCCAATCAAAGTCATGTAGACGATGAATGTTTAAAAAGTAAATATCACAGGATTATTTTCAACTCTTTCAATTTTGATAATCCCCCCCGAGGAACGCGTTGCTTTAAAGGAGACATCCAGTGCAACTTGTAATTTCACAGAAACAAACATAAATGGCTTCGACCACAGGCAGGGTCCGAGTGAGAGAGATGACATTTTGCAGTTAGGTTAGATGAAAGATTGCCTCGTGTCTTTTCATCAGGATTGATAATGCGGCGCGCAGTATTACATGTGGGTGGCTGTGGTTGCTACTGAAAAGGAATATAGAGTCTGTTTTCTGACCTTTCATTCGACTGGCTAGACCTTACCAGCGGATTGACATCAATATCAGACTGTCCTGTCTGAAAGAAGAAAAAAAAGGAAAGAAACATACCATTTTGGTGACAGAGGATGATCGGGGGAGTTAAAGTGAACAGTGGCACAGGGTTTAAAAGACACCTGTATGAGAGACATTGATAATGGTCAGACTAGGGGGGGAATGTGGACCTAAATGATAATTTTGCAACAACAACAACAAAAAAAGAGAAAAAAAGAAGCTGATAATCCTCCATCGACCGGCCTGCTCCGGCCGTATTAATTTTTACTTTAGGTCCTTGCACGATAAGTTATCGAGCACTCCTCACACTGGGTTTATTTTCATTTGATTAATTTTAATGCGGCTTTGCCCAGTCTGTGATGATAACAATGAGGGTTGCATGTCTCACTGCCTCCATCTGTCCTACTAGAACATGTCTGGGAACACAACAACACCAGAACACCAGAACTGTTAATCTGCCTTATTTACTTCTCCCAATATGGCTGCTTTGTCACACAAATCGTTTGTCCTCCAGGATAAATATTTCCCCAGCGCCGGTGCACACTCAATGTTGATTTATCCCCAGCCTGTTAAACTGGCCAATCTGCATATGGCGTGTTTGTGTGTTTTGTCAGGATGCATCCACTGTGACAATATATGCTATAATTATCATCTAAGTGTGACAGCAGAGCTGGAGTCCGTTCATTGGTCTGCAGAGACCTGAAGTGTGTGTGTGTGTATATGAACTGAGTTGTCATTTGGTGCTGTGTATTGAAGATGTCTTGACTGACAAAGGGCTGATTTAAGAGGAGAACAATTTAATGTTGTCTGATTTTATTGTAATGAACAAGATCTGGACTCATTTTGCTCTCCTCAAAGGGAGAGAAATAAGGCGGGAGTCAGAAGGAATGAGAGAGAGAGAGCGAATAAGAAAGAGATGAAGATCTGATTCGTCGTCTAGCTATTTATGTTGCTGAAACAAAGAGAATTTGGAGCAGTCCATTTAACTTAATGCTCTCTCTTCTTTGCTAACGGTCTGAGGATAATTAGTATTACTAATCAAAACACTTGTGTCTCCTCTCCCCTGGTGTGTCATCTTCCCCCAGGGCCATTGTAAACTGTCTATTGCTATGAAGGGCACTCAATTGTTCCTTTTATTTTCCATTGGATATACATGAGCACAATCTAATGTATTTCCCATCTGCAGTGTTTATTGTTGCTGACTTAATGTCTTCAGTTTGTTGTTTTTGTATGAGTCACCAAAGATCACACACAATATTCCTAAATCACCACCATATTTACCTGATTTATATTCAAATATGTCACCCAATCCTAAGTAGGCAGTGGCAAACTGGATAGAAGTACCGACACAGTGAGTCAGTTCACTGCTGAAACTATAAATTGATTTGTTTGTTGTATAATTGTTTTAGCAGAACATGAATGAATCATTTCGTCTCAAATATCAGAAAATAGTGGAAAAATGAACATCACATTTATTGCTTATGATAATGAAAGGTAAAAGTAAGAAATCTTCATATTTAAGAAACTGTAACCAGAAAATGTTGAACATTTTTGCTTAATTAATTACTTGAACAATTAAGAGATTACTATCATCTCTGTCTATTCATTTTTATTTCGATTGACTAATCAATTAATTGAGCAATTGTTTAATGGCTTGATCACACAAAATACATAATTTGATGACATCACTTTGGGCTGTAGGGGGTCTGTAATAGTTTTTGACATTTTAATTAATTAAATACATCAATAAAAATCAATAGATATTTATGTTGTAAATATCGAGTTTATGTTCCCCACTTATTCCTATGTGGAGGACTGGGGTCTATCTTACTATACACCATGAGGAAGTCTGAGAAACACAGTCTACCTTTCCTTCATGGGGCTAATCACAGTTTGACTCCTATTCTCCAAGGTAACTTCAAAACCATCTAATGGAAATCTTTGGTATATGAGACTAAATGTTCAAGTTCACTACTTGAGTCAGAACACGATGTTCTTACTGAGACATCACTGGCAACCAAGAATATAAGAAAGCGTTAAAAAAAAAAACACAAAGTAGCACAAATAGAAAAGCGTATAAGAGCAGAACAGTATTAGAACATCTGAATTACATTCCAAAACATGATGAATTACCAAGTAACTACTAAGTGAAAAGGATAGGAAGCAAAGGATGTGAACAGAATATTAGCGGTTTCTCTTCTGTCTCTATCTTTTGCATGTTTCCCTCCTGCTGACATTTTACTCAGGATGGTGGATGTTGGCAGAGGAGGGGGATGGTTGTGAGTGACTTCATCTCAATAAATTGCAGCCTGCCATGGATTATAGATTAATTAGTTTGTCCTTACCTGAGAGCAATGAGTGGAATCCAGTAGTGAAAAGAGTCATTTAACACATCTCTGATTAAATAGTGTCAAATTACTTTTTAGGAATATAAGCCTGGGGGAAAATTGTGGAATTTTAACAACGTCATTTTTGTTTTCATGCTGATGAGGAGCATGCAATGTTTTCAGTCGACTGGACCGTGCATCATAAAGTTGCAGTTGCAAAGACATATCTGTATAATGTGATGAGAATTAGGCATGACTGAAATCAAAAGAAAAATATTCTTCCTGATTAGCCTGGATGCGAGATAAAGGTTAAGTACAATATGAGAACCCCTCTAAACCAGAGAAAATGTTTCCTAAAAGTATCTTTGGATTTGATCTTGCACCTGCACGGCTATAGCTGCACTGCCAGGAACGGAGCTGTGCAAAGTGCCCAAGGTTTCTTTCATTGTGGAGTCTTACTTTGATGGAGTTCAGCCTCCTTTACAATGTATTGTATATTGTAAGGCATTTTGAAGTTCACAGATTAATGTATTTACAAGAAAAGACATGTCCTTGTAATGTTATTGTTGTGGGTGTTATGGAAGAGTGCCTCTGAAAAGTGAAGCCAATGACGAAGTGATTTAAACCTGAATTGCCTGTAATGGCCAGCAGGTGGCGACTCCACTGGCTACAAAAAAGCCCGATTGTATGGAAGTCTGAGTAAATGACCCTACTTCTCTCTTGATGTTTTACCTCAGTAACACTTTCCTAATGTGTTTATGGTCTCAGTTTCAAGTCTTCTTCAATATAGCACAATGTTCATTTAGTAAGTTATAGTCCATTTAGAGTAAAATAGGTGTAAAGCAAGATAAGCTTTAAGGCGTGGCTACGTTGTGATTGACAAGTCGCTACCACGGTGACAACGTTGATTACGTAACGTAACCATGGCGTAACCTATGGGCGTAACCCCGGGTTCACAGAGGGTAGAGTAGCTGCAGCAATTTAAGTGTGTTTTCAGTTCAAGTTATTTGTAACATTTTGGTCGACTAAAAAGTTTTATTCAGCAACTGGCTGTACTGAAAGACCCTCCAAGGAATCAGCTGTTCAGTTTTTCTGGTAAGTACATTTTGTTTTAATGGTTTTAAGCCTGTTTTTCGCTAGCGAAAATTAGCATTAGCATTATCACAGTTAACCATAGACTGTATATGCACCATGCTAACCAAGGTAGTGTTAGGGCCACTTCCACGCCAAAATGGTTTCTTTTGGCTCCAAAAACACAAGATGGGGACGGTCAAAATGCAAACCCAAGGCTTCATTGTGGATGCAGAAGGGGCTAGCTACATCCATGCTTCAGACTCGGTAGTCTATAGTGGGCAAAGTCCCAGTGGCTATGTCTTTTTTTCCTTCTTTTTTTAATATAGTCTGGTGTTATGTTAATGAAAGTTAAATTTTACTGAAGTCATCTTACCTGCAGTGACATGGCTGGTGTAATCCACAGTAGCAGGTAGCAGTTGCCAGTTAGTAACTCATCTAGTACTTGTTGCCAAAACATGATTAGAAAGAGAAAAGCCGCTGCCAATGGTTCGCCGAAAAAACAAAAAGGTTTTGTTGGCTGATGCTGCAAAGTGTGCAAAGATAACAGATTTATTTAAACTGTGTGCAGGTGATGATGAGGACAGTGGCGAAGAGGCAGAAACATCAGCAGGGAGCAGGTGATTTGTCATGCTTACATACTATGTGCTGTGAACTAACTGAAGAACAAACTGTTTTTGTTAACTTTGGGACTTCAATGCTACAGTCCCACTGCAGGTTTGACCTTTTCCAAGGTTTAACTAGTCAGACTCAGTGCACCAAGGTTTAGAGAACTTTACCTAAATTTCACTGAAGTGTTTAAAAAATGGTCATAACTTTAACTGTATGTAGGTAAAATAAACATGTCATTTGATCATTTTCTTCTAGACTATTCATCAATCCTTTATTGCATTAAAGCCTATAAGGCATATATATTTGATAGCCAACCTAGCAATAAAAATGATTTGTTTAATACTTTACAGTCTAACAAACAGATAACATGGCCCTAAACAAGAAAGGGAAAGGATGGGGGAGGAGGGAGCAGGACCCAGCACAGATCATTTAGAGGTGTGTGTGTGTGTGTGTGTGTGTGCTATTGAATGTTTTTGTGTGACTGTGAAGTAAATTAGAGCACGATATATCATTCATATGATCAGGTTGTACTACTTAATTCAAGTGATTTATTGTTGCATTACAAGATTAATAACAAGTATGTTGCATAAAACCCCACATATGTATTTGTCTATGTCACGGTTGGACTATTTATCATCGGTTTAATGAATGCTACAGTATTTGATGCTCATGTCACACACTTCAAATGATGTCTGTTTCATGCATTTCTAACAAACAGATGAACCTGAGTCAGACTGAGAGAGGAAGTCTTTGCAGGTATGTGTGACAACCAGCCAGTGCCACTGAACAATGGTGTTTAAAAGTAACTGAAGCATAGATATGTTTTGCAGTCTTATATGGTTTTATTGATTGAATACAACTAATTACTGGTGATCTGGAAAATTCATTTGCCGAGTCAGAAAGGGGGGAGGTTTGATACAAACATGTTGTGTCAGTTCAAATTTAATGTATCAAATTGGTGCCGGCTGACAGCGAATTCCCGAGCTGCCTTTTTGTTGCCAGTCCGCCCCTGCCCAGAATTCATTGCAAATACAATGAATGTCCCCAGCCAGAGCAAACAGTGTGACTGCTAGTGTATGGTCAAAGTCGGTGTCAAAGCAAATGTTTCAGCTCACCTGACAAATGTACACACAATGTAATGCAATATTGCAGTGATCAAACAATTGATACAGTTCTGTGCATCTGGGGAAGGCAGTATCCTGGGTTTTTCTATTGTGCGGTATTTGTTTCTAGGCTCAGGAAGGTCATACATGTAGGGTATCTTGTTACTGTTGTAGTTCTTTGGTACAATGTAGGTTAGTCATCATTCATCTGCTTAATAATGAGATAAGATTTTTTTCTCCCAAGTGTAGTATTTAATTTAAAGCGGCATTAATTCACTATCACCATTCTTGTTTCTAGCTTTAAAAAAAGAGCTGAAATTAAAGTAAATGTTAGATTTACAGTCATCACATGACCTGAAAACAAAACTCCGTGTTGCTCCGTGTTTACTGGATGTGTATCAACTGTAGGCGCTCGTCTGCCCTAACGTTTGCAGGAACAGCTGTGTATCTATCAGTTCTTTTGACTTCTTGTGTCCTTGTGGCCAAAAACTGATGAATGCAGCAGCTGTAAAAAATATTTTTTTTAATGTCAGGGTGACATTGGTTGGTAGTGGTCATGTTACTGGCAGTGGAAGTAGCTAGCAATCAACTTTAACAGCAACAGCAGTTTGCTTTATGGTAATTTCACCTAAAATTGGAGACATGTCAATGTTGTGTTCATTCCAAGTGTAGATATTGACACGACGCCAAAGAATTAATTTACCTCGCTTGAAAACATATTATTATTCATGAGTCACCTTTTGCAGCGAAATCACTGATCATCCAAAAAGCTGTTGAGGTCTAAGCCTGGATCAAAACAGAACAAGACAGTGAGAGTGGCTGAGACTCACAATCCCTGGAGAGAAACAACCTTGATGGGTTTCAGACACTATTGGTGTCTGACAAGGTTGTTTGGTCTCACTCTAGTCCCCTTATTCATGAAACTTCTCACAAAAAAAAAATAGATCAAACTGGCCTTCTTGCTCCCTGCGCTTGATGTTAGAATATTATAACTAAATAAAATATGAAAAGTTCTCCTGAGCTGTTTATTGTCAAATACATGCACAGTGTGTGACAACTGAAGAGGCAGCATGTGTGTATTTGAAATGCAAAAAAGGAGCAAAAAAGGAAAAAAAATTGTTTGCTAATTTGAAATCTCATGCATATTCATATATTAAGGTAGGGCAGCCTCACTCTTGAAGATGGTTCAGCTTTTACTGATCTTTCGCACACTTTGTACTGTGTAAGAACTACTGGGAGAGGGTTCATATGTTTTGCAAAGGACTCCTTTCAACATGTGCTTTTGGCAAGCGATCAGCCCCATAACCAACTCAGCTGTGACACGCTCGTTGGAACCAGTGCAAAATAAGAAAATGGTCTTAAGTGTGAAAAATATCATTATTCCTTATTTAGCTAGTCTTCTAAAGTCATCAGCAAAAGTCCTACCATGGAGGATAGGGGTGCTCCTGCCGCTGCTGTGATTATATACAATATTCACTCATTGGCCGCGTATGCATAATTCAGCTGCACGTGTTTGTGTGCGTACATTTGTATGTGCATGTGTGGGTGTGTGTCCCTCTGAGACAGGATTAAGTGTAGATAGAGTTTTCAGAGTAAAACCGATCTCTCGGAGAGAAAGGGGGTCTCTGGGCTCTTAGTGTTGAGCCCCGCTTTCTCTTCCTCTCTGTTTCCCTCCTATTCCTCTCAGCACTATACTTAAATACAGTGGGGCCTTGGGATGGAACCTGGATGCTATACTGTAGTCTCTGGGATGTGATTCCCATTGACAATCAGCCCAGATCCTCCTCCTCTACAACTAATGATCTATCTTCTAGATAGATAGATAACTAGATAGATACTTGTACTTATCCTTCTTCCTCAATCACCAGCTCTGTGGGTGTCAGGCCTTTTAAAAACAGAAAAGAAAAAGCTTTGTGTACAGAAGCTTGTGTTGAGCATGTGAAGGATGAGCAGAGAAAGAGTTGAAAATGTCCCTGTCATACTGGAGGCCAGAAAACAACATTGAATGCCTGTAATGTTTATGTTTTTCATCACCCAGTGTCCGTGGGAGAATGAGGGAACAGTTGTTGTTTTTTTTTTTCTTTTGCGCACAGAGCAAAAATGCAGAGACAAGCAGACATTACCTTGCAAAGTCAAGACCCAACATTTGCGATGTGTATTGACATATTGATTTTCCTTGGCAGCTATTGGCAGAAGGAGTAAGGAGGATGGGGCCATGTGTGCGGGTCCACGGCAGCTCGGTGAGATCCAGGCAGCATTATGCACACCAAGAGAATGAGGCTTAGCATATATTGAGTGTTTATGCTGCAGAATAGAAAGTGTGGAGCACCTTTGCTTAAACTCACTGACTGTTAAATTGGGCTTAACTAAAAATCCCTCTTACACAAACAGAAAGTGATCCAGGGCTTTTTTTTAATTTTTTTTTTTTATGCATAAAATCTATTTCATGTGAGCATTTTTTTCCAACATACGTTATTTCTTCGTTTCGATGGGGCTCTTTGCTTTACATTAGAATATACAGATAAATGTGTTTATGGAGGAGATTGAGAGAAAGAGGGAATATGACCAAAAGATGAGCGATAATGTGTTGAAAGAGGTGATCTGGAGGAGAGTGAAGGATATCCATTGTTTGTCTTCTTAAGGGCAGGGCACACATGGGGGACAGAGCTGGAGTGTATGTGGATTAGAGTGAGGCTCCGTCCTGAATATATAACCAACCCAAGGTCTTCCCTCCTCTCCTCTCTCTACTCTTCTTCTCTCCTCTCCTCCCGCAGAATGGCTGTTATAAGAGTTGCGAGACTGTGAAATATTAACGTTCTTTAAGTATTCTTACTGGACACCTCTTTGATGTAAAGGGAGAATGAGCATAACATATGGGAAGTATGTATCTTACGCAGTTCACTCACGTTTCTTTCCCAATGTAAATGGGTCAAAAGCAGAAATCATGGTTTGAGATGCATTTTTTATGGGTTGGTTATGAGCAGGGAAGGGTAAAAGTAGTGTATGTCAGAACATATTTTGATTTAAGATATAAAACATACAGCGTGTGAAATGTGATATAAAAATACTGCAAACAACACTTGTATCAAAACAAAAATCTGTATTTTTGAATGGGGGGAAAAATACAATAAAATACCTTTCCCCTGTAGAGCATTGGAACAGTTTTCACTAAACTAGATTGAATGAGATATCAAACAGACTAAATGATCAAACAGGAAAAAAAAAATATTGATGCACAAGCAGCCATTCATGTAGCTACAGTACATTGCTCCCTCAGCTGATGAGGTTAGATAGCATTGTTATATTCTTCATCAGTTTTTTACAATTCATACAGTCTCTTTGTAGCAACAAATACAGGCTCTTTAACATCTGAAGTGTTTTGTGCCATGCATTTTAATCTGCTAGGTGCTCTTGTTTGCTGGCAATTAAGAACATAACACAGAAAATCATTGCTGTGCCTGTATGGAGCACGCAGATGGCATGAGTAATGAGTCAAATTGTTACTTATTATTTTTTCTTTTTCTTTTTCTTTTTCTTTTTTTTTTAATGTCCACCAATAGCTAAAATTATTAGCTGTTTTGCAATATGACAGGGGTCAAATAGCAATGTTTCCACTTTAATCACCTCCTCACTGACCTCCTGCTGATAAGAATCTGAGCAAATGATTGTATTTGATTTGCGTAGGAGTGATTTAAACTTGATGATGAATGTAACTGCACAGAGATAAAAATGTGTTTCTGGATTGGTGCACAGGTTTATACTCAGTCCAAATGGTGTCATACAGGCTGCTAATCGAATGCACACAAACAAAGGTTTGAGGGATGGAATAAACATGATGTTTTTCTCCAGAACAACAAATACAAATTGCAAAACATTACAATATATATTTCAAGAATGCATTTGAAATATAAATGTGTGCGTGTGTGTGTTTACTCGATACCACTCATGCATCTTAAAACTACCTACCAGCACCTGTAAGGTTCACTTATTAACACGGTATATCTGATTTGTTTAAGTGGATATTGTTACCTTCAGACAGAGGCAGGCCAGCTGTTTTCCACTGTTTCCAATCCTTATGCTAGGCTAAGCTAGCTTGTTGGCTGTCGCTTCATATTTACCATACAGCTGTCCAAGTGGCTCAAATCTTTTCATCGAATTCTGAGCAATAACTGTGTCTTCCAAAATGTCGAACTATTGCTATGGGTTTAATCAAAGTTCAGGATTGTCTCTACACTGGAGATGCATTATGGTAAAGGATGTTTGCCTTATAAATGCAAGACTACAACAGTGTAGCACTGTGGCTTTGTTTGAATGCTCCTCTCTACTTCTGTCCTTGTCACAGACAACAGCATGTACTTAAGTGGGGATGTTGCAGGTGAAACATTTGCACGTTCCAGTTCCTCTCATCTCTTCCATATCCCTTGCTGGAAAACAAACACACACACACACACACACACACACACATTCACATTCACATTCGGATGCACACAGTGCCACAAGCTAAGAAACTCACACTAGCACATGCACATGTAACACATTGTAGTTATGGTTCAGTTGATGCTGGAGGGCTGACGGTAAGACACAGCTTACCCCCAACTGAGCAGGCATGACTTAGCCTGAGTTTTACAACCAACCTTATTGATTTACTCATTATCTTCTTCACAGGCGATCCTACTGTAGGGGATCAAAGGCCATCACTCTATTCTATTCTGTTCTATTGTAAAAGAGATCTTGATCTCAGTCAAACTTAATGAATAAATAAAATAAAGCAAAAAGGAGTCAGTTCACTTAATTGTTTCTCATTTAACTCTAGTGGTATCTAGCTACACAGATCTTTCTTATTTTATTTTTGGAGGTTTTGATAAGTTTTATGAAACCACAGAAAGAGTCACAATGAAACAAGTCCTCCAAATTTAACAACCAAATAGGTTGTTTTACCATGTGCCCTTGAGAACGACGCAGAGGAGCATTTTCAAATCTGGTGCCCCTATCACCAGTAATCAGCATGACAACATTATTAATATGTGCTTTTCAAGAACTGATGAAATCATTGTTAAAATGCTGGTTAGGATACACAAAAACCGCTTGGTTAGGTTTAGGGAAGGATCATGGTTTAGGTTAAAATGGTCACTTTGTTAAGGTTAGAGGAACAGGATGATGTGGGTTAGAGTTCATACTTCCTTAAAGTTAGGTGAACTTCGTCCTCAGGGTTAAGGTTGGGGGACGACTGTAGTGTTTTAAAAAATTGTCCCGACCCGTGGTTGGAAAAGTGACATTTACAGTTACAAACATTGGTCCCCTGGGGCAAAGTCCATGGTTGGGTTAATACTTCCATCCATCCCAGCTTCCTCCGAATGAGGAAAAATGTTGACATATTGTATATATACGTCATCTCAACTGCACCCCTACTCTGGGTCATAATTACTACAGCTGTTAGATGGCATCTGTCACTCAAACATAACTATAAGTCGTTTTTAGCTGGCTGACATTACATCCTTATACATCCTATTGTGTCATTTTTTTCCAGGGAGGATAGTCTCCAATGAAAACTGCTGACAGTGACGTTTGCGGATTATCCAGAGCAACCAGGATATTGGGCATCAAGAACGAACCGCTCCTACAAGCCTGTTCCCGCTTAAGTGGCATGTATGAGTGATATACGAAAATTCCTGTCCAGACCTGTTGTATGAGTCACATACAGATGTCTGTCTTTCTCCACAGAGAATCACTTTAAATATGATAATGAAATCAATTAAAGTAATAACAAAAATCAGCTTAACGCAAAACAAGTGATCCGTTCACTGTATCATCATCATCATCATTGTCAAGGCTTGCCAGTTTTCTGAGAGGTCTGAGAGGTGTTTTTGGATTTTATTTGTGTCTAGACTTAGTTCAGTAGAAAAAAAATCTTTCACACCGACATCTGCCTAAGGCTACTTACTGTCCAGATAAACATCCTTTGTTCACCTGGCAGTGTAACATCACCTGTTTTTTAATATCATCTCCCATTTAATTAATTAATGGGTCCACACTGCTAAAGTTGCTATGTTTTTAGCAGCTGATTTCCAGCCACAGTGTGACACCAAGAGGGTCTTTTTACTCTTGGGTAAAGGTTTTGTGATTAAGTGTAATACAGCAATATTTGGGGAATCGATTATGTTGATCAGATCTCATGATCATATACCTACATACGAACAGGTGACATTTTATGACCAGTTTGTGGAGTTAAGAGTTTAGGAACAAGCCCATGCAGCAAAAATGTTCTTAAAATGAGGCCTATTTGTGGAAAGAAATGTTCCAGCACAAGCTTTGAAATGTAATTCTTCAGTGCTTTAGAAATGAGAAAATAGGTGATTTGGATAGATTGACCTTTAACTAACCCAAAACCTTCTGTTCTATTCTATTCTCTATTCATTTCTGTAATTTTTGAAGCTCAAAAGCTTTGGCTGTCATTCCACATTCCTGTATTTTTATATTATATGGATGCTGATGCCCACATTGACAGACTGAGCTTGAGAATCAATGTGATATTCCTTTGTTTATGCTGATGGTATTAACAGTCAGCACAAATCACATCAGGAAGGAACTGTGTCATTGTGCAATAATTGGAATTATGCAAATAGTCACCATGCAGCACTTCGTAATAACCACACTTATTCATAAATTTCCTTTTTTATTATTAGTTCACTCTCAGGCATGGACTTGCTTTTTTTTATCATTTATGTGGTATTCATTATTTTCTGTCACCACCTTATGTTGCTTTTATTGTGTCGACTTGTAAACAGAAGGACATGAAAAAACAAGTGCATCCTATTGAACAATGAGCAGGGAAACAAAGTTAACAGTCAAAGAAGCTTTTCATGCATAAGTGTTGATTTCTCTGGGGAGGATCAGCAGGCACTTTTTCTCTCCCTCCCAATTCGATCCACTCCTGCGCTGCTGTAAAGTTAGGCTCTGAAGAGACGGAAGAGAAATCCATACGTGTCTCTGTCTGGTTATTGATATTCTCCTTAGTCCCTTCTTTTCTCCACACCTCCATCACCCCATCTTTCCCTCTCTCTTGTTCTTGCTTTCTCAGTTGGTCCGTGGTGGCCAATCCATCCTCACGCCCTCCACTGGCCAGGTCAGGACATCCAATATCCCATAGATTCACACTTTCTCTCCCTCCCCAGCCACCTGCACCCAAGTATCAGCTCCACCAACCCACCACCTACTCCGCTCCGTCTTTCCTCTCCTCCAACCTCACATCAATCTTACATTCCCCTCCTTTTCTCTTTTCACCTTCTTCACCCTCTTTTTCCGCTGTGAGATGTTTGGCATGTAATCCTTTTTGTGCCCTTTTTTGCGTTGTCTACTGTGTTGCTTCTATATTTCCCCTCTAAACACATGAAGAACACTCACCTGGAGGATCACATAATAGATCTCACTCCCACCTGCACTTAGTCTGAATGATCAGAAGAGCTTTATTTTCCCTTTTTTTCCCCCGTTTTTAGCTTTCGCTTTATACCAGATTTTTAAAAAGTGCTTTTTTATAAATGGGGAATTGATAGATACAGATGATAGACAGGGTTGAGCAGTGACACATTATAATAATGTGATTACTGACTATTACTATTAATGAGTAGTATCAATTACAATTCAGAATTTAGTAATTACATTTAGTGATCACAGTAATGACAGACTGGTCCGTTAGCTTAGCACAGGACGGGGGCTAGCCTCTACCAAAAGCAAATAAATGCGACCCAGCAACTCCAAAGTTGTCATTTTTATGTAATTTTTCCCACTTTTTAGCTGCAATTACTGCTGTCTAAACATTTCTGAGCTGCCCAAAATCCCTCAACTAGCTCATGGCCTCTTCTGTTGAGCTGTGATTGTTAGACGTCCAGGACTTATGGGAAATGATGTTTGTTAAAGGTAGCTAAAAAGATTAAAAAAAATAAAAAAACATACTATCTAATATTGTTGTTTATTCAATATTTAACAAACTACCTAAACATACGAGTTGAGCCACATAACATATTGGTGAGAAAAGCTCTTTTCCAAGGCTAGAGTGTTTTTGTCATTAGTGTAGTTACACACCTCAGTGGAATTTTGAATGATGTCTTCCTACTTCTGGAACAGAACCCAGAAGTTCCGGTGTTACTTTGGCTCTCTATGTAGTAAACAGGGAGTGATTTTTGGACACCGCCCTGGTTTTATTTAGAGTTGAGGGTATATGAAGCCCTGCAGCTTCACTGTCTTACAGTCACCAGGGATAACGATAAGCTGGCTGTTGATGGTCAGTACGTAGGCCGGCTGCTTGTTAAACCACAATGTCTCATTTTCTATTTTCTACATGTGTCAAATACAGAACGTGACGTGGGAGTGGAGGACGTGGAATGAAAAGTCCTTGTTTACAGAACTGTGCCGAGTACATGAGGTGAAGTAAAGGTAATGAATTTTGATTTTTGGATGGATGGATAGATGGATAAATAGATAGATACGTTGATACAAATCTATGTGTGACAAGCAGGTTGGTTCCATCGGGAGACTACAGTCCACAAGCTAAATAGAAACGGGGAGAATACAGCACACAGGGGAGAATATGTACAGGTATTGCATATAGACCACATTACTCTAGCTGATAGATAATCATAAAGCCAATTCATTATGCGAGATGGAAACGGCATATCTTTGAGTTCGGAGCAGAGAAGCCTCTGCTGGATTTTGTTAAAAGCACTGGAAAAATCAAAACAAGACCCTGACAGAGCTATCTGCATTTTTCTAAGTGCGAGTACACTTTTGAAGCATAAAAAGAATGGCATCCTCAACACTAATTTTGGCCTGATAAGCAAATTGCAATGGGTCCACATATTCGCGTGCCAAAACTCTAAAATGCTCTGAAACAATCCTCTCAAAGGTTTTCATTGCGTGTGAAGTGATGGGGAAGCTTTTGGAGAGGATGGGTTTTTGTTTGAGAGGACTGGATGTCGGATGTAAACAAATAATACTCTCTATGACAGCATCTGGTGTTTGGCTCTCCTATTATTGCTTTTAACTGTAACTGTCCTTTTGGTCATGCTGCGCCTAACCTCATTCTATCGCAGCAACACCCCAGTGAGAGTAGAGGAAGGTGATAAAAATCAAAATTAATGTGCAGTTTAATGTATACATAAACTCACACCTGGTCTGGCTGATGGTGCTACTGCAGCTGGAAGGCTGCTGCGATTGAGATTGTTTAGTTACACTGCTTTAACTCTGCTTTAACTCTGCTACTTTTTCTTGGCCCGACATGTGGAGGAAATTAGACTGTTACACACTGCCACACACAATCTTGGGCTATTTCCAGTTAAGGAATTAGGAAATTAGGAAGAAAAGCTATGCTAAGTGCAATTACACAACTCAAACCTGATTTGGACAGTACATTGCTCGTCTTGGTCGTCCTTTTAGAATATAAAGATTAGAATTAGACTGTTAAAATTTTCCTTCGGCTTTTTCCTACATGCAATTAACCATTGTGAACGATGATAAGATTCAAATGTAGAACCTTTTGAGAGAAGGGGTCAAATTACCCACCCCATAGGTTGGACATTAAAATTCTGCACAGCGTTACTTTGGCTCTTTACTTTAAAAGCACCGTGAAAACGTCACTCACCCCCTCCAAAAAAGGGGTGCATCTCTTAATTACTGACATAGAGCCAATTTGCGTTGAGCGTGTCTCTCAGCAGATAATGATAATCATTATAATAGCTTGAAGCGTTTGTTTCATGCAGCAAAAGCAATAATGTTCACTCAGATCTTCTATAATAAAGGCTTTGGCTCGGCACTTGGCTTCCTCCAAGCTGTTATACAGTGACTGGACGTGAATAATCATTAGTGAAATTGAAATGCAGGGGTAAATACATGGCTGTGTCTGTCCTCTCCTCTATACTGCCTGTCTCTTTTTGTCGGTCCCTGGGTACAGCGCCAAAGACTGATCAAAGACTGACTCTGATTCACTCTGAATGATCAAGGAGAAGAGACAGGGAGCTCTGTGATTACTGAACATTGACGTTGTATCAATTTCAATCATTCTACAATACGCCAATGTCACACACAAGGTGTATTATGCACTCTGTCTGATCACCTGGGATCCAGTTGTACGGGGTTTATTGATCATGAGGGAAATTCTTGCATTTTTCATGAGGGAGAAGAAATTTTGTGATCAAAAGTGCCACTGGCTCAAATCGACTGATTGCCTTGAAAGTTCAGGGTTGGAGAAGTGAAAGAGGCATGCTGTATCCTTTGCACACAGCCACAGCTGCTCTCACTGCTTTTACATTTTGGGAAATTCACTTATTTGCTTACTTGCTGCAAGTATGATGAGACGCATATATACATACCCATATATGTCTGGTAAAAATACACCCAGCAGCTGGTTAGCTTAGGTTAGCATAAAGGCTGGAAACAGGAAACAGCTAGCTAGGTTTTACCTGAAGGTAACAAAATTCGCCCCCACACCAGCCCTTTGAAAGATCACTAATTAATATGTTATGTCTCATTTGTTTAATCTATACAAAAGAAAGTGGAGTTTTATGGGGTTTATGTGTCAAGCTAATTCTATTTCCAGTCTTTCTAAACCTACAGTTTGCTGGCTGCAGCCTCAGTCTATATTTATAAGACAGATATTGACATTAGTATTGACCGTCTTGTCGAACTCTCAGAAGAAAGAAAGCAAATAAATGTATTTCCAGATATTTCTAACTTTAAGGCTTTAAGAAAAACCTTAACCCAGAACTGGAGTTGCTCAGTGCGTAACTGCAGAATTGCATGGTTATTTGTGGAAGATGTAAGTGGCTGAATAATCCAAAACAGCATACAAATATTTGATTCACAACCATCCAGTGAAATAGATTCAGTTGTCACAGCATGGTTGTTGCATGGTATGAAGATCACAGCGATGCCACAACAGAGTTGTGAGGTGTCTTATTTCAACAGGGAAAGTGGTTCTCTTGAGGCGACTGAGCCGTTTTGTTTTGGTTGTGGTCTAGCAGTTTACTGTGTTTTACAGGTGCCATGAATAAAACATTGATACTGGTTAGAAGAGGCACCTTGGCTAGAGGGTCAGCCGTCCAACTGCCGCTGGAGAATAGAGGGGCCCCCCATCAGGAGAAGTACGCCGAATCTCCGCCATTTGATAGAAAAAGCTGCAGGGGCGAGATAGAGGGAGATTGGGTGCAGATTTAAAACTCCATGATGCATATCCACAGGTAGGCTGCTACAAGGTAATACCCTTTAAGGATTACATCAATATCGGAGCTAAACATGTAATCATACACTGAGGCCACGCTCTGGATCTATCTGGATAACCTTCACTCCCATCAGAACGAATTGCCATAGCCGGATAGAGGTTTCTTGAAATTATTCATAGAGGAAGCTGATGAACATCACAAAACATTTGAATTTAATCTCAACATGCATGACAGAGGATGAATTTCAAAACAAAACAGTGATTGTGCTGTTCAGAGCTTTCCCAGGGACAGCATACAGATTCACAGGAACACGAAAATGCGGTGTAAAAACACTCCTCAATTGCACTCTTATACGCCATGACCAGCTTAATCACTGAACCTGAGAATCAACAGAGTCTATTTAGAACCCTCATCTCAGGCATGAAGCAAACCAAATGGATTCAAGATACAATCCTGTAACTTTCACTGTCACTTAATTGCAAGACTACTTCTTTGACTAACTCTCTGTCTTTCTACCTCTTTCTGTCCTGTCCCTCTGGGAAATCGGGAAGGGGGGGGGAATATAAGACATGACTGACAGCTCGTAGTTTATCAACAGCTGCCCAAAGCTCTTTTCTACTATAGCAGATGTTCTCTTAAGGATTAAATCTGCCTCACTGTAATTCTCCCTGTAAAAACATGATTAAGTAATTAAAAAGTTTTTTTTCAGAGGCTATCATAAGTAATTGTTGCTTGTAAAGATTGCCGGAAGAAGGATGGCATGCAGCAAAGGATATAACTGATATTAAATAAAAGCTCCTTTTGGTTTGGGTCAAAGGTCATTCTACTAATGATGTAATCCTGAAATACGTAAGAATTCATATATGCAAATCCATCCTTTAACTTCATCCTATCGCTCAGTATAAAGCAAGGCATCGCTGTCTGTATGTATGTTTATACTTTGTGTATCTTGAAAGCCGTTTTCTGATCTACTTCATACCTGGCAGATATATTGTTGGGGATTCAAGGACCAGGACTCAAGGTAGTGATGAGCATGAAGTTGTTTGGATGAGGGATTCTTGAGAAATCTATACTAATACCTCAAACAGTATTGATTTGCTTCTTTTGCCCATGGAGTCGACTAGCAGAAATACAGACAGCGACACTCTGCAACCCCTATAGTGGTCAGAGGTGGAATTACACCTGCAGCGATAGTGACTTGAAAATGTTTAAGAGACTTAAGCTCTGCTATTGAACTGTGTACTGTGAATGAAACTTCAACGGGTGTATTGCTGGGGACCCAAGAATGTGCAGTGTTGAGTTTTGGTGCAATTGGGACACACAGCGTGTTTAATATTAATAAACAGGCAAACAGTGAGCTGCTCAGCTCTGTGTCTGAGTGCAGCGGGGGCTGTTTGATATATACTCCATCACACAGTTGGGCGGGGCTTCTGGTCTCTGACTTGCTGAGCCAGACACTCAGTTAAAATGCCCAAAAGAGAAAAACGATGGCACATAGAAGAGGACAAATCAGAAGCAGAGACATTAAAACTAGCCAATAGGAGCGCAGCAACAGATTCAACCAACGGAAGGCCGTAAACTGCTTCTACAGTTCAACCTCTGCTTAGTCTCATTGATGGAGTTTCTGTTTCTTATCGTTTTAATTGATATGTTTGTCAATTGATACATACAAATGCGGTTCTTGAGAAATAATAAGCGGTCAGCCCATTCCGAGCAGGCAGGGTTTGGATGAGCACTTTACTAGTCCTCTAGAAATAATAAATAAGCTACCAGCACAAGGAGATCCTGCCACCACTGTCGATATCATTATTATTTAGTCCATTCTAAGAATTGATCAAGTCTTCCAGCACTCAAAAATGTGTTTTTCTTCCTGTTCCTACAGTTGGATGTTTGACCTTCACTGTGCAGAATGATGTATATGCAGTTTGACACCGGAGGCCTTTTTTCACATTCATCTGCTGAAAATGGAAAGTTTCTGTGTGCTCACTGAAAATCAGATTTTAAGACAGCATGATTTATGATATCACAACTAGTTTGGAAGCCAATCTGGTCCAGTACACAACTTAACAGGTGATGTGGAATCCTCCAGTGCACAAACACAGAGAATGAACTTTACAGTGAAGTAGGAGATATCTTATGCCTAGTAGGTAAACTTTTTGAAATGAAAAAATATTTACATATTTATAGACTCTGGAATTTTTAATGAGGGAGAAGGACTAGATGCCATTTCAAGGGTTTTAACGAGGTAATTATACATTTCTTTTTACGGGAAAAACCATATCATACCACATTATTATCATATAAGCAGAGTATGTTTACATGTTTAATACATGTCTGTGTTGGTTCTTTACAGTAAATATACGGACAGGTCTAACATGCACTGAGAGCAAGTGAATAAGCGCAAATCGAACCCTCTGCAGACAAAAACTATATTAAGCAAGAGTGTGTCTACAAATGTGCAAATATGGCTTAGCAAGTTTCTTAATAATTAGCAGCAATGCAGGAGCTGTACCAGTTTTCACTATCTAAACCATATATGCATACTAGTATCCCTGTCATAATTATGTTTTTGGACTATTCCCTGTTATGTTTTTCAGCTGTAAGCATCATATATTGGTTTCTGGAACCAGCCCTCATCCTGGATAAGTAGGTTTTTGAACGTTTTTTTTTTTTGTCATGTGTGCAGGTGCTTACTCACCTCATGGCATATGCTGTAGTAGGTACTCACTGTAACAAAAATGGATGTTAAGTGATATAATGATGATTTACATGCTGAAATGAAAGTCTTACACTGTTGACGCAGAGGTTAATTGTATCGTTGCTCTTGTCTCCCATTACTGGTGACCAGATGGAGAAGCCAAATCCAGCAGAGTGGTAAATGCAGCATAGTCCAGGCAGCCAGAAACCATAGTGGGTTCAATCTCAACTGCTTAGTTTGTGCATAAATAAGAATAATTAGTTGGATGTGGCAGTCTAGCAGAAACATGGACCCAGTTAGAATCATGTTTACAGGAGGAAATACTGATGAAGACGGACCATGTGGTGATGACTTAAATATTTAGTCTCTGTGATCTAAATTTTAGCAAGATCATTTTAATGTCAGCAGATAAAATGAAGATACCTGTTTTATATAAATAATTTCAATAATAGTATAAAGTTCAATTTAATATTAATAATTCAAACAGCCAAAATACAAATATGCTCTGAGAAAACTGCATAGCTTTAGCCTCGAGCAACATACTGTACTGTATTGTGCAGCAAGAGAAGAAATCACACCTCTAACTTTTTAATTACACCCTTGAGAAGTGCAGTTGACCTGTTCAGTGATGTCTGCTCGTCTCAGCGTGGGCTCCCCAGGCCAACCTCAGGTCATCTTGTCCACCCTAGACCCCTGAGATTTTCTCCTCAATGAGGCTGGGAGTGCTGCAGGAGTCTGGAGGTGTGACCCATGAAGTAGTCCACCGTTCCCCCCTTCACAACAGAGGACCCACTCCTCCTCTAATTTAATCCTCTGAGCACTGAGACTGAAGTACATGCACTACTCACGCACATGCACATACACATGTAGAGGGTTTCTTTTTTTTGCGGCATTTAGTGAGCTCTGTGGAGTCTTCACAGTATGTATATACATGCACTTAGAAGTTCTCTACAAATTTAAGGTGGGTTTTGTTCTGTTTTTATGCCTATTTGAATTCTAAGACTCATCTTTCTCACACACCTTTACCCTTGTGTCTCAGATATGAATGAAACACATTTTTGGTTGAATGTCAAGGTGTGAATATACGTGATGTGTGATAGAAGAAGAAAAACAGGCTGTTATTTCCTCAATACACTGTTCCTGTCAGTATTCATCTCTTGTAGATGGCCATGAGGGTGACTATGTATGGATGTAAAATATGCAGACTTCTATGGGCGATTGTGTGTGTGTGTGTGTCTGTGTGTGTATATGTGTGCATTTGTGTGCGCACGCATGCATTAGCATCACTTTTGTATCTGCGGATAAATCCAAGCACTCACCTTTGTTTATGCGCATCATTTCATGCATGCAACTGTGTGTTTATGTAGCAGACCAAGCCCATTTGCATCCGAGTTTTACTGCCATTCAAATCATTTATTCACCTCCCGGCTTACAGCATGGCTTCTGGCCTGCAGCTTTGTACCAGCAGCTGTGTTGCACAGCCTTCCCCAGGCTTCCCCTACAATCTCTTGCTTTTTATCATGCATAGCACACCGCTGGACTACTGCAGGCGCAGAGCACTTCATCACCACAGCCTGCAGAGAGAGGCAGAGACAGACTGGAAGATGGGCTCAGGGTTCAAGAAGACCCCTATTAGGAGGGGATATCCCATAGGCTGGCTGGCTGGCTCAGCTCAGTGCTTTTTGCCCCAGTTTAAAATATAAGTTAGGGAATGATGGGGTAAAATGGGATGTCCTCATGTTTTAAGATTATTGGCAAATTGCTTGGCGATAAGGTTACGGATCAACTTCATTTTAATTCACTCAAACCAGCACGGTTTCCCTCCTTAAATTCCAGCCGGAGGGGATATCTGTGGCTAACAGCTTTGTGGAGTGGTATCAGCACGGAATTCTGTCAGAGGACATCTCCACTGAGAAAAAATGTTGAGTTGAGACAGAGGGGAACGGAGGAGAGAGACTGTTTCCTGGTGTCATCTCTAACTGGGCTGGGAGTATTCTAGCTTCTCTCAGGTACACTGATATCATCCCTGACTGCCTGCTGTGGAGAGAAACAGTTGCACCAAGGTATCAGATTTAAGTGGGTAGGGGAGTTTTGTCACCGATCAACTATCAGCAATTCACAGCAACTCTTCACTGAGGTCTTCTCTGAGCCCACTGGATGTGGATCTCCATTTCTGCCTTTTCCTCCCCCTCCCTTCTTCTATTTTCATTTCTCTTCTTTTAATCTTTGTCTACTTCTCTCCCTTTATTTCCTTCCTTTTCAATCTCTCCTCTCTCAGGAGAGTGAATAATCTCTTTCAGTATCATGGATAATGGCCACTCTATAACAGAGCTGTCTCTCCAATTCATCAGGTCTGACCTTCAGGATGCATCTTGATGAGTGCCGAAGGTAATGACACCGCTCCACTCGCCAACGCTCGTGTAAGAAAAATACCCATTGTAGTGAAAATCAAATCAAGTTTGCATCTGATGTGATTGTTTGATCTGATATTATTGTTACTTTGATGATACGGACAAGTATTGGCTTTCTGGTACTTCTTTATTAGGAGTTATGCTACAAAGCTTCATACACTTGGGCCTTTCATTTAATTTGCACAGTATAATTTTAACTGCATTTGAGGCTAGTCCTTGAGAGTGCTTTGAAATTCAACAAAGCACAGCAAAAGGAATTTGCCCATGTTTTCAAAATGTACTGTATATTAAAGGGTTACAGTGTCCCTGCAGGCATGGGGACTGGAGGAAAAAAAAAAAGTAGTGGCCATGTAACAGTGCAGGCTGATCTCCATAGAGACTTCTCTATTGTCTGTCTGTACGTCTGTTCTGCTCCCTGCCAAGACGCTGGAGAGATAGAAGCATGAGCAGAGTCGCTGCCTCATAAAGGACATTCTCTCTCCGCTCCTGGTTCTGGGCTGCCGTTCAACCGTAGGCAGACTGCTTCCTGCATGTGTGGGTAGAACAACTCTATATCATCTGTTGGTTTGAAAAGACAGCTCTTTGTAGAGCGGCTTAGTGTATGTTTGTCACAGACCCAGCCAACACATGTTTGACAGTGATCAAATATTTGTGGTGTGTGTGGAACCTCCTACTCAAAGCAGTGAAGGGCAGCTCCACCAAATCAATACATATCACTTTTAAGGGATGAAAATGATGATGAATGGATGGAGGGATTGATGAGCAATGGCCTCTTGTCTCATGGCCGCATACACTATTCATTCTAGCACAGGTGCGGTGCCATATTTACCTTTTTAGCATTTCAAATGTCTTAAATCCTGATTAGTAGGAGCTCTAATTACTTAGCCAGGATTATCGGAGTGCATAAGTAGTTAAGGATTTACAGTAAGTAACCTGATAGTTTGTCACTGTGTTGGTGCACATGTCCATCTCTGGCAGTGAAGGATAATTTCTTCCTCTAGAATGATCACTGATGGCACAGACAGCAGTCTTCTATCTCTGAGCTAATGAAACCATCCTGACACATCATTCTCCCAACACTAACTTTTATCTCCTGTCCTCCTGCAGACTGCAGTAAAATGACCATTATTCTTTCTATGAGCGTGTCTGTGTGTGTGTTTGTGTGTGTTTATGCCTATTGCCTATGTATGCGTGAAAAGCCCTCTCTATTCATCAAGATGTCACCTGTAATGGCTGCTAAATTAACCATGTGTTTCGGGGAGCAAAGCTGGCTTGATAAATCTCTCTGTGGCAGGAGGTGTGTGTGGTCCACTCCCATCCACCTCTACTGTGACCTTCCTGTGGTGGGGGATCTTCCATTAACTAGGGCTCCAAAACAGCATCTCTATAGACAATCATCAAATGTCAAAGGATATTCAGTTAATCAACTAGTATGTTGTACAACATAACCTTAGTCAACAGTGTATTGTACTGTTCACTCCATTTGTCTAGACAGGAATGGGGAAAAAAGTAATCATCTATTTAATTTTTCTGTTTTTCCCATGAGCTGATGACTGTAATAATCTCCAAATAGATTGCAAACTTGTGAAAGATGTTGCTTGTAGTGATGAACTGACAGATAGTTGTCACAGCTCTTCAGTTCCATTCACTTCTGTGGAGCATTTTAGCATCTTTCAGCGCATTGTTTTGATGTTAAAAACCACAGCTTTACTATTTTACTTAAGTCTGACCACTCTCAGCAACCATATTAGCAGCAGCAGCAGCAGGCAGCTACCAGTCCAGAACCAAACATCAGGCGAAGTTAGTGACTGGAAAGTGAACATTTTGAAGCATTTAGGAGCTAAAGAGCCAGACATTTCCCGCAGGAGTTAGTGGACTTAAAAGGAGAGAGACATTTGTCTGTTAGCCAAAAACATGACTCCAAATGAATACTAGTGTTGCTACATGTCTACATTCACTGTAAAAAAAAACACAAAAAACAACAACCCTGTTTTAAGAGAATGTGAGTGGGTGTCATCAGTAAGGGAACAACAGTTAGGCCTATGTGTGCTACCATGCTGGTAAAACTTAATGGCTGCTGCAGTTATGTGAATGTTAACAAATGAATAGTTAACTTTGTTCATATTCTGCATGCAAGTGCTGTGGTGGATATGTGAAAACACCTCCCACCTAATGGCTCTGCTCTTCTTTTGATGTAGACACTTCAGGTTTAATTTTCTAGATGAAATGGTGACTGGCAAATTTTCATATAGTCACACAATCCAAACAATTCATGCTTTAGAAATTGTCGGTATGTGGCACGACTCAATATCCACCGTTGCTCTCGTCTGAAGTGTTAGCTGTGTTAAACTAACAGATGTTTGACATCAGCGCTGACCCCTTAATTTCAATATTCAAGATATCAAACTGAAAGACTTATCATAACGATAGAAAGGCTATTCATTTATCTTACATGGAATATGGGTAGCAGACCACAGGAACACATTTTCTGATAAAGGAATGAAAGAAACCTTCAATGCAAGATGTTATTGAGTTACAGAGGCTATATTGGAGCAGTGGCTAGCCTGGAGATGACACAAAGCTCTATTCTGGCTTTCAAACTGTATCTATTTATATGAGAAATAGTGATGTGGGTGAGGGGTCTGGTATGTGGCGAGCAAGTCCACCAGAGCACCCAGCAGTTTGCATTGAATAACATGCTGCAGAATGATAATATTACAAGTACAAATAATTCAAATCCTGCATGACACTAAGGAGCAAGGAAGGATCAAGGTGTTGCAATGTAATGATTTTTGGCAGTGCTTCAGAAAAAAAACAAAAAACGAGCAAGGATTAAAATAAAAGGAAAGTAAAACAACAGGGCCTGTAACAGAGTGGAAAAACACAACAAAAGGAGCAGTATCCTGGGGTGCAGATTGATTCCTATCAGCTGGTACATAGACAGTGACCTGCGGGGCGAGCTTATCTTGGCTCATGCTCTATCTCCCCTACATTCTGATCCCACTGCTGTAGGGTTTGGATTGGTTTGGAGGAACAGGGGAAGAGTAGTTGGCTGGATGAATGGATGGATGGATAGATGAATGATGTAGTTTTGTGAATAGATGGAGGGAGGAGGAGTGAGACGGATGAAAGACGTCTAGGAAGGTTGAAGGAAAGGAAATAGAGGAACGGAGGGAGTAGAAGATAGAGAGATGGAGTGATTGTGTCTGGAGAAAGTCTGATAGATAGGGGACAGAGTGGGGAACATCAGGAGAGAAGGTTAGTCTGAGGAGGAAGAGTCTCCCTCTGTGGAGTAATCAGGGCATGATCAGCAGATGGGAGGGCAGGGAGAGAGGAACGAGAGGGACAGCTGGAGAGATGGAGGAGATAAAGCAGAGATAGGGGGAGATGCAGAACAGAAGCATGGAGACTGGCCAGCATGTTAAAAGAAAATAGAGGATGAAAATGGCAGAGCACAGATGTGGAGAAACAAAGGGAGTAGAAGAGCGGACGCTGACAGAGGAGAGGATGATTAAGTGTTCACTTAAAAAGGCTAACACGTTCACTGCGGGGTTGCGGGACAGGCAGTCACGAATATGCACATGACCAGTCAAATGGACGAAGGATGAGAGAACGGAGAGGCAGAGACAGAAGTGGCGCTGATAAGCTTAACTCGACATTCTTTTAAAAAGGGACATTTTTAGATTACAACTGTGATTGATGCAGCGCAGGATTTGAATCAATATTCTCAAGAGTATTTTAAGCAGACGCATTATTACAGTATCTTTTTCTGCTTACTTACGCAAGTTGACTGGAATTTTCTGGGTTTCCTTTTATTTTAATTAGCATGAGAGAGATCAGTGCTGATTCACTGAACCTGACCTTCCCTCCCAGCTCATTACTCCTTCACAAGTAGATCCAGTTCACCGTCAATTAACTAACTTTTAATGAAGAGAAGGGCTGTTGAGCAAGACCTACAACTGTTCTGGTGGTAATGTAACACACCACTACCTTTACTGCTTTTAATGGCAACCTGCAAGGCTATCATCACACAAGAATACAGTTTTAAGAAGCAGGTAATAATAGTTGTGATGGATGGTCCTGGCACAGGCAGGCTACGGAGAAATGTTGTAAAAGGAAATGTCCCTCATTTAGCAGCAATAAGGAATATACACTTAAAATGTTTGGCCTAAAAAGCTAATGACATTCCCACCAGTCTCAACTGTACATTGTGTTTAGTGCTAATGAGCAAATGTTAGCATGCTAGCATACTAAACTATGATGGTGATCATATAAAACAAAAAACAAACCTGCTTAACAACAGAATGTTAGCATTGCCATTGTGACAATGTGAGCCTGCCCTTCATGCCAGGCACACCATGGCTATTTTTTGTGCACTGCTCTCAAAAGACATTTCATCATCTTTATAAATGCTCATCTTCTCATCAAGGCCAGACTGCTTCTTTCAATGTTTGCACTACTTCCAAAACCTTGTCTGGAAATTTTCAAGTAGGCTGTATGAACATTATGTCATGTATTAGACCTTTCAAAGAAGAATTTATTCTTTTACAAATGACAGAATTACACAATGTTCCTGTTATTATTATGTGCAGTGGTTAGCACTGATGTCTCACATCAAGATCCACTGGGTAGCTGGCTGTCTGTAGTGAGTTTGCATGTTCCTTCTATGCTTGTGTGGGCTTTCTGCATCAGTCCAGAGACTATTATATTAGCAACTCTAAAGGAGGTGTGACTGTGCAACCCTAACGCCAGGCGCCAGGCCAGACAGGAATGTCAGCATTGGACAATTCAGCATAACCCTGGATCACATCCAATGATGTTTGTTTTTTTGTTTTTTTTACTACTACTGCCAAGTCTTTTTTCAATTTCTTAGCATGGCAACTCTGATACGGTAAAGGCAAGGGAAAGATAGTGGTTCTGGCAAATAGATTATGGTTAAAGTATGGATAAGGTTGGACAACTAAAACCTTTAGTTTGGACAACCTGGCTGTTGTGATTTAAAAAAAGGCTAATGTTGATTGCAGGTCTGTGACTGGATGCAAACTCTGGTCTCCCTCATGAAAGCCTGAACATCCAACCTCCTGACCCTCAACACCCTTGCTCTCCACCTTGCTACATAAAAAGGCACACTGCTCTCTGCAGTGGCACTGAATGTTGGCACAGGACATAACACTGAGCCCCTTTAACTTTTCAGTGCTTAATTCACTACTTTCTTGTTGTTTATGGCATTTCTTATGCACTTGTCTACTTCCAGTCATTTCTTTCTGTAACTTAAGAACCCCCCCCCCAAAAAAAATGTAATTCCCTGAACTGTGTGTGTGACTGGCAACCTGAACAGGGTGTACAGTATTAGACACTGTTAGGCAATGATACCTATAAAAGCAGTGGTGTAGTAGTAACATCAGGTTAAAATGAAACCCCTGTGTGTATCACAACAGTATTTGGTCCTTGGTTCCCATTAGTTTTGCCACCCTAAATTGAAAGGACAGTCTTTGGGCAAAGGCAATGTTCATAGTTTTCTTTTTAACAACTTACAGAGTCAAACTTTAGAAACGTTTTTATGGAAATTTTCATATCTGTTTCCCACTGGACCAGAACAATTACTGTGAATGAGAAAACAAGTATATAGAGAATATTTCCTTCATTCTTAGATTGTGTAAAATTGCTCATAAAAAAAATCAGTACCTACAAGATTGCTTCTTGAATTAATGCATGATCAAAATGGTGAAAGTGCAGTTAAATTTTCTGGGAATTATGCTGTTAAACCTACACAGATACCATCCAATCTTTGACATCTTACAGCAAGATAATTATAGTTATATTGATGTGGAGGATTGAAGTTCTTACTGTAGCTTATATTTACTTGGTAAATGCCAAGTACAGTACAGCTGGCTGGAAAAAGAAGTTTTATCCTCCTTGATCTTTTCATATAAAGCTTGAACTCAGCTGCCTCTTCTTTCTTTAGTGGGGATAGTGGATGTATTGCTGAAGAACATTTTGACTGACTGGCTGGCTTTCTTGGCTGGTATTTTGCTCAAAATCCATTACCCATTTGGTGGAGGCAGACAAGTAGAACAAGGACAGGAGGAAGGCTTGAGTGAGTCAGACACCCAAGGCTTTTGCCATAACTGGTTAAAACATGCTGTGTTGTTTTTGGCAAGACTCTTAATCTGACAGAGAAGCTAACACATTTCATTTAATGGACACTTATTCCTAGAGTGAATATGAATGCAAACATTTTCACCATATCAATCCCAGTGGGAGGCAAATCATTGCTTATTGAATTACATAAAAGCAAAAGCTATGTATTTTTTGAGCTGACCCAAAGCTTTGAGAGGCGCCTCTTAAGGGTTTGTTGATTTGTTGTTGCTTTTCTCACAACTGAACATGATGTTAGAGCATTTTAGAACAATTGCTGTACAAATAACCAGCACAACCAAAACCCCTGGAGGCAATACATGCCTTTCACCCAAGATAACTAATTGCAAAGTGCATTACGGCTCTTGAGTGATGTAGGGAAATGTGGGTTTTTTTTTCTCCCTTTTCGGACTTTTTTTTGAATGTCTTTTATCGAGAACAGTTTCAGATGAACAGAGAGAGAGAGAAAACATCAATGTGATGTAACCAAAAAGGAACATCTGGTGATGGTAAAAGATTAAATCTTTTCTTGCTTTTCTCAACCACAGTGCACAGTATGAATCCCAATTTGAGAGAGCACAATTTACCTTTTCTAAGAGATTAAAGAATAATGTTTATATCCGAGGCAATTCATCCTATTGGCAAAATAGCAAACAATGTATAAATGAAATAAATAAATGAAAAAGTAATCCTCTTGCAGAGCAGATGGCAGCCAAGAGGCTGCTTACAGGTTATGTCAGGATACATTTTATTTTAGGTTCATTTTTAATAGAATGACATATAGAGTATCTGTGTTCGTTTACTTTCTGGGTTAAATGCTTTACACACTGAGATTTGGGGAACAATAGTGTTGCTGGCTTCTGTTCTACACCTGTTACACAGACACTAAACACTTGTTTTCTTTGCCCAAATGAAGGAGAGATAGAATACATGTTCTGCTCTGTTTGAAGGGTTGGCAGAGGGCAAAAATCATCAGCATGCACAGAGTGCAAAATATGTGCGCTGAGATTTTGTTTTCTGCCTTCATTAAACCCCTAACCTTGACCTTAACTCTTCATATTTCTTTCAACAATTTCCAAACTTTTGAAGCTTTGGCCTTTGTAAATATTCATAAATAAAATAAAATATTTGAACGGCGCGGAGAATTGTGGGGGAGTTTGCGTAGAAGTTAGTTTGGGGGCAGTGTGCTGCGAGGCAAGGTTGTGCTGCACTTCTTGTTAAACTCTCCGCTTTGACTAAAGTGTGTGTCTCTGTGTGAACACTGTTTGCCTTGAGTTTCTGTGCTGCCGTATTATCTCTGCATGTTGGATGGGAGAGGTCACAGCTGGAGGCTAAGCTCCGCTATTCCATGTGAAGAGGCTGCTTGTTGTGGACCCCATCTTGCTGCTCTAATGAACTCTTTCACCTGCTACAGCCTTCGCTCTGTTGTCAGGAGCTGAGGGCCAAACTAGCACAGAACAGCATGATGTGGTATGGAACTGCATTAAGTGAGTAATCAGCCACAGAGGCGGCGGCAGCAGCAGCAGTAGTGTTTTTTCAACGGATTTGTTTTTTGTCACTCATTATGACCCACAGAACAGAGATAAGCTTTTTTTATGGTAACTGTACTCACCAGAAAAACAACTGAATCAAGCACCTAAAATGACCCATGTTCATGCTTTCCTGCCTCTTGCAGTTTTTGCAAATAATGATTGTCCTTTCTCAGTAGCAGAAGGCACAAGTAGCATAATATTGTTTTAAAACCACAAACCGTCTTCAGGCGGGGGTCAGAGTGTTTTTTTTGGGTGTACAGAGTGTGATGTTTTGACACTGGAGACTGGAGACTGGAGACTTTTTTTTTTTTTTTACTAAAAGTTGGCTTCTTCTAATCATCAATCAAGATGTCTCCCTACCCTTAACAAAGTTTTAACTTTACAAACTTGATGAACTTGAAATGTTAAAGGATATGGCTGGTGACAGGAACTATGGGAAAAATTTATAATAAATAAAAGACCAAAACCAACAATGTATTAGTCCTCCTCTCAGCATTTCCAACTTTCCCACCATGCCTGTGACTCTCAGCCCTTAAAAATGAGAGATATTAAATATATGACACAAGATATTCTGTAATAAAAAACAATCAAAGATGTTTTTAAGCATGGACTTGACGTGCAAGTGAACATTTAGGACAGAGTATAACAACTGAAAATAATTACAATACCTGTATTTATGGTAATGAAGGAATGGTAAATGGACTGTACCTATATTGCGCCTTTCTAGTCTTCTGACCACTCAAAGCGCTTTTACACTACAAATCACATTCACCCATTCACACACACTCATACGCTGAATGGGTACAAGGGCTACCATACAAGTTCCCAACCTGCCCATCAGAGGAAATCTAACCATTCATACACATTCACACACTGCTGGCACAGCCATCAAGAGCAATTTTGTGGTTAAGTATCTTGCCCAAGGACACATCGACATGCGGACTGGAAGAGCCAGGAACCGAACCACCAATCTTCCAATTAGTGGACGACCCACTCTATCTCCTGAGCCACAGCCGCCCCTAAAAACATGTCCACCAATGTGACATGTCACTCAATGTATTGATGTGGTTTTTAACCCTACTGACTGGGGTACCCGCAGACCCCAGAGGTTTACTTTTTATCATATCTTACCGGTGCTTTACTCTATCATTCCAATTTTTTATGACTTTGTCAATCAATTTGTTCCCAATGACTTCATATCATTGTTTTCTGTTTCTGTTAGTGCTTTTTAAAGATACCAATATATTGGTATCCTGGGGGACCCCAGTCAAAAGCACCCTATTCTGCCTCTGCAGTTTTAATAGATGGAACCATTTAGTGAGTTTATGTTTGCCATGAGTCCTAATTTAAAGTGTAACACTCTCAGGGGGACTCTATCTGTCATTTTGAAGGAGACAGACACAGATGCAGCAGATGCATGTGCTCTGTCGACAACCCTAAGTTTTCATTTTACACAATGTGCTAATTAACTGTAACTTTTCTAAAATAGTAATGATCTGTTTTTTTTTTTCAGATGACATTAATTACTTAACTAATAATGTTTTGAGAAGAAAAGTTTTGAAATAAATCATCAATCAATCGTCAATCATTCTAGACACCAGTCGGTAGTCCTTGTGTGTTAAATAGGATCTAGCTATATCAAGCTTTTGCTATATGGGTGATACTTGGTAATTAGTAGCTTCTGTGGGATTTGTTGACAAAAAGAAAAATAGATTACCACCAAACATATCCTTTAAAGGATTATACCAATAGTTTTGCATGTTTTAGCATATTAACTATTAATCGCATACATCAGCACTAACCATTTTGCAAACTATGCTGTTGATTTTTAGGCATTTGAATTGACAAAATATTTGGTCATTTAAGGTATAAGGAGTTGCTGGGCAGAATATACTGTACATACTGGATATCACAGGTCTTACACTGGATCAATGTGTTTCAATAGTGACACAATAATTCTTTCTACTCAATGGCTTACTCCAAAGCCCTCTGGATGCATCACTGATATTTACCATTGTCTGAAAAATGAATGTTGAACTAAACAAGATTTCCCCGTCAGCCTGCTACATCTGACAAATCAATGGAAGTCAATAGGTGTCAATGAGGGGCCAAAACTCAGTTGAACCTCTCAACTACCATGGTTGTCTCTCACATATCAATAGGTGTTTGTAGCTCTACATCAGCTTTAATGAAGTCTGTCCCTTTCTCTGCTCACACCTTTTAATCTTGTATTGACGTTTCTTGCCGGCCTTGTGATAACAGCTTATAAGTCACCTTTATGGAGGCAGCAAATAAAGTGGTAACTACAGCTGTTGAAAGGCTGTCAGAGGCAACAGAGCTAGTAAAAATAAGAAATATGTAATAGGATTCTCTTTATTCCTGATAGAGGAGAACTACTTTGCAGACAACTATTGAGGGAAAATTGAGGCAAGATTGAAGTCGTTTTTGATGTCTTTCCATCCCATCTTTGATGGGGGATGATTTTTTTTTTTTTTTACTCTGCTCATTATGAGTACATACAGTCTGGCTGTTTTCTGACGGTTGGCAAGCAGGAGCTGGGCTGGAACTGCAGGTGCAGCACAATACAGAACATCTGCATCTGTGTCTGGACGGGAGAAAAGCAGGCATTAAAAATGAAAAGCCAAAGCAAAATGGAACGGCATCTGTCCTCTGTGTTTAATGCGGATCGACCTCTTCATTGTGATGTAGATAAGCGTCACCCCAGCAGCACCTCAGGTGATTAACTGCAGTGTTTGTGAAAGATTGTATAAACAAACAGGTGTCCTCCACTCCCTCTGCAGCTCATTATAACTCTGCTCATTTTGTTTTGGTTTATTTTACTGCATCTTTTTTTTTTTTAATATACTTGATTGTGTCAATACATATCGTTGATATATTTTCTGTTATTTAAACATCTGGATACAATTTTTGACCTTTTTACTTTTTGTTATCCTTCACCCATACAGAAAACACAGTGCATACATGAACAATAAAGTACCAGTACAGATGTTACTGATCATAGTATACATATCCATACATATTCACACATCCATACATACCTATACATTCCTGTACCCGCATGTATCAACATACAGATAATTAAACAGAAGAAAAAAAAAATTCTTTCTCAACTGTATGGTGACTATTCTTAAGAAACTGTACACTCGTTTTGTGACTATGTGCTGTATATGTGTGTGTTCACCTGTGTGTGAGAGTACAAGTGTGCATATGTTCTGCACAGAGAGTCCCAGGCTTATTGGGGCTCTTTCCCAGTCTCTAATGGGGTGTGGAGAGAACAGTTCTACATCTCCTCTCTGTAAAATGTGACTCAGGCAGACAGACCACGTTGGCTAATGGCAGGTGAGAGATTGAAATGCTTCATGAAAAGGACAAAAGCAGGACACTCCAGTGTGCTAATGTCAGCTTTTAACATATACCCGAACAAAAGACGGCTGGCAAGAGAAGTGATACGGAAGACGAGAACAAAACGACGTCTAATGCATCTGATAGTGAACTGAGGCAGAACAGAGTATTGTTAAAGCGAGCGAGGTAGGGTGTTACTGGAGCTGCAGTGTTGGTGTGTGTGTGTGTGTGTATGTATTGTACGTGCACACGCTCGCCTCAGAGCTTTTGTGCGAGTTGTCGAGTGGGTGGCTTTGCAGCAGGCTTCAAAACCTCTACATCAGCATCTTCTCTCTAGCGACCAATTAGCTTAGACATTCAAATTTTTTTTTTTTCAAAATAACTTTTTTTTTTTTTTCTCCATTTGCATCTTTTTCATTTGCTTATCTCTCATTCAACCGCCAGGACTTTCTCTGCCTCCTAGGCTTTCTTCAGCTTCAGTGATGTCACACCTGCAAGATAATTGGATAAACTCAATTCAAAGCAAGAGCTCATGGATTCCAAGACAGTGAGGCACCATTTAACCAAAGCAGAAATGGGGCATCGCTGAAAACATTCAGGATGGAGCTGCGAATGCTGACCTGATACCTCTCGTGAATTGGGGGATTTTAAAAAAGCATCATCATTATTTAATGATCCAATTTATCTTGATATTAATATGTGGTTCTTCAGCCTTTAAAAGCTGTATGGGAGACACACGCATCTCGCCTTCTTCACTTCTTTTGCTAAATGTTCATATTTCAAAGCTGAGGTGTTTTAACAGTGAAGAAATTCAGTTATTTTTGGCACATATTTGTCTTGCATGCGTGCACGCATATGTACATGTGTATAAGTATGCACAAGCTTCTACATAGTGTATGTGCAGGAGCAATTCTTCTACCCTCCCAAACATCAAGACTCATCTGCTATCTCTGCGGATCAATTCCCGCTGAATCTGGGATGAATTATTAATGCCCACATTCTGTTTTTTACTGATGGGGAAATCATTTGAGATGGATTTTTTTTGAGCTCCCAATGAATTCATCAGTTGTTTAAGGTGTCAATATTATTTCCAGATATGGCTCCGGCAGAGAAGAAGCGCTGATCAGGATTCCTGACATAGTGACATTGTTGCTCTGACCTTGAGCGGGATACTTAACCCAGCGTGCGTCGATACATATTCATTGATGCCATTTACCCACATACCACCAAGCAGCCATGTTTACACAATGCACAGAATTGCAATGTGTTATATAGCGGCAGCATACATTAGTAGCTGCAGATGTTACCACTGTATATATTATTTTATTTTATTTATTTTTTTTACAATGTGTGTGTGCTTTCCATATGATAATGGTAGACTGAATCCTTTGGTAGTGGATAATGGCAGACTTAATGACTGTTGTGCGCAAAACCAGAGCTTAAGGAGAGTTATACAGCTTCCACTTGAAGTTTCATTACGACTTACTGTAATTAAACTTTAAATTTGATTCTGCATCTTTAGAGGCTAAATGGAAGAGGACTCCCCCTAAGAACGCCTTTATAATTCTGCAGAAAAAGTGACTTGAGAGACAAATGATATTGTTAGCTTGATGTCAAGGGTGGTGCCAATGATACTGTGAGGCGGTGATTGACGGCTCTGTTTGTGCGAGACCTCAGCCAGAACAGGATGAATAGAGCACAGTTAGTGTTGCCAGCTGAGATCAATAGGCTGCAGTCTCAGGTAAGCACTGTGGCTTCACCCTTTGGGCATTTCCTGAAACGATGATAAATGCGAGGTGTTTGTTGGTTTGAAATGTGATATTTTTCATTTGTCACATTATATCATGTCATATCAGTGATTATACAGGAAAAGAAATGAGGAGCGGAAGCTACTGTGAGACCTTATTCCATTATCTCATAGAATAATGTTTTGCACAGCCTCAGTGGACCTTGATAACAGTGAAGCAATATCAACACCAGGATATTAGAAATCCATGTTAAAAGTTTTTGCACTTCAATTCTTCTGGTGATATCAAAATAAACCAGCTTCACTCGGTCGGCGTCAGCAGTAAATTCAAGATTGTCCCACAAGCTTTTATGTTTATGTTTTTGTGCAGACTTAATAAGATGCTATGGTGAGACATGCATTGCATGTGGAACGGAGGGAAAAGAAACCGAAGGGGAAATCTTGCAACATGACCGCCTGCCTGTCGGAGCAGCGAGCCAACCACACCAGCTCTCAGGGGACCTATCAGCGTCTGCGGTGGGCAACAAATAGCTTTACTGCCCGGTCCCGTATAGCGACCACAGAGGGAGAGGGGCTCTGGGATTGACCTGTAAACCAAACACATCACCACATTCAATCTGTTGCCTTATTAATCTAATCAACAGCTCATTCAGTGCTCCTCGGAGACGACCATCACAGCACGACAGAGAAACCTAAACAGACAATGACAGTCTGGTTCACTGAAAACAGTTTTGAGGATGATTTCCTTTCCCAATTAAATTGTAAAACAGTGAATGAAAAGGATTGAAAAAGTCAGTTTCGCTTCTGTGAAAACATGTTCTATGAGATTAATACTGAAGGTGCTGTTTCCATCCCCTTGTATTTACATCAACAGAAACAATCCAGCAGCAAATTAATATAATTAATATTGATTATAAAAGTATCTGTGTTTCAACAATTTAATGAATTAATTTCCTTTCATGTCTTTTATTGACTCATATATGATCAGTGAAGAGCAAAACAAATAAACATTTTAGAGTCATATATGTTTTTGCTTGTTAACCCAACAACAGGCACCCGCTGACACAAAAACACACACACAGGTATACAGGGTAAACACACACATGCAAACACATATTCATCACAGCAAACAAACCAAGCAGGTTGTATGGGAAAATCTAGTAAAACAAAAGATAGAGGAAATAATGAAAATAGCTTTGTATCATAAGTAGAAGAGAGTAGAGGAATGAGGCAGGAGCACATTTACATTTGTCACAGATAAGATGCGTCTCAGGATTTTAGCTCCTTTTTGGGGGGGGGTATGGGTGGATTGTTTTTTACGACAAGTCTAATTACTCATTTAGTCTATAACGTGGTGGAAATGTTGATTACATTTTCTCAAGTTGTCCAAAACCCAAAGATATTCAATTTACACTGACAATGAAACAGTAAAACACCACAAATCCCACATTTTGAGGGACAGGAAACAGTGAATGTTTAGCATTTTTTTTCTTGAAAAATTTCCATTTATAAATAATCAAAATTGTTGACTTTTTTTTGTGTGTGGATCATTCAGCTAATCCTCTAATCATCTCAGCCCTTCTATGAACTGTTTAAGGATGCAGAAGATGAGTATATTTTTTGAAGGCCAAGACCCAAGTTTCATTTGAGAAATTAAAATCCAGATCTCATTCCCTGCAGTTTTAATGGCTGACATGGGTGAGCAATATGTTTCAGATAAAATAAGATAAAACCAGAACTCATCCTGTCAGAGTAGGTTTAGAGACAGAAGATATCAGTAGGGTTATCTGGGGGTTTCTCCTGGAATTGAGATATTCGGGTGGCAAAAAATGAGTTCTGAAAAAATAAGCCGACCAAATATATCTGTCAAGTGGGAGAAAGATGCAAAGACATTATCAACTGAAAGGTTTTCAAAACATTTTACGCCCTTATGCCAGATTTGGAATGCACGATCAAAAATGCATGGAACACAAAGACATGGTTGGCTGCAACTAGACTACACAGTCCATCCTCACAAGAAAAACAACACTATAGGTCTAAAATACAGGCTGGCAAAAACAACCTATAGTTACGTTTATGCCATCTAGCGACTGTAGTAAGTATGACCTGGGGAAGTTCAGATGACGTCAATATAAGGTGACTTGATAAGATGATTTTTGATTTGTTAGGAGGAGGCAGGTTGGGTGGATCGCTAGATAAATAAAAGGTAAATAGAATGAACCTTGCTGTCGTTGGCTTCCTGTTTCCAACCGCAAGTGTCATGTTTCCAGGTCAATTTTTTTAAAAAACTGTAACATTGTGGTGTTTACTGTTGCCATGACAGCAAAGTTTGCATAATTTTAAGGAAGTATATCATGATCCTCCCCTAACCCTAACCAATTGGTTTGTGTGCCTAAACCTAACCGGATCTCACTGTCACGCCATAAAATATAATTATTTTTTAACAGTGATTTGCAACAGTTTTGGTGCATTACTACTGTAAACTTCATTACATGTTGTTTTTGACAACCTGAATTTTAGACCTATACTGTTTTTTTTTTTTTCCTTGAAGATACGTTGAGACTACAAAGTGAGAGTCCAAATCCAGAGGGAATGACTAATGACTGGATAGCCTTTTGGTATGTTTGAGGAAAGTCTAAAGCTGCACTCACAATGGCCACTAATGAGACTGGAACACATGTACTGGCCTCCATAGAGACTCAGGCTGGAAACACACCTTGAATCACACATAATTCAAGGTGATAGTACATCCTGTAGGACAAGCAAAGGCAACTTGCAACACAGTGGGGAAAAAAAACTGCAGGTTTGGTCGTTGAAGGACAGTTTTCATTCCAAATATATGATGAAAATTTGATATGTTTATTTAAGCAGCATATTTATTAGTTTATATCCTTCGACAAAAATATAAAGTGGCATTGGTGGTTTTCTTTGGAAATCTTATGATCACGTACTAAAATGCGGACACTAACTTTCCGTCAGCTCGCTCTAGTGTTTGGTAAATCCTTAAATTCCCCAGCTGCTCTCACTGTTTTATCCCACAACTAAATAATGGCTCTGGCTCAGGCTGTATTTACAGGGTAATGAAAGGGTGCAGCTCTCGCTTTCACACACTCACACGCCGACAGTCACATCCAGGCCGCGCTCAAACAAATATGGCACTCACACAAACATACACACACACACTTGTAATCATAGATACACACCTGTGAAAGTAATGATGGTAGAGTTTGTCTGTTTGTGCTCACAGGGTTCATGTTTGTCTCATTTAGCCACTATTGTTGCGATGATAGCAACTGTATGTAAACACATTTGCGAGTGGAACATACAGTTTGGATTAGGTGTATGAGCGGTTCAATGTCTGAAATTAAATTACAAAATGATAGCAAATTAAATGTTAATTTCTTTGCATCTCACACACACTGACTGCGTGGTTGTTTAGTTTTACTTCATCAAGTAGTTAGTTTAGAGAATTGTGTTCATTTTTTTCATTAAAATTAGTTTTGTGACTACTGAAGGTAGATGTAAAAGGTATCATTAAGCAGTGAAAATATAAAGCACAAGCGCTATGCTTTGGATTTCCTGTTACCATTATAAAATGGATTTTCCTCAACTGATTAAAAATGCAGTACAAAATAAAAAAAAGGCAGAAAATGATAAGAAGAATCAATTTCACACACGCACACATACACAATCACAGTCAGTCAAAGTGATTTTTCATGTTATTTTTAGCTGATATCTGTAAGAATCCCTCCAGTCACCTAGAACAATATGACGTTTTTCAAACAAACCCTTGCAAGCACATCACTGGTTTACAGAGGAGGGTGGTAGTAACAGGAAGAGAGAGTGGAGGGAAGACGTAGACAAAGTTGACATTTTATTATTGATTCCTTAAAAAACAAATTGAATATTATCATTCAAATAGTATATAAAACTCTAGAAGAAGCTAAATCAAGAATTTAGCTTTTCATTTTGCCCAATGACTTATAAATTAGACTTACACATACTGTACATATAATACAGCAACACAGTATATAAGTAGCGTGTGTGTGAATATCATATTAATTGAAAGGGCAACAGCTGTTCAATGCAGTCTTTTCCACCTACTGCATGCCAATATATTTGCGTCACAGAGCTAAGCGTTGTCAGGTAGTGTTCTGAAAAGTATCCAACCTTTGAAAAATCTTTGAAAAAACCCAGAAGGCAATGCAGCAGCACTTGCTGCCATTCTGAAGGTATTTCCAGAATCCTCCCTTAATCAGACTCTTTTTAATCATGTGAATGAAAACATATTCTGTCTACGTGATGAAAAACAGATTTTTATAGTTTCCCAGGTTGTGCCTTTTTCTAAATCCAAACAAAGATGTTAGTTGTCAATGACATTTGTTCTTAGTCAATTTTTACAACCTTAACCAAAGTATTGATATATTATGAGTTATACTGATATGCAAGGATTCTTCTTTCCAATATTTTCATACCAAATAGTGTGTTCATGTTTTGTTCCTTTTTTTACAACATGGCATACTGTCCTATCTTGAAAAAAAGGCATCTTTCCTTCTTCTTCTTCTTCTTTTTTTTCTTGCAGTAAATGCTTTTTTGTTCTCCAGATGGTTGGAAGATTCTTTCAGGATTCTGGAAAAACCTTCAGAACAGCGGAAAGTGTTGTAAGACAACCCATCGGGTTTTTTGAAGATTGTCGGGTATTTGTTTTTCTGAAGATGGGATGCGTAGCTCTCTGGTGTGAGGTGGCACAAACCGGGGCTTAAATGAATCTGACTTTTAGCGAGAAAGATGATGTTGCATCTCATTTTTGAAATGAAGCGTTTTCAGAGATTCTCCAAATGTCATCGTGGTTCATAAAATAACCAGAAGAAACATGAAAAAGGATCAGTCAGTTTTTTTAAAATAAGTCTGATGGAATCATTGTTCTCTATCTCAGACCTCCTGCACCTTGCGTGGGTTCTGATCATTTCTGAAGACAGATGAATTCAGGGTCAACAGTGTCAGCCCGGGTCACAGTCCTGTCCAACGGGCCAATAATGCATGTGACAAATGTCATAGTATCTGGTGTTACTGTGAACCTGTATTGATTTATTGATCCTTCCTCTTTTTGTTTCCGTTTGGTTCACCAAAGCTCTCGCTCAAGTTTTATGCTCACTGCAAGTCATAAATATTTCTTCGAGTCAGCAGCATCCCTCCGTGTTTTACACCGTCTCTCACCTCTTCCTTTTGTGGGGCCGGCCTCTTCCTTTGAGTAGATTTGTTTTGTCCCCCTTGTTTCGGCCCGGGCTAATCTCCCTCATCTGCGCGGCTTTGGCCTGCTCTTTCACCCTCGTACTCTTGCGAAGACTGTTTGTAGTAAAGATTGTAATCTAACTGCTAATCTTTATGGCTTTCTCCAGGGCAAGGCGCTAGGAGCTTTAGCTGAATGATTTGCCAGAGATGTAGAAACTCTCCGGAGTCTTAGAAGTTCTTTGCGAGCTGAGTTTGAAGGAAGAAGTTTCCACACATATTCAGATGCACCAGCTGTCACTACCGGAGTTGTCAAATGGGGAGCCAAAAGGTGTGTCAGGTTTTATTTGTTTAATGATGATGCTCATTACTTATAACTTCTCACACTGTTCCGTTTTCCTTACCGTATAGTGAGCCAATTATTTAAAAAAGCTCAGGAAGATGTGCGTGTGAAATCTTCCACTCCCCCTACCCTTCCTTTTCCTGGCTAGCAAAGAAACATATATCTGTCATAATGAGGAGCAAGCAGTACTTTACCACCAAGCTGCCTCTCATCACTAACATAACACAAAGAGATTTACTAATGCAGGCTGTTAACACAGCTAGTTTTATACACGGCCTGGTTTTATACAGCAGTGCAGCAAGCAGTCCCTGGACAGCATGCATTATACACATCTAATTAAGTCTTCACATGTCTATAATAAAGCACATTATGCCTTTGGGGCTAGAGGGCAGGTCAGGAGCTGGCGTTGAGTTTGTGTGAGACAGCCAGTATGTGTATGTGTGTGTGTGTGTGTGTGTCACATGTCTGTTTGTGTTTTTTAGAATCATGCCTATGATAGCTATTTAACTTTCACTAATTAACCCAGAATAAATCAGGGCAGCACAGCAAATATTTGTCGCCGAGGAGGGAGAGTAAGGGGACGGAGGAGCTCTCTGTAGTGCCATCGCACTGCTGGGTGACGTGAAAGGACCGTGTGTGTGTGTGTGTGTGTGTGTGTGTGTGTGTGTGTGTGGAGGGGGGGGGTGGATTGTGTGTTTGAGTGAAAGATGCACAGAGAGGAGGGACAGATTGAGTCGGAGAGACACAGAGAGAGAGAAAGAGAGAGAGTAAGGCTGAAGAGGGCAGCCAGCCAGCTGTTGCTATAGTTTGATTGGCCTGTGGAGAGCTGCCTTTGTCTTTTCATGGCACCAGTAAAGTGCAGAGCTCCCAGTGGCAGGTGGTGGCTGCCCATCGTCCCCCTCCCTCGGGACGGCAGAGGCAAAGATCATTCAGTCGCTCTGCTCCTTTTTTTATTAAACACCTTCATGGTCTGCAGCTCCATAGCTACCAACAAGAAAAACAGAAAGACATTTCACACGGAATATCTAATCAGCACATAAAAACTCCCAACAACAATTTTTAATGGTACAGCTACAGTGTACTTGCTTTTTGCTTTCTCTTGACATCAAAGGCTTGGAAGACATGACGCTACAAATCAGAGTCGCATCAAACAGCCCACACAGATTTACACAGGTCGCTTCAAACGGGGCATAAAAGTGTGGTGTACTTGCCTGTCCTTCATGAAGCTGAGTTTGGCAGTTGGACGGATAAGGGTACAGTAAACTAAGGAAAAAGAATAGGCCTGTAAGTGCTCTGAGTGCTTTTCCCCTAGCAGCTTGACAGCCAGGTCCCGGTGACCGTGTTTCTGACAATCAGGCTACCTCACATCATCAGTTGGTTTAGCTGTTGCCATGGCAACATACGGTACAGTAACTCCTGCTTAGGTGCCAGCCTCAGCTCCATCTGAGTTGATAATCCTGATGTTTGCTCTTTGCAGTGCCAGGAAACTGTATCTCCACACTGCTAGCCACACAAGGCAAAGCAAACTCCATTTTCCTCCTCGTCTCTCCGTCTCTGTTTTTCTCCGTCTCTTCTTTCGTCTTTCTTTTTTTTTTCCCACTGTGTTCTCTCTCCTCTGTCTCTCTCCAGAGGGGTGTAATTCAATTCTCTGAATACACTTCAGGGAGGAGGAGTGTGAAGACTCATTTAAGCCTCCCTAACACTTGTGAGTTTTTGTACCAAATGTTACTTATTTCCATTGGCTTTGAGTCCTGGAAGTCTTACATTTGTTTTTTTCTGTCATTGCCCACTAATTCAAATATTCAGAAGATTATTTTTCTTGGAATCAGAGACGGAATTTTGAGAAGAGGAAAGTACAAACTCAGTTCTGTTTTTGAAAATGGCGAAAAGAAATGTAGTTTGTTGCTGGAACAATTCAAATCATCCCACTTGTCCCAAAGGTGCCTCTTTTTATTGATAGTTTTCAATGATAAATAATATCCTTGCACTTCAAGTGTTCAGACAGTAGCTTAACATGCTTTTACATATATGTGTGTAGTTCTAAAAACCAAGATTTCAGAATATTTACAGTAGAAAAAAATGAATTATAAATCAGTGATAGTTGCCATATCAGGCTGTGTGGCTATTATCCAGAGAAAATGAGTATGTGGTTCACTCCTTAAACGATTCTCTTTGTTATTCAAATTAATTCTATTGTACAACCTCAGCACTATGAAAGGAGAGCAAAGAATCAAAAGTTGTCTACTGAATTACTCAAAGGTGAGACAGACTGATGGGACAAAAGCTTTGAAAGGCATATTGTAACACTGCTGCTCCTCAGAAAGGTTATCTCCCCCGCCTGTCCTTGAGCACGTCAAGCAAGTCAGCGGACATTTTGCAGAGCAAAGTCCATTTATGTAGATATACCTTTGTGTATATATAGCGACTAGTCAGGCCTTTACCAAATGGCTGTCCATATGTAATTAGGATTATAGTCACATTCAAATGGAGTGCTTACTTGGCTGCGTGTTGCAAGCTGTGGCAGTGAGAGCTCGCTGCTTGTGGATATGAGCTGGCAAGAAGGGCACCGTGTCACTCCCGACCTCTCGGAGGGGCTTTGCTGTGAGGGAACGATGACATGCGTCATGCTCCACCAAGTCCAGCTCCGGCACTGTAATAATACCCAATTATAACCTGGACTAATTGGAATGGCGCTTTGTTTTTCTTTCTGTTATTTCAGAAAGCTGACAGCAACAACTCATGGCAGGATCGATGGCGGATTACGAGGCTCATGGAGCTGCATAGAGAGGAGGGCTCAGACTGAGGCTGCAGCTCTCATTAAAACCCGGCCTGATCTCAGCCAAGCCCTGGGAAAGGAGGGGTGAAAAAGGCAAGAAAAACCAGAGGAGGGCAGAAAGACAGGGAAGAAGAAAAAGGAAAGCGAAAGAGGGAGAAAAAGTTTACCGTCCCCTTTGGACATGGCCTCTGCTGGACTCTTACAAATGGGTATTGTTCCCCGTGAAGCACACAGCGACTGTTTACAGTTTCCCATAAAAGAGGGCTTTATTCCTGCTCAGGGATGCATTGTGACAAGATAATTTGAATAGCTGAGGTCTTACCACAAAGCTATAAACATTTACGGGCAGTTGACATGGAGAATAAAGAATGAGCCATGTAACCTCTGCAGGATGCTGCCTGACTCCTGATGACACAACCAACACTCAGTCTACTCACAGCCCGACTGTCATCACCAACATGCCGAGAGATGGAGCACAAGAAAGAGCGAGAGAGAGAGAGAGAGAGAGAGAGGGGGCGCAGAAAGAGGGAGAATGAAAACATGTAAATAAACAGACGCCAAGAAAGACAGATATAGAAAGTGATAGTTAAAGAGAAGCGATGCAGGTTTCTTGATGTCCCCTTTGACTAGTTCCACAATGAAATGGCGGTGTCTTGTTTTTATGTTTCATCACAGGAGTCGACCGCCAGAGCAGACCCACGGGAGCAGCCAGACATGAGGTTGAATTCGATTAGACAGTAATCGGAGATGGACAGGCAGCGGTGCAGTCAGTGTCAGCAAACCGAGGGACTCCATAAGCAAACTATCGCCATGACTTTCCATCCCACGCCGTTCACGGTTAGCGGCCGCTAGTGTGTTTGTAATCCACGTTCTGCGGTGTAAATTCCAGAATGTGTGTTCAGGGTTTGTTTTGAATTCGCACATCCGTCCTCTAGAGTGCGAGCAGTAATAATATCAGGTGATAAGAGAGGAGTCACAGTCATTAATGAATTACCTAGCAGCCTGATCTCAGCGCTTTGTGTGTGTGTGTGTGTGTGTGTGTGTGTCTCCTTGGGCAAAAGTAGCAAAAGCTCAGATATTGGAAGTATTGTACACATTGTATGTAATCTTCTCTGCAGCTACACACAAACCTTCATTTCACTCTCTTTCTTTCTTTATCTCTGTCTCTGTGCTACCGAGCTGTTGTTTTCCTCCTGCCTCGCTTGGCATTCTGTGCATTCTCCAAGATGTTTCCAGCGTAACCGATGATTAACAATTATGCCAGTGCATCTAATTAATGCTGGCTAATTATGAGGTTGAGATGCTGACAGGGAACGGGGGGCAGGACGGGTAGATTGCAGCATCAGAAATAATCAGGAGAGAAGAAGAGGTTGCAGACAGAGAGAGAGGGGAAAAAAGAATGACTAGGAGAGAGGGAGAAAGAGAGAAGATTGGGAGTGAGTGCCTTAATTGGCACACTCACTTTTTGTCTCAGGACCCTGAGCTTATTACGTAAAAATATGGATAACTTGTGCATAAAATTATAGATGGTACACTCACTCATCTAATTTGTTGGCCATGTGGATCACACTGGGAAAAAGAGAAACAGGACATCTTTTTCTTTTTTTTTTTCCTTTTCTACTAGATAGGAATTATGTTCAAACCACATAAGGTCCCTGGAGTGGCAGGGAAACTCAAGCCATAATTATGTCCATAAAATGCCCACAGATTTTTAATCTTAAACTAATTTGCTGTTCATTTGTGAGCGACTGGTAAAGTACAACAGAAAATAATAAACACAAATACCCTGTAGGAGACACACACACACACACCAGGACCTTTAATATGTATAAATCACATGAACTAATGATAGCTCTCTTCATTTACTTATTTATTTTTGCTTTTTACTATCCTCTAAAGAAACACGCCACCGACCTCAACCCACTTCCCCACCTCAAGCAATACTTCATCAGGAAAATAGCCAAGAAAAACGACCTCTCTCCACGGCTCATAATGAGGCTGCATGGAGCATTCATTAGCATAGTCAGTGTCTGCAGCCCTACGGTATGTTGGAGCTTTATGTTCAGTGACGTTTTTATTCCTACAACCATTCTTTGAGGGCTCCATAATAATGTCCAAGGAAGAAAACACATCATATATTAAAGGAACATGATTTTTGCTTCCTATTCAAATGAGCACATCTAAGAGAGCGAAGGCAGGGAGGGTGGAGGGAGGGAGGGAGGGAGGGGGGGGGGGGGGGGGGGGGGGGGTAGAGAGTTTGGGGAATTACCCGGAGAATAGTAATTATATTCAGAGGAGCCTGTGATTTAGAGTGCATGTTTGTTGTTTTTGTCTTCCTGTGCAGAGCAGAGGTAGGAGGCAGTGCAGCTCAGAGCAGTGACACGGGTCCTCCCCGGTTTTCCGAAGCATATTAAACTAAATGATTGACAATGATTGAAACCACACGGAGCCTGAGGCAAATTACCGGGGCTGAGGGTTGGCTCCGCGGATCCGCTGTCTCTCTGCTTTTACAATCTATGAGAAGGGTTTTTTTTTTTGTTTTTTTTTTTTGAACAGGGTATTTGTTTGTCATACAAATGTAGAGCACGATACGAGAGCAGGACAGCGTAGAAGTGCTTTTACACCCCGTAAAGCAAGATAGCACCCAGTGATTTTTCTGAGAGGCTGAGCTGACACGGCGGACTCATCAAACACACTCAGAACAGCAGCAGGGTGGAAGCAAGGGCCGAAAAGCACGACTCCGCTGATGTTTGTCAATACGATGTTGAGCATGAGAGGGTTATGTTTAGCAGTGTCAAAGCAGCTATTTGTGTTTTGAGATGTTGGATTCAATAGCGCTTCCACCAGGCAGACCTCAGCCTGAGTGGATTCTCATCTATTTTCCAAGTCCTCACCCTTTTAGAGTCAAGGTAGGAAGCATCAAGTTTGATGGGGAACTTAAATAGTAAATCAATAGTGCAGCATTTTTTATTCCAGAAGTTGCATCTTAGTCAATATTCTACATCATTCATCCTCACATCTATCTCTTACTGGTGTCATTAGCCCTGCATCCATTTCTAACCTTGTTAACATCAAGTAAAAATATACAAAACAATATGCAGCTTTCATCAAAGCCAGAAAAGACATATTTTTTTTATTGCATTCCAAGATCAAGCTAAAAAAAAAAAAGAAAATTCAAGGATTGTACAGTGCTGTACAGTTCTGTAAAGCTGTCTTTACTTAAAAGTCCATTAAGTCGTCGAGAGCCATGAATGGTAGAAATTTAAATGTGAGCAGAAACGCGTATTAAAGCCGTCCTTTTCATAAATGACATTTTTGTTAACCGCAGCTTAAAAATTATTTCTTTTTGAGTTGTGAGAAGCTGAACTTTAGGCATTTAGTTGCAGGCTTCAGACAGAACTAAATGTCCAGTTAATTAGTTTCCAGTGTGCAGGGGTATCTGCAAATAGGAGGAGGAATAACGTCAGCTGAGTCTGCTTTTCAAATCCATGTAGCAAATGCCTTTGGGGGGAGCCAGATGTAGTTGTCAGAGGACAATAGATGAAAAATTCCCCTAATATCATTCCTCCTCTAAAGCATTACATTACAGCTGCCGTGGCAGGGGCAGCTCTGTTTCCTGTGAGACAAACATTTTTATCTTAGGCAATAAGTGGCAACAGCTCCTATCATGTAGGTACAGTACATTTCATTTATTGTATGTATGATGTAATAGGCATATCCAGAGTAGTAAACATTAGAGGGGAATAGCTCAATGAATACTGTTATGAAAGTCAATAGGGCTGCAATAACATAAATCAATGGTAGACAACAGCCCAAAGCTTATGCAATGTTCTACTAAATTAGGCATGTAACAATTACAGTGGTGCTTTTTCCCCCCCTCTCTCCCATGTGTGACCTTTGATTAAGGTTCTCTTAGTAGGGGGGTTGAGCACTTCATGCATGGCCAGTATGATTACTGTAGGTGGTGTAAGGTTTGCTATTTATGAGCCAAATGTGTGTACTGTGCGTAATTTTGTGTGCACATGCATACATTTATGAGATAGATTTTGAGAGAGTTTGCGTAACAGAGGAAGAGGGAGGGGAAGGATGGAGGAGAAGTAGGAGGAGGAGGGTGGATTAGTGTTACCTGATATCATTAATACGGGACTTACACAAACAATTTCATGGGCCTTTTCTGTTTACAATCCTCTGTTCTGTCCGGACTTAAACTGCAGTTCGAATTGCAGACATACCTCATATTCTCCTCTAAATGGAGCCCGAGGGAGACTGCTATTCTTTTCCCAAAGCCTTAAATAATGTGGTCTATAACATTTTTCATTCAGTGACCCTCTGTTCCAGGCTGCGTGTTGAATATTTTAATATGGTAAGATCTTAAACCTTTTTTACAGTGCTCTACCTCCTCACTTTTATTCCCCAGCTCCGCCTAAAATCACAAAACAGTAGTGTATCAAAACAAAAGGAATTGTCTTTAATCCCTCCGCCTGGCGTTTACAAGGGTCATTATGGTTACTTTTGAAGACGTGCAAAATGATGAGCTAGGTAAAGTACCATCTGAGGGGAACCCTCTGTAATTGACCTTGCTGTCTTGAGCCTAGTCAGCAAGCAATAAAGAATGGTTAAATGTTAAGGCAGAAACTAAAGTGCTTGAAGGGCTACACGTACTTTGCATTAACGAAATAATGGCCCGACTTATTTCATATTCTGTGTGAAACCAAGGTCACCATTTCCAGTTGTTTAATAGGCATGCGTAGGTGCAAAACTCTGATTTGAGAAAGTGTGTCTTTATATGTTTGTATGTGTTTGTTTTTTTAAAAAATAGAGAAGCAGGCAGGAGGAGTGTGTGTGTGTGTTTTTGTGCTAGACTGCGCGTGCATGGGTGTGCGCTCATGTGTGAATATCTAAGTATCTGGGAGGGTTTTCATGCCAGGCAGAAAATGAATATTGGAATGATTACCAGTTGATTAACGATCCGGCTTAACAGGTATATGAGGGTTCTGATTTAACAATGCAGATATATCAGCTCAGTGATTACAACTAAAATTACAAATGCTATGAAAAGGCACATGAATGATTTAAATGAAAAGCTCTTATGAGGTTAACACATTTTTCCTCAGTCCAAGCTGTTTTATGTAAACCATATTTAAACTTAAACCATAAGAATGTCAGTTTATTTATAATCTTCTCATTTAAACCCCTTGAAAACACAAATAAATGTGACAGACCATAAAAGGGATGAATGGGGGTGTGTTACAGCGAGCCACTTACTCAGCCTGTGTACTTAACCGAAGACAGTATGTATCGGCTTTGGATTCATTTACATTCCAAATCAAAATGTTTCTAATGGAGCAATTTGAGCTCTTAGCATCCAGCTGTCAAAACTCCTCAGCGTGTCCCTTTGTCAGCCGTGACAGAAACAGAGCATGTGATTGGCCTAATTGAGATGACATTTCCCTGTCTCTATAAGGTCACCACAGAGTCAGAGTGAGTAGGTGCTGATGTCGCTGCCTCTTTTTCCTCGTCCCGCTGTACAGACAGACACATCCATCTGAAGCTATTAAAATCGTGTTGGCCTGCCCTCCTACGTCCTACTGTGATTATCATCTATTAAAGCCCAGCACCACTGAGACAGCCCTCACGGTGGATGCAGCTGGCTGACGAGCTTAACAGGGCTCGCTATAGGTTACACCTGCAAGTGTTAATGTGGTCAGTGACCATGGAGCAAGCATGAGAGACACCAGCGATGCCCTTCGGGGAAACACATGGAAACCTGCACTGATGCTGCAAAGCGTTTTGCTTTATGTTTGCAGCATTCTCGTAGGATTTGAACAGAGGGAATACAGATGATGAGGCTGGAATCAGTAAATACAGACTTTAACAGCTGCTGTCAGGGAGGTAGCAACACCAGTTGCATACAAATCATTCAAGGGAAGTATTTTGGTTTGGTAAAGGGCTACTCCACCCAAATCATAAAAAAAAAAAAAATCTAATTTTCTTATTAACCTCCATTGCCATGATGATAGTTTTGTTTTTATGTGCTAAGGCTCTCAGATATCAACTTCTGAGATTTCCGCCGTCACCCTGCAATGGAGATAAATGGAATTTTATTTGTGCTGCTCGCAGACAACATTTTCATTTGACAAACTAAACTGCGACATGATTGAGTTTATTTCTTTGGCACAAAGTTGCAACAATACAAATTATTCAGTGTGAGTTACTGGGTCATTGGATAGAGAGTGTTTTATTTTTTTATTTATTTTTTTTCATTTTTCCAAACACATTGATGTTCATTTTGCACCTTCACTCACAGCCATTAGCAGCAAGAGCTGCTTTAAAGCTTCAAAATGAACATCAATGTAGTTAGTCAATGACAATAAAAGTAATTTTCAGAGCTTTGAGCCACACAATAGAATTCATATTCATCTCCAATGCATTGGATTGATGACTGAAATCTCAGAGATGGATAGCCTATCTTAAAAGAATAATAGTTTGACATTTTGGGAGATACGCGTATTTGCTTTCTTGCAGAGAGATATGAGTCATATTGATGTTCTCATCTAAGTGTCTGTGTTGTGAAGTTGGTTGAAGCCAGAAGATGATTAGCTTAGCTGAGCTTAAAGACTGGAAGCAAAAGGAAACCGAGCTAGCCCGGCTCTGTACAAAGGTTAAATCCACCACCATTAAAGATCACTAATTAACATGATTAGTAATGTAAAAACGACAGGTTGTGGTTTTACAGGGTCTTGCATCTGTGTATTTTTTTTTTAAAACTTTGGACAGAGCCAGGCTAGCTGTTTCTCCCTGCTTCCAGTCTTTAGGCAAACTGTTCAGCCATTGACCTGCAGTCTATTCACCTGCTGGTTTTAGCTTCATACTAAACGGAGAGATGTAAGAGTGGTATTGATCTTCTCTTTTGATTCTCAGCAAGAAACTCAATTAGTGTATTTCCAAAAATTTCTATTTCTATTCCTTTAAAGCTTCAGCACAACTAAGAACTGTCTCAGCTCAAGGTCCATTTACTTTCAACTTTATCTCACTGCAGATAGAGTTTGCTTAGCTGAAGGTCAGGAATGAACATTAGCACTCAATATTTTTTTTGTGATTTGGGTTAAATGAGCATATTGAAAATAAAATGCAGTTAAAGCTCAGTGTTATACTACTATACTGTATACAAACCAGTTAAATGGTCAGTTTACCAAAACTATAAAAATAAATCATATTTGGTGTTCATGATAGATTTAGTTTCATTACACTGGAGGTGAGTAAAATTGTGCCTGTTTAACCAGCAGCATGAGGCTAGTGCTACCATCAGCAGGTCTGCTGTCAAGCCTGAAGCTATCTGGAGTGCCCATCCAAGGTAATTTTGTCAGAGAAAAGCTGCTCTAACTCACAGATACTTCTCTCTAGCAGAGACTCCCTCATCATTTCAGAGAAGCCGCGTTAACGGTGGATGCTAAAACTAACTGCTAAGCTAGGCTAAGCTCAAAGCTAAGCAAATGCTAGCTTATGTTGTTTCTGAAAGAAAACTAGCAAATGACTAAACTGAGAATAACAATATAGACAATTATATGAATAACACATCATAATATAGGACAGAACACTGACAGTGTAAACAATCAATCTCATTGAAGTTGGGAGCAGTCTTACAGGAACTGTTTTCATCTTGATTATTTTTTAGTTGGAAGTAGTTCTAATTAAATTTCATTTTCCAGGTCTGTGAACACCATAACTTCCTCAAATTCTGGCACTTTTGCATTGGTGGCAGAAATCTCATACATATTTTACAACATGCATCTGAACCAATCTGCAAAGCCAAGAGAGGTAAGTGAGAGCTTGTTGTTTTAATATGGGCAAACCAATCGTTAAAGGGTGGCAATTAACAGTTACATATAGATGATTTGACAAATAATATGTTTCAAGCGTCTCTTGTTGTCTCATCAGACTGCTCATTGTTTTTCTCTGCTTGTCAGCCACACCCCCTGTTTGACAGAGAGTTTGTCTTTGCACTTTTGTGTTGTCTTCATTCTGTGTCTTATTGATATGTCACGATCAATAGGAGACAGTTCAATTTACAAATCTGTCATTTGGCAAAACAAAACTGTGTAAAAAATAATTATTAGGTCAGTCATTGTTCAGTTTGTCCAATTATAACTTATTCTCCACCTGTCATAGTGTCTTCTCTTTCCTTCCTGTTTCTCATAGACACATGATGAACACACCCGAACACACTGGTCCGCACATACTGTGGTAATTCATTCATTATTTCATGAGCAAGGCAGGGTTCAGCCCGCAGGACCGTCAGCCAGTGTCATGTGAGAGGCATATCAGCACCATTCCCGCAAAGAGAAAATTACAGCGATGCATTCAGGTGTCCCCTCAGCCATGCGTTCAGAGAGCTTCTGGGGGCTGAGGAGGAGGCAAAGTGTATGTGACAGGCTTAGATTAAATGCCAGAGACTGGGCGTTTCTCACACACACTACAGCCTCCAGGACAGCAGCCTAATTAGGCACTTCATGCTCTGCCATCAGCTCTTCCAACAAAAATGCTCCGTCCAAAAACACATTTGTTAATGCAAGAAAATGTTACACTGCAATAGAGAGCGGCTCTGCAGAGGAGAGACAAATCTCTACTTCTGAAAAGAGTCCAATCAGCCCTTTGAAATCCATTAATAACAGATTCCTTTAGCAATGTTACTGAACTTTACAGTTGAAAGGCACTGTTGTCGAATTATCTACTTTTTTCATCTTCACCTGCCTATTCGCTTCAGATTTCCAGTAAGCGAATGATCAGGCGGTGCGTGTCACCCCGCGAGATCAAATGCGAGACGTTTTCTGCTATCAGCTCCCATATTTCTGCAAGAACTTGTCAGTCTGTATCACCAAGAGAAGGTCAGGTATGTTTTTTTTTTTTTTTTCTTTCTCAGGCACAACAAATGTAGATACCATCTCCTTCGCTGATAGAGTGTTCTTCATGGATATTATCACGTCAAGTATAGGGCAGAATTCTCTCTGTTATATCTACTCTGATATCCCATCTTCTGCCTCTGCACAGACATGCTGGACAGGAAATAAATCTGATTATGGAGTGCGTGGGGTAATGTTCAATAATAAAAAGTATTATTTGCCAAGATCAATGTGTGTCGCCATAGCGATAAAGTACAATGAATGGAAAGTGCTGGAAGGCTGCAGTAAATTTTGATGTGTTGTGATATTGAACACATTGTGACAACATACTGCTTGCCAGGGCTGTAAAACATCTTCCAACAGGCTGTTGAACATCCGTCCGCTACATTCTTACACACCATGACTACCATACATCAAGCCCGGGCCACAGCATGCAAAGGCTAAGTGTGTGAGGGATTACAAGGTATGAAGCAAAATAGGACAGCACTACATATTCATCAGGGGGAGAGTGGGTCTTTCTGTGTGTGCAGTTTAATACTATCCTGCCTGCACATATGTAAGTGTTTGTGTGTGACAGGCGGAGAAAGTCCAATCAATCACTCAATTAAAGCAGGGGGTGACAGTGACACGAATCTCTATGACTGATGGATGGAGCAAATTCTCCCCAAGTCTGCGGCTTCAAGCTCACTCCGGCTTGGTGACATTCACACTAATGATCAACAAACCCCGATCACGTCGAGGGCGACCGACATGCACTCAGAAAATTTTTTATAGCACCTCCTGCTGTCCTGGACTATGCAAGCCGTGCTGCCCTCAAAGCCCCCACTGTTGGGAGGCTCAGGGTATTTAAGAATGTTATCTCTAATGCACAGATGTCTTAAAGGTCCCGGCGGAATAGGTCTGCAATTTTCCCTCCTAATTAAAAATTAATTAAATCGGCTGTGGCTCTAGCCAGGCATAAAGCTGAAGGCCGCGGCAACTGCCACTGGAAACGCAATCATTTATTTAACTCAATTACAGGAACCCACAGCAGGCTCCTCTGCCACTGATGTCACCTGGAGAGTCGGGGCAGCTTTACCAAACTGTCCAAAATGGCTGACCAAACTGTCCTTGCGCACACATCTGTCTGTGGCCTGATGTAACTTTCCTCCTCACTTGAAAATTCAGTGAGAAAACTCTGGCCAGATGCTGCTTGTGATGCTGCATGCATCTTTTACTCTGTTTTGATTAATATATACATAGTCATAGAGATATCCTTTGTCACCTGTTTTCCCTCCCTCATCCCCGGGGGCTGATTTGGGGTGATTGATCAGAGATTCAGACACAGGATCAATAAGGCTTTCACCTCTCCCTTGGCAAGAGCAAGGGGGCTCAGTGATGGTCCTCTATGCTGTCCAATTATTCAGTAATGGAATACTGGATCTTGCCCAAGACTATTAACACACTGGACACTGGGGATAGGAAGTAGGACTGCTAATTGTTGGGTTATATTGTAAACTGTGACAACAATGCACTGCCCTAATTCCTTTTGTGTTTCTTTACCACCAACACAGGAGTGTTACAAAAGCGTTTCTCTATTAGACCTGAATATTCCAGGAGCGCAGAAATAGTTATCACACTAGAGCCATTGTCAGTTTGCAGCAGTTGTGACCCTTTGTGCTCCTTGCACACTAAGTTGTTTGCAGTATTGACAGTCAGGGAATTTAAGCTTACAATGAGCTTACACTAATTTGGTCCAGATGCAAACGTGACCTAAATGCCTAAAATGTAAATTAATTCAGGTTTAAACTATTCATTAATTAAAGTCAACATGTCTTGTCCAAAGGTAAATTCAGTTTAAGCCTCATTTCTTTTCAAGACCTTAGTGTAAGATCAACATGGATGTGAACTGTCTGACATAGTTTGACCTCACTTGCCAAGTTTGCAAATGTCATTACCAAAGGAAACAGAGGAAAGCAAGTCAAAAGGGTTTTTGATGGCCTTATTTGTACATGGATAAAGATCTCACTCCTTAGCGTAGTCTTTTCTTCTCTTTCTTTAATGTTTACATCCCTCTAGGATAGCAGAATTTCTGAATTTGCCACAGCCTGGTGTGGCTGTTAAAGAAATCAAACGCAACCCTCTGCAGATGACATGAAGACATGTACAACACAGCTCCTGGCTATATTGACGCTGGTGTATTATGATCGTAAGAAGTCTAGCGTAGTTGGACGCAACGCATCATCTAAGTGTTTCACTGCTCATTGGTTTGTTTGATTATTAATTAGCCTGAAGTGAAGCCACCGTTTTTTTAGACATACATTTGTATGTATGAATTAGTTCTGCTACATCGGGACTCAGTGAGTTGTCAGTAATCACAGCTCTAAGTGTAATACGCAACACCCTTTCTCATCACGGGCAAATCACATTATTCTGTTCTGGTGATTAACACTGTTTACAGAATTTTCCCCTTGCTTTCACAGCGCACTGTGGTGGAGATAACCTCAGAGCACAAACAACCAGAGACCACCTTCTACTACACTTGGTAGAGCTCAACTTATTCAATGTATCTTTGAGGCACAACACAAACCTCCAACAGATACAGTACTGTTTCATATTCCCAGTACTGTAATGCAATATGTTCAGGCTTTGTAGAAGAGAAAGCGGTGCTCCGCTGGGAATCTCAGCGTTTGGATGTTTCAGTACCCAGTGTTACAGAGCTCATGATGATGTACACCAGTTCCAGACAGATACTAGTGTGTGATGTAGCTGCCTGCAGATATGCCTTTGGTTGCCTGCAAAGCAGTCTCTGGGGTTCAGGGACCTTTGGTGCTCTGTGCTCTACACGTATTCTACTACATATCATCATATCAGGACAGACCTTTCAGACAGAATCAGCTGCTGTACTGTAGGCTATTTCATACTGTATATGCATGAGAGGCTGTGTTTGTGTGTTATGTCTCTGGAAACATGTAGTTGAACATTCAGAAATGTTGTAGTTACTGCCTTTGTATGTATGTATGCATGCATGTATGTACCTGTGTTCATGTTTGTATGTGCTATACATACACACAACAAAGCAACATCTCTGTCAGCTTATCACCACCTTGCTTCAAACCTTTGAATCAGTAATGCCATCATCCAAGTCTCTGAAAATCTGGGGGGATGAACACCATTCCTCCAAAAGATGTTCCCTCATTTGGTGTTTTGATGATTGCGGTGGCAGAGTACTGTAACAAATCCCCTGTAAGTGCAGCGGTGGAAAGTAACTGAGTGCATTTACAGTACAGTGCAGTTTTGATGTCCATGTATTTTACATGAGTGTTTCCATTTAGTGCTACTTTATGCTTCATTTGATTACATTTCAGACGGATACTTTGTTCTTCACTACATTTACATGACAGTTACAGATACTACTTTGCAGATTAAAAAATGTCAAACATTGTCTATGATTGGCTTATAAAAAAGGATTCTTTATAATAGATGAAACTACACAATTGTAAGTAGTTAAATTTAGCTTAATCTTAGGCAAAAAAAATACTGCTTGCATATTAATGAATGGCTTATAATATCATATTATGATGCATATAACACTCTGAATTGGACCCTTGAATAATATCTATTTTCACTTTCACTTTTCACTTACTCCTGCATTATCATCTGTTTAAGAGCAAACATTTGCTTATTTACACGACTAGGAGATAAAGAGTAACATTTGCATTCATTTGGACTTGTGTTTGTGGCCACTTGATCAATTTAAATCCAATATTCATCCCTCCTGAGGAAAATGGCTCTTTAGTTGCAAAATTCTCTGCATCTTCATCAGCTATTCTCTAACTTTGTCTGTTTGCTGTGCAGTACTGGGCAGATCGCTTGCAGCTGTTTGCTGCATCTGGGGATGAGAGTGAGAGTGATGAGACTGAATCATTAGCCACCACCAGATTGAAACCAAAACAATGAGCTGAAGGAGGCTAAAAAGCTGAGCTGAGCAGATCCAAAGACTGGGGTGACAGTTCATTGTGGGTTTGTACCTGTGAGTGACTCCTTTCATATACAGTGAAAAGTTTGGACATACATTCCCTGTAAATGCTGTCATTTGGCTGCTTTAAGTACAATTTTGAAGACAAGACTTGTATTATAGTATTTTTTTCCATTGCAATAGTGTTACTTTTAAGTAAAAGATTGGATACTTCTTCCACCTCAGCATAGGCATTCAACAGATTTTTTTTTTTTACAGCAAACATTTTGACTTGTTATACTTTAGTAGGAGAAGCAACTTTAATGACGTCTCTGTTGTATTCAAGTGTCCCAGTAGAGACAGTGAGCCAACACGCACAATAACAGGACCTTGAAACTGAAGCAGCTAAATGGAATCCAGCCATCATTCATTTCATAACCTACACCTGTGCCTTTCCTACTGTTACATATAAAATGTCTCCCGTGAGAAAAAGCCCATGGCTGGATGCAGTAGACCTGTATGGAAGGATCGACATGTGTTATGTGTCTCCGCTCATTTATTCTTTTGCAGAGTGAAGAACTGCAGGCTATAACATTTGAACATCTACACTGTTGTTGGTTATATGCAGTTACTTAAAAATAGTGACTAATCCGATTTTATACTTCATTATGAAGATTGTCAAACTAAAAATCATAGCTTCCAGGTTTTCATATTCCGACAGCTCCTTAAGTTTAAAACACACCAATGTCAGCTTTTTACCTGCGGTGAAAGATGACTAATTTGGTGAATTTGAGCAAATAGAGAGATAAAAATAGTAATGTTTCTGCTCTTGGGATAAGCTGTCTAAATGTTGGCTCCCCTATACCTGATAACAAACTGTAATTTCATGACTTTTGGCTCAAGGCAAAGTCATGGGATTGACTAGAGAGTGGGATCCCAACAGCATTGTTTGTCATGGTTGCCCTTTGAGTCTCATTGGTTCATAAGTTTATTGCTTGAGGCCTTGTATTGTGTGGCATTTTTTAATCAATGAATAATTTCATTGGCCTCATATTACAGCTGTGAGCTCTTCAAGCTGAGCTGTACGTGTTGGAAATTGGTTTTGGAAATTACTATTTTTTTGTATTCATGGAAATGTCATATTTCTCCTATTTAAAGTTCCGACCTTTTCTGAGAAGTAATATTCAAACAAAATGCAGCTTTTATATCTCGCTCAATTGCTTTATTACAGACCTCTCGTATACCATACGCAGGAAAATGTCTGCATTAGGTGAATTTGAATTGCTGTCGTCATTCCCTCTTTTTAAAAGCACATCCAACGCTCCGCGGGCAGTCGGAAAAAGGACATAACTGAAAACTCAATGCAGCTTTTGTGTGTAGTTTTTAACCGCTGAATCCAGTGTTTTCTCCTTTTCTCTGAATGTTTCCAGGGCGTGATACAGTAATTGTAAAGGTATCAGGTGTAGCTTGAATCCAGAGGAAAGGTCAGATGGTGAATTAATAAAAACACGCCACAGTCAGTCTTGGCTTTAATAATGTCACTGTCTTAATTAACTCACCTATTACATGTCAGGCTGAAAATCCGTCTCCACTCAGAAAAATATCTGTGAAACAAGGTTAAATCAAAGTGACAGAATAGTTTATAGTGTGTGTGTGTGTGTGTGTGTGTGTGTGTGTGTGTGTGTGTGTGTGTGTGTGTGTGTGTGTGTATGTCTGTCTGTCTGTCACTGCCGGCTGTATGCTTTCATTACACTGGCAGGCTCCGTGTGAAAGTGTTAACGGAGGAGTGTTTCACACCTTGCCAACTGATGCCTCATCACAGTTCGGAAGCACTGTACTCTCTCACCCCTCTGGGATCATTGATGCCTCCTGGATCAACCTGATGACTCCACCATTCAAATCCAGTCCACGACATTATCAATTGATGTGTTTTGAAGTTCCTGTCCACACACACACACTTAATGTGTGGATGCAATACCTCAAACTTTGCTGGGTGGACTTGACCCGTCACTTCTTGTTCCCATCAAACCTGACATGAGGCTGCAGGGTTTCTGTACCTCACATATTTTGGTAGAGAGGATACAGAACACTCCATGAATAAAACACCTGTCTTTTTATTTTAAATATGATGACACACACAACGAATGCTTCTTTAAAACCCCAGAGAAATAATTAGTCCGTAGCTTCCATTATGATATGCTTCCGAGTGAAACAGAATATGTGCAGTTTACTTCCGAAATCTTTCTGATTTGATTGGATCATGCAGAAGTGGGCTTGGCTTAACAAACACTATGTGATATGGAACTGTTGACCTCCACCCACACCTCACTCATCAGTCAGGAGCCAGAGGATGAGGGAGAAATCAATAAATGTGATGGCAACCATATTGTTTGGACATGTTTTTTTTTTTTTGTTTGTTTATTCATGTTTTTGGTTTGTTTTTACCAAATGACATTAATCATTTGTTTTATGTGATAGGCTTGGTTTGATAGTCACCCAAAATTACATCTGATTGGATCCATATATGCATATGCCTCCAAGTTTAAAACATTATATCAGGATTTAATACACTCAAAACATTATTTTTTTTTTTTACATATATTTGACATATAACAAGAGATAATGGAATAAAAATTGCAAATAATTAAAGATTACTTGTTACTTTCATCACTCAGCTGTCAGCTCCGTCAAAGTTGCTAAATCCACACACTGCATCTTTTGTATTTAACACATGTAGTTAAATACAAACATGCAAACGATACATAGAAAATGAGACTTTTGTGGTTTAACAAGTGGGTAGCTCCCACTTTGGAAGGATTTACTGACCATCTAACAGCTAGCGTTAGCATAGTCTCAGTGACTTAGCACAACTCTCCATAAGTCCCAAACTCAGCTGCAGAATTTGCACACCCTCCAGTTCTAGCGTCGGGTGACTCCTGGGCATACCTGTGGCTAACGCTAGCAAGCCAGCTAAGCTACAACACAACTTTGGAATGTCCATGTGTTGCATTTCTTCTCCTCTGGAGCAGTCTGTCAGTTGGATGCAGAAAAGTAGCGAAGCATTACGGCGATTGGTAACTGTAATATACTCTATAATCTGACTTAAATGTAATTACAGAATTTCAAATTTTACAATGCTTTAAACAAGCATTTTACTGTAGTTTTCTATAGATTACATATTCATGACATAAAAAGCAACAGTGTTAAAAAAAAAAAAAAAAAAAACATCCTTGTTTAAATAGTTTAACTCAAAAGCATTGCTGTCATCACACTTCGACTCAAATGTTGCTAAACTCAGATTGGTGCACTGAAGTATGTGACATCACCTTTTTGAACAGAGCCATGCCCACTTCAAACCAGTGAAAAAAGCACAAACAAAAACACACAATCTCTTAATTTAAATAACCTCAATGCTGTTCCAACAACAGCAGAAAATAGCATCCTTATGAAGAATCCCATCACTCACAATATGTTGCTGACTGAGGAAATATGTTTTCAGGGCCTTTAAGTTAGCCTTTACAAGGAAATCAAAGTGTTTTGGCTCATAGCCCCTTTTGTCAAAGGGATGAAAACATTTGAATAGACCCAAGCTATTTTTGCAACTATTTCTTTTGAATGTAATAGTGTGGAGCAATTTAAACAGAAAGGGAAAAACACCACCTCAGTCTCAGAGCTTTGTAAGGAGCAGGAACGTGATTATTCAAAGCTGGACTGATAAGTCACACTATTGTTGTTCTCTAACCCATCCACGTACTGCAGACTGCCTCAGAGTAATTTGGAGCCAAGGGCAGTCACAGATGAATTCTCATAGTGATACACTGAAATACAAAATGGGTGCAAAAATAACTTATCAGTCTGGTTTCGAGTCTAGAGACCATAGCATAGCTAAAAAAAAATTTAAACTACATGATTTTTTTTGTCAATTCATTATTAAACTGCTTAAATAATTTTGATCTCTTGGTAAGAAGGTCCAACAAATGCCAGTTTGATTCATGGAAATTTAAAAAGCTCAATGAGTCATCTGATATCATTGAAAATCCCTTTTACATAAAAATAAAATTTCTAAACTTAAACCTCACAGCCGAGGCACATTTTCAGCGACTGTCAGACCATACCTTTCTATTCACATTTTCAGATTTATTCATTTATTTTTAACCTTTACGTCTATATGTTCTTGTAGCTTCATCATATGGTCACATCAAATTAGTCAAACAACCAATTAGTCGATCAACATAGAAATTAATCAGCAACTATTTTGAGACAAAAATGCCAAACATTCTCCATTTAAAACTTCTTAATTCAGAGGAGTTGTTGCTTTTCTTTATCTCATGTGGCAGAAAGCTAAATGTCTTTGTACTCTGAACAGTTGGTCAAACAGACCAAGCAATCAGTAGATGTCACAGGAAACTGGATATTAATCACTATTTTTGGGCATTCTATGGACCAAACAATTAATTGATTGAGTAAAATAATTTATAGATTAATTAGTAATGCAAATAATCATTATTTGTAGGCAATTTTAATATAATTTCGTGTTTTTGATGTTTTATTATTTAATTTTGATAATAATGCAAATGTATTTGTAACTTCATTGCATTGTGATTGGTCTACATTTGTTATAAAAACATGTCCCTTAATGGATTGCCTTGACAGCAAATGTGGAATGCATTTAAAGATATAAACATGATTTACTGTGTGTTGCTGTTCAAGCTTGTGAAGATTAGATTCTTTACCTCAACTGGTATCTACAGAAACAGTTTGTGTGCTCATGGTCACAGCAATTGTGCCATTTCACAATGGAACAGGTATGGAGTGTAAAGTCAACAGAGTCAATCAATGGTAAAATTCACACGGAGCTTATACTGTTTTTGCAGTTATTATGAAAATAATGAAAATACTTTGCCATTTTGAAGGACACACACAGTATGAAAAAGGAACACAGAAAGAGACAAAGCTCGCACAGACTGACATCAATCAACCTGCAAGCTTGTAATGATTTTATACTTTTTTCTGGGATCTTCTTGGAGCTGTTTCCCCACAATTTGTTTTAATTTTTTCCAGCTGCAGGGAGCTCCTCCATATCGTTTGTGCATTGCATTGTGGGGTAATAGTGTCCATCAACAGCACACTTCACTTCAACAGATGAAGTGAATTTAGTATGCATGCTATTATCTTTGAGTATGCTTAATTTCATGTTTCCATTGTGAACTTGTTGCATACTCAAAACCAGCTTCGAATTAATATGGGAGTGGATTTTCTGCGGATTTTCTCTTTCAGATGTCAGCACCATGGACAGAGCTATCAGAAGACTGCTGCTCTGGTGGTTGAATCTCTGGTTCCTGAAGGGTAAATTTATGTTCCACTTGCCTCCACAGAGACCCCTGGTTAGCACCACAACAGCACCCCTGAAGCAGGTGAGGATTAAGTAAAATGCTCAAGGACACTTAAGCAAGGTAAATGCTCGCTGTCACTGGGGCTTGAGCTTAGTCCTTCTGGTTGAAGGATGGTTACTTTACTCAATATGCAAAGACTTCTTTATTAGATCATGCAGAAACAGGATGAAAACGGGCTTTGGAATTGCTGTATTTGTGGTGAGATAGATTTAAATCAACAGCATTACCAGAGCATGTTTGATATGTGTCTCCAGGACCCCCCAAGGACAGCACCTGCTGACCAGTAATACCATTAATATTTTTTATCTTCTACGTGCTCTTGTGTAATTACCATTCTCCCTGAAGGCGAAACCTCCCTACTTGGCAGTACCCTTCTGCGCTTCTCTCCCCTTGATTCAAATACACACATACACAAATAAAGACCCCTTTTAACAGCTGGGATATTGCCAACCTGTGTTTGTGTTTCTGCTGATAATGTGCCACCAGTATATTTGTCACTCCCTCCTCAACACCACCCGCTCCCTTACTCCAGGGGGGAAATAGCTGTGCCAGCATATATACAATCATGGGCACCGGTACCACACACACACACATGGGATATCACATGCAACCTTATACACAGGTACATCAACAAGTACACCCTGTGGATGCTTGAATATGAATGTGCACACATGCGCTCTCTTGCACAATACATGCACATACACACTCACGGGCACCTGTTGAGAAACAACAACAATCAAAAAAAAAAAAAAACAACCAGAGAAAAGTAAATATTGAGTATAGCTGGAATTAATTGCCAGATGGACGTGCCATAGCTCTTGCTTGTGCATACCAGCCTAATTTCCCATTCAAATTTTACATTCATGTCTAATTAGGAATAGCTCTTTCTGTCTACTCATTATCAGTGTTTGACCTTTTGCTTTGGCTGTTTGAGAAGCTGAGCAGCAGTCGATGGGTGGCTGGTGATAATAGCTCGTCATTTAGCTCAACACATGCTGATTAAATAAGATAGGCCCACGCTGCCTTACTAGCCTGTTGTTCCCAAGGGCTCAGATGATATGGGGCACCTAGATGATACTTGGACAACGATATAGTTATAGTTTCCACAAGTGGAGCAAAAACATGAAGACATAACAAGATCAAACAGTCCCTGTGCTTACTGGGACTTTTTCCCCCTTTCAGATTTTACCCAGTCTCCCTTATGCAAAGTCTCATTGGTGTGAATTAATAATACCACTTCAAACAGATGCAAATTCATTGTACTGTGTCCTCTCCTGCTCTGACAAATGCTTAGGTATGTACGCAGACTCCATCCGATTCTGGTGCTGTGATTAATTCTCTCGAGAATGGAATGCCTATGCCAAAACTCTTGTGGCCTTTTGCACCTCTAAGTTTTATAAAGAGAGTGTTTACATAATATTGTTTCCTTGGACATTGCTTAGACAAGCTATGTGCTACGTGTCTTCACATCACAATATAAGAACATTATTTCACGTTATATATCTTAATTTAGCTTATAAAAACAAGCTGTGCACCAATACACATGAACACTTACATGCACAGATGGAGACATGCACGACACGCACACAAATGTTGGCAGGAAAGTAGGTTCGGTATGTCTTTCATAAGCTGTATCTGTGTGTGGGCTGCGGTGGAATGCATAAAATATTATTTTCTCAACAAGTCGAGGTTGTGGAGGAGTTAGTTCAGGAAGGGGTGGGAGAGAAGGCCAGGGGATATATAGTATTTGGGCAGCTGACAGCTGCGTGCGTGTACGTCTGTGTGGGTGTCTTGGAAACGGGAGTGGGAGTCACTGCCGTTTGAAATGCAATGAGGTGCGTTTGAAAGGCGCTCCTGTCACAGGTAAGCAGGGTAGCGAGAGCAAGACGTGTACAGTGATAAAAGGAGAAGAGGAGAAGTGCCCATGCTTTAGGGTGGCATTCAGTATCTGAGGGCTTTTTGCACAGACTGAGGAAAGCACTCAACACTACAGACGCTTAAATACAAAAGCCCCTGAAACATACACATACACTTTGATCCTTATGGGAATAGTCCTTAGATTTTAGGGGTCCAAAGTAAAAAGCATTTTTTTTTAGCCCTGGTTTGGGCACCAAAGAGCGTGTGCACATCTGTGTGTTGCTGCTTTGTTTAAGCAGAACAAAGACTTGATGCCATTGCTCAAGGTGATTGAGAGATGCTCTTGATGTTCTCTTCACTTTCATGCATACAGTAAGGATAAAGATATGCCTTATAAATCAATAATTCCAATACCACGTGCTCGGTGCCTGTCTTTGGTGCAGTAATGTCCTCCCCAGTATCATTCTGTGTCCTCTGTAGTGCAATCTCCACTCGCTCTTCACTAGCTATTGAATGTCACAGCACTGCTGGTTAAAATTATTGCTTTCTTTCAAATCCCCCTCAGTTTATACATGTGGATTTAACATAGAATTTATTAATGTCATGCCCTTTCAGGGATAGGACTAATTATGAGAGAAAGGCTTGAAGGAGAATGTGTCACGGAGAAGAGGTTATATAGCTGTTTCATCTGTCAACACTTTGAAACTGGTTCACGTCGTATGCACATTAGGGTTCTTACTGTTGGTGATTAATCAATAGATACCTCTCCATGCTTGCTTCTTTTCTTCCTTTTTCTTTTTCAGATGGGAAATTGATGACAGGCTTAGAAAGGACAGCCTTTGAAACTGCTGTCAAAATGTGTGTATTATTTGGGACAGATTATAGCACTCTTTTTTAGAACTTTCAAAACACTTATGTGGTTCCAAAAGTGCTAAAGTACCATCTGAAAGTAAAAAAAAGTAATAATTGAAGATGAAAATACTGGATCCCAGCCCGCAGGTTGAAGGCTGTGGAGGTGTAATTTGGTTGTGAAATGCTTGGAGGAAATGTAAAATGAAATCTGTGAGAATTTATGGTTGTGGAGTGTGTGCATCGGAAAGGTCATAGCTCTGTCATTTAAAAAAAGATTTCAATAAATGGTAGGCTCTGTCTCCTGTGAGACACTCAGCTGTATGGCTGACTGGGTGGAGCCGGAGCATTGGTGGAGAACAGGGGGGAGAGTGATGGAGCACATCCCTAACACCCTTCTGGAGAAAGAATACGCGAGTTAACTCACCCCTGGAGATCAGGAATCCACCACGAGGGCAGAATAATACTGTATTGCCGGTGCAGCTGGTGAGCATTGTTGACAGCATTGATCCGAGATCCCTCATTACAGAATAAGAGAAGAACCCCTTCAGCAACGTCACCCTGGAGAGGGATGGAGTGAAGCAGAGGGATTGAAAGGGGAGGAGGCTATAGAAGTGAGGAGGAAATAAAAAAAAAAAGATGAGAAATGGGAAAAGAGTGGAGGAAGCTTTAAAAGAAGGCGTGGTAGGAGGAGGCAAGGGCAAGAGGAAGATAACAAGAAAATCAGCAAAGGGAGAATTGCAGCAAAGTACTGAGAGGATAATTGTTAGTTTGTCGTTTAAGTACTCTATCCATCTATCTGAAACATGCAACAACCACCTTGTGTTCTATTTTGTACAGTGGAAGGATTGATCATGGGCCAATCAATCACAGACTACTAGGAACACACAGTTCCAAGGAGAAAAACTGTGTTGGCTTTGCAGTTTGCATGTACAAGGCTAAATAATGCTCATGGAAACTGCCTCCAGCTGTGAAGTGAAGTAGTGCAGGATACTTAAAATCCAATATCACTGCTAAGGCTTGAAGCAGCATCAAGGCACAGATGCATTACGGATATATCTCTTGTCTCACGCCTCTATGTAAAGTATAATATATCCCAGCGATTCAAGTTTCGACAGATGTGTCACACGGACTAAAGCGTGAGTTGCTTTTAATGGGTAAGGGGGGCGGGGGGGCGATATCAGGACCACAGACAGCTTCCCATCAAACTTATTCTCACTAGACTCCATCTTAGCATTCACAACAGCAACAGTAGCTTTCACTTCACTCTCACATCGCTTTTATGGAGTACCAGCTCTAAATCCACCTCTGTGCTCCCCATCCCTCCCTACGCTCAGCTGTGCTTCCATGTCATCCAAATAGGGCAGGAATAATTGGATCAGCAAATATGATCTTATGGAGATGGGGCTCTCCTATTTGTTGCCACTACTGACTTTTTTTGCCAGATGAGATCCCGTTCAATTAGGTTATATCATTTTAATGCAATTTACATTATAATCTGATGATATGAGATATAATGCAACTGACATTATGTCTGGAATGCACTCTAACCAGCACTATAGAGCATCTGTCATCCAAATGCAGGCACTAATGATGCTTATTAGCTTATAAAATGTCAACTCCACAAACTTTCCTTACCATGAAAGCTCCATGTGATAGAATATCATAAGTGCATGCCATTCCTATCCAAACTATACTCTCATGCTAGATGTTTTCAGATTCTTTCAATATATTTTGCCATTTTTGCTGGAATAATAAGCGATGGCTATGTTTCTCTTATAGCAAGGCCAATCTTCTTTCCCTCTCCACATCTATTATCTCTCTTTTATAGAACATAATGATAAAAAAGAATCACAGTAAAACACTGTGACATTTCAAATCTCTGCATTGAGCTGGTTGTCAAGGAGATGTCTCAGTGAGATGTGTGGGGCAGAAGAGGAACTGCTCTCTTAAAAGAGCGTTTACCCAGCCGCTGGAGGTGTAATGTGCCTGCCATTAGGACTGTGCAGGCAAACAGGGGGTCTCACAAACATACAGTTTTCCAATGCAGGGCCACACTTCCAGAAACTCCAAAGATCTTTGAACTCTTGATCAAAATACATTACCATTGTCTGCAGTAACCCAGCAAACATTGCTCAGACCGTGACGTTTTGTCCCTGGCCAAACATGGTTCTGGTCAGATGCCAAAAACAACAACATGCACATGAAATGCAAATAATGAAACTCAAGTCAAGTTTCTTTTTATGTGCACATATGTGGAATACAGATATGTATGTGTAAGTGTCACTTTCTCCTTCTAATGAATATTTGGTCTGGTTTAAAGATGGTTGTGAACAGATGGTGACTCGGTGTCATCCTTTCCACGTTCAATAAACGTCCACCTGGACCTGACTTCAAAAACACAAGTTTCGCTGTGCAACACATCTATAGGTGTTTTGTTTTGTATTTTTCATACAAAAACCTTTATTTTCAGTCATTAAAGGAGACCTATTATGCTAATTTCCAGCTCTACATTTTTATTCTGCAGTATTTTTCCATGATTCACAGTTCATAAAACTCCTTATTTATCTTATCCTGGCCCTTTATGCAGCCCCTCAATTCAGCCTCTGTCTCCAAGAGACAGTTTTAGCTCCTGTCTCTTTAAGCCCCCCTCCTGATTCACCCTCTCTGTTCTGATTCGCCAGCTTTCTGTAAACCTGTTGAGGGGCAGCGTATCAGAGTCATGTTAAGTTACTGCTGATGCAAACCCAACATTTCCTGCTTTACTGCTCCATATTAAAGACTTTTAAATGACTAAATAAGGGGAGACTTTTACTGTGAAGAATTTGAAATTGAAAAAAATTTGAAACTTGAAAAATGAAATGTGTTCCTCACTGATTTAGTGGAGCTTTTTTAGTGGTGCTAAAAACCAGTCGACACAACAACATTTGGAGATATTTGGAACTCTTTGTCCAGTGGATCAGTCAGAAAAAATCCAGGGAGGAAGAATACAAGCAGAAGCAACCACAGTGATGATGATGTTTGATGAAGAGCTGCAGACGACCAGCACACCTCCAACAGGCAAACTACTTATTTTACTTTGCCCTGCTGTGTAATGGAAAAACACTCACAGCATGCCAGCTTGACTCAAGGCATGGCTTGGTATGACTACCTCCAAAACAATGGGAAAATGCCATTATGTAAGTGGAGTGGAGCAGTGAACTTGTGTGCTGTGCGTGGAGCAGATGACTGTATAAAGACATCTGTCACAAGCCAATGTCGGCTCAGACTGAAAGTAGAAAAAAAACATTGGAATCCAAGTGTTCAGAGCAGTCTGAGCTTTTTGCTCAAAGGGCTTACCTCTAAATATGTTTACCTCGTTATTTGACACTTTTCTCTACGTTTAATATGAACATCTGACATTGTAACATTATATATATATATATGACTCAAAATAAGGAAAAACATAATAGGTCCCCTTTACTTGGTTGAGAGCAGATTGTCCTAGAGGAATGCCCTCTGCCCATAGAATCAATGTCATCAGGAATTATAGGTTAATAAAAGTTATGAAGCATTTATTATTGAGCCACATGTCTTCATCATGGATGTATTATCTTCATACTTCTGATAATTCATCAATTGGGAATTATAAGTTTTAACAGTTTAGCAATGATGCAGGCTTTATCTGGGTTAATAAAAGTTACAAAGCATTTATTATTCAGCCACATGTCTTCATCATGGATGTATTATGGATGTATTATCTTCATACTTTTGATAATTCATGTTTAGTGAAGTGTAGCCCGTCTTGTGAGAATACACATAGTTCAGCACAAGAGTTGAACTGAGGATGTGCAGTGCTGCTCGCTTTGAAAAGCAACAGTTTGCCGTGTGCTGGGTTTTATATAATTTATTATCAGGATTATCTTGAAAGTGACATGTTTTTATGATGTATAATAGACATCTGGGTCAGACAGGACATTAGACCATTTCAGAATGTGTAGCATATTAAGTTGTTAATCTGGACATTATAAGATGTATAAAGCTGGAGAATGCACGCTGTAAAACTAAACTTTAGCAGAATAGCTCAATAGACCCGCTGATGATGTCAATGACATATTTCGCATTGCTGGAACCATAGACATATATAGTAGGGTCCAAAAGTCTGACACCACTTTCCCATTGGGAAAAGTGTTCTCAGACATACACATATATACATATGTAGTAGGATCTAACCTTACTGTATATGTACATACTACATTGGCTGCTGGATTGTATGTCAATGTCACCAACATGACTGGACTGAGCAAGACTGCCTGTAAACAAAAAGTAAATGGGAAGCTGTGTTTTTTCTGGATCAAAAACTCTGTAATGTTTACATTTCTCGACTGATTTCGATGAGCTATTTTTCTATTCCAGGTTTTAGGATCTACATGGAGTAGCCTACAAAAAAAGTTTTGTCTCCAATTACTTAGAGTCTCAATAGTTATGCTGTAATCGTTGCTAGATGCTCAAGAGAGGAGTGTGTATCAATGTTAGGCTTGCAGTGGATGAACTTAATTACTTACTTAGCCTGCTTTAAAATCTCTGCTAGGTTGGTGGTTCCTCCCCTTCCTGCTGCATTGCCAAGATGGTGTCCATAGAGGGTGAGAAGTGTCTAGCATTCTACACTCAACCTTTTGACTGTTTTGAGTGCACCATCCAGGTACTCACAGTGCACTGCTTTTTGCTATACTTGTCAGTGTGAAGGCACTTATGAACTCAAAATAGCAAGTGTAAATATGGAAGTATGCAAATTGAGACACAGCGTATGGCTGGGATGCCCAGGAAGGACATCCAGCCCGATGGTCAGGTAACATCACAGATGAGATATTTTTTTCCTAGGATGACAAAGTCATGACCTGGCCTACTCTGGTTTACCCTGATATTCTTACCTTATCCCTAACCAATCTCACTCCTCATGCCTAAACCTAACCAACCCAACCAATGGAGGCAATGTGTACTGGTCAGTCAGAGGTAGAGTAGGGCAGATCATGACTTTGACATCCTGAGCCAAAAAGAAATTGGCACAAGTTCCATTTTGGAACTATTTTTAAACCATAATGGAACGTCTTGATTGGATCTTCAGCCAATAGCATTCAACTTCTCAGTGTTTGCTGGACATTGTTCCAAGAAACAGTCTCTTGCAGCAGCCTGGCAGCCACATTGACAACCCACACCCAGATGACAAACACACTGGTTATCTCTATGTCAGAGCAGCACAATTTTATCACACAGGCTTGGACCAAGTAAAGACCTCTTCCCTCACTGTTCTCCCTTGGATGATTTCGTTCTTTGCAAGGAACTGCTGGACTGCAGCCTCCATTTAGAGAGAACCCAGTGATGAAACTGATGGAAAGTGCCAAAACCTTTGTTGATAAAAGATGCATAGCTACTGGGGTGTTGGGGATATAGCGAGACACGCTGAAAGGCAGATAGACTGAAGCAGCTGTCAAAATGGTTGTTTGTAGCCCCGCGCGTACTGTGCTTTGGGGAAATAATAAACTGCATCATTAGAACCCCTGTCATTCACAAGTTGTTTGTACCAGTGACTGACTGGCTGTAAATCCCCACACCGATGCATCACACATGGAGCACAGGTCAGAATCATTAAGTGACTAATTTAGCAAAGAAAAACACATCTTATGAGATGATCTGCAGGTGTTATCACAAATCTGGCCCACTGCGGCAATAAATTAGTGTCATATTGCAATTTAGATTTATATGTGCAGCACTGTCACTTACATTTTTGCTTTGCTCCTCATCACCTGAGCCTCTATATTAGTATTCCCAACCATCAGCAGCTTCTAAAATGACTTCTAACTTAATATGGCTGATTTCTATAATAAAAAAATGCCTGTTGCACATACAGAAGCAATTAATTGTTTTTAATATTTGGGGAATATGCACTTATCAAAGCATCAGCAGTGAGAGAAAATACCAAACTTTCACCATGTGGCTATATTCATGAGTCAGCATTCCAGCACAGGACAACAGCCATATGGCATCACCTGAATGAGTCTAACTAGTGATCCAGACGACCTCCTGACGCGGGAAGGCTTGTGCGTGTTTGTGTGGCCGGTCTCTGCCACACCCCCTTCTCCTCGGTGCGGTGGTATGATCCAGGGATGCTGTTATAGCGGCACCGAGCCTCACCAGCAACAGCATCACCCGTCAAGCCTCCTCGGGTTCAACTGCGGCTAAACGCACCGCGCCGGGCTTCCTGTCACCGCACAGCGGAGCTGGCCCGCGTACAGCCCCTGCAAGGAGATCCCTTCCTCTCCGCAGAAATCGTTTCGTCGTCCTCTATCGGCATTTGAGCGAGCATCAGCATCAGCACCGCCGCCTCGAAGCCAAAGAAGCAGGCACACACACATATATAGAGAGAGAGAAAGAGAGAGAGAGGTGTCTCATCCACATTTAGCAGGAGTACCGCGTCTCAAGTCATACTTCTACCGGGGGAATTGCACCGTCTTCAGAATTTGCAGGGCTCTTATAGCATGGAATTGGACTAAAGGAATGGCTTCACGTCGGGAAGGTAAGCGACGCGTTCAGTTCTGGCCTTTAGTGGGCTCATTGAAGGGGGGATATCGGCTAAAATGTTGCTTGGCTAAACGAGGTTTGGATGCTGAGACAACGTGAGTTCACAGGAAAAGGTTATTATCAGCTGTTCAGATGTGCAGTGCGGTGCTATGGCCGGTGTGTGCATGCGTGTGTGCGTATGTGTGTGTGTGTGAGAGAGGCAGACATAGTGAAGGAGAGAGAGAGAGAGTGAGTGAGTGTGTGTATGTGTATGGTGCGGTTTTATGAAAATCAGTGCGCCTCCTTTGAAGTGTAAGGATGCAGACTTGTGTATGCAAGCCGTGTCTTGTTTGACAGCCAGTCTAAATAATGACAATTCACCTACAGTACAGTACGGCAGACTGCCTGCTTCATGTGTGCAAGTGTCGTATCGGTTTTGGTTCAGCAACGCTTGCAGCCTTGAGTTGTTTTGCTCCAGTTCCGGCTCGTCCACTCCATCTCCATCAGCACTAAGGTAGCCTAATGATGCCAACAGGGGCACCGGAGATCCAGGGGGTATAGATCTCTCTGACGCGTGCCTTCTGTCTCCCAACATCAACGCAGCCTACCGGGCCCGGGCTAGACACTGCCACCACTAAAGGGTCCAACAGGCACGTCATGATACATTACAGCACTGTGACTCAGTGTGTTACCAGATAAACAGCTGTTATATCCATTTTTACATCTCACAGATGAAGTTGGAGCCTTTTTGGAAAGATGCTGCAGCCGGTGAAGCCATTTCTTGACTAAATTATTGAGCTGCATGATATTTTTTCTTCTTCTTCTTCTTCTTCTTCTTCTGCACACTGGTGGTGTCTAAAATGTGTGAGGGTAAATAATTAATACCAGCAAATGTATTTTGATAAATCATAATTATTGTGAAGGCAGCGCAAATTGCACCGGGATGGATATGCTCGGATAGATTTAAATTAGACCTCCTCACTCCTCTCCTTCACAGTAGATTATAAATAATTGCTTCAAGTGAGCCACTGAAGGCACATTTCCAATAAATAAATAATGAAATAAGCACACAAATAAATAAATAATAAATATTTCAGTATAATTGTCTAAATATATTCCATTAATGAGAAACTCTCTCCCGGAGAAAAAAGAAAAACTCCCATACTTTCCAGCATGGTTTGTTAAGCTTGCTTTACTGGTCTGGGGAATGGAAAGGAGCTCTATACCGTTCATTTGAAAATGCAAATGCATTGTAATCAGAAACTACAATTTGTCAATATGTCTAATACATGGATCCAGTGCATTTCTCCTCCATCCAGCCTCTCTCTACACATCTTTCAGGGAACTGTATCGATGTTTGGATTGTTTCACCCATCAGGCATACCTGCGTTTTACCACATTATTTTTAAGACTTGAAAACAACAACAACAAAACAGCTATAATTACAAGTCCAGAGCCTACAGTACATGAGCTATGTTCTGTCAATGTATGTGTGTCACTGCCCTACCTGACGCTGTTCACATTGATGCGGGCACTGTGTTTAATTTTTCCTCGGCTTGCTTGTTATTGATAGTGATGATAAAAATGAGGCAGTCTGTATTTGCTCTTTTTGATTAATAGACAGCATCTGTGCACGGAGGTTAGGGATGACACACACACACGCACACACACCCTCTGTGTCTTTTTCACACGCTCGCACACACTAACCTGTACAACACACACACTTACAGTCACTCCAGTTGTGCACAGAAGAAGAAGATGATGTAGATGTATGGGACTTGGGGAGGTTGATGATTGTAATCCTCCATTCATTTCTTCCTCTGCACTGTAGTGCTTATGGGCAGTGTGTCATAGCTGGTGGCTGCTATTGGCTTTTCAGGTGTGTGTGTGTGTGTGTGGTTGTGAGTGAACTTGTCTATGTGGAGGCCATACAGGGGTGACGCTCTGGAGGTGGTGATGAACAGTGAGTAAGTGCATATCTGAAATGGCACACCCATTATGGCAACGCCTTCACAATTAGAGGACAAGTCTTGGTGAATTGAAATGTCACTCCACCAATTATATGCTGCGCACATGCCACTGATAAAGCATTGACATTTCTGTCAGTCAACCAACCAACCACATGACTAATCAATCAGTTAGATATTTAGGATTTTACGTTTCAACTTGAGCCAACACACTGTGGTTGCTCCATCCACAGCAGCAGTTAATGATCAGCGGTGCTGCTATATTAATTATCTCTTTCAGCTGTTCCACACTCACTTTTTAATTCACAGAGTTGTTGTTGTTAAGCCGGTTGTGCATATGGCGTTTTGGAGATCCAAAGAAGCCGCTCAGCTGCTTGGCTTGGAGTCCCATCATTATTTCAGTGCAACTTCCTGACAATTTAGGGCCTGGAGTGCCGATTGTTAGGATACTGGCGCTTTGCCTCGACTGTCAGCAGATCCTATTGTCCTGAGTCAAGAAACCACTAACAAAAAAGTCTTCACTTGCGTCTAATAATTTGTGTTTTTTTTTTTCTGAGATTTGAGTGATATTGCATGGCCTTTGGATAGTGCAGTACTGTGCGAGACAGCGGGGGAGTTCTTTTTGTTATCCAGCCCTGCATTATTTATGAATTTTCATTCCAGGAATGCAGGAGCCCCTGGCACTGTAATGCTCCCTTCTCCCATGGAATCACACACACTCACACACTCCCCTCGCTGCCCCACAAGTTCGCTGCAAATCTAAATTTCCTTAATAAAATCGGGAGGTCGTGAATTAGCGAGAGGACAACGAGAAAGGCATCAGACGTTGTTTATTATATTGAGTACAACACTTAGTGCTGCAGTCAGAGTTGAAGCTCGCAGGCAATATGAGGCCCAGTGGGACTTTTTATCCCCCTTCACTCTCTCACCCTCCCTCTCTGCATGTCCATCATATGGTAAGAATGTAATTGCTGGAAAAGCATAAAATGTGTCAGAACGTTCACCACCCTGCTGATAATTTTAAAGTAAAAGAAGACATACCAGGCCGCCGGACCACTAGACTTGCACACACAAACACTTAGAGATGTAACCATTGTACATCTTCAAATATTTACCTTCTTGCTGCAATGCTGCTCCATCCTCAAGAGGAATTGTTTAACAAATCCTGCAGTGCTAATTAGCGTTTCCTCTATTCATTCAGCTACGGTTGGACTCTGCAGAAAGGAAATTACCAGCACTGTGATTAAAAAAAAAAAATAGTGAAATACAAAAGCAATATAGTATCGCCAAATTACCCTATAAAAATCTCTTCCATAAAAATATGGTAGTGTTTACAGCTGTGTTCACAGTTAATGCACTTAACACAGCAAGGCATTCTTTGCTGTGCTAAGTGCATTAAAGCATTTGCTGATAATCAACAGTGAATATGATAATCTTCATTCCAACATATGGTCATTATTTCACTGATTGACACCAATTTAATACAACAGTATTCTGTGTTTGAAATATTATGTTTTAGCTTTACATCAGACTCCATTTATGAACATGACAGTCTCAAACCAAAATGTCTCCTGTTTGCTCGCTCTTATCTTTTCTTTCACTCACTAGAACTTCATGGATAAAAATATTTTCCTATCAGCAAGCGTTTTGTGAAAACTATGCAAGTCTATTTTGCTTTTTTTTCTCCCCCTCTCTCTATGATAAAGTGCCCAAATTAGTGCTGTCAAAATTAATTTTTGAATTAATTTGAAATATTTAACGCATTAAAAACAATTAACGTATTACGGTTTTTCAGAGGCGGTTAAAGGCTCCGTTTTTGAAGATTCTAGTATCATATGAAAGTAGACGAGGCATCTATTGGTACCAACCACGTCATCATAGCTTGTCTGGAAGTAAATAATGCTTCAAGGTTAGGCTACATTTTGGAGAAGGAAAAGGGTCCCTTTGAACTATCTGTGTGTGTCTTCCATGTGTGAATCACAATCTTGTTCTTTTTGTCATATTTTCATGGACTGTTGTGGATCTTGTTGAAATTCAGCTGGCACTTGAACATGGAACACATTTATTGTTGTTAATTATCATTTATATTAGTGCATATAAGAAATTATTGCCTTCTAAGCTGATATTTAATTTTAATGGCCTTGATGGTTTTGAAATTCAACTGGCACTTTAAAAGCTTGGGTTTTGTTATTATTATTTCTGTTATGCATATAAAAAAAAAATTGTCATTGTCCTTGATGGATTTATTTGAAATCTGTAGTCCACAGGAGAGAATCTGTTGCTATTAAACAATAGTATTAGAATTTAAATATACTTCTTTGGTGTTGATTCTACATTAATTCTGTGATTTTGCATCTTAATATCCATGATTACAGGCTTCAATATTAAGAAGGAAAAAAGCGATTCATCACGATTAACCACAGCAAATTGTGTGATTAATTAGTTGTTGTTGTTTTTTTTAATCAATTGACAGCTCTAATCCAAATAGTGTTTATTTTAGTGTTGAAACCAAAAGCAAGACCAACAGTAACAGAGAAAAAGACAGAAATAGTATCAAAACCAAAATCACCTTCAGTCATGAGTGCTGCAGACACACACACACACACACACACACACACACAAACACACACACACAGAGTATATACCTCAGGCGTTCTTCTTTTAAGTATTTGGCTATGTCTCATCTGGCATCTTCAGCTCACTATTCTGTCTTGTCTTCCTCCATTGGGCTATAGGCAAGAGTCAGGAACTATATACAGTTAAATAAGAAGCAGGGGGTTATGTGTGATTTGTATTGTGAAAATGCAATCACAGCCTCCCTTCACACTCCTCCACCTTCATCTCCCCTGACCCACCACCACCACCACCCCCACTACCCTTCCTTTAAATTCTGAAGACTGAAGGATCAGAACCACGAGAGGCTTATTGGTCAAGCCCACTCTACCTCTCTGTAAAATATGAGATTAATTTGTCGAGAGGAGTGTGTGTGTGAGAGAGCGCGAGAGAGTGAGAGAGAGTGTGTGTGTGTGTGTGTGAAGAGGAGTGCTGATGGAACACACCTAGCTAGAGGGCTGAGACCGAAGAGCTGTCAGCATGATGCCGATTGAAGTGTGCGGTAATTTTTGAGAACTTCACTTGTGTTGCACTGGATTGTGTCATGTTGCGAGGCGTTTCTTTTATCTAGTCCACCACCTCCTCTGTAAACATTCTACAATATGCTTTGTGGAAGGTTGTTGTTATTTGAAGCTTATTTTGCTGGATTGTGTAATTGTATGGGTGTCCATTTTATTTTGTCCGCCTGCTGTACAGAATTTGCACATAAACAAAACTGTATGTATATAATATTTAAACAGGCTCACACACATACAGTATAGTACACACACACACACACATACACTCTTGGCACGCTATCACTCACATTAAACACAAACACACACACGCACACACACTCTCACAGAAAGCACACCTACAGGGACTCATTTCTCACCGTGAAATTTTTATTAATCAAGTCAGTGGACAACTTTAGAAGAAGAAAAATCAATTTTTGTTTCTTCCCCAATTTATTACCACATAAATTGTCCTTCACTTCAGCGTGCGCATCTCGGTGTTGGCATCGAAATAATTAAGTAAAAATCCATTATATTTGCGTTGATTTTATCCCGCTTTTGTTGACACAAAGGACAAAAGGGAGTCAGCCAGCTTTTAGTGACGGCTGACGAGACGTACAGCAGCATTTCACCTTCAGTCTAATCAATACGGGAAGATTATCAGGGAAGGATTCCATCAAAATTGGATCTATCAAATATTCAGAAAAACTTCAGCGTGATCAATCCGAAGACAACACCTACGGCTTCTTGTAGCGACTGTAACACAGTGATTGATCTGAGAGTGGGTTGACCAAACACTTGCTACACAGCAGAAGACAATGAAACATCAACATCTCATTGTGCTCCTATTTGCACCTCAAGAACATGAATAATATCTCAATATATGTATAAGTTGCATACGCAGTTTCGTTGCATGCCTATGAAGTGATTTATTTAGCAACATAAAACACATTGACGGTATACTGTACATCTCTCCTTTAAACGAGTTCATCTATTTCCTGCTGACTGGTAAATAGCCTCATGTGTATCATCAGTAATATTCATGGCTCTACTTTCTAGATGATCATGAATTATTAACCCATAGAAAAGATGAATAGCTCCAAAACGGTGCTTGATGCATCTCTGTTGGAAGCCATGTTTTATACAACACAATACAGTACTATACTGTACTGTACTGTACAATAGAGTTCAATATGTTTTTCAGCGTGTTGCAAGGGGGAGTTGTTTTGTTGTTCAGGTTTAATTTCAGAATGAGTCTTGATCCACCATGAACTCTGGGATGTATTTCAAGTATGTGTATCATCACCCAAATTGACTTCTGACTGCAGAGACACGTATTCTCTGCCAGAATGCCAAGCCAAACTGCACAAAGAAAAGTGATTCGAGCAAAAAGCTCGATATCTACTCCAAGAAAATCATGGCAGCAGTGTACAACCATTTTTTTTTCAAGTAAAGCAGACCTAATGCATGTTGTCTCCAGATGTAATAATCCTGAAATCCCACATTTTACAGCATGCACTGCATGTCATCCCGACCCGATGTGCCTAGAAAAGGAATTGTTTGTAAAATTCTTATGTTGTTCTCTTAAATGTGCTCAGAAGGCACAATGATTCATCTGACAAGCAACAAAATGAGAAATGCAAATTTTTAAAGAACATGCCTGATGTAGTTTTGCCTAGCAAATTTTTCGAAAGAAAAGGCTGCAAATGGGAAATAAGATGTGGGATAAATGAAAAACAAAGCACAGTATATGGTACTGAATAGAAAATTTGCTTAAAATGACTACATTTTACAGTATGTGCGATTGATTTCAAGCTTAAATGATTTGTTATCTAGTGAAACTGTGACACACACATAGGGGCTGAAAACATCACTTAGATTTCTAACAACCTTGCATTTATACTGTACTTGGTGGGTTGAATTCCCATGTCTGTCTGAGAGCGTGGATAACCAAACCATATGCTGTAACCTTGAGGTGCATTTATGGTTTCTTTACACTGAACAGGCATATGGATGAATGTATTCAGCCCACACACATTTCTGTCTCATCGACTCACAAAAGAGCACTACCTGGACTACGGCCTTTGTGGAGCCGCTCCTCTTTTTGTTAGGGAGCATTATCCTGTGCAAGGCTGCTGAGTTCTGCCAGTGTCTCTTATACCCTGAAAAGCGAGAAAATCAATAAAGGCAGTGCTCAGGATGTTCACTCTATGGCGTCTTTATGGTGAATGCTTCAAACTTTTGTTGACAAAGAGGAAAACATATTAACAGTACAGCTATAATCATTTTCACAATAATTGTCTATTACCATTACCTTCCATTTCAGTTGCCGTCCAACATCCGTCATCTCAGTCCATAAAGCTTCCCTCAAGGTGCTTTATACACAAATTGCATACTTTTGAACAGACAAACAAATCTCATCATGCTGTCACCAGTAAAAAAAACAATATACAGATGAGAATATACAGAATGAACTCTCACAGCTAAATGATTCTTTAAAACTTTAGTCTTGGAGACATGGCTCCAACTTCAACTCCTACGCATAAGTCTTAAATAACACTTTTGTAACAACTTAGTCCAAAATACATAAAATAAATACCTCTCTCAAGCAACTGTTTCAGTAAACACTCCTCCTCACCTATAACACTGTTCACATATATATATATATATTCACAACCCAACTAGCATACATGTCTGTTCCTGGTTATCACCTGAACCCACAAACCAATATTACCTTTATGATTCTTGATACTCAAAATGACATTTGTCCTAGCAAACATGAATAAGTTATATAAAATGTCTCTGTGCCTTGATAACTTCCTCTGTTCCCAGACTAACTTTCACCCAAAACCCACGGCTCACGCAGTCTTTCCACTTAGTGTAGCTACACTGAAAACATGTCGTGCCGCCATTGCTAACTATCTGTAGCAGTTGCTAACACGTTAAACTGAACTCAAAGCATTCACCATCTTATTTGACACATGTCAGCAACTTTAATGTGTTTTTCATGTCTTAAAAGGGAGAGAATCAATAAAGATAGTGCTCACGATATTCTTTATGGAGAATGACGCAGCGGGTGTGAGAGCGCCCTCTTTTGGACTTTTAGAGACATAACCAGTCAATCACCAAGGACAGATTTTCCACCATCTACTGGGCAGATTTAGAGGCTTGCCTCGATTTAGATCACAGACTATTTTACCGTTTTTCATCGGCTTATATATTTATACAGGACATTTTCCCTTCTTTTCCCTTTTTGCATTACTCCTTTTGGTGTAATCTTACTAATGAATTCCACACATGAATTTCTGTAACTTCTCTGTAGCTGTTTCTAATCATTTCACATTTTCAAAAAACGAACAATACATGTTAACCTTTAATTTATTGAACTGATATGTGCGTGAACTTTAAATTATTGAACTGGCGTGCACATGAACTTCAATCCAACACATGTCCTGAGCCTGCAAGAGGCCAGGAGAATCACAGGCGAGGTGAGGGCTGAGAACAGATCTGAGGAGAAAGAGAAGCCACAGGGAGCGCTCTGGACTTTCGGATTGGGAACATCACAAAAATCCTTCATCTCCCACGTACTGCCTGGGTTTTCCAGATGACAAGCGTCACAATGTAACATGTAGATGGCAGATTAGCCCACTTAGCATTCAGAAATCAATCTGTAATGCTGCTCAGTAGCTAGTAGTAGATCTTTTCTGTTACTCCTCTGCAGGGATAATGCTCTTTACTCACTCATCTCTCTGTAATCAACAACTTCATAAAGGAGGTGCGCAGGAAATACTGTCTAATCACCAAATCCAATTTCTGGAATCAATGGCATTGATTTATCAATTAATTCTGCATCTGTAATGCTGCCACTTTGCTTTTCTTTGGGTGTTGGAGGTTTTAGCGGTCAAATGCATTATTGAAAGAGGCTTTTTACCAAGAAGTGGCTGATGCAGAGAGCTTAGGAGGTTGTCAGTCTTGATGTAATGCTTTATTTGCAAAGCGAGTTAGTGTGAACAGCCTTTTAGTCCTTCCAGGAGGACAGTGACATGTATTTATCTTGCAAGAGAGGAGGAATATCAAATGTGTTGAATAAGGCTTTGCCTTGTCAGGAATATTGATTAAGTGGTTTTGGGTGGTGTCTCTTGCACCGTGTGTGTATCTGTGTGTTTGTGGTCAAATGTCTGTGCGTCCTTGCAAGTTAATGTGTTGTGTTGTGCATGTGAATGCGTATAGGGGGCAATTGTGCTGTTGCGTATTCTCGCCTGTTTTTGTTTGCTCCCTGGTCTTCTGGGGAATCAGCAGCGGGCTTTAGATCAGAGAGAGAGAGAGAGAGAGAGAGAGTAGAAGTGGATATCATGAAAAGAAACGGATACTCTGGTAAGATGTAGTGGGGGGGGGGGGGGGAAGTTATACCTTAGTCAAGATCTAAAAGAAAGAAAAGTTTTAACTGTAGTCAAGATATAAAAACGGTCTTTGAAAAGTTAAAGCAGCTACTTCCTTGCTCTAGGCCACATTCAGAGGGCATGAATAGTGTAGGACCTTATGGATCTCTCCACACTGCTCAGGCATGCAGTGCCGATGTGAGATCTGACCCATGTACACTATAAATAGTCAAATGGTCCAGGATGGTTTCCTTGCTCCTGACAGCTTCTGACAAGAACTGATCTGCTCTGCGAGTGGACTTGGACACACACACACACACACACACACACACACAGACAGACAGACTGATTTCCACCGCTTCTTTGTCACGCTCTCATTCCGACGTTAGTGGGCACACATTCAAACTCGCCGGCGCTTCCGTGTCACGCAAATGACTCGCTTTGTACATACATGCATTAACCTTGGGTGTTACTGTGTGAGGAATAATGGAGGTAGGCAGCACTCTGGTGGCTGAATGGTTAAGGCGGTGCAGGGAAACAACGAGCGGGGGGTTCACACAATACAATCTTTACTGGCCTTTTCTGTTTCTCTATGGCGTGTGGGTGTTCAAGTGTGTTGTTTGTCAGTGTGAATGCTATAAGAGTGCGTGGGTGCAAGGGCATTGAGTGTGTGTTCGTATGTGTTTCATCTTTGTATCATATCAGCATTACTGCACTGTATTTATGATGAGGTCTAGTTGTGTGTGTGTGTGCCAGTGTGTGTGTATATACTACTGTATGGGTTCTGCTGGTAAACTCGGCATTAGCGGCAAGAGATTTCAGGGTTGGTCAGCTATGAAAGCACAACTACGTGACGAGAGTGCTGCCGCCCACAGATAGCTAGCCCTTATCCACTAATTAAAACCTTCTATCACTCCACGTCTCACTTGGCAATCTCTCTATCGTTCAGTTCTCCCGTTTTCACTGTTAAATCTTTCCATCGCTCTTTTTTATCCTCATTCTCCATTCATCCCTCCTCTCCTGCCAGGTGCCGAGGGCTCCCAGCGGGCATTGTTTTGTTGTGTTTCGGGTGGTTTAGGTATAACAGGGTCCTATGGGTCCTCCAGGGTCTCTCGTCTGAGGTGTCCCTGTCATATGCCTCAGGAGCCATGGTGGTGCTAACGAATGGAACAGATATCTCTTTAAGCCCTATCCCACCATCTTGCCACACACACATACACACACACACATACACACACCCTCACTCCAGGAGAAGCGTCTCACTCTGACAGCTCACTGTTTACTCTCGTAGGACCTGTAACCTGGATCTGCATTCGCTGCTACAGACTGCATCTCGATTCCTTCTGATGATTAAGCCATTGTAATGGCAGACAAAATGAGAACCTGCAAACAACACCGGGATTGTCACTACTTCACTTCGGAGAGCATCTGCAACGTCGAGTTAAAGTTTTATGCTTCAATATGAATATATTTCTCAAGGTTTCTCATCGTCATTCCTGCGGCTTGCGAGGCCTGTTTAGCGAGCGGGATTAGCTCGTCTCTGTGCAAACAAGCTTCATGGAAATGTGCAAAGGCCAAAGCTAACAAAGAAAGTAGCTCCCTACTCACTGGGGGTCTCCAGGCTGTTATGAAAATAAGACCTTCTCTGCATGGTGGAAATGTATTTGTAATCCTGAAACTATGCTGTATCAATAATCTGAGGAGCTAATATTGTTGAATGGCACTCTGCTCTCCCCATCCTCCTTGTTTATTTACCAATGTGAAACTCAATTTCTCTGCCTCTGCCTGGCCCCAATCCTCTCTCTGCCTCTCTCTTTTTTTTTTTTTTTTTCCATTTTGCATGCCCTCTCTTCCTGTTTTCGCCGTGATTTCAGCACATTCATTTGAGATTGGAAAGTGTAAATCGGTTTTGACTCGTCCTCATGGTCCTTGCCTTTACACATGACAATCTCCGCCGTAGCTGCTCGTGTTTTTGTTGTTGTCGTCGGACATCTTAGGGACCCCGCCCCTCTGGAGATGGCTTGGAGCGTAAATCCTGTTTAAAAGCAACTGTGTATTTGAGCCTCTATCACTTCTCTAAGCAGATTTGTGAAAACAGCCTACTGGTCTATGGTTGTACTGTTTGAGTAAATGGATGGATAGGAGGGGATCAAGTGGGTGAAGGGTCCCATTAGTTATTATTGCAACTGTGTAGTGATGGATTATCACTCCCGCATGGTTGTATGTGTTGTGTGTATGTTGGAGAGAGAGAGAGAGAGAGAGAGAGAGAGAGAGCGGGTGATAAAGAGACAGAAAGAAACGGGTTAGCGGTAGATGAGGGGAGGAGGGCGGGGGGCAACAATGTAATGCGAGGCATGTGTTTCACTCAGCGTTGTCACTTTGTATTAATTTTAAACCGAGCGGTGAAGAGTTCATTACACTCTGATGAATTATAGATTAGCATTAAATTAGAAATAAAATCTAACAATAACATATACATACACTGTCACTGCATATTTTCACTGTTATTCCATTAGGAGAGCACACAAACAGACCCGAGATGCATCTCGATCTCCAACTTTGTTTTTACAGTAATACTGTATTGTTTATTTAATAAATTGATATTCTATTGAATAAATATACAGTAGTGTACGGTGGTTAATAGAGTAGGTTGGGATGCATTAATAAATGAAGTCCATGAATTTTACATACATGTGTAGCACCTCGACACTCTATATTGTGTACAAGCTGCTATAGCTAACTTTAGACTGAAATGATGGAGTGTTTGGGTTTGGTTTCCTCAGGTAGCTACCATGAAAGCTTACCTGTTAATACTCAATACAAAGAAACTGTCAAAGCAGTAGATGTATTCACATTGACTATGCTGTATTTTAAATAACTGACCCCAGACAGCTCTTTTGAATGAAAGGGAATAACAATTTACTGACTGCTTTTTGGAATGTACAAATAATATTTACTCATTTAGTAGAAAGGAAACAAAAAGGCTAATAACCCAAATTACACCTGTTTAAAATAAAACAGTCATGTCTGAAATAATATTAAACAAAATGATCTTTACCAAGAATAGCAAATCAATTAATTACCTGAAAAAATATGCAGGAAGAACTGGCTTATTAAAAAAAATATTACAACGCAAAACTTAAATCCCCTCAGATTTCTTTGAATCCCTATTTTTCCTCCTTTTAGCTCCATTTCTCTACAGCAGACTCAAGATCAAATACTTGACTAGGCTCTAAACACCACAGTGGGCCCACAGCACACATGCACACACTCACACACACATAAAAATAAAAAAAAAAAATAGAAGAAGTTGCAGGCCTGAGCGTTGCTCTCAGAATCCTTATCCTCAGCAGAGCAAAGACACAGAAAGTCCAACTCACAGTTCGGCATCAGTCCTGGAGAAACAGTTTGTAGTCTGAGAGATGAAACCACAAAGCAGCAGAGGTGCAATCTTTGACAGGAAGCACACAAACAGTCCTTTCTGGTCAACAATGGCATCCTCTTAGCTAGCGACTCACTAACTTTAGCTTAGTACAGACACATTCACGCAAAACATTCACCCTAACCAACTGTGATTATTCAAGAAATGCACGTTATTGTCTACAGCTACAGTTTTCTGCTGTTTACTGAAATATTCAACAGGCAATCTACCCAAGCGTTTCTTCCACTCCATGTTTCTTCTCTCCTGCATTTTTTTCTAACCCTGCCGTCTTCTTTACCTACGGCCTGAAACTAAAGGCACAATCTGAGTTTTTTTTATTAAGTTTACCCCACTGTTTGCCCTCAGTATTGTTTAACTATTTATTCCAACTTTATTAGGAACTAACCTGTTTTATTCTCTTTCTTTTACACTGGGGCTACGGGTGCATGGAAATGATTAAGATCAGTTGTCAGTTGCTGGCAGTATACTGATGCAATCAGCGAAGCACTTAGTTAGGCAGCCTCACTAAGAGGATCCCTCAGTGCAATGTGTAGTCCGTTGCTCTACATGTACATAAAAAAATGATGAGAGCTATGATACAAATCTTGTAGTGAAGGTTTTGAAGATTCTGCTATTAAAAATTTACTCTAGCATGGTGCTAATTATTTCAACATCCTCAGACCTTTCCAGGACTGCCCTTGTCTGTTTTCTATGAATAGTTACTCATAGTGAAACTCTGGCGCCCGCTATGCCCCGAGGTAGTTGTTCCTCAATTCCACATCTAGTGTGGTGTTGTGCTCAGGTGGCACACTCTGTCTTGTCCTACAGAACGCCCATGTGTCTTGTTTGAAGTGAGCTTGGCTCTAAGAAACAACCTCCAGGTTTTGACATCAAAACCAAGAATCAGCCCCCCTAATGGGCACCCCACTGTGGGCTAGAATTAGCTGGAATAACCCCCGCCAGCAGGCTTACTTCTCTAAATGCAGGGGCCTCGGAGGACGAGATGGAGGGTGGAAAGCGTGTAAGGTAGGGGAGGAAGAGAGCGAGGATAAGAGGGAAGGAGGAGAGCAGAGGCAGACCGGCGCAGAAACGATGGATGGTGAAAGAGGAGTGAAAGAGTGAAGGGGATTAACCAAGATGTGAAGGTGAAGTGTCCATTTTACATTGTACACGTCAATATACAAGCAGGGCTACATGTACTGAGCAAAACGTTCGCTAAACTGTCTTCGTGCACGCTCACGTGTATGTTTATGTGTGTGCGTACGTGCGCAGACATGATGAGGGAACAAGATGGTGCGCCTGTGTGCAGGATTGCATGCTTTCATTCTTGCATGTAAGTGTGTGACAGACATAAAACGGGACAGAGAGCCTCTGTGGAGACAGACAGCAGTCAGCGCCTGCAGCAAGCTCAGAGCTCACAGGGTAATGTATACTAGCTCCTCGCTGTACCAGAGAGAAGGTGACACCAGTCAATCCCTTTCTGACAGGGCAGCTGAGATAATAGCGGGCTTTGATTCCTTGCAATAACTCCTGCCAATCAAAATGAAAGGCATCGTGATTGCAGGAAACCACAAGCGTGTGTATGTGTGTGTGATAGTCGAAGGAGCTTACAGTATACTACAGTACGGATAATTGGATAATTGGACACAATATGCGGTCGTGTATTTTAAAGGCATTGTTATGCTACGTCTTATCATTAAAGAGAAAACAGAAGAACAAGACGGAAGGCGAGACAAGTGTAGAGCCTTTACAGATCATCTGCGCTATGATAATATGGGGATGGGAGGAGGGAGGGGGGTGAGAGTGGGATGAACGTACGAGCGACCCGTTTTTTGGCTCTTTGTTGTTAGGGGTCAGCGGGCGGTCTGTGTGCCCGCACGTGTGCATGCAAACTCGTGCGTGTGTGCATGTGCATGTGCATGCATGTGGGGAATGAGGAGGGTGAGCGTGAGGCCAGGGGAAGGAGTCTTTCAGGTGGAATAAAAGCATTACTGCAGTGGTAGAAAGGTCAGCTGTAAACTTGTATCAGACTAGTGGTGATCACCCTGTGCTGCAGATCTCTGAGGTATTGAGCAGGCACGCTCTAATGGCTTTGATATATGGACTACAGGACTCCCTGAAGAGGTCAATACCATAGCACTTTGTCTCTATGAGCAATGACCCTCTCAAGCTCCATTTAGAAGCTTTATATCTGCAGGAAATAGGCTGGAAAGGCCTCAGGCAGGGCACAGTGAAAGAGAACTAATATGAATGAAGTATTTTCTAATCACTTCTTCTGTGCTCTAATCGTTGTCCCAATCAATCATTAGTTATGGCAGTATAAGCATATTGCGCCGGACGTTATCAGAAGTAGATTTTGATGTGGTTGAGGGAAGAACAAGGGAATCTGAGCTGAATGGAACTGAAAGAGCTGATTTATCATTACTCAATTTGAGAGGACAATGACACTGTAAAGACTGGTGTCTCACAGTGTTTCATCATTACTTTAGAATCTGGTGAGTCACAGTGTTTAATGAAAGTGACAGACATGGGTCTCAGCTACAAATTTGTTGATTTATCCAGAACTTGTCAATGGTTGTCTGTAAAAGAGAGATAAAGCTTACAATAGCTGGAGAAAACAGAAACCACAACTGACAGAACAGAACGCTGCGCTTGATTTTGGCCAATTTCTCTTCAAACACATCCGGACATAATGGTCACCACAGAGGTCCCCTCTGAGTGTATTGATTTGGAACTAGCCTTTGGTGTGAAATATTAAAGAAGCCAAATACTGTTTATGAATGCCCGCTGTAATTGGAATGAGCAGATGTTGCAATATTGTTCCGCTGTGTTCAATAACACACTTCTTGTGCTATTTTTCTCCCCTACTTTGTCTGTTCACTCCCCTGTTCCCTTTCATTTCCCTCCGCCGGCTCACCCTTCCTCCTCCTGGCTGTCCTATCCATCCTACCTTTCCTACCTTTCCCGCCATTTTTCTTTCCTCTCCCGCCTGTAGAGTCTGTGCTCTGTGCTGTGGCTGTGCTGAGTGACTAAGCGGAACCCTACAAGCCATGGAGGAGATGGACAGTAAACCCTACCAGCCGTTGTCGAAGGGGCGCCATGAAATGGAGATGTCGTACACCAGTTCGTCTGACGAGAGCGAGGACGGCCGCGCCCACCACCGCTCCTACACCTCACGCGAAACCCTGCCTGACTACACACACGAGCTACGCCTCACCCTTGGTTCACACCGGGAAAGACAGAGCAACTACAGCCAACCCCAGCCAGGTATCACGCTATGTGCGGATGCTCAGGGCATGCTTTGGAAAGATGTATTTACCTAAAAATATACATCCACTGTTGCACAGATGCTGCATGTGGACTCAAATGGATACTGGCACAAAAAGACATACATATACTGGAGCCAGACACACACACACTCACAGAGGTCTTTAAGAGGGCCTATGTGAATTACCTATTACAGTCCACAATGAGCCAGAAGGACAGTCGGAGGCAGCCAATTACCTCTTCTCCACGGAGGTGATATTTCTCTCCCACAGCTAAACTAGGTCAACCCCAAACCTCTCTGGCCTCACCTGGGGTGGAACACCACCCTTCATTACACACACACTCACAGATACAGACACGGGCGGACATAGGCACACATGCAAAGGCACATTGACACATACACACCGAAAAATTCTCCCCTGCCGGTGACAGGAGGAGAAATGGGCCAGTGCGTGCTGTGATGGATGGCCTTTATGCAGGTCATGTGTGGTGTTAAGAGAGAAGCTGTACCTCATCAGGAGAACGCCGCTGTGCAGGGTTCATAGTGATCAATAGATACTCTTTCCTTCACCCCAACCTCCTGCTACTCTGCAAGACCTACCCACTATGCTAACAAGCAACATTAACCATTCATAATTGTTACAAGTCCTGACAAGCAAGCCGCTCCGGGGATTTCATGGTTTGAATGCCACCTGCTATGGATTTTGTCGTATTGTTCGGCATACAGCAACCCATCGATGGCCATCAGTCATCATTGTGTTGTTTCTGTATCTTCCTGAACATTGTCAGTGTCAAAGAGAATTTTGCCTTTTTCAACAGTTATTCTGCCTTTCTGTTTCCATAACAAACAACATCCCCTGACATCAGTGTCATATGGTAAGGTGCAAAAGACCCCCCAAAGCAGCCTTTGAAATGTCAATGGCAGCCGGTTCTGCAAAGCACATCTGTTCATCTTTGGGCTACAGAGTTATATATAGTATACCCTACCTAAGTTACCAACTGTTAAGAGGGGACATCGCCTCCAGTGATGTTTTTAATGGATTACCGTGTTCCTGACAAAGATCAGCCAATTCATTTCTCCTCTAATTCCCAGCTCATGTTCTTTATATTTTCCTTCATCTTTTAAACCTCCACGTCTTGCCATCTCCTCCCTTTTTTTCCCTTTCCTTTCCTTCCCTCCCATCTCCCATCTGTTTATTTTCCCTAATGTCACGTATTTTTCTCTGTCCATTTAATTCAACATCACCTCTTTTCAGAGACATATCTATGTTCTCTATATAAGATTTATTACATTCTCTAGATTAGACTCATCGCTGTATCTGTAGCTCAGTGACCCTTCATCAGTACTGAAGACGGCTGAATAACGTCATTTAAACTCAGTGTAATTCATTCAAGGTTTTCAACACTGTATTTACCAAACCAGAAATTAATTACAAAATAAATGTTGAGTTAGGGTTAAGGTTAACAGAATCTCATCATTTGAGTATAAATAAATGTATCGTTATGAAAAGATATAGTACAGATGCTTATTTATGGGTCTTTTGCCACTTAAATACATCATTTAAATGATATGATTAAATGATTTTGAGTGTAAGTTTGGAGCAGGTGGGTGTTGGGTGTTCGTTTTTTTTTTTTTTGGGGGGGGGGTGTTATTATTACCTCTTCTATTATTAGGGTGTTATTATTTCATACAGCTAATAACACTTAATGGTGAACAACTTTACCACCTCATCTGCATTATGGCAGCTGGACAGCAAGATGACACTGTTTAGAGAGACATCAGTGAGTAAATCAAACTGAATCCTTACAGGATTTTGAAAAAGTGAGCAGGACACATCCCCTGCATCTGCAGTGAAAACAAAAAATAGATAGTGTTTATCTTCAATTACATTATGACCCAGGCTGTTTTAGCTGACATTTTGGTTTTTGCTTATGACATGTACTTAGAACACCGTGTGAAAGTACTTATATTATAAAGTCAATTTTTTGCTGAAGTAAGTCAAGGGCAACTGACTGTAATAGCAGAAAATGGGAAGTCATTCAAAAATATTATTTTCCCTCTAATCACCAGCGAACATCTCCTCTCTCTTTTCTTCGTGTGTTATAAATGTTTTTTGAAACAAAATGGCTAGTCTTTTCAGTTTCCCGTCGATCCACGTTTGTTGCTAGGAGGAAATAACCTATTTTCTCCTGAATTGCCCTCTTGCAGCCAATTTGAGCTAAACAGTAGTGGGCAGTGGTGACCAATCTCGCGCCAGTTTAATTCCAGAAGAACAGTGGTGTGAGCCACAGTTGGTCCTGACCCCATCAAACAGGCACAGCAGGACACATCGCTGGTCAATGGAGTGGTCAACAGGACTGTGGCTTTTATTGAAACACTGCAGTTCTTGTTCAGAGGACCTGATCTAACCCACATATTAACTGCACTAAGTGAGAAGAAGAGGAAGTCTTGAATTCTCGGTATTCAGTAGAGTCTCGATGGTACCATGCTACTGTAGTACCTGTATAGATTTCAATTTATGCCTTGATTTTTTTTAAATTACATCAGTTCCATCACTTCCACTTATACATTCTAAATAGAAAACTCAGCTGGCGAGGAAGAAAATTTACTCAACTGCCTATAGAGAGAGAAAAAAAAAGTAGAGCTCAATTGAATTGAATTGAATTGAAGTGTAACCAGAGGACTAACACAGTATATCTGATGTTCTCAGATAACAGGTTGATGCTTGGGATTGGAGGGCGTTCTAATACCTGAAAGCATATGAGACTCAATTTTTCCCTCAGTCTGAGTCAATATTAATAAGGTTTGATCTTTATCTGATCTCTTCACCCCACCAAGGAGAATATAGATGAGATCAGTGCTCTGTTTGAGCAGCAGTTCAATACATCTCAAGCGCAGTAACACACATCAGGCAGTCTGAACAGGATATAGCCTCACTGCAAATGGTTAAGACGAACCGAGGGTGGCATTTTGATTTGGACTTCTGCTGCAAAACTTTTAATAAATGCTTGCTCAAAATAACAGCCTGTCTCTTGACATAATTTGTGAGGTGTTCATTGTTTGGCTTGTAAATGCCTTTCTCTAACAAACACCTGGTCAGCTTAGTCACTGAGGCAAATAAAAACACATGCCAGTATCAGAGGCTTTACCGGTCTATGTCTTCATGATCTCACTCTGCATGTCTCCCCATCTCTCCGCCTCTAGATCTAGATTTCTGTAAGGCTGGGCAGATGAGGAGCCCAGACTACCACATCCACCCACAACAGCAGCAGCAGCAGCAGCAGCAGCATCAGGAGGAGGAGGAGGAGGCACTGTGCTCCGGACCGGCCGCTCACGTCCACAGCCGTGGCTACTCCCTGGGCGTGGGTTCAGACGTGGACACGGAGCCGGAGGTGGACCCCTCTCCCGCTCACGGCCTGCAGCACATGTGGATGCGCGGCTTGAAGTCCGAGCAGAGCTCCTGCCTCACGAGCCGCGCCAACTCCGCCCTCTCTCTCACCGACACTGAGCATGACAGGAAATCTGAGCCCGACAATGGTGAGTGGAAAAAAAGCTCTCTTCTCACTCTACACTCACTCTACCCATCAATGCCAGAGGAATATTTTAGCTTAGCAGATAATGTTTTGCACCTTTCATGATTCATTTTCGTGCATGTAAGAAGCATGCAGCGTGTGCTGGAGTCAGGCTATTTCTGTATTTTTCCTCTCTGACTGTATTTCTCAATACATCCTCACACTGTCATATTGTACAGAGAAAAAAGATTCTAACCAATTAATGCAAAGAAAATCAACATATAACATTATAACTCTTTTCAAGGTTTAACTTACAGCCTTGGGCAATTACATGATTGAAACTCAGTTTTTGAACTAATGCTAATGCTCAAGTTCCTCTCTCTTTGAAGGTTCTTTGATGTGACTAAATACAGAAAATGTGCTATTGGTTATTCAGTCTCTGAAGTAAGCTCGTATTGAAGGTGAACCTAGGGTTTGCCTGGGGATGGAGCCTGGGGAAAGTCCAGTGACGAACATCCACATCATATGGCTTGGAAAGGATTGAATATCCATTGGATTCTGAAGCAGATTTTGGTTTAAGGTTTTGAGGAGGAGGAATTGTAGGGGTCGGACATCTACAGTACCTGACAGGCTGCCTGAGGGTAGCCGACAACCGCCTCTGTGGGAAGACTATAGCCTGGAAGGAAAGAGAAGTTGAGAGGCGGGGGTGAAGGTATGGGGCCAACTAGAGAAGAGTTTGGGATGGTGCCAGCTATCTGTCTTGCACTACTGGGCTTGGCTGGGCTCCCTGCAGATGGAGAGTTAGTTAGAGGTACACACAAACAAAGACAGAGCTCTCCAACCCATCCCCAAGGGCACTGTCTGTTTGTGTGCCGCAAAAAAAGGTGGAACGTATTCAGTGGTTGAGAAAAGGAAGGGTGATAGAGAGAGAACAAAAAATGCTAATGAGAGAATAGAAATGGTAATGTAATGGTATAATTAGAATGAGTATAAAAGGGAATGAGTGGTTGAGGGTAAAACAGGTGAAGGAGAAGCTGGTTGCGAGCGAGTGTTAGACAGAGATGGTGGGAGTAGGAGAGGACTGAGGCAGAGGAAGGGAAGGGGAGAATTATGCGAGAGAGGGTTTAGGATTGGCTTGTTTATGTTTGGGGTGCACCCAGGGGTGCTGTTTAATGACAGCAGGATTGGACATGGAGTCAGCCTCGTGCAAAATCACACGATGGCAGAGGAGCGAGTGAGAGTGAGGGAGTGGGAGTGCTTGCAGCATTACATAGTAATCAATTTGTGATGGCTGTGTGCATATGGACCAAAGTTATTACCATTTGAGATGAGGGACTCCATCTTTATCCAGGGTCAGAATGAAAGAGAAAAGAAATAGGAGGAGGCAGATGGGCATGCAGCAGAGGAAACAGAAGCAAATGAGGATGGATGAAGTCACAGAAGTGAGAGGAGAGGATTTAAATGTTCAAAGCATTTGGCTTTACTGCTACAATGCACCAGGAAAGCTGGTTTATGTGTGGATTTCATATGTCACATGAAGGACTTATATGTCCCGTGGCACTCCAAACCTTCTCTGACACCATCTCTCTCTTCTTTCCAGAAGATACTTGCTCACACATCACCACTTTTCCAGTGCTTTCTCTTGCATTGGTATCCTTTAGTTGGTAACCTTTTTTCCCCCCCTCTCTCCACCCAGAACACACCATTTATTCTCATCCTCTTCCTGTCCATCTCTCTCTGACACATGGCCAGGTGTGTCCATGCGTGGCATCCTCTAATAGGAAATGCATTATGGATGTCACATTTCTCTCCATCAGCACAACAAAGTCTCACACGCCCCTCTGTTCCCAGCGATAATGAAAGTTAGAGCCACTCGCGAAAAGATGTTGGCGTAAAGGGGCTGAAATCAAAAAAAGCTAACGTCCCTGCCAAAATGAAAGTGCATTTTAAGTCGGCCCGACCTTGCACTCCCTTTGTCTTCAGAGCTCACCCCCTCCCAAACCCATTAATGATGTCAACTTCAAACTGGCAGGAATCCTTTTGTTCCTGGTCTGATTGAAGCTGACAAGTCAATTTAGTCAGTGTGTGTGTGTGTGTGTGTGTGTGTGTGTGTGTGTGTGTGTGTGCGTGCGTGTGTGCGTGTTTGTGTGTGGATTTGAGTGTGAGAAAAATAGAGAGAGGGAATGACAGATTAAGAAAGAGTAAAGGAGAAAGAGATTCAGTTTGTGTTTGTGTGTGTGTGTGTGTGTGTGTAGCCACGTCTGTACAGATGTCTGTCTTTATTCTCTTTCATGTGTGTGTGTGTGTGTGTGTATGTGTGTGTGATGGGGTGCTGGGAGGGCACATGTCCAACTGTGACACCTCCCTTGAGGAAGGCTGTAGGCATTCTGGAGCACCAGTCAGACCTGCTGACAAACTCGGGAAAATCAACACCCTGAATTGACGACAGTAAAACGTTAGAACAGAGGAGATTGGCAGTAGAAAGACAAAGTGTGGTTCAGCTAGAGTTTACTGCTGACACATACACACACACACAAGCACACGCACACGCACACGCACACACACACACACACACACACACACACACACACACAATATATATAAATATATATATGCCCAGAAGTATGTGGACACCCAAACATTCCAAAACCATTGACACTAATACGCTACTTTCCGGGACTGATGGCAGCCACAAGGATGTTAATGAGGTCGGTCTCTGATGTTGGGTTCTTGCTTTGAATTCAGTTTATCAGTAGGATTGAGAGCAGGGGTCAGTACAGGCCAGTCAAGTTCTTTCTCATAGAACCAAATCTTCTATATAGACATGGCGAGGGCACGTGTGGGGGAACTGTCACATTTAAACTCCACAAAGTTGGAAGAAAACTATTGTCTAATGTACTATTGTATAGCATAGCATCGAGATCTTCCTTCACTGGAAATTAGGCGTCTAGCACAAACCATAAAAAACAATTGAAGACCAAAAGTACTTGAGCATATATAATTTGAATAGGAGGATACACACACAAATACTACTGCGATTACAGTGCATAATATTAAAGTTATAAGTTATTCGACATTTTGAGAAATATGCTTATTCACTTTGATGAGAGTTAGATTAGAAGTTTGATTCCAGTCTCATTTCTGTGCATTACTATTAGCTTAGCTAAACTGGAAACAGGGGAAATAGCTAGCCTGCTAGTTAGCTGGCTAGTTACAAGAAAACACCTACCTACACCTCTAAAGTTGACTAATTAACAAAGACAATTAGCAATTTTTATGGTTTTAGAAGTTACGTGTTACGCCATGTTTCTACAGTAGCTCAGAACAGACAAACCAAACACTAGCTCTAGAGAGGGCCTTTTGTATTTTTCGAGTTGCAATCTGGAACCTCACCACTAGATTCCTCTAAATCCTACACACCTTTAATGCATGTATCAATCCTCCCATATAACTTTCGGAAATAAAGCAAACAAGCATATTTCCCAAATATTTAGCTTTTGAAGATTCATTATTGCCACTGATGCTCAGTCACTGGGTGGAAGGGCTGAAATAAATGCAAAGAGAAAAAGGGGAGCTGATGAGAGAGAGGCCAGATAGATTTGGTGTCAGCCTTCTGAATTACTGCAGTGTGGAATAATAAAAAAAAAACTGCATTAGCTGTATTATCTGGGTTACAACACTGTCCTATAATGAGATGCTAATTAATTGAGCAGTTTTTCATTAGTTTAATCAGTTGCAGATTTACTCTAGCCTATTGTATATCTTTTTGGCTTATCTTTTTTTCTCCACTTTTGGGATTGACACATTGGCATGAAGCAGACAGCCTCCTGGTGTTACATCTCTGCACTTTTCATACATTGTGCTCTGAGCAGAACAGTTCTAAGGCAATTGCAAACAGCAGTCCAATGAAAGGCTCTATCACTCATTATGGTAGATAACTTTCTGTGCTAAAATGCAAATATCTGTGTAATTACCATGGCCTGAGTAAGCACTTGATTCTGATTGGCTGCAGGACGTCCATTATTTTTTTTCAAAAATTGACAACTCCCCTTATAACTGTCTGATCACAGGGCTAAATTAATACACTAGAAAGGTTTGAGTGTTCCATTTCCGCCAAAGACTGCAGATAATGGTTTGAAGAAAATGGGTTTTCAAATTGCCTCAAACATTTAGTGTCCCCCAGTTAGCAATCAAGCCTTATGAAAGCAGTAGCATAGAAAAACGTGGTTCAGTATGGATTTAATCCCCCTGCATCAAGACATGTTAGCCCACTGACCACGCAGTGACACTGTTTTACTGCCAGGTACAAACAGACAAAAACAACAATGACATAAAACTGCATGAAAACTGAACATAACATCTAATCAGTTTTAAAAATCACATTAGTATTCCGTTTTTATTTGGTGTTATCTTTATTTTCTGCTTAGCGGGCGGAACAGTAAGTGAGTATTTCAAAGCAGGATGTTGCTTAATGAATATTAAAACCCTAAAATCATGTGATCTACAGCAGCACTCAATGGAGTCATTTGAACACAAATGCAAGTCCCGTCCTTGTTCATTTTCATTCGCCTGACAGCTTGTGCCACTTGAATTCAATTTGAACACTGTCATTTCTCAAACTGTTTTTCTTCCAAGTAATAATTCTTTGTAAATGAAAAACATTTGGGATTTAGACTGTTGGTTGGACAAAACAAGTAATTTGAAGACCACATTTGAAGATCACAAATGGCTCTTGGAAATGATGATGATGGTTAATTGATTATTAAAAATAAAATCAAGAGGTTATTTGGTAATGAAAATACTTGTTAGATGTACAGAACCTGCCAATTGTTTGGACGCACTTTTCTCCTTCAAGTGAATGGGAAGATGTGTCCAAACTTTTGACTGGTACTGCAGCTCCAAAGAAATCAAAAATATACATCAGGAGATGACTCATCACGTCTCATTTGTTGATAGAATTTGGAAATGTTTTCAGTGCAGTGTTTTCCTTTCCATCAACTGCATGGCACACATACAGCTATTTCAAAATGTGCTATAATTGCAGTAGAAAGGGGCCAAGAGGTTTTTTTTCCACCCATCTATCCTCACTTACTTCCAATTCTCTTAATATACTGTTGCAATAAATGAAGGAAAAGCAAAATGTATCGCCTCTGCCATAAATGAGAGAGTGAAAGTTACTCTATAACACAAAAGATGCCTGCCAGGTATATACTTACTAAGACTAAATGAGGCATATTTCCCCAAAATAGATTGCTGCCATTAGACCTTCAAATAAAGTCGTTTAAAATATGTTTTTTTTCACAGTGTCCTCGCCTTGAAATAAGACAAGCATGAATGTTACCTTAAACATAAATATTACATGGCTGCTATAAACTAGGTTGTTTAAGGGCCTGAGGGACTGTGCAATGTCATAGAGGGCCCTCATATCCTTTATAAACATGGTCCATTATTTTTTATAATGATCTGCTAAAGTTTTGCAGTTAAGTTTGGGCAAGCTGTGTTCAAGTAAGTGTTGCAGAAGGTTAGCAAGGGCGTGGAGACAGAGGGTGGGAGAGTGGAGTGAAAAACTGACCCTACGGTTTAATGAGCAAGCACACGGCACAGGAAGACAAAGAGAGGGCACAGAGAAGATAGGACGACAGAAAGCCTCGTTGGCAAGTAAAGACATAGCACACATGAGAAAATCCTGCTGAGGTTTAACTTTTATACAAGTTTAATTTAGCTAGAAGTCATTGGAGATGCATTAAGGATGTTTGGAATACCTTTTAGATGAATTGATGGAATCTGGTGAAATATCAACAGGTGTTAGAAATCAGAAGAGAATCAGATTTTCAGGATTTCTCTACTTTATGATGCAATTCTGACAGTTATTGGGCAATTCGGACTTTTAATTAGATAGTGAGGGAATTACAAATGTTTCATGTAAGCTCTCTTATCCGAAAGTGTCAGATAAGAACATTTAGGCAATGTGAATGTAATGGGTTTTATGTGTTTTTCCTCCTTCTGATGTTGGAGGACACAAATCTCCTTTTGGCAGCTCTGCAGTCGTGATAACCTCAGCGGAATCAGGAAACTACAATGCCCTCAGAGATAGAGACATCCGCAGATGTGCCAATAAAACCGCACATATGGACACACACACACACAAACACACTGTTGCATCCTGGTGTCTCCCTGGCGTGTTTGTGTGTGCGTGCGAGCGAGTGGAGGTCTAAGTGGCAACACCAGGCAAACAGCCGCATACTCTAACTCCCTTCTTGCCTTCCCAAGGCCCAAGGGGTTTTGCAGGAATGGATTTGTCTATTAGCTCGTAAAGAACATTGCTCAGTGCCATATCGATCATCTGAGCTGTAACGTTTAGGGTCTTTAAGTTGTAGAGTTGATCTAGTGGTACACGGACTCCCCTGGCTATTTTACCAGAGTGAGAGATGATCAACTTAACCCTGGTGCCGTGCTTGGCCAGAGGAAACACTATAAACACGTCCGCTGGAGCCAGAAACCGTTTTTATTGAACCGGCTGTTCAGCCATCCAGGAGAGGCTGAAGAGCTTCCATGAATCCGCCAGGTGCCTCACTGTAGCAGCGGTGCAGTTGTGTGCTTTTCCTCTTCTTTAATAGCGGCCTCATCACATAGTTAGCCATGCAGGGTCTGTTCTTGACAAGCTGTCAAGAATGTTGGACCCCACCCTGTTGTCCTAATGATGGGCCTTTACAGTTCACTGATCCAAAGGAGGACCTACTGGACTGTACTATGGGGTGGGGGTGGGGGGGTTAGGGTTGTGTGTTCATGTGTATGTGCATCAAAGAGGCAGAGAGAGAGAGAGAATTTTCTGTTCTCTCACTCTCTCTGAATGCGTATGCCCCTCCTCCATTCTCATCCCGCTACCATGGCAACAGTCATCAAATCAGAACATCAGCTGCAGCTTTCATCTCACGCTGTCCACTGGCTGCCTACAGGCTGTCTGTATACATAAACTGTGTGATGGAAACATCACAGGGTCCAGCCACTACTTGCCATTTTAATAAGCGGTCACATTTCGCACACAATTCGACGATCACCTACACAGTTTCGGAGGTGAGAGGCGAGCTGATTTTTTTCTTTTTTTTTTTTTTTTTTAATAAACAGTTGAATAAGCGGGCTTAAAACTGTTTTTAGCTCCCAGCGCTGTTGGAGTATTAAAATGAGAGGAGAGCACGGTGAGTGGCACATGAATAAGCTCGCAGCAGAAAGGAACAATAGCCCAGAGAGTGTACTGAGAGATTAGTGCAAATCAGAGTGTTCTCTTGCACTCTTGATGGGAGGGGCTAAGTGGGGGCGGGGGACGCAAAGGTGTCTGTATGAACACACACATAGTCAGATACCCACACACGATCTTGATGTTTTGTGCTCTGTGTTGTGTGTGTGGGGGGGGAGGGGGGTGGTCAGTGGGGTATTTTATTTTGGAGGAGTGGTAGAAACTGCAGCCACAACACAGCTGGACTGATGAGGGATTGTTGCCAGGACGCAAGGGAGGAAATTAAGAAAAATACAAAACAGAAATTTCCATCTCTCCATCTTTTTTCATCTTCCTGAGGTGTCTCCGCTTAGGCTTTAAGTAAAGACCGCTGCTTCTATGAATGGGCAGCTACAAAGCTTAATTGAACAATGACAGAAAAAGGAAAAGAAAAGTAAGCAAATCAAGACCTTTATATCCCACACAATAACATCCTCAGTGTGGATGAATGGGACCTGTCGCTGAGCAGGCCTCTGCTGTGAAAAAAGCCCGTGTGAATAACAAACCTACAGGTTCATTGTTATTCTGATAATCAGAATTGTCATCTCAGCCGGCATAGGGATTTAAATGCATTCGCCAAGAGGATGTCAGGGATAGTAATGACAGCGTAATGGCTTCCCCGCCATTAACAATCCCTGCCATTTTAGTTTAACTGCTTGTAGTAATGGCTGCTCCTCCATTGCAGCCGTCATGATACTGCCAGGGATACTTCTGCCACAGCTGCGACGGTGCCAGTGTTAAAGGCTGCCATCACAGCCTTGGTGCCAGTAGTAAAGGCTGTTGTTACATGGCACGATGCCCTGAGCCTGTCAGACCTCCAGGGTGTGTACACCACCTGTCATTATCAGCTCTCAGCCTTGGCAGCTATGGACAGCTAATGGTCCACTGGGTCTCACCCAACAATCTGCTGACCAGTATGAGTGCTGCTGGTTGGATGGGTGGACACCTACTACGCACACACACACACGCCCATGTGCACACACACACACACACGAAAGTGCTCAGGCATGTACAGAGACTTGTGAACTGTAAAAACTATTCTTATCTGATTAAAAAAAGAACTTCAAGTATGAGACGAAGCATAAAACAACAATGAGAAAACAAGTGATATATGAGCCTATTTCACTCATTCACTTTGCCCTGAGATGGACTTCTTCCACTCGCTGGAGAATTGTCTGTATGATTTATAGGATTGGATTGCAACCTTTGTCACAGGCGGCTTTTAATTGAAAAAGCCACAATAGGACTTTGGAAAGCCATTAATTGTTACGGTTAATTAAGGTAAACATTAAATGAAGAGAGTTTTAATTGGTTTCTCTTGATGAGGGTAGGGATCTGGGGTGACCAGAATCTGCATATGTAAATAACTGAAAACTCCTCCGGGCCTTGGCGTAACTCTGTCTGCCTCGGAGTCCTGTCTCTCTTTCTCTGTTTCTGTTTGTTTTGCTCTCGGTTTCCGACACTGTGTCTCCCTGTATCCCTCTCTCTCTCTCTCTCTCTCTCTCTCTCTCTCTGTCTCTCTTTGCACACACCCATGCACGCACGCAGATTCACACAGATGCAAGAAAACACGCCAAATCACACACCTTGGCTTCAACCGAGCTGTCAGCAATACAAATGGGGTGCGTTCGTCAAGTGACATTGATGTGATGCATGTACACGCTAAATCCTAAACTGGCGCTCCCTGAAGATATACATTTGTTAAGATGAGACATGACAGATTGGCATAAGACATCACCTTCATATTTACAATACATGGAATTATCCCAAGGCCCCCAAGATCCAGGCAGGCTGTGTTTATTTTTAGCATTTGTTTTTTTAAAAAAGAGGAAGTTCTGAAATGTGTGTGCTCACTGGTGCTCATCGTAGCATGTTTGATTGACCACTTTCTCCTTGTGCTAAAGATTCATTTATATGCTGTCACACTGTGGCAGGGATAGCACTGTATACTTATGGAAAATATCACAAATATATCAACAAATTGAGTTTTTTTCCTTTTTTTTTTTTTTGCATGTCCTTTGATCAGCTGCCACCTGTGCCAGAGGAGAGGGCGTTAATAGCGCACGTCATTTTGCTAGATAGATCACCCTAACACCAGATAGATAATCATGCTGTTAAATAAATAGCTTCTTAAAATGCTTCAGAATACTGCTAAAAGCATGAGCATTTTATGGGTGACTTGGGAAAAGAGAGTGGCGGTGTCAGGGGCAGGGGGTGGAACTGAATTTGCATTGCAGTGTCTGCATATGTATGTGTGTGTGCGAGTGTGTGTGTGTGTGTGTGTGTGTGGATGAGGCGAGCAGACAATTGGACGGCTGCTTGGTCACCCGGTCACCCTGCTGCAGTAGAAAAGCTTCTCATGGCCAATGCGGGGCTGTTGCCAGTGTTTCACAAAAACTGAATGTGCTAGACCCATCCAAACAGATGCTCAATGCCATTTCCAGATAGTGTTTATGTGTATGCATGTGAGGTGGGTGGGGTAAGTGTGTGTGTGTGTGTGTATGTGTGGATGCACACAGTGTAGTTGAATGTCCATGTGCTTCCAAGTAAGTGTGCACTTTGTGTTCATGTGTGTGTGTGAATGCATTTTGCTCCAAACAGATGTTTTTTTCCCAATGTGTGTGTAGTAGCCGAATCAGATCAACACCAGCCGGTGCTGTGAGTCTGGCCAATGTGGATAATATTCAGTTCACACTGTGGCCAATACTACACACACACACATTGAAGACATTGAAGAGACTAGGTAGCTATAACACGATGTAGAAAGTACATGCAGGCAAATCTTTTTTTAAGCTTTAGCTGACTCCCTGGAATAAAAACAAACTGCAGATTGACTCAACATGAATCATCATGATTGCAAGTAGTGTAGTAATAAAGAAATTGCAAACAATCATTAGGACAAGGAAGGCAGGAAACCAAAGAGCATAATCAAATTCAGCTAAATGAGGAGGTGGTGGAAGTGGTTGTGAGATATTTCATGAATTAATGGACTTCATTTAACTCAGAAAGACTTGTGTTTATGCACTGTAGCCTTCATAATAGCCCCTCTTTTAATGCGCGCTTGCCGTAATGTAAGGCTGCACTTTTATTTCAGGCCCACCCCCCTTATTTACTGTTGCTTTGCCTGCCAAACATTTGATTCTCGCAGCAATGCAGTTTACAGTGACAGCGGTGGCAGATTTACCCACTGAAATTTATAGTACTTTTTAAACAATGGGTCTGTAACTTCAGACAGAGGTAGACAAAAGCACTTTCTTATTTTTAACCAGTGACTGTTGATTTTATTGGTGGAAATGGCAGATTTTATCAGCTGTAGCTAGCTAGCTAATTAAGTGTTTGCTCTATGATTTGGTTGAAAACGCTGTGTCCAGCTGAATTGTTATAAAACGAGATACCTATACTACATATACTAATATGCACTTGATGTCTACATACATGATATACTAAAAGGCGAAAGCTGCATGTCCTCGGCACAAAGTCAATATCTTCACAAGCTGAAGGTCATTATAGAATACATGGAAATAAAGTAGCATTATTGTTCTTGTATTGCAGTGTATGGTTGGTTAGTCTTTGTTTTTTGATAGGGAAAAATGCAGCCTGTAAACCTACAAAATGTAATAAGCTAAAGAATTATAATTCGGCTTTAAAAATTATGCTGGGTTGGGCAACCTTAAGCTAGCTGGGCATGCTAACGTTTGAGGCTTACGTTAGACCCGACAACCTTGTTTAAATCCACTTCTGACACTTTTTGTCTCGTGTTTTTGGTTTTGTAAAAGGCTAAAAGATGACACAACTCTACAAGCTCTTTAAAGGACCAGCGTGTAGGATTTAGTGGCATCTAATGGTGAGGTTGCAGATTGCAAACAACTGAAAACCCTTCCCCTCCCCCTCCCCTTCGAAACTAGTGAGCCAGTGTTTAGTTTGTCCGTTCTGGGCTACTGTAGAAACATTGCAGGCTCTGTAGACGAAGACACGCTGCTGATGTAGATATAAAGGGCTCATTCTAAAGTAATGAAAACATAAATATTCTTATTACGATTAAACAATAATTAAAATATACTTTTTGGAAATGGAATTTTCTATTCCATTTCTGCCAGTATTTCTGCCAGTAGATCCCCCTTAATCTTACACACTGGTCCAAATACTGTGTATCATCTCTCTACAGGCCCACGCACAACATTTCAACATGCTGAGAAATCCAAAGCTTAATAGGCACTGTAGGCCTGCAAGGCACTAGTTATAGGCCTGCCACAATTAGACTGTTTGGGGGAGAGTTTTAGTGAACTGCCATTTGTTTTGATTTAATTTTTAATTGTTAGTAAAAATAATAAGCAGCATACATGGTGAAGCATAAAGATAAGAAACACTGGCTCACACTCTAAGCCGATTCCCCTTTTGCCCCTCTTTAACCTCAGGGTGTATGTAATCTGTTCAAGGAACTACAGATCTGTAGTTTTTAGACCGAATGGATATGCTTCATCAATTCTTATGGTCTCCCTCTCTCCCTGGAGGAGCTGGTGTTACATTCAAGGTACATTCATCTATTGTTTTTCTATCTGTGATGGAATAAAGAGAATGACTAGAGCCCTGACTGAGCGGGGAAGATCCCTGTACGATTTGGGAATGAGCAGATTGGAGTCTAGCCTGTGAGATGTGTTGAGAGATGATCACCTCGGGGAAGCATGAGCCGAGCCCCCTTGAAGCTGCAGAGCGAGAGAGATAATGGGGTATGCGGCTGACAATAGGTGGATGCGGTTCTTCTTTCTAGTCTTTTTGGGTCAGCACCAGAGATGGGTCAGCACACCGACAGAATGGAGGAAACAGAGGGAGTCAGAATGAATGAGAGTAATATCTCATATGTCTGTCCTTGCCCCCGCTGGCCTCAGTCAAATCTTCACCATTATGCTTTCATACCTGATTTATGTGATGCGGGTGATGTGGCAGTATCTTTTCTTTCTGCTTTACAAGACAGGAAACAGAGGGTTGGCAGCCACTATAAACCAGTTTTGGAGCCGTATTTCTACCTGTGCTACAGAAAGTGATCCAAATAACAGTTAAGCATAAATCTTCTTGATTTGGACTAACTACTCCTATCTTGTCCTCACAGCCCAGAGCAATTCTACATCTTTTCCTGTGGTGTGATCTTGAGTGGGCAGAGCTAATATAAGTGCTATTACATCTGGACTGTCTTAGCTGAATGGGTTTCCCCTGATATCTCAGGCAGGGGGGAGGTAAAGAAAGAGCAAGAGAAGCCAGGAGATGTAACAAATGTACATCAGCAGTTGTATGCTACATTAGTAGCCCACCCTCCCACATTATTATGGTCTTTTTTTATTATATTAGTATGTCTGTGGTGTAATGATGTTGCTGCTTGCACTTATGTTGACAATGTACAATCTGTTTTGATTAAAACAGAATACATTTCCCATTAAAGAGCGACTTCCCTTCCCTTCTCTTCCACCCTCCTGGCTCTCCACACCACAGCAGTGAATTCGGCTCAGCTCAATTCACTCAGCAGGTTATGGAGACAGTGTAAAACAAAAACACATACGGCGAGAGCCCCCACCGTCTCTCGCACAGTGGAGTGAGACGGTCAGAGGCAAAGAGCTGTGCCCATCCACACTCACGAGTACTATGCCCGGCAAAATGCTGTCAGGAAACACATCTGGCCTGGTATAGCAACTCTGAGAACAGTGACTGACCCCCACTGTGCTCACTGTCCTCATACCGGCTGACTCACACAGTTCAAACCTTTGGCGAGGATACATTAAACACACACACACACACACCGAAGAGATAGGGGTGTGTCTCCGTCTTGTTCTTCCTTGTTCAAGTCCGCTCAGGAGGCAAGTGAGGGCAAACGCCGATACACAACGTGAGCCGCTGTGAATATCACACCAGAAAAAAAACTTTTTTTTTTAATAATGCGGCGATGATGGTAATGAGTTCAACCCTGCGGTAGGCATCACATGACCGCAGTATTGTAGTAAAGTGATAATGCGGTAATGCGGTTATTGTCATGGCCCTATACATTAGTGAAATGAATGTAGGATGATGCATGATCACTTGTAATGTTTGGCCAGAGGCAGAGAGGGAAAACAGAGAGAGAGAAATCTATAGATAGGCAACTCTGTGTGGGATGGTTTATCACTGACAGAGGTTATGATTGCTTAGATGTAACATGGGCTGTAATTGCAGCTGAAATAAACACGGCTGGTTGGTGGTGCCGCAATCATCGGTTAATACTTTAATGAAGACATGATGGCTCAGAGATCAAAACCTCTCCAGCTGAGATTGCTGCTCCAGCTAATTTTACTTATACAAGCACAGAGTGGCTTTACACTCCAGCACGTTGAGCTGAAATCTTTCTTTTGTAAAGCTGATTCTTTCATGCTGCAGTGTACACTTCGCAATTCTTTCTTGTGCAATTATTTACTGGGGTGCAGCCACAAGGGAACCTGCTTGTTAAGTGAATGCCAGGGAGTTTCAGTTATAGTTACACTTTAAATTTTGTTTTGCCAACGGTTGACATCAGGGATCATCCTGCACATAGCTTTTTTGTTCATTTGTCTCTCTTTCTCCTCTCTTCTTCAATTTCTCAACACCTCCCAGTATCATCAGCCACAGACTCTAACCACCTGCGGTGAATGTGAATTAACAGACGGCATGCTGCTTGCAGGGCCTTGCTTGCCACTGAAACAGATTCATCACACAGACCTAGATACCGCCTCCTCTCACTGATACACAAAAACACACACATGTACACACACACACTTTCACGCTAGAATAGCACCTCAGATATCATACATCCATGGTGTAACACTCTTCACACTTACACACTGTACTTTGAAGATCAGGGGAACAATAACATCGGCTTTCTTTTGGATTTTGGATCCTTTCAGGTTGTGAGTTAGCTGCATCTGAGAATATAAATATTGTATACTTTCTTATTTACTCAAAAGCCCCTGATCTGTACTTAAAATAGATCCCTGTTCACATCTCTTCAATTGCTGCATTTATATATGAGTGGGAGTTGCTAGAAAATCAATGTCCATCGGAAGTTGAAAGAAGGAGTGGGACAGGTTTGCCCACAGGTCAGAGGTGCGTTGTGAGATATTGACTAGTCCTCAGTGCTGCAGTAGGCGTGTTGAGAAAACACATCTACAGGAATATTATTGACAAAGGCAGCACAACCGTTCACCTCAGTAAAGTGGACAGATACTTTATTATCCTCTGAGAGAAAATTCGTTTTCACGGTCAATACATGAAAACACTCAAATGGAGGTACAGAAGAGGATCATGTTTGGAACCGAAAAGCATAGGCTCTCATGAGACTAGGTGCAGGTACAGTATCTTTAGGTATAAAGAATTTTCTGACAGATAAAGGTGAACATTTTCCACCAATTCATGAATAACATAGAGCAGCAATCTTCCATTATGCAGCACATATGAAAGCAGTCTAATTATCACAGATATTTTGGACGAATTTTATTAAGGGTCTTTAAGTTCAAATGCTTTACTGGAATATTACTGGTGTCTGTCTGCTGAAATAAGCTACCTTGAAAGGTTTGTATAGCTCACAATTTCCTGCTTTGTCAATGTGTTACATTTCTCTTGGCTTGGCTGCCTGCACCATCAACCATAACTGGTAGTGCTCATTGGTGGGAAGCCGTTGTGGACCATGTTCTCAGTAACTCCTACTGGGTCACTGGGTCACCTATGTGGTGAGGTTGGGGTCTGGGGGAAATAGCATTCATGCTGTCCTGGTGGTGTCCTGGTATATATAGGTCAAAATTTGGAGCAAGCAGTTACACAGACCTGGGTGCAGGTGAAACTGGCCATTGAAAGACAGGAAAGGTTAGCACAATGATTTTCACAGTATTGATTTAAGAGACATGTTTTGTTTGAATGTACATTTTGATCATTTGGGGATAAAATTTTATCTTTGATGGTACAAAAATTGTCTGACAAGAAGGAATGGAGGTATTCCCACGTTTTGACTTGGACACTAGAAAAACAGAAAAATCATCTGTAGGCGGGCTTCGCATGACTGTAAATGACAAATGGACAGTCAACTTTACAGTTCATGAAACTGACTGCTCAAGGCATTATGAAATCATGAATGTGTTGTTCCGTCCTCATTATGTACCTCACAAGTCCACACAATTGACTTGCCTATGTCCCTGGCCTTGACAATGCGCTCGCAGCTGAATGCATTGCAGACAGCAACAACAAAGCTGTCTCCAGAGCAGCAGATCAGCCTGTCTTTCTTGGGGATTTCAATAGTTGTGACGTCATTACACTGCTCCCACAGCTGGAGCAATATGTTACATTTCCAATGTGACTGTACAGAACAATAGACTTGTGTTTTGGAAATGAAACTGGTGATATGTCTGCAGGCCCCACCCTCCCCCTGGTTTTTCAGACCATCATGTAATATTACTGAGCACACTGACTGGAAGACGTTCTTCCAGAGAAGTGAGAGTGACCTGAACATACTCAATGTATCTGCTCATGCTTGTCATTCTGCACTGGTGGTGTCATTCCAACTAAACAGGTCAGACTCCACCCCGGTAACAAGCCCTGGGTCACCAGAGAGCAGAAAGTAAATGGTATTCATAAAGAGATAAAAAAACATGTCAATGAACTGAAAAGGGAGCTGAAGCTCAAAACTAAGCTAGCCAAGCTCTGTTATAAAAATAAGAAGGAGGAGAAGTTCACAAGGGGAAATGCAGGGGGGCATGGCGGGGTCTCAACACCACAGTTGGCAAAGCTCAGAAATCAGCCCAGATACAGTGCCCAGACCCCACTTCCTTTGCAGCACCTTCTATATGCCAGGTTCAACAGGACTGACCCCATAGAGGACTGGACCCCGACCAACACCAGCTACGCCTCTGCACCAGTCAGTGTGAAGGACAACCCTCATCCCTGTTCCCAAAAAGTCACATGTCAAAGCTATGAACTACTGTGGCACTTACCTCCATCCTCTGCAAATGCATAGAGAGGGTGGTCACTGGGGAACTTACCACCATGGTGGGTGAGAATCAAGACAAGGGGTGGGTGATATGGCAAAAATATCATTCATGATCTAATATCATTATATCACACACAACTAGTCTGGAGCTGCTCCAGTTTGCCTTCAAGGTGAAAAAGGGAGTTGAGGATGTCAACCTTACTCTTCTGGATACTAGGTATCTCAACTCTCTTAACACATATGTCAGGATTTTATTCATGGTCTTTTCATTAAGTTCTGCACCGCTCCAAGGACTACAAGTCATCACAACACTGGTTTTATGGATTTTTAAAGGACAGACATGTCAGAGTGAACGGTTTTTAATCCACCAATGTTGTTTTAAATACTGGGGTCCCACAAGGCTGTGTGTCTTGTCATACATCATCTTCTCCATATACACAAATGAAATCACCTGCAATAGTAACAGACTGTCACTTTTTAATTATGCTGATGACATGGCTTTGGTGGCCCTCCTGACTGATAAACACTCCCTATCCTCATGAGGACACAATGGTCCTCTGGTTCCATGAGAGCTCCCTGGAACTGAACATCAGGAAGACCAAAGAGCTGCTGTTCTGCAGGGAGCATTGGGCACCTGACACCCCACACCCTCTCTCTGGACCACTCAGGCTGGAGGGGCAGGTGGTGGAACAGGTCAAGATCTATGAGTACCTGAGATTGACCACCACCTGTCTTTCCCACAACATGTGGATGGGATCTACAAAATGGCCCGAACAGTGCAGGTTTCTCCTGAGAAGGCTGGAGGGTTTTAATGTCTGACAGATCATTTTAAGAACAGTGTACCGGTCACTCATCAAATCAGTCCTCACATTCGATATTGAATCCTGGTACAACTTCCTCTCAGAGAAAAAAGAAAGGAAAAAAACACACAAGAATCATTGAACACGGGAACCAAAATCATCAGCACCACTCAAACCAACTCTCAAACCTTTGCAGTCATACAGTAAAAAGAAAGGCAGACTTCATCACTAAGGACCCTTCACCGCTCCTTTCAGCTACTCCTATCAGGCAGCCACTTCAGAGCACCTTTTGACCAAAAAGAGAACTTACAAAAACTCTTTCATTTCCACTGCAATATCCATTTTAAACAAGCCCAAATAGACTGTCGCTACTTTTTAATGTAGCTTTTCACACCTACTCTTTATTTATGGAATTGTTTGTGTTTTAATCTAATTTTATTTGAATCTTTTACGGGTTTATGTTTTTATGTTGTTTGTGAGCCCCTAACCTAAGACAGTTTTCATTATGTGATAGACAATAAGGTATTTTTTGAATCTTGAATCTATGTAGGGTACTGCCCCAGTAAAAACTCTGCTATTCCAATGACGGATTACTTTTTTTTATGAGACAGTCACATTGAGTAATACCAGTAAAAAATGTAAATAAGTGAAAACCAAGTTGATGGTCAATGTTGGCCAAAGCTTAGGCTGAACTTGTTTGTTGAAGTTGTCCATAGTGGAAAACAACCCACTTCAAACATGATAACTCCTAGGACATAACAACTGAGGTAAACTTCACTGGCTTTATTCAGTAAAGAATACTTTATTCTGCTATGCTTGTCTTGAAATATTAATTATATTGAGAATAAAAGTGCTGGACAGAGCAGAGAACACGAAGGCCATAAGCCCAGCCAGATCAAGCATTAACAAAAAACCTCATTGTTTTAATTATTTTATTCCTCATGCTGCTGTAAATCCTATAAATGAATATTAGGACAGGAGTAAATGTCAGGATCATTGCACAGCTGATACAGTTCCACTTTGATCCATGAAGTGTTATTTATATGCAGATAATTTGGCTATATTGTGTTCCATAAATGGTATTTTTGAATATTGTATTCTGCATTTTCTCTCTAGATTGTATGTTACATTAAGTGTTCATGTTAAGTTATAACATTTTTGTTAACTATGAGTTAACAGATAACAAAAGATAACTATTTTTTGAGATCGGTGTGTTGTGTCAGTGAAATATAGGTCAGGTTTTGACATATATTTGCATTATATCTTCTGCCATAACAACGAAAGATGAAACGCACAGTTGATGCTTTTCAGTGTAAAGCACTAAAAAAATACGCATTCAGTTTTATGTTTTATTTCATTTGTGTGCATACATAAGTTATTCTGGTCAGAATTACATCTAATTAATTGATATCACATTATTTCCTGGTATAATTTACAATATGCTTTATGTGTTAATACAGTGAGACAGTGAAGGCCTTTTGTTTATCTGTGATTTGACTGATCTGTCATTGCCCTTATGTCATACAAACCATTGTGTAGATTTATTCTAAAAAAATAGTATCTCATTGAAGGTCTTTGTATCCTGCCAACGAAACTCATTTCATGGACATCATGCAAGTTTTTGATTTTTTTTTCAGCATTATTGCCTTTCTTTGAAAGTGCAGAGAGCTGTGAACTATGGCCATTGCAGGTACATGTGTTAACCATTGAACTACTGGGGTGCTCTGAGTTTTTGATATTCTACTCCAAAATGTATAAGTCACCAATTGTAAATTCATTGCCCACACAGACATTTTGAAAATGAAAACATGTTGGGTCAAAGCTGGCAAAAAGAAACCTTTTTTTATCCCTACTCTTTTGCATAAGAGTTTTCATTTTATGCAGATACTAAGGATTCAGCCAACATTCCTCACTAAAAATGTATTATTTCAGGGCTCTGAGGTCACAGTACACAGACATCTAAATGTAATATAGATGTACAAAGACATTAAAGCAACAAGTAGTTGCTTAGTAAAGGACAAAGCTCCTGGCTATACTAAGGCTATTTTCTAGATTCAAGTATGTGCAACTGGGAAGTGGATGAAACATAGGCTGCTGGAGGTGTTCAAGGTTGTGTGCTATAATGAACTATAGTAAAGCTACCATTCTGCTTCTACACTCCCCCCTGGAAATAGGGACTATTCAAGCTTGTTAGGCTTCTAAGAGCTGCCTACAAGCCTGTCATTTCACATTAAAGTAGCATAGCATTGCTGCTTTCATGGATTTAGTCCTCACTGGACAGCAAATGATATATTTATGTATAGATTTGAGATGGGAAGCAGACAAGCTTGTCTACTCATCCCACATTAGCCTTTATGTGTGTGTGCATATGCGTGTGTGTATGCATACATATGTGCCCTTGTGAGGGTATGTTAGTCCCTCAGTGGTACAATGCATTTCCATTATAAGGCATATGCCACCCTGTGTTATGGTGAGCTGAGCTGTTAGCTGTTACTGTGACTGTCACATCTATAAAGGGGTAGGAAAGGGGATATTTCCTGTTTAGATGCCACCAATTTCCTCTTCATGCATGGTGCACACACACATAATGCAAACGCACGTACCCACCCACACACAATTGATAGATTTATTATAGCGTGTCAGGAAAGTGCAGGCTTCACATTTCAGCAAAATGGACCTATTTGGCGGGCGAACGACTGCACCGCCCCCCAACCCCCTACCTAACTCTCCTCAACCCCACGTCCTACCCCCTCCCCATCCCGCTCCCCCTCGCACCCCACCCCACCCATCCAGCCCGCGTGCCAGCCCACTCAGCCGAATCCAGAACGGCACCAAATACATGTTTCTGTCACAAGCTTCGTGTCAGCTTTTTTACATGAGCAGGAGAAATGGGGAAAGAACGGGTCATTCTGACAGTGGGAATCACTCTGTGTGGATCTTAAATGTTTTACGGCCTTAATGGGCCTCCAGAAATAGATGTAGTGCTAATGTCCTCTGACTCTAGGAATAGTGGGTAGAATGTGTCTGTGCTAAGTGTGTGTATTTGTGTGCTTGGGAATTCGTGTGACGGTGCGTGCATGTCCGTTTGTGTCTGCGGCTGCTCGTGTGTGCGATTCAAATGGGCTTAAGTGAGGGATTCACGCATGCAAATGAAGCCACTTAAATCTGGGTCCTTTTTCCCCTCTATCTCAAAGGACACCCTATTCTCTATTTAGAGCACTTCTTTGACATCAGCCCTATGGAGGCAAGGCCCTATGGGGCTTTGGTCTTAAGTGGTGCACTATAGACTATAAGGAATCATCCAGATTTGCCTTATATAATCTCTCATCCTTAGAGATATCCACAACAAATCTTCAACAAGCTCCTTGCCTGATGCAGACACTCAACGTAACCCATCGCCCAGCTTGAGCATTAAGCATTACCTTTTGAAGAAGTGTTCAATATCGTGGGATTCCTGGCATTTGGTGCTTCCAGACAGCATTTGCTGCTTTAGAACAGTTAACCATCTCTCAGCATGGTTCCTCTTCTCCAGACAGACTCTGACTTAGAATATTGATCTCTCTGCTAGCTGTATCCTTACCCCTCAGACAATCCATACTAAATGTATTAGCTGTGGAGAGAGCTACAATGTCCTCTGCAGCTAATCATATTTAGCCACAGAGAGAGGTATCTTTAAAGAAGCAGCCTATTTCCAAGGCTAGAGTGAATTGTCCAGACCAGAGGATGGTGCTGCAGTGTGTAACATCAAAAGGTGGGCTTCAGAGGCCGGCATATTAGAAGATCATTTTGGTTCATCTCAGAACATTAAGGCCTAATGTGCATGTGTGGGCTTACACAAGCAAGTGCACATATGTTCCTGCATATGCAGGGGTAATTTTGATACACCTAGCAAGGGTTTTCATTATTTCTCCTCTCTCGCTCTCTCTCTCTCTATCTCACCAGTCACACACACACACATGCGCACACACAGTGTTATGCATCACAGCAGGCATCATACAGGAGAGCAGCACTGATTGTTGAGTGGGGCAATCAAAGGCTTTGATGCTAATCAGAGCTCTCTGTCCTGCCAGTTTGGGATGATGGTAGAAATATACAATAAAGGAAAGGCTTTTATAGCAGATGCCCAATGCCTGGCTGATGTGATTGCTGTCTACCTCATTCACTGAGGAGCAGGGGATAGAAATCAGCCTTGAGCTGAGGGATAGGACTGTATACTGGCTTGTGTGAGCTCCTAATGCAGTGCCACATGTAATGAGCTTTGGATTTGGGCCCCCATCATGCATGGAGTTTTCCACCTAATCTGCTAAATACTTTGTGAACCATTCATTACATTTGTTTGGGTTGATTTCCACGCTGCTACTTCTGTAGAGATGACAGTAGTACTGTGTTTGGCGGGATCTCCTGCAAGCCGCTCTGATAACACCTGTGCCGCTTGATGCAGCGAGCGTACTCCTGGCACTCATCTCCTCTCTTGGTAGGGGGGCTGCCGGTGATGTGTGTTTTTCTAACCGTTGATTTCTCTGAATGTGCTCTGAGCGCTTCTGTGTTCATTTCCGCCTGTCTTGGCTCTTGCCAGAACCTTTTTGGACATATGTGCTTTTGCTTTTTGATTTTGTGTGCCTGCCTGTGTTTGTGTGTACGCATGTGTGTATATGAGTGTGAGAGAGAAAGAGAGAGAGAGAGACAGAGAGAGAGAGAGAGAGAGGACGGTTTTTGACAATCCGTCTCCATTGTGTTTTTTTTTGACTGTCTGCATATGTGTATGTTACCTCTGCCTGTTGGTTGACAGGCTGTTGTTCGGCCTTCTGACAGACAGTTCCATTAAATCATGCTGCAGTGGTAACCTGCCGTGACAGGACGCCATTGCCTCCCTGGGATTCCTCCATCAGGATCTCTCATGCGCTTAACGAGGAAGTAAACATGCTAAATTGTCTGTTGGAGATGAAGTGAAGAGGCTGTCTCAACGCTGTATGTCACGCGCGATGTCCACAGAAGTTAGTTTCTTTACTTGAAGCAATATTCATAACTCAGTGCACATCCACGGCCAAGAGCCATCCTCGTTCCTTACTGTAAATAGAACCCATACCGTGCTTGGCATCGGCATATGAGAACACACAACATTAATGTTGAATGTTTGCTGCCAACAAAAAGAGAATAGACTGAGACGTGTGGGCTATGCATAATGATGTATTTGCAAACAAATCTAGAAGACTTTGTGGTCAGAATTTTAAGAAGCTGCCAATTTTTGAAATATGGTGAGGCATTATGTTGCAAAAATATTGTCCACCTTTAACATCCAGGAACTGGAGGAATCCTTTTAAAAGCATTGGCATTTAATATTAAGTCTCTGATATAACTGGCTGTTTGGTCGACCGCAGCCACACTGACAGGTTTCCAGAAAACTCTTGAGGGTTTTTTGGGTGGTTACAAATAGTTCAGCAGACAATTATTTTCAAGCACAGAGTAACGGGGCAGCGGTGCTATTGTCACACAAAGGCCATACAATAATAAATGCATCTCCTTTGATGACTCCTCTTATAAGTGAGTGCTTCATTTGAAGATGCTGTTTGTTGTTGTGAATCTTCCTGCAGATTGAGGCAGAGTCTGCCTGGGAGCTGCCTGGTGAGAAAACACTGAGTGGATTTTGAAGAGGTGTTGAGTGCAAGGGATGATGGCTCTGCTTGTTCCTTTTAAGGTTATTTTAAGCTGCAGACCTGCAGGGTGTGTGTGTGTGGTGTGTGTGTGTGGTGTGTGTGTGTGTGTGTGTGTGGTGTGTGTGTCAGGGTTGTGTTTTAATTAGAGAGACAGGAGTGTGTCCTTGGGCTGCCGCAGAGGGTCAGGAGAACCTGGTAGTCTGGGAGAGCAGTGGCTGGGACAAGTCTGGCAGGCCTGCTAAACACCCATTACCCAGACGTGTAGATGCACTCAAGAGCCCGCGTGCACACACACACACACACACACACACCCACACCCGTACACACCCCTGCACACACATCCATGTACGCATCCTGGTGTTGGCGCCATTCCTTTTGGCCAGTGATACGATAGTAACTGAGCAGCCTGCATCTCCATGTGTTCCGTGGCCTTCTCTCGTCTCTGAAAGCAAAATTACCACTGGCACTCTGGGGAGATGGAGAGAGGCATGGGAAAGGTGGGCAGATTGAGAAGGGCTGCAAGGAGGTGGAGTGGAAGGAGCAAGGGGAGGTTGAGAGGGAGGTGAGGGGAATTGAAAGAAGAAAAGGTTGAGAGGGGACAGGGAGGATGCATCTGACATTTATGTTCATGGTCAAGATAAAATGCCACTTCGCCTGGCATCTCTCTTTCATTCTCTGTTGCTCTCTCCAGCCTCCCCCTGACCCGACTCTCGCCTCCCGCACCTATTTTCATACATCTCGTTCCGTTTCTGCATCCTTCCGTCGGTCAGTTCTCCTCTCATTTCCCTGCATCAACCTCTTCCCATTTTCATGTGTCTACCATATGACCTCTGGCTTCCATCCAGCCATTTCTTCATCTCCCTCTAGTCATTTCCATATCACAAGCCCTCACCTATGCCACATCACGCCCATCTTTCGTCAGCTTTCCTCTTTGATTCTTCTCCTCTGAATCCTCTTTAACCTCCCCTCTCTTCCCTCCCGTACCTGTATTTGCATCTCCTCCTTTCTCTCTTTCTCTCTCCAGCTAATCCTCTCCTCCCTCCCCTACTCCCACCCCCTTTCCTCACACACACCTCTGGTGCGCCTAGCCTGGGTCCCAGCCGATGATGGGACTCATAAAGCCTCCCAGATGAGGCGATAGCTAATGGCTGTTGAATAATGCATGGCAGGCAGGATTTAGAGAGCCCAGTCTATTAGCCTGACCAAATACTCTGGGCTTTTATTAAAGACCAACACTTACAATTACAAACTACATTAAGGCCGGGGTCCTGTCTCAGCTCCCCCTCTCTCGCCATTCATCGCTGTCTCCATGGTCATAGCCAGGGCAGAATATTATCTTTTGCTTTTTAAGATTTTATAGCCTTGGAGCAGCTGACCCTTTTAGAAGGGGTCACTGACAGTCTTTTCTGGTTGTTGTGTACTTTTTTTTTTACATCATTGTGTCAGAGGTCGGTGGCCCTTTTAGTCACTGTTGTAGATAGAAGAAGAAATGGGTGAGGTGGAGACCACTAGTGTCACATTTTCACTGTTGGTGGTCATTATGAAAACGGTGGGTTGATGCATATGTGTGGGCTTTTTATGTCTCTCCCTGCTGTGGATGGTTGGTTGATTTTTGAGGCGGTTGTGGGTCCTAGCATTAACAAACAACGTGCGCTTATGTTTATATGAGACTGAAAGACATCGGTATGTGTATGTGTTGTGTACACACCTGTTTTCTGTCCTCTGCTCTACTGCCGCAGAATAGTCATCATCTCCTAGATGGATTTTAATTTTCTCTGTGTTTACTGTTGCTGCCGCAGATGAGGCTCCCTGGCACATCATTCCACATGATTATACATGAATGTTAATGGCTGCTAATAACTATAAGTGTCTGGAAGTGTATGTCCTATAAGTGGCTTGTAAATAGTCATAAAGCGTTGTTAGCTAATGGCTATCTAAACATCCTTCTACCTGGCCATGTTTAAGTGCACACTTAGCTGTCTCTCTCTGTAATAGTGTATTGACCTGTCTTCTAATTTTGAGATTGCTATGCAGAGTTTCATCTTGCATTTGCATACAACATTGTGATACGTCTGCATGTTCTTGACAAGTTTGCCGAGTGAGGTATTTGCGCGCCACACGTTCTGTAGTCACGGGATCAATGGTCAGCGAGCTGCTGCGATGCTGTCAGCCAGAGGGTTCGGTTTCTACATTCTGTCAGATCTTTAATCATGTAATTCAGGAAAGCAGAGGATATCCAGGCCATGTCAGATCGGGAATAGACACCATAAGGGATGATAGATTGATGTCAGCCAGTTCAACACTGAAAGTGTCAACTCTAAACCCTTGATCCATCCCCATATCCTCAGCCTCTGTCCCTTGTCTGGCATGTGTCTGGAGAGTGAAGTGATTAGATGTCTGATCCAGCAACGGTCAGATAAAAAGCTGCTGCTTAATTTAGGGCCAAAAACATCAACCTCATGAGCTACAACTTCCTGTTTATTTGTCTGTGTGTGGGTCTCTCTCTCTCTCTCTTTCTTTCTCTCACTCTCTCTCTCTCTCTTTGTCTCTCTCTTTCTTTCTTGCTGATGTTTATTTAGTCTGATCTCCTGGCTGACCCTCCAGCAAGCCACTGTTCCTCAATAGACTGCACTCTATATATAGTATTCCCTAAATGTCACAGACTGTTAAACCAGTCCTTTTGTATCAAATCATATACTTTAAATCTTTCTGTCAAGTAAAATGTGATCCAAATAAACAGTTGTGTATCTATATTCATACTCTCTTAATGTAGGCATGGATGGATTAACCAGTACAAATAGGAAAAATGATTCAACTGTGAGAAATACAACTACATTGATACACAACCACACGACAGATTGAAATTCTGTGTAAAATCCAACAAAATTGCTATTTAAATAACACTTTCTCTGTTTGTTGCTGCTTTAAGCAAGTAATTATGTGTTTTGTTGTCTTTAAAAAAAATGTTAGTGTTATTACTTACAGACCAAAATAAATCAACGTTTCCTGTCAGTGTGTGGGACCAAATACATTTTATGAAGTTTTATTAAGTAATTAAGTTTTAATTTTTTGAAATTATACATAATTAAGGGCATGGCCGTTTTGAGTGACAGGTGGGTCACATGCAAGTTACTACCACTTCAACAACGTTGGTTAGGTAATATAACCATGACATAACCCCAGATTCACAGAGTATAGGCACAGCTGTAGCTGTCGCCATTAGTGTTTTTTCAGTCCATGAAAGTTAATTGTAGCATTTTGGTGGCCTAAAAAAAATCTTGTTAAGTATTTGGTTGTATTAAAAAGACCCTCTTAGGAGTTGGGTAGCCAGTTTTTCTGGTACATTTTGTTTTAATGGTTTTAAGCCTGTTTCTTGCTAGCAAAAATTAGCATTAGCATTAATATTATCACATTTACGTTTACATTCAGTAAATGTGACTGTAAATGCACCGTGCTAATCAAGCTAGCAGTTAGTGTTAGGGTCATCTCCACTCGTCCAAATATGGTCACTTTTGGCTCCAAAAATGGTCAAAATGCAAACTTGAGGCTTCAATACGGGAGTTCACAGACCAGTTGGTAATGTCACGGTAGCTTCTTCCATTAATTTTTACAGTCTATGTGTCAGACTCCAACATGTCCAAAGCTGCCGGTGGCACCACAAATCGCATTATTAAGTTAAGAAAAGAGCTTTATGGGTTTCAGACACAGTCAATACCCGAGGCTATTACTACTAGCATTAGCGGCTAACGCAACTTTGAAAGTATACTGGCTCCAAATTCCCCCAGGTTGAAAGCCATAAATAAAGCCATGCACTTTTTTTATTTGCAGTGACACACGCTGAAGAAAATACCAATTTAGATGCATGACACTGATCCTGAAAATGTGGTAAACACACTCTCAACAGCATTTCAATGAAAAATTCATCCTCCTGGGAACTGTTACGCACTGCCCATTGCTGCCATGTTGGTGGGGCAGTACACATGTTTTCTAAACCTGCACATGAAATTAAAAATGAGGAAATATCGATCTTGTTCTTATTTAGTTAGGCTACTCAAAACTAATACACTTCAATTCATGAAGAAATGTCAATCATTTGAAATCTAATTAGAATCAATATTAAGTCACGGCTGAATCCAATCGGCCTTGAATCTCGTGTTGTGTTGCTACAAACGTATCTGCATTCTTTCTGTATTGGATCGTGGACTGAGTACCAGAGACACATATTTCCACCTAGAAGACAATATGCTGGCTTTTTAAAAGAAAAAAATGTTTTATGCCTGGGTTGAATGTCTCAGCGCGGGAGGGTCACTAAATGTCGTTTTCCTCTTCACCTATGAAAGTATCTACTTGAGCTCAATAAGCAAGTAGAGGTCTACAGCAGCCTGGATGAGAGGAAATCATGTCCTCAAGACAGAGAATAAAAAGTATTAGGTGTGTATTATTGTATGTGCTTTTGTAGAGAGAGGGAGGAAGGTGAGCACATACTGATTGCATCTTTACAGCTTTACACTGATATGGACATTAACAGATGACTCAAAAATGTGTGTGTGTGTGTGTGTGTCTGTGTGTGTCTGTGTGTGTATATGTGTTCAACATAGGCATGTGTTAAGACAGCAGAGGACTGCAGTGTCTTATCTTCGTTAACGGTATTCCTCTGTCTCTCTGGAGACACACAGGGAGCAGAGGGCAACTGCAGTCTGATGTGTGGCATCTGTTCCCACATTTGTTAAGCTTCTGCTGGTATGTGTGTGTGTGTGTGTGTAATTTTAAGGGAGAGAGAGAGAGAAACGGAAAGCGCTACCGATTGTGCGAAAGAGTATGCGTGTGTGTGTGTTGTGATCGGTGTGATAGGTGCGGTCGGTGGAGTGGAACGGCAAGGTGTTGTTGCAATAGAGGTCAAGTGCCGACTTGTCATTGGTCTGTGTTAATGCTGACCCGGGGCGGTGGCTGCACTCACCTCATTGACTGCAAGATGGCCGCCAGTCGAGTCTGCAGGTGGTGCTGAAGACACATCTCTTTTTCCGCTTATTCTCTCCCTCTCTCTTCTGCGCACCCTTTATATCTCTATCTCCCTCCACCATCTATTATGTGTTCCAGTCGGAATACCAAGCAGCACCCCCTCATCCTTTCTGCTATTCCTCATGTCTTCCCGTATTCACACAGCTCTCTCCTCTCGAGCGCAGTGCACATATACCTCTCTGAATGCTTCGCTTTCCATACTGTAATCTCAGTGGGGACATTACATGCATAATCTACTCTATAATAAGACTCTAGTTGGCCCCGGATGCCTGGTTGAGATAGGAAGGTAGATGTGTTAATTAGACTCGTTTACAGCACTAGCTAGTAAAGAGCAAGACCCCTTCACAGATGACCTGCTTCTCCTTGAGAAGAGCCACAAGAGTTACCGATCAAAGTTGGCAAAAACACCGGGGGATCTGGAGGTGAGGTAGTACCGGTGGACTTCTTCACGTCAAAAGCAGCACTGGTGTATGTAATGGGAATGGGAATTATTGACTGGAGCAACGTGGTATGGAAATAGTGTCTTTGGTGTGCCATCATCGAGACGGAAAGCTTATAGTACCCCTGATTTATGACTGCTGTGAAGAATTGAGTGCTTCATAAAGATTTGCCGCTGGCTGAGATGGAGTAATCAGTGAAGTGATCTGACTTTCGTGGATTACAATTCCAACGAGTTGTAAAGTCAGTTACAATGCCTTGACTTTTTTCTGTGGGACAGTACATGTGGAAGGAGTTAGAGTCTAACTCTGGCCCTTTGTCAAGGTCATATGGATTAGAAATGATTGGGTTTCCAATAGTCTACTGGGAAGTTCTACATGATGAATCATCACTCCATTCCAAATCGACACCAATTAAGAAGGGTTTGTTTATTCCGCTGTGGGACACGCTGTGGATGTTCGCTTGGAACAAGCATTTTCACCCCCTTTCTCTTTTCACAAGCAACACTGTGGCATTTGCAGGGATTAGTATGATGTGTGTTTGTGTGTTTCTATCCGAGCGCGCTCCCTCGCGCGCTGGCGTTTCTATTTTGTTTCAGGCCTGCGGATTTACATTTGATTTGTACGGCCGTGCATGCATGTGTGTGTATGTGTTGCGCGAGTGTGGACATGTTGGCGCGTGTGTGTGTCATGTCACTCAGTGTTTACTGTGTAACCCTGTTCTGTTTGTGCCAGTAGCTTCTTGTCTGTAAGGCATGCTATATGAAAAGTGAGGTTGTGGAGCCCAGTGCCGGAGCCAGTGAATTCATTTGCATTCATTCCACTGCCTGTGTCTCCTCAGAGCCCATTCTAATTACCAGCAGCTCAGGTCTGCTACAACACTGCGCATAGTCTCTCTCTCTCTCTCACTGAAAAAAAATGGGCTGCTGGTGGTGCATTCCTGTAGCTTTGATACTACTCTCTCTTTAGCCTGCCAGCAATCTCTTCATGTTGGTTTGTTTGCTGTCAAGCCTAGGCATTTTCTCCTGTTTTAGTGTCGGAGTCAGAGGAAATATAGTATATGCATGTGTGTGCAAGCGAAAGTCCTCCATACTCTGTGTATGCTTGTTGTGATTGTTTTGGGGTTGAGGGAGATGCAATGTTCATATGTGGGAGAGAGAGAGTGAGGAGGAAGGAAGGAGAGAGTCATGAGGCTTGTAAAAGATGAATGTGCGCACTAATCACCGTAATGGCCATTGTGGCGTTTCACCTCCTGAGTCTCAAACACCTTGTCACGCCCTCTTTCCTGGTGATGCAAATTTCTGCCAAGGCTAATAACTCACATGACATCATGCAACTACTGAGCATGCTCCAAAGCTCTCTCAGACACTCATGTGCATACTTATGCATGCATGCATGCATGCACGCACATGGGAAGTATGACATGCACCAATGTGTGCACACACACACACACACGCACACAAACACCTGCACGACTCCATGGCAGGTGGCAATGACCGGGCACCCTGCTGCAGTGACAAGGTCAGGAAGGATCAGGACATTGCTGTACTCTCAGGAGAGAGGAGCTGAGCTCAGCTGGCTCCTCTTCCACTATAGGCAACCTCCACACAAACCTGCACTGGCCTCCTCCTGACTCCCTTTGCAAGACAGCCAAAATTCATTAAGATCAAAAAAGTTCAGTCGGGCAGTTCATTCTGCAAAACATCGGCTGATTAATTACGAATTTTAAACAGATCATTTAAATGGCGCAGGACCAAAGGAGGGTGCGCTTCTGAAAATGTAATTTGAGTGCGGGCCCCCGCAGTGAAGTGTTTGAGTGATGGTAAGCTTCTTGCTGTAGAGCTGAGGAGATAGGCTCAGGAGGTTTCACGTCCTCTCGCGGGAAATACTACTTTCAGAATCACCTGCAGCCTAAACATGATTGTGGAGTTGCTCCAGAGTTGTTTTTGAAGATGGGGGTACAAACAAGCAATTATACAAATGTGCACATAGATATACACCTCCACGCACGCGGACATACACGCAGCCGCGCTCACATTGAGTGAGTCCTCCGGTATGAAAAAGCCAGATGATGCATGGCTGCTAATTATCAGCCTCTGTATGAAAATCGACTGGGTTCTCTTTGAGAGGGGGAAAGCTCTTAGAGCACTTGGTTTCTTCATTTGTATTTTCTTGCTTTAATTGGACAACATGATTGTGTCACTTTGTTAAATGGAGTTCCCACCGTTTATCCCTGTGTCTGCAGAGATTAATCAATGGTTGTTTTTATTCTAATTGCTGTCTCAAAGCCCACTGTCATCAATGTAATTATCAGTGTTTCTGCCGCCATCACTGCTGTTTTCATCATCATTGTTACCACTGCTATTACCGACGTTATCGTCTTTATCTTTGTTATTTTCATCGCCTCCGCCACCGACTTTGTTATCAGTAACAGCATCTTCATCAGCTTCGCCATGATCATTAGCAATATTAGTCCCCCTTATCTTAAATTCACTATTGTTATTATCGATATTACCATTCTTCATCAGCAGACAAGCAATGAAAGGAGTCATATTGCAACTTATAACGTCTGATGAGATAATGTGTTATCTCCGGTCAGGAACTCTGTTAAGACAAAGACAAATTATTGCAGAGAGTCAGATGGTCAGTTAGGGCAGGATCCCATCTCATTACTGCAAAAAAAGAGAAGCAGAAGAAGAAGAAGAAGAGGAAAAACCAGTGAGTTCTAATTTCAGTTGTCTGACCTTTATATGGGGTTAATTATTTATTTCATTGAAGCACAGCAGTGGAATAAACTTTGTGGCAATTTAATGCAAGTCAATTAAGAAGTGAGATAGATGAAAAGCTATCCTGGGGGAAATTATTAAGCTTTTATTTTTAGAGTGGGGTGGATGATGTGGTTTTAGCTGGGTTTGGTCCAACAATAGTGTTAAATGTTCTCTAAAATGATCACATTCCTCTGTTAGACAGGCAGGTTTGATATTGTTGGGGTCAAGCTCTATGGATTTTATATGGCTTTCCTGTAATAAGTGAAATTAACTCTGCACTAGAGCGCTAGGCACAATAATGAAGCGAGAGAAAGGAAGCGAAAAAGAGCCGAGAGCAAACATGGGGAGTGAAGAAGAGGAGGAAACCTGGTTAAATATTAGACTTTAATATTATTGTGGCTCATGTTTTTATGGTCTGCTACACACCAAACGTGGTGGTCTCTTCTTATTAAAGAAGCTATACATTCTATGTTAGCACTTTATTGTCCAAGATTTTTTTTTTTTTTTTTTTTTTAATTTCAAACCCACTTTTTTTTTGTCTATTTTTTTTTTTTTTTTGACACTTCTCGCTGTTGCTCCTTTTAAAATGTTCTCTGCCCACTCGCAATAACAGCATGTAAAGGCAACGCTGAACATCTGGCAAGCACATCAAGACTAGAAGTAGAACATTTTAATGAGCATGACAAATGCTCATGAGCAAGATTATTTTTTCGCACATGTGATTCATTTTGGGTTCAAACTGTTTTATATTGCACCATCATGACAGCTAACTCATCAGACACACAACCATTACTGCGTGTGGGAGTGTGTGCTTTCCCTTCATTACATTAGTATGACTTGGCTTTAAATGACTAAGTTTTCATAAATACTTAATACGTCTGCTATTTTGGGTCCATCTCACCTACAGTGATGCATTTTTAATACCTGGCCCAAATACCTGTTGTTACCTGTTACATTTCCTAGTAAATCCCCCCCTGGATCTCCCTTCCTCTAGCTATAAAACATTTTTTTTCTCATATCTCGCTTATGTAACCAAAAGCTGATGATTCCAGGAAAAATATCTCATAAGCGACTTTTCAAAAGTGTCTTTTCTGGAGGGCTAAGTCCCAGAGGAACCCCGGGGCAGAGGATGTTCTACACTGTCACAACTGTCATCTAGAGCTGTAATGGCCCCTCCCCTGGCCTCTATCTACTCCCCGCAGAGTTGATTTGATGTTTTTAACTCGTGGCTAGCCCCGCCAAATAGTGCACGGCCCCTGCCCTACATTGCCAGGCCTATTTGGGTTACATCTACTATTTAACACAACATCACAGCTTGCATGTTTGATGTGACTTTGAGAGAGAGAGAGAGTGAGAGAGAGCGAGAGAGAGCGAGAGAGAGAGAAAGTATGTCTCTGCCATTTGTGCGTTTGTGTGAGAAGAGAGGAATTGAGTCAGTTCGTGGATCTTTGGGAACGGAGACCCAAAGCTGCCTTAGCTAAGCCTTCTAAAGCACCATCTGGCAGTCTGGGCCCCTGTGTCACCCTACTCACCAAGATTACATTCTCCCCTGGCCCTCTATCCCCGTGATTTCTCCTCCACTCCTGTCCGCTGTCCACTTTGCACTCTTTCCCCTTTTCCCTTGGAGTGCCTGGCTGGAGTTGTTATTTCTAAAAAAAAAAAAATCTAATTTAATAATAAAGAAGTTATTGTTTTAAGAGGCAGAAATCATTTGGATGTATTGTTTTGGTTTCAAAACAATCGGTGAACCTTTTGGGTTGAAAAGCATCTCTAATTTAGCTCCTTCCTGTCGTAAGAAACCTCTGGAACACAATGACATGTTCATGGATCTGACTCAAGTCTTGATGGTGATGGTGATGATGACTATTTGAAGAAATCTATAAATAAATTAATCCCTGTATATAGCGTTTGCAACTGAAAAATACAGTGTTTTGATTGAATTTTTTTTTTTACCAACAATTCAGTTTAGCCAGACTGCATACTTAACAGGAAATGGGCATTTACCAGGCAGGGGAAGTTTAATGAGCTTGACTCTTATTAGAGACTAAAAGTCAGAATATCTCAGCCTGTACTGCATCGATTTTAGCCATTCTCTTTATTTCTTTTCAAATCAGTCTTTCGCAGGTCTCGCAGCTTTGTGGAAGTGCAGCACTAAATTGCTCTGGTACCCATTTAATATTCACATTTAGGTAATTGTTGTTAGCCTGGTACCTCCTGTTTTTAAAGGATTCTATTTAACTTGCTTCTATTTGTCACTTGATTTGCTTTTACAAAGCAGCCAACGTTTCAATGTTGTTATATTCAGTGTTTCATAAATGTGTAAATAGTTTGACTTGACTATTTGAATTTACATATAGTTTTTTTCTTTATCACGTTGACAGAAAAACATGCTCCGACACAAAATGCAAATCTCCAAATCTCCCACAACTAAGGTGACTTTGTAACATCTGTCCAGGGACCACAGATGTAAAATAGCCTAAATAGCATGGCTAACTGTGGCGTGTTCACAGACATTCATTAATGTGCACTGAATGTGTTAAATAAAATAAATAAAATTAAAACGTGATATTATCTAGCAACCAGTAGTGGAAAATTACTAAGTACATTTACTCAAGCACTGTATGTTTTTGAGTTGTATTCTATTTCCATTTTTTATTACCTCCATATCACTACTGACATTATGAGGCAGCTGGATTCACAATATCATGACATCGTGAGATCGCACAAGAATTCATCTTGTCAGGCTTCAAGTTTGTGTGCGCTTGTGTCCGAACCACCGGTGGTTCGGATCAATCAGCATTGCGAATCCAGCTGCCTCACAAGGTAAGACAATGATAGACAGTGACAGACAGATGAAAGATTGAAAGAGCCTGCCCTTTTCCAAACAGTTTCTATGGACAATTTCTCAGATAATTCTTTGCAACAAACCATAAGGCATGGCATGTCAGTTTATATTACAGCGAACAATAACGTACTTTTCACATCACTATATTTATCTGACATCTTCATTAGTTACTTTGCAGATTGAAAATGTGGTTACATATACGATATCAGAAGCGTTGATGTGTTTTGATTCAGTGTCACACCTCTGGTTGGCAGGTGTGAATTGAGATGTATAAGGTGCGTTGTAGAGATCAAAGCATTTCTTCTCTCATAAATGTTTACAGTGGCTTTACAATTCATGAATTCCTCTTATTATTCTTAAGTCATCACACTGGAGCAAAGTTTGAAGTCAATAAAGTCATAAATAAAGTCGTCTTATGTTGATTAATAGATCAACAGCGCCTTCAGCACAACTTGCCAGTGTGAGTTCTTACCTCTGGGAATGCTTTGCATGTGATTTTTTTCTTCTTTTTTTTTTAGAAAAAAGTTCAAATAAAACATGTTTTTGTAACATCTGCAAAAACATCTACCTCCAGTATCTCAAAAAGAAAAAAAATGTGTAAGCAGGGGATTTCTGGCTGGACTCAAAGGACTCCCAGTTACTGATGAATCAGATAGACTGCTAAAAACTGAAGTACGGCTTTAAAGCTCCTGGTGCATAACAGTGACACACAATGCAGTTTCTCTAAAAATGTTCTGTCAGTTTTCCCTAAGCGTGTAATTTTTAATACTCAGAGGTGGTTCAGACAAAAATAACTTCCATTTTCCACATCCATTAGTTTAGATTAAACAGCACCTCCAGGTGCTGACACAAATAAATTTCCTGTCATTTTACCAGGTCTCATAGTCAGTTTTAGCACAACCTGATTAGCTGTTTAAATCTTCCACTGATTTAGTGTGCTGATAACAAGCAGGCTGTGTTCCTTCTGTATATGCAACAATACAATATTACATATAGGAACAAGACATCCACTGGTTACAAACATTCATAGAGTACAAATTGACACACAGTTTCCGTTGTTGTTCAACAAGAAGGTAAGTATGCTAAAAATATCAAATTGAATGTGTGAGTGTGAATTGTGCATCATCACAGATGGCCCGGAGCAACAAACAATGCAGGGAGGACTACATTTAGTGAGAAACCCCAGCATGTTTCAGTGAAACCATGAAATAAAAGTGTGATGTGAGTAATGGCGTGTCATGAGTAATGAAGAGATGCTTTCATTGTGTCTGTATGCAGAGAATGGGGAGAAATATTTTATTGCATGCTTTGGGAATGTGACAAGACAATTCAGCCATGTTGGAAGATCAATAAGCAGCATTGTGTTTTGGAAGATGAAAAACTTGTCATTTAGTTCAAACAGCATTTTGACAGCATTCACATAGTAATTTTGGAAACATTAACGTCAAATATGCAGATACACACACACGCGTGCACACACACACATGCACAAGTAGAGGAAACATCATCTTGACAGCTACTGTAACTGCGTTCAAAATGCAATTTCAGCCGGACAGATGGCATCATGGAGATATTACAAAGAAATGTTTATAGACCATTCAGAGAACTGTTCCTGCTCCTGCCGCAGCATTCCTACAACACTGCTACAATATATGTCTTGTAAATGTTGAATTTCCAACAAGTCTGAGTCATAAAACCTGATGCACTGTGCGGTTTGTCAAGGAACATTTTGCCCGTTGGTGGATGTGACATAGCATATTGGCTTATACGTCTGTGCAAAAGGCGACAATAATTTAGTGTGAAGAAATCAAAACAACAATATGATTTTTTTTTTTTTTTAATATCGCTCATCATTTCCGTGCACGTGCATATATTTAGTATTATGAAAATGTGGATGATAAAACTTTTCATAACTGTTTTTCCTGCAATATTTGGAAAATAAGTTGCCTCTATTTTATATATAATGGTTGGAGAACTGCAGATTTCAGTGACATTGCAGCTTTTTATGCTGGCAATAGAAACTGTAGAAAACTGAAACAAGACGATTTAATTCTTTACTTTTCTCAGTTTTCATCTGGCAAGAATCATAAAATCTGTTCTCTGGTGGCATCTGTGTAATAGTTACACTTGAATAGAGAAGACTGTGGTAATCTCCCAGGTGGGCTTCATTTCATACTACATTTTTGCTGACATTTTGGCAGCAAACAGAGTTGTGGGCCAATACTCTCTGTCTACTGGATTCTGCAGTCCTTACTCCCTTTACACGGGGTTTGAGGCTAATGTTGCATTCATTGTCAATACAGCTGGACAGGGTTGGTCTTTTGGGATAATAGATTTGCCATGTTCGTAGAACCATGATGCAACCATATGGCAGGAGCTGTCCCCGTAAACACTGATAACTAATATCCCAGGACACTTGATGTACGCTCATGAATACACACATGTCCTCTCACACGTGAAAATACAGCACATGCAAACTAGCTTCATCTGCAAACATACAGAGACACATTAAACAAACATGTGCGCACACATTTCATTTGCCAAAACTGTAATTAGTCTATGCTCTCTTTTAGAAGACGGGCTGGAACGAGAGAGAAAGCAGCAGGGAGGAAGAGACGGGGGAGAAGGAGAGTTATAGTGAAAGGAGAATGATAAATGATGGATTGAGAGAGCTCTAGCTAGACCCTGAGGTTACCAGTGTGAGGGAGTTACAGCTGGCTAGCTCATTCCGCCGAGCTACAGATCTCATAATAAACATCACATGAGTAGTTTGGGCTGGCGGGTGCAGATTAAGTCAGAGCTGTTAGCTCTTTAAAGACTGCTCACTGTTGCAGCCAGCCAAGAAGCTATTTATAGGGCAGCTGGAAGTGTATCAAAGCAGGTAGGACAGGAATGCACTGGACAGGAGCAGTTTTCAAGCTGATTTATGTCCCTCAATCAAAGTAATAACAATAAACTGTCAACTAACACGCCACTTTTATTTGTAATTTATGGCACTGTGCTCTAATAAACCTATGTTTATTTCTCTCCCGGTCCCTCCCCTCTCCTCCTCCACTTTTTCCCTCTGTCTCTCCGCACAGAGCTGCCCAGCAGTCCAGGTGGTCAGTTCACGTTTCGCCCGCTGCCACCACCTCCCCCGCCGCCCCACGCCTGCACCTGTGCCCGCCCGGCGCCCTACACTCAAGTCAGTCTGCAGAGGAAGACCATGCCAACGCGGTGCCAGACCAGTCAGGGCGGCCAGGGGGCAGACACCAGTTCGAGCACAGACCAGGCACAGCTTCACAACAGCTGGGTGCTCAACAGCAACATTCCCCTAGAGACCAGGTAAGAGAATGCAACACATTTAAAAAAAAAAAAAAAAGTCCCTTAACCTTGTATTAAGTCTGGTGCTTTTATTGTGAAGAAGCGACACAAAAAGAGATGATATAAGACTTTGGAACAAATGGAGGGCTTCATTCCAAAATGGTGGATGTGTCATTTTGCAATGAAACTCTTCAAATGAAAATATCTTCAAGGCAAAGCATCCTACTTTAACATAATGTCTCTTGATTAAAGACAGTTCTTTAATCTCGCAAATGAGGATCATTAGATTAAAGAAAATTCTTTCATCAGGACTGCGAGTTGGCAGACTTTTACAATTTCAGAGTCGAATGATAAAGAATGAATGTTGGACTAAAGGATTTGTTAGGATGGACATGTTTTTTGCACGTGTAGAGAGGAGAAAGTGGAACACCGCGCGGGCCTCTCGGGTATTATTACAGGACTTTGCACATCATCAAAGTCATAACAAATCTCCCAGGTTTTTTGAATCCTCTTCATTCTCTTACCCCCCACTGCAGAAAGATCTACCAGGGGACCGGCATCTGAGTTTAAACCACCCCAAAATAAAAGCAAAACTCACTACCTGGTAGAAATCCTCCTTTTTTGTGATTCCACTTCCAGTTGTGCTACTTGAAAAACATTTTCCCAAACGCTGGGAGATGAGCCGTTGGAATTTCGTCCCTTCAAACAGAATTAAGCATTTGCTCGCAGCATAAGTAATAATTGATCAGAGAATTATTAAGGAGATCCTCATTTGTGAAGCTTCTTTTGAGAAGAAGCAGCAAGGTGCAAAAGAATATGTTTGCATGTTTAATGAGACCTCAGTGCAGCAGCTGAATCCTGGTATTATGAGTGAGCATGAGATTGGCAGGCTGCCACGCCAGAAGAAGAGGTTTTAATAAGTTATGCATTAGGCCATAATTAGATCTTACCTCATTTAAAGGAAAGGAAGAATAAAATTAGATTCAGTGACAATTTAAATTAATCATTGCCCAGACATGAGTATCAATGTAAAAGACTTGTCAGAAGTGCATTGTAATTACATTACTTATCCGTGTGCGCGCGTTTTAGATGAAAATCCAACATAAACAAAATTCCCTGTCTTTGTTTTGTATTTTGAATCATTCAAACAATATTTGCTGAACATAAAAAAAAAAAAAACCTCCTCTCCCCCCAAAGAGAGATGTGATTATAAAACACAATTTCCGCAGTGGCTCAGTATATTGGATGGTGCCTTTTTGTGGTAATACATTTTTGCATTTGGGATTTTATAGTCAAATAAGTTTCATTTGATAGTGCACTATTAGTTCTGAACCATGAAATGTAATCATATTCATAGTCAATAGAATAGTGTCCCTTCATAACATAATTCAGATATTATTGGCTCTTTTCTATCTAGCTTTTGAGGGGGGGGGGAACAAAAGAAGTCCTCACAGCTTAACTGTTTTGAGTTGGAATGAATATTCAATCACCTTCATCTCTCTCCTCTTTCACATTCTGGGATACACTGCAAATCTGATTTCTTTCTCTCTTTTTTTTACTCTTAGTATACCCTGCTGCTGCTATCAGCTCAATCTCAGGCGTGAGATTAAAGATTTATCAAGTATTTACAAACATGACATGAGAGCTCATGCCATTGGAATTTTAAGTGATGCTATGACCTTAATAAAAAAATGGCAAAAAAAACAACATAGTAATCTCTCCTGTTGTCAAGTACACTTCCACTTTCCACGATGCGTATTTGATGAATCTGTATTGAAATGTATTGACGTTGCGTCAGCAGAGATTAAGATTGTTTGAAGTGTGGATAGATTTCCTTTTCAGCTGCATATCCGTTATGTTTCTGGAGAGGCCAGCTTGTGTAAGTGGAAGGATGCAGATATGGATATTCAATATATCTGACTGGGTCTCACACTGGGTGTGTTAAGAGGCATAACAAATGTTGAGACTATAATAAATTGACCGGTGCCCTGCCTTCTCTCCTTCCTCTTATCGCTGAGAAGTGAGACTACTTGAATTCCACACAGTGCATGTGCAGCTACACACCAAACACACACACACACACATACCGTATGTCTGCGTTTACCTGTACCCTGTGCTCCTCCACCCACACGCGCACACACACACACACATTCGTATATATCCAGGCAGAGACAGCCCTTGGGCCGTAGACTCCGACCTCTTGGAGAGCGAGAACTCTCATTTTCTTCTTGTCTCGGGGGAAATCTGCCCTCTGATATGAATTCACAGCTTCCTGGGCGTCGCCCCTGGATATTGTTGGAGAAGATCAAAGGAAAGGAGGCAGGAAGAACAGTGAAGCATTTTTAAAAGCACCTCACAAGAAGAATAGAATTCCACACTTGTTGACAAATGCAATTTCTTCAGCTGGATTCTGATCCCCACTTTGCTCTAATTCACCTCCAGCAGAGCAATAAAAGCACCACAGTGGACCCGACCTGTGTACTGGCCTCAAAAATGTGAAAACACTCACCTGTATTTGACATCTTTTTGTGTGCGCTTGTCTTGTGTGGACATCTCTAAGCCAAGCTCCGTTCGTCCTGTTGCGTGTGTGTGTGTGTGTGTGTATCTGTCCTAAGTTTATGTCCTTTCAGAGTTGAACCACCATTGACCCTGAGGTGTGTGACTGCTCCATGTGTAGCCTCCTGTGTCCCCCCTCCACCCCCATCTGACTCACAGTCTTCAGCTGATGCTGGATGTGTGGAGGGAGAAAGGGAGAGAGACAGAGAAGAATGGATGTCATCTGTCTCTCATGTTAAACGCAGCCACAGGGCCACAACATAGACAGACGGAGAGAGAAAAATGTTTAGAAAGAAAGAGACTGGCAGAATGAGAAAAAAAAGAGCCAATGTAAGGAGAGACTGATTGAGTGAATAAGGAAATGAAAGCAGACAGAAATACAACTATATAACCAGATATCAATCTTACCTTAAATTCAGTATATTATTGGGTCATAAAAAAATGAAAGTTTAAATTTAAAAAATCTGTCAGTGAGGTGAGATTTCTTTTGTGTAACCGCGCTAAACCTGCCTATTTCTTTTTATCTGCTTTTATTTTGTTTTAAAACTCCAATAGAAATAAACCTTCCTTGCCTTGAGATCATTTCACCAGTTCCCAATGCAAATCCTCTTTTTAAAAGAATATTCTTGTAATTTGCTTGACACAAGTGAGATGATCGGCTTTACTCTGCCTTCTTTCATGATACCCAAACTCGTGTCTAGGAATTTCTTCCAACTCGCCGCACCCCCCACTGGCAGATTGTTTTGTAAGTCTGAGTTACAAAGGCTGAATATGAGACTAAATGACTTGTCAAGATGGATGTGTTTTCGCCGTGTATGAGGGCAAATGGACAAGTTGTTCAGGAGGGTGCAGTCTGGTGTCCAGCGACGCTGTCAGTCTGCTGTCTGGCCCCACTTTAATGGCCTGTCCTCTGAGGGCCCTTCAGAGACCGCGGTCTTACCAGCAGTCTGTGACCTCACACCCGCCGCTGCATGGACGGAATAACACTCTGGCAAGCTGCACGTCTGCCCCGACATATCGCACTTGCAGCCGGTATTAACCCCCGGAGAGCAAACAGTAACCTGGGGCAATCACTGCTGTCAGTGAATTCCAGGAGCTGCGGGATATTTTTTTTTTGTTATGGAAAACACACACACGCACACATACACACACACACACACACTGCACAAACAAAAGAAACACAGTGAGTCATACCTGTTTGTTGCCTGTGATGTCTTCTCTGAATATAGCCATCCTTTTTTTCCCCCACCCCAGCAGTTTCATTTTTTGATGGAAGTCAATCTGGCCAGAGCGAGACGCTGCTGGAACTGCTTATAATTGCCTGCCCAGATCCACTTTTCCAAATTGCATAATTTCCTAGCCCCCATATTTCTGCTTCCTCATCCGACACCCCTCCAACCCTCACCCTCCATTATCCAAACACAATATAGATGAAATGCTACCTAGATTAATTGCCCTTCAGCTTAGGTTCCTATCATCATCTGCCATCTAACACACTCTTTTTTTATAATGAAAATGAACCTCATCTTCGTTTAACTAATACAGCCATATAACTTAAGTAGTCACTTTGATGAGTCAAAAAAAGGAATAGGTAAGTCATTGATCCTTAGCTGCCAGGGCTTTTTCCATTCTCTTTCATATCAGCACTGCTCAGCATTACAGTAGCTGCTCATAATGTTGCACTGGAGAGGCACTTTGTCAAATTTGGGCTTCTTCTCTGATCAAGGACCTGGATTGAATAAGAGCTCAGTTACATATTCTTTGGCTCAAACAGAATGGTGTGCTGAGAGCATCATGTGCAGTTTGTGGGTAGCCTGTTTTCTATTGTTCGACTGGTTATAGTGCACGAACTGTGAATCATTTCTGTTTTATATTTGTCACATGCATATTGCTCATCTCCCAGATTTTTATCAGGGAACATAATACAAATTGCGAGAGGATTTCCGGTGTTCAGGGAGAAACTCAGGCTACTTTTCTGCCTTGATTTTAGCTTTCCAAATTAATCTTTGATGATGCATTACTTGCTAATTTAGGAGACCACTTAGATTAAAAGCACACAAACGCAGCCAAACGTGTGGGATATTAGGGGGTTTTAACCGAATTACACATAGCACTTCTCGACAGTTCTAAGAGCTGTTTCGACAGGTGAGGTTTAGGGGGGCTGGATCTTGGCAGAGGCAAAGTAGAACAGCCTGTCCTGTGTGTGTGATATCTGAATCCTGAGCCAGCCTGTATGCGTCATTTAAAAAATAGCAAGAGAGGGGTCTGTTCTTAAATCTCCCACCTTGGGGGCCCTTTAAATGAGTTTGAGTCAGGCCTGCTTTCAGAGTGAGAATGAATTCCACTGAGTGTAGATTTGCATAAATAGAATCAGAATAAAATACTCGATACCTGAGAAAAGATGATGTCTGTGCTAAGCTAATTGGTAAGGCACTGAACCATTGTCCTAGATAGGCCTGCACAGTAACTGCGATTTTTTTTTTCCAATTTCATACTATAATTTAATTTAGGAAGATACAAACAGTGGTCCCAGAGGTGGCAGGTAGTTTGTGGGACACACAATGCAGAACGGCTTCCTGCCCGGAAGATAGGACAGCAATTAATTGACTGTAAACCCTCCCACGAACGGCGATTGTCCAATCATAGCTTAACGACCATATCTTGGCAAGGCAGGCCTGTCAATCTTAACACCGGGGATGTGTCGTCTACCTGAGCAGCACATGTGTGTGTGTGTGTGTGTGTGCTACAGAACCTCTTGCTTTTCATTTCGGTGTCCATGTGTGGACACACCGCCTGCATGAGCAGAGCGGCTCAGGTGCAGCTCAAGCCACACTGAAGTGGCACGTCGTCTTGAGTTTCGGCAGGTCGCCTATTTTCTCTGTGTGAGTCGTGCTGTTTTCAGCAAAAATAGACAGTGAAAATAATCTGTTAATAGTCATATTGACATCATACCAGCAACATTACATAAGAGACACCTTTCACTATAGTTACAATGTCTGTATCTGTAGAATATGTCACAGAGGAAAAAAATACATCTTTTTTTTTCTTTAAAGTGAGCATACACTTCTCAACTTTTTTCTATTTAAACTAAATATAAATGAAATTTATAAAGAAATTAAATGAAACATTCTATTATTGATGGCCATTATCAAAGGCAAACTCAGTATAGAAAGATAGGGCTGGAAGTAGCAGTGCCGCAGCAGCAATGCTGTCTGTGTGGACATCACACGTGTGTGAGCCGCAGCAGTTCAGTGAGGTAGCTGTCACCCACAGGTAAAGGTAGGTGATGTGGCCCGGGTATAAGATTTCACCACAGCTGTGTTCACAGGGCTGTAGTTAGAGAAATACTCAACATGTAAAGAATATGGAGGGTGGGTGTCTTTTTCTCCAGTCTTTCCAAAACCTAAGGAATGTCCATGTCCAAAGCCAAGGATCCTCCAAGCATCACTAACCAATGATAACTACATTAGTTCGGTTTCAAAAATAAATAGAAGCAAAGCAGATCCACTCTGGAGTAATCCACTCACCTACTTTTAAGGTTTTTTTATGAAGAGATCAAAACTCTATAAACTTTTGTATAAAGAATACCTTTATTATTAGACCAACATGTTTTTGCTTGCAGCTTTCTTCAGGGTCCTGCCATTGTCTACCTCTGTCTGAAATCAAAGAGCCACTGTTTCAAAAAGTTTGAGGGGTAAATCTGCCGCTCTTAACATGTAACAGCATATGTTGCCTACAAGCAGTGTTGTTAGATGGGACAAAAAAAAGCCTTATCAATGCCTACAACCTTATATATACTGTATATACAATCATATCCCCTCTGGTCTTCTGTTTTTTCAGTATAATTCGGCTCAAAAACTCAAAACTACATTCACAATGATGAAAAATGTATAATAACAATCATAACATAAAAGAAAAGTCTATTAGATTATGTTACATCAAATGTTAAAAGTGTTTACAGGACTATGACAGAATAATAATTGAAATAGGAAAAAAGTTTCAACTTACTTGTAATGAACTAAATGACATTTAGTTAGAGGGTCAGCAGTCAATGTGTGTGAGAGCCTGCTGAACTTGTGCACTGTCAATCTCAATCTACTCTGATGAGACAAGGGGCCAATTTATTGGAATAAACAGTAGCCTAATTTTTCGGCGGTAGAAACTGCGCAGATGGTACAGAAAGTAGCCCAAATTATCTCAACCCACCCAAAGCAATTTTACCCACTCAATTAAATAAAAAAGAAGCCCAACTGGGCAGAAAACCATCCAATCAGGCAACACTGCGTGCAAATATGAAGAGCGTGACAGGTGTACCAACAGTACCTAAGAGGGGCGGGGCTTAGCGAACATTCAGTTACTGGTTGGAATGAAATTTGTTCTTTGTGTTTCTCCCATAGACACTTCCTCTTCAAGCAGGGCTCTGGTTCATCAGCTCTTCTGTCAGGAGCCGGGCAGGGTTACCCCCTAACCTCCGGGACAGTGTACTCCCCTCCACCCAGGCCCCTGCCCCGCAGCAGCGTGACCAGACCACTGTTTACCTTCAACAAGCCTCACCGCTGCTGCAACTGGAAGTGTACAGCCCTGTCTGCATCGCTGCTCACTCTCACCCTGGCCCTGCTGCTCACATACGTCATCGGTGAGTTACAGTACACACCAACCACCGAGCCCTCTAGTTTGTCCCGGGGAGCTGTACAAAAAGATCTGATTTTATTTAATTTCTTTCAAAACAGACGGCAAGAGGAGCCAGGAAATTGGGAAGCTTGTCAAGAGACTGGCTAATTAATTCAAAACAGAATCAATAAAAAATACAGAAACAAACTCTAACAGGGAATTTTACACATACATAATGCTTCAGGCATCAAAGGGTAAAAATAAAATACAGGGGAAAAAAACAGATGAGGGAATCGATGGGGATCAAAGATGGACCACTGAAAAATTTACACACTTATTTGAAGGAGATGGCTTTTAAAACAGCAGGTAATGAATTCGAAATGTGACCCTCCGTAGAATATTCTAAATTGTAAATTAGCTGTCCTGGACCGAAGCGCGCACAAAACTGGTAATTATTCCGTGATGAATACGCACATACAGTTAGTACTAACTTATTTAATGTTTTTCTCTTTCTTTCTTGCACACACACAGCTACACAAACACACAATTTATTCCTTTTTTTTTTACCTTTTTCAGTTTTTATGATATTAATCAATTACGGTTTGCCGCAACCTTACTGTCTGTACTTTTTAAACATGTTTTTATTGGTTAATTTAATGATTTTTCTCTATCTGTTTTAAGGAGAGATCTTACTTTTTAACCCTCTCATCTTGTTTTAGTCCCACCTCAGCAAATTGTTAAAGTATTCATTATTTTGCTAATAAAAAAAACTGAACTAATATTTAAAATATTGACTGTAACTGCAGTCTGTAATGGATATAAATCATCTCCGCTTTTATAATTGAATCTAACTTTCTGGAAGTAATATGGATCTTAAAACCGCGAGCGGATTTCTGGAGTCACGCTGCAGTCTAGAAGATCATCAGTAGAGTTTGTCAAAGTCAAATACCAAATTTATTCATCGATCCCCTCCGATTGTGCCAGTTCCCTGCTCCTCCTCAACCTTGGCCCAGCCCTCCACCTCAGCACATCCTCTCCCCTCCACCGCCCCAAGTGCAGATATCCCAACCCTCCACCCAGCCAGTTCATTTCCCTCCTGTGGTGGTGCTCAAGGTCACGCCGGAGCAGGCGGGGGTTCGCATTAATCACACACACACACACACACATACAGACACACACATACAGACACACACATACACATCACAGACAGACATCACACATACACACACAAGCGAATCCATGCAGATTAATCCCCAGGCTGAACCATGCTATTCCATTAATGTCCCGGCCCCGGTAATTAGTGCATTAGTGAGGAGTGTGAGTGATGACTTGGAGACGACATCACCTTTTAATTGGTGTCATGCTCCACTCCTGCTTGGCAATGATTGATCTGCATGTTGACATTACCATGGCAACTGCACCAAGATGTATGGGACATAAGTACAGATGATATGTTAGCCTGTAAATCAAAGATATTCAAATGCAAGATTAAAGTGGTCATGGACTTAATGTCTTTGTCTAAAGAGAGAGGTTGAGGCACAGGCCACCAGATGATTAGGTTTTCTCATTACATAATGATTCAGTCATTTTAATTAATTAATTAACAGCCACTGACAGGAAAAAGGGAAAAAAAATCTCCCCTGGTAGTATTGCAATTTCTCATCCTCATCAAACAATAGCTGTGGTGACTTTTGCTGTATTTATTGATTTTGACTCTCATTAAATCAGGTTGATTAATTCTTATTAGCATAAAAACCTTGGTAAGAAACAGAAGAAATAATATTCATTATTTAAAGCATGATAATGAACGATCCTTTATTCCAAATAAAATCAGCTCCTGCTAGCTATTCTTTTGTACTCAATGTTATATTGTAAATATTCATTATGTTCATACTGAATATGTTCCTCAGTATTAAAGATGACTCACTCTGCACCATGGTTGATCTTTTCATCCACACAGTCACATTGCAGGTTTTTCGTTTCTTCTTTTTTTTTTCGTGTGGTAAAAACTCAACAACAAGACCCACCACAAGCATGTAGAGCTCAAACAATTTGTCAATTAATCAACAGACTATTTTGATAGTCAGTCAATTATCAAGTCAATATTCTTGGGGGGGGAAAATGCTGCTTTGCTTTGTCTTATTTGATTGTAACCTAATTATCACTAGATTTTTGAGTGCTGGGCAGACAAAAAAGCAATATTATGGGATCCTCTCGGAATATAAGAAACTGTAATGGGCATTTTTTTCCTTCTATTTTCTGATGTTTTATCGACCAAATGATTAATTGAGGAGATAATCAGCAGATTAATAGATAATGAAAATAGTTGTTATCTGCAGGTCTTTCTGTTCACATTATTATCCACAATTTACTCTTTATCTTTCTTTATCTAGCAGTATTGTCTGTCAGTGTGATACCGCAGATGCTGCTGAGTGAATCAAGACATTTTCAACATTTCATTTTAAAAAGAAAAAAAGATATTACATATTCCTTTACACTCGTGCCAAGCTGGAGCTGAACATTTCAGAATATAAGAGATGCTTCTCCCCCCTTTGGTTAAAATCATCTTAACGCAGCTGTTGCATTTGGCTGAATCTTCGTCTTTTCTCATGACGCTCAGCCAAACTTTGTTGTGTTTGCCGCAGTCAACCATGGCTCGGCATGTAACCCAGCTAGTAAATTATCCCACATGCTATGTGGAGGCGCACAGTGACCGGTGACGTAACAGCGAGGTCCTCGCAGCAGGTTTTTTGGAAATTTAACATTATAATTCAATAAGCAGATCTGACATTGATGATTTGTATTATGTTTTTTGACAATTTGCATCCAGCTTTTAATACCAACCTTAAAGCTCTTTGCGCATGTTATGTGAGTTGTTTATTAATTTGGAGAAAAGTAACCCAGCAAATAATGAGGCAATAATATTATGTCTCCAATTAACGTTTCCAATTAGCACAACAATAGGACGATGCATGATTTCAGAGATAATGCTGTGCCTAAGTGATTGCAGCGTATGCCCCCTGTTGTGATTAGCTAAGGCAGTCCTCCTCTCTTTCTTTACTGCCCTCTTTCCTCTCCTCCCATACCCCCTGGTGTTGCAGGGGCTGTGAATAGCTTTGTTAATTTGTTTATCTCCCAACGTACCCCTCCCTCCTGCAGTCGTAGCTTGTTATTAGGCACAACACGGCCATCAGATATGAGGAGCAGGCATTATGATAGCGAACGGGGCATTTAAGGAGAGATAGAGGACAGATTAAGATTGCATCTGTAATCTTGAGGAATATTGCTGCTGACAACACTACCAGTAACTCATTTTCTATTTTAAGCCTCATTTAAGTTCTGCCTCCATAAAACCTACCTACTATTGCTCCATCACACTGTTAAAAAAAAAGCTAATTGGAGTATTTAATGAATGTCTTGCTGTTTTAAACAGTTACAATCTTCAGTTGTTGAATCAAATATGAGGAGAGGGCGGGATGTGTCAGTTATGAGAGATAATCATCTCTATGGCAACAGGGAGAAGCTTCTGACGCAAGTGAAATGAGCAAGACACCAGCTCCCTGCAATCAAATAATCACCTCCAAATAACATTTCAGTCACTTACACACACACACACCCACACACGCACACACACACACACAGTGTTTACACTTTAATCTGAGATCTTCTTTATGGTTCTGTTGTGCAGTACATGGTGCTTCAGGGGACCTGGTGCTTCCATAAAGAGCCAAATGACTCGTTAGCGGCTTTAAGTTCATTACGTTGACACTTTTTCTTTCAAGTAAATCTACTTTCACAGTTTGATGGCAATTTGAAGCGTCTGCCTTAAAAGTTATCCATTATTCACAGGGGTCAAACTCAGTGTGTCCATGTGTTTATTAGAGCTACAACTAATGATTATTGTCATTATCAATAAATCTGCCGATTATCTTTAGATTTAGTACCAAATAATGTCCAAAACCGTTTCCCAGAGCCCAGGGTGATGCCTTCAAATGTCTTGTTTTGTCCACCTAACAGTCTAAAACCTGAATAAATTCAGTATTTAATCATGTAAGACCAAATATCACACACCTTCTGCTTTCAATTTTTTTAAATGTGATTTTGATGATTTATCATTTGATAGAGTATATCTAATACCCGATAAAGGCTGGAGAGACTGAAATGCTGTGATCTAATAACTATTTCAGCAGAAAATGAGACTAAATTTAAGATCTTTTTGGACATTTTTCACAATCAACTAATCATAAAAATCAAAATGATTATGAAAAAATTTGGTGGCTAGTTTTGAATAAGAGTTCTTTAATAAGTTGCTCCCTCTTGATCTGGGTTTCTCCTCCAGACGTCCTAGCAAGCCTCGTCTGTCTCAAAGCGCCAAGCTGATTACAGCTTATCATGAATTAAGTGCCTGTTGTGTTCTATGTTGTTGACCACTGTGACTATATTTGAAAAACTACTGTTCAACTGGGAACTGGAGCACACATTATGACTAGCATATATTAATCCTGGAAGTTTTAATAATTAGATAGGAGTCCATCAATTTTTGGCTGGACAGCAACAGCGAGGCCGGCCCTGTGAACACATCTGTCCCTGACTGACTGACTGACAAAGTTACACCATTGGTCGGCCAAAGCTTGGGACCACCAAGTCTCCCAGAATGCATTTCGCACCAACTGCCAGTGATCAGTGATGGCGGAGATATTGAACCAGGCCAAAAGCTGTTGTAAATTTCACTGTAGGACTGTTAAGATGTCAATATTATTGAGTTATAATGTTTTTTCAGGCGAGTAAGAAACCATTTCCAATATGTGGCCATTTTATCCAAATAACGCCTATTTTAATTTGCTCAGATGTTTTCAGAGATGTGAGGAGATTCCGGCACACTTCTTTGGGTTTTGAGATTCTGACCTCATCTTGTTTTTTTGTCATTAATCCTCCACCTAGCCTAATTCTGTCCTCATACACAACAGACCACAACATGCGGAGAGCAAAGTAACAACTGAAGCTAGAAAATTCCTGCAGCAGAAATTTTGAGAGTGACACGGGCTGGTGCCGGTGGGTCATGTGTGAGGAGCCCCAGCAGCTGATGGGGAACAGTTATCAGGGAGGAGCTGATGGTATTTGTGTCATTGATGCTCTGTTATGATTTCAGTGGTATGGCCGTTAATTATTAGTGCTGATCAATAATTACACTTAGTGTGTTTGAAACATGAAAATATATATAAACATATATATAATTCTAACAATACTATATATTACATTGACTTTTAAGTCATGATGTGGAGTCACAACATGTACATAATAAATATAATTTATGGGTTTTCTACATCATCAGGAGCACATCTGTACATTATGAATACATTTCTTAATACATTTCAAATATTGAAACAGAACACACCTTAGACCAACAGTTGTTTTTCATGTGTTTATTTATATGACAATCTGCCCTTTCACCCTCAAATGTGATCAGAGAAACTGCCCCATAAAAACCTTTTACATGGACAAAATGACAGAAACTTTAGGAGGAGCAGCAGAAGTGAGATGTCTCTTATGGGACAGACAGAGACAGACGGAGGGAAATTTGGCTGCAGGGTGATTGTCTTGCATGTTCTCTGAAAATACACAAAAACAAAGAAATCAGTAAGACAGACAACATTATGGTAGCATGAATTAACTCAAATTAAACTCAACCACATGGATACATTTATAAATGCTCCTTACTTGTATATATATATATATTCAACCAGCAAGTTTTTTCTTGATGTGAAATGACACAGGCATCTATCAGAAGATAATAAGAGGATATAAAAAAGGCATCGTGTGGAAATAAATATTTATCAGCTTTTATTTTCCAGTCAAAATAATATGCTTGAATAAAAGTAACTTTAAGACAAAATTCGCGCAAAGGGTATGAATCATTTCAGGCTTGACTGTATGTATATAGTCCAATAGATAGTAGAATATAGATATGAAGCAATATATACGTAGTTCTCCGGGTGTAATTTTAAGTCGGGTGTTTATATGAACAGTAAAAGAAGGTTTTTTTTTCTCATAGCGGACTTTTATTTGTAATAAAATAATCTGAATACTTCTTCAACCAACAGCATTACGTTACTACACTAACAGTATTTACAGCACGAAGGTCAGTTTTAATCTGTGATATCATCTACCTGTTTGGCCAGTGAGCCTCACTGCCGTTCAAATACACCAGACTCCTTTGACAGAAAGACTAAATTTACTTAGCAGAGCACAGATCTACCACACAGTCTCTTTTTTGGCGTTAATGTGAGGTACTTTGCTTCACGAAGGGATCTGATAACTTCTTCAACCGCTGAAACTCACCCAGTCACACACACAGACTAAGCAGCTAGCTGTGCTACAGCAGCACCTCCCGTTACCTTACCATCTTAAATATGTGTTTTTTTCAAAGGAGTCTGGTGCTGCTATATAGCGCGGCTATTTTCGGTTAACGTAAACAAAACGGACCTTACTTTTAAACAGAGACGGTCTATCTCCATACAAATCATATTAATGATGTCCTCAAACACTTTTCACATCACTCTGAACGTGACAGAAGCAAACTCAGCACTTTAATGGACGTTGACAGCACACTGAGTCACAGTTTAGCTATATGTATAGTGTTGTTGCTCAGCACCGACTGTATACTTTTTGTACTTATTAATAATTTATTCCCAAAAATATGAGAGAATAATGTCTAGATTCAAGAATAATGTAGGCTAATGCTACTAAGATAACAAAGTTGAAGAGAAAAATATTCACTTACCTCAATCAGATGACTGTTGACTTTGTGGTTGGTACAGCGCCCTCTGATTCAGGCAGATTAGCTAGCACACAGCTCCGTGCACATAGCTTCGCACACACCGGGACACTCACACGCACGCCCGCAGGCACGCCCACACGCAATCCCACACACATACATGGAGATTTACTCTGCTCCCCATGGCAACCCGTGCATGTGTGCGTCCTCGTACGCGTGCGTGTGTGTGTTGGTGTGTAAATTTGTCAAAGTAGCTAAAAATGTTAGCTCCGTGAGCCTGTCAAAAAAGGCATTTTTGTGAAGGAACCGTAAGTCCTATCAGAAATCTGAGCAGACCAGGACCACCACAAGATCTTTCTGCACAATATTGGTGATGTTCAAGTCCCTAGACCCAAAAATGTTGACAGGAGAGCGAGAGAAAAAAGGGTGTCAGTTCAACTCTCCTCCTGAAATCTCCTCCTTAATTAATATGGGAGTCTATGGGACAGTTGGCCGGTAAACCCTTCACAAAAGGGCTGACAGTTCAAATTCTGTTTGTGTCTGAGCTACGGTTGGCGATTTAAATGACAGAGCACAAGTGTGCCTACTACTGTGGAAAAAATTATTTGTGTAGACCAAAATATGTGGCTGAAAGGACGATTGATCCAGAAATTTTTCAGAAAAATTTAAACAGCTTCTTCCACTCTTAGCGATGACATCACACACTCTAGCTCTGAACATTCCAGCAATACACACTAATGTTAAACTCAAAATTTATCTAAAATTGCACATGAAACTTTAAAAGTCACAGATCAAAAAGTATAAAGAATACTCAAAAAGTTGAATACAAGTTTAATAGCTGACAACTTTGTGAACATTTTAAAGTTTGAATGAAGTCTGTAGCTCAAAGTATGGCGAAGTAGTTGAAGCTTGAAATTGCCCCTAAAATGTGGATGTTTTTTGACCCCTCCCCATTCATTTCCTATGGGAAATTTTTCGCAGTTTTTCGCGACTTACGTCGCGAAAAATTTCGATATCTTCACCAAAAGTCATAGCACACCATTCCCGAACGAGCCGCACGTTTTGATGTATAATTCGCATGGGTTTTCTCAAAGCTGTGGGACTAGTTACGCGCCGAAATTTTGTACGGAAGAGGAATAATAAGAAGTGGAAGAAACATGACGAATAACAATAGTGACTCGGGCTTTGCCCGAGTCACTACGCTCCATTGCTATTGCATAGCTATGGAGCGTAGTGACTCGTGCAATACCCCGTGTCACTAATGAGGCTAAAGGTTGCTCCAAATGAGCAACCTGCTGGTGTTGCATCCAATTTTGTGAGTCAAAATGTGTGACTACAGACGGCAAAGACGTAACACGATGGATTACGTAACCGTTTTTCACTCTTTCACTCTGCTGCATCTGCTATCACATTCTGACAGCTACAGAATGAGGTGGTAAACACTGGCATTGCCATGTTTGCTACAGCCTGCTGTCACTATTGCTGCGCTAATTTGAGCCAAACACATCACAAACAAAGTGCACCTACTGGTTAATGACAGTGACGCATAATAAATCTCGGTCGTCGATCATCACCCACATTATGACCGTAGATTCATGATAGTATTCAACATTTTTATTTTACACGCATTTCAAGAAGAGAAAAAGACTAAAAACAAAAGATTAAGACAGATGTGAGTGTGTCTTAATTACCCTTAAGTAATGGCACGACAAAAATACTATGATTTAGAATTTTAAAATTTGAATGACAGTTACTCAGCACTCAGTCAGCAGGGTTGTTTTTACTCTCTATACCAATTAACTACAGTAAACAAAATCTGTTTTTTATATACATACTAATTTGTAGATAGATTGACAGGTCTGATTGATCTGACATTGGCACTGAAAGCCTCTCCATTTATGGTCTCTTCAGTTTGTTACTTGTCTTTTCATCTACTGCAGAATAATGAGCATCAGAATACAATTTATAATATGATTTAGGAAGAGCCTTAGCCATAATATCCACATGTCACTGAGCATAATCCCAGAGGTTTGCAGAAACGTCGATACTGTTCTGTTTGATTAGTGAGTTTACCACAACAACTTGTCCGCAACAACATCTTTTTTTGTGTGTGTGTGTGCGCAGTTGATTAAACACCTGTAGACATCACACAACAGCAGGAATGATGCATGTTTTTCATCTACAGTGTCTGCTTTGAGAGAGGGACTTTGTATAATTTTACGCATGGATGACACAGCAGCAAGTAACTTCTTTCATTAGTTAAATCTCCCAACATGGCAAAGGGATTGGTCAGGATCTAACGGTAATTAATGTTCTGTGTTGGTCTGCCAAGCTAGTACTCACAAATTCCATGTTTGACAGTAAAATCAATTGTGGAGTAATGCGGCGATACTCAGGACGAGTCCAGAGCGCTGTCAAATCTGTCAGGGCATTTTTATTTTGGGGATATTTAGTCAATTATTTAGACCCAAACAAGAAGTTTAGAATCAGAAACAGGCATAAACAGAATGAAAAATTAGCTTTGAATTACTTGTTAAAATAGCTAAGAAAGCACTTCAAGTATGTGTGTGGGAGGAAGGATGGAAACAAAGGTGATCAGTAATTGGTGGTTCATCACACTGGCTCACACATTCAGTTTACAGCTCATTTCTGTTTCAGACATACTGCTGGTCGGTTGACTCAATCTGGCTCTCGTCTTACATAACCGGCAGCTGTTATGTGAACTGTAGCTGTAGCTGATGAAAGTACCTGAACAAAGTAGCTGATGCCTGCTCAAAAATTGCTAGATGTGTTGCTAAGGTTCTTTTTTGAAATAAAAGTGCTAAAGGCGTCTGAAAAGTTGCCAAATCTAGTGACAAAGTTGCAAAGTTGTAAACACTGTCTCCAGTGTTTCCAGAGAGTGGAGGAGTACGGAGTTGAGGGCAGATGTAGGGTGAATTTATAGCAGTATGAAAATAGATGTTGACAAAAAGTGATAATGTTATCAGATGATATGTCCACAAGGGTATAATGTAAAAAAAAAAAAAAAAAAAAGCAGTTTCCCCCAAAATCTGATGAAGTCTGGTGAAGATGTTACAAGGTGAAAGATAGAGGCTAGTAGCTCTTAAAGGTTTAAGAAAAGATGTGACTGTTTAGAAAAGGGATGTGAGACATCCTGTCTCGCTTTGAATTACTTTCAAAGATGACTTTTACTGACTCATTACAGAATCACAATCAATCACCGGATTCGTTCTGAAACTGTTGTACTGGAATGATCTTGTTTACGAAAGGCCGACTGAAACTTATAGAAAGGTTATGCATCACTTATCAGATTCAGTTGGGGGTTTTTTCGTAGACAGCACTGTAAAAAAATAGCCAAAGATTGAGGGTCATTGTCAAAAGCAGCTGATCAGTATTTATAATTTGGCTGTCTAGCACAACCCCTGTACACACCCTTCAAGGTGCAGTAGCACCAGTGTGTCAGACTATGACACCCACACTGGTCTCCCGCACTGGTCTCCGGTTGGTGGTGATCCAGGACTGTTCCTCAAATGATATGCTCTGTCCCTCTTCAGCACCAGTGCTCCTCAACTCTCCTAGCAGTTTATTAGCAAACAGAGCTAATAAATGTTTAATACATGAAAACCACTGTTTCTGGTGAGCTTTCTTAGCTCTACCTAAGCTGGTCAAAACCAGACCCCCTCTTACCAACAGCCAATCAGGACTGACTGTGTTGTGATATTAACATTACATCTTATGAGTGACTCGGTGAAAGTAGCTTTCACTTTGAAAGTGACTCCTGTAAATACATAAACAAATATTTTATATTGTCATTTATACAGGCAAAATAACACATTTTCCATTGTCTGATTCAGTCTCTGTGTGCAATGTAATTAAGAAAATGTCTCGATAGGAAGACAGAGCAGAGAATTCCTTGGCCTGATTATTCAGTGTGTCGACATAAAGGATAAAGAAGGGAGGATAAACCCATGCAGAAGCACAGACATGCCCAAAAATAAAAAGATAGTCCAAGTCTAAATTGGAATTCTTCAAAAGTGCTGATTCACTCTGCTGAAGATCTGCTACTTTTATTCAGACTGAACTGCACCCAATATGCAATCAGACAGCACAATCTGCAGGCTATTGCACAGCATACTCTACCTCGAGATGGCTGCAGTGAGAAGGATGAAAATGCTTTAAAAAGTTTTGAACATTCGGTGACATCAGTTCCTGAAGCTAGATGGTGCAGAGAACAAGTGCCGATGTAAAAAAAAATATGGAAAAAACACTAGTTAATAATGAATAGGATGTCTGTAATGATGCTATATGAATGCAATACATTCATTAAACCGGCAATATTGTATAGTAACCTCAGTGGAGCGAGCAGTCATAGTGGGGATTGCAGTCTGTTCTGATAGCAGGTGGTGGGCAGTAGGCCAGAGATTGTGTACAGAGGTAGAGACGCAGGGGTCAATCGAGTCCAGTCACGGCTGTCGGGATGAAGCCGTTGAGGTGCTGAGTCGGCCCGGTCCTAATGAAATGTTACTTTCTCCCAAAGGAAAGTTTTTGAACAGGTGGTCACCTGTTTGTGTGGGATCAGCGGCGATCCTCTTCAATGTGCAGCGCTGTCAAGGAGGGCAACTGGAAACCAATTTACTCCGCAATGCTGAGTGGGTAAGATTGGCTGCTATAACTTGTTTCCAGCAGAGCCTGGAAACTAGAACTCTTTTATTAGGAGTATTCTGGCTCAGCACAGTTCAGTTGGAAACAAAAAACGCTGTCACACACACAGCGACTCAATCGCAGTGCAGCGATGCCGTGTTTTGCTCTGTGTACTGCACTTTATCCTCTTTGTCTCGACAGATGTTTTTAATCTGACGCATAATTATAGCTCACACTGAGAGTGAATCCGTGTCTGTGTTTGTGTATGTATCTGTTTTCTGCTATGATTGTGTATACGTACTATATATTTAGGGAACATTCATTGAAAATCTGTGAATGTGTTGGTCTTTATTATGATTCTTACACCAAATTAAAAAAAAAAAAAAAATCAATGATGCAATTTATTTTTAAAAACCATTTGCATCACAAGCATTCTATTTAACCATTGTACTGTTTCTTTTTCTAACACATTTAGAAAGTGTGTAATAATGAGCAGTTCATTTGTGTTTCCTCCCCATTTTTCCCTTTATTTATATTAATGGAAGCATTTTTCTGAGGTTGTGCACCGTAAGCTGTGGTGATTAGTACTCTTACAGCAAAAAGGCACTTGGGTTATATGGGAATAGAAATTTAAGGTGAAAATTGGCTTAAACTGATCTGCTCCTTTTAAAAAAACTTTATTTTTTGGGGGGAAAATGAGTAAAAAACAGAGAGTCCAAATGTACGTGTGTGTGCGTGTGTGCGTGTGGGCATGCATGCGTGACTTTGTGCTTGTTTGAAACTATGTGTGTACATATACAGTGTATGTGTGTGTGTGTGTGTGTGTGTGTGTGTGCGCACTCCTCACCTCCAGCTTCTTTCACCCAGCTGCTTCATGCCTCATTGGGGTCTGTATTGATTGGTCCAGTTTCTCTTTGTTTTCAGTCCTCTATTTTGGTCGTCTGATGCAGCTCGAAGAAACCCGCTGGCCTTTGCTAAAACTGCTCTAACAGCCAGAGAAGCCTTTGGTAAAATTGCTTTAAATGGCTAGACAGACTCTGGTCAGAAAGCTCTGAATGGCGAGACAGCCCTTTGGTAAAATGTCTCCAGAAGGTCAGAGAGGCTGTAATAAAATAGCCTCAATAGCTCCAATAGTTCACCTGGCAAGAACATGCTCGCACGCATGCACGCGGTTGTGCACAGTAACTCACATTCACCTGCGTTCTTTTCTTTCTCATCTTCTCACACGCACATAAATGCGGACACCCACACACCAACACACACAAAACACAGAGATTGAGCTGTATGTGACTGTGAGTCACTGTCTGCAGTGTTTTAGCTCTCACTGGTGGTAGATGGTGGCTGCTGGAGGGGACCCCAACATGGCGCTGTTCCTCTGCTCATTTAACACAATTCTGAATGTCTGTAACATGACTCAGCTTTCAAAAAAAAAAAAAAAAGGAGGCCAGATCAGTTAGACAGCGAGTGGGAGATAGGCATAGAGAGTGGGGGACTCTGACAGAAAAAGAGAGGGGGCGTGATTAGAAATGAAAGAACGCCTGAGAAACGCGTGAAGTAGAGAGCTGTGATCTGTTGGACTTGCTGTACTTTCCACCGTGACTAACTAGATGACAGCGACAGTGAGTTTACTGGCAAATAAACACCAGGATATACTGAAGAAATCTCATCATCCAAGACAGGAGAAGTGTGTCACTACCTCCGCTCTTCCTTTATCCCTCTTCCTGTCATTTTATCCCTTTTATCCAAACAGGACTTCCCCCATTCCAGATAAGCAAGGTCAGACTGATGACAAGTCCTGAGGTTTAAACCAGTCTAGAGATTGCCGCATGAGGGCCTGCCGCTCCTCACGCGCACTTGCACACAAGCAAATGTCAACAGTCTCGCACACACTCATGCGCGTAAACATACACACTTAAACAGTCATGACAATGGTATTAGTAGCTTTCAAGGGGTTGGTGGAGGGGAGTAAGAAAAACACTTTAGTACCTCTTGTCTGTCAGAGTGGAGCACAGGCCGACAGGCATAAAGGCAGGAGGGCAGGCGGACCCCCAGGCTTTCAGTCTCTACTCTAACGTTGACTTAGACACAAATTTGTTTTATTGGTTCTGAAGTCCCTCTCCTTCACTCTCCTTCACACTTGTTTTCCCCATTTGTCTCTCTCCTCCTTTCTTATTCCCCTCTCTCCTTCTCTCTTGGTGTCTTTTATCTCCCACTGCCTTTCTTTCGTTCTTGCTTTCTTTCTCCCATCCCTCAGAAGTTGTGGCTTAGCTAGAGGCTGACACAGCCATGCAGAACTTGGATGAGCAATTGCTTTTACTGTACATGCTAAACTACACACTAAATCGAATGACTGATGCTCTTGCAAGTGTTTGCTGCCGGGCAAAGCCAGCCATAGTCTCTGGTTGTCAGACGGAATATAGTTGGCGGTTAGCTATGTGTATGAGCGAGAAGAGCTTGGCAATCAGGCCTGGGTGTGTTTCTGCTTGTGTGAGAGTATTGATAAATCATTTTTAACTGACTGCAGTGCTACCTTGGCTGTAATGGTTATCGATAAGACAGTATATTCACAGTCAATCTCACCCATTGTGTCCTGCAGCCCAGCCCAGGACTGTTACAAACACCAGATAACTGCACGTAGTGTAACACAGACATTAGATAGGAGTGCGCACACACACACACACACACACACACATACACACAAACACTCACACACACAATTTTCTTTCTCTATCTCCTACTCTTTCTCAAACCGCGAGTGTGAAATCTAATCATCACTGGAGCCCAGAATCATTTCTATCTAATCTGGAGACACACACATGCCTGACAACAACAATAGCAACAACTGCAGCTGTAAGCTAGCATTATCTCTGCGTCTCCTAGCTCAAATAGTCTGCTTTTAAAACTATTTGGAAAGAATGGTTGAGAAAATTTAGTGGTACAAGGTTGCCATTTATTACAGTCACAGGCCACCTATATGTCTTTGCATTCCAGCTGTTTATGTACAACAGCGGTAATGGAGTGGCTGTTATCTCAGCAGCCTTGCTAACATTATCCACAAATATCCTATCGCTTGGATTTTTCTCTTCTCTTATTTCTCTGTACGGTAGTTTAAGTAAACCTGAAAAAGCCATATCAAGTGCCTCTTTCTGTTACGACTGAACTGTCGCTGCGCTGTTCTCTCCAGTCTGCCACATCCTCTACGCACATCTCGGCGGGGTAGCCAACAGCGAGGGTACAGTACAGAACCCCCTCACAGCAGTGCCGTCCTATTACCTCGGGCAGTCATCTCACTGTCATACTGATCAATGATTCATGTGTGCGAGGGCCTCGGCCTGTTAGCTCGCTGCACTGCTGCTCTCCGCTCACTGTCGCCACTGTGCCGATGCCGCTCCCGTTATAATGACTGGACTCTCTCGGAGTATCTCTCCAACATGTGACGGTTATGTTATGTGCGTTTTTTGCGAGAGTGCACACAAGAGAGAGAGAGAGACGGACGCTGAGAGAGAGAGAGATGGATAGAAAGACAAAGAAAAAGAGAGCGAGAGTGACGGTTCATGCTGAGCACATGCTGCTTGCATAACGGACTCCATGCTGTGTCAGAGTGTGTGTCTGTGCGAGTGTGTATGTATTTCATGTGTCCACACAGTCACATAAATACAGTTTAAAAAATGTATTATAGTCAGGAATTGCGAGGAGCTGCTTATTTTCTGCTGGTTTGAGAGGTATTTTTTTACCGCTGTAACGTCCCAGGTTGAAATGATGTGTCACTTAACATAGAAACACACAGCATCCTGGATTAAGACAAATACCGTATAATTGCAATGTCCCTGCTTCATTTTTACATGGACACAATTGTTGGTCATACCTTTTTCTCCTCTAGTTTCCTGTGTGTTTCTATGCTATCAGCTGTCCAATAAAGAAAAAAGAACCAATAGAAAAACTAGAAAGAAGCTTTCCTGGATAACAGTATGTTTATGTTATGGCTGTCAGTTTTAATTATTTCAAGGCTGCTTCTGAGAATTTTTTTTTTTGTCAGTTTGGTAGAGCAGATGGCTCTAAATACTAACATACCCATGAGCCTCAGTCGCCATTTCTGTGGGGAAAAAGAAGCCAGTCAGTGGCAAGAAACAAACTTGCAGCAAAGTCAGAAAGTCCCACCATAGTTGTTGATTTCATCAAACATTAACCCAGAATATAAAAGAGCAGTGATTTAAACTGCTGAATGTATTAACATCTTTCTACAAAGAATAAGCTTTAGCTTTAACTTGCCATTAGCAGCCCATACCACTGCATTTTAAGCTTGATGGTTCTTATTGAAATGCTCCTTGGAGTTACCAACTGGGCAAAGTAGGCAGCTGCCCCAGAGGCCACAGGTTGTTTGTGTGGCAACTGCTTTATGATAAGTTGGTTATTAGAAATATATTATTTTTATTCCAGCATAGAAACACTGTTTGGTTTCTGACATGTGGGCAAAATCGGTGGGGAGAACATATGTGTTAGGAGGCTCATCAGTGGCCCACAACAAATTTTTGCCCTAGTGCCCCCCAAGCAGGTTAATCTGACCCTGCTTGGAAAATGCAGTCAACTCTTTTCCTTATATTTTTATGTACACTGGCTTGAACCACATATTTTCTTATGCAGTTTGACAAAACAATCTCAGCGCAAGGTCCACTCACAAGCATTTTCCGGAGCTCAAAACCATAATATATCCAATGACAACTATATATCTCCATGACAAATTGAGCAAACTTCATAAGTTAAAAACTACAGGGGACAAATGAAAAAAGTGTGCAAAGCAAAAGCAAAATAAGTGGACCTTGAGTTAGGATTATTTTGACCAAATAATATTTTCAAGGTCAAGGATTAACCTTCATACACAGTAGTTGTTTGTCTTTTGTACTCAGAGTGTGATGCCCTTTCCGGCCTTGGGCTTGCCAGCACTCTATGCAGCATAGAATGGTTGTTGGTTGTGGGCATGTAAACCCAGATTTAAGCCCAAGTCCTGTCCTTGCTTGCGGCTCCAGAAGTTCTCTGTTAAATACCCAGAATTAACTCAGTCAACTGAAGAACAACAAAATTGTCCTCAGTAGTCTTAATATCAGTGCAAGGTCTTCAAAAGGGACCTCAATTAGGTCCTCAAAAGTACAAGAACACACACAAACTCACGTACTCCACCAACATCCTCTCCTCATCACGTCTCCCGGTCCTTATCCCTCCTTACTTCAGTGTGTTTTTGTGTGTGTGCTCTAGATGCTAAGTGTTCTAGCTAAAGGTCAACAGCCATAAAACAAGAGGGTGAGAGAGACGGAGAGAGAGAGGCTGATGATCAGGAGCAGGGGAAGTAGGGTCTGAGGGGCTTTTGAGGAGGGATGGAGTGGTGAAGAGGAGAAGATAGGAGAGCTGGTGAGGACTGTCGCTGCAGAGTCATTACTGGAGTGGGTAACACTTGGGTAACGGAGGTGTGGGGGGCACCGGAGAACAAGGAGAGAGAAAGGAAAGCAATTCAGATGAGAGGAAGCGGGAGAGAATGGCGCATGAGAGATTGAATGGTAGGAATGTTAAATGTATCAGTTTGAGAATAACTTGTCATCCCTCACTGAACACTATTACAGACTAATTTATGAAACTATGATAGGTTGTTCCACTCCACTGCGTAATATAATGCAGTACAAACAGTGATGATGCATATAAACCTACATTTACAGGTGCAACACTATTTTTCATGTTTAATCCTAATAGAAGAGAGTTGATAATGGGGCGTAGTTTGAAGGATATCTCTGGGATTGTCTCTAAATGTATCATTGATAAATATAACATGATTCTGAAGATCATCAATATGTCTTTCTGTTTGTTTCTTTACCTCCTTGTGTTTTTTTTTTTTGTCTGCTAAAGATGTACTACTCACAATACCAGACACCAGCAGGGATTTCAGGGGGGGGGGGGCTGAACTCGTGAAATTGAATGTACAAGCCAGATCATTTAGGTTACTGTTTGTCATACTTTGTCGTACATCAGAATGACTCATCACAACTAATTTCACAGCCTAGTGTTAATGAGAAAATCCCCCCATGCTGCATCTTTTAAAAGAAAATATGAAAATCACAATGAGAAAAAGAAAAAAAAAATTTTTAAATGAGTAACTCGTACCCACGCTGATGTGAAGAATCTGTGCATGTCCATGTCTGGTCTCGTCACAGGCTGACAGTTCAATTAGTCTGAACTAAATGATGCATGACGTCTCCCTCATGGCCCTAGTAATCGTCAGTGTTCTGCTTTGAAGAGCTCATATTGTGCATGAGTAGATAGCTAAACCAACAGTGGCTGAGGCTAGACAGAAGTTGAAATGTTGAAATGTATGATTTGCTTATCCCCATAGATGCCAGAGTAGAATGTGGGACCAAATTGACTTCAACTCTCAGAGCTCATCATAGATTTGCTGTTTTTTTTTTCTTCTTTTTTTTCAAAGAAAATAGTCTCTTTTTTTTCCTGTGCCTCTGCAACGGAAAAGTGACTGCAAATGGCTTTGAACTATCTGGAGTTTTAATTAGGTATTCCTCATCAGCTCCGAGTGTGGGTGAGCGAGTAGGTGTGTCTTGTGTGTCTGGGTGTGTGCACGCATGCATACATGAAAATAGCAGGTACATTTATACACGTGTTTTGAGCCTGTGGGATCGGGTTGGTCATGGCGCATAATTGTGGATTTGTTTTTCCAAGCAGCCATTTTGTGCAAGCATTTGCAAGCGCGTGTCAAGTGCTTTTTCTGGGTGTCGGCAATCAGCAGACAGAAGACAGACAGTGAAGATGTTTGAAGTCGTTAGAAGTTCCTTACCTTGATCTGCATGCAGCAGCCGTCCTCTGACTGCCACCACCGCATAGTAACTTTGTGATTTGAGTCTTTGCTTTTGTTTGATGTTCGAATGTGTCAGAGGAGGAAAAAAAAATGGCAATGATTTATTTCATTTGCTTTGTTCTTCGTATCAGCAAAGGGACATTACCTTTTTGGATTCTTTAAAGTAAAAAAAAAACTAAAGCTATGGAGTACAATCTCACATGAATGGAACCAAATGATTGGTCAGAGGCAGGTGAATGTTTTACTGAACATTTTATTGACAGCCTTGCAAGACACTAATTAATTTCCTTAATGGGCAGGTGTTAGTTGTTTTTATTTAACATCATGTTGGATTGTTGTCCTAGTAAACAGTTTTATGAGTGGGAGGGGGAATCCAGTATCCTCCCATACCCTTTGTTGTTTAAAAGGCCCATATGGATTGTGAATCGGCAGCAGCTTTCAAAGCATCATTAGTCATGCATAAAAGACTGTGTTACCGCTTTAATACCAGCCCTGGGCTCAGGCTCTGAAGATCTGCCTTAATTGCCCACCTCTGCCACGTTCTGTGTTCATGTGTGCATGCGTGCACACACACATGCCGGATGTGTGTGTGTGTGTGTGTCTATGCTTAGGTGTGCTTGTGTTCTTTGTGTATTTGCTAATTGTCCACTGACTTACCAGGCGCTAATAAGCACATAAACTGAGTGAGAGCTTCAAGATGGGCATTAAAGAAGAGTCAGACACACCTCTCTGCATGCCTTGAATAATGATCTTTTTTTATCTGCTTTTCCTCTCCCTTTGGCTGTCACTGTGTGTGTGTGTGTGTGTGTGTGTATGTATGTGTGTGTAGCGGTCCACCTGTTAGGTCTGACCTGGCATCTGCGGCATGGTGAGAGCCAGCTGTATGACAACGGCCTGAGCTCGGCGGACCATCAACAGGAGGACCGCAGCAAAACCAGACCTACCAGCTCCATCCACCTGCTGGACACGCTCAATCCTGAAAACACACACACCGGCGACAGAGGTGAGCTGACACACACACAGTATACACCATAATAACAGATGTTCTGCGTTCACTATTGACAGGATTTGCCTGTCAGTACCAACAAAGCAAATTTGTAATTTAGTAAATGTTCCAAGCATTGAACGAAGACTGGCTTAATGTGTTTCACTTCAGCTGCTTTTATTGTGACATTTTAAATGCGGTAGTATACAGTTAAACCCGGGCCAAGTCTACACGCATACACACACAGTGTATATATATATATATATAATACTCACAAGTCAGTCTCTTAATGGAGCATAGGTTTGTTAGCAGGTGTACTCACCACCATTCAAGCAACTATCTTGCATTTAGAAATCCTCAGATGATTGGAGAACTCTGATTGTCTGGTGTCACAGTGTCACAAGACTGTATATATAGTATATGTATATGTGTGTGTGTGTGTGTGTGTGTGTCTTCCACAGTGTTGCATCAAAAATTTTAAATCTTGAAAGCATATGCAACAGTGATTTAATGGAACCATTATTATTATTATTATTATTATTATTATTATTATTATTATTATTATTATTATTATTATTATTATTATTATTATTATTATTATTATTATTATATTGTTTTGTGATCAAATTTATATTTTCAGTACTGGAGGTTAGACTGATAGCAGCAAATCATCAGCTTCTACAGACAAATGTAATATTGAACATAGATTAATCTTACATAAGCGTAATACTCTTAGTCTATCCATGTATATGACATTCATCAACTGCCTGACAAGAGCTCTTCTTTGCTCCTTCAGTCTTCAAATTTTCTCCTCCTCCCATCCCCCATCCTGGATGACACATGGGTGTCATCCCCCTGTTTTAGTGTCTATCACAGAAAAAACAATAAGGACTATATCTTAATAATGGCGTGAACATTTGTAAGCAGTCACAGACATTATTTCCCAATCTGGGGGTAGATTAATTAACTCTCTCCAGTGCCTTGGACAAGGTGTCGATAGTATTTCCCTTTGCACCGTTGATTCGAGATATATAGAGTTCCAGGAATGAAAGGATGGAACCATAATTATTAAAATAATGACAAAGCCATAAAATCCTCTTGAAATGTAATGTACGAACAGTTAAACATTATGATTGGAGTATTTTGAGTCTGACTATATGACTATATATCCATTGGCATGAATTCCACTGAGTTACTATTGCATTAGGATCTTGGCTTAACACACTCAGCACAATAAATGTTCCAATACGATAGAGAGACATCAATCCAGAGATCAGCCTTGAACTGATTACTCATTTATTAGAAAGGCAAGGTAATTGGTTAATCATGTTCCCTCTTAGCCAGTACGTGAGTGGAATAAGCTCTCTCCACTCGGCTTTCTCTCAACTAGCCAGAGGAATTACTAACACCAATTTAACCCCATGATATGGGACATTAATTGTGAGTGTTCCAGGTCATGAAGTCAGGCAGGACACAGCAACCTTCATGCTTCAACTGACTCTGATGGATATTACATTGAATGCCGTTTGAGCTCATGTTCAGCACTTAAACAGAGAAAGTGCGAGCCAAACTGCAACCCACTGCAATTTAGGCAACCTGGGACATCCCTAAAGCAACTATTCTTGATGAATCCTCACATTCTGAGGATTAACACTCTCATCAGTAGCTAAATCCTCCGATAGAGCACACAGGGGTCATGGAATTCACTTCCGAGTGTTGCGTCACAACAATCTATTGTTTCAACTTCTATTGCTTTATATGCTTGATGAAAGCTGGGAAATCAAAATGGGCAAAGCTAAGCCGTTGATGCAGGGAGCTCAGATTAATAAAATTGGCACGGTGGAGGTGGTCCCCAGGCAGAGGAGGGCCAGAGAGATTAGAGATTAGGCTGTAATCCAGTGTGGCAGATTATCACGCTCATCCTGCTGTACCCATCACCTCTCACACCAAGAGACCACACAATCCTCTAGATTACACAGCGAAGGATGGTGAGAGGAGGCTGCAGGGAACGGGAAGGATAAAAACATGACACTGTAGGGAGAGAGAGAGAGAGAAGAGCGAGAGAGCGATGGGAGGGGCGAGAATGATTGATGGATAGCAATCTACTTGAAGGATGCGTGAGATATACACTATTCACATAAAAGTGACACAAGCTAAAAAAAAAAATTACTGACTTTAAAATAAAAATTTCATGAATCAACGTATTTGCTGTTTTCATGATTTTTGTCTACAAAGCAAACAAAACAAAGTTTGTTGTTTTTTTTTTTGTTTTTTTTTACATTTCGGAAGAAACTATTTCATTCTTGATGCGTTGCTCTAAACAGAACAGCACAACAGTGGGAGCATAAAGATAGCTGAGGAAACTAATTGGAGGATAGTTATCAGTTTCTGCTTGTTTTGATATATAAACTGATGACACAGTAGGGAGAGATGAAACGAGCTTGGCGGAATGATTGGAAGGTAGTAATCTTCTTGTATTCTTGTTCATGTATTTTTAGTGTTGTTGTTTTTATGTCAACTTCAATGCCATAACGATAGGCTCTCTGTTTGATTTGTTGCCTCCACGCCGAAAATCAGGATCCGGAGCAGTAGAATTCTAATCTACCTTACGAGGCAGCTTGCAGCACAGCTCAGGATGCTAATTGACATGTTGTGTCACTGGCGTATGGCTAGTGTCTTGTCAAGCCGTGCGCGCTCTGTGTTTTATGTTCTCTGTGCTATCTCTCCTGCAGTTTTTCCAGAGATCACCAGGAGCCCCTCCGTAGTCCTCCACACATAAAAGCCCCTCTAATTAGTGCTACATTAATTGCCACTCACCCCATGATAATCAACCTCAGGCTGGTGTGCACGTGCTATCGTGCACACGCGCTCAACGCTCAGTCTTTCTCTTTTTTTTTTCTCTCTATTTCTATATCTGACATGCATGCAGACATACACACACACACACACACACACATAGAGATTCTGGTGCAGATGAAAGCATAAGTGCCCAGAGAAGAAATTTTCTGTCAGTGAATTCCATGTCTTAATGAAGTACATTGGAGTTTGAGAATAATATTTCATTCAACGTTGAACGCCGGATATATTAATGATATGAAATGATACAAACTGGCATACAGTAGAGCGGCATATTGCCTCATTATAATGTGAAGATGATGAAATGTGGAGCTTGTGGAATACCATCTGAGCCTACAGTATGCGATGATTGTATAAACCACTGTATGAAAAGAGAGTTAGTGCTGAATTGTTTTCACTCTATCTGACGGTGTGGTTGGAAATGGTGTGTAGATGGATGGAATGTGACACAGACAGAGAGGAGGGCTCTTAAAGAGCACATCAATATTCTAGACTGCGTGCAGAGAGAGTGGAGGGGAGTGAGTGTGAGCAGTGTGTATGTGTGCAGAAGGGTAAGAAAGTGTGCACATATTGTATGTATGTATGTGGGAAAAGGAGATGTGTGTGTGTGAGAAAGAGAGAGAGAGACAGAGAGAGAGAGAGAGAGAGAGAGAGAGAGGAGTGTGTGCTTGTGCATGTGTGCAAATCCTGATGGACTGGTCCATGTTACACTGGTCTCATTGATTTTCTCACGCTGGGATACAGTCTCAGGATGTAACACAAGCACGCACACACACACACTCACACACATACACACACCCACACGCAGAGAGTATAGATCATTTAGTGAACCTCCTGCGTGAGCGCTTCAAGTTGAGAAAGCCTAACAGCAGCAACATGTCTGTCTGTTACTCAGGCTGCATTCAAAACATCACATCCAGCTGGAGAAATTAAATATAATTTCAGTATTTACGCCGTGGATAGCACATTTGATCAAGAGCAAAGGGCTGTGTAGTGCACACTCTTGACATTTGAGGGTAGTAGATTGATGTCTTAGGCTCTAACATTAAAGACTGAAAAAAAAAATCAAAGTCAATTTTTATCTTCTTGGTAAACACATTAGAATTCCCTTTTTTGATCAAAAATATTCATTTTGTCACAGTGTGGCCAAAAAGGGTTAAACAAAGCTTTGGAGACATAAAAAAAATCAAAGCATTGGTGGAAACTAATTAAGAGTGTTTACTCAAGGACTGTACTTAAGGACATTCTTGAGGTCCTTGTATTTTACTGACGTCATTTTGTGTTAATCACTGTATAGCACTACTCATACCTTTACTTAAACTTGCAGTGTGGAACTTTTACATGTAATGAATGTCCGTTACATTCAAGCCCAAATGAGTTCACGCAATGTTGATTAAGCCTATCACCGCCAGATAAATCTCTCTGTACTTCACAGTATACCAGGGTTTTTAATCTGGTGTCCGGTTTGACATTCCCACGCTGGCCCGGATGAATGCATACTGCATTCATCACATCACCTTTTTCTAACTGAGCCTCGCCCACTTCTCACACAAACTAGTGAGAACAGTTTTAACTTTGGCAGAAAATAGTGTGCATATGAAGGATTTTTTTTTCTTTACTCTTAATCAGATGCTTTTTCAGGGCCTTTAAAGTAAATAATCTAGACACCTTTTCCACCATTGTCTGGATGTAACAGAAGTACCAGCTGTTAAGAGGCTAAAAAATGACTTGTTTGCTTCTTCTAGGTCCCATCTGCCCAGACACTACATTAGTACAGGTTTAGTCAGAGAGCAATAAAAAAAAGCACAGGTGCTTTATCCATATGTATATCCATCCTTATCCATATGTTAATTTATACAACACATATTACATGTGTAGCAATGCAGGTGCACTCAGAGTGTCATGGAGTGAATGAGTTTGTGAACGGGAGACCTGTCTGTCACAGACATAGCCTGAGGCCTGATGGTGGAAGGTGAGGACAAGAGAGTAATGGAAGGCCCTAAGGCCAAGAGCATTATCTTCTCCTGACTCTGACTGACACTCATTAGGCTGCACAGTGGAGAGAGGAGGCTGAAAGCTTATTAAGCCACCTGCTCAAAAGGCCCTTAATTGAATCCAAGTAATTATAGAGACCTTGCCCATTGTGATATTTTTATTCATCCTGCGGCAAACTCAATCTCTCTTGCATTTGGAACACTATTAATGTTGTCTGCAGCAACGTGTGTGAGATCCACACACAAACCTACGCTTCAATATCGACTATAACGTTGGTACGCACACACACACACACACGCACACACACACACACACACACACACACACGCACAAAGTTCCGGTCCCTCCAGACACGTCCCGTCACCAAGACCCTGGCTGCACTTTTAGTCTGTTCTCTGCTTCATTAGAATCTGAGGGATAATAACATTAATTGCAAAGACAGTTTAGTTCCTTTGAAAATAGATTGCAGGTGTAATTGTTTTACCTGAATAACCCGTAGGCAAGAGAAATTAATTAGACCTTGTGTCCCAAGTCCTAATGTAGCTCATCTCTTTCGTTGGCCTGCTGCACACACATTAGACACATGAGACACACAACAGACAGGACAGACAGATGGGCAATTACATCATTACAAGAAGGATAAAGGATAACAATGTGGAGATGTTAGCTTGTCATTAGAAATGAGAGAAGAAAGAGTTCAAATGTAAAACCGTCCTCATCCAGATATCCTGCGGCAATGAACCTTCCAAGGGCTAATTTAGAAGAAAATATTGTAGTGTGTACATGTTTTTGCATGTTGTGTCAATGAGGCCATTGGCTATGCATATACAACATGTCACACTAACAATATAATTGGCTGAGGCAGCATCATTATTACACTGTATGTTGGTTATTGTATGTTAGACCTGCTTACTAACCATCTACCATTTCCATCAAGGGCACGTTGGGCTTGATGGCAGACATGAATGAGCTACACTTTCATCGCCCCTTTATACTTTTTTTTTTTTTGCTTGCATCTTGCTTCTGCTGCCAACTAATGATGAAAAGCACAAGAGGAGATTTATGCGATGCCATTGATTTTTATTTTTATTTTTATCCTAAGTAACTACTAGCAAGTGTGAATTTCAAGCTGCTTTTCCCTTATTAAAGCCACAACATAGCAAAGGTGTGAAGGAATTTTACCTCCCCGCTCGCATATTGGCTTGTTTAAGCTTGTATGCCTTTTGCCTGCCAAGTAGGAATAAACAGAGATTTACTGTTTTGAAAGATATTTTCAAAGAATGGTCTCAGGTTTTTGTGCAGAGACACACTGGGCTGCGGTGCTGCTGGAATGCATTGATTGACAGCAGTAATCTGAGCAGCTGGGGAGGCCTGGAGAAGCCCTAGTCACCATACGATCCTTCTGGTATCTGCGGGACTCCCAGAATGCCTCGATCCTCCCCGCTTTTTACTGGAGCAGCAGTATTATTCTCTACTGCTGAGACAGAAGGAGAGAGAGATGCAAGGGGGGGGGGGGGGCGAGGGGTTTCTTCTTGCATCAGCAGCTGTAACTTGACATCGCCACCTCCTCTTTGGACATGCTGCTCTCTTCTTGTCCCCGCCCCCCCCCCCCTTTTTTTTCTTCTTCTTCCTCCTCTACACCCCACCGTCTCCCACATCCCACCACCCATCCTCACGGCTGACCTGAGCGCCGCTTTCTGTCCCTGTGTTGCATCAGACTTGGAGAGGCACTATACAGTAATTAGCATCAGAAGGACCTGCCTGCTCATCTGCCCGCCAGCCTGCCAGTCAGCCTGCTCCCCAGCCCGCCTGTCTGCCTGCCAGTGTTCTGCCAACTGCCATGCCCTATTCATGTCCTATTCATCTAGCGTTGAATAAAAGGCTGCTTTCCTCAGGACATCCATCCCTCTGCTGGCCTTTATTTTTTTTTTTTTTTTTTGTGGCGAGGCACAGGAGTGAGGATTAGCATTAAAAGAAGTAGACTGCTGAGGTATACTCGGCAGGAATGCATGAATGCATACCTTAATTCTGCCAAGCTGCTTTATTCTTTTTGGTAGAGATTTTAGTACAGGGACAATTTATGCTTCAGACAGGACACCTGTCTCCTTGTCTCTTTCATTACAGGCCTTTTGAGCTCTCTTTTTGTTCTCATCCAGCTCTCATCTTTCTATCCCTTTATCTTTACTCTGCCTTCCTCTATCTCACTCTCCTGTCACCGTTAAGTCGAGTTCAGTCAATTAACCAATTAATCAATTTACTTTATTTCAATCCAGCAGTCCCCAGAAGAGGAGGATAAAGGAGATAGAAGATAAAAGGAAATGCTTTGGCATTTATTAGCATGCTATTTGACATTTTGTGAGAGAATGCCTTAAAAGTACAAGAGTGTTGGTAAGAAAGAAACAAGACAAAGAGCTGTAAATTCCTACATCAGCATGCTAACATGCTCACAGTGACAGTGTTTGCTGCTGTTTAGCAGGTGTACTGTTTACCATTTTTACCATCTTATGTTAGCATGCTAGCATTTGATAATTAGCACTTAACACAAAAAAGTACAGTTGAGATTAGAACGTCTTAATATGTGCAGGTATTGAATTGAAACTGATGATAGCGGTAGATGAAAAGTTAAGGGATCCCCATAGTTACAGTATTACAGTTCAGCCCGAGGGAAACATGAACATGTGTGCACCAAATTTCATGGCTCTACATTCAATAGTTGTCAAGACATTTCACTGAAAACTGCAAATGTCACCCTCATGGTGATTCTGTACGAAATGTAAGGTCATTCCTAAAAAGGCCAGTGCCTTGTTAGGAATAATCCTCTGGGGGCTATGAATGTCAAAATCATCAACCCAACAGTAGTTGAGATATTTCAGTGTGGACCAAAGTGGTGGACCGACAGATTGACATAGCCGTCCTTTGAGCCACGCTGCCAGCATGGCTAAAAAGGACAGTAGAAAGAGGAACTACTTTCAGGCCTTCTCTCTCTACCTCCCTATCTGCGTGACAGTACATGTGATATATGCCGAAGGGTCTGTGGGTGTGCATGGTGTCGCCATAATGGAGTGGTAAAGCTGCAGGCATTATAGATTGAGAGCTAGCGGCCTCGTCCATGAATCTGCCCCTAACTGTTCTTCTGCCTTTGTGGCCGTAACGATCGGCTGGCTCCTCTCTGTCACCGTATTTCCTCCATCTTAGTTTAGAAGCAGAGATATATCTCTCCATAAAAGCCGACACAAAGAGGGCTGGAGAGCTTCGCCTTCTCCCCTACACAAAAGACTCAGGCCTGGTGGTTGATAAAGGCTTATGGAGAGGAGAGGAGCTGATGGCCAGGGGACTGTTGGAAAGACCTATTCTCTTCACACACAAAGACAGGCTCTCACTCAAGACACTATCTGTGTGCTGTGACGCTATTTGTGAATGCGTGCGTGCATGTGTGTGTACCCCTGCCCTCCTCACTCCTTTTTTTTTTCCACATCTACCTCTCGGTCTCTCCGCACACACACACACACACACTCTTCCTTTCTTGTTAAAAGATGCTAATATAGCACATGACAAAGCCCGAGTAGACAGCTCTCAGACAAAACATTTCCTTTCTAAAGCAGTTCATCTTTATGCAGAGCCTATCCAAATGATTGCTAAAGCACAGTCTCTTGAAAAGCAGGATTTTCACCAGCACTCAGTCATTCTTGATGTCTATTCAGTCTTTCATTAGTACGGCCGCTGATCACACCGATGTTTGAGGACATCAGGTTGGTTATTAATTGCTCCCTCTGATACTGAATAGAAGTCCCTGTTCACCATGATAAATCAGCAGTACGCGACTCAACAATATCACCTGTCTGTGGTTTTTTACCTGCAGAGAAGTGGGTGCGAGGCCGGGCCATCGACCGCGGCGAGGTCGACGTCGGAACCCAGCAGAGCCAGGCCATCCCCCCGGGGCTTTTTTGGAGGTTTCATATGACTGTGCACCATCCAACCTACATCAAGTTCAACCTTTCTCTCTCACACAACGCACTGCTGGGGGTCTACGGACGCAGGAACATACCGCCCACACACACTCAGGTAAACAAGGCTCCTGTTGAAGCATGCTGTTCACCCAGATGGGCTTGTTTGCTGGTCTACCATAGACCACATCCACTCTAAGCCAGATAAATCTGAAAATGCACCCTTTACTCTGTTGGGTTTTTTTTTTTTTTTTCAAAAAGCAATCACATATATTATATTTAGATTGTAGAATATATTTATATTATAAGCCCAGAGCTTGTAATGGAACATTTTGAACACAGAAAAATGTTTTTTGCAAGCATATAAATTATATTTTGTAGAGACACTATTATCAAAGAAAGAAGGATTTAATTTGAGTGAACAAAAAAAAAAATCTATTCTCTGCTCAGTAAATGTATTTGCATGTTTGCTATTAAATCAGAGTAGTCTTGTGCAAATCAACAATACCTCAGTGGGATAGGTGCTGGATACAAAATCAATTAAATTACAATCCAAGCAGTACCTGCACACTACATCAAAGCTCCCTTTAATTTTAGTTTGCAATGTTTCGACCAACTACACGTCCTCCTCAGGCGAAAACCCACCGGGAGGAAATGAGGTATGTATATATAGCAAAATGACCAGTAACATCATTATCGTCAAATCACATTCATGCATGCCAAAATCACAAGGGAAGTAAAAATATTATTATAAATACACATAAAAATATGCTTCGAAAAGATAAGTAGATGTCACTGGTTATTTTGCTACTATATATTTATCCTTCATTTCCTTCCTGTGTGTGTTTGAGGAACACCTGTAGTTTGTCGAAACATTGCAAAATAAAATTAAAGGGAGATTTGATTTAGTGTGCAGGTGCTCTTTGCATTGTAATGTTTGCTATTATCCATATATATGCACAGCAATAACCTCTTCCACTCAGGTTTACTCATTTTCCTTCTCCCAACATCCCTGTTCTCTGCACTGTCTGTCAGGTTTGCCTGTGCACTCGGTCACCATGGCAGTGTTACAATTTTCCACAATTTCAGCCAATCTCATAATTGGAGTGGGTCATTTCTGATTGAATCGTTCATATTTGATTGCTAGTAGGATTGTCAGGTTACTGGGGAAGTAATACAACTGCTAGCCGTCTCACATATGTAGTCTATACAGTTTGGTTACATACCTATTAGGTATTAGTCTCTACCTTTCTGTCTTGGTAGATAGAAGCTACTTTTCCCAGAATTGAGCCGCCAATATAATTTCATAGATGTATGCCTGCTCAGATATGGGGTCAGCGGCTATGCAGCAGCAAAGATAATTTTCAGTCACCTCTAACCTTGTCTGTGATCACTCATTTTAAATGTCAGTTAAGCCAATCACACAATAAAAGTGTCAATATAGTGTATTTGTGTTTGCCTTGTCGGGCAAGTGTGTGAGCATAAACAATTTTGATTGAAGCCCCAGCGCAGCAGAGGAGGACTTGCTGTCTGCCTGGTTAACTGGTAGAATTTTTATGAGCCATAAGCAAATCACCAGTTAGTATTGGTCTTGATAAAAGAAACAGAAAAAATTATGTAAATGAGATCAATTAAATTGTGAGTCTGGTTGTAATAAAACACAGTAGAAGAGATGGTGCAAAGTTTTATTCATTAAGAGTGCACATCACCAGACGCTGGCAGTGATGCAGCATTTTTTTTTTTGGTTTAGCAGCCAAAACAGGCAGAGGAAGATTTTCCCCATGTGGACAGAGATCTTCACAAAACTGACATGAAGAGTGTGGATGCATGTCGTTTTCACAGGGAAACAGCGTTTTCAGATTTACCTGACTGTGTGGATGTAGTGTATCTCAGGCACACAGCCATGGTACACAGTGTAGAACAGCTCATGCAACATGCAAGGAGCACGTATACAGACTAAAATACAACACACACTGAGTCATCTGCTTTTTAACATCAGTGCGCCCCTGCTCTCGCCTGCATGAAGAGGTCTAATTAGCTGTTTTTGACACTAGTGTGACACATAGCCCTCAGGGGGAATAAGGCTCAGCGAGTGCTTGCTAGTTCAAGGAGGTTTGAGGATGGAGAGGATGGGAGGGAGAAACGAGGGTGGTGGGGAAATTTAAAGAGGGTGAGAAAGAAGCACAGAAAGGTTTAGACAGATGAAATGATAGTCTGTTCCATTTGAAAACCTGGGTGGTATAGTCTGCCCATGCTGTTAGCAGCACGTCAAGTTGTTGAACCAACTACTGTGGAACATGTCTGGAAGAGGACGGAGCTGCCATGGATGACGATTTACCCTTCATTTCTTTGGATTCGCATTTCGTTATTCACATCTGATTTCCACATCTAATGTTATCCCCCAATTTCTTGTATTCAGGCAGTTTTCCAATAACATTCAATTGTCAGTCTCACAAAGCTCGCCCAGCAACAGCCACACACCACTGCACAAGGTTTGGCTTGCAAATTTCAATCGTATTTATGCAGGTTTTGTGAAATTCCCGCTTCGCTCATTCCAACTGGATGGCACTGCCGTTGTCTGATTGTGTTCCCGTATTGTGTTCAGTTCGACTTTGTGAAACTGTTGGATGGCAAGGCGCTGCCCAGGTCCTTGACTGATCCCGTCTCAGCTGCCAAAGCTCCCAAAGGCCTGCTGCTGAGCGGCCTCCAAGAAACAGGCTTCATTGAGTACATGGACCCTGGCACCTGGCACCTCGCTCTCTACAACGACGGACGCAACCTGGAGCAAGTGTTGCTCCACAGCACTCCCATAGGTGAGGAGAATTATTACAGCTTCAATGAAAAACAGCTTCAGTGAAACTGATTTTGAAGACTTTAAGATGTTAGTGTGGATATTTTCCTTTTTGAAAATTGTCTTATGTGTGCAATCCACTGTTTGTATCTCAGAGCTCTTGGCTCTGTTGTCCTTTCTCACCTTTCATTCATTTGATTTGCAAAAACATAAGGGCATAGTCAAGAGTGGTTTGAAACTCATTGACATTTGAGGGGAACTTTTCCTATTATAAGAGTGAGCGTGGCATGGCAAGAGACAGCTGTTAAAAAGGGGAGGATAGGTCTTGTAGTAATGACAAGGCTTGCTAACTGCAGCTCATTGCTATGGCACACATGGATGGCAGTGTAAATTGAAGGATGTGAATAATGCAAGAGTATGTGGCTGAATATAGACAAGTAGATAATTACCAGGGTAGTGTCTTCACTCACATTTTGTCCAGTACTCCTTAAGAGAATACAGCATTGAAATAACAATAAAAAAAATGTTGGGAAATGTAGTAGCACAGTAACATCATAGGGGTGTGCAGTAATTTATATGTAAGAGAGAGGTAAAATACCAATTACTCAGCATGCGATATGTGATGAACAGATATTATGAGAGGAACTCCTGCATTCTCCTTTTCCTGCTGATCTTTAACTGGCTGTGCATTATGTAGTTTTATATCATTCAGTAAAAGATCAGGAGTATTGCATATAGCTTTCTGGATGCTTACAAGCAAAAGATGTGTATCACCAACCTCTTAAAAGCCTAAATTGAAAGCGAATCGGTAAACAGCTGCATAGTACCAAACATTGTACTGAAGACATATTTTATTGTCATATTTAGAGTTCTTTATATAATGACTGACAGCATGTGACAGCTAAACACAGATTTTATTTCAGAGCTGTCAAACATTGGTTGACATGTGTGCTGTGTGTAAATACGGGATATACTGTACCAGACCTTATTTGAGTCGCATATTTTGAGCTAAACTGAAAAACAGCAGCATTTGCAAAGAGTTAACTTCCCTTTTTTTTCCCCTCCCCATTTCCTCTCTTCAACGATCAAAACAAATATAGACATAACAGATGGGCTCAGAATAGCAGCCTTTAGTCTACTAAGGTTTTTCAAATAATTAATCAAGTGATTTGGCTTGAAAGAGGAAAATAATATTAATGGATTGATGTCAAAGTTCATTTCACTGCCCATTTACACCTCTAACAAGGGTTACAAACAGATGCAGCATTGTTTTGGAGGCAGAAAATCAAAACCATTGAGCTACAGTACAATAAATTCTAATAAGAGACACAGAGCGCTGTAGCCGATAGTGGAGCTTTATGGGGGGATGAGGGAGAAATGAGATGATCTCTGTCGGGAAATTGAGCTTTTCTGCAGCAAATAGTAACTGGATACAACAAAGAAGCAGAGAATATAAATAAGAAAATAGCAAAAGACCATTGTATTAAAAAAAATAAAGAATAAAATCAATAAAAGTGTAGAGTATGACAGCAGGGAGAAAATATGAGAACATGAAGAATATGAAAACAATATGTGAAATGATGCTAATGTACCAAAAGATGCTTGTTTTTACAAAAACACGGGTACATTCTGTATGTGTATTAAAACATGCTTTGAAAAGCAATGAGGTATGTGATTATATGTATAGAAACCCTGTCATAGATAATCATAATAATCATCATCTAGATACTCCCTGAGATGCTGAAAAAAAGATGAAAGAAGTGAATTGTGGCAGAACATTCAAATTCATTCATGTGTCTGGTCAGCCGATAACTGACCTGTATCAGTCAGGAGACATTATGTTGTTCTGTCATCCATTCACAGACCATTTCACACACACAGAGCGTTCAGTTGCATATTATTCAGTGCTGCTGCTGAGTAGGACAGAAAATTGTTGGCATAAATGCTGATATATATAGTGTAATATATGCTGATAAGTGTGTACTGAATACTCTCTCTCTAAGTGATGACTATCACATATAAATGCTTCACAAAAAAAAAAATGTAAATAAAAAGAATATAACAGGAGAGAGCGTCTGCTGATTTCTAAATCGTTAGTGTCCGTTTTGCCTAGAAAAAAAAAAAAAAAAACTGCAGCAGATGCAGAAAAAAACCTATTGACATTTATGTGACCCACGAAAGCTTCAACTTAATGACTTCTGCCATTTCGCCACCTCCACTCCAACACCATCTTCTTTAATTCTACTCAGCCTGTACCCGAGCGGAGAGCGGTGCTTCCTGCAGGGCTAATTATGCATAATTACTATACTTCACCTGTCATCACGCGTCCTCTAGAATATTATATCTTTTACACAATGGCCAACAAAGTATGAGAGAAAGTTTTGCTCGCAATCATGCAGACACCTTGAAGTTTGAAAAAAAAAAACATAAACAAAAAAAAAAAAAAGGTGGTTAGCTAGCGCTTGGATACTTCTAGTTAGCTGGGCAGCCATTTCATTTTTTCATAAATTCATAAAGCCCAAGGGTCATAAAGCATGGCTCAAACTTTACAGGCTCATAAAGTACAATTGGAATGCTTATTTGACCAATCAGATCACTTGGCTGGAAGCACCCATTTTATATTAGCATTTAACTGCAATAACTTATGGCATGAGTGATTTCTAACTGGAAAGGGTTTAGTCAGTGGAAAGAACTGAGTTGGGTGTCACTCGTGCACACACACACACACACATTTGTTAGACATGGTACTTCATATATTACCTGTTAATTGCCTGGAGGTTTTTATAGTTGAGACATTGACCTGAAAGATACGGAGCTTATATCACTGTTACAACCTTGCCCCTTACAGCCTCTTGAGCCTCCTGACAGATCACTTGTCTCCTCTGGATTGAAAGGAACTCTCTGACCTTGCAGATGAGTTTTTGTTCATTGCATGTGTCAGGTGCCAGATACAATATTGGAATTTGTGTATGTGAAGCTTATTTCATGAGTGAGAAAGAGACACATATGGAGAAAGGTTTGTGAGTCCTCCTGACTGTGTGGGAGAAAGATGATTGCCACTCCTTCCCTCCATCAGTGTGACGATGACAGGTGATGGAGGTGAAAATGACTTTGGTTTCTGTAGTGATGCGCTGCTGTGGAGGATAACGCTGTGCTGCCGGCTACTGGCAGTGCCTGTCTCATTAGCATGTGTCACACACGCCTCAAGGCGGGTGTCACATAATAACTTTGCGTGCATGTGTTTGTTAATGCGTATGTGTGTGTGTGTGTATGCGCGAGCCATGCCACCAGAGGATTTGTCATCCATGCTCCCTGAACAGAGTGAGCCAGGGGACTGCAGAAGGGTTGACTCTGGGAGTCGGTCCCCTGTTCAAAGGAGCCGAGCAGGACGGCAGAGGGTCAAATAAAGGATGACATCCTTGACACCCATTTTAATTACTCTATCTAGCTTAGATAGAGCTCGCCTGGCGCAAGACAAGCAGCAGCACAGTTCAAATCCCCAACTCTGCCAGCCTCTGGGTACTTCTCTACCAGAATCTTCCATTTTGAGAGGAGCTGACAGAGCTCAGCAGGCTTATATAATGCTCTAAAAGCATAAAAGTGCTCTCTCTCTTTATCTATCTTTGCCATGCTGTCTATACCCGGAGAATGAGATCTGACTTGATGGACATATCAATGGGAGAAAAGGAGAACAGTAAAAGGAAGGAAGTTAACTGAAGTCCGATAGAGTAACATGATGAAATGCATATAGCCTACAGAAGGATGTGATGAAACACGCCTATCCAGATGAGACAAAACACCAGTAGGAACAAGCACCACATTGATCTCCACCATGCTGAGTGTGTAGCGACTGTAGGGATGTAGCATCATCTATTCTCCACTAACTTGTGCACTCACATTGTCAGATTTTATGTTGTTCAATCCCGTTCCAAACTGCGCTCTTGTAAACAGTTTGTTGATTAAGCTTTGATGTTTGTAAATTTGCGCGCAGTGTGTTTCCAACCTGTAATGCAGTATAATGTGCTTAGTGCTACTGAGTGTAAGTGAGTGCTTGGCCATTCCCCAGAGAGTGATAGCAGCTGGATCAGACTAATCTAATATAGCCCCTGTGTCTGGGGAGCCATCCATTGCTTATCAGATCTCTCATTCAATAACAGAAAGCTATGCCAGCTTATGGGGTTACATGTGGAATATTTTCAAGCTTTGTTTTTTTTTCTCTCTCTCTCTCTTCCTTTTTATGTCTTGAATTTGTGAATACTATGTGTTTGTGTGTGTGTGTGTATGTGTGTGTGTGTGCTGTTGTGTAGACACCATGGATGGCTGCTCCACAGATTGTAATGGAAATGGAGAGTGTGTGGCTGGACATTGCCACTGCTTCGCTGGATTCTTGGGTCCTGACTGTGCTAAAGGTAAGAAAGGCTGGCATTATTCTATATTTCTCTTTTTCTAAAAAAAAAAAAAAAATTCCAAGAAAAGACCAAAACCAACAATGCATTGGTCCGTCTCTTAGTACTTTCTCCTCCTTAGCCTGTCTGTGACACTTGGCCCCAAGGCCATTTGTTCCTATAATTACTGTGCATTACTTAAACAGGAGTAAAAGACTGCACTTACTAAGGACTGTTTCCAGCCAGGGATTAAAACACACTAGTTTGGTACACTAGTGGGTATTTCTAGCTCTGGGACTCTGCACTGTAAATTGTCAAATTCAGCCTTTATTTACTTCAACTGCAGACATCTCTTTATAAGAGACAGGGGATTCCATTCTCTTCCACTCCGCTATTATCTGAGCACTGTTAAGCCTCCATGAATCAGATGTTTTACAATTAAAAGCAATCTAGCAACTCAAAGGGCAGCAGCTGTTTCTGGTGCACTTTAAATTTGAAACATCTGCAGGAAGTGTCAAGTTTTATTGGCTCCCACTTAATGAGCGCAGGGAAATTGGCGGAGTGGAAGCAACTGAATTAGAAATAATAATGTTTCTGATTTAAAAAAAAACAAACAAACAAACAAAAAAAAAACCCAACAACAACAGATTACTGAGTACGACATGAAACTTTTCAGACAGATGGCGTTATGGTGTATTTATCATGTGAGCTAACAGAGCATGATTAATTCTTCTTATTCTGTGTTTTTTTAATGTGGACTTTATTAGTTACCAGCCTTCATTTGTTCATGCTGACTCTGCCATTATTTGAGTACCAGCATTTATTAGAGAATTTACCATATTTGGGATATCATGTTACTCGATGTAGCTCACTGATGTGTTTTTAATAGTTTTTTGGACAACAATGGAGGTCAGTGGCACAGAGGAATAAACTGTAACAATTCTGAGGATCACTTCATTGTTGGTTTTGTTCTCCTCATGTCACACTTTCATTTAATACTGACAACATTAACTGTCTAACTGTCTCGTTTACTCTCCTCCCTCTATTTCTCTGTCTCTCTCACCCCCCCCCCCCCTCACACCCTGCCTCGGTACTCCCATCCTTTCCCTCTGTCCTTCTTTGTATAATCATTGTAGTTTTCTCTGTCTCATTGTGTTGAAACAGGTGATGTGATATCACTTCCTATGATTTATTTACGCTCATCATTTATTCATACGTTCCTCTCAGCTTTCCTCATTTGCTCACGTTGTAATATCCGCCGTTTGAAAAGTTAGACTGCAAGTTTTGGCGAGAGTTGGAGAAAAAGCAAAAGTGTGAATGTATTACTGTGGGGTACAGTGTTAGATTTAACAAAGGATCAAACAAACACATAACATATGCCTGCACGCATGAACGCACAGGGCCTTCATTGCAAATTATTCCAGAAAAGAGGCGTTGGTTTCTAATCCATTTGAAGTCTCAAGCTTCTATACCTCCTCCAGCTGCAATGAGGAAGGGGGGGTGGGGGGTAGGAGGAGGGGGGAAGGGGGGTTGTAACTGTCACTGCGTCATCAGACATTCACTGACTTTATTCTACCTGGCTGTCATTACATTAGCCACACGGCTCTCCATCTCTGTATGGAGATAGCTCTGCTTTCCACCCTCATTCTATAAACCCCTAATGCTCTCTTTCCTAATCTTTCGTTTTCACGATTGTTTTCACGGCCTGTTCAGAGCGAGTGAGGTGACGTTGTGGGGATTTTCTACAATTCCTGGGTTGCCGTGGTAGCCAGGCTCAGGTGGTGCTTGAGTAAATTGAAACAGCGTGAGGGATTTGGCTGGAGTGTGTGTGTGCGTATATGTGCGTACTAGCCTGTGTGTGTGTGTGTGTGTGTGTGTGTGTGTGTGTGTGTGTGACAGGGAGAGAAAGAGAGGGAGACAGAGGCTGCTTGAGGATTTGCTGAATCTGTGCACAAGCTGAGATAAGAGAGCGTAGCCCCACTCACGGTAGGTTACTGCGGTCTCCCTGCTAATATACTGCAGCACTGCGCGTGTGTGTGTCTTTGCATGTGTGTACAACCGAGTACGTGGGTGTAATCTGTGTTTGTCCCGTTGCAGATTCATGCCCTGTGTTGTGCAGCGGTAACGGCGTGTACGAGAAAGGAAGGTGTGTGTGTCTGGCGGGGTGGAAGGGGGCAGAGTGTAATGTGGAGGAAGGTCAGTGTATCGACCCCACCTGCTCCAACCACGGCTCCTGCATCCAGGGAATCTGCATATGCAGTCCGGCCTACAAGGGGGTTAACTGTGAACAAGGTAAGAAGTTTCACACTCTCAGAAGCAGAGACACACACATTATAATGTCGCACCAAAAATAGCTCCACTCATAGACTCTGCTCTTTATTGACGAAGGTAAGCTAATGGATGTTTTTATATAAACAATGGATCAAATGACTATGTGTAATTTGACAGGGGTTCCTCATAGTGATGAACCCACAGAGCCTAACCAGTCAGCTCTACAGAAGTTTCTAGGCAAATCAGTTTTATTTATTCAGCCCCAAATCACAAATTGAAACGCACATAAATCTTACACATACTGGTAAACTTCCTTTTTTCCAGTGATGACAGCAGATGTCTATAAATACACCAATAAATCATATAAAAATGCTGTTTGTCCTACTTAGTGATAATTTTTTTTCCCTTTTCTTCAGTATCAAAACTAATCCTGTTGATTGTTGTACATCCATGGTTGCAAACAGAAATGGCTACTACCCAATGCAGCATATGGTTTCATGGCGCAGACTTGCCTAAATGTAAAGAAATACTGGCTAAATATGAATTAAAAAATATTGGCTGAGCAGTCTACAACTCCCTTGCTGACTTCATAGCAAAATGCACTTTCTCTTTACATCGCCCAAAGCATGTAGTGGCAAAAAAAACCCCAACAACAATCCATGAAAAAGCTTTGGACATACATAGATCATGCACAGTACCACTCACATATCAAAAGATGTAATTTTTGAGAAGCCTAACTTATTCTGAATATTTCAATATACAGCATGTCTGGCTAACAAGTTGTAAATAAAGGGAGCGAAAACCAAGCGAGACAGCCGAGGTTTCAGATAGCAGGTAGCTCAGGCCTTGCATATTATTGTAGACCTTGCAGCTCTATACTGTAAAACCACCCAATAAATTAGCGAAAGCAAACAAAGCCATGATGTTTAAAACAGTTATGATGTTACACTTGATCATAACCCGATGGCACAGCTGTCCTAAAGACCGCCGTGCTGTTGCCTTCAGTATCCAGGCCTGCAGAGACTGAATCATGTGTTTGACCTTGAGTGGCGAAGCTGAGCTGAGCTGAGCTGAGCCGAACTGTGCTGAGCTCTGGCTCGGCGCACAGAGCTGTAATTACACACACTAACAGTTACTACACAGCGAAGCGCAGACCACCATGACACACACACACACACACACACAGCCAAACCAACCCATTTCACCCCTTATCAAAGCCCGAGTTCTAAGTGTCCTATGAAGTGTAATGTTGTGGAACAGATACAGGGATTGTAGCTGGGGTGGTTAACTCCTGGATGGGATGCAAAGAACACTGCTTTCATACTCGATGATTATAATGAGACAGGTGCCCCCCCCAACCCCCCACCCCACCCCACGCCCCCCTTCCCTGCCCCTCCTCCTACTCCCTACCCCTCACCACCCTTTCACTCCCTCCCTTCATTTTTTGCTTTACTGTTTGTCCTCTCCCTCCCTCTCTGCAGTGGACTGCGTAGACCCTCAGTGTGGCGGGCACGGCGTGTGTGTGCGCGGGGAGTGCGTGTGCTCGGCAGGCTGGGCAGGAGTAAGCTGTGATGACCCGCTGCCAGCCTGTCAGGAACAGTGTTCAGGACATGGCACCTATCTCCCTGAGTCAGACACCTGCGCCTGCCAGCCCAACTGGACGGGACCAGACTGCTACACTGGTAAGACCTGAGGATTATTGTTCACACACGGAAAAAAAACATTGAAAACTTCAACTGCACATCACTAGTTTGCCAGTGTTCTTGTAGCACGTATGGTCTTGCCAGATACTATTTTCTGGGGATTTGATAGACATGAGAGAGAAATATGGATAGGAGCCACTGAGTGAAATGGGTCTGTGCGTGTGTGCGTGTGCACATGCGTTGCCCGCGTTCGTGTCTATGTATGTGTCGTTTTTGCACTCTCTTCATGCTGGGCGTAAATGAGATTTCCCCTCATGACTCTCTGACGGCAGCACTCTCGAGCCCCCCTCGCACCAGCACTCACTTTACCACGCACTTATACTGTAACACACATATACTCACACACACACGCACATATACACACACACACATACTCCCTTTAGCTAAATGAGGAAAAAAAAATGCAGGCGAGAAAAAAAAGACCTCTATTCTCACTTTGCTGGGAGGCCTTTAAGAGACTGCTACTCTGAGGAACATTCAGCCTGGCATTTAAAAGCTTGGTGATGTTTACTGCATAGCCGTGTTTGCAACATATTAGTTAATATGTGGGTTTTAAATATAGCCGTAAAAGATTTCTTACATCTTTCAACTATCTTAACTCTTTCTTCGCACCACATTAAACGCTTAAAGAGACAGCGATTCTACACTGATTCTTGGGGGGGGGAAAGGGCGGCAAGATAGTCGCTGTAGCAAGACTATAGTGGCTAAAATATAGAATGCAGTACTCTGCGGTACACAGTGTGAAAAGTGTCCTTGTCCTTGCAGTGTAAGCTGACAGCGAGGAAAAGCCATAATAGGACTGACTTCCCACTATTTCCACCACACTAACTTAACACTGGTGTTGGGAAGGATCCGCTTTACCATGCACACCAGTGATTTGCAGGCAATTGGCATTAGCAGCCGCTCTCAGGTGTATGCATGCCTTATTATAGTGATATATCCGATGATAATGATAGACCATGGCTGAATATCTGAGATATGAGCAGCCTCCCCTCTACCTGCCGGGCTTTTAATCAAAAGGACCCAGCAATTCTACGTCCTGGTCTTGTTGAAGCATAGCTAAGCTAATGTAATTCTAATAGAGAGCTGAAAAACTCTCCAACTTTAATCCACTTTTTCCTCCCTCTCCATGCTATGTATATTTAAATTGAAATAACTTTTTACTGCAGCTGGATAAGTAGTCTTTGTGTGCCTCCAGCACTTTGCTCTCTTTACTGATGGATGAGGCTTTGCTTCTGCAGAGAGAGAGAGAGAGAGAGAGAGTGAGTGAGAGAGAAAGAGAGGGAGATGTAAGATGGTGAGGAGGCGCAGAGAAAAAAGGAAATAGACAAAAAGAGGAGGGAAGAATTTTAAAGGGATGTTGCAAAAGAGAGGGAGGGAAAGAGAAGCAGAAAAGAGAATGCTGACAGAGACAAAGATGGAGAGACGGAGAGAAAGAAAGGGAGAGGAAGGGTATTAACATACCCACCAAATCTGATCAAAATGTCAGAAAAGAATAATAGAGCTGAATTGGAGTCCCTGTAGTTTAAATATGCGGTGCAAATACGAATCATTTGGCTGTTATTATGAGTCTATTCACTCTTCTCCTTCAGGGAGCTCAGCTATTAGAGGTGGGAAGATTGTGTATTGTGAGAAAGTAGACTTTTTAGTCTCTGAGGTTATCCTCCTCTATCGCTTGTTTTTTTCTCTCTCTCTCACCTATATCCAATGGCTCACCCCCAATTCTTCTTTTTCTTTCCTCACTCCAATGTCCCCTGTTCCTCTTTTACTTTTTTTTTTCTTCTTTTCTTCCAATGTTCAATTCCTCCATCTGTTCCCCCCTCCTTTCATTCTCTCCTCCTCTCACACTTACACACTTTTTTTTTCTCACGCATATCCCCACCCACCTGTTCGGCAGAGCTGTGCCCGGTGCCATGTGGCAGCCATGGAGTTTGCTCGGAGGGCCAGTGCCAGTGCGAGGAGGGTTGGATTGGCGCTGCGTGCGACCAGAGAGCGTGCCATCCTCGCTGCGAAGAACACGGCCAGTGCCACGACGGGACCTGCATCTGCCAGCCTGGCTGGGAGGGAGAGCACTGTAACATTGGTGAGCTGCACACGCACATGTGTGTGTGTGTGTGAGCGCACGTGCGCAATTGGAAGTGTTTAATTATTCCTTGAGATATTTTGATTAGTATGATTAATTAGATTTTTTAAAAAAGGTGTTACTGTTTGCTGGGATGATTTACATTTACAATTGCTTTCTCTCACTTCTTCCTTCACAGTTACTCATGATTTGGATGTTGTAGTGAAAGGTAATTTATCTTTATTCAGTATCTAAATTTGTATCGTCCTCCCTCAACATGCTAACTAATGCCAAAAATATGTGTGTGTGTGTGTGTGTACACGTGTGGGCCACACCTTTTCAGACGGCTGCCCAGGGTTGTGCAGTGGGCATGGGCGCTGTACCCTGGAGCAGAGCGGCTGGCGCTGCGTCTGCCAGCCTGGATGGAGTGGGCCTGGATGCAGTGTTGTCATGGAAACTGACTGCAGTGATGGAACAGACAACGACGGAGGTGACATTCTAACATCATCTATCATTTTCTATCTTTTTTTTCTTTCTTTTTTTCTCTTTCCTTACCTCTTTCATTTCGGTCTTCCTGGCATTCCATTCCATTACTTCTCCTCTTTTCTCCTACCGAAAAAATCCGCCTCATTGTTCCTTCCCTTCATCCCTCTGTGCTCTCCCAGTCCTGCTGAGACTCCTGTAGAGTCCTGCTGGTCATTATTATATTGAATATGTATTCGAGTGTGTGTATTTGTGCGCTGTTGTGCAAGTGTGTATGTCTGTTTTTTCCTCTTATCACAGCTAAATGTCTAATATGCATACCACCGGCTAGGATAAAAGGCACTCAGAGAAATTTTCTCAAGTCTAGAAACAGCAAACCATGCAGAATCGCTGCTTCTTTGGCTGTGAGGTGTTTGGTGACAGGTGAGAGGTATGTGTCACTCAGCCTTGTAGCTGTGTTTTTTTTTTATCCTCAGGTAAGGAGACAAGAAAGGAATATTTGAGCAGTCGCCATTTCAGTCCCCAATCTACAGCTGCTCCCTAATACATAAGAACAAGTTTGAAGAATATAATGCAAAACTGCATTGCTTTCTACTGTGCCCATTCACTTTGAAACTCCATCAAATATCCATTATGAACATGCCCGTTAAGCCCATGCTGTAATTCATCATGGCAAACAAGGCAGTGTCGCTTTTGTTCAGAGCAAAAGCTTCCTTGTTTCTTGTTTTTTTTTTTTGTGGTTCCAGGTTTTGTGATGACTGGTGTTTGAATCAGTGCACCCAGCAGCAGGAAACCTCAAACACATACCTACTTTTTTGTAGTCCTTTTTTGGGGGTGGTGAACAGTGCTGATAGCTCCAATGTAACCCTTTTTTTTTTTTTCTCTCCACACATTGTTTACCAAAGCAGCATTACTGACTGAGCGAACACTTCAGAAAGTCAGCCGAGATGGTTGCTCAAAACATGAATTACCGGTCCCCACTGTGGATTATAACCTCAGAGCCTCGCAATAAAAAATGTCCTGTGGACTATAAAATTGGGGCTGAACAGAGGAAAGGACTGTAGCCATGTGTGCCAACAGTGTAGGCACTGATGGTTATGTTTCTGTATTGAATTAATGGATTATGTTCTGTCTCTTTGTACTGATTGTTTTTTGTTATTAATGTGTTTTACATTTGTAGTGTTTAAGAAATAAAGGACGGTCACACTGTCGCACCTAATACATTTATATATCAAATATGATTGGAGTAAGAGATACAAGTAGAGACCCCCAGCTTTATGTAAATTCTATACCGAATTGTTGGACTACCCCTTTTAATAGACATGCATTGATTTGGTTTAATATTGAATTTTCTTTGTCTATGTATGAGTAGGTTAAGTAGAGGCGGAGGTGGTGAGGGGGTGGAGGAAGGGACAGGTTCAGTCAAACAGAAAAAGACATAATACATAGCATTATATGCAAGACTTGGATTACATTATACTGTATTATATATACTGCGTGGCATTATATGGTATTATAGTTCCACATGAATATTGATGAAGCAAAATGTGTCAAAACTATAGGTATCAAACCCTTCACTATGTATGTTTGTATAGAGAAAGATTCACCAACAAAGCCTTATGGAGCCCACTTACACTTCTCTTATCTTTCTATCCTGCCACCTCGCTCCACAGCTTTTCAAATACCATAATTTTCTACCACACAATTCAGCCATCTCCCTTAATTGGCAGATATACTGCACTGTAGGCTCTCATAGCCCTCTCTCACAGCAATCTTTTTGTCTCTGAAGATAGACAGAGATGGAAAGATGTTATCACAAGTAATCAGAGAATAAAGAGGAACTTTGAAGAGAGTTTCAATTATTCCGCCTGGATGGGAGAGGGGAGAGCATGTATTGTTCTTTCTCTTGAAAAAAAACCCAAAACATTTATTCCACATAGTAAGCAATGAAGTCACATGCATGTACAGTACACATTTACATATATTATATCTATTCAAAATCTACATTTTCACTGTGCTTCATTGTGTGATATTTTTAACAACCATGCATGCATAGTAAGCTACAAACTTGAAACGTGTTCAGTGTTCTTTTAATGACAATGAAACAATAAAATTCAAATACTAGTGTTCTTTCTAGGTGAAGTAGTGAATCTTATGGTAATCAACCATTGTACCATGCTACCTTTGTAGGAGGAGGTTACAATAGAATATTGTTGGCCTTTAGCTCTCTGCTCCATGGTCAGATGCATTTAAATGTCAGCACTGTTTCCTGCCTTTTCAGAAACAGGCTTGAAATAGGAAACACAAATGCCAGCCGGGTTCCTATTTACTGCCGTCTCGGTTTGTATCTGCAGCTCAGTTGTTTACACTGGAATTTTACAACTAATGCTGGCAATCGAGGTCTGATTTATAGCAATAGATGGAGCAATAATGCACTGATAGCCCCTAATGAATCTCATTTGATTGATACCTGTGATAATGATGATGGATGTACAGTTCATTGTTGTAGATTACATCACTCTTTTAGAGTTTCTCACCGGCCAGCAGTGCAAAAATTATTTATTGGCAGTTCTGAGGTTTTATGGTTTCCTCTTCCTGTCTTTTTGCTGCAGATATATACAGCACCTTGGCCTTTAGAATAGAAATGTCTTCTCAGCACCTTAGTCACTTAAATCTATTAAAGCCTTTATTAATTATGCATAATAAAGCTGTTAATGTCTAGCCTAAAGTAACTGTATAAATTCAAGTACCCTCTAAACAACCAACTTCTCACATAAGACTTTTTATATCTGTGTGTATATTTTGTTTTGAAGACTTAAATGTAACAATTTCCAACTTTTTTTTCTTTTTTTTTTTTGAATTTCTGTCTGTTTCAGACGGCCTGATGGATTGTGTGGACCCAGACTGCTGTGAGCAGCTGAGCTGCGGCTCTGACCCGCTGTGCCACGGCTCGGCCGACCCCTTGGCCCTGTTGCAGCAGAGCCCGCTGCCCCCCACAGCACCCCCTTCCCCTGCCAGCACGCACACTCACAGCTTCTACCGCCGCATACGCTTCCTCCTCGGCAAGGCGGCCACACACACTCTCCCCGGAGATGTGCCCTTTGATACCAGGTATGTGTTTGTTTACTCTTTGTGTGTCTGGGTCTCCATGTGCATGCAAAGGCCTGCATGTATTTGTTTTGTGTGTCTTTGTCCTTGAGTTGTCCTATGTTGAAAGACATGAGTAGTGGATAATAAAGTAAATACATGTGTATAAATGCATTAAAAATGTCCATTGTTGCTTAATGAGAGTGTGTGTGTGTGTGTACGCATATGAATGAGGCTTTTCATGTGTTCACATGCCTGCGCACACATCGGAGTGATCTGTGTTCCCCTGGAGATTAGCAGTCACCCGGCAGAACATTGTCCTCCGGTATCAACTGCAGAGTATTTGTGTGTTACATATCAATGCATAATGTGTCATTCAGTTGCACCAGTCGTAAAGGTGTCACAATAAATTTTTCAGTGGCCTCTTACTGCCATCTAAGAGAGGAAATACATCTTACCAGTGTTATGATGACCTAGAAAGTTAGGTTTGGAAAACAAGAAGTGATGCCTCAGAAAATGGCAAAGTGCATTTTTCCTCCTTGGTTCACTTGTAGAATAAACAAATAAATTAATTATGTGGCAGTTTTTTCAGAGGGGAAATCGATGGCAGCTTTCAGGACAGAAGTAACAAACGGGGCAATGCAGCCACCCGGAGAAACCTCACCATCCTTCATTTATCCCTCTTCTGGTATAACAGATAGACTCCACCAATGAACCTGCTTATGTATGTGTGCGTGTGTGTGCAACACATAATTGTGTGCGTGCCTTTCTAAATCCATCTTCATTTGACCAGTTCAGCGATTATTCCAGATTTAAGCAGTGTATTTCACACTTTACCTGAAAAATCAAGATGGATATTTCAAAATAGCGGCGATGTGACTGATGGTTTAAAGAACAACACAAGCTTATTTGCTGCAGGTGCCGCTGTCACTGTAATATAAACATGATGTAGAAGTTTTGTTTTTTCACATGACAGGGTGTTGAAAGGTTTTTCTTTGGGTGAAGCTATATTTATGGTGCTTGTATCCTGGCAATCTCCGGCAGATTTCTCTGTACTGAAGAAGGGAATTTTACTGAGGAGAATACATGCGGTTGCTTTTTCTTCACGTACAAGGTCGTTTGGCTAGTGCTTCATAATATGCCTCTCTCTTCAAACAATGATTATGTTCTCCATCATTGTAAACCTGTCATCTCTCCCTCTCTTTGTGTCTCTGTATTTTTTTTTCTTTTTCTGTCTGCCGCCTCTGTTTTGCCAGTCGAGTAGCAGTGATTCGAGGTAGTGTTGTACTGCAGGATGGTTCTCCTTTGGTTGGAGTCAACATCACCTTCCCGCAACATCCTGAGTATGGTTACACTATCAGCAGGCAGGATGGAAGGTATAGAAACACTCACACAAAACACATACTTCTCTTTTCCCCCCTCTTTCCGCAAACTTATTCCTTTTTACTCTCATTTAACTCTAGTTTTGATCTGGTGACATTGGGCGCGATGTCTATGACCCTGATGTTCCAGCGTCCACCCTTCCTCCCACAAACACGCACCATCTGGACGCCTAACAACAACTTCCTGGTTCTGGATCAAGTGACCATGTCCAGGGAGGAAGCGCAGCCTCCTAAATGTGACATCAGGAGTGTTTTGAGTCCTTACCCACTGGTCCTGCCTTACCCGCTTCCCAGATTCATGGGAGCATGTGCAGAGAAGGGTCCAGCTGTACCTGAGCTACAGGTACAAAACCACACAACAAATCTGTATGAAACGTAGCAATACACTGTTCAGTATGTGCAGATCTGTAAGAATGAAGCAATTTGTTACAGCTCAGCAACAAACCAAACTGGTCTCACAGGATTTTTGCAAATTTAGCTCAGTTCATATTTGCATCATGCAAATAAGAAATGAACAAAATGCAAATTGGTGCTCCATCCATATACTTCCCCTCCACAAAAACAAATTAGGTGGTTGAAGGTCAGACATGGAGGTCAGACTGGTGATTACATACAGTATTTACCCTCCAGTGACCAAAACCTCACCCTGACATTAGTTCGGTTTCAACTAAACTTCTTGGTGAAAAGACTGAACGTTATTTTCTTGTTACCCAGACGCGTGATAGACTGAAGGAAGTAGAGTAAAAGTGAAGTAAAAGTGCTCATAAAAATAACTTCATTAGATACAATTTGTTATCTCAGTGTACATCTTCCAAACTATTTTTTGTAGAACTTCTGTTTTCCTACGCAAGCTGTGCACTGTATTACGCTGCAGATCAGCTGTTTGGGTCAGAAAGAGCAATTGTGAGATCAGACAAGCTGATCTGTGGTGTAATACAGTGTGATACAATCTAATTATCGATACAGTCGCTGTTGTGCGTGTGAGCTCAGTCGAAAATGGAAGTTATTTATAGCTAAATGTATCAGTAAAAGTAGTGAGAAGTAACAGAGCAGAATTACATGTATTTATCACAAGTGCACTCAAGTAAGAGGAAAAAGTATTCTGCAAAATATAAATTTATTTAAAAAAAATACACAAGTACATGTAACGTGTGAGTTTTCTTTCTGTATCTGAGGATAGCACTTATAACGCTAGCTCATTATTACTCTCTTTCTTATATTATTCTTTGGGTATCATTTCTCAATTATCCTCTTTATGTCACCTGTATTTCTCACTCTGCTCTCCATCTTATTCTCCCTAGGCGGTGCAGGAAGAAGTTTCAATCCCAGGAGCCTTTGTGAAACTGAACTATTTAAGCACCCGTGCAGCAGGTTACCTCTCTCTGCTGCGAATCCTCCTCACACCTCCCTCCCCATCCTCCCCCGTCTCCCCACTCGGCGGTCTGTCGAAGGTTCATGTCCGTGCATCGGTCCAGGGAAGGTTGTACCAGCGCTGGTATCCTGCTGGACCTGGCCTGGTGCATAGGCTGGTCTGGAACAAAACTGATGTTTATGGCCAGGAGGTCTGGGGCCTCACTCATGCAACTGGTAAGTAGATGATAAGATAGAGTTGGGCTCATTCACAAACGTTTTTTTTATGTACAATATGTCTGAAATGAGGAATCTTGGTGAATCAGATATGATACAAGATCAGAATAAATAGAAGCAATCTGTCATTAGCATCAGTAAAAATGTAAATAATCTTATATGTAGTAAATGCATAAACTCAGTGTCTTGGGAAAATCATCTACCACTGGAAACAGAAGAACAAATAAGATCAATGATAATAATGATATTAATATTGATTATAGTACTCTTGTAAGTTTAATAATGCGGTCATTTTATTCTAGTGCTGTTATTTAAGAGTTATAATGATAATTTCCTCTAGAAGCAGTCTGTGTATTTTTCTACATCTTATTGTTACAAAAGAGCCTCTTATTGTAATTCACATATTCATTTTAACTGATTAAAAGCAGATTTAGTTATGCCGCTAATGTTATTGAATGCAAGACATTAAAATATGAAAATGTGAATCTATGGGGGGTTTGTCAGGTACATTATTCAGAATAACTATGCATATATGTGTACTTTTCTTCTCACATACACATATGAAACCAAATTCATTCACATACTATACTGAAAACCTCACACACAGACGGGTGAAATGCTTTTACGTACACAACTGGAACACTCTCACACAAATAACTGAACAATTATATGCTTCCATACACACCTGAAATCTCATAAAAACTATTGAAAAGCTTTCACACATACTAGTAAAATGTTCTCATATACACATTTAAAATGCTCTCACATCGTATTGTGGAATCCTTTTATATAAACTATGCAAAAGCGTTCACAGTTATTATTGAAAAAATATAATTTCGTATGATGGCATTTCAGTATGTTGTCTGAGAGGATTTCAGTTAACCGGAAGGCATTTCAGGTGAACCAGGAGGTGGCTGAGAAGGAGAGCTCGTGTTCTTTTGTTAGCGATACTGTTGTCTGCTCAACAGCCTGCAAGTATCCTAATAGAAGCAGTGGCGTTACTTATGGGAAATCCCATAGAAAAAAAAAGCAAAGCTAGCAGAGTTAGCATTACACTATTTAACTTAAAACAACTAATAGATTTGTACACAAAACTGTGTTTATGAACAGATTATAACTGTTAAGATGTAACAGGAGCATTTTCAAACAAACGGCATGACAAGGGAGCCTTGAATTAAGACATGACGAACATAAAGTGTCAACTACAATATTTGCGGTGGTAAGCTACAGGAAAATTAGTTCACTGCAGTCAATCAGTTTCCTTTGTAGTTGCTTGACTTCCAGTGGAGTTATCAAACAGAAACACAGACGATGCCACTCCGTCATTGCAACTACACTGTGGTGGGAGGGGGTATTATCCTAAAATCCTGTCAGCAGGAGTCAAGGACTCTGCTGCCACCTATCATCTACAGTTATCTAGTGCAGCCCTGTCTTATACTGCTGCGGCAGCACCGTGGTAACGCAGCGGTAAAACCGACAAACAGAATGTAACATATGTATTGTTAAGTAATGCTGCTGATTCTATTCAGCTACTTACAGGCTGTTGAACAGACATCAGTCAGTCAACTGAAACGCCTTCCATTTTAAATGCCTACCATACAATATACTGAAATGCCATCATACAAAATTTCAAACCTTTTCAATGATAAATGTGAATGCTTTTTCAATAGTTTATTTAAAAGGATTTCACAATACTGTATGCGAGCACATTTTACTATAGTATGTATATGTATGTATAGTATGTGAATGAATTTGGTTTCATATGTGTATGTGAGAGGAACATTTTCAGCTGTGTATATTAGAACATTTTACGAGTATGTGTGAAAGCTTTTCAGTAGCTTTTATTTTGTTTGTGTTTGAGTGTTTCAGTTGTGTATGTAAAAGCATTTCACTTGTATGTGTGTGAGGTTTTCAGTATAGTATGTGAATGAAAAGTAATTCTGAATAATGTCCCTAACGGAGCCTGTTTAGCATGGAGCCTAAGTCAAGAGGTTATTAGCTTAGTTTAGCATAAAGACTGTAAACACTGTGGAAAAGAGCTGACCTACCTCTGCTCAATGTTTGGGCTCTTACTCGAGAAACACTTCTATGGTTCACTAATATGATGAATAGATACAACATCTTGTATCTAGTTTGTGTAATCCAAAACACAAACATAAATGTTGAAATGGCAAGTTGTGGTTTTACAGTTAGTTACGTATATGCTGTAACATAGCAAGGTTGCTAGGAAACTAGCGGAGACTCCAAGAATGCACTGCGATCGAGCGCTGATGCACAGATGAAACAAATGAGATTCAACATTCGACAAGTGAGCTTTAGAGGTGATTGTAGTCAAATCTGGGAACTTTGGACAGAGCCAGGTCCAGTCTTCATGCTAAAATAAACTAATCTTCTCCTGCCTCCATAGTTCATACACAGACATCTTCAAATCGAACTCTCTGCTAGAAAATGTATAAGTGTACCTCCCAAAATATCTAAGCGCTCCTTTAAATAGGGCTCATGGTTCCAGTGGACATTGATATATACAGCTTAATCTCATTAGCATAGCATTACCTGAGAGATACAGCCAAATGTCTTTCCTTCAGGCAGGATACAAACCAATAAAATAGGGCTACCCACTTCTCAAACCTTTTAAATAAAGATGTTTTGATCAATGTCATTGAACATTGTGCTCAAATCCAACAATATATCACTGCTAATAACCCTCTTTGAGTCTTTTAGTGGCTGTTTTAGTTCTGTGGTTTGCACAAAAGCCTGATTAGGAGACATCTTGTAACTGATTAACCATTATGCAGGTAATCTACCAATTGTTAATAGACAGTCTCCTGCTGAGGATTAGAAGATTGCCTGATAATTAATGATTATGGAGGCATCCAAGTTTAGTTTATTTCATAATTGTTTGACAACTATAGCTTTGGCAAACTGAGTTTTCATTACAGTTGAAATGTCATTTGCAAGGAAATTAAAAAAAAAAATTGCAGCAGAGTGAATTGAGATGACAGGTGGACAATGAGCAGTTTAAACTTTCCAATATCTTCAGCACTGACAGTCAAGAGTGTGGCGAGACCAGACGTGCTTTGAGAAGGAGGAGTGGAAAGATGGAAAGCTCTACTAATATATTGTAGAGTAACTGGCAGTAAAGATATCATCTGCAGTAGCACAGAGGAAACACCTCTGGACAGTTTTAACAGAACCCTCTCTGCGGAGAAAATATGTTCATACACTCAAGTTAATATACAAATCTGTGCATTGGAAGTTTTCATGACTGTGGCCCATTATCTCTCTCCCCCCATGTCCTCTCTTACCTCTATAAAGAGGATATACTGGGTGTGTAACTGCTGTTATACTGTGTGTAAGTGCAATATTGTACGTCATTGCACTCATGGTTCATTATGGCAAAAACAGCCATTTTAAAGATGCCATCGAGGCTTAAAGCTTTGAACTTTCTATTGGTATTTTGTGAGATAATTTTTCCACTATCTGTTTTCTTTGTGGAAGGTTGTAGACAAACTGTGGCGCTGCAAGAGAGCGGCTCAGGTCTTTCCATAAACGCTGAGATATCTCATCCATACCAGAAGCTTTGTCCACTCGAGTGTACGGTCTCATACAGAGATTGCATCTCCCCATCCCGAGGCTTCCTCCTCTCCCCTCCTGATCCATCCCCTCCTCTCCTTATCTGTTAGAGCTGCATTTCATCTGTTCCAGCTCTCTCTTGATCTTTCACATTTTCTCAACTCAAATGATCCTGGTTTTTTTTTTTATTTACCCTGCTTTGCAAAAACCACCTCCTGTCCTTCTTACCCCCTGTCCCTCGCCTCCTATCTTCCTCTACCCTCACAGTGTTTCCTGTGTTCCTGTCCTCTCCTGAACCCCCTTTTTCTTCTCTTCCCTGCTTGTTATTTCCTCCATTCTCTCTGATCTCCCCTGTTACCTCTCTCCTGTCTTCCTCTGCCCTCCCTTGTTCTCTCTTCTCTACCCATGTTTTCCCCTGATCCTTCCCTCTCTATAGTTCCTGGCGCTTTGTTGGCGCAACGACACAGACGCACATAGACACAGGCATACATACGCCACACTCTCTATGTGTGTACACACACACACACACACACTCCATGTGCTCGCACATTGCCAGAGAGGTTGAGAGAGAGGGAGATCATGCTCTGTTTGCTGGTGTGAACACATTGCCTGAGGCTTCAGCAGAGGGGAATGAAAGCTTTCACCTGTGAGATATTGAGTGTGCAGTCATGTAGTATAGTGTGCATGGGTATTGTTTGTGAGAGAGTGTGTATACGTGTGCTGTTGTGTGTGTCATTGCTTGTAATATAGCTACAGTAATATTCAGTTGTGAAGCAGTTCGCAAAACACTGACACTTTCCCTTTGAGGTTGCTTTGTCCGTTTTGTCCTGGAAAAGCCTTGTTCCTCAAATAAAGTCAGTTTTATTGTAGCGTTTTTAAAAAATGGGACAACGTCCTTATTGACGGCAGTGTATTTATGGCAACTTTTGATGCATTTCATCAGCATGAATTAGTTTCCAGGTCATGAAACAAGTTCTTCAAGGGGGTTGCAATGTGACTTGAAGGGTCAGAAATTACACAAAAAGCTCTCTCTAGTCAAGCATTACTTCAATATAAGTTTAGACAGAACCCTCTCAGTTCTGTTTCTGTCCTTCAAAAACAAGATCACAAGCCTATCAGAGCTTAAGACACCCAAAATTGAAATAAATGAACCCTTTGAATGAACTTAAGAGAGAGTTCCCAGACTAAGAACTTTTGTTCAACACCATAAGGTTTATTTTTTCTTTTTCAGAATCCCCAGTGTCCCAAATTATCCATTATTTCTCTGCCCTATGGAGATGGATTTGTGTCATAATGATTTGTGTGAACAAATCGACAATCAGTATGTATATGTGTAATCTGTAAATATAAACACCTTCCATGAATACAAAAAAAGATTTGTAGTCGTCTTTCTATGAGCTGTTTATTTATTTATTTATTTTAAAGTCGCAATGCTCTTCACATCTTATTAGCCATGGCAACAGATGCCGGTTCATTAGCTAACCTTAGCTTAGCAGAATCTACATATTACATACACTACTACATACATAACAATGAACAATAAAACTACAGTACAGCATTTCTAAACCAAAACAACTATCAACATCAACAGCCATTCAATCAAAGATCTTAACCAGGATGCAGCCACTTGTTATGTCTTACAACAGTTAACGAAGCCTCACTGAAACAACGTAATCAAAATAAACACGGTGCGGTTCAGCACAGACATTACAACTACATTAGTAAGAGTAACAGTTATACTTCTAATAAAATGAAAGAATAAATGAAAGAATAAATGAAAAATATAAAGGATGAGGTGGCTGATAACTGTTAACTGAAGAAGCAGCCAAGCCACCGCTTTAGAGAGCTGAACGTTGCCCACAAGCAGCCTTTCATACTCAAACAGAAATGTATATGAAAGTGTATGCCAGTTAATATACATAGAACAAATAAACACACACTAATACTCACTGTATGAAACTAACATGAAACAATGAATACATTGCTAATTATAGATAAAACAAAAAAACAAAACAAAACACAAAAACAGCCCATAGAAAGACCGCATGCTGTTACTTTGAAATGCAGAAATGACATTGTCAGCAGGTGATCGCGTGCTATCCCAAAATGGCTGAGTGGTACATCTGGATTTTCGTGGACGCAAATTATTAATTAATCATCACTTATGATCATCTACAATTGCATGGTACCATATTTATCTATAGAGACTGCCCTCTGCCTGTATTTTCGTATTTTCTTATTATTTTGCTGTGTTCAGGACACTTCTCAGTGTCAGCCTTTAGGCAGTGAGGTTGTAGCCCCCAGCCAATAACAGTGTGCAGGCGTGGGGTCAGGGCTCGTAGCGTAGTGACCAGGTTACATCACTATCTCCTCTGCTCACTGTCTCTGTGTCATGGATGTATAAAGAGCTGCAGGTCTGTGTGTCTGCTTGACCCAGGGCGGGGCTGAGCTACACACACGCAGAGCAGAGAGGGCACAGCGGACAGGATGAAGCTCTGCATTCACACAAAATCCAGCAATGTGGCACCTTCCCGCAGGGTTGTGTGGAGGTGTGGGTGTGTTTATTTGTTCTTCAGAGCATAACTGCCATGAAACAATCAGAAAATAATGTTTTATTTATCTGATTTACGGCTTTGTTCTTGCCAGCACAGCTCGCTCTCTTCATTCACTCTCTAGCATTCTTGACCACTGCTGCTCTCCCCCCCCTCTCTCTCTCTCTCTCTCTGTCTGTCTCTTTCTCTCTCTCTTGCTCTGGTGTTGTTGAGCTGGGAAGGAGGAGCCAATTTTGAATGCTGTGTTTACAAACACCAACCAATAAATCCTGCATAGTATACCTTTAAGTTGGCCCAGTATGCCTGCTGAGAGTTTCTCTCTGCATTAAAAGGGTATAACTTGAGTTTGAACATAATATGAACGGCCCTACTTAAGTATTCCACTACCTCTACTGGTCCTCATGCTGACTTTCCTTTGCAGCTCCCTTTGAGCACCCATCAATTCACTGGCATGTTGGTTTACAATGAAGCAAGTTACAGAGATCAGTGCCAACGGTGATTGACAGCGACAGCTACTGCTTTACCACATTTGTGTCAGACGAGTCAAGCTGTCTCTACTGTATAGTATATCATTATCTACATTTAAGCACTGGTATATCATTTAAAATATGACTGCGTTAACTGTAGTCATCTCCTGCTGCTTTAATTATACAATATAATGAAAAGGATTTTTTATTTCATACAGTTAATATAAAAATAAAAAAGGACAAACATTCAAATTTATTGGTTAATTAAAGAAAGCATTTAATTTAATCATTGTTTTGGTTGCCATCAACCTCATTTCCAGGAAATGCTCCGATAAACTGGTAAACTGAAACTGCACACTACTTACTTGGCACCAAACGCAGACACACAGAGTTAGTGACTTGCTCGAGAATATTGAAGAGCATTTAGCAGCGAAAGAGTCAGATACGCAGATAAAATAAAGTGAAAATGGAACTGTTGTGTCGCCAGAAACTGAAAACGAGTGTTGACGTTGCTCTGTGTATGTTGGATGTGTAAATAGGCAATTAACATGCTAACATGCCCTCTACATCAACTTGAAAAAACCTCTTAAATTAAAAGCAGCAATTTCACAGTAAACATAGAATAAAAAAAAAATACTAAACTTGTAAAACTCCTGCTTTCAATTTTTTACTAAAGTGAAAGTACAGAAGTATTATCTGCAAAATATAAAGCATTGATAGTAAAACTACTAATTATACAGAATGACTCCCTTCAGAGTTGTAATTACTTACTTACTGTATTATTATATTATTATAGGAGGAGCATTGCAGTTTTATGGCTAGATGAGGTAGGACTCATTTTAGCTATTAATGCTACTAGTATTAGGTTATCTCATCCATACTACTGCATCATAGAGTACAGTATCTTATAAGCTAATCACTTTTTTTGAGTATAAAATCTTGAACTAAGCAGCAGCTGCCAATTCAGTGTAAGAGAGTACAAGTATAAAGAAGCATAAAATGGAAATACTTAAATATCTTAAACTGTACTTAAGTGCAATACTTAATTGGTAAATATAAGAGGAAATTACTTTCCATCTCTCAAAAGAGGGCTGATAGCTTGATGCAGGCATTTCTTTCTATGTGTGTGAGACTGTGTGTTGCAGAATGTCAAGTACGTATGTCTGTATGTTTGTGTGTGTGTGTCTGAGAGCTCCTCCGACTTCGTCACCTGCTGCCTTTAAACGTATTCCAAGTCTGAAGTGGTAAATTGCTGTTGAAACATATTTAATCCCGCCAAGCCAAAAAAAAAGCTGTTGATAGTTGTTAGTTGTAGTGGGAAGCTTCACAGCATATCATTACAACTAAGAGGCCAAGCAGCTAATTCTAGGGCTCCTTCATGAAGACGGGCACCTCCTGATTACGCCTCCACTTCTTACTGATCTCTCTCAAACGCACACACTGATGAGGTCTCGCTACAGGCCTTTCATCTGTCTCACCACTCGATACAATATAGTTTTGAGAGAGATAGGGAATGTGTATGTGTGATTGCGTGTTAAAGCTTTGCTGTCAAGTTCTGCACAAATGTCAGCACCTACAATTATTTTGTTGCACATAGTGATAGACACAGCAGGTCTACGGCACATAGTTGTTACTGTGCTTAAGATCAAGCTCTCAGGTATGTATATGTTTGCATTTCAGTATCAGTGGGCTACGAGTATGAGGCGTGCCCTGGCGTCATTCAGTGGGAGAGGAGGACTGCTCTGATGCAGGGTTTTGAACTGGTGCCCTCTAACTTGGGCGGTTGGTCTCTGGACAAACATCATGCCCTCAACATACGCAGTGGTGAGTACAAACACATCAGCTCATTAATAAAAGTCCCACACATGTAAGTACACACATGTATTTTGTGCAGTTTTTTTTTTTTTTTGGCACATGCAGGCCAGCTGCCACACTTCTTTTCAGATGCAAAAAAAAACTGAATTGAATTAAACCATACTGGGCCCTGTTCTTCAAATGTAATTAATTGTTCTTTGAAGGCAGTTTGAGGATTGATTTGTTAATCCAGGATAAAGTTATCTTGAATAACAGTGCACTCTTTTTTTCCCCTTTTTTTTTAATAAAAGCAACACAAGGAGAGAGTTGAAACCATGATCAGCATCCATATGACTGGCTGAGTGTTGATCGTGTAATTGCAATTACATGAGATTCATGAACATAAGTTTCATTTAATGTGTGTTCCCACACATTATGTATTTGACATTTATTTTGTTCCACATCACACACCAATGTATCCTGACACTTTTTCACTGTAATATATACCGTATAATTAGATATTATGAGTGAATGCATTTAGACTGTGAGTGATACAATTAAGCAGATTTAATTACATGGCTAAATTGAGTAGGTAGACAATTTTATTTAGATAATTTAACTTCTAATCATATCCCTATTCAAAATCCATAAATACAGTCTGTAGGCTACCTATGATGTAATTACAGTTAATACATTTCACTGTTCATATAACAAATCCCTATAATAACATCAAGGCTTAATGTCATGTTTCTGGTTTCATTGGTCTTTTTAACAATGAGAATGTTTTAATTGAATCTTTATCTTTTAGGGTTCTCTGTTTTGGATTTTGTTGTGTACTAAATCATATATTGGTGTTTATTGTGAAAATAAATTGTTGTAATTGCAGCAGCAGATCCCAAGGGATTCTCAATTATCTAGACGTCCTTATCTAAAATCATCATATCTCTAAGAAAAATAATTTGTCACGAACACATCGACTGTGAATAAGCCTGTACTTTTGCAGATTTTGGCTTAAGGACTTGTTGCTCAGACAATTTTATTTGTTTTTTCAGGAAACAATTATTGAAATTTTGCTTCCTGGGCTGTTGCACAGAGAGAAATGAGGATTTGAAAGCTCCAACATTAAGCCTGTATCCATTCATCTGTCCCCCAGGAATCCTTCACAAGGGAAATGGGGAAAACGTCTTCCTCTCCCAGCAGCCCCCTGTCATCACTACTGTAATGGGCAATGGTTTCTACCGGAGCGTCCCCTGCGGTCCAAGCTGTAGTGGCGCAGCCCGGGACATGATGCTGTTTGCCCCTGTGGCGCTGGCCAGTGGCCCCGATGGCTCTCTCTATGTTGGGGACTTCAACTTCATCCGCAGGGTCCATCCTGATGGATACACCAGAACAATACTGGAACTCAAGTGAGTGTCACGGTCTTGTTGGGTACTTTACTATAAGCATGTGATAACACTAGTCTCATCTTGGTAGGGATCTCCCAAAGCGGGAAGCACTGGGATTTTGAGCATTGGATTGACTTGAGCACAATTAGAATAAAATTAGGTCGTCTGATATGAGTTAGTATGGCATTAGCTCTGGTTGGCATCTGCAGTTGTGATCTGTTTGATCTCAACAGAATACATTCCGAAGTTTGTGTTCATGCAAAAGCAGAGTGTGTGAGGTTCAGACATCACAGACTCTAATCTACCTCTTTAGGATGTGAGAGAAGCTGAACGCCTTGGCTGTGAAACAGATATTTTTTCTGTGGATTATGACGATGATATCTCCTACTGCGCTGCAGGCACTACATACTCTATTTCTGTATTTTCTCAAGTGTAGAATCTCAACGGGATTGCACAGTCATTTGTCCTGTAAAGTGTTCTCCTTATGTAACTTTACTCTCTCATTCTCTGTTATTATTGTATTTCTGACTAATATTTCTGGTTCAGACGGAGGTTTCATAGTGTCTGTATTTGATACTTCCTTGTCCTCTGGGAGGAAATGCCAAAAAGCTTCCTGTTTAGGTTAATATTTAATGTGAAACAATACAGCCGTCTAAATCAACCCTAATCTCACTTTATGAGGAGAAAATTGACTCATTGTAGCCTATGAAATTCTGAATGACTCTCGTTAGCATCATAAATGATTGTTTTTACTTTCTCTTTTCTCCTTTTTAAATGTTCCTTTATGGCTTATTATCAGGAACCGGGACACCAGACACAGGTGAGAAGTGGTGATTAACACCTCTTTTATATACTCGCACAAAACTCACACATACACACAAAGAACATGTGTCTAGAGAAAAGACAGGACTTGATGCAAAATGCCTTACTTGGTTTGTTTGCTGCAAATTGCACTGACCTCCCCTAGTCCCTTACACACGCGCACACACACGCACACACAGACGCACACCGTACACAAAATCTGCATAAACTCAGGTTGCAGTCGGATCTATCAAATCCTCATTTAAATATCACCAGGTGATATTAAATTTGTAAATGGGAACTTGGCCAAAATGTCAAGGATTTCATGTTTCAGAGGATTACTGGAAGTCTGTTTGGAGGATGCAGCGGTTCTCTCACTTCCTGAGCTGGACTAAAAGCCTGGGGCCTGGTGTGGCCTCGGCATCGTCCCTGGCCCTGAGCCTTGATGGCAGTGTGAGCTCCATACACCATGTTTGACAGAAGATTAGACAGATGTTATAGGGTTTGTGTGTGTGTGTGAATGCCTGTGTGTCTGCGTGTGCACCACTATCAGGGGTTATATCGAGCCAATTGTGTGTTTGTGTGTGTGTGTGTGTGTGTGTGTGTGTGTGTGTGTGTGCTTGTGGGTGTTTGTGAGGGGGAGACAGAGCAGGTTTATCCGATTTGAAAAGAGAAAGGATTTTAAAGATGCCATATCTCTAGCATGCCAGAGTTTCAAACCATGCAAAAAGGATAACCTGGCTGGGTGTTTATGTTTGTACTGTATGGGTGGGTGTGTACATATAGTTTGTCTGCAAGTGTGCAAATGTGAATGTGCATAAACCATGATTCATTTCTGTTGTGTAACCTAAGTCAGTGATTCCTAACCAGTACCTGTACCGGTACCTGTACCCCAGGGGGTACTTCTGCAGCTGCCAGGGGATACGTGGAAAGATTGTGGAGTAGCTCAACTGATGAGATCAAATAGAGATAACAGTTTGATTTTTAAAAAAACTATATCCACATATTGACATCTATAACACCTGAACACCATGTGTTACCACTACAAGTGCATTAAACTGGAAACAGTTAGCTAAAAGTAATGAATAAATGTTTAGAATCGGTAGTTTAACATAATGAATAAACATCTGAGATAGTCACCTAAAAGAAATGGCTAAATATTTAAAATAGATAGTTAAAATTCATGGAAAAACATTTGAAACAGATGGCTAAATTTACCTAATGGATAAATGATTGAAATAGCTAACATTAATCGATAAACTGCATAAATAATTAAAGTAATGGATAAATGGTTGAAAAGTGGTAGTAGTACAGATGCAAACTGAACCTAACCAACTTAAACACTGATATTTCAATTGGATGAAAAACATTTCTAACATCCACTGTTAACATATCCACTTTGATATTAATTAGTTAAATAATGTCACTTTTAAATGAACACTTTTGGATCATGACAGGTGGTGTCAATGAAAGGGTACTCGAGTTAACATGACAGGGCCGTAGGCAAACATCAGACAGAAGAAAGGTTGGCTTAAGCCTATGAACTGAATTCTTCTGGAGGCACTTTAGATACCCTTTCCTTACCCTAGAGGTTTCTCCTTCAGTTCCTGCTTCCTCTTTTCTTTCCACGGCAGCTTTTTACTGTTAGCAGCATGTTAGTGTTTCTCTTTTATTCTATACTATTGTTCTCCCAAGTCAAATACATTAATTATTCATCCATATTCAGCTTTCAAAGCTTTCGCTCTACAGTCTTCCCAGCAAAGTGCCTATCAGCCAACAGGGCTTCAAAACAAGGTGCTCTCCAAGGGGAGACAATATGGGATGTACTCACCGTAAAACCATTGTCTATTCTTTCCCTTCAAGAGTTTCAGAGAGGCATAAAGCAAATAGGGGAGGAAGTCCTCTACAATATTATCTGAGAGCCCAGACGGTCGATTCAGAGAGACAGTCAGGAACAGCTAGATCATTCTATCAGCTCTGATCACTGTTTTGTTATTACTTGTGGAGGGAAAAAGGGACACTAGAGTGGGATTGTTTGTGCTGTGGTTGTTACTGTTGTTCATTTCCCTTCCACTGGATGAATGCATTCAGAGCTGTGAGCATCTAATTGAGAAAAAGACAGGTGAAGTGATTTGTAACCGTGAAATGCTTCTGGTGGCTTCAAGAGGCCCAACAAATATGATATGCTACACAGAGCAGTGGCACACTTTGAAACTCAGTGTATAACTCTCTTAGGATCAAGTTTAAATTATGTATGTGCAGTTCAGTGCAGAGCTCTGTAAACAGTTATTCACTTAATGGACTAGATGACTGACAGCACCGTTGCCTATGTTGCAATGTTTTTTTTTTCTTCTATGGGTTGTGAGAAGGTTCAGGCTAATATCAGAAGGAAGTTTTCTCTTTGTAGAGTTAGGGTCCGTGGAGGCACAACAGTCTCACAGTGTACAAGAGCTGTCCAAAGCAAACTGGAAATTATAGGAAGCTATTTGTAACCTGCGTGAAAGTGTCAAGCAACAAAAAAGGTCTGTTTTTGGGGTCTGTAAGAAGTGCAAATGTACTTTAATTGAGAAAGAATGTGCAAAAGCATGACATTAGAAATATTTTTTTTGACACTGTAATTTCCCTTGCAACATATTTTTCACAGAATAGTGTATGTAAAAAAAAGAAGAAGAAAAAAGCACTCTCACAGGGTGTCTCTGAGTTTAATTGGCAGGAAGGCTTTGACCAAACCCAGCTGACATTGGATTTCACGCTACAAAATAATTGCTTGGATCTCGCTTAGTAACAATGTTCAAAGTGCAAATTTTAAATTCCCCTCTCCTTTTTGCGATCACACTGTTCAAGTCTCAATAATACAACACAATAACCTGAAAATATCAAAGGTTTCCCTGTAATTAATGAACTGCAGACTGTATGTAAAGCAGCAAGTCTTCTCTGTACAGCTACATGCCCACAGTAATGTCAGTCCTCCTACACAAAGTACAGTATACAGCTCTCAGTCAATATAGGGTAAACGGAGCCAGTGTTCATGTTGTGCTAACTTGAGCCTGAGGGTTACAATGAGGACAACAAACACTTACTTTAAACCAGAACACAATGATTCCATACCATCGTCTTTCCTCTGTGAGCCTTACACTGAACAAACTTCTCATCTTTTGTTCACTCTTACGTCTCGTAAACTAACAATAACAACTCGAACAATAGACAATCATGTATCCTCATGGCTCATTTGGCTCAGGCTAGATTTAGCTATATGAATGCTCTGAGTTTAATTTTGGTCTTGGACCTTTGTTTCAAGTCATCTCCACTCCCTGTTATTGTCCCTCCTGTTTTCCTGTTGCTCTCAGCTCACTTCAGCTTTATTTTGGTCCATATTCCACTGAGGTGGAAGATAAAATTAACAATTAAGGATACAATTTTACAGCTATCATGTATAATACACATCATATAAAATCCAAAAAAAGGGAACACATACATGCATAAAATACAACTCATGTGCGTAACCCTTTCTCAGAATGCACCAATAAAACTGATGCAATGGAGGTGTCACATCTCTGAAATATTGTATAAGGATGGAGCTCTTGGTAGGATTTTCAGATGCATCCATTATGCTCTTCCTTACCGTATCCAGGCTGCACATACATTTAAACATAAGGTGCCTTATCGCTGCCTGACATGTGGGTACATTTATGCTGACGAACATATTGTAGAACTAGCGGTGTAAAATCTTGGCGAACACAAAAACATCCTAAAGGCATCGTTGCAAGCAATTGTACGTTTCTGCGTACTGCTGTTATTATATGTATACTATAGCTAAGCAGTGGGGGGTGAAGTAATACCAAAAACAGACGCTGACAATAACTCCTCTTTCTTTATTCCCCATCAAAAAAAGCAAGAATTTGATTTGCAAGCATGACATTAACACAAGTTTCTCTTCAAAGTATCCTTTGTGGTAGTTTTTGACATTACAGTTATCCATTGCAGACAATTTGAAATATTAAAATGACCACATAAGAATGAATTACTCCGTACTTTGTTAAAGTCAACAGGTTTATGCAACATACAGTGTTGTGTGTTATTCACACTCAGATGTGCAGAAAGTAACACAGAAAAGGTCTTGTGCATTAGCTAAAGTCATCATGCCAACACGTTCACTCCCCTTTGTCTACAGGATAGTTTAGTGATTTTTAGGATTTTACTATTTTTCTAATGTACACAGAACATGACAAACGCACATGTTTTGGGTTTTTTGTCTCTTTTTTCTATATAACCATAATAACATTCTTTCATTCTTAACAAATATAGAATTTCTATTCCTAAAAATGTACAGATTCTGAAAAAATGAGATTGTTATTTGGAACATTAATATTGTTGTTCCAGCACATGTACAGGTTTACTTCTGCAGCCTCTCTATTCACCTGATTACTGCTAATTGCCTTGACTTAAATTGATGGTGCAGTTTATTCATGAGGACTGAGCGGTATTATAACTTGCTAAACGAGGCTTGTCTCATTGATCAGTATAACTTTAAACTGCATGCAGTGACACACAAATCAGTCCATGTCTCTCTGGGTAAGAAGGAAAAAAAACTAAAACTAAGAACTCCACACACTGCTCTGAAAGCTCATTCATCATACATGTGATGAGAAACTTTATATGCATACACTGTTACTGTCTAACCTCCACTTTGCCGTCTTTACTCTCCACTCACCTTGTACACCTTCTCTCACTAGTACCAGCCCGGCCCATAAGTACTACCTGGCCATGGATCCAATGGGGGAAGTTCTTTACGTGTCTGACACCAGCAGTCGCAGAGTGTACCGAGTGAGGAACCTCGGGCAGCCAAAAGACCCGTCCCGAAACCTGGAGGTAGTGGCCGGGACAGGGGAGCAGTGTTTACCTTTCGACCAGAGCCACTGTGGAGAGGGCAGGAAGGCCACCGAAGCTGCTCTCAATAACCCTCGAGGTAGGAGAATATAGAGACACTACACCTGAAGAGGTCATTTTGCAATCAGTCCACAATCACTACACACTGTTGCCATGATTATGAATGACATTTCTAATATATGTATACAGAGATTTGTACTTATATTGCACTGGGGAGGACTAGGATTTGACTAGTTCACTGAAGGTCATCACGTATTAAAGCAGCTCATTACACCAACGTTAATACATTTTATATTTTCCTGATGACATTACGATATATGTTATAAATTTCAACAAGAATTTCATACTTAACAGAGTCTAGTACATTCAGAATCTGTATTTCAATCCTCATGGAACACAAAGTACCGTCATGATCTTATAAAAGTCACTTCTGTAACTTTTGAACTGTCTTCGAGACATTGTGTGCCTTGAACATCATTCTACTGGAGACAACCCATAATGGTATGTACAATTATAGATCAAATATCTGTATGTATTAATAACTCCGACGTTCTGTGGTTGCTGGTTTTATAACATGTAAAGCCTACTCCATTCTTCCCCTTGCTCAGACGTATTTTTTCATTCCACACTGACTCTCCACGTTTTGAATGTGTAAATTATTAATTACTGTATAACAGGCGTAGTGAACTAATGTTCTATTTGCCAGACAAAAGATAATTACAGCACAACTCCTTTGTGATCTAATTTATTCTCCAAATTAAAGTGCCGAATTTTTTTTTTTTTTTTTTACTGTTCTAAATGCAAATATGTTTATATAGGATATCAATTTTCTGAGCTGTAAACCCTGTACAAGTGTTAATGTAACAGCTGATTCGTGTGTTACGTTTTCACAATAAGAAACAGTCGTTTAAAATGTTGTTTCTCGTGTAATTTGTAAAGTGGCACTTTGACTTTAAGCCCTCAAATATTTGCTGTGGCATTAAAATAACGTTTAATTGATTCAGTGATCCTACTGTGCACTACCACAAAAACACCACATCACTTCCCTACCAGCAGCCTGTCCTGTTGGGACACCGGCTAGGAAGGATTGATGGATTCATGCTGGTTCTGCCTATTTCTCAACCCTGCTTTCAGCATTTTAAAATACAAATTGAATAACCAGGCAACACAAATTTTTCTACTCTTCAGTCGTCCAAGTTAAGTGATTATATTTGTCAGTTAAAATTATTTGAACAGTGATTACTTAATTGACTTGACATACCTTTAAGAAGTAGCAAATTGTTACAAAACATTGCTATTAGACTATTAAAAGGACATTGTTTGCCTTGTCTGCCAAAATACTGTTATAGACCTTTCGCACAGCAGACACTTTGACATGTCGCAGCAGGAAAAACACAGGTGTAATTGATAAAACTAATGATAATGGCTGCAGTCCATTCAGGTGCTCAATTTTGAGGACCCTGGTATTGTGCATGCTGGCTCACTGACATGGCTTATCGGGACATTTCATTGGAATTAGGCCATTGTGATTAGTTACACCTGTGCTTTTCTTACTATACCAGCTTAAAATGCCTGTTGTGAAAAAAAAAGCTCTATTGTGTTAGCGTTGTAGTCCATAGCCATATGTAGAGGTAAGTCATGGAAATGGAACAACCTATTCATTGTTGCACTTCTTTGTTGATGTGTCCACAATGCCTAAATTGTAAGTATTATAAGAAAATATGTCAAAAGTATAATTATAGTGGGTTTTTTTTCCCCTGACCATTAACATTGTACAGTGCCACAATAGTATACTTAAAGGCTGTGAACACAAGCACAGGTGTTTCAGTTATTTTGACTGATTAGACCTTTGATCCTGCCATGTTCAGGCCATGTTGGCCTTACTATAATTACTGTTATTTCCTGGCCTGAAAATAGCAGTTACATCAATATCCAAGTCTCAGCCTCACGTCTGCTAATACAGTCTGTCATTTGAAGTTAATTAAAGCCAAAACTTTGAATGAAAATGGTGCTTTATTGTTAATTCACCTTTACATGGCCAACTCTGCGATGATTGAAAAGTCTCGAGTCGTCCGGTGATGTGAATGCTCGCATTCCAGTGTCCCATGAACATGGGAATCTTTTCATCTCTACTGTTGATCCTCTTTGATGTGAATGTGGCATGAGGTAGAGGGTGAGCAGAGCTATGGTGGGAATGTCGTATGGTCACCAAACTCCATACACCTACAGTATATAATTGAAAAAGATGTCATTTGTCCCATCTTAGCATGTACGACAAAGCTTGGAGGAGTTTCAGGAAGTTTTAAGATATTTCATGGTTTTCTCTGTCATTTACTGACAATGTTGATCAAACACACTGTTCGCCAAATATTTTTTGACAAAGAACTTTATTTTGCGCTCAAAGTTCAAAAATTTAAGCTGTTGCTAAAACGGAATGATAACATATGACAGTAGTAGAACTCTGCAGTCATACATCATCTTCGTGAAACCCCTTTTGTTTTTGTGAGTGTCACATTGGCCACTGATACATTATCAGGCACCTGTCAAACTAAATATTTGCTGCAGACATGGTGCAACAATGTATTAATGCTTAAAATATAAAGAATTTATTTCAATTAAACACTCAAACATCCACAACCAAAATTTGACACAGAAAACAATGTTTAATGTAGTTGAAGAAGGAACCTCAGTAAATCAGTCTGCAGTCATGTATAAATGAATTCTTACAGCATCTGCTTTCCACAGCTATTTATACACTTTGAAAAGCTTCTCCTTCAGTTCATTAAATCTCTGCAGCATCTGAAGGCAGCAGGACTGATATGTTGATAAATCCGAGAAGTGCCGCGCCGCGCAGAGTGCAGTGCTGTTACGCACGGCCGTTCACTGTGTTTACCTTCATTAAATTGCCTGATGACACCAGGCTGCTACAGAATAACTACACACTCTTCTACACACACCAGACTGGTTGGTTATAACTAGATATTCTGCTTTTCTATGTAGGAGACGTCGGGTTAGCAGCTCATCAGCCTCTTTTCCAACTTTATTTTAACTTTATATAACAGGAGTATAAAATAAAAATAATTATATATTACAAAAAAATATAAAAAATAATCATAAAATAAAGCAAGGTGTCATTGCTTAGGATAGATGATCCATCAGTAAAGAAGCCATCGTCTGATTTCACCTCTAGATTTCATGTATCTCGTTACTGACATGTAACCTAGTCTATACAGTCTAATGCTGTAGTAGGTCGATAGGTTAGAGTATAATATCACTACCAATCCAACACATCAGCCAGTGCACTAGAATGGCAATCTGGTTGCCATGGTACTGTATTGTGTCCGACTATTGACCACACCCCCGTTCTCTGCTTGAGAAAGTTAATATTAACCATTAAACAGGAAGTAACAGGAGTGGGGCTTTGTTCACCACACAAACTGACCACAATTTTCCACATATTGCTATCCAGAGGGATGCTGGTACAGTAATCTGAAAAGGAAATTGCCAGTAAAAGAAATGGGCAATAGCTTGTCCTGGGAACAAGATAAAATACAGCAGTTGTTATATGACAAGGAAAATTATTTGATCTTCTTATAAAAATGACAATGATAACTAGACTTATAGAGTAAATATGGCTTCCTCTGGCTTACAGGAGAAAACTTAAACCAAACTATGCCTGTCATATTAAGATTTTCTAATACAAAGATGTAGCTCTGATTCCCTCCTAGCTTTAGCTCAGTTCAAGCTATTTGAATTAATGCACATATATTTCCAAGATTAAGCCCAGAGCATCGATTTTTAGTTAATCGTTCTAGCCTTAGTTATTTGCTGACAGGAATGGATCCCAGCAATGTGTTATACACCACTGTAGCTGGTTTGCTTTAGAGCATGAAGTACTGCTGTTACACTATGTTTTTATTTCCTTTCTTTTGCCCCACCTTTAAAGTGGAACAAGTCTTACTGTCTTCGACCAACTTTTCGCATCAATGCAAAGCAAAGGAGAAAAAACACAGGTGGAATGATTAATGACTCTAACAACATGTACAGTATAGGTACATGAGTGGCAATCATGAAAGAGGGTGAAGGACAAGGGGACGAACTGAGAGAGATGTTGTGGGGGAGGGGAAAACATTATCCATCATCCATTAATGTCATCATGGTGTCCGCACCTGTAGATTGGCTGATGAGCTCATGAGCCTGGATTTGTTTGTGGGGGCAAGTATTTCCTCTAATAATTCATCCACCTTTCCAACATTTAGACTGGTTGAAAACCTACAATAAATTAATGCTGTATTTACTGTGTTCTGATTGGCCAGTGTCACCAAACTCACCATGGATTCAATCAAACTAGTGCCCACATTCTAAAATGCTAGTTTTTTTTATCAGTTGTCTCCCAGCTTGTCACACTACAGAGGTTAAAATAACAAATTGTCATGCTTATATTTTGTCTCCATCGCTGTGCATTTGCAGAATCAGGCCATTATGTAGCTGATATCATACTGTAACCCAGGAAGGCCATAATAGGACTAGATCGGGTTTGTGGGGGCTGCATTTGCACAAGAAGCATGTGCTGCCAGGAAGAAGAAATCTGTTTACTGCCCTCACCAATCACACCCACACACCTGGCCACCTCTTATTCCCCAGGTCGCACAGGAGATTGAGCCACAGGCCTGTCACTCAGGCTACGCCCACAGTCCTACACAGCCTCCTATGTCAGTCACACTCAACTTGTGCAACTCAGGCTGAGGTTGGAGGCAGAAAAAGGTAGAACACGATAAACAAAACAAATGTAGTTGTAGAAGCGTTTCCATTCTTCATATGGACACTGGTTGTCAGAACTAACTAGCTCCAAATTTAAATTGCAGAAAGTTGGTTTCTTTTCCCCAAACTTCCTAGATTCATAAAAGTACAAGAGAGGAAAGGATGATGAAAAAAGGAAGATTAGAGAAAAGGTTGGAGAAAGAAACAAGATTGGAGCTGATTCCTGCTACAATTTGACAGATGATCTGAAGACTATTATACTCAGTATATGTGCCCCTTATGCTGCAGAACATGCTGTATCTCTGCTTTTATACAGTAATAGAAAATTCAGTCCCAAGACTCCTCCTGTTCACTCACGGTCAGGTATTTTATACTCTTTGACTCACTGCACTTCACAGACTCTTCTTCTGGCCATTGTGATCTGACTAACCAGCTCGTATAAAGGCTCTGGAGATTTCTGCCTGGAGCCCCCTGGTTCCCTGTCATCCATCTGCCACAGCCCACACGCCTCCTCCTCCTCCTCCTCCTCCTCCTCGCACCCTCTTACCAATGGTAATGAGTGGTAGACTTCACAGAGAAATATCTGTCCATTTCTTTTTTGAAGCTGTGGCTCTGTGATTCTCTGCCATTGATCTTGTCTCGTGTCCTCTGGTGAGCTCCTCGCTTCAAATTAGAGCCTTCCTTTCTTTTTCCCTCCACTCCTGCGATCTCTTCTTCCATGCCTCCCCCTGTCTCATCGATGAATCATCCTCATGCCCCGGTGTTGACATAGCTGCAGTAGTCCTGCTGTGACACATAATATTGTTACAACATGGCAAACAGTTGTTAAATAATCCATAATTTTAATTTAGCCAACAATTTTGCAGTGCTATTGAGCTTGCTGCCGTTGCTCAAGTTTATAGTCTCTCCATAGCGTAAGCTGCAGGGATTATCTCGTGTCCTTCAAACACTCACTTATGAATACAAGATCTGGGGCATTGTTTAGAGTTGGCTCCACATGTGTTTCTACAGTCAATTAGCTCAGTAAAAAAAAAAAAGGCCTTGCTCCATTTAGGATGGATCCCATGTCTGACATGAAAGAGGCGTCAGTCCCTCAGGACCCAACAGCCTTGGCTGGCATCTCTGGACTCCTTCTGTTCACAACATGAAGGGGTACTTTTCTTTTTTTTCTTTTTTTAAACAGACATTTGGTGAATAATGGTTGTAGTGTGTGTGTGTGTGTGTGTGTGTGTGTGTGTGTGTGTGTGTGTGTAAAAATAACTATGTCTGTGTTTCATGTGTAGGTTTGGACAGAGGAGTTCAGAGAGTGACTCCAGTGATTGAGAGTTTAGTTGTTCATGTTTGCCTTGCGCAGGTCTTATCTATTATTTGTTGACTGGTCCCAGACAGCAAAGTTGACATCCACAGAGAGGCGTGTGCATGTACGTGTGTGTGTGTGTGTGTGTGTGTGTGTGTGTGTGTGTGTGTGTGTGTGTGTGTGTGTGTGTGTGTGTGTGTGTGTGTGCACATGGCAGTGTGAGCACTTGCAGTGTCAGTCTCTCACTCTGACCCACAGGGGGCAGACTAATGCCCTTATCTGGAGCTGACATGCTGCCACCACATTTCTCCCTCTTGCCCCGTCGGCCTCCGTCTCCCCTCTTCTTTTCTCTCCTCCTCTGCTTTCTTTCTGTCTCTCTCTCTCTCTCTCTTCCTAACACACACAGACACAATGTGTTTGTCCCCATCTCACACAGCCTAACAGCTGCGAGGCACGCCATCGGAGTTGAGATAGTAGGACCGGGGTACCGAATGAAGCTGTGGGTTTATACTGGTCACGGTTATTAGCATGTTGAACAGCCTTGGAGTTAAAAAAAAAAAAAAAAGAGCCACAGCCAGGGGTAAATATGCTTCACATAGCACATCGCTGGTTGGCCACCAACCTTAGACCAGGGCAGCCAGGCTTCATGCTGTAAAGTATCTGTCTTGGCTGGTGGTTAACATGTAAGCAGCTTAGGCGAATTAATATCTTCACACATTGGGTGCCGCTCTCATTTACAGAAATGGCTGAATACATAGCAATGTTCATAGGAGCGTTTCCCAGTTTGTTTCATCAGTGTGAATCAAGCATTCAGTGCTGTCAGCAAGCCCATGCACAAACCATTAACTCAGCAAACACCGGTCCCCTGCTTCTACTACAGCACTGGAGCCATGTGAGTGGTGGTATCCTCAAAGAGTCCTTTAACTGCACGCCTCTAATCACGCCTGCATTTCACTTTTCCAGAATCTGCCACTTCCCAAACCGTATTCACTGGCTGCAGTAGTGAAGTTATAAGATCTCCTAGGGCTGTGTAGCCTCTATGCCAACTGCTCTGTGTTATATCTTTGGAACGAATATGCCATTGTTATTCTACCTCTGGCTCCCATAGCATTTAGTGCAGAGTGATTGTTGCGTCTCACAAAATAGCGAGGGAGAGGGAGAGGGAGAGGAGGAGCGGATTAAATTGATGGAGAAAAACAGGGAGCTCAGAACCGGGAGAGAGAGAAAGAGAGAGGGAGAGAAAGTAAGCGTAAAAGAGAATGAAAATAATGTGAAATTAATAGAGAAAAATAGAGAATGTAAGAAAAGAGAGAATGGAGGGAATGAATGAAATGGATAGAGAGAGGACTCAGTGTTTTGCATCTAAATCCTGCAGCATGCAGCAGTCCCACACCTCATCTGCATATTAAACTGGCCCTGTGGCTGCTTTCCCTCTCAGAGGGTCAACTATCATTGTTGCTGTTGGTTTAAACAGAGCACTACTTTGCAAAACAAGGGCATCTGATAAGTCGCTCTGTGTTTTTTAGCTCCAAGATTCGGTTTGTGTGTGAGCGTGTGCATATGTGTGCGCCATTTTTAACAGCCTGCTTCTGTGTTTCATTTCACATTGACCGAGCTTTTGTCTTTGCCCCTGGACATTCCTGCATTAATGATACACACATGAATTAATCACACAGCAAGGCAAACAGCAGCATACTCTATGATAATGCAAAATAGAGACGCCATTGGGTCATGCTATTTCTACCACAGCTTGTTTTCTCGCTGCAGCATCCATGATAATTAGAAGATCGGCGATGGTTTGTGCAACAGACATGCATCACTGAGCAGCAACAATAAGGTGTCTTACCAGAGACTTGTTCCTCCCAAAACTAATGCCAAGAATAAAGCTGCCAGGGGCAAATCTGTTGGGCCAAGCAAAGGGCATCAAGGAAAGGACACTGCACACAGGTACACTGAGGACTTGTCAAGTCAGTGAGCAATTTTTACATGACTGGAGAAAAAAAAAATCGCAAGGATATGGCCCGCGTCCTGTTTGTATATTTACTGCTGACTTCGTCACAGCCAACAACAGCTTGCAGTATATGACATGAGTGGTCCTGACAGGACCGCAGCAATCTAAAAACTATTCGCTCACTGCTATAAAAACACTCATGACCCTTTTTTCTACTGGATTGCATTGTGATATATGAGTAAGTGAGTTTTTGTAAATAATGCATGCACTTTCACTTTAGAGTACATGTTTTCATTGAGAATTCCCAAAAGGACTTCAGCCTTGAACATGTGATTAGCTGTAAGATCGTACAGCTAGTTATACCTCGACCTATACCTCTACATTTCAATGCACAAGCCATGTGTTGGTTTTTGAATGCTCTGACGGAGGACTACTGGCAGGATAACATACCCAACAGGTCTTCGTATCTAAACAACAAAGTGGCCTAACACCAGTTTTACACCAAATGCGTACGAGCTAATAGTTTGGAAATGAGAAGCAGCCCATAATCCTTCAAAGCAGCTTACTAGGACACTTACATACCACAGACATCGGAATGTATGCAGTTCCACATCGTCTGACATTTTCTGCAATCCTTGAGATTTTTTACTCGCGTACCTGTAGTATTGGGTGGTAGAGTTACGTAACTGTGAATTCAGAGATGCACAAAATTAACTTCACATCCATTCTTTCCTAAAGTAAATTTATGAAAGCTATTGCTCACCCCCCCCCCCCAGCATCCTGGGAGTGCGCTGCCAAATCTTCACTGTAAATAATGTTGTTGCTTTGTGCAATGACAAACTTAGGCTTTTGGTGTGTAAATGCTGTAAGAGGGTTTTGCAGCGCTATAACAAGGTCACACAAGATGTTGCTTGTCAAGAAGAGCTAAACATAGGTTGTTGAAGCATTTGAAAAACTTTGCTCCATACAGAATAAAAATTCAACTGTCAGAGACCAAAAATGTTTTCAACAAGACTCAAAATTGTGATGTGTCTACATTCATTCAGACCTTCTTGACCTACAGATAACACAGGGAGAAAAAAAACCATTTTCAAACATGAATCAGATACTGGCCAAAATATGATCTTGGCCTGATGTGACACTTGGAAGATTGGTGGGAATTTACCACTAATAGCAGGTTCTTTGAGGCAATAAAACTTTGATCATAATCGGGCAAAGGAATTTGTAGAAGCAATACACTTCCTGTTTCTGCAGCTTTGCTTACAGTAATTCCCTAGTGTATCCAAATGGTTTGGGGATCGAATTTCAGTTCATACAGAATAATAAAGGCATCAAAAAAATCTACCTGTTGCATTATGGTTAAGATGAGCTCAAATTAGTTGGGTAAGGAGGTTTTTTGAAGATTGACATTGACCCACAGAACTTGAGCCAATAAAAAAGTTTAATGATACATTAAAACATGAATTGTACTTTGCTCTGATGGCAGTGCTAGAGGAATCATTGTATTGAACCTAATGTCATGCAATGTCATGTGGCTGGAGCTTTATTGTTTACCAGGTAAATAGATGAGACATGTCTTTGGCTACTTTGAAAAACCAGAATCCATCTCAGAGAGTAGCAAGGCTGCGTCCTAATCACCATGGGTCAAAGAAGGACTCATGGATATTCCTGGAGGAAACAGTCAGCCCACTGTCAAGATTTAGTAAGGACCAAAGAAAATATAGCAAATGGGCTTAGTGAAGGCAAATTTATGCTGACTTAAAACGAGGCTCTACCTGTAAAACACCTGCAATTCAAGTAATGTATTAGGAAGAACACTATACAGACTGACAGCTACCTTGTTTGTAGTCGGACTGTGTAGGGTAGCTTCAGAGAGATTACTGAAGCTCACTGTGTGTGTAATGAAGCCCTGAGTCAATAAGAGATGCAGGCTCAAGGCCAAAGGCTGAGCCTGTGCATCAAAGGTGCTACGTTTGTGTGAGTCAGTGTGCTTTTGCATGCTTGTTTTTGATTGACAGCCTCCAGGTCCCTGGACCTGCTCTGCTTTTCCCAGTGAAGGGACAGAGTATAGACTGTATGGGACAGAGACTTTAGTTATGGGTGCCTTGTTAAATGTATGTCAGGTTGACAACGTCAACGTGATCATGGGAAATGTGACATGCATGTCCCTTTAACTAGTCGAGATGGCCGCTGCTGGCAGCTGGCCTGTCAACCTCCACTGGGAGCCTGGCAAGCTGACAGGAGGAGTGGAGCTCTGCCACTGTGGGGGAAAAATTGCATTTACTCGAGGTGAATGCCCAACACACACACGCATACACACACGCACATGCACGCACGATGCTAACACACACACACACACACACAGATGATAGCATTTGTCTCGGTCGTGGGAGTGGAGGGGGTTTTGATGAGAGGAAAGATAGTGAACTCGTGGCCGTGCATGAGTTCTACCTTGATTCTTTAAACACTGACAGGAAGATGAATAACTAGAGTGATGGTGGCAGGCACAGTTTTGCCCGGCAGTGCAACTGAACCTGCCTTTGTGAGAATGGGAGGGGGGGTCAGCTGCCATTGCAGGGATGGGAAAACAGAGACAATAAATGTCTCTGTGTCTCTGTTGTCCCATCCCTACAGTTGTACCTGAGTACCATTATCACCTGCAGCTCTCGAAGAGACCAGTGGCCAGACCTCCACTCAACGAAGCACTCACAAGTTCTTTTGGAAAATGTGGAGGCAAAATCTGAAATGGCTGCAAAGCCAGCTATCTGTGATGCTGACTGTACTGGAGTTGCTTCTGGCTCATAGACCGAGATGTTTTTTTATGTGGAAAAACTTTGTTTGGGTGGAAGCTCTGCATACAGATTTGCAATCTCTAGTAGTTTAGCGCCTTTTCCCCCACTTTTTCAGGCATGAAAACATTTGTTTCCTCTCATCTGATCCCATTTCCTTTCCCATTGCAGAGCGTCACTGACTGGTTGTTGTGATGGTGTGTTTGGTAAAAGAGCCTCTATTGATAGACCTCCTTGTGTTTGTTTGATGTTCTAAACAGTGCGACATAATCTGCAGACGCTCCGCACTGATCCAAACCCCTCAGCCTTTCATGGAGCTTTCTAGTCCAAAGCATTTCAATTGCTTTTATAATTGAGTTTGTCTGCTGCCTCTGTGATTGCTTTGGATCTCTCTTTTGCTATCAAACAAGGCAATTACTGCCAAGTCGCATATTTTCACAAAAAAATGTTTATTCGTACAAAAATTAGCATGCAACTATTGCAAAATCTCCTTCCACTTCTCGCCTCGCTATACATGTGTAGTCTGGAACTACCAGCTCATAAAAAAGGCAGCTATCAATAATTAATTAATGCGGGTTAATATGTTAACAAACTTATAGTGGTTGATAATTAGATGAGCTACAGTGTCTGATTCACACTTAATTACTAAACTAGTGTCTGTTCTGTGGGGCTTTAATGAATAATTAATTACAAGAATTGTGAATTATTTCTGCTTACCAAAGATCTACCAGAAATACACGCCCATCCTTGTTTATGGTTCTTTCTCATATTGACTGATGATAAGCGTTTGGTTAGGAAACTTAAAAGCTATTGGAAGCAGCACTCGCAGTCCAGTGCTGCAGTTCATATATGTGCGTGTCATAGATCACAGAGCAGCGTGTACTGGGTGACTATGTGGTTTACTGCAGCGTGAACAATTCATATAACTTGTCATTCTTTGCAATAGGTGTGGAATCATACACACACTTATATAGACAGACATAAATGCAGCGTACACACACCTACGCTTCAACATCTGCACATACAAAATCAGTATGGTGCACAGTGGTGTTTCACAGTGCTCAGATTGAGCGAACAGGTTTATTTCCCCCTTTTAGTGCACATGGGCAACCTCAGTGTCTACACAAAAAGTGGCGCGCGTGTGTGAAAGTGTGAATTTCTCATCTGCAGACACTCTGATTTATCCGCTCTATATTTGCATATGCGCACAATGTGATTAACTGCCATGCCTTATCTTTTCGCCTAGCTACTTCACCGCACACATGCATGCTCGCACACCCACATACACACACCGCAACATGGGCCTGCACACGTTGACATGCGCGCACATTCACACGTACAAACAGCATTGGTGGAGAAATGATGAAAGGGAACAGTAAGCCACACAGCCAGCTAAAGACTCTTTGAAACAGTGTGTTGTTCAGTTTCACTTACAGTCAGACTGTAGCAGTGAGTGAACCCTTCAGGCTTTCCCCAACTAATATGGTTGACTTTATTTATGGCCAGAGTCCCTCACTGGGGCCAGTTGCACAGGTGAAACTGTCCATCTGTCTACATTGACTTGTCAGTCACACACAGTTACTTTGTACAGAAGCACCATGGGCCATAATCAACTACAGCTAGCATCATTTAGATGCTGTAATAATATGTCAGTCTATATCATTAACACTCACTGAGCCTGGGGATATGGGAGGGCAGATTGAATGATTTACTCATCAGGCTGCTGGCAATCTGTGTGTGTATGTGTGTGTGTGTGTGTGTGTGTGCCCGACATGCCCCTGTGTGCACATGTGCTGTAGTTGTGTGGGTGGATGAAACTTTTTAGGTACAAATGGAACTTCCATTCATGCATACATTTTGCTTTCTCTTCCATAAACAGACCCATGAAATAGGTTTCCTTTGCAGAATATGTGCTTCTTTTGCACTTAGTTGGTTGTTTCACCAGGTCACAGACAATGATGTGTTTTTCTGTTTTGTTGTTTTCTTTACATATTTTTTCACGATTCCTCTTGCTTTCATCCATGGAGGCAGATTTCTCTCTTTTTTTTTTTTTTTTTCGCAGCTTTGCTGTCGACATTTGAAGGGTGAGAGTAGAAGGCAAACTTAAACAACACCAGAAGGCCGACTTCCTGCACTCTTGAGGCCTCAGTCAGCATGTGCACACACACACACACACGCATACACACACACACATAAACACCACATCCTGATGTTACTGTATGCCAAAAGGACTGTCTACTGTTATTTCTAAATAAGACACATAATCCACAACTTACGTTATAATTAGTCTTTCTCACTTCATCTAATTTCTCCCCTTACACCTTTCCTCACCTACCTCTCACTCTCTTACTTGGCAAATCCCTAGTGGCTCCTTCTCTTCAAAAAGCTGTAATCAACACTGATGCTCTCTAAGACCCCTCTCCAAGGCATTAATCAGATTGGATTGTATTGCAATGCCACAGGGGGCCGTTATAACAGATATTCTTTTGACAAGGACAGAGAACAAAGAGATTCTTTGATTGAGAGTGATTGGCCTGTAATGGTTAATTGAAGCTATTCCTCATCATGTCCCTTTGTCTCATCACCACCTCTCGCCTCTGTCCCACCTCTTTTGGCGCTGTCTGTCTTTTTCTCTTTGGCTGTATTTTCTCCCTAAATCTGAGCTGAATGAGAATAGAGTCACTGTATCATCCTCTCCTTCACTCCTCTCGTCTCCCCTCCCTCTGTTTTCCCAAGGTCAATGCAACTCAGTCTAATTCACTTTTCTTTGATGATAAAATCCGGTCCCAACTTTAGCCAAATGTCCGTCTCCCTCTGGAGTTGAGATTTATCTCAATTATTTCTCCACTGGTCTGTCTGCCAGCTTCTAAACATGAGTATCAGAGTGCCAGGTCCACCCAGGGAGAAACGGTAAATCTTTTGATGTCTAGTGAGTATCCATTGGCTATACGGAAGGGCTATAAATTCCCTTAACGCAGCATACAGCTTTACCCACTACAGCAGGAAATCCAGCCCATAACAAGAGAAAGTGGACTAATCTGCCGGCTTTTCAATAAACATGGCTCTTAAATAACACACAAACTGGCTTAAATCCTTTCGCCAATGCCAAGCAATAATAGCAATCGTTCTTCATTGTTGTGCTTGTGTGAGGATGAATAAGTCAGACCAGTCCTGCATGTATTGTTGATGATAGATTGGCAGCTATTTAGAAGCTGCTTGTGCGAACGTAAGACGTGCAGATCCTGAGTGTGCGTGCCGAGGGTGTCAGAGAGCACAAACAAAGACAAGAAAGAGTTTAAGGGGAATTTAAGATGGAAGTCAATGGAACCAAAGCAGGCGAGAAGAAAGAGTAATATCCGTGGGCAGAGGGAGAGAGCAGAAATCAGTATTTAGAGAGAGTCCTGGCTGCCTCGTCATGTCCTTGTGTAGGATTTATGAGCTCTAAGATCAGGGACAGGTTTAGGGTAGAAATGCTAGAAGGAGGTATGGATGGAAAAGTGAAAGGAAGGTATGTATGAGATGAATCCGAGGACAGCGAAGCAGCAGGGAGAATGTGCCGAATCTCATACCGAAGCAGTGCTCAGACTGTTCTGCGGCTTCAGACGTCCCTCCTGCATAATGCCAGGTGACAAGAGGAGAAATGGCAAGGCCAAGAGGAGAAAGAAAGAAAGAGAAAAAAAAATGGGCTGAATAGAGGAAAGCAGAGGCCAGACATTACTGAAGGGTCAAAGGTCACTGATTTGATTAGCACCTGTAAGATACGGGGCAGAATAGAGGGGGTTCAACAACAAAAAGGAAGCGAAGGACAACAAGAAAAAAACAAGGAGAGGGAACAAAATCAGAGCAAAGGAAGATCAAGTTAGCAAGGATGGAGAGAGAGGGACAGCTAGAAGAGGGTAGGAAGGGTGCTGGCGGTGGAGTGAGGCTGTGTGGGTGGTGTAATCTGTCTGTGTCAGAGGGATGATGAAGGGGCCAGGAGGGAGAGCTCTGCAGTTCACCTCCTGGCCTCTGGAGGAAACACACTGACCCTGGCCCTCCCCCTGCCCACCTCTCCTCTCCACCTCCACTCCACCTGCACGATTTATGACTCACAGGGTCGGTCCAGGGTTGCTCGGTTTGAGGACATTTGTGAATCTAGTTGTGGCAGGGGTGTGCTGTGTTTGCATCTGTGTGTTTGCGTGCACGTGTTGAATGAAAAATCGTGTTAAAGAACGCTATTGTATGTCACAGAGGATAAGACCTCAGTGCTGCCTGGGGAAAAGGGCAGGAGTGATTTCTATCCTGGGCTCAGAAAGTGAGCACAGGCACATCCCTACATAATCCAGTATGACAGGGTTTGAAAGGAAGTAGACTGACAGAAACAGAAAAAAAAATTCAAGGGAAAATGGGACAAAATGAGTGAATGAGGGAGGAGTAGCTGGCAATGTACTGCATACTGATGGTGTTGCTCTATTGTCCGTTTTTATTATGATGTGCTGGGACTTCTTTGAATCTTTTTGAGAAGCTTCCTTCCTTCTTTAATGTGGGTTGTGCTGGGAAAACAGCTAAATGAGTTGACTCTTTATGCCCAAACATTTACTGGTTCCAGCCCGTCTTCTGCTTTTTCTCTATTTCATATCATTATAATCTTCGGATTCTGGACTGTTGGTTGAACAAAACAAGCAATTTGAAGATGTCACTTTGTACTCTGGGAAATTGTTAGGGGTATTTGTCACTGTTCCCTGGCATATTAAAGCTGCACTAATCAATATTTTTATATAAAGGCTCAAGTGGTGTGATGTGTTTTGGTTCATTGTCACCGTACTCATTAACCTCATTTCCAGCAGCAGTAGGCAGCAGTTTTCAGCCAAGAAAAGTTCTGAAAATCCCACTGTACACTTAGCACCAAACAGCAGACACACAACATTAGCAGCTAGTTGGTGAACATAGTGCAGTATTTGCTAAAGAGCCAGATATTTCACTCAGGAGTTGGTGGAGAACAGAAACACAACTCCAACATGAATGCTAATATTGCTCTGTGTCTGCAATATTAGCATTTGTCAATAGGCAAGAGTTTGATAAAAAAAATGTTCTATTAGTTTTGTGTTTATTAGCAAATGTTAGCATGCTTAACTAAGAGAGTGAACACGGTAAACATTACACTTGCTTAATATCAGCATGTTAGCATTGTCATTATGAGCATGTTAGCATTTATAGCTCAAAAGCACAGCTGTGCCTAAGTACAGCCTCACATAGCCGCTAGCATGGCTGAGGACTGTTTTGTTTTATGGTTTCTTTTGTTGCATATTGTATTTCACTGTTAAGTTTGGTGATGGATTGTGTCTTAGCTAGATCTAAGTAGGCTTTGTCTCCATGAAGTCCTTTGAGGCATGTTTGTGATAAAGGGATATATTCGTAAACTTGACATGATTTAATGATAAACCATAAACCAAATGTATTTTTAAATGGCACAACAGTGAGCCACATGCTTTGGAGATGGCAGGTGTGAATACTGAAATATGGCTTATAGTCACAGATGCTAAGTGAAAGCAATCAAGGGGAATTGGCGGCAGGCAGAATGAGAGGTGAGGGTTGAGTCGCGGAATATTGCTGAGGAGTTGAGTCAAAGAGCTATTCTCTGTATGGAGATGAGATGAGGATGAAGGTCGCTCCTCATCCATAACAGATGATTCATAGTCTGCCCTGACCTTTAATACCTGGACTTACCTCTCTCGCTCTCTTTCTCTCTGCTTGCCGTCTACTGCAGAGCTCCACTGCAAGGAGAGTTCAAGTATATGCTGTTCATAGCAAAACACACACGCAGAGCATGTGTTCACATGCGCTGTACAAATGCAGGCGAATGTATGCACACTTACAGTCGTGCACATATGCAACCGGGGATTTGCGGGTGCACATTTATAATGCACGTTTGTAAGCGTCAAATGTCAAAAGTTCACTGCGGCACCCTGCTCACATCTAATGTGACAAATAACTTCTTCCTCCAGTTGCATTGTTCTAATCTCTTTAGTGGGCTCTGGAATGGAAATATAATTACATTTCTGTGGTGCAGTGCCTTTGATAAGACAGCCGCTTGCTGAGCTGAATGTCTAACTGAGTTGGATGCCTCTCCGAAGCCCTCTCCTCTCTTCACTTTACTTCTCTCTCCTTACTCACTCCTCTTCATCTCTTCTCTCTCTCATACTCTCTTTCACGTTTTCTCCCTTTTCGTCTTTTTTTTTTTTTTTTTTTGTTCTTTCACCCCCACTTGCTCTCTCTGTCATCTCCAAAGCTGATTCTGCCTCTCTCTCTCACCCACCCAGGTATTGCAGTGGATAAAAGAGGCGTTGTCTACTTCGTTGATGGCACCACCATTCAGAAGATAAATGAGAGGGGTTTGCTCTCCACTGTGATTGGCTCAAATGGACTGATGTCGACGCAGCCACTGAGCTGTGATGCACGCATGGACATCAGCCAGGTAAGCTAATAATACACTTGTAATGCTTCAGAAAAGACTTTGTCCTCGCCATTTGAGAAAATAATCTTCAGAAAAACAAGGCTTCTGAATGTAATTTGTTATGACTAATTGGAGTAATTGATTAAAAAAAAAATCAAAAATAGTGGCTGTTTGCTTTTTCTTCTTTTTCTTCTTATGGTCAGTAATTGTTTTATCAATGTAAATTCAGTTCAGCCTTCTGCAAAGAAACTCTTTGTGACTTCTTAAAGGTGTACAAGTATGTGTGAGCGAAAGGAAGAGAGAGAGCGGGAGAGCGTTTGGTGAAGACCAAAGACAGCTACTGCACAGATTTGATCAGCCAGCCTTCAGATCACGCTGCTGACTTATATCAGGCCTATTAGAGCAGAGGATGAATTATAGATGAACTGCTGGCTCTATAGAGGGATCTCTGCCCACACATAGGGATCCAAGTTCCTGTCTCTGTGAGTGTATGTGTGTGTGAATATGTGTGTTCAGGCCAGGTAAAATCCCAGAGGTGCTCTTACATGTCTTTAAAGGGGCCTATGTTACCTCACAATCATCCTGTTTGTTAGTCATCATCCTCTGAAGCACATCTCGTCATAATCATACTCCATCTGTGTTTGTTCGTGTAAACCACTGTGACCTCAAAGTGTTATCAGGATTAATGAGAACTTCTGTGACTACGACTAGCAAAACACGACTGCTGTAATTTATGGTAAATGTACAGCAGAGTTTAAAGTCAAACTAAGATCATATTCCTCTCTATATGTTTTTGTTCAAGGAAAATATAGAATGTAAGGATACTGCAGCTATTACGGAGATTTTTCCATTGTACAAAAGAGGATAAAACTGTGGACGTATTTTTGGAAATAGTGGCATTTCCCTTTCGCAATAGCTAGAGGCATGTTGTCAATTTTTATGTGTGCCACTGACTGGAAAACGTCATAACATTATTTCCTATGAACTACAATACAAGACCTCCTTTTCCCACTGTATGTTAGCAACTGTTGAAATTTTAGCTGTCTGACCCTTTACAACATTCAGTATTTGGCAGGACCCATTGTCCTGTCAGTTAAGTTTGGCTAACTAGCTTCCACTGGGAAACTTACGTTACCAGACTTGTCTACATGTTATTTCAACATCTGCTGAATCATCGGTTGCTCCTGCACACTGCTGCTCACCTGCACAGAGTAGCTAGCTACCGTTAGCTTTCTCTCTTTTACACGTCTGAATGTTGTGATTTTAAATAACCATGTTAAAATTCACAGCAGCTTGTAGTCCTGTAACCACAAGGCTCCATACGTTACCCCATGTTTTGAATCACAACTAACGTTCAGAGTCACAGAGTAATGGTAGGCTAAACCACAGATGGTAATAATCAATAGCTAACAACATCAGATCCCCCAGCTGGTTAACTGCCTGTGTGAGCCTGTTAATGTGATATTTCAAACTATTTTTAGTGCCTTCATAGACAGATATTGTAAATTATGAGTAGCAACATTGTGAGTCAGAACCAAATCTTCACACCTCCTGGTGAGAATCATATGTAGAGGGCACAATCATAAAAAAAATGGATGTTCATCTTTCAACAAAAGTCAAAAACAAACTTCAAGAATATACGTATTGATTTACTAGCAAATTGAATTTTAGTTTGGCTTTAATTCATCTGGGACATCTCAGTGTACACCTCAACTTAACTTCTAAAAGTAATCACTTGCCATCGCTGCAGAGTTCAATATCATGAGCAGGAGAGATTTGATGCGTGTCCTCTTTGGCTGAGGACAGCATAGTCCAGCTTGATGAATCTCTCTACCTCTTAAAATGGGATGAGACTGAACCCTCTCCTCTCATTTGACAGAGCCTATAATTGGACATGTCAGTGGCAATTTAACGTGATCCATTTATTTACCAATCCATCCCTCATAGTCATCAATCACCTCACTGATCCCTCAGACGCGCTGCCTCGTCTCCATAGCACACGCAGCTCACAGTTTGAGTGTTTGTGTGTGCGAGATAGACAGTGATGTGGGCGGCTGTGCGCTCCTGTAGGTTTGTCTGTCTTTGACCCCCACAGTGTTAGCGGGCAGGGTGTGCTATTTGAGCAGGCGGCGATCATGGTTATTGGCTGACATTTGGAACAGTGCCGAGGCGAGCCGGTGTGAGTCTTGAATAAACACGGGGGAAGGCTCCCTGCCCGCCGCTGACCTTTGCATGAGCAGGGAGGGTCAGCAGGCCTAATGCTATGTTATTAAGAAGATATTATTTGTATCACCTGTAACTGACTCTTGCAGGCAATCGTCACCAAGGCTTTCTTGTTCTTTTGTTCTCATTTTTGATAGAAATACAGCTACTGTATGTACAGTGTGTGTTTGCATACATGTATGTGTCTTTCCACAGGTGCGTCTGGAGTGGCCAACAGACCTGGCCATCAACCCTCTGGACAACTCCCTCTATATCCTGGACAACAACATTGTCTTACAGGTAGAGACACTGCACACACTGTTAATATTTCCTAAACCTTTTTCTTATTCAAGCTTATGCTTTTTTGGGAAACATTAGCACTTGTAGCAGAGGAAGAAAGAGTTATGAAATATTTCATGCAAATTGCAGTGCTGTCACTTTAGGTGCTTTTGGAGGGAGTGAGGCTGGTAACATAAAAGAAAGTAAAAGAGCACCTTGTTAAAAAATAACACGCTATCAAAAGTCTCTTCCGAAGTTGTTTTTAAGAAAATGACATTCAGGTTTTGTTGATGATCCAGAATCTTCCAAAATTAATTGATTGTCTATCAGAATTTTTATCTTAATATAGTCATCAAATAAGGCATTCCATTGTCAATTGCTGATTCCACTGACTGCAGTAATTCGTTTTATTTATTCTCCTTCTCTATTGTACGTAGCTGATGCACGATGATGTATTTTTTCAGGTATCAGAAGGTCTTCAGGTGCGTATCGTGGCGGGCCGTCCCATCCACTGCCAGGTTCCAGGTATTGACCACCACTTGGTGAGCCGAGCAGCAGTTCGCGCCACCCTGGAAGCTGCCAAGGCCATCGCCCTGTCTCACCTGGGCACACTGTTCATCGCTGAGACTGATGAGAGACGCATCAACCGCATTCAACAGGTCACTCTCTCATAAAAAAAAAACAAACAAAAAAACAGTTGCTGTCAGTTAATCCTCATGGTCAATGTCATTTTCTAGTTATCAAAGAAAGTATAGGTATACTGCTGTATTACTGGTTATTCATGTAAAATGTAATAGTCTGTGACTATTATGCTGTGGCAAATGATTCATTACACCTTATTATACTCCACTACTGCAAATCTGCAACTGTGACCCTCTATATTCAGGACAGGTACCCGAACCCACAACCTCAAAGCTCTGATCAAACTGCAAAACAGGAAAAGACCAGACAAATGCAACCAATACCATAAATTCATCTGGCCCTGAACACAAACTGACTATCACACATGTTGTATTGTGAGTTTCACTCTGGTCAGGTCTGCGGCATTCACAGATAGTGTTTCTCACGCTGCACATAAACGAAACTCTGATGCATCCAAAACAAATAATCCAAAGACTGTCTTCATTTGTCTTTTTTCATCCATTAGCTCCATTAGCTAGCAGCATGCTATCACAGGACTGCAACATTTGGGCACTAACACCAAACACATACTGCCTGCCAGACTCAATCAATAGTCCCTTTGTGGTCAGCAGCACCACGCTGAGTCCATGCAGAGTTTGACTGAAACATAAAAGTCCTCAGATATCTTTGTGTTGCAGACCAGACAGCCATGTTAGTGCAAAGAAAATATTGTCTTATTTACAATATTTGTCACACAAATCTTATTTTTTTAGCGGTTTTTTTGTCAGGCTTTTCAGAATCACTCACAGAGAAACTGCTTCAGAGGAGGGCTCAGGAGTTATTTATATGAGGCGTCCTACAGCACACACATTCTCAGCAACAAGCCGAAAATCTCCTTTGAGAGCGAATGAAACCGTTTTATGACACCGAACCGTAAAATTAAATTAATGATGATGTGATGCAGTTTTTTTTTTCTCAGCAGTTCTGATGTGCAATCAACACATTCAAATACTGACAGTGACGGCTGAACTGATGATCATTTTAATGTAAGAAAACTAAATTAAATGAAGAAAACTGTGTCACTTGTAAGATAAACTATCTGTGCACAGGTAAAGACTGACAACATATTTTAAACTGATAAAAAATGACATACAAATTAACCGCTACATTTCATCTTAAATGGCTGGCACCAGCTGCAACTTGTTCTGTTTGCGTTTTTTCTCCCCCAGTATAATAAGCCCTATTAAATGTGGACATGCCTATTTAAGCAGTGTTTTGGCACCCCTGTTGGACTGTTCTCATGGTCCATGCGTATCTGTGTGTCAAGAATTTGGGCACAACATCAAGAACCCACATGCATAACTAATATGTGTTGAATTTTATTTTCAATCTAGTATAGTAGCAGGAAGTTATTGAATATGCATGCTACTGGAGCTTTGAGGTGCAGTAAAATCATAATCGTTACATCCCAAATTAGCTCTGTTGTGGCTGTGTTTGTTTGTTTTCAATTAAGCATCAATTGCAAGAGCTTGTTCTGTGGAGTGGGCATGTTTTTCAATATGGAGAAATGGAGCGTGAATTGCAGACAAGTCAATTAAGGATCTCTGAAGAAGTTTGTCATAATTTTAAACCAAAAGCTCACAAAAATGTGAGTGCATGTTTGTCTAATCACTGTCCGCCTGTGGGGACTGAAAACCGGTTAGGACTGCTCCACAGCTCCCCATAAAATCCTGGAGAATATAGTTTAAGAAAGTTACTAAAATGCTTTTACTCCTACACCTAAAAGTTGCACCGAATATGTGCAATTTGTAGTATCTTAGGACTTATTTCCTACTCTGAGATGCTTGATATATACAGGCCCAGATCATCCTCCAATAAAGCATACACCTCTTGGACAAGTCCATCCAAATCAGTCGTCCAAACTGTCGGTGTTCTTGAGATGTTCTTCATTAAAGCACTCTCAGTCGGGTTTGGAGGGTCGGATGTGCGTAACACTTTAAGTTAGCTTTAGGGTGCTTTAATTTGTCAGTAAAGACCAGTCAAGGAGTTTTCTCACAAACTGAAGATACACAAGCCTTTTGTTTCTCTTATAATTAAAAAAAATCATCAGCGTTATCATCTGAGATATCTTCGGTTGAACAAAAGACGGACAAACACGGCCAAATACATTGTCATTCTCCTCTTATTTCACAGTAATGTTGTTATCTACATCTTTAGCTCAGGTTTTTATAAAAAACGCCGTCATTATCTTGTTTGTCGGAGAGATTAGACACAACAAAGGCTGTTGTTCAACATTATCTTCTCTTCAACAATGAATGTTTTGTAGCCGTGTATGACGTGTATGTTTCTGAATACTCCACAGGTGTCAACCAATGGGGAGATATCTGTTATCTCTGGAGCCCCCACAGACTGTGACTGTAAGATAGACCCCAACTGTGACTGCTTCTCTGGTGGGTCATTGGACAGACACACACACACACACACACACACAAACAGACTTGTTATGTGAGTGCAGGATTAAGTAATATGAGAGTATTAGATTATGTCTAATAGGATTATAGTACTAAAAACAACATGTAAGTACACTTTAAAATCATATCAGATCATATCTTTCTTGGCCTGGTTTAGAAGCACATTAGTAAGAACCAAAAACAAAAAAACATTTTAAAAGCCTTGACTGATTTTAAAAGCCTTGACATAACTAATACGAATTGAAATAGTCAGTGTGTCTTGATATGGAGCGATTAAATCTTACTGCCTGTGTGTCCCTGCTGGCCAACGATTTTATTAGAATCTCCCTCCCTCGTCTGCCTCCTACACTGTTTCCTTCTCCACTTTGAATTATTTAATTCAGATAGAATTTCAATATCTAAGAAGGGTCGCTGCGACTCTCCTTGAAAAATCATTTTAAGAATATGATAATGACCTTCATGTAAATGATGACAATATACAGGACTGAAATGACCATCTATAATGTCACCATGGAAAAGTAAGAGTTTGTGAATGTATTAATGTGCGCAGGGTATACAGAGTGTATGTGTGCGTGTGCGTACGAGGGATTTTATTTGTATTTATAGAGATGCCTCCTTCTTCCAGCTGAATTTCAGTAGGAACCAGCTCGAGAGAAACCTTTTAAATCTATTCAACTTACAGCTGGCGAAAGAAAAAGCTCTCTTCTAGCCACTAAAGGTTGCGACTGGTTGGTGTATCATTGAAGGGCACCTGAAACATAATAAAGGAAAGAGGGAAAGTACCAAACAAATAAGCAGATGTTCTTTTGACAGTTAGGCCATGCTTTCATTGTAAGTGTCAGAGGATGTGATGTGATTTTATCATTTAATTCTGCTCATAAAAAATCTGTCTCTTTTCTATTCAAAATGGAGGGAAGTGTCTCTCCCATGCCACAAGCCAATGGGCTGTAACCATCCCTATTTCTTGGGTTGTACTTTGCATATTTTCAATCATGTCTTGCTGTTAACAGATGATTACTCTCTTCAGAGGCTTTCCGTTTCCATCCCTACACCGTAAACACTCACATGGTGTCTTTGAACATGCGCACACGTGTGAGCACACACCCACAAAATACAAACAGACACAAACACACTCATGCACAAAAACATAATGTGCATGCTGTCAAGAGATAAACTGCCACCCTGCTGTCTGCACAGACCCATCAGAGGCCCCGGGCCTACTGCTGACAGCATCTAAAGGGCTTCACCCAGCTATTATCCAGCTGTGCTACCAAAGACATCTGAATGCCTTCAGTCATCCACTACTACCGTCTGATAAGGCTGAGGTCACTATCAAGGTGGTCATATCCACTCCATTGGGAAGCTACAGTATCCCAATAAGTCCGAATCCTGAGCGAAACTGATAAACGCTTAAGCCACACCATGGGACCGTCATATTTCGCAAAGCTTGTGTGAACCGGTTGTAACTTCTTTGCTTCTCTGAAGAATAATTTGTATTTCTCAGTGTGTTTTTTTAACTCAGGGTGGCTTCACTTGTGCTATTTTGTTGATAAAGAGAGTTTCTACTCCACTGAAATAGTATCTTCTTGTTTCTCTTATCAGGTGATGGAGGCTATGCCCGTGACGCGCGTCTCAAAGCCCCCTCCTCTCTGGCTGTGGCCCCCAATGGAACCCTTTATATTGCTGATCTTGGCAACATCCGGATCAGAGCTGTCAGCCCCAACCAGCCTCAGCCCAGCCCAGCCGGACTGGTGGAGATCAGCTCCCCACTGGACCAAGAGCTCTATCTCTTCAGCCAGGTAGACAATGCCTGAGCTCTCATGTCAATATCTTGATACTACAACACTACCGTATGTCTCAGTTAAGGTCAGAGAGAGAATAGATCCTTCTATGAACACCATGACTATCCCAGTATACATGAATATTGTGTAATTTTGTGCTGTTTGTAAGTTCAAACTTCAGTCTAGTTGCATTTATCCTAGCGTTCATTACGCATCAGTAAATTAAAACAGGTTGCACTACACAAACTAGGCAGTATGTATTTACACCCAGGAACTGCCAGGTGTTAGTGTTGCATAGCTAACTTACTCATGCTAATTGAAAAAGCTAACATTGACTTACTTGTATATTACTTATAATGCTAGCATCACGGGTAAAAGAGGTAATGAGATATAATTGACACATTTGACCCGACTCTTGATTAAAACGCAGTTAGATAGATAATATAAGACAGGACAAGACAAGATAAGATAAGATACGATAAGATCAGATAAGATATACTTTATTGTCCCTGAGGGAAAATATGACTTGGACAAAAGTGTCAGACACAGCTGCAATCAACCTAGATACAATATATAATATTATGTTTAATAATGATGTAAACTGGGAAATCATTAAATTATATTTCACAAAAATAACAAAATACACCTTAAATTAAAAAAAAGCATGCTAATAATACTGAATGATCAAAAAACATTATGTAGGTTAGCATAATCAGATATTTCCCAGTCATTCTAAATTGTATCAATCGTATCAGTACCACTGAAACACACATATTTTTTCATAATATGCATTTATAAATCAAATGACTGACACTTTAATAATATTTTGTTTGCCCCCCAAAAATTGTTATTTTTGGAAGATGCTACATTAACTTCCTGTGTACATAGTTTATTGCTTTATAAGTCTTTAGTAGCAAATGAGTTTTAGGTGCAACAAGATTTAGTAAATCACACTTTTAAATTAGCTAGTAGTTATTAAGAGCTTAGGAAGAACCTACACATACAACCTAGTAATGGATGGAAGAATTGCTATTGCAGCCCAATCCTGATCTCTGTCTCTCTTCTTTTCCATGACAGAATGGCTCTCACTTGTACACTAAACACCTGATCACCGGCCACTATCTGTACAACTTCTCTTATGGCACAGACGGCCAGCTGTCTGGGCTGACGGGCCGGGACAGTCGGGGGCTCCAGGTAAGGAGAGACGCTCACGGAGTGCCCCTCTGGCTGGCTTTACCTGGTGGACAGGTGTACTGGCTATCTCTTAGCAACAGCGGAACACTGAGGAAGGTGTCAGCCCAAGGCCATGACATCGCCCACATCACTTACCATGGCAACACAGGTCTCCTAGCAACCAAGAGTGATGAGAACAGTTGGACTACTGTTTATGAGTAAGTTCAAAGGGTTTTTTTTGTCTCTATTTATTGTTTTCTTGTCTCTCTTGCTTTCCCTTTTCTCTCTTCCACTCTCTTTTATTCATGCTTGCTTGCTTGACTCTAAATGTATGTGTTGACATGGGATTGCATGTGTGTGCATGTGTGTTTAATGTGAGAAAGAGCTTATGTTTGCGATGTGAAATGTGAGTGCCATCTGGTGGTAACCAATGTATCACCATCACTGTGGAAAAGTGAACAGACTTTTTTTCTTTTTTTTTTTTCTTTCCAATCTTTGCTTAAGTGACTGATTAGCTGAAGAACATCTCGGCAACACTTTGATCACACACATGTTTAGTATTACACATAGAGTACACGCACGAAAACACATCTGTCTGAATTATTCACCACTGCTAGCCCGGTCTCTGTCTCAAATTCCACAGCTGGATAATTACATATATAAATCACAGTTGACACTTACTCTGTGCCGATGTTTGTGTATGAGAGTGATGGTGTGTATGAGTGTGTTTGCGTGCTCGTGTGTGTGTGGGTACCGCTGTGTTCATTTATCCAAGAGGAACAGTTATCTGTTTGTGTGTTTGTGCTTGTACATCATCGCCTTTGTGTTTATTCTCCAAGGTACAACAGCGAGGGCCGTGTGACCAACATCACCCTCCCCACTGGTGATGTGAGTGGTTTCCATGGAAACTTAGAGCGCTGGTCTCGGGTGGAGGTTGAGGCATCCAACCGTGAAAACTTTGTCACCAGCACCAACCTGTCTGCTAGTGACACCATCTACACATTCAGACAAGGTAGAGCATCGTGACATGTCGGGCACTTAGGGCTTTTTTCACTCGTCATAGGTCAGTAGGGAAATCCGTAAACTGTAGGAAGATAGAGTGGTTTGCACAGAGCCAAATATGGAGACGCAGATGTAATGTATTATATACCCGTATATTCACTGGTTGACATGTAGGAAAGATTATAGCCTCACCATAATACATCTACCCCCATCTACTTTACCACAAACATGCCGCACGGCCGTTTATGACTCATCTGGGGGGGGCTAAACCATTCACAGCATACGCAGATGTATAAGGAAGGAAGAATGTAAGGTTACAGTCATGTTTAAACATTTATGACTGGCAAACCGAAATAACGTGGCCATTATTCTGGTCAGGTCAGATGCACTGACCTGTGTTTTTCTTTTTCCCCTTCATCGGCTGTACTGGATCTGCAGGAGATTCACAGCTTTGAAAAAGGATTCATCCCTCTCTATGAATAATTCACATATGGATCTGATGTGACCTTGTTACATAACCAGACTAATGGGCAGTAAAAAAGAAAGAGCTATTTATTTATTTTTATTTACAAAAAAGAGACAGATCCGACTGATTTGTGAAACGTCTTAACGACTGCAGGAGAAAAAAAAAATGGAAAAGAGGGCAGAGATGAGAAGAGGAGAAAATGAGAGTGGAGTGAAGAAGCTGCTCATGGGAGCAGTTTCTTCTCATGTCATCCCTTTAATTGCTTTCTAGCAGTTGTCACAATGACAGGACTGCAGGGAAAGAAATGCTGCTCCAACACACAAATACACTCGCGCACGCACGGCGCTACAGTATGACAGAGCTGCCAGGGACGAGTTGCAATGACCCTGTATTTTAAAGTGCCCTGCTTACTTTCACTACCCACAAATTCATGTCTTCTCTTGCCTCTGAGGCAACAATAACCGTATATACAGAGAGAGGTTTTATAATAGTGGAGGGAATAGAAGTTACTATCCAGTTTATTAGCTGCTTTAAGTTTTATGATTAATATATAGTTTAATGATTATTTTGTCGTTTTTTTTTTATTAATTGTGTTTTAGAAATGGTCAAGGCATAAGAGCAAGTGATATTGATGTGTAAATTGTGTCAAATCTTACTCACATCAACATAGAAGTGAGAGAGCAGTTTCTGAGAAACCTCTGCAAATGTGTGAAACACTGTCAGGGCCAGCAACATCCCCCCCCTCGCCCTCCCTTCTTCCCCTTTGTCTCTCTCTCTCTCTCTCTCTCTCTCTCTCTCTCTCTCTCTCTCTCTCTCTCTCTTATGGTTATTCTCTCTCTATCTGTCCACCTGTCTTTCTCTTTCTCCCTCTCTTTTGCTTTCATTCTGAATAGATTACATTTTTCCAAAGATACAATAGCCCGATACAGTACAGTGTTAATGTAGCACAGCCAAAGAGAGAATTACAAAAAAAACACTCAGCACAAAGATTTAAGCAATTAATTCAACAAAACGCACACACAAAAAGCCAGACGTGTATTCACTGTGTTCATGTACAGTCTGCTGCTCTATCGAAAAGATTTTTTCTCAAGGTTGCTTTTTGAAAAAGACAGACTGATGTTTTTTTCACACTTTTTTTCATTTGTTGCTGCGTATTTGCATCCTTGTGTGCATGTGTGGTTTTGTGTGCCTGTGTGTGTGTGTGTGTGTGCGTGTGCATCTTTGTACGTGTGTGTCCCACTTGTGATCGCCCTCCCCAGACCACGCGCAGAGTTCATACAGAGTGAGCGCAGATGGCTCATTCCTTGTGTCGCTTGCGAGTGGGATGGAGCTGTCACTCAGCACAGAGCCCCTCCTCCCCGGTGGCGTCGGGGGAGGAGTCAGTCCCACAGCCAGCCGCTGTAACATCAGCCTGCCTGGAGATCACGCCCCCAGCCTGATAGAGTGGAGGCAGAGGAAGGAGCAGAGCAAGACTAACTACAGCACTTATGAACGCAGGCTCAGGGTAAAGCACTAAATCACAAACAGTTTCTTTAGCTAACTCAAATAATACACAAATCCCGTCTCAGTTCTGTAAAATCTATACTGTTTTTGCACCTTAATAAAGTTTAGCACATAGCAATACATGCCACATGTCATGGAAAGCTGTGAGATTAGGTAATGTTGCACCTGAACCACAACTTAGAAGTACTCTCATTGTCAAGGTAGAGGTTGTGAAATCTGACCTTCATCCGTTTCATTAAAAATGGCATGAAGAAATGCCACTGCGGGTGTAATCTGTTCAGTGCATCTTACATTTGTTTTGAACCAACAAAGTATGACACAGTCTAAACACTGGTATTACACAACACGGTAGATGTTTTGAGTGATTAATGACGTCATTCGGAGCGAGCTGATAGGTCAAATGACTCGAATCCGTTAGCTGTACTTTCCACAAATCACACGCCAACTGCAACACCTCTTCTCTTTTTCCTTGGCACAGAAAGTTCACCACACAAACAGAATATGTCATATGAAAAGAAATTTTATCAGATGTGTCCTAATTAATTAGCAATGCCTTGGACTCGGCTCTTCACTTTTTCACAAAGCAATTTATTGTTATTATGCAGGCCCGGTTTGCTCTAAATGTCACATTTAATTTATCTAAACGAATGAAATCTATGCTTGTCTGAGACGTGCCACTTCATTTATATTTGCATGTGAGTTGTGGCCTTATTTAGAATTTGCGACGATTATTAAGCAGTAAAATTAAAAAGTTGTACTTTTTATTTTGTTCCCTCTTGCTTCCCTCCCTCTGGCTGATATTCTGTCACTGGTTTTCTTTTCAGGCACATAACAGGAACCTCCTGTCCATAGACTTTGATCAGAGCACCAGAGTAGGGAAGATTTATGATGACCACAGGAAGTTCACCCTCCATATCCAGTATGACCCACTGGGCCGGCCCGTGGTCTGGTCCCCCAGTAGCAAATACACCGAAGTCAACATCAGCTATTCCGGTGGAGGACTGCTGTCATCCATCCACCGTGGAGAATGGTCTGAGCGTCTGGAGTATGAGAATGACAGGGTGGTGTCCAGAGCCTGGGTCAATGGCAAGATCTGGAGCTACACATACGCAGACAGAGTAAGACTTGTGCTTTCAGTTAAAAAAAAAATGCTTCTTTGTGTCAAGTAAGTTCAGATGCCTGAAACCAAAACTAACACTAAAAGTAGGAAAAGTACCTGCCACAAAAATTTGGCAAAAAAAGTGACAAGTCTCAACTAATTTTATTCATTTACAGCACTGTACTGCCAACCATCTTTTTAATATATTTAATGTTTTTTCTCACTTTGAGGCTGCCACTGTTTTCCATTCAATTTACTTAACTATGAAATCAATTTGCAGAGTGAATATTATGTCTGCTCTAAGTTTTTTTTTTTTTTTTTCAAAGTTCATTTATTGTACAGACTTTCTAAATCAACCTCCACTTCCATCTGCATCACTATACGCCAATAAAAGCAGGCAAGACATTCACTGTGATGGATTATGTAACGCAAGCAAGTTTCAAGGCTCGCTAACGTGATTTTCTTAGAGCGGTGAAAAGAAAAGAAACCAGTGGTTTCCTGAAAGTGGGTTTTACAGTAAACACAGCAGTAGACCTATACTTTCAAAAATGGTTAGAAGTAATTTACAGTGAATGTGATTTTTATGCAATAGGCTAAAGCATGCAAAGAGCACCGCTATGTTCCTTTAATTGCGTGACAAAGCTGAAAGCTACCAGAAGGTATAATTTCCGTCCTTGAAATTAATTGAAATATTTAATGAAATGATATTCAACCTGAAGTATAGTTAGTGTCAGGTTTTGTTCTTAGATAAAATTAGAGTGTAAATGAGTCTATATTACAGAACCATCTTGGTTGAATGAAATTAATAATACCTGCTGCATGCAATATTAATACATTAATATTATACTTCACAGTTAAATGGAAAAGTATTTTTTGCGCAACATTGTTTTACCTCAGTTGAAACTGTTCTAATAGCTACAGCACTGCAGACACATTTTTAGCAAATCTTGTCTGAAAGGTAACATTTTAAAAAATTCAACTGTAAATAAAATTGTTGCTGACAGTGAAAAGCCCAGAACACCAATTATAGAGATTCTTTTCATTTTGTTTTACCTAAGTTTAAACCTTCAGTGAAAAACTCAATAATGAATGGCTCCTTGTGTTAAAAACCAAAGTTGCTTCTGAAGTGCAGATATTTTGGTTATACAAAGTTTTCACTAAATTAAAAAGGAAAAAGAAAAACACCAGACATGGAGAGAAGAAGCCCGTCAAAATGGAGAGCGAACATAACTCTGCCGTGCATCTGTCTGTCTGTGTTATTGCAGTCCATTATGCTACTCCTGCATAGCCAGCGGCGCTACGTGTTTGAATATGAGCAGACAGACCGTCTGGTTGCCGTGACGATGCCCAGCATGGTGAAACACACCCTGCAGTCGCTCCTGTCCATTGGTTACTACAGGAACATATACACACCTCCTGACAGCCAGGCCTCCTTCCTGCAGGACTACACCCTCGACGGGCGACTGCTGAGGAGTCAGTATTTGGGAACGGGACGTAACGTCATCTACAGGTTCGACACACAGCGCATAAATATTACTCTCAGTCTGTTTTATCAGTTAATTTGGGGGAGGCAATGCAAAAGGGATGGCATGACACTGGCGTTACCATTAGTTTGATTTTAATGATACCTAGAGACATTATGCATCTTGGCATTATAGTCAGGCATATGAAAACATAACACTGATTGGCTTGATGAAGGTGCTTTAATTAAAGGCTAATCTCAGAAATTTAAAATCCCCATTACATCAGTCTAGCCAACACAAAACGAGCTACACACACCAAGCTGTCCTTACAGATTACACTGATTGGACTAATGGGGAGGCTGATTAAAGGTCACATTTTTTTATCATCATACTATGTCAGACAGCACTGATCTGATTCTGATGAAAGTTGGAATACTAATTCGCTCAGTATTCTGGCATTTAACATTTTTAATACTCATTGGCTCAATGAGGACACTATAATAAACGTCCCAATCAAGATTTGAAAGGCCATAACTTCCACAGCTGCCGGTCAGATTTTGATAAAATGCTGAAGGATGGTGCTACTTATTCCTTAATGGCCTGAGGGATTCTTGTAATATTCATGAAGGATAGCATGTTTACTGTTGAAGTTCAAATCTATATTCAACTGTACTGCTAAAAAATAAGTGGTGTTTATTAAAATAAAATATTCTTTTTGTTCCACACGTTTGACACAAGTTTGTTATTTATAATATAAATTGCTATTTTGTCATTTTATTTCTTTTTTCCAAGGTATACACCGGCAGCGCGGCTCTCTGAGGTGGTTTACGACTCCACCCTGGTGACTTTTACTTACGACGAAGCCTCTGGCACTGTCAAGACCATTCATCTCACCCATAACGGCTTCATAAGCTCCATACGATACAGGCAGACAGGTACAGATACACATGCACTTAAAGCACACACACGCACTAAAGGGACAGACGGCCACAATTTAAAATATTTACAATGTGCAATGAGTCATCTTTAAATGGATAATTTAAAAGGATCTATCTGAGCATAAAAATTGTTGTACGAGTGCGACTCACAGCAGCTGTACTGTGACGAGACTGCACGATCATGCATGTTGAGCCATATTTCTTGAGGGGGATCAAACTCTGTAGTCTGGCTTTAAGTCAGCGATAGTGCTATTTCATTTGAGACTACGACAGTTAGAAGTGTGAATAGGGCCGAGTATGTTCGAGTGGAAGAGACTGTGGTCTACCACAGCACTAAACACGAGACCACCCCCTGGGCTCTGAGACGGGTTATTTCTTCCCCACCTCCGCAACCAGACTGCCTGATCAAAGTAAACAAATGAATGTATGAATATAAGCTACAGCTAGTAATAGAGATACTATAATTGTAACACATGCATGCAAGTGAACAATTGTCTGTGTTTGTGTTTGTATACATTCATGTCTGAGTGAGACAGGAATAATAAAATCTTACGTCGGACTTCTGATATGGAAAAGTAGTTAGAAAGACGTTGCACTTCATAAAAGGCAGCATTACCCTGTAATGGCATGACCATCAAGAGGTCTCTTTAACTGTGGCAGCAGATACGTTGAGATTCGTAATACAGTTCACCAATTCCCTCAAGTTAGTAAGTCTTCCCGGGGTCGTTGGCTCACCATGATCAGGTGTCACTAATCTGCAAGGCACAGCTGTGTGTTTAGGTGTGTGGGTTTTTGTGTGTGTGTGTGTGTGTGTTTATCACTTTGCCCTCACTATGAATAGACTCTCACCTTCCTTTAACTGATCTCATTTCAGCAGAACAAACGGAGCCTCAGAGAGAGAGAAGATAGTGGTAATTGTCCCTTGAGAGGAGACAAGGAAGAGTGGGGACCAAAAAAAAAGAGGAGAGACAGGGATATAGAGAGATAGGCGAGGGAGAAAAGGAACAGAAAAGGAGAGGAAAGATGACAGCTTGGGGAAGTGACAGCTAGAAAAGCGAGACGAACAGACTGTGAGTTCCCTAGGGCTGTAGAAAAGCCTGCACCTCACTCTCAGTGATTCTGCCATTTTCCCATTAGCACAGGTTTAGAATCAACATTCCACAGAAAATAAAAATAGAAGATGTAATGCTGATCCAGCTCTCTACAGTCTCCAAAGCCAGACACTTAGTCATTTTAACTGCAATCAGAGTCATCTCAAATAGCACCATAATGGTGTTTCATTAGCAGGCTTTTTTTCTAAATGGAGGATGAGCGGTAGTAGCTAGCAGCAGAGGTGATGAATAGTGTTGTTAAAGTTGATGTTCTGACATTAAGGAGCACATTGGCCCATCATGGCTATTGTCTTTAGATTTCATTATCTCTCCATATTAAAGGTCACCACTGGAAATGCCATAGAGGTGTGGGGATAGTTAATATTGAACGGATTGCACTGCGTGTGTCTGTGTTAATGATGTTGAATTAGGCCTAGATCTGAATTAATTAGGCAGGCTTGTACGAGTAGTGTGATGACCAACTGTGAGGGACGTGCATGTATGTACACTGTATGTATCATTCATGCATGTGCTAATATGTGTGTGTCAAACTTCATCGTCTGTGAATTTCTCACATAAATCTTCTGTGACTCCTGCACTTAGGTCCCCTAACAAGTCGGCAGATCTTCCGCTTCAGTGAGGAGGGCTTGGTCAACGCCAGGTTTGACTACAGCTACAACAACTTCAGAGTGACTAGCATGCAGGCAGTCATCAATGAGACTCCTCTGCCCATCGATTTATACCGATATGTCGATGTATCAGGACGGGTTGAGCAATTCGGCAAGTTCAGCGTCATCTTCTACGACCTCAACCAGGTAATACTCATGAATAATATATGAAACTGCATGAATTGTGATGCTTCTAGGAGCCTAGCCTGAAATATTTGTGCATGTGGTTTTGTCTTAAAGCTGCACTAGTCGATATTTTTATATTAACTATGGATTAAATGACTTTTGTAAAGTGAAAGGGGTTGCCCATAATGACAAATCCACAAAGAATTATCACCCAAATCTGCAGTTTTCCTCAGATCAGAGTGTTTTAGGGTCTTTCAGCTCATTGTTTTGATTAATTCTCACCGCTCTCATCAGCCTTGTCAGCCAGAAGGCAGCTGTTTTCAGCAAAAAAAAAGCTCTGATTAACCAGATGTTTTTCTCAGGAGAAGAAGAAGGGAAACTGAATAAACACAACTCTAAATTAATTCTGAGTTTGCTCCATGCCTGCTGGATATGTAAATAGGCAACGGTTTGCTAACACATTCACATGCTACCAACCAGCTACATGAAACGCTTCAGTTTGACTTCAGGTGTGTATGTTCAGGTGCATACATGGTTAACCCATGTTGTCTGCGGTTGTCTAGGTGATCACTACCCATCTGATGAAGCACACCAAGGTATTTAACTCCTACGGCCAGGTGGTGGAGGTTCAGTACGAGATCCTTAAATCCATCGCCTACTGGATGACCATCCAGTATGACTCTGCAGGACGTACGACCACCTGTGACATCAGGGTGGGCGTGGACAGCAACGTGACCCGCTACATGTATGAATACGACGCAGACAGCCAATTGCAAAGTGCCTCAGTCAATGAGCGGCCTCAGTGGCGCTACAGCTATGACCTCAATGGGAACATCAACCTGCTCAGCCATGGTACAAGCGCTAGGTAAGTCAGTACCTGTCAGTTATAAAAACAAGATATATTTTATTGTCTTCTTAGGAAGTTCACAGAGTTCATACATTCAACAAAATAACAGACTTTGTCAAGTGTATTGCATGTTATATTTTTAGCCATGCTGGGGGATGGCTCTGTCAGTCGGTCAGCCTTTTCACCACTTTGGCCCAAACACAAATATATTCAACAACAATTGGATGGATTTCCATGAAATTTGACATTCATGGTTCTCAGACAATATATCCTGATGACTTTGGTGATCTCCTGCCTTTCCTTTAGTGCCACCAGCATGTCACTTATCCAGTGAAATATTGCAACATCTTTCAGTTGGACTGGCTCAAAATCTTGTGCATTTGTGGTGTCCAGCTTATGTATTTACTTTGGTGATCCTCTGACTTTTCCTTAAGCGCCATCATAAGTTTGACATTTGTGATTTGGCTTAAAATGTATCGACAATTGGATGGATTGCCATGATATTTGGTAAAAACATTATAATGTTCTCCTAAAAATGAAATGCAATCATCCTCAGCTATACTTTATATTTAGTGCTAATTAGCAAATGTTAGCATGCTAACTCGCCAAACTAAAACATGATAAGCAGGTAAACATCAGCATGTTACCATTGGAATTGTGAGCATGTTGACATTAGCATTTAGCTTAAAGCACCACTATATAGCCTCACAGAGCTGTAAGCATGGCAGTTGACATTTTGATATATCAATATTTTATAAATCCTATTTGGTTTTAATTACAGGTTGACTCCGCTGCGTTATGACCAGAGAGACCGCATAACACACCTTGGCGAGTTACAGTACAGCGTGGATGACGACGGCTTCCTGCGGCAGCGAGCCAATGACCTGTTCGACTACAACTCCAACGGCCTGCTGACCCGTGTCTTCAACCGAGTGACTGAGCGCACCGTATGGTACCGCTACGACGGGCTTGGTCGGCGTGTTGCCACCAAGACCAGCCAGGGCGAGCAGCTGCAGTTCTTTTATGCTGATCTGTCACACCCCACCAGGGTCAGCCACTTGTACAACCACAGCAGCAATCTGATCACATCGCTGTACTACGACCTGCAGGGCCATCTCATCGCCATGGAGCTGAGCAGCGGGGAGGAGTACTACGTCGCCTGTGACAGCGTAGGTACTCCGAGAGCAGTTTTCTCAAGCAAGGGCCGACTGGTCAAAGAGATCCTCTACACCCCCTACGGAGAGGTCTATCAGGACACCAACTCTGACTTCCAGCTTGTCATCGGCTTTCATGGAGGCTTGTACGATCCTTTCACACGGCTGGTCCACCTGGGCAGACGGGATTATGACACGCTAGCCGGCCGGTGGACTTCGCCCAATCACGAACTGTGGGGCGAGCTGAGCAAAGAACCGAAGCCATTTAACTTATACGCCTTCAAAAATAACTGCCCTGTTGGGAGAGTCGAAGAGGTGACACAGTTTACTACAGGTGAGCGTGAACACACACATTCATTCACTCTCAAGCTCAACACTGAATCACTGACTGAGTGACTCACCCGACTCGAGCTGCTACAGTACAGTTTTTCACACATATGCAAGGAGATATTTCACTCAGCAGCACCCACTCCCACACGCACTCCTACATGGGAAACATCTGCCATAAAGAATGAGTTAACAGGGGCACACAGCTAACCACAGGTGAGCTGTGTGGCAGAGAGAGAAGATGTGACAGACAGAGTGTACTGGCAACAGAAAGGACAGCCATGCCTCTGATCATCTTGTTTTTTAACACAAGCTGTTATGTTTTGTTCCCTCTGTCTGTCAAGAACACACTGTTTCCCCTGAGAGACAAAATAGAAACTCAAGCGAGGCAAAGAGATGGAATAGCAGAGTAGGAGGATGAATATAGGATGTCGGTGGGGGCGTATGTCCTTCTGGTTAATGGAACATTCATTTGGCCTGTCACGTTTCCCTGCAGCAAGATTGTTTATTACAGAAGGAACCTGTTTGTCAGAGACACACTGGCCAAACCATGTCTACCATGTATTATGCTTATATATTGTATGATTTCCTGTGCAAGTTGTTGTTTCCATGGCCTTATGACTTTTTGTTTACTTCACAGTATACACATTATATTCTAACTTCCTTCCTTCGTACAATTTTCTCTCTTCCTGTGGGTGTATGTGTGTGTGTGTGTGTGCTCTGTCACTCTGTGTGTCCAGACATTGGTAGCTGGCTGCAGCTATTTGGCTTCCAGCTTCATAATGTCGTCCCAGGCTTTCCGAAGCCTGAAGTGGGCATCACGGAACAAACATATGAACTGATGAAGACCCAGACCAAGACGCAGGACTGGGATTCCAGCAAGGTGAGCCGTTCATCACTACAGACCTCAATTCAACAAGGCTCTCACAGTGAGATGGAAAATTATGTTCAAAGTTCACATCGTGCACCTCGAATTGTTCAGTATATGTGAAATAACAGTTAGTAGAAAGTGTTTCTGTACGTCACTTGACAGAAACTTTTGCTCACACGTACAGTGCATGTGGTTGAGGTCTACCACATTCATTTGTTCTTTGTCGTCCCCCTCGTGATCGAACATTGAGGTATGGGTGAAGGCTACCGGTCCTCTACAGCTCAGTGTACACTAAACTAGGCCCTTTGTTGAGACATTCAAACAAATCGGAAGGATTTGATCTCCGGATGCGTCTGACATAGAGACAAGTGAATCAGAATTAGTGCTGAAACGATAAATTTCTTTGTTTTATAGCACAGATTCATTATCTTCAGGATTTTGCAGAACATGGCAAATATATGTAAACTCGTGTAAAATGATAAGTTAATGTTCAGTACATTGACTGTGTTCCACTGTTACATGAGACAAAAATAATGACAGTATTCAGTATTCACACAACGCTGAATTTTGTGGAACAATAACGCAATATGGTCATAACATCACAATATAATTCAACAGAATCCCAGGGAACAATATTTAATTATAACAAGCAGACATGGTGTAAGTAATAGAGTTATTATGACAGTATTCCCTTTCAGTTTGCCACTTCCAGGGTTCTGTTACTGTGAATGCTGCCTCACTATCATCAATACATTGTTAATGTAATTAGTTACACTTGTGCTTCTCCTGCTTTTAACAATTGAAAATGTCTACTGTGAAAAAATTCATCATAGATGAGCCTCTGACTTTACGTTCACAACCCTCCTTTTGACTCGTGCATTCGGGTTTCTTAATGATCAAAATCATATCTGATATTTTTTGTTAAGCAGTTGTATTCTTTTTTTTTTCAGGTGGTTTTGGGCATCCAGTGTGAGCTGAGGAGACAGCTGAGGAGTTTCATCTCTCTGCAGCGGTTACCTCTGGTGTCAGAGCCTGTAGGCTCAGCTTGCCACCATCCGACACGCCCTCCTCCCTTCGGCTCGCGACCCTCTCTTCTCGGCCCCAGCATCCGCTTCGCCATCTCCCACAGCCGAGTCAGCGCGGAAGTTATCGGCGTGGCCAGCGAGGACAGCCGCCGCGTGGCAGCCATTTTGAACGGCGCCGTCCACCTGAGCGGGCTGAGTTTCACCGTGCACGGCTGCGACACCCACCACTTCCTCCAGTCCCGGCCTATCGAGGAAGACCTCGCCCTTGGGTTAGGAGTCGGCGGGCGTGTCCTGGAGAGCGGGGTGAACGTGAGCGTGTCTCAGATGAGCGCCACAGTGAACGGCAGGACTCGACGTTTCGCTGATATCACTCTTCAGCAGGGGGCGCTGTGCTTGTGCGTGCGTTACGGCGGGAACGAGGAGGAGGAGAGAGCGAGGGTGAGGGAGGAGGCGAGGAAGAGGGCGGTGGAGGGGGCGTGGGAGAAGGAGAGGAAGAAGGTGGATTCAGGGGACGCAGGGAGCAGAGCGTGGAGCGAGGCGGAGAAGCAGCAGCTACTGTCCGGAGGACGCGTTCAGGGTTACGACGGCTACTACTCCCTGCCTATAGAGCAGCAGCCGGAGCTGTCCGACTGCTCCTCCAACATCCACTTTATGACACTGAGCGAGGTGGGGGGCAGGTAACAGAGACACATGAGCAGCCCCTCACCCCACCAAAGACTGCCTGTTTCTACTCTACTCTGATTTGTTCTACTGTTTCTATACTGTATCAAAAAAAAAAAAAAAGAAGACGACGACAAAGAAGAACAAGAAGAGAGATTGGGGGAAAAAATGATTTCCAAATGCCTTTAATTGTGACAAAATGATGGTATTTTATTATTATCGTCCAGTTTCTCCAATTTCTAACAGTGGCACAAGCAGTGTGGTTTGGCTGTGGCTTCGCTTTTTGTATCCTGACTAGCCTGGGACTCGACCGACCCGACCAACCGACCCGACCGACTGACTGACTGATGGACTTGACTGTCTGTCATTTGCTGTTTCAACACTGTTCATCATTTTTGGACTCTGGTCAAACTCACTGAACTGTAGAGATGAAGACTTAAAGGATTTACCAGTGAATAATCCTCTTCATGACTCAAATCAAGAGCTCTCTGGTTGCCATTTGAGTTACTACATGGTTTACCTCGGATATACTGTCGTTTACATATTGTGTGAGAGAGGCCTTGTCGACTCTGACACTCCCCTTTAGAAAGGGAAACCTCCGCTGGGTTTTCCGCCTCTGGTGTGCTCCAACAGTAGTTTGTATGAGTGTGTATACTAAAGTCAAGAATGTACATAGCCAGTGCTTTCACACTGAAAAAAGTGCTCAACTGGAAATTCTGTTGTTCATAAGTAAGTGTCAGTATTGTTAATCAATAGAAAAACAGTTACATTTTTGCAAAGAATTATACATGGCTATAGTAAATATTCTCGCTGAAAAATCTGACTTTATTGGGTTACAATGCTGATTAAAGTTATTATGTGTGAATTACCAGATTGCTTCCTGGGATTTCATAGGCATGGTTGCTTATTATCTCTCCCTGTGTCTCCTCTCTCTCTCTCTCTATCTCTCTCTCTCTGTCGTGTCTTCTGTGTCTCTGTGCCTTCCCTCCACACATTTGTTGTGTGCTCTTTGTTCTTGTTTCTAGGAGTTTGTAACTTTCAAATCTGTGCTGTCGTTATCACCCATCATTATGGCTCAAACTAAGATATGCATGAGAAACCTGCGTCTGTCAGAAGGGAGGAGGAAGAAGCAGAAGAAGAAGAAGAAGAAGAAGAAGAAGAAGGAGGAGGAGGAGGGGGAGACAAAAAAGCACAGAGGAAGGGAAAAAGAAATGTGACAGCTGAGGCTCAGCGAGTGGGTGGTGAGTGCAGAAGGGGCAGGACCTGGAGTTGGCTGTGCTGTTCTCTACAGCTTGTCTCCTCTCATTAGGAAATGCCAATCAGACTGCATGTGAACCACTTCCAAGACTCCCCCCCCCTCCCTCCCAAAAAAAGTTAAAAAAGAAAGTTTGTTTGTTTTTTTTTTTCTCTTTAAATCTCGCTACCCCTAATCCACCTCCCCGTCCGTCTGCCTATCCCCTCCCCAGCTCGCCTCCCTCCTACCATCGCTCCACCATCTGCCCAACATTAATTGTTTGTTTCTCTCCTGGGCTGCGGATGACAGAGCCGCACAATGCATATGTTCGAACTGCAAGCAGGTGATATACGTTCCTGACTAGCACTTTGCCGATCGGCCGCGATGCACCTTCCCTTCTAAACCATATGCTCCACTAGATAGGCCTACTGTCCAACCTCATCTCGGCTGTGAAAAGATGGGAGAGTTTGGTTGCTAGGAGACCGACTGAAGAATTGTCTGGGCTGAATGGAGGCTCTCTCTCTCTCTCTTTCTCTGTCTCTCTCTCACCCTCTCACATTATTATTTTTTTTTTTCATGAGGAGTCAGTAATGTCAATCAGATGAATGACAGACCCCCCCCCTCCAACACCACCACCCCCTCCTAGCAGTCAGCACTCTCTCCATGGAAATCAGTACTTCAATATGTCAAATTGAATTTTTGTTCCACATTATATGTTCAGATGGAGGCTAGTGTGTAGTGTGTATGGCTGTGTGTGTGTGTGTGTGTGTGTGTGTGTGTGTGTGTGTGTGTGTGTGTGTGTGTGTGTGTGTGACCTCATTTAAAGAGTTTATTTCAACCAATATCATTTATTTTCTTTGTCATTCACATAACTGAATTGCATTAAGAAAACAGAGCACAATATCTGTTGTCAACTTACGTATGCAGTAATGGATATTAATGTTTCATGCAGTTGAATATTTTACATCACATCCCTGAAAGTTATGAGGCAGTTTCTGTGCCACATATTCACACACAAAAAAAAATTGATGAAAAAAAAAGAAGATAATCAAAGTATATGGAAATCTGAATCACAGATAGGACCTAAATGACTAGTACTGATCAAACAATTGGAATTTTTTTTCTGTGAGGTAAAAGAAAAACGTGACATTTAGTTTGCACACAGCATGCAAAATGCAACAGTAGGCACCATGCAAAGAGAACATTTTTGTTTCTATTTAGGTCAATGTTAAGCTCAGGGTTTGTCCCTAACCCAGAGCATGCCGCACTTCCTTCTTGTTCCTGTTTTTGTGTCCCTGAGCAGCATGCGGCCGCTGCTGGAGGTAAGCGTTCGAGCTGCTGCTGTGTGTCACTGACAGGTTATTACTGGGTGTCTGTGCCTCTGTGTGCGTTTGTGCGCGACTCTGAGCGGTGACAGGGTAGAGCAGAGGCATGGCAATTCCTTGTTCGGGTTTCTGGAAAGCTGCTATCAAGTTCTTGATTTGCCGGAAATATCGTTTTGGCACACCAGGACTGGTCTGAAAAAAGAAAAAGAAGAAGAAGAAAGAAAAAAAAAACCCAGGACAAAAAAGGCAGATGAGAATTCAGAGTCTCTGTCTCCATCCCCACATCAAAACCTCCACAGGGGGAAACAAAGAGGTCAAGACATGACTAGTTTGAAATGAGCTCTCAAACAGATTCATCTATAAAAGACATCACATACGCCAAAATAGAGACGTGCATGTTTTTATACATCTGGCCCACTCATCCAGACTGAGACATTAATCAATAAATAAGCAAAAGAAATTCAATCTACAATTGCTATGAAAACTTATGTAAGTAGACGGAAAATATACATAAGAGGTTTACAAGCTAAATAAGGAAAATTCAGGTTGCAGTTGTTGCCTCTGAAAGAATTCAATCCCATGGGCTTTTTTTTTTTTTAAATATATATTTTGTTAGTCAACAAAAAGCATTTATTTTAGGATTCATGTGTGACATCTGAAATGCTTCAAGCGCCCCATTACCTCAACGGTTTCACTTGAGACTGAATAAAACACAGAGCTCATTTTTAGAAATAATCTACAGCTTCAATAAAAAAATAAAATATCTTGCTCAGAATTCATCTTCTGTTGCAGCGTAGCGGTCTGTGCGTCTGATTATCGAACACTTCTTATGTGGTGAAATGTAACTCTATCAATTGTCTTTCAGGAAAGCTCTTGCATTGTTTCTAACTGATAACACACATCACTTCTCCACATCCACCACAACGTTGAATGTTTCACTACCATAAAGCATTAAACCTTTGAAAGTATTGTAATTTTGTCAAGTAAGGATTATTTTAAAAGGCATTATTTGTTTTCTTTCGGTGCAAATCAATCCCACTGAAAACCTTGTTCTTTGAATGCATTGTAAAACCATTCAATCAAACAGCAGAGAGAAAGAGAGAGCATTTTCCGCAGCAAAGCACTGTGCGTGTTTCTGTCTCCGACCACAAGTGTTACCTCTGTTCCCCCGAATATTTCATTAAAGTGATTGATATTGCGCATGAATAATGTAAACTGTTATCGAGCTTGTAGTGAAATTCGTGTAATTCAAGTCTGGCTCCCCTATCTGTTGGCTTGATGCTGTCAGTAAAAATGAGCGAGGGTAAAATGTAGTTACAACAGCATCAAGCTTGGTTGTCAGAGAGACACAGCCTTCAGATGTCTCTATACATCCACATCTCTTGGTGTTTGCCAAAACCTCAGTGCTCAATTACATATCCCATCAGAAATGCTGTCAAATGCAATTCTCTATTTTCCCATCTCTAGAGTATATGCTGATTCTGTGGTGTGCTTGTCTTAAATTTGAGAGGGTGTGTGTGTGTGTGTGGAGGGTGTGTGTGTGTGGGGTGGGGGGGGGACTATCTCACAGGGTGTTACTGCAAAAAGGAAAGAAACGCACCCATTTCTCAGTGCTGTCACTCTTCTCAGAAACCATGTTTGCTTGAAATTCACAGCTTGCCGAATTAGCTTGGCACCAAAAACAATCTCTACAACTCCAGTAATAAACACCAACCAAGGCAAAGTAGACGTGCAGCTGTTTCTGTCAGCTTTGACTGTGAGAACGAGATAAGATAAACAAAACAAACACAAAAAAAAGTCTCACATCTGCAGCCCATGAGCCTCCATCATCCTTGTGTAGTCTGTACGTGTAGACGTATCCGTTGCACCTGCGCACACACACACACACACACACACATAAACACCTTTGACCCTGAGTGCATCTTTCAGTTTAATGACACATGCATTTGCCTCCCACTGCCCCAATCACTGCTCCTGTGGGACTATTCATATCATATTGAATAATAGAGCACAGTGAGAACATTATATACACTCACAGGCCACTTCATCAGGTACACCTGCTCAATCTAATGCAATCCAATACAGCACCGCTGCCATAAATTCTACATTCACAAAGCTTATACTTTAACAAACACGAGGGGGGGAAAATATCAGGAACACCATTCAATATACTGCATTCCAGTACACCAACCACCACCCACTACCACCTCAATAATATACATAAAGTAGAATTATCACCTTTCTTCCAACGTCGATAAAAGCTAGAAATGTATAAGCTTTGTAAAAGCAGGATTTACAGCAGAGCTGTTGTATTGGATTGTATTAGATTGCACAGGTGTTTCTCATAAAATGGCTGGTGAGTGTATATTTCTTCTCTGGTTTGACTTAACAATCAGTTGGTTTGTTTACGCTTTGTTGTCTTGCATTTTTTAAAAGCGAGAGGATCAATAATGTCTAGAATAGTTGAAAACAGGATTATATGATTACAGAAATAATGGCCTAAAGAAGCAGGGCAAAGAGACAGGCAGAGATCGTAGCATCTGTGCTTATACTCACAGCACACACAGGCAGTAGACGCCAGGCACAGAGTCACTGTTGCGGATAAGGTAACATCCCTCTCGCCCGTCCTGGGCCAGCCGCCTCTCTCCCTCCTCTTTGCCGATGGGTCCGTGGTAGACAGGCAGGTTTTCCATCACACCTATCCTCTAAGAATCTTCTTTTTGTTCTGTTCCCAAGTGCCAACTCTCCTTCTCTCCCTCTTTCTCTGTTTTTCACCTTCAGCTTTTTACTACAGGCAAGTCTTTTGGTCTTTGCTGTATATGTTCTAGACTGGGAACCCAGGTAAGGCAGCCGTCCAACCTCTCATTTGGTATTACCTCTTTCTGTTTCAAATGTCTGTTGGAGATCTTGAGCACACGCAAGTGAGCTTTCTGATTTTCCCCCCTTTTCACCCAGACTGATAGCAGCTCTCTCTCACCCCTAACCCTTATGACTTAGTGCTCATCCTTCCTCGTTCTCTATAACTCATACGCACACACGTAAAATGTGGGTTTGTGCATCTCTCAGGAAATGATTGTATTTTTCAACAGGAAATAACTTCAAAGATTCTAACTGAATATTTCCATAACAATAGAAAGCAAACGGAAGAGATTTTTTTTCAAAAAAGAGCAATATCACCCTTTTTCACACAGGAAAACATATACTGCGCTTATGCTGTGACTTTTTCTGTTTTCAGCAGAATTACTGAGAGGCCTCATTTTGTTTTCTCATTAGCAGAACTTTGCTTACACTGTCTGTTTCCACCTTATTTTCCATGAATAGTGATGTACGGTTTACACTGAGATTCAGCAACGGAAGAAGTATTCAGAACTTCTAAGTGAGAGTACAAATACAATTTAAAAAATCCATTTAACATAAAACTCCTGATTTCAAAATCCTACTTATGCATAAATACTGAAATATTATCAGCTAAATGTAATTAAAGTATCAAAACTAATCATTCATTCTGCAGAAATATGGCCCCTGTAACTGATATATTTCTATATATGACATTATTAGATTGTTAATACTGTTTCATTCATGTGTAAGCAGCCTTAGCTGGTTGAGGTGGAGCTAAGGCCACAAGATAAACTTTATCTGGGGGGTTGTGAGATGATTAATGGGTTTGGAAAGAGGAAAAAATTAAATCCTGCTACAACAATTTGCATTAATTTTTTGGGGGCTTTTCTCTCATTTTATCATTTTACCTCTTTGGTCCTCAAACAGTTATTTAAATGGTGCCATCTGAGATGTTTCGAGGTTAAATCATTCTTCGGCGGACCTGCAGTTACTCACAGCCATCTGAAATGTGACACGTGGGGACACAAGTTGACGCTGCTTTCCGTAGAAGGTTACAAGTACAATACCAAAGTAGCATAAAATGGGAATATTTAAGTACAAGCACTTCAGAATTGTGCTCAAGTACAGTATTTGATTATATGTACTTTTCTTCACTGGAAAATTTGAAAAAAAAAAAAAAAAAAGAATTTTATGTCATCAGATGCTTTATTGTTACTTATCATAAAATAAAAGGGAAAAATGAAAGACTAATTTACATTGAGGCATACTCAGATTGTACAAGTTTGACATGTTAGAAATTAAAAATTCATGTCAGAGGAAGGCAGTTTAAGGCAGGCAAGTAAAACATTTGTCATCTGCTGTCTAAAAGAGTTGCTTTTACTTCACAGCTTACATTTTTTCATCACACGTCCGCACACATGTTCTCAGTCACATATCACCGGTCTGTCTTATTGATCAGGTGTCAAGGACACTCACACCTGCTCTGTAGAACGATGAGGAATCAGCTAATGAAGCTGTTTGCATCAACATACTGTGAGAGCTACAACAAACTCATCCTGCAATCTGTCCTGTCAGTAGGAAAGTTCTGTTGTGTCAAATTAAGGATCTGGTGATTAAAATGTTGAATGTTTTCTGCAGACGTGCTGTGCATATTTTTATCAAGCTGATGGCACAGCGTTTGGTATTTCAAGCTCATCTGTCATGTTGAGGTGTACATTCTTGGTTGAGTATTACATAGTGTCCTTCGGGCAACCAAATACTCTTTCAAAAAGACCCTGCGAAGCTGTGACATATGTGACTGTACTATTTTCTTTATACTTTGAGCTAGTGGCTCTCTTCAACACAGGATTTGTTGAGTGTGTTTTTTTATACATTCAGAACTGTAGCCTACATGAGTCATCAGTCTGTGTCAGAGCCGTCTTTCCCTCAGCTCAGAAAGATCATGAGCGGTGGGACTTAGGGGCTCTGTCTGGATAAGCAGCCAGTGGAAGCTTACCTAATGCATCTACAGCACTTCAGCGCCATCCAGTGGCTGAATTGGGAAAAATAATGAGGAATGATCTGCTGCAAGTAGCAAGCAACAAGGTCTGGCAGCCTTTATGAAGCGTTTTCTGCCCTTTGGGGTGAATAGAGCTGCCATATTAATCTGTAAAAACACCAGGCTGTCAATTGGTTATAAGTGTAAAATAGAAAAAGGTAACCAGTCCTTGCCACTTAGGCATTAAAACATTTCTAGCATAATTTTTATGCATAATAGTCTCATGGCCTTCAGCAGTGCAAAAACAAATTGACATACTCCATTGGCTCCCAGCTCAGAGACAGGCAGGCCAGGGTCAATGCAGAATGCAGTGGATCTATACTGGACACAAATAGCAGACAGAGATACATCATTGATTAGCTGGCGGCTCCCTCAACCAACACAAGTGGCTGGACTGGAATGCATCATAAAGACATTAGTATGAGATTATGATATCTGGCCTTGATATCTTCAGAATCCATGTGAGGCATTCTTGGGGGAAGAAAACAGGAGAGACTGAATGTCCATCTGCCAGGCCGACAATAATCCCAGTGCTCTCATTCCCAGGAGGGGGAAGCTCTCAGCCACAGCTGCTGGAGGGTAAGACTGGGAAAAGGAACCTAAAAATTCTAGCTTGAACGGGTTTCATGAAATTGGTGCATGTGTGGAATTGTACTAAAATTAACGAGAAAATCTCCAGTTTTAGTGGAAGAGCAATAGAGATGTATTTGGAGAATTATATCAAGCAAAGAAATGGCATTGTTGGGAAAATATTTTTTTTCACTTTATTTCTTATTTGCAGTATTTTCATTTTCTTCTTTAACGAATAATACAATAAAACAGTAAAAATGTTACAAGTTACATGATTACACATATAATATCTTGGTCAAAAGGGACAGTAAAAGCAGAATTGGTACAACTGGTAAATAAGTAACCTTGTACATCTGTACCTCATTCATCTTTTGGCCTGTTTTGCCCTACAGAGCCAAAATGCAATAACTACATATATGGTCAAAATTGAGTTTTTGACTTTGTCTTACCATATAAAATATTATTATGCTATAGAAATGTTTAATTTTAAAGCATGTGGCAAACAGCATGAAAAGGTTGCAAAACAAAACAGAGCTTAACAGCACACTGTTAAGTTAAAGCTAGGAGGAGATAGCCACAGCTAACCAGCTAAGGCTCAACTGACCTAGGTCTACTCCTTCCTACCTGTCTTTTAATATTTAAAAAAAAATAATTTTGATTTTATAACATTGTAGTTATTCAATTTGTTTTCCCCTATAAACACTTATCCAAAAATGATGGAGACACTAAAAAAGTACAGCAGCTAAACTACTCCTGCTAAAAATATTAGCCTAGCTTAATGATGCAGCACCTCAGCTGACCCCATAAAGGTTATTTTTCTGCATCTTTAGATTGTTCAAAGGCAGATTCATGATTGTGCTGTGCGTACTCTAGAGGAATGTACTAAAAGGTTAGCGTGCAAAAACAATGGCAAAACTTGGCATTTTTCCACCAGTAGAGCACTGCCTTGTCCTCCTCCTCATCTGCCTAAAAAAGGCATTGAATTCCCAATCTATCTCTCTGTTACGCAGTTTGCCAATCCAGCATCAGTTCTTTAGGCTACACTTAGTAACTGCTCTCTGTCTTTGTAGGACAGTGTTGTGTTCTGCTGAAAGTCTATTACAGTAACAGCTCTGTTTCTCATGTCCATGCTAATTTGAATTCAGCAGTCCCTTGACAATAGCGTCATCATTTGGGGTGTGAGGCCAGTAAGTAGAGGAAAGTTCTGGTGGGGCCTACTAAGCAGGACCAGAGGCCTCAACAATTGCCAAGTCTTTCAGGTCACTGAGTTTTCGGGAGAAGGAGCTCAGCCTAGTGCTGAAGGAGCCCCTCTTCTGACTGTGATCTTCCCCACGAGTCTTCAAACATGAAGCACACAGACCCTTACAGAGACCCCCGAGACGGCCCCGGAAATGGTTCCCAATGAAGCAGTAGAGTACAGGGTTGATGGCTGAGTTGGAGAAGCCCAGGCAGAGGGTGAGAGGGGTGAGGTTATGGATGGTCCAGTTTATCCAGCAGCCGTCCAACCATCCTTCACTCTTCAGCACATCCAAAAAGGTTACGCAGTGGAAGGGGAACCAGCAAAGGAAGAAGGCCAGGACAACTGCAGCCACTGTCCACAACACCCTCTCCAGCCCTCTGCCCTCCAGGGGTCTGCCCCCGCTGGAGCTGGGGATCACACAAGGGGTTGGGGGTCTCTCTGGTTTACCGCAGCTCTCCTGGGACTCCAATGATTTAAAAGAGGGCATGCTGGGGGTGTTTGACGGATTCTGCATTCTTGCCAGCCCTGTGTCAGCCAACAAATGTCTCCCAATAGCGCAGTAGCAACAAGAGATGACAAGCAGTGGCAGCAGAAAGGCCAGAACAATCTTGATCAAGACCAGGGTCAGGTAGGAGATATGATCAGGATAGAAAATCACACAAGCCGTCACGTTAAGCGTCGGTATGTGTCGAGTGGTCCTCAGAGCCAAGGTGGGTGCTGTACAAGCACATGCCAGAACCCATACCAGAATGCACGTGAGCCTAGCACGTTTAGGGTCTCGTGCAATCTGGGAGCGGAGCGGGTGCACGATGGCCAGGTAGCGGTCCATGCTCATGCATGTGATGAAGAAGATAGACGCATAGAGGTTGAGGTTATGGAGAGCACCACAGACTTTACAGGCCACCTGGCCGAAGGGCCAGCTGTAGCCTCTGGAGTAGTAGACAGCCCACAGCGGCAGAGACAGCAGGAACAGCAGGTCAGACATGCACAGGTTGAGCATGAAAGTGTTAGCTACAGTTCTCCTCGAAGCACTGCCATGAGCCAATACACTCACTGCCAGGGCATTGCCCACAGTGCCCAGCACGCAGATGACACTGTAGATGGAGGGGATGAGGGTGGTCATGGGTACAGGAGGCCCGTCTTCGCAGTGGTTGTCAGAGGGGGCCAGAGAGATGTTCAGATAGATCTCTGTGGTGGTGTAGGGGGAGGAGGTGGAGTTGAAAAAGGAGAGGGCATTTGGGATTGACATTATGGAACTGGATGTACCCTTGCGTCACACACAGTTCCCCCCTTTCAGTTGTCCAAGGTCAGCTGGAAATCAAACAAAACAGGAGTGCATTTAAAATTCAACTACCTTTTATGGATGACAGAAAAGTTTTCCCTACACAGTAATCTTTAGTATTTGGCTCCAGCGTTTATTAGCTGTCCTAGTTGATAACAAATCAGGGCGAAAACATATTACACCATTCTTGACGTTGGCCACTAATGAAATACATATGAATTGGTTGTAAGGATCCGGCTGCTTATTGGATTCCACTATAACATCTATTTTGTTTTAATGCCTGAAACAACGTTTTAAAACATTTATGCCTCAGATGAAAAACTGTCAGCTTAATTTTAGGTTTAATCGTTTTATAGGAATCTTAAAAGTCAGTGAAGCTGATCCGGTGCACCAGAGGAATGTAATATTAATAACAGAAATAATAACAACAAAAAGAATTTAAAGCAGGCAACCCCAAAAAAGCATGATAAATAACGTTCCCCATACTAAGAATGAATAAAAATTGTTCTAAGACAGTTGAATTAGCCATAAAGAAAAAAATCAGACAAAAATTGACATCTTAACATTAAACAAGATTTAATGTATAATTTCTATCTTTTAAAGAATTCATTTTACCTACAGTGATTGAGTGTCCAGTCCAAGCAGTCAAGCGCTTTTCAATGCTTCTTTTGGCTAAAGTCCATGTCTTGACAGATTCTCCTCAACCCCTCTAAGAGAAATCTGCAATGCTGAGTCCCCTGGACTGTATCATGCCTCTGTGTGCGCGTGTTTGTGTGTGTGTGGTGTGGAGAAAACAGACTGAAAGGCTCTGAGAAACCAGATGAGGCTGGGGGTCTTATAGCCCCCAAGAGCCTCTTGATGATTGCACAACAGGGAAGTTGCATACACGTCACACCTTCATCATTTCAAAGGGGCTGGACTGTACCTGGACACAAGCCAGGGAGAGAGAGAGAGAGAGAGAGAGAGAGAGAGTGTTTTCACTCTGTCCTTCCTTTGTGTCCTCCCTTCCAGATACCAGAAAAGGCCAAAACTGAGAAAATTGAGTCAAGATGTGTGTTAGAGTAACAGCTACATCTCTACTGACTGCAAACACACAACCACATGTCATACCTGACCGTAATGAATAACACACCAGTGTGTTTGAGGTGTCACACTTAAAGCCCTGACTGTCCCCGCCGGGGCCCCTGACCTTAGGAACAGAGGCTGTGTGTTAATTAGCAGAGCCTCACACTTTCTGTCATATTCGTTCTGCCAGCGGTCAGATAAGCCATGGGAAATATTTACTTTGTCTCAGCGGAAGTCAAGCCAGCCACTGGGGTAGAGGGAGAGGAGGAGGTAGGCGGGGGGAGGCACAGTGTGGAAGATGAATGAGGAGGAGGACGAGCAGATACTGCAGGGAGTGAACGAGAAGATGAGAAGGAGAAAGAGGAGGGTAAAATAAGAGAGAAAGCGGAGATTCCCTCCAGTGGTTTTTCATTAAAGCCTCTGGTGAATGTTAATGAGGGATGCATGCACAGCTCAGAGACTGATTACATCACAGCTCCTTTGATCAACAGCGTGAGCTTGCGTCTCTCCCTTCCGTGTGCGCACACGTGCATGAGCGTGCGCATGTGTGCGTCTCTGCTTCGATACCCGTGCAACTGGATGTACTTAATCTCAGCCTGGCACACATGCATCGACGCGGCGAGCTCGCCTATGTTTACACGTGCGCTCGGAAGCGCACCCCACTCCATTGAGTATCTATCAGGATGTGACATGTTCTAATAGCCGTGGGAAAGCTGACGGTGAGGAGGATGGATGGAGGCGAGACAGAAAGCAGCAGATTTTTGAAGGCCTCAAATGGAAAGAGCTGCTGTTGCCTTCGTTGCAGCATGTGAGAAATCGGGAATGTGGTGTTATGTCGCAGAAGTGTTAAAATGGGGGGTAGTTATGCTTTCCAAAACAGAAACTTTATAATACTATGTTCTTCCACTGGCATGCTGGGTATGCACAGTTGTTCTCAAACACACACACACAAGACCCATTGGCCCCTAGTGATGACATGCAACAACTAAAAACAGAGATTTATGTTGTCATGCTGGCCAAAAGAAATAGACGATAGAAAAAACAGATCTTTGTCTCTACCTCCCCAACAGTTCCACTGTACTTACTGAATTACAAACATTAAGGTAGCATACAAAAAATAGGATCACTTTATAAAACATGATACATCCTTACAGATTAAACTATCCAACAGCATATAAAATAGTTCAACTCCATCTCCACAAGCTATAACATTAAAATTCTGCTTGCCCCTATTTGCATCAGGAGTGAGGAACGAGGATGTTCTGCATAATGAGGGCTTTTACTGCTTAATACTTCAAGTACATTTCGCTGATAATACTTACACTGCTAGAGGTAGCGTCCGCCTGTGATCTAGACTGAATTATCTCAACAACTATCAAATGGAAACACTGTGACATTTTGTACAGACATTCGTGGTCCCCAGAGGATAATGACTTTGGTGATCCCTTGACTTTTCCTCTAGCACCAGCACAAGGTTGAAATGGACATTTTTAAGTGAAGCGTCTTGACGACAGTAGATGGATCGCCATGCAGTTTTGGAACACACTTAGTCCCCCCCCCCCCCCCAGAATGATTTTTAATCACTTTGCTGATGATTCTATTAGTGTTCCTCCAACGCTATCTTCAGGTCAAATTGTAATATTTGTGTCATGTTTTAGTTCAGACCAAATTCCGTAACATAGCCATCACCTCCATCATCCATCTAGCGTTAGCATATCGCTCAGTGCAGGCTAACAGAGCAGCTAGTATGGCTGTAAACTCTTAAGTCTTGTTAATAGAGGACTTTCACTTAAAACAGTGTTTTTTTTATAGTGTTCTATCACTACTACTACTTTTTTCTTCCACCAGTTAAAACATTACATATTTAAAATGAGGTCCTGCTTGGAACATGCACAGTTTATCTTACTTTCACTTTTTCTTTTTTTTTAAATCTCAGAATTGCCTCTGTTAACCATTCTTTGACCTTTGTCATCCATTGTAGGGACATTCTCATTTTATCCTATCCACAGACAATCAATTAAATTGGATCGGAGTGCACACACAGATACTTGTTTCACTTGTTTATGGCATTCATGGCATGTACTAACATGTTGCGGTGTTAGTTCTGCTTGCAATTTCATATTTTTTTTCTTCTTTTGGGTGTTAGATGCTCAAATTGAAAGGCTGTGTGATAAACAGTCAAAACAGAGTCTGTGTGTGTTCGTCTGATGATCCAAACACAGGGATTCTGTTACAAGCAGTGTCTGTACAGGCAGGAGATAAGAAGAGCAATGGAGCAGAGAGCATCAAACTCTAACTTACATCACAACCCTTACTGGACATTAATCTTCCGGCCAATTATTTTTTCAGTCTTTTATTTATTTATTTTGCTGCTGTAGTTTGTCAAAAGTCTCTTTTTTTCTCCTCTGCACTCATTAAACTAAAGTATATATAACAGTGGATGTTGCTGCAACCAAAAAGTTTTACAACAGAGCGAGCAGCAGATTTGCTTTTTTTTTTTTTAAAAAGAAAAAAAAAAAGAACGACACACACACACACACATTGTAAGTGCACAATATGTGCAGTATGTTTCCGTTGCACAGGATGAAGAGCCAACATCTGATTTTATCTACACACGCATGGGGGAGAAAAAAAAAAAAAGGTGAGGAAACTGTGTGCACAACTACATGCGTACATGGCCCACACAAATAAAGAGGATGAAGATACGCTCAAGTAAACATATATACAGCATTCACCCTTAAATGGCTTACATAATCGTAATGTTTATGTTTTTTGCTGATTAATGTGCTATGTGTTTATTTGACAGCGGGGGTCTCTCTTGCTGGCTGGACCCTGGGAAGATAACCACCCCAAACCATAACCCTCACACAGTCCTCTGTGGAAAATCCGGCTCTCGGGGGTGAGAGGTGAGAGGTCAGGGTTTTGAGCCCCGTTTCCTCTCTGCTGGTCCAGAAAAATCTGAGAGTGCTCTCTGGTCAACATGACAGAGTCCAGTCTAACATTAGTTCTCAGAACATTTACATACAGTAGCTGCTATTTGTGTGGGATGCTGTAAGGAAGGGGGGAGGGGAAGGGGGAGGGGAGACATATGCTGAGGGGACCCTTGAGAGAGGTGAGACTAAGCTATACTTAGCGTCACATCTTGCCACAGGGCCTCTGGAACCTCCAACACTGGCCCTCAAGCTTATAGCAACAAGATGTCCATCTTTCCTAACTGGCTGTGAGAAGAAATGACTGCATGACAGATTTTCAGCATTCCCACTTTCTCTCCTCAGTTCTATTTTGAATTGAGCCGGTATGTTCCATGAGGTTTTATTAATGCTGGGGGATAACGTCTTTATTTTTTTATCAGAACATTTGGCAGTGCTTGTCGAAAAAAAACAGCACAGTCACACCAGCCCACAAGTCCCATAACCCCTGGACTCAAAGCAGCAGCTCAGACTTTAACTCTGATGCCACAGGAAGCCTGGTTCCCATGTGTGTTTTTATCCATGTTTAACAGGAGGAAAGATGAAAAAATATTGACTTGGAATTGATCTGACATCTCCCTCTCTTTTTTCTCTTATACACATGTGAGGAAACGCACACACAGACACACATAGTACCAGGGTCATGACTCTAGTCAACCTCATGCAGAGTTTATGAGGTCCGGGGACCTCTGGTTCCTCTGAGGAGCAGTAAAAAGGCTATAAAGATGTTAACAGATAGCATGATCTCTGGGCACAAACTGTGTGCTTACAGAAATAAGCAAAAACATGTGATACCTGAACCGCTTTACAAAGCATAGGTGAAATTCCCAAGTCAGGGTGAATACACACTTTGTTGCTCAAACTTTCCAACGTCTTCAACATAATCATTTCCATGAGTAAGATCTGTCCTTTTGTACTATAGGTATGTTACATCTGTTTTTGAAATTTGAACATTGTTAACGTCAATGATCTTTTTTCAGCCAACCACAATTATTGCAGCATGTGGGATCAGATTTTACTGGAGGTTTAGCAATTTTCACTTCACTTGCAAAAGATTTTTTTACAATACTATAAATCAGTTTCTGATTTCATACAACTAATAAGGATAATAAGTTTTAGTGGATCTCCAGGTACTGCTCTGTTTTCAGAACTTTAATCCTCATTCACAAATATGTTCTAAACATACAAATCTTATAATGTCAGCATATTATAACTATACTCACATTTCATAGTTGACAAGATTCAACATGAATTCATGAAAAATAGATATTTATTAAGGTTCTTAAATCAACAAGGAAAGACAATTTTTGATGTAACAAAATGAAACAGCACTAGTCCATCTTGTGATGATTATTAGCACATGTGTAATATTTTCAACGCAGTGGGCTAAATTACAATAAATAAAAGCACCATGCATTCATGACTATGACAACTGCAGCACAAAAGCCAGTATCTGTTTAACGACACAGATGAGATGAAAACTACACGATCTGCCACCTGTGAATTAATAGACTTGTTGATAGTTGTGGGTGTATTTTTCTTTCCACGCTTCTGTCCTTTTACGCGAACCCAATTCTGCGTACTGGAATTCACTGCACTGTTATTACCTTGTAACTGTTTTTGGACCTTGCAAATATAAATGATGTGGGCAGACGAAATGAGAACGGAAATGTTGACGAAAGACTCCCTAATGATGCCTTCTTGTCCGCATGATCGTACTCGCAGGATAAACAGAGAGTTTGTCGATCTGTATGAGATACGATGTGATGGCAGTGTGGGAATGAGCTTTTCTCCTGAGGCCCGTTGTGGTCTCTCAACTGCGTGTGCTGTACAGGTCTTCATCCTCAGGGTTGGACTGGCCAAAGTCCATGAGAGCTGGGTCTGGCTTGAAACCAGAGCCCCCTGGAGGACAGCAAGAGAAGTGCAACAAAAAGCTCAGTCACAGTACAGAATTTCGACTTGTTATACTTTTACTTCTTTTTTAAATACAGAATTACTTTCCCATGAATGCATCAATACACTTAGAAAAGACATTAGAACCAAGTACAGTTCAGTACAAAAGACACTCAAACTTTACTTAAGTGTGTAGTGTTAGAAATGTGCATTTGTGGGTCAAATGTTTGACTCAAGTTATAAACTGTGTATGAGCCGACTTTTGCTAGTAGCGTGCCATCTAACAGAAGATTAAGAGTCACACAGAGCTCTTACACTCAACAATCTGTAGACAAACTGTTGAAGACAGGTTCTTCAGTTGGCTCAGGGTTGGCTTGTGACGTAATGGGATTTAATGGGATCTTTTCTAATGTCTGTATCATTAAGATCACACCTACATACAAGAACAAGACCCGGCACGTCTATCTAAAGGTGACTCTGAATTCAAATTCTCAGAAAAGATGCTGGTGTTGGTAAGAATCAGAGCCTACTGAACTGGGTCAGATGACCAGACGTCATCTACCAAACACAAAGTGTAGCAGTGGTGTATGTGCAGCAGGTGTTCACAGTACCTTTGTTGTTTTCTGCTGCAGGCTGTTCAGGAGGAGGAGGTGGTGATGGTGGTGGTGGTGGTGTGTGTGTCGGGGTTGGTTCCTCCTCTACAGCAGCAGGTACAGGCTCAGCTGAAAATACAACACAGGGTCAACACCAGGGACGCCACTGCTGTTTCCAAAGCTACTGATACAGAAGTGGTTTAACTATCATTGTGTAACAACTCATACTTGTATCACTATTAAGTAGACACTGTATTTATGTAAATGTCTGACTTTTTAATGCATCTATGTGTGGACAGCCTATCTTACACCTACAATACACTTGTCATCGTGCATGTTTAGAGGGGGTTTGTTTTTGCTCGGATGTGATGGAAATGATGCATCATTTTGACTAACTGAGTCAAGTTGTCAATTTTCTGTATGTTAGTAGCTTCATTTTTAATACAGAGTTCATTTTATACAAGGGTCCATTTATATTACACCCTTGTTTTTCCAAGTTTTCCAGTGTGAATGTACATAAAATGCAGATTGGGGTTTAAAACTTGCCACTGTGTGCGGTTATACTTTCAATAAAAGTGTGTTTTGTTGCAGCATTGATGTCTGAATACAGAATATACAGTCTGACACCTCTGTACCAACACTAGTTGTCCAACAAAGCAGATTAGTTTTGGCATTGGTGTCATTTTGCATTACTGGTGCACTCTCTGCTCTTTGTTGTTATGGGGAAGAATTTCACTGGTACCTGCTGGCTCTTCTGAGGTCTTTGGAGCAGGGGGCACCTCAGCTGGCGCAGGCTCGACCGGAGCAGGATCTACAGTCTCTGGTTTTAAGCTCGGCGTGGCTTCGGTGGAGACGTCCTCTGATGGTGGTTTTAAGGCTGAGGGCTCCTCGCTTTCAACAGGGGCAGGCAGTTCCTCAGAAGGAGGAGTAGACTCTGCTGATGCTGATTGTACCGCAAGATCTGGACAAGAGAGGAAATGCAGAACATCATCAGTAGATGCATTTGTGTGATTGGTCTATGAAACGAAGAGACGGAAACGGAGAAGGAAGAAGACAGAGATCAATCTGTGGTACCTGTGTTGGTCTCTGTAGGGGCCTGCTCGGGGGATATCTCTGTGAGTGTAACTGATGACGCCTCCTTTGTTATGTCAGTGACAATGGGCTCATCAGGGACAGGAACAGGCTCAACTGATTCCACCTCAGTCTCAGAGACGGTGGTGCTCTGGGCTGAGCTGTCTGCGGTGGAGCTGGGCTCTGAGGTATGGCAGGGGGCAGACCGGGCCTCCTCAACTACTGCAGACTCTGGTTTTGGCACTGTAGCTGTCTAAAATGCAATGATTAAAAATGGAAATTGGTTTGAGGAAAACCGAGCCATATGAAATGATTGTTATGAGTTTCAAGATTTGATGAATCAAAGTGAAACTGTAGTTGTCAGAGTGAGAAATAACTGATCGAGACCCTAAAGAAGCACTAGATTTCCAAGTTTCTTCAACATTTCAGTTCTAATATGTTAGATTTATTACAATGACTAAAGAGAAAAAACCCGTAATCGCTCATATTTGCATTTTGCAATTTAGAAATGCAGCCGACACTAAAGACTGACATTGAGTTTGACAGCAGTATAAGCATTCATTTCTAGATCACAAAACCTCAGAGTAACTATGTCATAAAGCGATACCATCATAAACGGGCCAAATGGAAAGGAAATGGAATATTACCTATTAAGACAGAGAAGGGGTTTTCTGAACAAATCAAATATGTAGAAGTGAAATTCAGTGTGGAAAAAAAAGCTACAATCTTATGCATTTGACTGCTGTTTTGGTTTTAGTCATTAACAGTAAAACAGCTTTAACAGTACTTTCTATTTTTAAATCAGCTGCTTGCATCTGCACATAACGCTCATAATAAATCTGTTCAAATACTAAAATGACTATTAACCTGTGGTTGTGAAGCAACAGTCTCTTTGGCAACAGGCTGCTGGGACTTGGAGGTGAACAGTGAAGAGACGGCAGCGCTGCTCCACTGCCCTGCAGCATACACCTTCTTGCCCGTCACCTTGAGAGCACAAAAAAAAAAAAAAAAGTGTTTAACTCAGAAAATAATAAGGTTTTTGACTGGTGTTGCCAGAGTAGCTAATGAGATGTCAGCTCTTGAAAAAGTAGATACCTTAAACACGGCCACTGCTTGAGCCGGGTAGCACACTGATGCTCCTGCACTCATCAGGCCCAGTGGAACTGCTAACCTCTTGAAACGAGAGCCTAAAAATCAAGTTTTAAAACAAAGAATGAAAATCTGATTAACAAAGGTTCAATCTTGAAGGCCGACTTCTGACAGGCATGAAAAGGGGTCTTTATTAGTGATGGATGTATTTAATAATATTAACACTTAAATGTCATTTAACAAACTCCACCAAAGAGAGACAAAGACAAACAGAGAGCAAGACGAAAACAAAAGGGTACCGTGAGAAGTGAAACAGAAACTGCACTTGTTTATGTCTTGTTATTCTTTGAACTCGTGTGGTTTAGGCATGAAGTGGATGTCACATCAGAGACAAACTGTGGTCTGTGAAGCTGATGACTGGGGGTGAACCTCTAACAGCTGTCTCACATGAATGGGTCAAACAACTCAAGTTAAATGTGCAAGCAGCACCTGTGTCATAAACACACCCGCTGTATGAAAGGGGTGTTGTCTCCTACAAAGCAGAAGACTTGTGTGCTTCGTGCAGCTTGTGGAGATGTTGATTATATAACAGTGTATTTGTGAACTGGTTGCCACAAGATTCCAGATTCAGAGTGAATAAATGAGAACTGATCAAACATGAAGAGAATAATATAATGCTCGCTTCACTATGTTAGGCTGATGTATGGTACATTAATACACAGCGAATGCCATTCAAGATAAAGCAAAGATGAACCTGCAAGAGACTCACGACAGTTTGTTTTTCACTAATGCTGAACAACAGCTGTTTTAAATACTGACACATGTGAATGCTGCATAATGACAAACTAGTTTTCCAGTGGAGCAAATTCTTCTGCAATCATCTAATATTTTTCTGTTTCTGGTTGCCTAAAAAAAAAAAAAAAAGTAAAGTATCAGTTACAGAAAGCTGGATGTGTCTGTTGAAGATTTTCACCCCATGCTTGGTGAGATGTTTGGTTTTGTTTACTTTCACTATTTCTTTATTCAGTTATTTTACAGATGTTTGTGTGAAGGCGACACTGAATACTGATGCATTTGATTTAAGAGCTATAGTGATTAGTATTATTTTCATCTGCTGATTATTCGCGTTTAACCGAGAAAATAACAGTTATAAAACACACATCGCAATTTCCTATAGTCCAAGGTAAACTTTTCAAATTGCTTGTTTTGTGTAGCAAACAGTCCAAAACTCCAGAGAGATTCAATTTACTTTCACAAAGGCAAAGACACGAGGCACATCCTTACAACTGAGAGGCAGGAGCAAAGGAATGTCTTCCATTTTTGCTTGAAAGATAACTTCAAGGATGACGTTATTGTCAAAATAGCTGCAGATTCATTTTAAGACATTCGGCTGACTGATTCATTGTTTGAGCTTTATTTGGTTTACTTCATTTAAAGAAAAAAAAAACTGTAGGAAAACCAGTTTGGACCAGAAAACGATGAGTTCTGGTATCAAGGATGAATGATGTCCTGCTCTAGTGCAGCAGTATGTGAGGTACAGTAAAAAAAAAAAAAAAAAAGGTTTGGATACGCTTTCTCATTCAAGTGAAGAGGAAGATGTGTCCAAACTTTTGAATGGTACTGTATATAAAAATATAACAGTGGCCGCTGTAGTGAAGCATCTCACCTGCACTATGGTAACAATATGCTGAAGTGTTGTTCGGCTAAAAGTACTCCAGGTGCTGGAGCTCTTTGCTTTATATAACATAATGTAGTTTGTAACCTGATAAATACACAGCTTAACAGCTCACAAAGTAATTGTTCCCTGCAGACCCAGAGTGTGTGTAATGTGGTGACTGGGGTCGGGTTACCTTTCCTTGCCAAGAACATGCCAAGCAGACCAGCCATGGTGATAGTCCCAAATCTGGGTAGGAAACCTGGGGGAGGGTCTTTCAAGTAATAGAACACATCTAGAAAAGAGGTCACACAGGAGGACAGTTAACATGCTGACAAATACTCCACTGGCTTTTTCAATTTTGAACTGATATCTGATGCTATTTGTTCATGTGGGGCCTTTGTTTACTACACTAGGGGGAGTCACACAAATAATAATACACATAGTGATATTATGTGCAGCAGTATCACTAACAGTAGTAGTGATATTTAGTAGCAGGGATGGTAAGAAGATTACATAAGGCCAGTAACACCAAGAAAAGGCAGCATTAGAAATATTACCATCATAGCTCCTCCATTATTCAGCCTTCAGTAGCTTTTTAAGGAGGGAAAAAGTTTTAAGGTTCACAGAGGGAGAATATAAGTTATATATGACACCTTGAGGTGCCTACTGTTAACTCACCCTCTCCAGCATGGTATAGATTTACACTTCCCCTTTTCACAGAGACACAGGCGCCCTACAGGGAACACAGGACAAACCTGAAACCACTAAAAACAAACCATCAAGAACACGACAATCTAGATAATGGTGGAACGGATGCATCTGAGTTAGTATGAGGTGTTTTTTTTTTGTTGTTTTTTTTAATTCCTTTCTTCTTGTATCAAACTGTCAAATCTCTTCGCAGCAAACAATACAGCTGCAGCGTTAACTGCTTGAACGCCATTTCCTGTCTGACTCCTGAACTTTGCTGTTTGCAAAATCATACCTACATAGAGAACATGCTGCACAGGGGATTGTGCTCTGTAACCACAAGCAAGAGGAATGAAAAAAAAAAAATCAGGGTTGGAAAATGAACACTGCAGGTGTGAGATAAGACCTCCTCAATGTGTTTAAGCTGCTGTTCCATTAATGTAACACTTGCTTTGCTATTTATACTTCAAGTGTTAGAGCGGATGTGAAAGTATGATGTAATCCTGCAGCAAGCAGAGTTTGTGACGTTTGACTATACAGATATACATTTTAATATACAGATGTAGATTCACTTGATAATTTAATTACCTTTACAGCCTGGACATATGGTAGTATGCTCTCTCTCGCTGCAGTTAAGCCACTCTCAATAGCACCAGGCTTATCTGGCACAAAGTGAACCTGAGTAGATGGTGGCAGCGGGTTGTAGATGTTCAGCTGGAGAAAGAGGCAAAGTCAGCATGTTATTCTCACGTGCACCAGTCAAGTGGATGCTGAGGAGTTGTCTCCTGTCATACTGGAGTGACTGGGAAAGGCGTACCTTTTCTCGAGTTATCAGCCCATCAGTGGACACTTCCCTCACGGTGTACACCCGGATGGAGGCTATGCCCAACACCGTCGGGACGGCCACCATCACCACCTAGCAACCAATAAAAGTTACTTTAGTATCTGTCAGCCTGAAGCAACGACATTAACTACTGACACTTCTCGCAGATTATTCATGCGGGCCACTGATGGTAGAAGAATTAGATTTTGTTTAGTTTGCACGTATGCAAAAGATGCAGAATGATGATGATGCAGAGTGATGCATACGAAACAAGAGGAAAACGTGACGGAGAGGTGCAGAAAACCCACAGTGTAAACCTTAATCGATTAGAAGAAGATAAAAAAACATTACAAGGAGGGAAAGTGAGAAAACAACTACAAGATAAGATTGCACACATTTGGATGCTTTACAGGAGTAAAAGTAGCAAGACTACAATACTCAGTCCTCTACAATACTATAGTAAAAAACCTATAGAGCACAAATATGACATGAAACATGAAAAGTAAAAGTTCACATTATGTAGAAGTGCCAGTTTTCTCAATGTTTAAGTTACACTGTAACATATGTATATATTATTATTATTATTATTATTATTATTAGATTTTTTGGTACACATTGACCTGTAAGTATCATTTTAATATTGGGAGCTTCCTTTAGCTGCTTACAGTGCGTCACAGTTTATCTGTGTTTTAATGCAAAAGCTATGTTATCTATAGCTGTTAGATAATGTAGGGGAGACAAAAGTACTAGTGCCTCAAACCGTACTTTCATACACCGCTAGAATAAATATTTTAGCTATTTTACATCGTTGATAGAGACATATTTAGCAGAATTGGCCAGTTTTAATAGTGAACAGCCAGTATTACAGCAGGGTTACTGTATATTGTTGATAACTTTAACGTTAACGCTGACGTTACCTTCACTCTATGTGTTCATGTGGCTGCGAAATGTGCTCAAACTGTCTAGTGACAGCTAACAAAGCCAGTACTGACGAATTTCGACATTTAGTAGCTTTTAGACATGTTTAGGAGACAATTATTGGAGGGACCACTGCTCAAACTGCTGTCAACTAACGCAACAAAACATTGTGTACTGTAACTGTTAGTTAGCGTTAGCATCGATTCATTCAGCCAGGCTAACGTTAGTACGGTAGCTTAGATAGCTTTTCATGCCGTCAGTTCATGTTTGCATCAACGGCTCCTGGATAACAAACGTTAACACACCACCAATGCATTTCTTGAAAATATTAATTTGAAAACACAAAAACTTTGCCGAAGAGAAAATGTCAAGCATTCACCTTGGCCGCCATGACAGCGCTCCTCCTTCTTCTTTAGGCTGCGGTGAGCGGCTTGGACTGGTCCAAACACGGTCAGCTACTGCCATCCAATGGGATGAACTGGTACTGCAGTGTGGGGCCAATATTCGGCAGGTATACAGCAGTGCACAAATGCTGGATGGTCACACAGGTTTATCAAGCTCCTGTCATGTAAGATGATGTAATTGAAATGGCTGGAAATGTGTACTGTTTGGAGTACTAGAAGATAAGTTTAAATTGACTTACTAGCTATATATATTTATTTATTTTATTTATTGGCTACATTTCATATTCACAAAAGCATGTTTACAGGTAAAAAGCCAAACTTGTTTTTACTGAAGAGGTCAATCAGTTTAGTGATTCTTCTAAGCCAAAGGCTGTAAATGTCTGTTGGTTTTTTTTGTTTACAATCTTTATAAGAACCAGAACTTCCCCTAGCTCTTCTCTTTTATTTATTTTTTAATTTTCTTCTCTAAACCACAAGGTGAATATTTTGATATTCTGTATTTGATCACTTTCAAGTCAAGTCAACTTTTATTTGGTTAGCCCAATCTCACACATCACAAATTTGCCTCAGGGGAGCATCACAATTTCCTTTTCCGCAAAAAGGAAACTGTAACTGTAACTGTTCATGATAATAAAGAAGAAGGGGAAAAATTTAACTGAAATGGTAAAAAAAAAAACCCCACCCACTCATTTTCATTATTATTATGACATAAACTACCTTTGAAAGTTATTAATTGTAGCTGTAATTCCACATGAAAGCCAGTTGTCTTTTAACTGGAGGCTTATGAACACTGAGCAGTTAAGAGCTCTGTGTGCTCAAAGACATTTTTGACATACACATTAATTATTGCCTGAATAGAATATATTACGTGACCTCTTTGCTATAGGATGACCTCGGTTTGAAACTTCATCTCTGCCCTGGAAACAGCCACACATAATACATGTAATTAGAAATGCAGATTTAATTAAGGTGATATGTTATCCTCAGTTAAATGTGAAATGTATCATTATTATTGAGATAATGGAATTTCAACCAGGAATTACATCCAATAATGTGGAACCTTTCTTACATAATTATAGTTCTTCTGTGACTGTGAATGAACACTACAACTATGATAATGTCACAGGCAGATGCAATTTAAGTATAGAGGAATTTCATAAATGACAGCCTTTGCATGGAAAATAAACTGAATAATCTAAAAAGTTAATCTTAACTGTTCTCAAGTAACATTATCAGTTATTGTATCTATATCCACTTATAATGCTGTTTCAATAAATCCAAGAAAAGGTACAAATGAACAAACCATAGCTCATAGTGCAGAGGATTCAGTTTATTGAAGTCAAAGTTTAACAACTTAAGTTTACAATCTGTATTTTTTGTAATATATATTCATATATATGAAACCAAAAAAGGCTACTTTAGGAAGAATAAATGTAATTTTCTTTCTTTTTTAATATCATCTTTAGTCAGTTTAATGTACAGAATAACAGTAAGCTAATATTATCCTTGAAAAAGAGCAATATGTTCCTTTTTTAATGTCGCAGTGCAACTTACATCTTACACACCTGTGCAATGTACCATGAGGTGTACACCCCTGAAAGAACACACAGTGGAATCTCCCTTTTCGGCCTGTTTCTGCAGGTCTACACACACAAAGATCCGGGAGGGATAACACAGTCTGTGCCTACGAATTGGAACTCCGTTAAATCTACAGTTATGTCACCTGTTTGGAGGAGCAGCGGTTGGAAAAAGAAGACCAACACTACAGATGAGAAACGGAGCGAGGTCCGTAGACTAGAACTGTATTGTAACTCTTCTACAGCTGTGTGTGTGTAGGAATGCCAGTATAGCCAGTCTATCGTTGCCCAAAGAGAGGGTTGGGAGGCACAGGGAAAGTGCTTGCATCATTTAGTTTCTTTGTGGTATTCTCAAATTAACCAATCGAAAAACATGAACGATATATCTCTGGGGTGTGTTTCATATTTCACTACAGTGTGACATGATGAAAAACCTGAACCTACACTCAAAGAACTACAGTAAAATATGAAGAATAAGTACAGATAGTGCTGGATGCGGCAGGTGCTACGCATGTCTCTCAGAGTCTTTGACGCTGGGGGGCACCATTGAGTCCTTGGCCTGATGTTGCAGATGAAATGATTCATCCGAGTTTCACAGACATTACAGACCGTTTAGTGTGGAGGTCTATGACTGCCTGAAATCAACCGGATGCTTGAAGGGAATGTCAAAATAGCCTTTGTTTTAAAAGTAACTACGCTTTTTGTCTCTCAGGTGAGACTCCTGAAGCCTTTGGACACGTGTCAGTCTCTCCATGTAAACCAAAACATTAAATTGAAACCTCCTGATAGGACGCTAAAGGAGGATCTGCATTAGATCAAATACTGAGTAGCAAATATGCCTCTCTCAGTCATTGTACAGTTTGTGTCTTCAAACACTATCTAATGAAAAAAAAACAAAAAACTTCAAATCTATGAACATGTAAGTAAAAATTCATTCTTCAACAGTGCTGTTGCATGTACCATGCGCTACAAGTCTAATTATCTTGCAATCATGAGAGGAAGAGAAAAGAAGAAGAAAAAAAAAGAACACAAATGATCCACAATATTTTACCCTGTCCAATCAAATCAGTCCCAGGCCTTTTCTCATGTAACACATCACCAGGAGAATGTCTAAGAGTCAGCCATGATGTAAACCAGTAAAAACTGTCGGTCAAGTCGATGGTGGTTGTTGTTTGCCTCCTAGTTGTTCAGATGCTAAACACCCTGCATCTACAGAGTGAAGAGGGGGACACTGCAAAACCTTGGCATAGAATACATCATACTTTACATTATATCTATGACACAAAACGTAAATAGATTTATATATTCTTCTATGTTTAAATATATTTGTAGACTGTACACAAATCTTTAGAAAATGAGACGGCAAATGCTTTTACCTGATATTTTGAACAGCAATGGTAAAGAGGCCGATGAGACATAGACCCTGTGATGCAGCCAATGAGATATAGAGATATAGAAAGTGCATTCTTTGTAGTGAGTGACTCCTTTGAAAAGAACTCTCTAGTTCTTGCATTCGCTGTTTAAGAAAAGAAAAGAAAAGAGAGGAAAAAAAAATATTGTTTTGCACCCACGCAAATACATACTCTCTGTCTTCCCTCCGCTACCTCTAGAAGCATATCACAGTGGTAGTGGAACGCAAACATTTACATCAGTATACACAGCAGTATACACATATACACAAGTCTTTGACGACTAGAGAGAGAGAAGAAAACAAAGGAAATTTAAGAAAAGAGAAGGAGGAGATGGAGAGAAACACAGACAGAGAGATAGAGAAAAGAAAGAGAGGGAGAAAGAGAGAGAGAGAGAGAGAGAAACTGAATGGTAGAATTGCACTCTATCAGAGGAGCCTCCTTCTGCAGATAAAATTGTGTGGTTTTTTTTTTTGAACAGTTCACAGTTTGAAATAGTGTGCATCTTAAGCCAGCACGATTGGTTTCTCAATGCTTGTGACGGTCGTTTTCATTGGTTCCCGGAGAAACGGCTAAAACAGATAAACCAGCATTGATGGCTACCTTTCACAGTCTTATATTTAAGTCACTGCCCTCACTTTCCCCACACTGTCCCGTCAGATCAGCCTGGAATTAACAGTGAGGTCCCTGTAAATCAATGAGATATGCAGTGAGAGAAAAAAGAGAACGAGAGAAAGGGGGAGAACTGGTGGCTCTGGGTGCAAAGTTCATCAGTACAAAAGTACAGTGCTGTGGTGAAAAGGATTCTCCTCTGTATTGCTGCTACATAGCTCCCCCTGCCCCCTAAAATCAACCGGAAAAAATAGCAAAACCAAGAGGATACAAAGAAACAAACATGTTAAAAAGTCTCCTTTTTTTTCCCATTTTGCTCGACAAGCGTGTGGAGTTTATGCTTAGTTCCATAGACAAAGGAAGATTAATGCTTTCTGTTCAGGCATGCAATAGGCACCCTGTGGGGTCCTCAGGATTATCAAAAGTTCATACACGCAGGTCTCAGACTGTTCCCTCTATGATATTTACACATTGTACAATGTGTGTTCCTGTGTGTGTGCGCGCGTGTGTGTGACTGCGTGCTCAGATTTGTGATCAGGAGAAAGGGTTTTCGATGTAAAGCTGTGTGTTGGTGTGTGTGCGTGTGTGTGCGTGTAAGTGCGCATGTATGCAAGTCCAGTCTTTTGCTTCCCTTCTCTTCCTCACACGTGTGTCTCAATGAAGGAATGTGTGTGGGTCATGAGAGGCGCGGCCAGTGGGGAGAGGTCGTCCTGGCCGTTGGTGCCGGGGCTGAGCTGGCAGATGTCTGAGTAGAGCTCGCTGTGCCACTGCTTCCACTCTCTGAAGGTCTGGGAGCACAGGCCAGGTTCCTCCAGGAGGGCACAGATTACTGACAGCTCTGACTCTTTGGCCTGGTGGAGCAAAGAGACATCATGGGATCACTACATTGAATCTTCACAAATATTTTTCTTCTAAAAATCCCCAATTTTCTGCTGTGTTGGAGACAGAATCCTCTGTTTGCGCTACCTTCAAGGTGCTGCGGAGGGCTCGGACCCGGTGCAGCCTGTCGTTGAGCAGGGGGTCCCTGGCTCTCTGAGTGAAACAACGTCGAAGCTCCTGCCTGCTACAGGGTTTTGGGTCTCCTAGGGCCGTCACGTTGGCTTGCTCCAGAGCCCGATACAGCTGCTCTAGCCCGTCCAACGTCTCCGGCTCACGGCCTTCCGACACTCTCCGCTCCCTTCCCTCCGACACCCTCCTCTCTCTGCTCTCAACTCTCAACTCCCGCAGGTCTGACAGCCGGAGAAGAAGCAGTAAGTCAGTCACTGCTAGCATGACACAACGAGGTTCATTTGAATGTAAAGATGTGTTTAATACTGACAAAACAAAAAATATTGCCTGACGATATCGCTTGGTATCTCCTCCTGCTCAATGGTATCTTGCAAAAGTGTTATTTTCAGATAGCAAATTAAAACATTTTCTCTTGTCCTGACACATTCAGCCTCATATGCACAGATTAGTTCTTAAGTGTCCTGTAAAAGTGCTTTAGAAGAACTTTTTTGGGATTCCATCACCATTGCTAACATTACTACATTAAAATGTTATCTTTTGAGTGATGATTCAGGCCCCCCACTGTTAAATGTGTGCAGGTAAAAGGTTTGTTGATTCCAGCGTGGAGCTCAATTGTTCAAATACATTTAGCAAGCCCCCCCCCCCCCCCCCAAAAAAAAAAAAACATACAATATGTGCATTCAAACTCAAATGGATCTAAGAGCTAGATGTCATTTGGAATTTTTACCTTTTCCTTGTGAAAAAAGCAAAACTTCCAAAAAATAAAGACAATTTTTGAAGTTTATATTTTATTCTTGATCTTGGAAACAGCAGTTGAATCTTACCACAAAGCCCATTCAGTAGCTGTTCTGGAGCTTTCGATTATATCGCATGATCGTCATCAGCAGTTTTCTCAGTCATAGTGAAATTGCAAATTTCTAGGTTTATATCTATATTCTTGGGTGCTAGAATATCTTTGTATGATTTACGGTAAAAGAAAAACTAATACTGGCTCTTTATGCAGCCCCTCAGTTCAGCCTCTGTCTGAAACAGATTGTTTTAGCTCCTGTCTCTTTACGGCCTCTCCCAATGAGCCCACTCTGTTCTGATTGGCCAGCTCCAAGAAGCTGTCCCTCACCAGACAATAACAATAACAGAAGGATTTCACTACTTTTTCTCGTTCTTTACTCAAAATGAAAACTTATAAAATACATTTGTACATGTTCGAACACAAATCCGATCCGAAATATATGCAACAAAGGCTACCAAGAGATGGCCATTTGTGGGCATGCACAAACAATCTGATGTCATCACTAGGAGGGAGTAGAGGGAACAGTTTTGGACCTTTGGCCATGTTTAACATAGACATCCAACATCATGACAGTATATTAAAAAACCAATCAAACAAACGCAGGAAATCAGAAAAATATTTCATGTCCCCTTTAAGGACTTCCTGCCCATGTTGCCTTTAGATTCATCACACTACCCTCATGTTGGGAACTGCCGCTCTAAATGACATAATTTCAACCAAAATGCATTTTTGACAGAGTTATGGGGCCCTATTTTGACGATCTAAAGCGCAGAGTCTAAAGCGCATAGCGCAATTGCATTTAGGGTGTGTCCAAACTCACTTTTGCTATTTTGATGGCGGAAAAATGGTCGATGCGCCAGGCGCATGGGTAAAAGGGGTTGTACTTAGTCTCCTCATTAATCATGGGTGTGTTTTCAGCATAACATGCAATAAACCAATCACATTGTCATCTCCTATTCCCTTTAAGAGCCAGGTGCGCTTGTTCTTAGACGGATTGCTATTATGACGGCGCATTTGCCAAAAGGGAGCACTTCTCTGCTCGTGCCCAACGGGAAAGCGCACGATCCATAACGCACACACTGGCCCCTGCTGCCCCGAGACCCTCCTGTGGTCCACAGACCACCAGTTTAAGATCCTGTTCATTCATTTGCTGCAATTTTATCCTCGTTTGGTTTTTGAAAAATCGTTTTGTTCAGTCATGGAGTAACAGGTCAAATCAACGGCGTTTTAATTGCTGAACGTGTGGAAACCTGATCACTGTAATCTCAAAAATGTTGAAGAGTGTGTATAAGAATATAGAATCAGTGCAGATTTATTCCCTTCGTTAGTTTAATAATTGTTTTCACCTCATTTATTTCTTCATGTGTTCCTCATGTCATCATGTATTGATGAAGCAGGAAAGCTGATCTGTGTCTGATCAGCTGTTGTCCGTCTGTTTAAATACCTATGTGTCACAATTTGGTCAAATAATTAAACAAATTAATCCATAATTACTGCGATTAGTTAATTCTGATAAATATTATGACTGACATGTAATTTCTTTAATTATATTAATATACACAATAATAATCTTTCACATTATAACACTTTTATTTGTTACCTTTTGCGTATGTGCGCTGCTGCACGTCCTGTGTGTGTAACAGGCAGAGTGTGTGTTGTGCACCCGCCTGTGTAGTTGCATATTACGTAATGCGCCCTTAAAATAACAATGTGACATTGCGCCATTGACTTTAGACCAGGTTTTTGTTGGTCAAAAGCGCAATTGCTCTCTGCTTCCTCAAGATAGCAATGCGCCAACAATGCGCCTGGCCACACCTTACTTTTAAATCAACACGCCCATAGACGCACTGATGGGCGCAAGTTCCATTGCTATTTTAACAACGTGGGCGCTGGGTGTGAAAATGACAAATGCGCCTGTCTTAAAATAGCAATGCAACTTGCGCTGCCCCGGGCGTAAGATAGAGCCCATGCTGTTTGTATCTTCCACCACAATATCCTGTATACCACCTACTCTGGTCAACTTCTCACCCTCGAATCTTGTTGATGCAGTTCATACTGTATGCTCTCAGATGATGTCTTTTTTAAAGAAATCACACTGGATAGCATAATGTTTTTGACTTATTTGTTACTTAAAGGACTAGTGTGTAGGATTTAGTTGCATCAAGCAGTGAGGTAGGAGATTGCAACCAACTGAATACATGTAGGAGAACATACACAAAAAATGTGAAAGGCCCTCTCTAGAGCCAGTGTTTAGTTTGTCCATTCTGGGCTACTGTAGAAACATGGCAGTGCAACACAGCAGCCTCAGTGAAAGAGGACCACTCCGAAAAAACAATACTTATTTTCAGGTGATTATTCACTAATGAAAACATACTTGAACATGACATTCCATTTTTGCCAAGTCTGTTCTGCTAGATGCGCTAAATTCTACACACTGCACCTTTAATAGTCAATTCCCTGAAGACAAGAGAGACTTTTTTTTTATGCCTGCCTCTGATAGTATCTGCTTCATTTCTTGACTGTGTGTAATTTTCTTACCCTCCTCACCCTCGAGCATATCTGCAGCCTGCCCCTCCGCCTCCTCGTCTTCGCTCCTCTCTTCCATATGAGCAGAGGTGTGTAACAGCTTTCCTGGCATCGGGTCCCTGTTCCTGGGCAGACTCTGGCTGCGTTGCTTGTGGGAGCGCCGGTGTGTGTGACTATGTGTGTGCGGGCCCCGCTCCAGAGGGAAGGGCCCGTCCCGATCCCTGTCCCTCTCTGCGGCGTGGTGTCTCCGTACTGGCAGCGTGGCCTGTCTGCGTCTCTCAGGGGACATGCCCTGTCTGCCCAGCCCTCCGTATAGCCCCATCTCTCCGGCCATACTCCCCATCAGGCCACCGTAATCACTTTCCCCCGGCGCTGTCTGGAGGAAGTGAAGCCCCGCGCTGGTCAGAGGGGTCTCAATGAGGTCCTGCCAGGAGCGCCGCTCACGATGGGAAGAGCGGCAACCGGAAGAGTGGGTACTGGTGCTGCCTGTGCCTGTGCCCATGCCCATGCTGTCTCCACGCTGGTCTTCTGCTGAGGAGTGGGAGTGTGTGGACTCACTGGAGAAATGTCGGCCGTGCTTTGGCTCCGGGAAGGGGCTAGAAGAATTGACCTGTGGAGGGAGAGGGGAGGTGGAAGAGACCATCTGTGGAGGGATGGGGGAAGTGGAGGCACTCATTGGTGGAGGGAGTGGGGACGGTGTGGAGCGCATGAGGCTCATGGAGCTAACTGAGCGGGGCAACTGGTCATAACTGTGGAGGAAGTTGGCCTGAAGGGGCCAAGGGTAAGTGAGGGCGGACAGGGGTTATTTAGTATGGAGAGGAGTGAGCAGGGATAGATAAAAGTTGACAGAAAGGTGGGTGAGAATGTGAACACAGGTACAAGGAAAATGTGAGACGCAAAACAAGCAGGGTATAAAGAGAGGGAGGAGGTGCGCAAGGAAGAAGAGACAGAAAGAAGAAGACAGAAGGACAGGAAAGTATAAAAATGTAAAGAGGCCAAAAGATGACAGCAAAAAAGCAATGAGATGGCAGATGAGTAACTCCAGGAATGACTGGCATGACTGTTGAATGTCTAAGCTGGGAAAAATGTTACCAATACCACTGGACCTGAATGTACATGTCTGAACATCCTTAAAGTAACATCATATATCAATGTTACATGACTTTGTCTTTCAGAGGAGAATGTGGATTGGTATTTGTCTCCACCTAGAGGTCAGATTGTGAACACGCGCTGGCAGCAGAACACAGAGAAGTGATGGTCTTGGCTGCTTACCGAACCAGATAGTCTCACACTCTGATGTTTTATTAATGCTGAGAGCTCTGGTCTATGCAGCTCTGAAAACTGTGGGGCTTTTAGGAATAAAATATTCTATCAGTATGAAACACTGCAAAGAAAATGTTGAGCGTGTGTTGTCTGTACTCACTGATGGTGTGCGGTGATACGTATCGCAGAGGGATGAGGGTCCCTCCTGTTTGAGAGTCATCGAGCCGTCGACCTCGTCTTGATCACTCTCGCTCCAGTAGTCTGATGTCAAGATAAAACCAGACACACACAAATGTTAGCGATTCATTAACGAAAAAAAAAGAAAGAAGAGAGAGTAATTTCCAAGCCGAGCCAATTCATCTCACCTTCATCGGGGCGTGGCACTTTGTCATCTGGTGTGTAGCCAATAGCGGCCAAACCGAGCCGATTCATCCACCTATTGGACACAAGGGGGAAAAAAAAGAGAACGCAAAGGTGAAGGATGAGAAGTAAGAAGAGGGAAGGCATCAGGGGATAGATAAGAAAAGCAGAGAGGTGGAGAGAGAAGGATGGGTTATACTTGGTAAAGAGTAGGTGATGAATAAAAAAACTTTCCTTCTAAATAATTCAAGTGGTGTCTCTTAACAGTTATCTGTCTAACTGACTCCATCCCCCTGATGAGGAGACAAAAGCAGCGGCATAATTAGAGAGATGGATGCGGAAAGAAAGAACTGACAATCTTCAGAGGCTGAGATGGCATTCTTTCTCTACATCCATCCACACTTCCTGTCCTCCTCCAAATCCCTCTGTCTGTCTCCATTGCAGTTTTGGGCTTGTCCCACGTCTCTCAGCAGACGTCTAATAATAAGGTCGTTACTAAGAATAGAAGCCCAGTCTGTATATGAGGAACGTGAAACTTATCACACTAGGAAGTGCATCTTACAGGACAACAACTTCCACATGTGGATTACAACGTTTTCTACATTTTCTTATTTTTTTTACTAATCCCATAACAGATGTACTGCCTGTGTAGCCAAAGCCTCTGTGCCGACCACCTCCATTGTTGTCCAAAAACTACAAAAAAACACATCAATTATCCACATGTTTGCACTGTGCGACATGTTCTTTCATTACAGTGAACATGGGTGCTGTAGTTTATGTTCAGTCCATTGCACATTCACTGTCTTCCGACCATAATTGCTCACTAAACCTGGATGTCCCGACTCCAGCTAGCGGTTGCCAAAGCTTCATGGGGGAGGTGAATATATAAAATCATTTAATATAGTTCTGTGAAGAAAGCTAAACTAAATTTACTGGTTATTTTAAAAATGAATATCTATCTATATATCTATTTATTTAGGAATGTAACATAAGGATACAGTGTCGACATGAGCACTTCACTCTCTGCTATGCTAGTCAAATTGACAGTGTTCTCACCAAATATGTATTAATCCACAACTGAAAATAGTTCCCAAGAAGTTAAGTGCTTACTCCTGTTTGAGTAACATTTTGTTAAATCTACAGTGACCAGCTGTTTTAGAAAAATGAAGAAGCCTTTTTTATATGTGTGAGCTGTTTTTAAGGTTTTAGTTTTCCTCAAGAACCAAGGGGCTTAAGGCTACCACAGGAAAGTCAGACAGTAAGAGACACACTAAGCATGCATTCAGTGCAACTACGTTTCAGGTGCCGGTGAGACATGAAATAAGATCCACAAAGTCCAGTTTGTGAAACAGATTCATGAATTTGACAGCTCATCAGACATAAACGCGTTTTCTCACCCAGGCCAACAATAATAAAGAATAATTGAATAAAGAAAACAAGAGAAAACACATGTTGGTTTTCATCTTCTCATGAGAATAACGTCTGCCTTCTCCTTGTCAGTTTACAGTAAACGTCAGTTTTATCATTTATGTCCTTGACTTCAACCTTCGACGTGTCTTCTGACGATCTGTTTGTCTGTAGAAGCCTTTCTGTGCTCTTACTCTTCTGTATATGAATCTCTCCAGCAGCCTGGAGAATCCACATGCAAACACGGCAAGTATTTTCAATCTATTCACACATACGCATAAATGCACAAGAAAATATGTGCAACTGCGCTTTAACACATGCACCTCCAAACACGGTATGGAAGTCAAATATAGCTGGTTAATTATTCTCCCCCAATTATCTCCCCAAGTCATTGAGGAGAAGTGTGGATAATTAGAGCTCATCAGATAGCACTCCTGCAAGTATCGCTACGGTATCTCTCTCACACAAGCACACACGTGATGCGCGCACACACACGTACACACACACACATATGCAGTTCTACATTTAACAACAGAGGGCCAGGTTCATGCCTTATTCATGGACAGTGTTGTGTTGGTGGACCGTTGCATGGTGTAAACTTGGTTTACTTAGTTAAAATATTCATGAAAGAACACGTGACGTCCCCTGCATCTGACTTTTCCACATTAAGACACAAACACACTCAAGAGACTCACACAGACACGTATATATACACCAACACACACACACTCACCTATTCATTTCCTCAAGACAATCTGTGGCGAAGAAGAAGCTCTTGATTTTAGGATGACAGGCTTTGAAGGCACTGCAGTCAGTCAGAGAGAAGAAGACTGATTAGCGGTTTTCTGTATGCGCAGTAGGTTTGTGTGCGTTCATGTTGTGTGGGTTACAGCAAATGTGCTTGATTAATAATTTCGGCGACATGTGAGGGACACTCACAATTTCCGTCTGCACTCTATGGCTCGGTCTATTCTGAACTCAGGGAGGCTGATGAAGCCCTCAGCTTTCTCATCCTGCAGGCAGAGACAGATGGAGAGTGGTGGTACATCGTCAACACAGAGAACAAAATGTCACGCGCACTGATATACCAATTTTATTTGAGATGGTAGTATTCCAGTCAAGAGTATGAGAGCAACATATGTTGTTTACATTGGCCAGGACTCCTTTCTCCACTTAACATAAGAAAGACAGATGAGACTGACTGCATTAGCTGGGAGAGTGAGTTCTAGAAACAGATTTGCAGTCAATGTCACAGTCATGGTAAGTTGTATTTTTCATCACGATTTAGGAAATATGCTAATAATACATGTCTTACAATGAGCTTTGTGTTTGCATGAGGTCAAAATGCCTTGAATGCATTTATCAGATCAACTGGTAAGAATGCTGGAAGATATCCCCCAACTGTCAGTGTTTGTTTTTGTCATTTTCTCATAATAATGTTATGTAAGGGTTATTGCATTTTCGTAATATTTCATAGTATGTTGGTTGTAGATCAATTTTTCTTTTTCTTTTTTTGCATTTTGCCTTTATTCTGTAATTAACTGACTGACAGTTAGCATGGGGAGAGAATAAAAGGGATCAATCCTCATAATGAAAGTCAATAACATATTTCACTAGACATTTAAATGCCCTGATCTTTCAAACTTCCTGCCACCAGTTTATAACGCAGGTTTTCAGTCAAATATTTGAAGTCTCATGCCTAACTCAAGATGACATCATCAGGTTATCTGATATAAAATCGGTGGAGTTTTTTGTTTGAGATAACTTTTTATTTGTTATTGTTTTTATTAGTTTTGGCAATTTGGTTGTTAAAAAAAACTAAACTGAATGGTGATGCAGGGAGAAAGAGTAGTGCCAGATTGGTCTGATGAAAACTAGAGGAGTTCAACTCTGAGGACAGGACATAATGATATGTGAGTAGGATGGCTTACATTCTGGTTGGTGTACCAGTAGAGGCAAGACTCTTTGAGGATGAACCAGTACTTCCTCCATTTCTGTGTGAAGTAGCCTTTAGCATCCTTCTTTTTCCACAGCCAACCCTCACAGTCACCGTGACCCAGGTCCTTACAGGAGATTCTCCTTCGACTGGCACTAGTGAGGGAACCTGCGGTGAGAGGAGAGAACCATGTCAACTACAAAGGTGAATTACTACAAAGGTGATTTCTATAGCATTTGGAACTGGATTATGCAAAATAAAAATAAGAATAAGTGTGGTCATGTGTACAGTATGTCAGTGGTCCAAATGTCTGGATTCACTGTCTCACATAGTTTGAGCTGAGCTCTGTCTCTCTATCAAATCAGAAGGAAATCTGAACGTTCAAATCCCCACAAACTAAAGGATTTTTTGCACATCTGCAAATCTGAAAAATATTCCCAGCATTTCATCAGTGACAGAAAAAGGTAAACAATCATCCATGACAAGGAAAATGAGGGAAAATACACAGATGGCAGGTGTTGGCAAGTAAATCTGTAAATGTAAATTTCCTGTTTTGCAAGTGCAGTGTGCGCAATAACACTGCACTGCTTTGTTTTCAACCCAAGCATTGCACATCTGAACTTTTCACATACAGTACATAGGCAGTGTGTGATTTCGATTCTGCCTCAACTCTCCTGTTACCATTCCATCCTCATACAGTCACACACCACAATCAACACACCAGTCACAGCACCTGCAGTCTGTCAGGGACGGATTGAAGTCAAGACATTTAGAGTAAAGGGTTTACGCTACTCTTCTACCTTGTGCTAACATGTTACACAGTAGTGCTGTGAGGATTCTACATCAGAGGATACAAAGAGAGAATGTGTGTGTACCTTTACTTCTCTTTTTGGTTTTCGTTCTTAGAGAGGTGTAATGGAACGACTGGAGAGGAGAGAGAGAGAGAAAGAGAGAAAAGAAAGATGTTAGCTCATAAAAATAAAGTTATGAAAAAGACATGTTCAGGCAAACCGTCTGAGTTGATGTTAATGCATTTCTTCTCTAGCATAATCTGGCCCTTACAGGCACAGGGGGATCACAATATTGAAGCTGCAACTGCCAGGAAGTGCCCTACAACCTGCAATAGAGACCGGAAAGCTGTCTACCACAGAAACTAAACCACACTCATATTAGGATGTGGTGAATTACATCAACTTGGGTACAACTTTCAGAAAATCTGAAATGCATCGAAAAGTAGATGTTCAGTACTTATTTTATAAATTTCAATTTTCCAAAGACTGTATTTAGAGGCAATGTTCATGAAATTAACCCACTGTGGTCTGATTATATGTTGATTGCATGTAAAAGAATTTGAATTTCTGTGCTGTGGAAATGTATTTTAAAGTGAGCCTGTATAACTTGCACTGGACAATGAATGGCATGACTGGCACAAATAGCCATGTTAAATGCTAAAATGTAGTAGTTTACTGCATACTCTGGCAACAGTAGCACAAGTAAGGAGAGGAAGACTCATATGAGTTTACGCAGTAATGTTTCTTATATAGCAATATCCATTTAATGTTTGGTAGCATTAGCTAAGATCAGCTACCATTAGCTACTGGTCATGCTAGACCAAGTAAGACTGTAGCAGCGAAACACCTATACTGAACTGAACAAGGGTACCTTTAATTTCTTATGAATGTAACTTTTTAATTGTCAGAGAAAGACTTTAAATTTATCTTTCAAACGTTACATGGTCTCACTTTAAAATGAAATTTTATGTTTATGCCAGCATGTTAGCAAGCAGTCGATTGTATTACTGTAAATAACACACTGCAGTGTGGCTTATGTATCCAGTGGAAGTTAGCATGAGTAGGCCTAGTAGCTATTGAGTAGATGTTAATATTAACACTAACATAGCTGAATAAGCCTGTTGGCTATTTATCTAGATAACAAAGACTAATAAATATCTGTTTATAGTTCACTGAGCATACTCATTTTATACTACAACTTGTAGTGCTTTGGAGGAGAGGCTAGGGCTAATGACTAACACAGCTTCCTGTGTCACAGTGACCTAAATATGGAAACCAATTTACCTCACCTGACTTTAATGTTTAATTTAATTATTGCAGTACTGAATGGATCTAATCGCAGGTATCTCTCCTCTTCTTGTCTGGCTGTATGTTTAGCTGTTATTTGGAAACAATCAATCTCTGTGTAACAGCGGATGTGGTTGCTAGGAGATTGTTGATGTAGCTGTCAAGCCTCTGTTGCTTCATTAAAATGGGTTTTGAGTCACAGAATATTGTTTAAAAGGGAAGCAGGTAAATAGTCAGAAATAGTATGCATAGATTGATTTTTTTTTTAAAAAAAGGGAGAAAAAGCCAGCTGACTCACTCTTTGCTCCCCTACCTTCCTCATGGAAGCCGCTCCTGAGCTTCCTGAGCCCGAGTACCTGCAGGAGGACAGACAGGATTGAATGTGACCACCAATGACTCTTACAACTCCTTCCATCAATCCCAAGCATGTGGTCAAACCACAAACAACCACAAACACAAACCCACCTGTCTGTTGTGTCTGCTCGCAGTGTGTCCGCACCTCGCTGATGGACAGAGAAGAGAAAGGACTTCATTAAAGAGCTTCTAAAAACCCTCCACACACACACACACACACACACACACACACACACACACACACACACACACACACACACACACACCTAATTATTGTAATTATCATCTCTGTGCTGTTTTGTGGTTTTTGGCTATGCTGTGTACAGCGTATTTTACATGATGAGTAATGTCTTTAATTTATCTTCTGTTATACATACCGTATGTATGGACATGCATGAACTTACCAGTAACTAAAAATCAATACAGTAAACAAGTTAGTATAAGACTGTATAGCATAAAAGACCATTGAAAATATAACAGAAGCCTTTTTACCTGAAAGGACAGCAGTGATGTCACTTCCTGTGCATGTATTTAATGTTTTTTTCTAGTTTAATTGTTTAATCCATTTAAAGACACGATCATATATTTCATTAAAATTTAATATGTTGAGATGAAAAGCACAAGATAGAATACAGTGGAGGTGATGGGTACTATTTAACAAATATGATTTTGAAATTGCTTTCCCGTTCGTTGGACCTCAGCTGCTACTGTAGATGTATTTGATCAGTTCCATCACCGGCAGACCATTTTTGGCTGATTATGGGCTTGATTTCCTGATGACTATAATTTAATCAGTTGTGGTAGAAGAGGAATTGTTCCCGAGGTCTGGAGCTGGCTTTTGTGAACCATTGCTAGGCCTAAATACAGAATTTCAAAATGGTTGTGTTGTATTTTAACACTTTTAAGTTTAAGGTTTAATTTAGTTTCTATCACTAGTTACAGCACTAACTCTCCCTAAAACCCCAATCTTATTTTAAAACTACTGTACAAACTACATACAGCATGTTCAGTAATGAGCTTTTGAGCTGCTGGTAAGTATATATTTGTTAGTTGTTTTGACCCGCCTCCAGTTTTTATGCTAAACTAGGCTACATCTAAGTACTTAATGCACATATATGAAAATGATATTATTTTTTTCAAAGCAAATAAGTGTATTTTCTTAAAATATTGCACCAAATCTTAAACATTTACAGTAAAAGAACTGTGAAAATATCTTCTGAAAGGCATCTTCACTTTAAAGATGTCCTGATAAAGAAGCCATCTTGTCATAAATGTTTGGAAGAGGAGCCTTTTAGGCATCTGCCCGGTAACCCATTATCTCATTATTTACCTTTATACAACACAAGTCGTTAAAAGTCCTTGTGTGCTACTCTTATGTAGCGCTGTGTGTTGTCATACACTGTATTAACACACGTTTCACGAAATCTTGATGTCCATCTGTAAATCATGTAACATGTTATTTGCCCAAAACGTTGGTGTATTGTTACGCTAATGGAAAGAAACATACAGAGAGGATGAGAGAGAGGAAGCAAGCGGGTCATTAAGGATAGCATATGCTTGTTAGCGTAGGATAGTATACTTCATGTGCCACTGAATAGATATGAGTCACCACCATGAGAAACACACAACTGAGAGGGTTAGAGAGGGCTGGTGTGAGCTAAGCTGTTAGAGCGCTGTGTATATATATGTGTGTGTTTGTGTGTGTGTGTGCGTGTGTGTTTGCGTGCGTCGTGTTTTAAGCACAGTCTGTCAGTCGCGCTTGTAATTGGTCTGGCTGATGCTGAGTCACACACCTACTCACAGGGATAGGTGTGTGTGTGTGTGTGTGTGTGTGTGTGTGTGTGTGCGTGCGTGCGTGCAAGTGTGTATGTGTTTGTCCAGAATAAACTCCTATTTAGAATCAGGCGTGTCTGAGGAGATGGGGATATTAGGATGAGTCGTGAGATGGTTACCGCGCATACAAATGCACTCCTCTGTGCCAGTGTGTGTCTGTGTGGGTGTGCCTGTGCGTGTGTGTGTGTGCGTGAGAGAAAACGCAACAAGAACGTTACAGAGGGGCGTGTTCGAAAGTGTCACTGTCGTTCTCATAATCCGTGAAGCTGGCAGCTATGCTATAACACTGATCATCCTCACTCTCCTTGGTCTCCTCTACTACAACAATGTGTGTGAATGTGTGAAACACGATGACCTATCCTGCAATCACAGACAGTTCCCCTCTATGTGTAAGGACACCGACAGAAAGTGTGAGATGAAGACAGATATGTGAGTGAGTGTAAGACGTCCAGTAACTCTATTCCAGTTTGCTAAAGGAAACAATCAGGATGAAAGTCATGAGGAGGATTTTGGTGCCATTAATTACAAGCAATAAAAACCACCTGAATCTGCCAGCAATAATGAGATTAAGAAAGATAAAAGTTCACAAGGAATTATTTTCAGTTCACTCTTTGATCAGTAAAATGACAACAGTCTGTGAATGAAAACTTTTCATCTGCATGTTTCTTTTTTACTAAAGTCTACAGTAAGATTAAGAATGTTTCAGTTGTTTCCCATTTTTCCTATCTTTGCAATGGCAATAGATGCATCTTGTTGTCTAATCAGTTCAGTGCTTATTTATTGTTGCCACCTGTGTCTGTCAGATATTAAGTGCGTTCAAGAAAGGCTTTGCCTAAAACATCTGTGTGCATTGAGTCATATTTTCTATACAAGTCATAGCATGCAGATACCAAAAATAAAGGTAGATTTAAAGGAAAAGTCTACCCATAAAAACACAGTCCCTCATTATTTTATAGCTTCAATCTGTTCTGTATCTGTATGTTAGATAAGAAGAAGACTTAAGCAAAATGAGTGGCACTTGTGTTGTGTCGCAGTTTGGCTGCAAATATGGTTTAAAATTAGGAGATTTAATTGGCTGTATGGAAAAAAGTTATTCTGAACAGTATTCTGACGGATTAATGCAACAACATCATGAAACCAAAGACAATATCATATATAAAATGTCTCTATTTTTGTTTCTGCTTTTTCCTAAAGACCACAGGACATGTGATTAGTAGATATGTATGCTGTGCCAGACAAAAAAAAACATGAAATTTAATTTCAGTTGGACTTTAAGGCATAATTTAAAACAAGACTGGCGCCTGGAAGAAAATAACTGCTGCTGTATAACTACAGTAAAACTTGCATGCTGATTTTCAGTTATCAATTAAGAGATGCGCAAAACTGTAGATTTTTCATCAATAAGTCAAGCTGTCCACTTATGTATGTGATTTGTTGTTAAACAAATTCATTTTACATCAGTCAGTTTTGTTATTCTGTCTAATTCCATATAGAGTTGATAGAATCATCTTTCAGTTCATCATGGCCCTTACAGGCCTGTGATAGTGTAGCTGAGGCAAGGTTTTTATTATTTTACCTCTCCAGCCCTGATAATGAAGGCTTGATACTTGAGTGATAACAACCATCATGGCAAAACATTAGATACAAAGACAGTAATAACTACATATAACCCAGGAGCAGATGAGTCGCAATGTAATTTTCTTACGCTGTATATACAGTTGATTGATTGATTATTTGTTAACTGCTGTCGGTAAACCAAATTACCGCTGGGGGACTCTTGTATAGAAATCAGCTAGAAACAGATGAAAACCAATATAAGTCGCAAAAAAAATGTGATTTAAAAGACTGTGTACATACAGGCAAAGCATCGGGTGGCTGGTCTAGGCGCAGTGTGGAGGACAGCATGGAAGGGCTGATGGGAAAACTAGGGCTGCTGGGATTGCGGCTCTTGCGCCGAGAGCGTCTAGTGGAATCCCGCCGGCTCTCCCTCCCCGGACCCTCGGGCTCCTCCTCAATCACCAGGATCTTGTCGTCGCTGAGGTAACGCAGCAGGGAGTTGTCTGAATCTGTGGGGAGGAGGGGTGAACGGATGCAACAGTTAGAGGACGGACAGGCTCAACAGAACGTACGACAGAGGGAGGAAAACCAGACGGTGGAGATAGCGTTGTAGAGTCGAGGGAGAACCCCAGAGTAGAAACAGATGAGGATGAATAGACCCTGAATAGATAAAAACCCAACAGAAAGGGATAAATCTGCCTCAAAGCCGTAGTATCTGATAGGGATCTACGACCGGGGACATACAGCAATCTGTTTGCAATGATTACGCTGATTTGGAGGGAACTGCTGCTAAATCCTGTCAGTCACAGAAAGTTTTATTCTGCTTTAGTTCCAGACAGAAAAAGCTTCTCACCTAATTTGTTTATTATCCATATACTTTAATGTGAAAAACTAAAAAGTGACTGAGAGAAAGAGAAGGAGAGAGAAAGGCAGAGCCCAACAGTAGTATTGTGCTTTAATGTTATTCATAGACTTTCTGATGGTAGATTGGAGGATCCTCGGTTGAATACTGATCGAGTCTCACCACAAAACGGTCGAGCTGGTTAGAATTGGTCACATAGAAATACCCTCATTTCCAGAACAGCTGTATAAATGCAATTTCCTTGCATTTATGTTTATTTGTCACTCTGTTAGATACATACCTGGCAGATATGTATCCCTTTACACAACCACACCACCATGGATGAGCTGAAATGTGTTAAGCTGAGTATGGAGGAAAGCAAGGCACCAGTCCAACCCGCTTGTTTTAAGTGTGTGAGGGCCTGTGTTTGCGTGTACGTGTCTTTGTGTGTGCGTGTACCTCGGCTCCCTCTCTTGCCCATGCTGGGTTCCTTGGCCTCGGCCATCCAGTTATATTCGGGAGGCATGGAAACAGGTCTGAGGTCACCTGGAACGACCAATCAGCAATCAGAGAGTCGGCTAGGGGGGGGGTTAGCTATGGGGTGGGTGTTGCGGAGAGACGGTGACCGAGAGACAGCGTGGTTGACAGCTGGACGGGTGGACAGGTGAAAGGGAGAGAAGGTGTGTGCAGGTGAGGGGGAAGGTACAGAAGGCTCTCGAGGGACTGCTGTGACATGCAAGGCAAGGGTCACTTGACCAGATTTCAGGTTGTTTCACAGTTAAGCTAGTAGCATTTCCTTTTTTACTTCATTATTAAGTCTGATAACGTGTTCATGTTCGTTGCTTTCTGTTTGGGAGTGTGGGTTAACTTGCACAGCTTGCAGTAGCGGTCGCTAACAGCAGTGTAATACTTGTCATGTTGATCGAAAAAGAATTCCAATTTACAAGTTATTTCCGTAAGTCAACTCACTACATCCATCCCTGGTGGGTAATTTTTATGTCACTCTATTTCTGGCTCAGACACAAGAAAATGACATCCCCGTTTTGACTTCCAACTACAAAGTTGTCCATGAGCTCAACACCTGAACTATTTGAATGGCTGAAAAATTCAGAGGTCTGGAAGTAAGTGAGGTCCCCCCACAACATGGGTAGCACAGCTAGCATAAAGCTGCTAATTTGAGGAGAAATTATGTGTAAGTATAAGTAGTAATACAGAAATCTAAATAAAAAAAAACCCCTACATTACAAGTTACTTCATGAATGCATATTTTATTTTTACCTTGGCATTACAAGTTACTTCATGAATGCATATTTTATTTTTACCTTGGCATTCCATACATATTGTGCAGTTTTAATGTAATTTCATTTTTCATCATTTTCTTTAAGTTTCCAGCTGCCTTGACATCTATCCAGTTTTACTACAACTACATTAAAATGTACATAAAATCTGAGGACCTAGCTGTGGTTTTCAAAATCTGACTAAATATAAGTTATGTTAGCATGAATATTCATGAGGTGTGAAATGTTCTGCAGCGAGGTTGGTTAGCTAGCAGTCTATATTTAGCCTCTGTTTCTCTAATAATCATCTTTTTCTTTCTTAAAATTTGAAGATTTTTTGTTATTGATTATCACATTTGAATCATTTTTCAAAACTAACCAGAACTATTAGAATAGCAGCTGCCTGATTTTCCCTGCTGGTTATCCAGTCTTTTTGAAAAGTAAGTTATTGATGCTGCTGTCATTCACGGGATCCTCACCTTTCACGTATAGCGACCCCTTCAGAGTCCCATGAAGTTACAGGATGTCTTAATTGTCTGGGAAGAGGAGGGGGGGGGGCATATGTGGTGGGGCAGACAGGGAGCTGGAGACACTGTTTTTGGACTGACACTTCGGCATGTGATCAGTGTTTTTTTAGGACGTGTGTACCCAAGATAAAAGACACAAAGAAGCAGAGCCATGAAGCGAGTGATGAACACATAAGGAGGAGTTCTGAGGAAAAGGTGAAAATAAAAAGGTGAGTAAACTGGTGTGAGAGAGAGAACATGCTGTTCTACTACACAAGCACAAGTCCGGAGCCATTCCCGCTCCAATTCATAAATCGCAGTCTCCGTCTTACCATGGGTGGGGGTCTTGTCCCGCCGGCGAACCCCCGTATTCCGGCCCCTGTCATAGTCAGGCCCTGGGGGTCCGTCTCCCTCCAGCAGAGAGAAGTACTGACCGCTGTCCTGGTCCAGGTAGTAGCTGACCGCCTCTGAACCTTTAGAGCCAGACTGGGAGCTCACGCTGTACCGGCTGATGTCGTCGCATGACATCAAACCCAGCTCCTCCCTGGAGACGGAGAGCAGCAGAGATGTCATCAGCATCACGATCAGTGTCATCATCAGTATAACAATAATCATTGTGATCGTTATCATCAAACATCTGTGTGTGTGTGTGTCTATGTAGCGTATGACCTGGTGCTGTAGAGTCCAGAGACAGGAGACAGGATATAGACATCCTGCATGCTCGGGGCGTCCATTTTGGACATGCCCAAAGTTCCACCAGGTGTAGGGGAGGTGCTGGTGGGGCTGGTGGGGACCGGCTGAAGGAAGAGATAGGAGAGAAAGAAGGAGAGAATTACTCTATTTCAGCACCTTTTCATTATGTTCTAATTGTAAGATGGCGAGGGGGAACTGCAGAGCACAACCTGCAGAAACTGAGCATTAGATCTTCCCTTGCTCCCACCTAGCTCACAGAGAAAAACAAACAAGCAAGCAGTTTATGGTGTTACGAGAGAAGGGAACCTTTTATTTGTGATTTCTCTCCTTGTATTGCGGCCAGCGCTTGTTTTAACACTGAATCACAAACAAGAGTTATTTCCACGGAGCTGCCATGTTGTGTATGTTGTCTTTTTTTTTTTTTTTTTTATATCTGTCTGACTGTGTAGCCTCTCCCACGTTCAATCGCTTCACTATTCTGTCATTTTGTCTCAAGCCTCTTCACTCACACAGGGCTCTCCATGTCTGTTCCCATGACAACCCCTCCTCTCTCCCCTCCCCTACTCTCTCTGACTTTCTCCTCTCTCTTGTGCCACAAAAGACGGAGAGGACAGCGGAAAGCTAGCGTGGCCTCCTATACCTCAGCTTGACTCAAGGACATGTAGATTCATTAGCCTCACTCCTGATGTCACGGGAAGTCAGTCCAAATTTCAAATGAATTATATTTGTTCTCAGCTGGAACAGCTGGGGTGACAAATACGTAGCTCATGCTGGCAATTTGAAAGAGGTTTGCAGATTGTAAAAGACGGAGTGTTTTACTGTATGTCTGAGGAGTACGCTCCATTTTAGAGAGGAGATGCGAGTGTGGACAGAATGGATAAACAGGCACGGAGCCTGAGCGATGGCGAGGCAGGCAGCGTTCTCATTAAGGAAACCCAGTGTTTCATCATTTCATCAGCAGTGCATTAGGCGAATTCATTTCATATTCCAAACTTTCCACCGCCGCCCCCCCCCTCTCCACCTACTCCCTCCATCACCCCCTCCACTACCTCCATCCCCAGGCCCTGTCTCGATCTTCATCTCTTTCTCTCTCACACTCTTCCTCTTCTGAAGGCAGCTTACAGTAAGACGGCTTCACAATAAATAATGAAGACAGGGTGGAAAGAGAGGGACGCGAGAGAGAGAGAGAGAAAAGGAGAGAGGAGAGCAAAGGAAATAGGACAATGAGAGAGAGACAGAGGGAAAGAGTGCAGGAGAGGGAGAGCGAGGCGGGGGAGCTGTGCGGTGTGGTGACTGGAGCTGAGAGTGAAAACAGTAATTTAGTGATTACAGCCCACTGCTGCCTGCATGAAAAAGGGGAAGGGGAGGGGGGTTGGGGGTGGAAGTATAGAGAGATTGGACTTCCACAGCAGGCAAAATCCCAGTCTGTTAAAACAGCACTTAAACCATTTGACCCCTGCTGTGTCCACTCCAAACTACCTAAAAATGTACTACTGAAACGCTCCCCGGACCAGTATTCCCCATTGCACTGCCATCACATGCACACATGCCAACTCACACACACACTCTAATGTGCTGAACATTATATTTCAACTGCAGAAAGGACTTAAAAGTATAAAATCAGTATGAATAGTTATGAATACAAGTTATGAATATAAACTTAACAGTCAGGCTGGATGATGGTAATCAAATTACCAACCATCACAACCGAGTTAACTACATACCTGACCAATATTTGAGGCGTGCAACATTTGTAAGATAAACACATCTAATTTATAACTTTAAATAAACATTTTTGATCAGTATCTCTGAATTTTGGTCCTTAAAGAATTGTGAACAAGATATATACTGAGTGGAAGATTTTACATTTTACAAGTCTACAGCCATGCTAGCGGCTCAGTGAGACTATACTTAGGCAAAGAGGTGATTTGAGCTAAATGCTAATGTCAGTACGCTAAATGTTGACAGTAACAATGTTTCAGTACGCTAAATGTTGACAGTAACAATGTTTCACAGGTATAAGGGTTACCATGTTCACCGTAGTATAGCACGTTAGCATGACAACATTTGCTAACTAGCACTAGACACAACACAAAATGGTATACAGGCTAATACCGATAAGCTAAAATTGGCTAATAATATTCACCCAGATGATTTATTGGTCAAGTTCTAATTTGGATTCTGTACAATTAAATGAAGAATAACTATAACAACCAATGACGTCTAACCAGATGTTCAAACAACCAACCAGCCCACAGTCCAGCCCAGAAGACGAATATATAAAAAGTAAGCATGCATGAGAGAAGAAAAGTCATGTGCTTATGTATTTAAGTAATAGTTATTAATACTGAGCTTCAAAGTCCATTCTCAATATTGGAAACACCAGTTGACAAAATAATCTCAAGGTCCATTTAGTAGGCTAGCTGTTTTAGAGCTTTAACTCATATCACATGAGCCTCAACAGCAGACGGTCTTTGCACAGTTATCAATTGTAGATGTTCAAATTGACCCTTTTTCTGAGCACCTTGAGGACTTCTCATCCATATTGGCTTAAAAGTTGAGCATCAAACTGCATCTGCTGATGAGGATCATGAGAGTGTCTTATCAACAGTTATTACGTCAAAAATAACACTTATTTTTATCCAGACAAATGACAATTGAACATTCACATCATATTGTCCAGTCATACTTTACACCTTAAATAGAACAGATACATCCTTAAAATGATGTCAGTTTTTTTTTTTAAGTTGCTATGGCATCATTGTGTCCAAACTTCTGCCACCAACACAAAAATAGACCAAAGGAATGTACTGTAACTAAGATGTCAAAGAAGCTATACCCATACTCACCCATTCAGCTAACTTATCAATAATACATAACCAGCCAATACATGTTACCTGAAATAGCAGGCATTTACAATAAGTAATTATTTATATGTCTAAACATATAACTGATTTATGAAAGTGGGGTCACAGACAATATGTAGCACACGTGTGACCAGTGGAGTGACCTCTGATGTGGACGTTCATGTGGCCTTCAGTCACACATGAAATGACTACCTACATGTACATTTTGCAGCAGCAACATCGCGGCGCACATGTATGCATGCATGCAGCGTCACAGTAATCCTAGTGTTATTTGTTGAAATCATTGCCAGCATTGTAATTACAGTGGATCATCAAATTGCTCTTCCTCCGTTCTACCGTTGACAACACACACACATACACAGACACACATGCAAACACACATACATAAACAGAAAGAGAGAGAGAGAGAGAGAGAGAAAGAAAGAAAAAGAGAGAGACGTGCTATTATTTAGTGGAATAAAAGAGGTTGCCATAGAGGGATTTGAGGCTGGAATCACATGATAATTTGCAGAGATAAATTGTTTCCTTTGTGGATTCAGTTATAATCCAGCTGAATGTTTGCCACATTTGGGCTAAACTTCACAGCCGTACAATTCATCCTCCAAAACCAGGCTTAGAGGTATGAGTGCGCATTTGTTTGTATGTGTGTTTGTTTGGGAGTGAGTACGTACAGTATGCATCCAAAGCCTTGCTTACAGAGTGCAGTGACCCAGTTCCTTCGCCTCTCAAAGGAGCAACGGGACTGATAACGGAAAACATCTCTCTGCATGCGTGCACACACATGCACAGAAAACACACTTGCTCTGACACATACAGATGGACAAGCATGCATATGGCCATGCTTAGAAATGTGTGCACACACTCCCACCCCATCCCACCCCAGCACACACACACACACAGACACGGACACACACAGCCTGTTTAGCAGGATATTTTGGATTCAGTGAATTATCTCCAGCATTTGCTGAGTAGCGGCTCTTGTTTCAGAGCCAGTGGAGCTGCCTGTAGTTGCTTATGAATAATTAAGAGCTCCAGTCTTTCTGTGAGAGAACAAATCTAAAACACTCTTTTCTTCTCTTCTCCTACAGATATCTCTGCGCTCTGATCTGGGCGCTCACGGTGCGTTTGTGTCTTAGCAGCCCATCAGGGTAGAACACTCAGAGCTCACAAAACCATTCCCACAATCCTCTGCTGCTGCGCACAGCACATATAACAATACGGTCATGGCACTAACTTAGAGCGATGATCTAACAAGGCAGCAACCTGGAGAAAAGAACAGTTCTCTAGCCTGTTCTAGAAAGAGATGAAGCTGCAGCAGGCTTGAAGTCAAACTGGTCTTTACAGGGTTTAAATGGTTCCTGGGCTGTTAAGGAAACTATATTCACAAAACATACTGAACTGCTAAATCTGTAAGTCTCTCATGTACCCATGTTAATGCTAGCATTCACGCATACACATACAGCACATATTGTTACATACATACCATATCTAGGTTCACAGACATGCAGGAAAAAAACAAAACATAAATACAGACAAGAGTTGCTTGAAAAGAACAAAATACAGGGATGGTGGAAGTGACAGAGAGGGAGAAGGATAAAAAACGTAAAGGGGAAAAATTAGACACCTATTTAGAAAACAAAGAATGAAAGAAAGGAAGAGAAAAAGCCAAAGAGCAGCCGAGCGCCGAGCAGAGATCAAAGCATGCATGTAGCATGTAAATGAATTAGCCTGATGCAAGGTTAAAAATAGCAGCCGTGGAACACAGGGGCCTGACAAGACAGTCGCCGCTTCACAAAGCACTCAGGCAGCATCAGACTAGCCCTCGTCTCACCCCTGCATCCGTCTCGGCACAACTTGTTCTTTTTGTGCACCAAAAGTGTGGAGTGATTTCTCTTGGCTCTGACTGAATGACGGATTTACAAAGTATTTGCCCTCAAGTGAAATGTGTACACCCCCCTGTGAGCTGTAAGGCTTCACACAAGCATTCCACCTTTTAGATGTACTGTACATTAAAAATTTACTCTCTTTTGAAAAGAAGAAGTCCTTTGGGCCAAAGGTTGAATGAATCAGGACCTAAGTCTCACTAAATGTGAATATGACTGGGAGCGTGGATGGAACATTTGGTGACCTTGTGTTGCTCTGCCCTATAGTTCCTGATGAGACCATATTATTTTATTTAAATTATTCCACACGCATTTCTGATGCAAAAACAGACACATGGCAGAAATTCTATTTATTAGGCTATTTTTCTCCTCCGGTACTTAATTTTTTAGTTATCTGTATCCAAATAAAATATGCTTCAGGTGAAAATCAGGCTAGAGACAAATTTGTGAATGGTTTTTTAAACTGTGCCAGCAGTATAGCAGGCTGTGAAAATAAGACATTTGTTGAAATGCTCAACAGGACAACTGATGCAAGGTCAAACAGTAGACAAGTTCCCTTTGAAAATATTTGTTTAAAATGCCAGTAGGAGAAAGCAGAGTGTGGGCAGTAAAAACAAGTGCTGAGAGTGAGTCAAAGATAAAGCTCAAGGTGCAACACAGCTTACTATTCACAGTGCTAAATTATCCTACCACAAATCCTAACTATAACTACACATATTTATATAGCCTAATGTCTGCAGTAAGTGAAAGGTTAAGATAAGTTATTGCTAAGAAGCTAGAGCAATCAATGTATCAATGTTGATACAATATGCAGCATTTATTTGAAGAGTGCAGGACTCAAACAAGGCTAGCTGGCTTGAGGCTAAGATAGCTAACTAGCTAACGTTAAGTTAACGGCAAAGTGAGAGGCCAGGCTAAGAGTTGGTTTTCTCAAATCAAATTAGTATTTTTTTCACTGATAACATGATTTGGCTTCAGAAGTGCCTGTAATTTTACAATTTCGAATGCACACGTTTAAAAATGACTTACAACTACAGAAATGAAAAGCACAGGAAATAACAAACTAAAACAACTATAATGTTGTACGCCTATAGCCATATATCCGACCCTGCATGTGTTTTTTTCATCTATTTTCTGTTTTATTTCTTATCATTGTGGTACTCTTGCAATATTTTCATAATAATTACATGCACTAATTAAAACCTTTCATTCGAAATTGTCTTCAAGCAACATAATGTGATGTAATCAATAAGGTCTAATCAACCTCCCTGATCCCTCCTCCCACACAAAACAAGTCAGACAGAACAGCGAGAGACGCGCCAGTAAGAGAAGAAGAATGCTGAAATAAATAAATAAACCAGAAGAAAGCAGACAAAAATGTGACCGTGAGGACAGAGAGGAGCAGGACAAAGAGGAGGAGAACAGAGAGAAGAAGGAGAACAGAGAAACAAGAGTCACTTCACATCCTTTCCCGTTCAGCGGAAAGTGAAAATTGACAAGGAGAGAGTTCTCAGGCACTGCGGGGATGCCTCTGACCACAGGAGGATCCAGCAAGCCTTCCAAAAAGTAATGCATGTTGTGAAGATTAGTGCCAATATTTTTCCTGCATCTGCACTAACTGATCATAACTTATGCGTGTCTGTACCTGTCTCTTTTATTTTATGTAATTTTAGGATGCCAAGAAGTGAAGAAGTGGAGGGAAACACCATGATGTATGCAGGAAATCAACACAAGGGAGGCTTGTGAACAGCCTGTAGTTAATGTGTTCTTCAACCAAACATCACACACACAAACACACAGGGGGAGACTGAGAGTAAATTGTGCAGCTTTAATAAAAGTATTTTTGCCAACAGGTCCCTCTGTATGTATTTAATTACAGATAATGAGTTTGAGTGTGTAGTCTATTTCTTGGGTTGTGTTTGTAGGTGTCATTTTGGTATGAATTTTGCTCCTCCAGAAACGCATTAAATAAGCTCCAATAAAAGAAAAAAATTCAGGACTTCACTAATTTCTAAACCCTGACTGCAGCCCTGTGCACGTGTTGCTGATATTTACCTGCAGGCCCAGTGGTTTCCAGCGTACATTCCTGAGCAGAGCCGGCGTGGAGCTCAGGGTGTTCTGGGGTCTTTTCTTCAACGTGAGGATGACTCCGCACGGGTCCTCTCTCAAAGCGTTGACCAGATTCTTCAGCTGCCAGCCCACCTGAGGAACACACACACACCGGGCTGCCGAAACAACTGCTGCAAACCACCGCACACACATGCCGTACACAGTGCACTGGGAGCAACCAAATCTGGTGAGGAAAACCACCACGCACCTGATATGTGATGTGTAAAGGCTAATATGTTTTCTCAAGGGCCACACTAATTTTGGCACCATTTCATTTGATTGACGTCAAGCCTTTCTCCTCCTGTGGTGCACAGATCATCCACTAAATTTACAACATGAAACATTTGGAAAAGCCTAAAATAAGGTTTTATTACAGCTTTTATTACTGTACATTGTTTCTGTAAGTGGTTGCCAAATTCTTCTAGATACATTGTGCACTTTCAGCCAAATCTAGATCATAAAAGTGGCGACATGATTACATTTCTTTGGGCATAACTTGGTTTTTCAAGGTAATCACTTTAGATTTTTGCACAATGGACACTATACATCCTTGTAAGTCCTAATTAAGAGGGTTAGGATATTTTCCAAAAATCATGGCCACCATGAGCAAATCAGCAAGATTGTCCATCACAATGTGTACTTTGAAGTTAATAAATGTGATGTTTCTGCATCCTTGATCAATGTGCTCTCTGAGTGCTTCCTATTGTTCGCAGTGTTGTTTATGTTATACACAATGCTGAAGTCACCAGTAAAGATGCATCCATCAGCTGCATAAAAGCTATTCCACCATGCTTCAGCTATCCAACCAGTAACTACACTTCATAGCTGTCAATACAGCAAGACTATGCACCACACTGACCCAGTACCACTGTTCTGCAAACACTGTCATATTAAAGTAAAGAACGGCTTAGTCAGGTCGGTTTAGTTCTGAGAAAGAGAGAGACGGTAAAACAGTAAAAGAGGAGTGCTGACTGCAGTGTTTCCTCGTGGTTCCGGCCAGCCTGTCTCCAGAGCTCACTGTACTCGTCAGGCCATTGATTGGCTACACTGGTCTCAGCTACTGGAATGTCCGCAGAGGCCACTGCGCACGCACACACATACGGACATACACAAAAACACAGAGTCACACACACACACAAACACAGAACTGCTGTGACCTTATTCCTGACATAATGATGACCGGCCTGTGTCAGCCTTTAGCGTATTTCCTGTCCTCTTTGGCCCAGTTCAGGACTCTGGGTTCAGCCAGCGTTCACCAGCAACAAAAAGCTGGATGAGAAGTATGATTCTACTGTATGTCCTGTGCTGTTCTGCCGACTAAAACAAAAACAATGGCACGCAAGGACACAAGTATTCACCAGGACTGACATCATTCACTTTTCATCTGATTCATACGAAGCAAAAATATGTCAGTGTATTAAAAAAACATTCAAGTACCAAAAGCTGTCATTGAATCTCTGGTCAGATTTGTTAATCTTGTTGACACTTTCAACAAGAAAGGTAAGGTTCTTAAAGGGCAGCTTGTTTATAGACCATTTGAGAAAGTTGGCTTCTTTTGTTAAAGGAATGGTTGAACATTTGATTGGCTTTATTGCTGAGAGTTAGATGATAAGATTGATAACAGTCCCATATCAAAGTTAGCTGTTAAATATGACGCCACCGCCAGCCGCCTGCTATCTTAGCTTAGCATAAAGACAGGAAACAAGGTGAAACAGCTAGCCCGGCTTTGTCCAAAGGTTAAAAAAAATCCACCTAACAGCACCTCTTAAGCTAATTAACATGTTATATCCCATTTGCTAATCCTCTCCTCCTGCCTCCAGTCTTTATGCTAAGCTAAACTAACAGTCTGCAGCTTCATACTGATTGGACGGATAAGAAAGTGCAAGTTCTCAAATCGGTTTTAATGAAGTACGGGTACTGTATCGACACTAGTATCAAAACATTTCAAACAATGCCCAGCCTCACAGTGCATGCTAACAGCAAACACAAAACCTACCTTAACCAGGCCAGTTTAGAACTGTTCTGTTATGCAAATACGCAGAGAGCAGAGGGAAACATGGAGAGACCTACCAAAAATAATAATAGAGCATAAACTGCTGCTGGAGAGGTTTTTCAAATCCCAGGGGTCTTCATTATTTTCCCAGATGCTATTACCTCCACATAATTATGTTGCCTCTTCAAACAATCAGTTTGTTATTTGAGCAAATTCCACATTTTTTACCTCAAAAGAGAAGCTGAGCTAAAAACCCCGAGTCCTGTTTTGAAGTGGGTCTCAAACAGAAGCTCATGCATAGACATGAAGGCAGCACTGTTGCTAAATACGTGGGATAGGCCTACATAATGATTCTATAATGTAATGGAATTTGTTCATTCAATATTCACACTAATCTAATTTTTAAATGTGGTGCCTCACTAGATAAACTTATCAGCCATGATGTTGACAGAGAGTTTGCTAGTAGCGTGTATCCATCTTTCCATCTCAGCAGCTTGATTTAGGATTGGGGGAGAAAAAAAAGAGCTATACTGACTAGAGACTTCCCTCTGCTGTTCTTCCCCTTCTCTCCTCCTTTTCTTTTCATCATCTTCCTCTTCTCCCTAAGTCCCTCTTTACTTCCTCCTCCCTTTTTCACCCCACTCTCCCAGCTTCGCCACATCCCAGCATCCCCTGACTGCTTCACCCCCCCCCCCCCCCCCCCCCTCAACTTTCCTACACACACACACCTCTGTCTCCCTTTGCTTATCTCCTCCCCCAGGGTGAGGGATCAGAGTGGTGAGGGTCTAGCTGAGGGAGTAATGAGGGGTTGGAGCTGGGAGCTTGGCAGGGTGCGATCTGCACTGTCACCCCGAGGAGAGAGAGGGAGAGAGATAACACGCAGCTCCCTCGCGCGTCAATCAACGCCGCTCCCCATGGCACGCACGCCCGCACGCTTTCGCATGAGCAGCACCTATCGAGACGTACGAGGAAATACTCACGGAAAAGCACACTAAAGACGTCTACACACACACACACACACACACAGATCGCACACATCTCAAATAAACTCTGGAACAAATCGTTTGTACCAGAGCTGACAGCTCAGGCAATAGACAAGCGCGCTCAATCACATGCTCTCACAAGGCACCGTTGCGTTTAAAATGGCTGCCCGTTTTTGTGCCTCTCTCTGATGTGACGAGTTGAAGGCAAGAGCTACAACTTATTCAAGTCTGAAAGTGGAACATGACTTCAACATTTCAAACCAGACAACTCCTTCAGGGGTTACTTGTGACAATTGGATCAAATTCCAGAAAGAGTGCGCTGACAATCACACTGGACTGAACAAAGGTCTTGTTACAATCGTCCTATAATCAGCCCCCGCAGCAAGCCTAATTAGCCTACATAGCAACACAGGCACAGGACAGGAAGCACCATGGTGGCAGTGGTGGTTGGTGGTTGGTGGTAGCAGGCACCGTGTACCTTGACAGCTCCTCAATATAGCACAGAATGGAGAACAAATGACAGTTTGCAGTATGTATTCAAAGTGGAAACACATGGTAGGTACATTTTCTATGATTCTTTGTGAGTACGGTGTTGTGTTTGGAGGCTCACCACTGTCTGGTGGTTGACCTGGATCACCTCATCGCCTGCGTGGATCTTCTTACACTGATCTGCTGGAGACTGCAGGGGGAGAAATTGAAAGACAGGAAAGGACGATGGGAACGAATTCGGGAGAAACTGAGGCGTGAATTCATATTAGAATATGAGCTTGTGGATCAGGTGTGTGTGGTGGGGTGTTAAGCTTCAAACTGAGTGAATCGAAAACTCACATTCTCTGTGGTTCCGGTGATAACGTGGAGTCCATCATACGTCGATTTGATATACATCCCCTGAAGCACAAACACACAGAGGAAGGAAAGAGGGGTTCAGTGTCATAGGTGAGGCTTGCATATACATAGGTTGCATCTGTGAATCTGTGTCTGTATCTTTGTGTGTATACCAGAGCCTTAACTTTAGAAAGCTGACGTTAAATCAAAGGGATAACCAACAATTAGCATCTTAGTAAGGAGTTAGCCCACCACGAGTCTCTAGAATAGCTCTCTAAATCTGAGGAACTCTTTCTTCTTGGTGTTTTGATGATGGTGGTGGTGAGTGCTGTCTAAAATCTAGCTCTATTCTCCCAACTGGCTTGACTTCAAAGACTATAGTGTACAATTCACACCATTTTCATACTCATCAAACCACTCAGTGATCCCTTGTGCCCTGTGTGCAAACATCTGCATTTGTTATATTATATCTACTCACTTATTCAGGTTTTTTTCTTTGGTTTGTCACCCATTTGTACCTGAGACTTGACACCCTAAAGACTTGTCTTCTTAACACTTCTTTGAAAGGAGAACCTTCGAATGTCTTTTTAAACCCAGTCTAAATAAAGTCTCAATTCACCTGACTTCCCTTGTATTTGTCCCTGTGGACTTGATAAGTGACTTGAGGCTTAACTTGGACTTTCCCCAAGAGATGTAAAGCTGCACTGATTGATTTTTAGGGGTAGTGGAATGAGCTGAAAATACATTTGATCACCTTATACAGTTCTTATGGCGAACCCGTTAGCGAACAGTTTCTTATTTACACATTTAGCAGACAAAGAGCGACATTAGCTTTCATTTAGCTTCTTTGTTTTTCACCACCTGACAAATGTAAGTTCAATATTCACTCTCCTTGTAGATTTTTCAGTTTCTACCAACTCCCGAAAGAATATCTAGCTGATAAATGCTCCCCTACGTTCAATAGCTAGTTGCTAACTCTGTCTGTCTGTCATTTGGAGCTGAGCAGGTAGTGTACAGTGGGTTTTTAAAGTTTTTTTTCACTGAAAACAGCTGCCTGCCATGACTGAAAACAATGATATGAGAGCAGCGAGACTGACTCAAAACAGTAAAGGTGCATGCCAAAAAATCAAAACAATTAGCTGAAAGATAATAAAATGTTCTGTAGAACTGAGGGGAACTGCAGAGTCAAGTAATAGTTACGTGTGGATTCTACTACAAATGACCCATTTTGCATTAGACATTCAGTCATTTGATCCATTGTAACTATAAAAAATATCAGTTATAGCTGCTTTAAGACTTGACTATTAGAGGAGTTGCTATTAGAGGACTGAAAAACGACTTGGACTTGCCTAAGAAGATTTAAGATTTAGTCACTAACTTTGTGTGTCTGCTGTTTGATCTTGAGCAGTTTGTGTACAGTGGGATTAACACAGTTAAAAACAGCTGAGTTTACCCATCAGAAAACCAAAAGTAAGCTAGCTAAAAGACACTAAAATGCTCTGTAGAGCTGAGGGGAACTCAAGTCATAATTCTCTGTGAGTTTTCCATCACAAATGACTCCTTTTCACACTAAAAATAGTAATTTGTTCCATAGTTAACATAAAATATTGACTACTGCGGCTTTAAAAAACATCTCTAGTGTATATATATGTTTATGTGCAGATGCATCTTCAAGTATGTCCTTACCAGGCCTTCACTGGGCATGATGCTGGTAAGGTGGACCACCTCCAGATGGGCAGACTGAGAGACCAGAGAGTCTGACGACAGAGAGATGATGTGGTCGCATATCCCTGCTAAGGTCTTACACTGGAGATGGCATCAGAGGTGAAGGCAGCAGGAAGACAGAGGGAGAAAAAATGACAGGAAGAGAAAGAGAGAGAGAGTGACAAAAAGAGAAAGACAGAAAGTTATTGAGATTGGTTTTGGCCCGCGAGGGATGCTGTGACCTAGCTGGAGGAGGTGAAACAGAAATCATTTCATCAGATTGTTCCACATCGCCACTTCCATCACTCTGGCACACAAACTGTTTCCTGTCACAGTCTGTCCACAGGCATGCCCACAAGACACCGTCACAGACAGAACAACACATCACCGATACCAGCAAACCCTGAGGTGCTCAGATGACATTTCCTAACATCTAAATTACAGAGCACAGATTTCCGTTGCTGTTATCTGTAATTTCATTTTGGAAGATAAGGGCCATTTTTACCATCAGATCAGCTAAACTAAATCTGACACATTGTAGAGGAGCTGGATTATCTGTACTGTATTTTTTTTTTTTTTTACCTTGTGTTTATATTTCTAATACATATCACCCCATTTGAGTGCATCAGAGCAAGTACGCCAAATACAAAGCATTGCTTCACCTTGCCTTTGTTCTAAATAAACTTTGACTGTTTTTCAGGCTATTTGTCTGCTTGGTCACGCGTGCGAGTTAATTTATCATCAGCAACATCTCTGCCTTCTAATCTTGGCTGACTGACTGCAATGGGTTTACAGAGACCGTTACCCTGGTTATCCTGCCTCATCGCATCGCTGCTTCGTGCACACACACACACATGCAAACACACACGAACACAGTAGGATGTAACAGACATACGTGTAAGAAAATATACATTCTCTACGTTATTTATATTCACATAAGCAGCATGACATACATGCCAAGCTGTGCACGTACTGATGAACCCTGCATAAAATAATCTTCTGATCTCAATCTTAATGAGCAATTACCGGATTATAGTTATGAAATGAAGAGAGGAGATCTTCACACACACACGCACACACAAACACATACACACCATACAGCCTATGATTCATTCAGTGTGAGAGAAAAGGTGGAGCGTCTTAAGTGAGCTGGTGATGTGATGCTTATGTTCTTCTCTCTTGCTGTCTCTAAAACACACACACACACACTTCCATCCATTTCTGGGTCAGTTATTTGAACATTATCCTGCCTGTTTAGCTTTCTGCTTAAACAGTAATATTATGTTCTTGTCAATGTGTAGCTACACATTACGTAATGGGATACATTACTGTTCACGCCATATAAAAGACGCGAAACGACACTTTAATCTAAAAAAAAAAAAAAAAAATGAAAGAGGAAATAGAAAAAGAAGTGATAAAAAAGTAGGGGGAAAGTAGTAGGAGTGTACATCTAATCCTGCCTATAGAGCCATAAATAGTCCCCAGTGAGTGACAATGTTGTGGCTCTGCGTTTGCTCCTCTTTGATCATTGGACTAATAGTCTTGACCTGGGATTAACACGGGCTGAGAGACAAAAGGCCAGTCACCAGTGCCGAGTCTCCACTCCTCCAGTTCTGACACACCCGGCCTTGATCTGACACGCCTCTGGAGAATCAGAGCGCAGATTATAGGGAAGTTAACTTATGTGGCTGGCTGGCGTGAGATTTAAGAGCAGTCAAACAGAAAGCCAGACGTAGTATGCTGCCAAATGGATTAAGCTCTGGCTGCGCACTCCCACCCTCATCACCTTCCTCCCTCATTCTCCCTCGCGTTCTCCCTTCATCTTCATCCACTCGCACCTTTCCTCCGCATACCGACGCACGTTCACTCTCTGACATACACAGGCCGCCCGCGGTTGCGTAATGCATCGTCTCCACATGCATGAGCATACACACCGCGGCGAATCTAAACCTGAGCCGAGACACAGAGGAAGATGGAGAGAACGGGAGAAGGAGAAGTGGAAAAGGGTTGGGGAGGCGGGAGGGAGAGTCCGGGAGGAAAGGGGAGAAAACAAGGAAAAGGGAAACACACAACTAGGACAGTCTTATGTAATTCCTCTCATCCTTATGCATGCATGCACATAAAAACACACACACACACTCATACACACTTCACGCTCCATCAGACACACAGACTCACACATGCTCATATCTTATCTCTCTTCTTCTCTCTCTCTCTTTCTCTTCCTCTCTCTCTCACACACACAAACACACACACGCACACAATCCCTGTCCATCTGATTGCTGCAGGCCGTAGTCTAGAGGAGAGCAGAGTAGCAGTGAGTTTTGCATTATTGAGCAGAAGCTGAAAAACGTACAACTACCACTACAGTAGTTACAGCAGAGCTGACCAGAGAGCTAGACAGTCTTTGGACCACATGATGGATACACACTGGAGACTGCCACATACTGTATTTCTGTCTGGATCAACCTCTATACATACATTACTTAAAGTCCCCCTCCACTCAAAAATGTGTTTTTCTCCTTGTTCCTTCAGTTGGATGTTTGAGCTTCACTGTGCAGAATGATGTATGTTCATTTTGACACCGGAAGGCTGTTTTCACATTCATCTGCTTAAGGAGGGAAGTTTCTCTGTGCTCACCTTAAATGTGAGTTTAAGAAGTGTACCTGCAAGCATGATTTGTGACATCACAGCTAGTTTGGAGCCAATCCTGGTCCGGTATTCAACTTAACACAAGTGTGATGTGGAAACTTGAAGCCTCCTTTGCACATACACTATGTGAACAGCCCAAACTCAGCCTTTGTGATACAAGATCAGCTGTGCATCACCATCTTCATCCTATGTGTGCATGCCCTGTGTGTGTGTGTGCGTCTGTTCTTATGCATCTTTGTGTGGTGTATGGTTTAGTGGCTGTGTCACTTCACCTCCACTTAATTTCTAAAACACATAGTAAACAAGGATCAGCAAGGAAGCATAATCTAAAAACAAACACCTCCTCCTCTCTCTCTCTCTCTCTTTCTCTTTCTCCCTTCACACTGTCTCCCTATTTCACACATAAACCTCCCACACATAACAGACTTAGTCATGTGTAGCCTTTAGTCTGGCACCCACTGTTCTGTATGTGCAAGTGTGTGTGCGCACACACATGTGCGGAGCCATTTGAATCTGCCTGATACCACCGTCCTGTGTCATTAATAGGCCTGTAATAACACGAGGTAAACGATAGCTGTGGCTCCACAAACAAAATGTAAGGGGGCGACTCATGTTGACAGGGGTGACATCAAACCCAGGAGGAAACAAACATCTCAAGTTCAGCCTTGTGATCAGTATTACTTATGGGAATATGTGATACAGTTACATATAAAGTATATATTGACAAAACATCTGATCGGGGGGTGTATTTTTGGGCATGAAATGCTCAGATGTTTTTTCTGTGAACTCCCCCTGCCAACATTTCACTTGGTTTCCTCCACCTGACCTTGAATGGTAGCAGGAAGTGTCCCAATCCAACTGTCAGCCCTGATCAGACACTAGCTGCTCACTCGGTTTCACATGTGGACGCAGACAGTTCTCCGTCATCCATACACACACACACACACACACGCGCACATGTACACACACGCGTGCAAACACACACACAGGAGCTAAACTCGCTCTCTCAAAAGGCCTCAGGTTCTCTCGCATTTTAACGCGCACAATTCTGTGCAACAACACACACCCACACACAAAACACAAATATAGATAGACAACCTCACACATATTCACTGTGTTAATTACCTCGTGCAATTTTGTTTCACCAGCAGTATCATTTCATATTATGTTCTTGAGCAAAAAAGCAAAAGAAATCATCTGCCAGTACTCAGAATTTAGTTAAGCAACTGGGACTTTGCTAAACTTGTTGTCTGAAAAAGTAGATTCTTTGTGGCTCAAGTTAACGGTGCAGTCTTGGAGAATGGCGAGGCACTCTGTGCAAAAAGAGAGAGTAATCTAGAAAATCAGTTGATTCTCATGCTTTGGAAGCATACGCAGAGAAGAATGGGCACTGAAATAAATTAAACTGAGTTTCTTGACCATGAAAATAATAGTTTGACAGTCTTCACTCATCAGTTGATGGAGCGAGAGAACGGAACACGAGTGACTACAGTATTATTGTGCCAGACATGAAACTATACTGGTTTAATAATCTTGTTTTGACTATCCATTCTATCTATCCACTTAATAGCTGTCATCGTTGTCATTGTTCCTCTTGTCTGTTACAGCAGGACCATGACAGAAACAGGACGACAACATATTTTGCTTTTTTAGAGTGGAAACTTACCACGTGGAGAATCTTATTCTCTGTCTCGTACACAGTACAGTCCTGTGAAGGGAGGGGGAGAGAGAGAGAGAGAGAGATAGAGAGAGAGACAGCAGAAGAAAATGTGAGATGGGGAAAACATCAATGTGAACATCCGCACTCTAGCTCAAATATCTCCCTCCTCCAAATATAACAAGCAGGAAAGAAGGGAATAAGAGAAATGAGAAGGCCAACAGGAAGAAAGATGGATGACGTACTTTTCCGCTGGAGAACATCAGCAGTCAGCTATTTCATTTAGGCTTCCACATTATGCATATTACTTTATAATCTAGGCAGACTAATACACTGAATTGACCAGTTCTGGATCTACTCTGCTGCCTGGAGCTCCATGCGCCTCCTCAGGATTTAGAAACCTATCAACTACATTATTTGAACATGACAGATTGTTATTTAACGATAGCTGATAGTTAATCTATTTCTGGGAAAGCAGCCCACTGAATCCACCAGATGTGCATGCTAGCAGCTAATTCATCTGTTTGATGCATTAGCGTGGGCAGCGCTGCCACCTTTGTCTGTCTCTCTGCACCCTGGCAGCCACATGTTCATTTGGCTCATTGTGGACCTGCGGTGGCCCCCTTTCTCTTGCCTCTCTTCTGGCCCTTGTAAGAAGGGATGGGTGTTATCTGCTCGGCTCCAGGACTTACTCTGGGCACACGTACAAACACACTCTCACACACTCTAAGCAGGGTCTTACAGGGAGGACATGGATGAGGTCCAAGTGAGCAGCCGTAATTTCTGTCCAAACAATGAGATTTCGACAGTTTGAGAGTGTGTATGCATTCACCTCCAGTCTTTTTTTTTTTTAAAGTAAGTGTAAGTGTGGTGAGCAAGCCAGAACGGGAGCAAAAAGAGGACAGGAAATTAAGGAATGAGGGACCGCTCGTTCATTCCCCATCAGGGCCCATATGTTAAGCTGGGGATGAGGTATCGCAGCGAGTCAATGAGCACATTGTCTAAGGGGGCTACAGAGAGCTACTCGTGCTATCAGCCATGCTGCAAACACCCTGTGGCAGTAGGCATATGTTCCACTTAAAGTCAGATCTATAGAAACGAGCTATAGACCAGCGTGGGCTACAACTATAGTTTTGCCCAATCAATTCAAAGCATGACCTTTATTATCTGGGGGAAATTAATATACACATGATTGATTGTGTGACGCATGCATCTTGTGTGTGTGTATGTGTGTAAGGCACCTGTTGTACAATGGTAGTTAATTCTAGGCAGAGCTGCACAATGTTGTTCTTCAGTAATGAATACTCGGTCACACTGGCAAATGGAGACCTGAAACGAAATAAAAAATAGCGTTCATATGTTAAAGAATACATGTGAGACATGTGAGAAAGATGATGACTCTCTCTAAAACCTTGGGTTAGTGTACAGGTACAGATATGTGTTTTTTTAAACACATATCTATTCATTGCAATCACACTTTTAGCATGTAAATGATTGAGCAAAGCATATTCAGTCATTCTATCAAAAATGAGTCTCTACTGGGTTTTGGGGAAGCATTTTTTTATATACATTGGTGTTTTTATTTCATTTTGTTCTGTTCATTTATCTGCTTTAACAGTGTGATTCTAAAAGCTGTGAGAGTGAAGCGAGAAAGAGAAATAAATCCTATTCTCTCTTCCTCTCAGAGCACAGAAGCAACTGATAAAGACAAACAACAATATTTGGTTTTGTATGGAGGCCAGAAGGCCGCACAACCCTGGGATCTACTAAAACTCAATATTGCTTCATTTTATGTGTTCTCAGCTTCATACGGCTCCTTCAGCTGATCTGAATTTACGATAGCAAAAAGAAAACATCCCCTTGCTTGCGCTTGGATTCTTTACCCATCTATGAATTATGTTATTTCATTAGAGGTGAACAAAATAACAGCAACAGTGGGTGATATAATTCCTCTGTTTATTATTATTAGCATCTTTGTGTCTCAGCGAGGTTGTAAAGTGTTCCTCTTAAGCTACTAACAAACTACTTTGTGATGAAAAAATTGGACATATTCTCTGAAAAACTAGAGGATAGATTTACCCACAGGTGTGTCGAGTCATACCTGTCGAGCCAGGCCAGCAGGTTTTTGGCTGCACCAATCAGATCCACAACTGAGGTGAGGAAATCATTGGGTAGCCTCCGAGAAGCTCGTCCGTCATAGTGTCCGCCCCTCCGCCGGCCCAGAATGAAGTTCTGAAGGTTCTTTGCCGAAGCGTTCAGCTTGTGGGAAAGAGTCCGCAGGTTCTCTGTCTCTAGGCCGTAGTTCTGGAGGACAAACAGAGGGATTCATTTTAGAGGAAGCATTAAAGATTATTTTAGAAATCAATGGTGTGGGGGTCGCATTGATTTGCTTGATCAAAGGTGAAAGAAATTAAAGATGAAATGATGAGTTGATTCATTAATTTGTCAGCTGACAGAAAGTGAATCTGTCACTACTTTGATCCTTTAACCCTTTAAACCCTTTTTCAAGCAAACACACCAAACATTCTCTAGTTGCAGCTCCTCCATTGTAAAGAATGGCTGCTTTTCTTTGTCTTATTTGATAAAACTGAATATTTTTGGGTTTTGAGCTGTTGAACAAACAAAACAAGACATCTGAAGGCATCGGGACTGTAAGAAATTGTGTTTTTTCTTTTTTGTTTTAATCTATTTTCTAACAGAATGATTAATCGCTTGATTGAGAGAATAATTGTCAGATTCATTTTATAATGTTAGCTACAGCCATAAAAGAAATTATTCAACATTTTGGAAAATATGCTTTTTATTTGCTTTTTTCAGTCAGAGTCAGATGAGAAAATATATACCGCTGTCACGTGTTAAACACAGAGCTAGAGGTTAGCCTAGTTAAGCATAAAGTTGATTTGTGATATCAGGCTATGCAAATAAACTTGACTTGACTCTGAGGTCTGAGGACTCCAGAAGTCACTGTGGATGTTCGCCAAGAAATAGTTAAACCACATAACTGCCCCATAAACCACATATTGTGCTTGTAATATTTATGTTTGTGTAACAGAAATAAACAGTGAGCTTTAGACGTGAACTTTGGACAGGATCAGACTAGCTGTTCACCCTGCTTCCAATCTTTATGTTAAGCAAAGCTAATCTCCTACTGGCTACAACTCTGCAGTTAACACACAGACATAAGAGTGGTATTGCTCTTCTCATCTAAGTCTCAACAAGAAATCAAATGAGCGTATATCTAAAAATGCTCAACCAGGTATGAAAATCTTTCCCAAAGAAAATAAAACAGTAACACCTCGGTACATTTTAGAATGTATGTGTTATAACATACACATACAGAAAGCACTTTGTATAAGTCTAAATACTGACTGAATGGCCTTTTTCTTTTTACATTTATAGAACAAGAAAGGATCTACAGCGATTTAACCATAAATGGTTATTCAGAGTGGAATGAACTGAAATTAGAACTACTATTATTGAAGAACCATTAGCATTTTCATGAAACAGCCACTACAAGAACACCAAGCTGGTCGAGTAGCCCATTACTGCACTGCACTGTGACCCTTTTAAATAAACACACACACACACACACACACAGACCCACTGAGCCACAGCGTCCCAAGGCACCTCCAGTCATGTCCTGCCTGACAGAGCCTGATTCCTGCTGACACAATGGCTACACACACAAACACACACACACACACACGCACACACACGCACATACACACACACACACCCTTGTATAGTCAGATGCACAGGCTGAGCTAGACATATCTATTCCTATTCTGCCTCTAGATCTATTCTACACAGTCACGACCACAGTGACTACAAAGGAGAGAGGGTTTCACTGTGGCAGCAGGGGGAGAGAGACAGAGAGAGAGAGAGAGAGGGAGAGAGAGAGAGAGAGAAATGAGGGAATTGAAGAACTAAAGAGGCAGAAGACAAGAGGGAGAGAGAGAAAGAGAGAGCACCCAGCTATGCATCTCACTGAAACTGGGTCATGCATACACTGTGTTCTGTATCATCTTCTGTATGTGAATGTTGATGTATACATGAACTTGGAGCATGTTTGCACAGCTGTAATTAGGCTGTCCTATGATTTGATCTAAAGCTGTGCGTTGCTCTCTCCAGGGGACAGAGTGCTGTGATGAAGCAGGAGAATAATGCCCCGTGTCGACTATCTGAATGACTGGGTGTGTGCGGAGAATGAGAGAGAAATAATTTGAGCAGTGCATGCATATGTGTGTGCTTGCGTGTGTCAAATCAATACAGTAAGAGGGCGATACCATTAGAGCAACCCCCCCCCGCCCCCCCCTCTCTCTCTTCCACCTTCATGTCGATGTGGTTGCCATAGCAGCCATGTGTGGAGTGGCCTCTTCTCTATGCTGGTATTTCTACCATTGTCCTCAGAATTATACTCCAACGTCATTTATAGAATGTTTCGGATATGTCTCTTCACCATTCACTAGTCTCAAATGTAAGCTTTTCCAGGCCACTTACACCAAAATGTAGAGTGCACAGCATGCATGTTTTTCACATCATTTGCCTTCTGCTTCAAATATCTGGGTTCAGTGCTCAACTCAGACAGATGAGGATTGTATAGTGAGTGAATCTTAGGTTTTCATTGCTGGTTTTTTACCTTTTCCACAGCCTAATCATTTTTTTTGTTGCCTTAACATAACTGTTACCAAACCTTTTCACTTGATAGGCAGACGCAAACAAGTCAGCAATAATCTCTTACTACTGGGCATCGGATTAAAAATGAAACCAGCAGCTGAGTTAGGTAAGGGTTTTTTTCTTGATTTACTATTTTCAGATGAGGTTCATATGAGGGCTGAACTGAACTGTTCATGGTTTGAGAAAGAACAGAAAGACTAAAATCACTTGAACAAAACTGTGACAGACATTCATGCTATTCATGAGTCAAAATGAGGCAAAATGTGTTGGGATCAGACAATACTGGGGGATGCTATCTCACAGACTACAGGGAAAAACCCAAAGGTAACACTCAGCTGTATACATCTGAGGACTCCTGTCTATATTACCCAAAATGTTTAAATGAGGATGAAAAGGACTAAATATAAATTATGGCCAGCTACGTAATAACTGTCACATAACCAACAAGATTTTAAAATAAATTTCACACAGCGCAGCATTAAAAAGAAACCAGTAAAGAAAGTTGATTCATCTGTGTGCGAGATGAAGGCATGAATCACTTTCTCAGAACAAAAGCAAAACAAAAGGATTTGAACATCTATAGTTCTAAACATATTATTATGTTGTTATTATTAGAGATCATGTCGAGATATTTTGAGTTTCAGAAAAGTTGTTAAGACTTAATTTGAGATTAAAGACACTTTGGTACATAGGCAGAATAGTGGTTCAGTGGTTACCACTGTTACACATCCTGTCAGTTTGCATAGATTTTCTTCCAGGTGCTTTGGTTCCTCCACAGCCTAACTATATGAAGTTCAGATTGATTCAAAACTCTGTACCTGTACAGGGTGTTCCTAAGGGCATGAATAAGAAAAGTAAGGTATACAAATTGGATCCACCTGCTAGGTGTTTTCTAAATGAAAATGTAACTTTAATATAATGAAGTGAAGTAGTACAGAGAAGAGCAGTGGTCCTAATATAGAACCTTGAGGGACACCACAAGGACAATGAACAGAAAAGCTCAGATCAACCTCATCAGCTGAACCAGAAGAAGCTGATTAAAGTAGCAAGTTGTGTGCAGATTTCAAAGGGTGAGCTGACCAAAAAGAAAAAAACACCCACACAGGAACCTACAAGACAAAGATGGATCTGTCTAAAGATAAGTTATTAATTTCTACTAATTTCTAACTACCACTACTACTTTTAAAAAGTCAATATACAAAAGTTAACTTAGTACATTTCCTGATCATTTTGATTATGAACATATTATCTGTACACTGTATATTAGCTATTAGCTATATTTCACACTTTTTTAAGGACCTTCAGCACAATGACACCCATGTCTGTTATTTATGCAAGTCTTTCTACTCAGATTTTGGGATGTGCAGTCACTCCATTCTTGAATTATGACCATTTCTCAGCACTCCTTGCTGAAAATTCATTGCACACACTGAAACCTACTTAGCATAGATGCTGGGGGCAAAACTCGACTGCATAGGCATAAAGGAAGGGACTTTTCCACATTTACAGCAAGACTGAAAGCTCAGTCAGCGCCTGAAACTTGCATTGATCCAAGTCCAAAGAATCTTCCTCTTTTACTGCAGGAAGACCAGAAAGTCGGAACGGTAGAGCCAAGGGAACCAGGTTTTGCTTTCCTTATGATGGATTATATTGCTGAGGACAGTAAATCTCACTTTATTATCCAAATATTCACAGTGCCTACAGGTACTATAGAGCTGTGTCCATTGGTTACATAAGGGAGTATAATCAATGTGGGGTAGGAGGATATTTGAGATTTGCTTTCCCCAGCTACCTTAAAGGATTATTATGTTTCATCACAATTTACAACTTATTTTTCTAGTTTTTACCTTCATTTCTATCCCTGGTTAACTACTTTAACAAAGTGATTGCTGAGGTCTGAGAGGACAACAATGTTGCTACAACATATGACAGGGCAAGAAATCAGACAAGTTGTGAAAAAGCCAAAAATGTAACCATATTATCTTAACCACAAATGAGTGTACCCAGAACATTGGTAATAATCCCTCTTTGCATGTGAAAACTATATGCACACACATAGATACATAATAATGACACACAATAATTTTGCTGTTCATCTTCGATTTCTCTTCCAAAAGTGTTTCAAAGCTTGTCTGACTGATCGTGGTTCGTCCTCCAAGGTTGTGTTCCCAGATCTCAGCAATTAACTTGTTGAGTACAGAGTGAATATATGTGATAGCAATGATAGCCAAAACTATAAAAATAAGAACCAAGTTGTAATGAACTGGAATTACCCTTTAAAAAATGCTCATGCAGGGCTGCCAACTCTCACACATTGAGCATGAGCGTCATGCAATTCACACAGATCTTACCACACTTGATTTTTCTTTTTTCTTTTTGCTTCCTCCAATATAAAATGAGTAATTTTTAAGCAAAGGAATAGCAGGTTTTTCTCTATGTTCAGTTGGGCTGAGGCACAGAGCATAACAAGGTTAAGGCAGCACTTTCACAGATTGTCCGTGAACGCACTGATCATCATCTGTTTAAACCAAAAGCGTGCAACAACAAATCATTGCAATGCGCGTTCCAGTAGAGCAGCCGATCACAATGATTTTGTGGTCAGGCGACTATCCGCTGAGCATGAGTGGAGACTGCGATGTTAGCATTGTTCGCACTGTGCAGCTCACTATGTTTGCGTTGCAGTTATACTAACGTTAGTCAATTCAGTGGATAGCCACCTTCATCACTGAACAACTTCTTATCCCTATGGGTGACAATAGACCTGTTTATAAAATGCTACGCAGATGTAAGAATATTCTTGCACATGTTGTCTTTTTCGAATGTGTGTGCGGGCTGAGTGGGTGGCTCACGGATTTCAATCACTGACCTCACAGATTTCAGTCATGTTAACCTGACAGGTATGCAACAGTCATTTGTCTAATTCTATGAAGGCCAGAGAGAGGTCAAGTGGGTCAATTTACCAACAATAAGTACTGCTAATATACCTCCCCCACCCCTCCACAGGAACAAATCTCACTCCAAGCTGAAGTCAAAATTTGGCAGCCCTGGCTGACAACACTAATTTTAGTGATTCATCTTGTCTACCTGGCATCCCTAAATGTGTGAGTGTGTGTGTGTGTCCAGTTCCAGGACATATGGTGATTGCTGCTCTGGGACACTCATTCCCATGCTGGAACATTTGAATGAGAAGAGATGCTGATTAGCACACACAAGCATGTACGCACACACACACACACACACACACACACACACACACACACACACATACACACTCGTACACACATTCAAACAGCCCCAACTAATCCAGCCGTGTGTGCCTGGGAGATAAGGTGCATCCTGCATATTCTTTCTACATACTCTCTCTCTTTCTCTACCTCTCTCTTCCCCTCTCACTCTCCCAGTCCTCTCTCTCTCTCTTTCTCTCTCTCTGGGAGAGTAGCACCTAATTCCTCCTAATTCCATAATCCAGAGCAGGGCCACTGCACATACAGTCACCAGTGACCGAGGCAGTACACACAAAGCAGAGCCCAAATGATGGAAGATTTTTTTTTAGCCATTTCTTAAGCCAATATCAATAACTGGTGGTGGAAAACAACATCCAACATATAAATCATTCTACCTGTGAGAATTTCTTTAGTGGTTGCGTGTACAATAACGATTTTTTTGAAAGTTTTACTTTTATTTGGTTGTCATGGTAATTCTGGCAAAGTGAAAAATATAAAACATACATCTTCTTATAAGCTACTTATGTACACAATTAATTCTAAGGTATTGATAGTGGATGTACACTGGATACCAGGGTTGGTATGGTTTGAAAGTTATAGGCATTACCTATAGATTAGCAGGGGTCCAAGGAGGTCTGTCAGGGCCTTCATGTGGGCCTGCAGAGCCTACCATTTTTGAGAAGTGTAATTTTTGGTTTATAAAATATTACAAATTAGTAAACAATTGTTATTGTTAAAATAATCTATAATTAGTTATTAAAATGATTTATTTTGTTTGTTAAAATTTGTTTTGGGTCAGTTACTGTCATAACCATAAACCCACTATTTGAAGCTGGAACTGGATGCGTCTGTCCCTGCCTGTGCTTCTTCATACAGCTATCTCTGCCACCAGGGCCTGCTGTGTCCTTGGTTGCAGGCTGTGCTCATAGAAAGTCTACTTGGCATAAATATAGAGTGACAACAAAATTAACCACTCAAAATTTGATTTGTGGTGACATCAATCAATAAGCCTAGGTATTTCTTCGTGCTGTGGGGCACATGAGGCTCACCCAAACAGACATTGCAAAGAGGAACTAAGGATGGATTTTGTTTTCAAGTGACTGGTGAGTCCTGCTGTATTAATTATCTATAAAGTTTATTAAGATTGATGTTGGCAATGCTCAAATTTGCTGCTGTGAGATATATAGCCTAATCTCTATCTCTCAAAAAGTCTTTTCTTTATTGTTGGCTGATTGTTGAGTAACATTAGTGAACATCTAGGCCATCAGGATGCCAGGTTGGCAGTTTTGCTAATGCATTTGTTTTAGAGGGAGAAAGAATGAGTTTTGCATAGTTTCAGCTTGTTGAGCCAGTGGTTTGAGCACATGAGTTAACAGGTGTCAGAAGGCGATTTTGTAATGGACTTACTTTTAAGTGGAATTAATGACATAGTTTGCATATTGTTTTGATTTTAGTTGCTGACGATGAGTGCGTGGTGGGGTCATCAATCTGACCACTAAAGGACAAGTGCAAGACCCCACAGTCCACTAATGATAGCGACAGTGTCTATACTTTACCTGGGTTTCAACCTGGGTATTGTCAGATGTTAAATGTAAAGCAAACACAAGCAGCTGTGCAAGCAAAATTGTCTAAAATTGGCAACCTTTTCATTTAAATCGGGAACTATCTGATCAAAGCAGAAAGGCACAGTCACACCAGAAAGTGTCACACTGAAATTCATCCAGCCATCTTCCTGAAATATTTCTGACATAGGGACTACTTGCAAGGGCTAATTGGTAAATGTATTATTATCATAATCCTTTATTTAATCAAGTAGTCTTTGAGATGAAGATCTCTTTTGCAAGAGAGACATGAGTACAGCACAAGCAATACAACAGTGATAAGACACACAACAAAACACACTTTACTGTGCTTGAGTATAGCACAGCCAGTCACACACAAACACAGTAAAACAGCATCAGAAGCAATCAGACAAGTCTACAAATGTCTAAAATTAAAAGTTTCAATTCCACCAATGGGATGAGACTTGCAAGTTGTAATGTCCTGTTTAATGTGTTCTATCAGACTAATGTGCCTAAAAACCACTTCTATCATCATCCAAACCAAGACAGCGTCATTTCTTTAGTAAAACGCAGTGGTTAACAGTTGGAAAAGTCAACAAATAGTGCAGAATAATGCTGTTTGAGAGGCTGAGATTATCGTGGCCTAAATCCTGAGTGCTCTGGCTGAACAATACAGTTATAGTCTAGATAAGTGCATAGTTGCTTTTTAACCAGAGATTCCAGATTTTTTTTTACAAAGGGAGATGTTTTTCAAATTGGGTAACAGTTGTCTGTCTTATAACTAAACCCCCTTTTATGCAGCGGAATTACTTTAGCTAGTCGGGAACATGCTGATACTAGTCAGTCACAATAGCTTTGTCTGTGAACTTCTTTCTATTTTTTTTTTTTCCTGAAATGTGTTGTTTACTCTCCCCTTTGGTCCTTGGATTGTACATCATTTTTATTCAATAAAGAGTTATTGAAGAGGGGATAAAAAGCTCACCAAGCTAACGAACAGTCGCTAACAGGATAATAAGTTCACAGTTCATTCGAATTATTTGTTCTATCGACTCCTGTCTCACAACTGACTTAAAGCCCTGACTCTTTTGTGTATCAGTTTATACTCTTGACAGAGGAGCTTAAATACAAGTTGGTGCAACACAGCTAATAAGCTACGATAGCTTTTTTTTCCCATTTTGGACCCTCCAGTTTGTTAAACTCAACCAGCTGAAGATTCCACTGCAATGGACTGATTTTGCTGTAACATTTTTGTAGTTTAAATGCTGATGTGACTTAGCCTTTGCATTTTGAATCTGACCAGACAGTAAATTCCAGCTTTCAGTACATGACAGTTTTAAATATTCTATGCTACTATGTACACATTTTCATTGGTACCAAAAAAGAAAGTATGACAGGGGAATTATTGCATTTAGTTATATCATAGCAATCCAAAATATCTGACCAACACAATATCACCAACTCAAACACTCCCATGATAAACACACATCCAGGGCCTACATATAAATCACTCCTTAATAACGTCAGTGAGTAAGAGAGGCTGACTGACCAGGGCACAGAGGAGGTCGACAGCTTCCAGGATGAGCTCCTGATGTCCTATTCTGGTGACACCCAGCTCCTCCAGCTCCTGATGGGTGATGTGCAGCAGCTGCTCTCCCCCCATCTGCTCCCGCTCGAAACTCTTCACGTACTGCTGGAGACAGTCATCCAGACCTGAGGAGAGTATGGAGAGATGCAGATTAGCCTGGTGTTTGTGCCATCACTTCAGCAGATCTTCAGCAGGTTTTTATCATTGGTAGTGGTCAGTGAGGAGTTTAGATGGCTTCCCATCCCTCCAGAAACACAAACATCAGTCGATCAATTGATAGAAATACAAATATCCTATCCTATCTGCCAAAACTGAATCCTGGTCAACATAGATGCAACACAGAACTGCACTGCATGAGTGCAGACGCCCACACACACACAAAAAAAAAAACACACAGCAGAAGTGTGTCTTTTTCTGCCAAATAGGAACAAAAGCTAGAAATATGAGCCTCAAGCCTAAAATTTCTTCTATGCTTCACTGGCAACATACTATGTAACTGTCATCTAGAAAACACATCTGTTGGTCCAGCTCTGCAATATCTGATGATGATTAAACACTGTGCAGTTTTACAGTTTGCTTTGATTTTTACATGAAAGAGAACACAAGCAATGGAGCGACTGAATTTCATGCACATTCTGAGTGATTGCGTCCAAAATATACCTAAGAAAGATGTGAGTAACACATTGACGTATGACTTTCCGCTGTTAAGCTGCGGCTGCCTGCCATGCAGAGAGTCAATCAGCTGCACATAGACGTGGTGTTTCTGGAATACTATTGATCAGTAAGAGCCTCAGGCTTTGAACCAAACAAAGTCAGCAGAAAGCACACCTCCCCACAGACCTCACGAACAAGCCTGCTCAAAAACAAGCGCACACAGAGCAAAAACGCATGAGAGGACGCAAAATCCATGCATACATACATACATACGCACACATACACAGGACCGCAGAGAAACACAAACTGCACATGCAGTCTCTCTGCATGTACACTTCAAACACAATCACACATATAAATACAATTACAACTGCTGTTGTTATTCAGGGTCTTGACGCCTCTGCGGAGGCATGTTGTTAAAGCCAAGTGGAGCTGTGAGGAAAACACTGATGCCCAAGGGAAGCAATGCTGACAGAGAGCAGACAGTGTGGTAGCACCTTAACACAGTCACCACACATACACACATGCGCACGCACACACACACACACACATACACGCTCACATTTGCAACAAAGAATGAGCAAAAGGCATCTTGCTCTCGGTATGCCATGGGACACAACAGACAAAATATAAGCCTACTGTTGCTCTGAGTGACACAGACAAACAATCTTGTTACTTACAGCACAGCAGAGCAATTTTAAATCTAACACATCAGTAAGAGCTTCTGCCCTGTAGCACCACAAGTGAAAATTGTTTAATGGAATACATTCTCTATGGAAAAACCGACATATCCCTCATGTCAGTGTGTGTTTCACATGTGAAAATACAATGTTATCTCATGATTTCAAATATACATTTTTATATGAAGTATATGAAATCTTTATATGTGAAATCAAGAAAGCGCAGGTGATAACATATGTATATGTATGTGCATGTATAATGAGGTATTTTAATCAGTTGATACTATTTAACAACACACACTACAACAGCTTCAAAATGTATGACGTACAGCCATTCTCACTTCCAAAAGATGTCAATAAAATCAACTCTATCATTTGTAATGGGAGTGTTACAATAATTACTACTAATGTGTTGCCAGTCCAGCACAAAAGGCAACAACAAAGTCTAAATCTGTTCGGGGAAAGATAGCACATTGTTTCTGGCTCCTGTCCTTACAGTGTTACTCTCAATAAATTATATATTGCGTCTTATTGTTCTTTAATGGTACAATGTGCATAGGTTTTATGGAGTTTGCATGTGTCATACAGTGCATGCCATATATACATCGGATCACATTTTGTCCTGTATTACATCCTGTAAAGAAGTATTATTAGAAAATATTAAAGGTCTCATGTGACAGATTGAAAATTATGGGATTTTTTTAATATATTCATGTGTTTTCTCTGAAAAGAGCTGTAAAAAAAACCTCATATCCAGCTGTTCAGTCATATAAAAGAAAATCTGTGATAATAATTTTTTATACAGCTCTGCATTTTTTGCAAGAATTTTCTTGGTGACAAGAAAAAGAAGAGAAAGAAATGCACTGCTACTTCCAGCATTATATTTAAAAGAGCTGTTTTTCTTTCCTCCGTGTGAAGAATGTTTACTACAGTAGGAAAAGAGTCTAGTGTAGTCTAATAAATCATCAGCGGTGTTGGCAGTGATACGCACAAGTGGACTGCATGTGCAGCAGCTATAGGAGCAGAGACTGCCACGCAGAGAACATGGAGGCAGAGTGGCCCTGCAGCTAGGCTTTCTGAATACGTTACTCCCAACCCTTACATATGAGAGAGACGCATTTGCTCTTCCCCATTTACACCCCGGCTTCTCTGTCTGAAGCGTGGCGGCACTTTTTAACAGCAGCCGTGTCATACAAAGTGGCACATTATGGCTTAAGTCATCATAATGCAAATGCAATATCCGACTATATTTGCGACATGAAGAAAGTATAAAATCTTTATCGCACATTTAAGATTCTATGCAGGTGGGAAAAGTGGAATTACTTTCTCACACTTGTTATTCTAGTCACCACTTCTGTCCTTTTCCTGGTGTCCAATCATCAATTGTTGCTCCTTTTTCCATCCTCCTTTTCCCTCTCTCCACCTACAGTAGTATGTAAAGTATATAAATTATATAAAGAGGTGATGAATAAAGAATCAAAGAGGGACGTGCCGACTCCCGCACCTTCCTCTGGGAAAGCCTCTCACTAAAGCTATGTCCTACTTCTTCAATGCACACATTCACGCAGGGTTGATGTGTTACTGTAAATGGCAATGCATTTAGTGGCCATTCTCCTTGAAAATGATTAGATCTATTGTGTCAAATAAATGCTCACATACTGGCAAAAGCACATGCATACACACACACACACACAAATACACGTGTACAAGGATATATTCACACATATACACATTGTGACACACAGCTGCTAGCCAATCAGATGAGTCAGAATGCCTCCCCTAGAGGACAAACAGCTGATCTGGGTTCATCTGCTGAGTTCATATGCCAGCTGGAAATAGCACATGGTGTTCACAAACACACACACACACACACACACACACACACACACACACTAACACACAGGGGTCAGGTTCGTCAGTGCTGCACATAGCCAGACAGTAAATGATATTAAAATCATGCAGATATTATTAGTCAAGATCTGGTGTAACAATCTGTAGCAAATATTTGTTTTTTTTTCCGCCGTCCAAATTCTCACATCAAACTGTTTACTGAATCATAACTGCAGGAAAATGTGAAAACTGACCTCATGCTGAAGTCAGCCTCACAGTGTAATAAGAGTCAAACACATTCAAGGCCACATGCAGCTGAAATCAACAAAATGTATTTTTTTCATACGTAATGTCAGAAGTGTCTCCCTGTGTAAACAAGTCATCAGCTTCTGCTAGTTTCCCCTGGGAGCTATAGCGACTAGGGAATAAGATATTTTATCATAGCTTAACAGCAGATAGTTGAAATTGTGCTTATAGCGGCTTCCACACTGTGTGGAGTCACTACAGCAGCCGCTGCTCATGTGGTGATGGAAGGCAAGCGTGTTGCCTGTAAATATTGTTTTTCCTGCTGTGTTCCAGGAGCTTAATATTGAATATTATTTGCTGAACCAAGATATTGTCTGCATAGCTGTCATGTTCTTATACTTCAAATAGGCCTTTTGTTACACAAAGTATCAACTGTCAACAGTGAAAGACAGTTTTGATATACAGGTTTTTGACTGCAATTGTCTGCATGCACAATGACGTCAACTGTCTTTCCAATCACAAGATCCTGAATTCTGATGAGACACTTGGATTTGAGAATTTAAGTGCTGTTTCACTTCTGTACAGTACTTGTTTATGCTGAATGAGAGCCGTTTTTAGAATCATCACAAGACAAAAGTGTCACAAAGTAGTTCTGGGTTCTGATAGCTGGAGTCGGTAAAATAAAAAAAGAAGCAATGCACTAATCATTCAGGTAGTCGTAGCTAAATAGAATGGTTAAAATATGTAATCTGCCAGGAAAAACTTGGGATAGTTAGTCACCATCAACGTTCAGGCTTATGAATGACAGACTGCAGATTAAGTCATACGATGTCAGATGTCAGTCTAAGTATTCACAACATCCCATAGTCTGTCGTGATGTTTGGATTTGTGGAGCTCAGTGCTCTCTTCGGTCTTATTTGCCCCTTTTATCAGATCTTTAGTCTAATCCCCTCTTTATCTTTTGACTAGCAAAGAACTACAAAACATTCAACTAGTCGTGCAGCTAAATAGAAAATACAATATATAATATGCCTGGCAAAACTTGAATTTCACTTCTGTGAATGTCAGTTTCTGAGATGTATTAAACTACCTTTATATTTGACCTTTTGTTGCTTAAAAATGCTGAAATCTAGACCTATTAGATTTGTTGATGAATATAAGCCATCAAAAGCCATGAAAATAAGACATCAGTTTTTATTGTGTTTTCATCCTCAGTGACTATAACTACTGTAGTGCAGAGTGGATTTTTGATCAATCAATCAATCAATCATATCATTCAGATTCAATAACTCAATTTTATGTTGGATTTGGATTCAATAAAATGCTGTTGAACCGCAACTTGCTTTTTCAGTTTGTGTTTTCGAAATGTGGGATAAACACATTTTTAGTGAGTAAAATTAATTTATCTCTATAAGAACCACTGATGGATCCCATGATCCCGACCATCACTAAATCCTAGTGTGATGAAGCTTGAGCTAGCATCTCATGTTGACAGCTTCATCCGCATTTCATGCAGTTCCCTCCAATCTTCTCCTCCTTTCTGGGCAAAATAAACCCCTCCCTTTCAGAAACACGAGGGTTGCCAGGCAACCACAGCGAGAGAGGCCTCCGAGTAGAAGAGAAGGATCAGCAGTTGCTGCCCCTCAGGACCCTGCACTGATGCTAGGCTAAGGAGCACACACACACGCACACACACATTCACACTCACACACAGACTCACACAATAAATACACACGTACTGTAGCCTATATATGCGTTCCACACCGACTGAAAGCTTGTTGAAAGCCACAATAAAAAAGACTGCATTTACAGCTAAATATGGCTCCAACTGAAAGAGTCTTTGAGCAAGTGACTTTGCCGCTTGGCCATTAACATCAGCTGAAATCAGACTGTCAAACCCGTTTTTGGCTTCTCCTTTGAGACTACGCTCAGGTCGAAGTGGAGGCTGGGCTAAGAGCGGCGGCAAGCAGCGAAGACTTCTGTCTTGTCGCCTTGCCCCCATCTGTGAGCTTCCAGCTGGAGTAAGTGCTTCAGTGAGTGCGAGAGAAAGACACAACACTCACTAAAAATATTCCTACAGTGAAATATTCATCACATCATGACAGAATATTCTTAAGACCGTGGCATTTTAGCTCCCCGGTATGTGAGCTTTCAAGTGCACCACAGCCTCCGCTGTGAAACGCAGCTTGCAGGGAGGTGTCAAGAGGCAATCTGAAGAAACAGGAAGAAGGAAAACAGGGTCAACCAGGAAGCTGCAGGGAGTTCAGAGGCAGAGCTCCACTCTGAGGATCTAACCGACCTGAGAGAATCTGAAGTGACTACAGTCATACTGGAAATGTGACGTTAACATGATCTTTAACTTTACCTTACATGTCCTAGCTATTCCTATTCTACCCCAGACTTTATAAGGAAATCCAATTCTAGCTGTAATTTGAGAAGAGAGGAGGGAAAAATGTCAACTTTTATGTCAACTTCACATTTCCTACAAAACATTCACAAAAACGCCTCTTCCAGTATGCTCACATTTGAATATTAAAGCTCCTATAATCAGTATTTATAGATTAAGAATGGACTAAATGATGAAATGTGTGTAATATAGAAGGTGTCGCTTGTACTGACGATTTATCACCCGACTCTGTATTCCCCCTCAGCTCTGCAGAGCCTTTTAGTGTGTTTCGGCTCATTGTTATGGTTACAGGACCCACCGCAACTGTTTTGATTCCCTGTCAGCACTCCCATCACCGTCATTTCCAGCTGCAACAGGAAGCTGTTTTCTGCTCAGATAAACCCACTGAACACTACCTGCCCGGCACAAGACAGACAAAGTCAGCAGTCCCCCTCCACTCGAAAATGTGTTTTCCCTTCTTGTTCCTTCAGTTGAATGTTTGAGCTTCACTGTGCAGAATGATGTATGTGCATGAGTTTGACACTAGAAGGCTGTTTCGTCTACAGAGGAGGGAAAGATTTTCTGTGCTCACCTTAAATCTGAGTTTAAGTGGAGAACCTACCAGCAGGATCCTAATCATCAGCTAATCATGGTCCAGTTTGCAACTCACACATGGAACTTGAGGATCATTACACTGCACATACACCGAAAAAAAACAAAACTAACTTTGATATGAAAAATATCTGAATGTCTCAAAAATATCTCAATGAGGAAGAACAAGTAGATGCCATTTTAAGGATTTTTAAGGACTAGATAACTGCACGTTAGCAGACTATTTGTCTGAAGGACATAAATTTAAAGTACACTACAGTGAAAGAGTTAAGAAAGATTAAATACATAAAATAAAGCATAAAACATTAAAACATGTCATAAAATACGGTGAAGCAAGATATGCAAGTTTTTTGGGCTCAAAATATTGATTGCATTTGACGTAAGAGACTTCTTAAAAGTATTTTGTTGTGACCAAAGGCCTCCTAGAGTCTCAAACTGAGGAAATAAAGGATGAAACTCTGTCAGGATGCTTAAAGCTTTGAAATTTTACATGAAACACTAGAATGTTTAGCAACACTTAATATGATCCTCCAGGAATATTTGTAGTTGCTCGAACTGGTTCAGCTTCTTTTTTACATCATTATTATTATTATTATTAGTAGTAGTAGTAGTATTATAATCATTACACATGCATATAGTGTGTTCAGTGTCATTATTCCATCACTCCCTTAAAGAAAAAAACAAATGACCCAAGAACCATGATGCCACTAAGCCGCTCCATAAAAATGAACAGATTTATAATGATTGTGGACTTTTGTGTGAACCCAGGTGTTGGTCTGATCTTTGACAGAGCAACTAGCTTTGCAGTGTGGTAGTTTGGCAGTGCTGACAGCTACTGTATACTAAAATGTAGACTCAATGCTAGATAGTCATCCTATAATAGGATAAGACCTCTAATGCTAGATCTAGTCTGTAATCTAGTTTGAGCCTTTAAGTCAGGGTTTCTCAACATTTTCCGGCTTGTAAACCCAACAGCTGACTTTCCATAAGATATATCATACAGTTCTTCCTACATCTAGGAATCTCCAAACACCATCTGTAAATCACACAGCCGCACGTGTGGTCCCTGTCCTGACCCCCAGGCTGTGAAACTTTGCTCGACGTGAATATATGTGGCGATAAAACCGCAGCTCCCGGAACAACAGGTGCAAAATCGACCCAGTAAAACACATACGAACATCCACACACACACACAGGCCCCTCTGTCTGAGCGGCCGGATAGAGCGGGGTGCTTTGATATGATGCCCACTGCATCTCTCATTCTCCGCACCGCTCTGCCATCGCCTCAGTGCTCTCCCCCTCTTTCTCCGTCATGCCCACCCTTCCCCTCATGCACTCCCCATGTTTCCTCCCCCATCTTAGGCTCCTCAGCCTTTCTTTCATTTTCCTCCGCACCTCCCCATTCCTGAATCTGTATCCCCACTCTCCTCTCTCTCTCTCTCTCTCTCTCTCTCTGCTCGGGGCCATAAAACAGGAGGGAATGTGCTGTGTGTGTGTGTGTGTGTTTTGCAAGTACCGCATACGTATGTGCCTCGCTATGTGTTAGAGGCATGCAGGACGTGGATTGGGCATCTGTGTATGTTGCCGCTTCCCCGTCTTATGACATGTGCTGTGACTCCAACACGATCCGATCTGGTTTCCATGACTACCGATGCCCCACTTAAAGCTCCTGCTCCTGAGTTTTTGTGTCTATGCATGTGTGTCTGTGCGCGGACATACATATATACCATATATTTCAGTGAGCACGTGCCTTCCTTTGAGTGCATGCATCTGTGTGCATTCATATGCAGTGCATGCTTCTCTTCTGTGTAGGAGAGCGAAAATGGAGGACTGGAGGAGTTTCCTCTATGTGTGTGTGTGTGTGTGTGTGTGTGTGTGTGTGTGTGTGTTTCCCCATAATAAGGCACACTCTTTAATCTTTAATGCAACTGAAACTACAACAAGCACACAGTCAGAGCCAGGGGAAGCGTGTCTTCCAACACAGTTACTTACCATGTCAGCAGGAGACTAAATCAGGGGACACAGTATGGAATGGTAGTAAACATGGTCCTGCACACCCCAGGAGACTCAAACAACCAAATAATCTAGAGGATTATTTCAACACTAGAATAAAGCATTTCCTGTTCCTGTGTTGTAGTGTTAGGCACATATAGTAGAAACCCATACTTTCTCTCATTGTCCACTGCTACGCACTTTTACGTGAATATCTTTAATAAGTTCTCTAAATCTGTACATCTCATGACCGTTCAACGTCCCCTGCTCTGTCACACACCACCTTTATATTTAGACTTTTAGCTCCAATACCTCAGCACGCAAAGAGGAAAAGAGAGATTACCGCAGGAAAGTGAACTTCCTCATTCATTTTCCTGTCAACGTATGCATCAGCAGGCTGTCGTTACCGTGCAGCTGAAAGCTGATCTCACGAGGCGCACAGCACCCGACAGCAGAGGAGAAGTCCGTTTTTTCTTTGTTGCCCCACGTTTAAGCGCAGATCTGTACACGTCATACTTTACACATCTATTGCGTCTGCACACACCCAAGAAGATACATACCCTTGCACGCACACACACACACACACACACACTTAGAGGAAACTCCTCCGGTGTGGGTGTTCAAATCAAAACAAACGCTGATGAGTCATCTTTCTGTGAGCCTCACCAGTGTTCTGCTGCTTGAGCAGTCCTTACTTTCTACAGCAGTGAGAGATCCTGTATAGTCTGTTTGGCCTGGTAGCGAGCTGTGTCAGGTTTTCTCGATAGGACTGCAGAGTATCCCGTCTTTATGTCCCCGTATTCATTCATGTGACAGGACTGGACTGTTGAGGAAAAAGAGCTGCTGTCTAAAAGACTCGGATAAAGCTTGTAATTTTTTATCTTTTTCCTCTGTGCTGGTGACGGATGGATTCCTAAAAAGTGCAGTCCTAAATACGTCCCTCTGATGAATGTCACAAGACCTGATTCAATCTGTTTTACAAGCCGATGATGTCACACAGCCAACATGAAGGCAAATAGAGTTAATACAGCAGAAGTATCTCTATCAAGAAAATCCTCACTGACCATAATTGATTGGTGGAAAGTAACTAAGTATATTTAATCAAAGGTCTTTCCTTTTTATGTTTACTTCATACTTAATACTCCACTACACTTCAGAGTAAAATATTGCACCATTTACTCTACATTTAACTCACAACTTCACTGACTAATATTTTAAATACAAAACATATGAACACCTACTAATATATGATACAGTTTTAAAAATTAAACTACCCATCAGCACCATAAAGTAGCAACAATCAGTATCCTCACATACATATAATATATCATACACTTATACTAAAGGCTAATTTTGAATGCAGCAATTTTATTTAATCAAGCAATCAAGTATTTCTACAGTGTAGTATTGATATTTTACTACTAAAGGGACAAAACATGTCCAAATATGTATTCATACATGTGTATATGTTTTTATATGTATATGTATGTGTTAACAATAAAGTTATAAGATGTGTTGGACTGTGGATACACTTTTTTTATAGATGAAGAAACTCTTACGTTGCTGCTGAAAATATTGAGTATATAAATATAAAAATTGTGTCAAATCAAACTAATTTGTCATTTGTGAAAAGCAATATTCAGAATTTTAGGAATTAATTGAATAACTTTAACTTCAATAAAGCATTTCTTGCTCTCACGTTTGGTGGATAACAACTGTGACAATCTTGTGATATCTGTGTATAATATTGATGATATTTTGAAATATTTAAGACTTCTGGCTCTGCGCACTTCCTCTACACACAATTCAGAGGAGGTTGGGAAGCCGTCAACTGGCTGTACTGTCTCCAGTTTGGGTCCATCTGGGGACCTTTATCGCATTTCTCTCTCCCTCATAAAATAAAGGTGTTCCTACGTTGCTACAATTATCCACTGTGTACAAGCAAAAAGATGCAGCACCTCTATCATGAAAGAATGAAAAACTACATGGCCACAGAGAAACAATATCAATAGCCATTTGTCTAAAAGATGTAGGTGAGGACAAATATTTGCTCTGATAACCCGTGTGTGTGTATATCTGTGCACATTTAAGTACTTTTCACTCTCATGGTAAGCAAGAGAAACCACTTAAGTACTTCTAAAGGAGGTCTCAATGTCACTGCTCCCTAAAAGTGGCACAACACTACTCGGATCAGCGTGAGAGAGATGAAGAGCTTCCAGAAAAAGAGGCCAAAGTGAAGCCTGTGTAAGCGTGCAGATTAATACTAGCCTTCCGCCTTTTACTTTATTCATAAGAAAATAAGATCTTAGCATAAGCCTGCCACTGAGGGTCTATGTTTGAAGCCCCGCAGGAAGAGAGAGGGAGCTTCACAGGAATGGGGACAACAGTGCGAGATGTTTGCGAGTGTCTATGAAAATTAATCTCTGAGCACAAGCTCTTCATCTGGAAGAGGCCAAGACTCTTTTTGAAACACATACAGTAGAAGGTATAAGAGGACAATGGCCTCAGAGTTTGTCGCAAATGTGAACATTTTTGTCTTTACTTACTGATAATGAAATGAATTGTTTGTTAAAAAGAATTTCAGTACATTTAACCTCTCAACTCTTTAGCCTTGTGTGGCAAATAATAAGATATGATCATTCTTTTTTTCCCATATTCAAATAGGTTTGAATCATGACACGCATTAACATACCTTTAAATGACACCGTAGCTAACGGTGTGGTGATTTCATGATAATCACAGCGTAGATTGAGTAACGTACCAGCTGAAAAGACTGATATTAAATTGTGTGTGTTCCTCGTTAGCAGATAAAGCGAGCATGCCCTAAAAGGATTTATCCAGTGGTTATGTTATTAAAGTCTAAATTCGTGCGAAGGCTTGAGATTTTAACCTTAAGTGTCATACTGATGTGAGTCTTTATATACGGTATTTGTTCAATTTAACATCTCTTGGAAGAGAAGGGAAAATTGTGGATTTTACCTTCGATTGAATGCGAATGCAGGGTTGTATTTTAGCACATGGCTTTTTGGGACTGACTGATTCATAACTTAACTAGTGTTCCCTTTAGTGGTCCTATACTAGCAGCGTACACCAGTGTCACTGGAACCTTTTACACAACAGGAAAGTGTCATTTCCCCCATGTTTGGCTGGAAGTGACTGTCATTCTCAAAAGCGAAGGCTCACGCTTTAGTCAATAACTCATTCGGCATCAAAGAAGTAAACCAAAATTGCATTTCAATCTTCAACTCTAACCACACTTGGCCTGATACTAATGAATCCCTCAATCAAATTTCAACTCAGCGTCTCTTAATGAAGGGTGCAGCGGCAGAGCTTCTTCCTACTCCACAGATCAGAGGATACTGTGGCTGAGGAGAGCAATTATAAAACCAGGGACGTCCGTAAGCATCCTGAATACTTCCCTACTGTGGCCCCTGAGGGTCTATCAACCACCTTGACTTCTAATCTCTGAGATCAGCGCGTTAACAAAAATGCAAATGAACTTTGGCGGCCTTGAAACACATGTAGGAATATGTAGTTTTAAGAAATCTGTTGATTAAAACACTACATTTGATCAGTGTCATTAATGCACTCAAGCATCTAGGAATATCACACTGGGTGGTCACACAAGTAGTGATTCTCCTAAGTATAGGGATTGCGGACACCCCCCCCCCCCCCCCCCCCCCCCCCCATACACACACACACACACACACACACACACACAATCCCTCCTCCCCATTCCCATTATCTGTCAATAGGCCTACCACAGTTTCTCTCACAGCTCCCGGAGTGTGTGAGAATAGCTCCAACCACCCCTCCATCACACACACACACACACACACACACACACACACACACACACACACACACACACACACACACACACGCACACACATGATTAGTGATTACTCATTCATACTGTCTGTTTGAAGGGACGCATCTCTTGCCAGCAAAGCGAGCAACCAAAAACAAGTGAGTGTGATCGGTGCGTTTGCCTTATATGGCAGGCGGCATTGCGCTGTCCACGGTGCTGAATCTGACTGTACGGCTGGTATTGGAGAAAGGGGGGTGGGGGTAGGGGGGGTGTAGGGGGTTGGGGTGGTGGTGATGGTGGTGGGGGGGTGCATGCAGCTAACTACATTAATCATACACGCTCGCGCACATGCACATAGACACACACACACACACTCTCTCTCTCTTTCTCTCTCTCTCAGGTTGAGTGGTGATATGGGAGCTTACAGCATGTGTCAGTGAGTCAAAGAGCATGATGACAGATCTTCCACATTCATTGATGAGAGGTATTCTGCTGATGCTGGTGCTGATGGAGTCAGCAGCAGCAGCAGCAGCGGCGGCGGCGGCAGCAGCAGCAGCAGCCTATAGGCTTGGCTTGCGAGGGGTGCGCTCTCAAGCAAGCGAGATGACAGAATGCTGAGCCTCCACTCCCTCCCTGCTTCTTGGGGACATCAATTTCACTGCACAGGCTCAAGCGCATTTACTCCACTTTTGGTGACTTTAACCAGTCTCACAGTGGTCAGTTACAGCGGTCAAAAATCACACGTCCGCCTGCATGTTTGGATCAGGAGAACACACATGCACACAGTGTGGCCCTCCGCTGCTCACCATCACCCCCCACCATCCTCCTCCTCCTCCTCCTTCTCATTCTAACCACAAGCAGCATGAACATTATCAGCCTGATGCAAAGAAGAAGGGGATCCAACATTACCTTTCATCCAGTCCAGTACTTGCTTTGGTGTCCATTTACTTATAGGTTCCATAACCAAAGCCATGGTGTCACAGTCTCTCCGAGATTAACGGCACAGGACTCAATGCGGGCGACATAAAACGACTTGTCAGTCACATCTGGAATGACACGGCGGTGGGTAAATCTGAGAAAAAAGAAAGGGTTGTCAGTTTTATTCTCTCCATCAGAGCATGGCCGCCTGCAAAAACGGTGAACGGGATGCGGTGGTGCAATCCACGCGCACACACAGAGACACGCACACACACGCTCTCTGCCTGCCTGCCTGCCTGCCTCCCTCCCCTCCCTCCTCTCTGTCTCTCTCACTCTCTCTCCCCTCTCTCTCTCTCTCTCTCTTTTTTCCTCGTGCCTTCCCGCCAGCAGCCCGCGCGCTGTGAGAAGTGGATTCGGTGGGCGCGAGAGGATGGAGCGACCCCTCCCCTCTCTTCTTTTCCTCCCGCCCGCCTCGCTGCAGCATCACAAGGGCCACCACTCATAATACAGACCAGGGAATGGTGCAACGCACACCATATAGGGAGGATCTCTCCATGCCTCCCTCCCCTCGCTGAGTTACACACACATACACACATGCATACAAGGCTTCATGCAAAAATAACTTAAATTGAATTGTACATCATTTAAAATACACCACATTAATTAATAGGCTGTATGAGGGCCACTAAAAACTCACTATTGAATAACACACTATAGGTGCATATATGAATATTACAGAAATTGTATGTTTTATTATATGTGTTTTCCCAGAGTAAATTAAACCATTGTTATCATCATTAATCTTTGCCTATACCAAAAATGTGTTGTTGTCCGCATGTTATTTGTTCCTATATGCATGCACGTGCTACATTCACAAGGAGAGGTGGGCTTATATATCAGCTTTTTTTTTTTTTAAGTTCACCATCTATGGATGAGAAGATCAGCATCAGTTGTCAGGCGCTGCTGGTGTGTGCACGGGCTCAGCTTTGAGGAACAGCGCCCCCTGCTGCGCACCTGGGACACAGGTGACGTCATGGATTAAGGCAGTAACCCCTCCTCTACACAAACACACACACACACACACACACACTACCACGTGTCATATAAGGCCCATTTTATACATAGGGAGGTGAAGAAAGTGTAGCAGGTAAATATGCCACGTGCATATAGGCCTGTAGATGTGTAGCTGATACAGGTAGATAGACAGTCACATGTCTTCAGGGCAGCAACTAACGATTCTTTTCGTTATCGATTAATCTGTTGATTATTTTCTCGATTAATTGATCAGTTGTTTGGTCTGTAAATGTCAGATCATGGTGAAAAACCTTGAAATGTTTTTTTGTCCTGAACAGCAGTTGAAAGATATTCAGGATACTAAAGAAAGACTAAAGAAACCAGGAGAAAAGAAAATGTATTTTTTTCATGTATAGTATGATATGAAATAATATGAATAGAATTAAAAAGAGAGTTGTTGGCATTTCTCCTTAACTCAAAACAATTGATCAATTATCAAAATGGACAGTTGATTTTATGTGATCGACTAATTAATCAACTAACAGTTGCAGCTCTAGTTATATGACCTCGATTTTTAAAGGACCCATATGCATTTTTATATGTTTTCTTTGTGAAACTGCTTATATTTACATGTTTCATCCGCTTTTCTAAACTTTTTGGAACAATAAAGAAAATTGATAAGAAAACCTGAATGGACAACAACCATCATTACTGAGCATGATAGGCCATCAGTGAGGACATGTACATGTAGTTTCATAGTCCAGGAATGTGAATTTTAATCTAAAGGGCTAATTTGACACACACACATTTTTTAAAGTGCAAGAAGACATGCAGCTCTTTTGCAAACCATCAAACAGATAAAGTTGCTCTAGCAACAGTAATGTCTTGAGAAGTCCTGCAAATGAAAACATATGGCAGTCAGTGCTCATGTTTACGTTATTGGCAGGATACCATTGTTTGTTTCATCCGGTTTCAGAGGAAAAACATTTATAGCTCCATATATCTAGTGGTTTAGATTACTGTTGCCTATTCCTCATACATGCTCTTAGCCTGTCTGTCATTAGCCATACTGCTGCAGAAATGCCAACAAGCTATTAGGCTGTAAAAAGGCGGCGACTGAAAGTCAGCTACTCAGTCTTAATTGCTAAAGGTGGAGTATACTATATATATGTATAGGTGCAGCCTAGTTTAGGATGAATATCTGTATGTAGTTAGAACAAGATGAGAAGTAATACAATTCAAATAGTGACATACAGTGTTACCAAACAGGATATATATATATATATATATATATATATATATATATATATATATATATATATATATATATATATATATGGAGCTTCAATGTCTGACTTTTTTTTAATAAACAGTTTTATTGAACAACAAGATTGTAATAAAAAATAGTAATAAAAAAATAAAAAGTTTAACAGCTTTTTTATTTACATATTTAGATATTGCAGAAATGTATTGTTTGAAACACTGAAAAGGTTGTCTTCTTGCTTAAGAATCTGGATTTGTGAATATAAAATTTGATTAAAAAAAATAAAGCAAATTAATAAAACAGAACTGCAAGCAGGGAATCCTGTCATATTCAGTGAATCCAAACAATACATTTTTCCAAAGTAATAAAAAATGAGGGTTGATATGATCAGCAATAAATCAGGACTATTTACTCCACAGTTGTTTTGTATGCAGGCCAAAGACCAGAATAAATGTAGCAGTGTTTCTCTGAGCTCTACAAAACAGGCACAACTTACATCAGTGTTTTTTATTGAGTTTCTGTAAATAACCATTAGTTGGATAAAACCTGTGAAGCCATTTAAAGGATATAACAACTCAACTTTATTTACATAGCAGCTTTCATACAAACATGCAGCCCAAAGTGCTTCACATACCAGATTAAAAAACAGACAAAAAATAAAAACAATAATAGGCCACAATAAATACAATTTTGCAAGACAAGAAAATTACAACAATATAACAATAAAATGTTGAAAATAAATAAATAAAAGTCAGGAAAATAAAATAAAATAAACATCGGGGATTAAAATATTATCAAATCATTGATTAAAACTGAAAAACTAAGGCTATAACATTACTGGAAATTAAAACCCAGATTAAAAAGATAAATCTTTAACTTTCTTTTTAAAAACACAGAGAGCTTTCCATGTTAATATTCAGAGGCAGTGTGCTCCATAAAAACGGAAGGCAGCCTCATCGCAACTTTTATGGGACGCACTCGGAACATTTAAAAGAGAAGCGGTGGAGGACCCCAGTGATCTGACTGGAACATAAAATGAAAGCTCTCCGGTGTAAAGAGGAGCAAAGTTATTTAACCTTAATCCTACTGACTCCTGCAGACCCCAGAGGATTACTATAGTCATATATCACAGTTGCTTTATTCTATCATTACAACTTTTCATGACTTTGTCAATCAATTTGTTCCTAATGACTTCATATCATTGTTTTCTGTTTCTGTTTTAATTAAAAATACTAATGTATTAATGTCCTGGGGGACCCCAGTCAAAAGCACCCAATTTCACCTATGAAGTTTTAATAGATGGAACTATTTATTGAGTTCATATTTGTCATGAGTCCTAATTCAAAGTGTCACATTCTGTCAGGGGGGTAGGGCCAGTCTGCCAGTCATTTTGAAGGCTTTGTAGAAAGACTGTACTTTGGATAGAAGCTGCAATTAGTATTATATTATAATATATGACAACATTAACTTTGTATTATAACATATATTATATATGTGTGTTCAGATGACATTAATTACATAAGCAACCATGCTTTTTTGTTTGTTTGTTTTTAGAAGAAAAACGTTAACATTTTGCTATGATGGCTGTTTCTTATAGTAATTTATTCTTGGGGTCCTCGGGGACCCCAGTGGGTGGTCCTTGCATGTTAAATATGACAGTAGGGTGAGGGTTACAGCTTTATAAACAAGTAAAATAACTTTAAAATCATTTCTGAAAGACACAGATAACCAGTGCCGTGCCTTCAGCAGTGGGGTCGTGTGATCCATTCTTCTTTGTTTTAATCAAGACTTTAGCCGCAGCTCTCCAAACTAGCTGCATTTCCTTCCAGACTTTTTTTTTTTTTTTAAGTAATCCAGTAAAAAGGGGATCACAGTAGCCTGAAGGGCCTGTTTGACTTTGTTGCATGCCTGTGACCTCCCTCTTCCAGCAGCCCTCTGAACAGTCACCGGTGGGCGGGACCACCCTGCTCAGTTTTCACCCTCTCCAGCGATGATCTTGAGCTCCCATTGGCTCCTGTCTGCAGACACGTCACAATCATGATTAGAATTGATGATCGGACGTTTTGATTTCATTGTCTAGCAAAGAGGACTGACTGCTGAAGAAATCTGCTGAATTTGAGCCTACCGTCTGATTTTGGCATCAAAAATGGTGAGTAGGAAAGTGATTTTAGTTGTGGTTTCGGGGCTATCCGGACCTGTGTTTGTGCGTCTCGGCTCGCAGCCCGGCTCAACGAGCATGACCATGCCCGGGTCTGGAAATCACACATTTGGAGGAAAAGTTGAGCTGCAGCTCTCCACGGGGGGAAAGCTATGCTAAGCTAGTGCTACCTGACGCTGGCTGGCTCGGATATGGCCGCTCGGGCCTGTAAGCTAACATGAGCTGTCTGTGTTGGCCGTGGCGGCGATGCGGCGCTTACCCGGTTTGTTTACCGTGTGGCTCTCGGTCGTAAAGTTATGGCATGTGCTTCCTGTGCTGTGTTTGTGTTTCTCAATCCTCCGCCGCGCTGTTTGCCTGGTGGCGTAATAATGTGACACAATTTTGTTTGCTAATTCTCTCCGTAATGTTTCCATATTGACTGTGGCCATGCGCAGTCAGCCTGCCAATACAACCCTGCTGGATGCTTATTGGTCGCACAACATTCCCGTATGTGACATTTTCTGCTTTTATCAAAAGCTCTTTTCAAACTTCGTCACAACAGTTTAAAGCTTTCTGTAAGTCTGAAGGTTACATCAGAGCTGCTTGTTGTTCCGTTCATGAACTGTGTACTGACATCACAAAGGTTAGCTGCCAAACTCAATGTCTTTGAATGACATGTTCATCAGGTTTTGCTCTAATATCCCCCAATTTATGTCACACTGACATTTAATGAGTAAAAAGAGTAAGTTATTAAACTTCAAGTGTCGCTTTGTCTATGTACTTTATTATTTATCACGTTAAAGGAAATTTAGTTTTGTCTCTCTGAGGAAATCTATGATGTTATCTGTCTTTTTGAATATTTCCATTAAAGAAAAAACTGAAAAGTCCTTTGAAAACTACTTTAACAGCGTGACACCAATGATTGTTACCAGTAATATAAGGCTTTAATAGCGCCACAAAGTAAGATATAATGCTGTTATTAACATAAACCTCCTTATTGCAACTTCTACAACTTATTGAAACAGTTTTATGTGATTAACGTAACACTGCCTGATCGGGCTCAACATTTGTAATCATGGCACACAGCAGCTTTGTCATAGTTTATAACAGTTTTAGCCACCAGTTTGTTGTATTTACCAGCTTCACATTAATGAATATTAGAGATGCACCGATACTGATATTGCATATTGGTCCGATACTGACTCAAAAAGCTGGATTGGGTATCAGATACCATTGTTTTTAATATGTAACAATTCAGTACATTTATATTTATGCATTTATTTGTTACATTTTGTTTTGCAGAGACAGGAAAACAATCTTTAAGTCAAGCCAGTCTCATACATACAGCTTATTACTTAAACACTGGTATCTAATCAGTAATCTGTATCCGCTGATACCAAAACCCAGCTATCGGTATCAGTTTCAGGACTTAAAAAGTCATATCATTGCATCCCTAATTAATATTACATGACAAAAAGTTGACTATTTGTGTTCCATATGACAAAACTAATTATTGAGCCTCTCAGTTCTGGTTTAAAAAAAGTCTCCTATCGTTTTTAGTGCAGAAACGTGCTCATGACGTGATGGCTTGGTTTGAGAGATGTGTTGCACACTCTTTTTTATTCAACTTGTCCACTCTTAAATATAGTTTTGTCTGCTTTGTTTTCTCCTCAGCCACATTACCCAGCAGTGTGCCAGGTGCACTGAGACAGGATGAGTACAACCAAAAGTGTGCTAACCTAGAAATATGGAGGTTTTGCTGTGAGCTGCATGGCTGCCCCGTTCCCCTCCAGTAGCAGAATGGATGCGTGGCCACAAAGGCGAGGCCTGCAGACTGTGAGTATATCAAGATCTACATTCCAGTATGAGTTAAAGAGATGACGTGCTTTTGTAAAATTTGATTAGTTGCATGTAAGAAAAAAAAAAAAAGCACAAGTATTGCTTACATTTCTCACTATGAGAAGTCAGAATGTCTGTGGAGAAAAAGGCCTGTTGTCTACTTATTGCAGTGCATGAGGCCAAGAAAGGAAATTGTGCAAGTCTCATAAATTCATCAGTCTAGGGTGAAAGCTGTCACTTTTACGCAATAACCCGCTGTTAGCTGTCTGTGAACTCTTGTGACCTTTGATCCAACAGTAATCTTTTTTTTCCGGTGGTGGTGGCGGGGGTGTGCTTTTATCTTTCTGGTTGTCTCTCAGATGAACCTGCGGTCAGTGTTTACAGCCGAACAGCAGCGGATCCTGGAACGTTACTACGATAATGGGATGACCAATCAGAGCAAAGCTTGCTTCCAGCTAATACTGCAATGTGCTCAGGAGGCCAAACTGGACTTCAGCGTTGTCCGGGTAGGCCCATAAAATGTGCTTATGTGTGTGTGTGTGTGTGTGTGATGGATTTGTGTTGCACCAATGTGTTTCTAACGAGGGAAACCCTTGTTATGCAGCAGTGTCCAGGGTAAGTAATTGAGACGGTGGAGTGAGTCTGTGTTTTTTTTTTTTTCCCCCCCTTCATCTCGTGCAGAGTCATGAATCATTATCCTCACTTTACTGAATTAGTCCCTCTAGCGTTTTGCAGAATGTTTTTTAAGTGACATTACTGAGCTGATTGTTCTTCTCCCTGCAGACATGGGTTGGCAACAAAAGACGTAAGCTCGCCTCCAAGGTAGAGCAGAATGGCGGCATGTCTCATTCCTTATCCAGTCATGGCCTCGCCGGGGGACTACTGTCCAATCACACATTAGCCGGAGGTGCTCTGTCCAACCATGGCCTAGCGGCAGGGGCGCTGCTCCCCTCTGAAATGACCACGGCGCGGAACATCCAGAATCGCGTGCACCTCCTCCCTCCGACGTCTTCCTTCCCTTCTTTCTCGTCGTCATCCTCCTCCCCTTCCTCTTCCTCCCCCCTCAGCAGCGGGAGCAACAGCAACAACAACAACAATGACGTCATACTGACCGGGATCTACTCTCTCAACTCCGTCCCTCGCTCCCGACCGAAACCCGTGGCCCCGCCATCTCAGTCGGACTCCGAGCTTTCGGCGCACCCACCCTCATCATCACTGATCAACCAGGCCCTGCAGAGCAGAAACAGCTCCAGCTCCTCACCCCTACACTCCAAGCTGGTGTCACTCTCTCAGAACCCGCCATCCCTCACATCCGCCTCAGGGCCTTTAGTCTACACTGCAGTCAGGAAGGGGAGTCTGGCTCTTGGGGAGGCGGGGGTAAGTGCCGGAGCAGGGGTGGTACCTCACAGCTGGACTAGGCAGTATGGTACAGCGCAAAATCGCCCTTGGTCCTCTTCCTCCCAGTCCCAGACTCAGCCCAGACCTCACTCCAATCCCCAACCTCAACCACCTGCCCCACAGAAGACTCGGGTCTCCCTCCCAGTCCAAAACTCAAGTCCTGCCTCTGACCTGACACCTCGTATCCAGCAAGTCTTCACCTTGTCAGAAAGAGTCAAGGGGGACAGACTTGGGCCCGGACTCGAGTCTATTCGGAAACTTCAGGAGAGTCATAGGCCGGTGCCCCATCCTCTGGACACCAGTCATAACTTCTCCATTGCCATGGAAACTGCAGACGAAGAAGATGAGTGGCAAAGGGAAGAGGAATTGGCAAATATGGCCGCTCAGACTCACATCCACAGGGAGCAGACGTCACCGTCTGAACCGTCTGTGGTGAGCGGAAGCCACACACCTCCTATGACTAGCTCCAAACCCGCACTGCTTCACGGCAACACAGCTCTTCAGGGCAGCTACTCTCTCACAGCACAGACCTCAATCACAGGGGAATCCAGCTCACAGGTTGGTGGTGTTCTAGTGTTTTTTTTTACTGTCGTCCCTAAAAGTGAATAGAGAGACTTAACCTAAATGTGTCCGTCTTTGTTTGCAGACTTCGATCGGTGTGTGCGCTGCCCCCTGGGTTATCAGCAACTCCAGAAAGAGAACAGTGAGTACTGTTTTGTGAAGCCAATTGCAAGATTTTACATGTATAGAATAGGAGAACATCTGAAGGTAATAGGTTTACTGCGCGGTTATGAAACGCTTATTACAAATCAGCACGCATGTCATGTGTTCAGCTGCAGGATCGGACCCAGTTCAGTGACGGAGACCTCATCCAACTGAAGCGTTACTGGGACCGAGGCATGACCAGCCTGGGCTCAGTCTGCAGGGAAAAGATCACCGCTGCAGCAAACCAGCTCAATGTAGACACTGAAATAGTCAAGGTAACCAACTCCACGGGGTTAAAAAAAAAAAACTTGCAGTGTAAAAAGAATTAGAGAAATCTAAAGTATTGGTTCCCTCTGGGCATCGAATTTCTGCAGCATCATTGAAACAAGAGAGATGTTTTGTAGACTGAGAACGTTTTTAGCCTTATCTCACATTGTCTGCTGACAAGTCTGTGACATTTAGAGAAAACAAGACCATTTGACTTTTCTCAACTTTTGTGCCGAAGGAAAACAAGACGGAAGAACTTTTCTAGGTCATAGAAGTTTTCTAACGTACTTACACAAAGTTGTGGAAAAGTCACGCAGTTCTATATCAGGGCTACGGTAGGAATGCTGATGGACTAAATATAGTCTCGCAGTCCTGACACACACATGACCCACTGCCATCTCACTTGCTTGGATATTTACTGCGAGGAAGAAAAATCGTTGCCTACAGAGAGATACAGTGTTAGGATCGTCTTTAAAACATTGCACATCATTCATTAAAAAAACTGTTGGCTAAACAACTGCTTAAAACTCATTTGGATGAGTCATAAGGTGATACATCAGTTAGTCATCGGTGATTATTGTTTAGCATTTTGACCCCTCTGATGTCAGTGATTCTCCATCTAATCTTGTTTTATAATTTTTTCTGGATTAAATTAATTAAAAAAAAATCAAAAATGTATCATGTTATTCTTAAATAAAGCAATACAGTTTGTATTCAGGCTTACTTTCAGATTCATCACACTTCTGAAAAATCTACTGATATCTTTGAATTTTAGTTGTAATAATTAATTGTTTTTTTTGTCCACGGCTGTGACCACGGCTCTCTCTCTCTCTCTCTCTCTGTCTCTCTCTCTCTCTCTCTCAGACATGGATCAGTAACAGACGGAGGAAGTACCGTCTCATGGGTATTGAAATCCCTCCACCTAAAGGTGGACCTGCTGTATTCACAACCTCATCCCCAGGAAACGAATCTCCGGTGGCACTTAGCCCTGACAAGGAGCAGCTCAGATCGCCTGACCTCGGAGATGACTTGAATGATGGGGGATCTGTGTGCCTGTCAGAAGGTGAGGTGACAGATACTAGACAGACACACCTCTGTATAAACCGTGTGCCTCAGTATTAATGCGGTGTTCTGTCTCCTAGATGGCACCATCGATTCACAACATAGAGACGGAGAAGATGGAACAGATGTGACCACTGCTGCTCCGCTGGCCAATAATGTGGTACTTCATTATTTCTCTGATATTACAGCACAGCCTCATTTAATGCAGCGTTTTAGGAATAGACACTGGTCGGCGTTCATGTCCAAACGTAATAAAATGCATCAGAGCTCATTCATTCTACTTTTAAGCATATAATCTCATACAGTGTTAGCTTGTGGCAACAAGACTGTAGCAGCTGTGTGTCATCAGCCAAAAATGATGTCACAGTAGGAAAAAAACAGGTGTAAATGAATTATGATATGATAATATGTATGTTGGCTCACTGTTACAGCATAATTAGTCATAATCTACCTTTTTGAATGAACTGTTTTTTTCAGTTTTAGGGTATATATATATATAAAATTAAAGTTCACCTACCTTTCATCCAAAACTCCAATGCTGTTTTCTTTGTATTGCTTAATCTTGAAATTTCTATGATCTATGATCTTTTCTTTTTTGAAGTATGACTTTTGGTATTTAAGTAGGGGGAGGTATCTTCACAAGCCATTTTTGGCATCCAACCTCTCACAATGATCAAACTTTTTTTTAAAAAATTCTATTCTTATTCTTATTCTTATTCTTATATATCATATATCGTGTGTGTGTGTGTGTGCGTGCGCAAATAAACTAAACTAATTATATTTTATCCATTCATTATCTGTGTCTAGTAATTTGATCTAATCCCTTTATTTTTAACAGAAGATTGAAGTAATCGATGAGGACGAAGAAGAAGACGACGACGACGACGACGACGATGATGATGATGATGGTGGTGAAATTGTGGCCTCAGAAATAGAGCAAATGCAGAACCTGCTGGAATTCAAGGTGAAGAGACACGCACACAGATCAAGCATAAACTTGCCATAATTCTTCACAGTTATTTTCTTCAAACTGAACTGTCGGTGCTCGTCTACTGTTCTGGAGAAGTGCCAAGACTGGAGAATCTCTGTGATGCTAAATGAAAAATGCGTTGTAACTTACAAAGATCTCTCAGGTTCTGAATTAACTTTTTTTCGTTTTGAATCCTTTCAGCATGAAGAAGTGCAGTTCTTAGAGCATGAGCTAGAGAACCAAAAACAAAGATACCAGGAGCTTGCAAGCTTCACGAAGAGCCTGCTGAGTGCCGTGAGGAATAACGATCTGGAGAGACAGCAGGTATGTTTACACAGACATATCTTTTAATGGAACATCAGCAAAATTTAGAAAATTTCTAACCTGAAGTCCACCATTGTGTTTAGGAACTCATCGCCAGTCTACCTCAGCCTTCAGACCAGGACTGGGACATGACTGTGAAGAGGGGAACTCAGCCTGATGCCCTGTCAGAAGACGAATACTCCAACCATGACGAGTCCCCCGGGGCCGGTGCGAGCGCCGTTGACCTTACACACGCGCCGGCGAACGACAACGTCCCACTGGTCACCATAAACGAAGACGGTTTGACAACTGAAGTTACTGAGCCCTCTGCATCAGAGGAGCAACTGCAGGGAGCAGTCCAAGAACAAGAGTGACTATCTCATGTACATCAACTCACGCACACGCTCATACAGATTTTTCCACACTCCACACAGAAGCCGGACTGTATGGTCTTACATTAACACACAAACACTCTGATAAACTCATGCTCCACGCCCAGTGCCTGTGGATTGATGCTTCACTATGACTGTTTGGGCTGACAATGCCTTTTTTTTACTGCATATCATTCGCCTTGCTCTGGTCCAGTCCAGAGAGAACAATAAACGACCTCTCACTTACCTGTCTGTGACTTTTTCTCATGCATCACCGACTGAACACAACACAGAGTCATGTCTGCTCATAATAAAACGCTAGCCTTCACTTTAAAAATTCATACTGTAAGAAATGAGAACAATGTGTCACGATTTCTGTTGTTAACCAACTCAAGCTACTGGACAAAGACTGTGGTGTTTGTCCAGTCCTGTTGTAAAAATGAAACATGACTGATACATAGTAATTCTAACGACAATTAATGGTCTTGTCCTTAATAAGAAGGTAAGAAATTTGATCTTAAACCTTTAATATGCCACCAGAAAATGTCCACAATGATCCATTCACTTTCAAATAAGACAGCACAGTCTGTCCACATGCTTTAAAATAAGTAGTAATGGCCTTAAAGATCATGCAGCATCAATCAGAAGTTGCAACAATGGTGTTTTTATGAATAAACAGAAGGAGGCATGTAGTAAACAGTATATCCAATACACAACAATAACAGGTTAAGAATTGCACTATTGAATTATTATTCTGCACAATGTATAATAATAACATTGTGTCTATTGAACATTACACACCCTATAATGTCTACTCTTATGCTATTTTTGTTTAACCATTTTTCATTATATACTATGTATATAATCATCGCACAACGGATAACTATTTTCTATCTATCGCACTACTCATTTTATTATATACTACGTATATAATTACTGCACAATGTATGATAACTACCTTTTCTATTTTATGCTACTATTTAACTATTTTATTCTATTAATGTGTGTGATATGTGCTGGACGGTGCTGTTGTGACACTTCAGTTTCCTTCGGTATTAATAAAGTATTGCTTATTCTTATCCACACCACACAAAGACTTGTGGGTGGGAGAGAAACAGAGCTGGAGAGAAAAGTGGATGAGCTTTAAGCCTCTTATTTCCTCTTGGACTAGGGGATGGACAGGCTTATGAAACAGTGGCTTTAAAACATTTCAACTTACACCCGTAAAGATCAGAGACTTAGATTTATGGCTCGACATAAGAGGAGTCTGATTTTATTTATTTATTTATTTATTTTGTGGCTGTCTAAACTTCAACCTGCGTCAACCATGAACCAAACGCTTAATGTGTTACAACTGCAATGACTATAACGGATGCATGTATGTCACACGCAGCATGTCATACAGCATCAAACACCCCCCATCACCACGTCCTGCGCCCCCCTTCCTCCCCTCCATCTCGAGATCCGCTGCTTTGGTTTGGACGGGGGGAAATCCTTAACTGAGTTGCGTCATAAATACGTCAATAAACTCTCATTCACTGACGATCAGGTACCACTGTAGCCGCCATATTCGCATCTATGGCAGGGCAGCGGTGCCGTCGGTGAGCGTATGGTCCGGTCATCAGCAGCAAGCATTCCCGCACCGACCACCCCCCCTCCCCCTCCTCCAGATCCCGTCCTGATAGCGGCCCGCAGACACACAGCTTGCATCTGATCATCAAAGCAGAACAGCCGGACTTCCACTTATATCAGGGGGGAAGACATGCAACGTGGAGCGGGGGTCTAGGCGGAGTACGATGCCTTAGACTTAGGAGAGCAATCCTGGCACAAGATGGAGGTAAACAGCGTTAGTAGTGAGGTGAGTTCGCATATTCATTTGTTTTCTTGTGTGTGCTGCTGTCCCGTTAAGTTAGCTTTGCCCTGCGAGTCCGGCTGAAGCTTCAATTTCGCGTCACGACCCCGCAGCGCACCGTGATGCATGCTAACACGCTAGCTAATGCTAACAGCTGGTTAGATGTTTATTTTTGTTGCACTGCCTCCGGGGTTTATTAAGTTTGATATATGCCCGTCTGGGCTTTTTGCAGCAACTCTCGTCACTCCTCCCGCATGCCGGGCTCTTTACTCAGTGACACTTAGCCTCCTCTTGTTGTTTTGTTTTTATTTACACTTCTCAAGAGGAGTAAGCTTCACGGCTAGCTTAGCCTGTGTAGCATTAGCATGGAGTTAGCCTGCTAACTGACAGCTTGCTGGTTTGCAACTTGCAGACAAGTTTTTTTTTGTTAAACCTCTGCCGTCTATTTAATAACGAGTTGGTAAAATGTTTTTTAATGTATCTACAGTAAGGCGATACAAATATTTTAGCAACGTTAAATTTGTACGTTGCTTTAACATAAGCAGGTTTTATGTTTGGTCCGACGTGCTACACAACAAGTGAAATTAAGGGTTGTTGTTGTTGCTGCTGCTGGTGTTGTTGTTGTTATTGTTAGCTATAAACTTTGGTGTTGAAGCTACGTAATAACATTTTATTAAGCTATCTATCCACACTACTGACAGGATATTAGCAGCGTTAACGAAGTGAAGTTGGGATTAAAACAGTGTTACTGTTACATATTCTTTACACCAGGCTCTAATATGACAACATGAGGCACTTGAAGTGATGCAAGTTAATCAAAAGTGATTTTTTTTATTATCATCTTCAGACCTCAAGGGAAACTGGATGGTGCCTTTTTAAAGACTTGTTGATATGATGTTTTTGTGAAAACAGTAAAAAAAAAAAAAAGTGATGTTTTTTTTTTTCATGTGCAGCTAAGCCAACCTGCCTGTCTAAACCTCTCCATCTCTGGGATTCTTTGCAGTCTTTCACACCTGGCCTCCAAAGTGCGTCTGTCTGACTGCTGAGATTGTTTCAAAACCAGCTGAAAGCTATTGCAACACACACACAGACTTCTGAACCAGCACATTGTTGAAACTAAACTCACCTCCTGTGATTTCTTCTTAATATTTATGCCAGTCTGCTGGACGTTGCATTATAGGGGAGGCACGGTAATATTAAATAACTCCTCAAACTACAATTTCCTAAATATTACAACGTTTCAAAAAGTTTCTCAGCTCTCGCCACGAATAAAATCTTTTAATCTCCTGTTCACCTTTTGAATGCTGCCAAGATAACAGAAGCACTGAAGTAAACATCAAGCTTAACCACTTAAGCTAGACTAGTGGTGATGCCGGCTGTCTAATCCACCTTTGTATCATTTTTTTTTTTTTCGACCAAAGCCTTACATGAGGCAACTGTGAGATGATATATAGTATATGGCTGTCAGGCATGTTCTCAAATGGCTGAAAAAGGCTCGCCTGGGTCCATGCTGCAAGTGTAGGCTGCACTCTGTTACAAGCCGTGATGAGCAAAAGGTGGGAGTGAAAATGTATGTGTGAATTATGACACAAGCGTTGGCCTGACTTTGGATGGCTTGGATGATGTTAGACTTCACAGATGTACCCAGGCTTTACATTTTGACGCGGCTCTGTGCTCCGTCTCGCTTTGAAGTTTACATCTCTCTCTGGCCTTAGTTGAATGTTTATATTGTTAATGTAGTTCTTGTAGCTATACGATGGTGGAAAGAGGTTTGTTGGCCTCTGTTCTGTGGATGTACATGAGTGTATGTTGGTGGCTCCACCCACTGTGTGGGCTTGCGTAGAGCTATGACTCATCCCCCCCCCCCCTCTCTTCAGAGGCTTGATGGAATTCAACACACACAAACACACTGGACTGAATACATCATGCAGACTGAGCTTCAGCACAAAACTGAAATATGCAGACCTGGATAGCATTGTAGCAGTTAATTATCTGATTTACATGCAGATACAGAGATATCGCACATTCCTTTGCTGATAAGTGTATTGCTATTTAAATAAAAACAAAGAGGCTCAAACTGCCCTCTAAATGTTACTCTGTGTAGAACAAAGCGTGCCTGTCCGTGGTCTTTTTTTTTTTTTTTTTTTAAAAAAGCATCTCTCCACCACCATCAGCCAGAAGCCCCCGAAAGAACCGGGGCCTAGTTATCCTCAAGAGGCTGAAAGCTGACTGCAGCCCTAGCAAACATCAGACTCTCAGAGCCAGTCAGACATGTTGTTTTTGCTCTGGCCGGGGATTAAGCTAGAATGCTAATAATGAGGGGCTTTATAGGGACGGGATGAAAGCTGGACAGCTGGACGGGCTTTAGAGTATGGACTCCATACTGTTTGACAACAAATACAGCTTCAAGTTGGGAAAGCAAAAGCGCACTGTTATTGCATGTGACTCATCGATTTCATCTGTTGAATCTTTCATCATACAAGTGGGCGTGCGGCAGCAGCAGTTATAGTCCTGTTCAGTCGAAAGCTATGATTCACAAGCTTTGTTAAAAGTGTTTACTGTTGCTGACTCTGATGAGATTTGTTGTTCTGGCTGCAGGTCAATGGACATCAGATCATGGATGAACCCATGGAGGAGGGAGAGTCTTTCTCACACTGTGTAAGTAATGATGGACTCAAGGGTCCCGGAGCATGTGTGCACGTAGGAGGACGTACCTGCCGCCTTGTGTGTTTGTCTCATGCTGTTACTGTGTGTGTGTGTAGGATGAAGGGACATATAAGGAGATTCCTATCACCCACCATGTGAAAGAGGGCTGTGAAAAAGCTGATCCATCTCAGTTTGAACTGCTCAAAGTCCTCGGCCAGGGCTCTTTTGGCAAGGTGAGGACTTCACCAAATCAAATCACTGTGTTTGAAATTTCTTTTTCTTTTTTTTTTCTATCATCCTTAAATTGCTGCTGTTCTCTCAGGTATTTCTTGTCAGGAAGATCATGGGTCCAGATGCTGGTCAGTTATATGCAATGAAAGTTCTAAAAAAGGCATCTTTGAAAGGTAAAGTGAAAGCGCACATCACATCCCTCAGTATGTTCTGTCCTCAGTGTTGAATTTCTCTCTCACTCACACTGTCCCTTCCTGTTTTGTCTCTCCAGTCAGGGACAGAGTTCGCACTAAGATGGAAAGAGACATTTTAGTGGAAGTCAATCATCCCTTCATAGTGAAATTGCACTACGGTAAGAGAGTTTAGAGTCACCAAGTGCGCAATTCCGTAGCATATATATATCCAAATTAAAGTTTAATTCAGGATAAGTGGATTAAGTTGGTCTTCATGTATCTGAAACATCACTGTTAATGTGTATGAGAATATTTTGAGTGTTATTACACAGTTATTAGATGAGACTGTGACAGCTAATATCCACTTATTCTCATTATCATATTTAGGATGATGATGTTATTAAGCTTTCACTCTTGTAATTGAGTTACAGTGTTTACATGTGTCATCGTGTAGCCCAGTTGCTTGAATGTCTCTGTTGATATCAGAATAGGATAGGCTTGTGAGTAACACACTCTGTTTCCATTGCTCCTCCAGCCTTTCAGACAGAAGGGAAACTGTATTTAATACTGGACTTTCTCAGGGGAGGGGATGTATTCACTCGCTTATCCAAAGAGGTAAGCTGACATCCTGTTGCCTTACATCTTATTTTTCCATCTGTCTATCTGTTAGTATTTCTATTTGAAAAGCAAAGTACAGCCTGTTCTCTTCTTTCATTAATTATATGGAGTTTTTTTTTTTTGCCCCCTAGTGTTTTAAACATATTTGTGAAAATTCAAACTACATATGCCATGATGCTCTTTTATAAACCCAGAGGAATTGTTAGGATGACAGCTACAAATGGAACAGGTGCAAGTTTAGTATGCAGGTGTATTTAATTTATTTTATAGGAGCATACGTACTGCCAAGTCATTTGTCTCTCTTGTTTTCTATTTTCATGTTATTCAAATTATAACTTGAATTCCTCGCGGAAACACGAGTGCTTTTCTTGGAATCTTTCTGTGCTTTTAGATGATCAATGGCTTGTCAGTTAGAGACCCGGTTCAGCTCTTTTCAAATGTGTGATTGTTCTCTAGATAGACCTTGTGTTGAAAGCTTGTCTCAGAACCAAAGCGATAGCTGCTGGCAATGTCAAATCAGCAGCCCGTTGAATCGTGTTACCGTGTTTGAAATGTTGATATTGTGACAATAATAATACTCTGTTCTCTCTGTTTGTGGTTTCTGAAGTTGATTTTTTTTTTTTTATTTTGCTGCTGAATTTGTCTCCTCTTCTGAGTTCAGAGAGTAAATTTGTCCAGTTCTTATCAGGTTATGTTTACAGAGGAAGATGTGAAATTCTACCTTGCAGAGCTGGCCCTGGCCCTCGACCATCTGCACAACCTGGGCATAGTTTACAGAGATCTCAAGCCAGAGAAGTATGAACCTCACCTTCACCTTTTTAACCTTTCACACTCTTTCTCGCCCCAAACACCAAGTCAGCTTCATCCAACACAAAGAGGATCTACACTGCTGTAATTTGCTTTTGGTTCCTGCTAAACATCAGTTCTCAAAAGTATGAAGCCAATGATGAATTCTGATTTGCACATATACGCTGTCCTTGGCTATATTTTCAAAACACCATAGCGCTCCAGTGTCTTTTTAAGAGAAGCAGGTACATTTATTATGCCAGATCAGATTTAAAAGTAAAATGATGCATTGTAGGTTATATTTTAAAGAGAAATGATTCCTCATGTCTCATAAGTCATTTCTGCTCACACCAATGCGTTGTATTTTATATTCTTACACACACACACCCATACTAATTTGTTCATTCTTCACTTTTGTCCAGACCTGAATCATTTCAGTCTGTGATTGAATGTGTCTGGCGTGGCTCTAAATTGAGTACTCAGATTACCAGTTCATTTGAAATCCCCAGAGCTCCAGAATGAGATTTGCACAAAACTGTATGAATATAAGAGCAGACAGCGTTAGATGATTTATATTCTGTTGTTGTTAACTGTGTTGTAAAGAATTCAAATGAGCTGAAGGGCATCTCCATGTAAAACTGTTTTTGTCTTTCAGCATCTTACTTGATGAAGCTGGACACATAAAGTTAACAGGTATGTTTTTGACTTCAAATGATTGTAATGCACATCTGGTGTCTGGTTTTAATCTAGCTCATAATATGCAAAGAAACTGTAAAATATTTTTATAATGAGAATAGAATGAACGCATTCCCTTTTTATCCGTAGCCTGACTTTCTTGTGCAGCAATTTTTTTTGTTTAATCTTCTTTTTTTCATTTCTTAACATTTGTCTTTCCTTCACTGTGTACAGACTTTGGCCTGAGCAAAGAGTCAGTAGATGCTGATAAGAAGGCTTATTCCTTCTGTGGTACGGTGGAGTATATGGCCCCTGAGGTGGTCAACAGGAGAGGACACACGCAGAGTGCGGACTGGTGGTCTCTGGGAGTACTTATGGTACACACACACACTCACACCAACCGACACTCACTGGCTCATTTGTTTAAAATGTATATGAACTGATGAGAAAAAATTTAAAATAAATCCTGCTGATCTTTTCCTCTGTTCTGTGTCTACAGTTTGAGATGCTAACAGGGACGTTACCATTCCAAGGGAAAGACCGCAATGAGACCATGAACATGATTCTCAAGTGAGTGATTAAGACACTCAGAGCATGACAGAAGTGAGACAAGCCCTGATATATAAGTGATGAGTTACTTTTCTTTTTGTACATATTCATCTGTTGCTTTTTTTCTGCCCTACAGAGCTAAGTTAGGAATGCCTCAGTTCCTAAGTTTGGAGGCCCAGAGTTTGCTGAGAATGCTGTTTAAACGTAACCCTGCTAACAGACTAGGTAAGGTGTATAGCAGCTGAGTATCTGTGTGTGTGTGTGTGTAGTTAGAATAACAGCAGTGAAGAGATGGCCCTAGCATTGTTCTTAGCTTGAGCTTGTTAACATTTTGGCATCCACATAAATCACATGCTTAAAACCACAGAGAGAAAAATGTGTGAATGTGTTGATCCTTTGAAATCAATACAAAACCAACGCGCCGGGTTTACTGAACCGAAGTGATCTGTGTCTATAGGGGCTGGGCCCGATGGAGTGGAGGAGATCAAACGCCATGCTTTCTTTTCCACCATCGACTGGAATGTGAGCGCACACACACACGCACACGCACACACACAAATCTTCCTCTCCTCTCTCACAGGCCGGCATCATACACACATGTAACTCTCCAGCTTCTGTCGAGGATTCACACCTAACAAATGGTTGGCTTGGTGAGCACTAGCCCATCAGTCTTGGCCACGCCAACCATGTTTGTGTGTGTGTGTGTGTGTGTGTGTGTTTGTGTATGTGTGCATCTGGGCAGAGGGCCAGTTCTCACTGTGTGTGCACTAATAGCCCTGCGTGAGTGTTTAAGAGCCAGCAGGACGCTATTGGCTGGACAGAGCTGTAGAGGGTTTGGGAGGGGGTTAATCTGGGAGGGGTCTTGGCTTCTCTTTCGCATATGTTCACACAGCCCAAACAGCCTGCGGTAGGGTTTGATTTTTAACATGCATGTGTGTTTTCTGCATGTGTGTGCCTGTCGTCTTCTCCGCAGAAACTGTTCAGGAGAGAGCTTCAGCCCCCATTCAAGCCTGCAGCAGGTAAACCAGATGACACATTCTGCTTCGACCCAGAGTTCACCGCTAAAACGCCTAAAGGTAAATCTACACCTACACACACACACACACAAACGCACACACATGCTCCGTGCACGTGCTTTTGAGCTTACAAGCAACAGCAGCTCCCGCAGCCATGGAAACTGCAAGTGAGCAACCGACTGACTACTCAAACTCCAAAACTTAGCAAGTGTTTGTATGTTCATTTGTATATCATGAATTATCTTTGTGTATTTAGACTCCCCAGGTATCCCTCCCAGTGCTAACGCCCATCAGCTCTTCAAAGGCTTCAGTTTTGTTGCTCCAACACCCATGGATGAAAACAAGAGCTCCCCGCTGCTCAGCATACTCCCCATAGTTCAGGTGAGCACAAGTTATCACGACTTTGCATGCAACCCCTATCACAGTTTACGCAGGTTAATTAATTGCATATTAACTGGCATAATAATAGATATTTTCTACTCAACATGTCTACTGCTTTATGATGGAGCCTCCTACAGAATTTCAGATTGTAGGAAAACACTGTTGCAAAAAGCTGATCTAAGCATCGCTGAGAGAGAGTTAACACATCTGTAAATAGCAGTTGCCACACCTTAGTTGTTATTCACCATTTAATGTTTTTTTTTAACAGTGCTCACACACTCACACTTCCTTTCCTGATTCACCTGGTTGGCTGTGTTTCACTTGACGATATTCACAACATTCACACCTGACTTGGAAGGTGATTTCTGAGAGTGAAATTAGGATCAGAATTGATTGACGTGATGGGAGGAATGCTAAAACTGACCACAATTATCCCTTATTAATGGTTAATGAGTTAATGGTTGTTCTGTTTGAGCACAGACCCACACTAAACACACACACACACACAGTCCTCCCTGCACTCAGCATGGCTCAGTTTACACCCAATTTTAATAGTAATTGTCTAAATATACACACACACACACACACTTACATTATGGAGTTGCTTTCATGCCCTAGGTCTTAACAGTTTGACAGATTTTTACAACATCTCACCGTTAAGTGATGTGTGAGTAGGAAGGAGTGACGGTAAATCTGTTATGACAGTTTGACTGCTGAATATGTAGTAACTTTACCAGTAAAGTCCCACTTTGGCAAATTTGTGAATAAAAGTGTTAAAATATTATTGCTGCGGGAGTTTACTCTGATGTACAAGCCTTTTATTGACTTATATGGAGCAAGAATAGACTGCAGTAGCATTGTGCTGGTTTGTGAAATGTCACATTTCATTAATTTAATGTCTTGGCATAGCTTGTGAAGGACAAAATGGTTTAATTGACACAATTTATGATATAGAACGTGATGTAATACTTAATGTTTTCTGTCCTTTCCAGATGCACGGGGGGTCAGCCAAGTTTTCTGATCTGTACGAGCTACAGGAGGACATAGGGGTCGGCTCCTACTCCATCTGTAAACGCTGTGTACACAGAGTCTCTGCTATGGACTATGCTGTGAAGGTAACCAGACATGAGAATAATCCTTTCTCGGATAAAATAGAATGATAAATACAATCTGATTGCAAGTTAAAATGACCATTGACCTACTGTGCACTAGTGCACTATTTGACCAACAGCCAGATTCACCCTCAGACTGTTACACAGTTCCACCAGAGATGCCCAGTAAAACCACAGTCTGATCTGCCACTAAGCTGTCCTAGCAGCTGGTGGTTAAGTGCCTTGCTGAAAGGCATGTCAGCGGTGGGTAATGAGAGAAGGGCAGCAAATCCTGTTTCAGAATCCAGCTGTGACTGCTTCTTTTAAAGAATTATTTAGACATTTTGGGAAAGCATTTGCTTTTCATGTCATGAGGGGGGAAACGGCAAGCCTGGCTCTGACCAAAGGTAACTAGATCCACCTCCCAGTACCTCTAAAGCTCACTAATTAACACCTCATACAAAAACCAAAGTCTAAAGACGACAAGTTGTTGTTTTATCAGGGTTATGTGCTGGACATATATTTCTTGGCCGGTCGCAGTAACTTCCCGGAGTCTTGTCATCATCGTGATGTTGCCAAGCAACCAGCGTAGACTTGGGCATTACAATAAAGAGTAATTGTGAGTGTTTGGTGACCTTTTCTCCTTTTATTGAAATTCTAATCTACCATTGCTGTCCATCCATTTTTTTAAGCCAATTCATATTCACATGTCAGTTAATAGAGTTTCCTCTGAAAATGGAGTTATCACTTTGAATGTGGTTAGTGATGCCAACAGACCAGCAGAGGGCAGCACAGCTTTATAAAGCAGCTGAAGCAGTGTAAAGCACAAGCACTGCAAGAGCAGATATTTTGGATAGTAGACAAAATTAGTCGTCCAACACATAGTAGATTGATGCTTTTATATGAATCAGCCGCTATAAGATGTGTTATGATGCTAACTACCCTTGTCTGTCCATGTGTTACAGATTATAGACAAAAGTAAGAGGGACCCGTCTGAAGAGATTGAAATCCTGATGCGATACGGGCAGCATCCCAACATCATCACTCTGAAAGACGTCAGTAACGGTTGTGTGTCTGTGTGTGTGTTTGAGTGTTTCAGCATAGTAAAGATTTGAAGAGTTTGTCAACTTACTGACGGCTTGTTTGTTCTGTGTCCGCTTGTGTCAGGTGTATGATGAGGGCCGGTATGTTTACCTGGTGACGGAGCTGATGAAGGGAGGGGAGCTGCTGGATAAGATCCTCAGGCAGAAGTTTTTCTCTGAGCGAGAGGCCAGCGCTGTGCTCTACACCATCACCAAGACTGTTGACTACCTCCACTGCCAAGGGGTGAGGAAACACATCCACACGTGTACAAGATCTGATCTTTTTTTTTTTTATATATATATATACCTAACTTCTTCTCCATGTCTCCAGGTGGTACACAGAGACCTAAAGCCCAGCAACATCCTGTATATGGACGATTCAGGGAATCCTGACTCCATCAGAATCTGTGACTTTGGATTTGCTAAGCAGCTTCGAGGGGGCAACGGCCTGCTCCTCACACCCTGTTACACCGCCAACTTTGTGGCACCAGAGGTGAGAGAGAGAGAAATGATGGAAGGAAAAAAAGAGAAGAAATAGTAGAAGAAATATAAGATTTGATGCCTGGAAGACACAGGAAAACACAGTGGAGAGCTGCACTAATCCCTAATGGTTCATCTTTGTGTGTGTGTGTGTGTGTGTGTGTTTAGGTACTAATGCGGCAAGGTTATGATGCGGCCTGTGATATATGGAGTCTTGGAGTTCTACTGTATACAATGCTGGCAGGGTAAGACTGCATTAAGGAACAACTGTTGGGGAATTAGGTTGAAATATGGATGTGCACAAACATTATCAACAAATGTTAAATTTAAGATGTTTAGGCTGGAGGACTTTTAGAGCAGTGGATTAAATTCACATCACAAAATCAGAAAATTGTTTTCTTCATGTTTGGCACTGTGAGACCAGTATACATTCAAATTTTATAAAACAAAACAGTGTGTGTATTGTGATTATCTGCTCTAACTTCTCCTTTTACCTCATGTCAGGTACACGCCGTTTGCTAACGGGCCAAACGACACACCAGAGGAGATCCTACTTCGAATAGGGTCTGGGAAGTTCTCTTTGACAGGCGGCAACTGGGATACTGTATCAGACACCTCAAAGGTAAACACTTTCAAAGTGTAATGCTCATCAAAGTCCACATCTAGGTTCCTTTTAATTCAGCTTTAATGTTCAGATGTGATTATGTTTTGTGTTTCTGCAGAGCTAGTGATAAAATATGCTGCTTTATGTTGTGGATTTGAGCAACAGAGACTGAATATTTTTCTTGTGTGTTAAAATGTTTGATAGAGTTTTTCTCAAAATGAAAAAAAATCTGCCATCCTTCCTTCTAATAACATGAATGAATCTTTGTAACTGTACTTTCCTCGTATACCTTAATGACTGGATGTGGTTGTGTGTTTCAGGACCTGCTGTCCCATATGCTCCATGTGGACCCTCACCAGCGATACACAGCAGAGCAGGTTCTAAAGCATTCCTGGATCACCTGCAGAGATACGTTACCACACTTCCAGCTCACACGCCATGATGCACCACACCTCGTCAAGGTGAGTCTATATCCTGCTTAACCAACAGAGACAAACACACAGGACCATTTGTTACCATGTGTAGAATTTAACCTCAAAGCTTGAATGGGATACAGAAGGACTCTTCGACGTGTTACCCTTGCAGCACCTGTGCTTCTGGAAATATAAAAGTGAGCCTGATCCTTGGTGGTTTGTCATGAGAACACAGTTGCTATGCGACTGACAAAAAAAAAAAGAAAAAAAGGGAAGTTGACTTGTTCAGCTTTCAAAATTGGTGAAAGATTTTGTGGGGGTTTTGCATTTAAAAGTCATGTTTTTGGAAAGAGAAAAGTGTGATCCCCAAGCGCTGACATCTGAGTGTTGCGATCTCTCCATCACATACCAGAGTTTTCTCTCAGTCGGTTGTTGTTAGATCTCTTCCAGAGAGAGAGAGAGAGAATGAGAGATTGTCTGGGCAGCATCCTCACAAGCGTTCGAACCGCCTAAGTTGGCTCGTCTTAATCTCAGGGAGCGGCAGCTGTACACAGAGGCACTCTCTCACATCGCTGAACTCTTCACCCAATCATGCAGAAAGGCCAGCCACCCCGCACAGCACTCCTTTTCTATCTGTCATGTAGTTCTTTTTATGTACAATCCAAAGCCAGTGATCATAGTTGAGGGTTATAGAGTTTTCATCTCATGCTGTCTCACCTCCACTCTGATATTCCTGAGATCTAAGGACATAACCAAGGTCAATCTTATGTTCACGGCGCCATCTTTAGTGGCTTGTTTTGTGACATTGAGCGTTATCCAAGAGTGGCGTGGCTAAGGATCCATCTGGTCAGAAACTATATTAGTCATGGGTACTAATTGGAAAATGTCAGCTTATTTTGTCTGTTTCTGGTCCAGAACACTAAGATGTTTATTATCACAAAAGACAAAGAAAGCAGAGAATTCTTAAAATTTTTTAGCATTTTTTGCTTGAAAAATTACTTAAATGATTAATCGATGATGAAAATAGTTACAGATTATTTTCTTTTGGTCAGCTAATCAACTCATTTCAGCTCTAGTTACCACGTGTCGGTTTCCACTCTTTAAGGGTTGAACTTTTGGTGACGCTGCCTGTAGACTTTTCATCTTCTCATGTCTTGTTCGTCACATCAGCTGCCTGTTCCTGTTATTCTCCTCTTTTGCACACGTGATTTAAGGTCTGACAAATCGTTGATAATGAAATGCTCCTCTGGACACCACTGCCATCATGAGGTGTTATTTATGCACCTGTGGCCTCTTTATTAGCTTGAACAAATCTTGCCCTTCTCCGACCTCTCTCCTCAATAAGGCACCTGTTTCTGTCTGGAGCTCTGCTGACTGGATGTTCCATCAGTTAGACTGACTCATTTGTCGATACATGTGGCGTTAACCGTCTTATCCTGTACACCCATTTAGAGCTGGAGCCTTACTGATATATTGGCCTGCCGATATTGGCCTATCACAGATATATCTGTAATAAATCAGTGTCAGTGTATATGTTGTCCGATATGTGCTGAATTTTTTTTTTTTTTAAGTTATAAAGGCAGCATTTTCTGTATATTTGATCCTTTTTCTTAATTCAAGGTTAATATATACATTGTTCTATTTGTGCTTTTTTTTTTAATTTATATTTATTTAAAATTATATTTATTTATTATTCCCAGTGAAGTTTACGGTTTCAATGCACTGATGTCATTTTGGACAATAAAGTTTATTGTTAAATTGTAAAATGTCTTTGTCACAAGTATTTGATCACCACATTTGGGGGAACATTGTAAAAAATGTTTGTGTATATATATATATATATATATATATATATATATATATATATATATATATATATATATATATATATATATATATATATATATATATATATATATCTTCTGATATATTTTAATATTTTTTACTCCAAATATCAGCATCAGCCCCAAAAATCCAGTATCGGTCGAATTCTACTTACAGCATGTTTCTTGTTTAATTGTTGAACCTCTTGACCTTGACTGCCAGCACTGTGGACCTGAGTCTTAGTTCTGCAGTTATATAAGAAGTCAATGATGTAAAAACTTCTACTGTTGTATCTGCACTGGTTTACAGCTCTTCTCAGTGTTGGTTTAGTGCTGCTTCCACTCGTAGAGTAATGCCTGCCATGTGTCTGGCTCCGTCTGATTGGAGGATTATTCTACTATAAACAGCTGTAGTGTAATACAGTAGTACGTTAATATAATGATATGCCTATCTGGTAGAGCCAAAACAATTAGTCTATTATTCAATTGGTTGTTCTAGAGAAAATGAATCAGGATCTACTTTGATTAATCTTTTGTAAAGTTTTCCAAATTAGCAGAGGCGTCCATGGTGAAAAATGAAACACAAACACATAAAGAAAGTGAGAACTAAACTTGGACTCATTCAGTAGCACGAAACTGACCAATTTCCTGTCAACACGGAAAGAATACAAATGCCTGTTCTGAGTTTGCCAAAATACAAAGTTCAAATACAAAGTCGTAACTGTTTTATAAACTTAAAGCCAAATAACAATTTTGCTTGTTTTCCAGGGAGCCATGGCTGCCACCTATTCAGCACTGAGCCAGAAGACAAGTCAGCCGGTGTTGGAGCCCGTGGCAGCGTCCAGTCTAGCCCAGAGACGCAGCATGAAGAAACTCACCTCAACAGACATGTAGACAAACACACTGCTCGCCCTCCAGTTTTGACCTCACTCTCAGTCGAACTCTCATACACAAACACAGACCGAAGTCCTGGCCAGTCAAATCCACTGTCTCCCTTTTTAATCTATTTATTTTAACACACCTGGCATATGAACTCATACACACCTACACGCACACACACACACACACGCAAATACATACACACGCACGCACTGGACGAGGTTGCATTGTGAAGAAGTCAGCTGAAGAGGAAGAGGGGAAACTCACATATCTGTTACTGCTGGGGAGACAGACTTGTATTTATTTCCACAGCTTTCATATGCACTTACCCTCCTCGCCTTTCATTCTTTCTTCCTCGGGGAAGAAACGCACCAGCTGATGTTCTCCTTCACTGTGATTGGCTGATTCAAAGCTGCTTCGGTAAACTGTGCCCCCCCACTGCTCTTCATCTGCGCTCCGCCATCCTCTCCTCCTCAGTTCTTTCTCCTTCCCTGTTTTTGCTTTCGCTCTCTTAACTTCTTTTTCTTCAAAGTGAAGTAATGGTTTATGTGTGAGAGTGCTGGTAAGATGATATTGACTGAGGGACAATGACAGACTGTTTTCTTTCCGATGCTCTTAAAAACAAATGGAAAAAAAAAATCTGCTTATGGCAGATTAAAGAGTCCCTCAGGATCAAAATCATCTACCAGCACTTTTGGTAACATAAATGCATGTGTGGACAGAACCTGTATTTCTTTTCCCTTTAAAATTCACCATCTGACTCATGTTACTTTGTGATGCTAACAGTGTATCAAAAGAGGTAAAATAAGCTGCAGATGGACAAAAGGTCTAGAGTTGGAAGGTGAAACAATGTGGTAACGATAACAGAATTTCTAGTTTGCAAAAAAAAAAAAAGATATATATATGATGAAGATATTGAAGATGAAGAGCATGTGGGGGAGCTGTAGGGATTCTCTGGGGGGGACGGGACGCACCCCGTTGAACCAGAGAGGCTGAATTAAAAATAAAAAAAAAAAACAACTAAAAAAACAAACAAACAAAAAAAAACATTTCCATGGATATCTCTTCAAAAAGACATTGTGGAAATTGTATGATATTGTATTTATTTCATTTGATTTTTAAGATTCTATTTTTCTTTCAAGTTCTGTATATATTGACATTAAAGATCATTATTGACATGCATCCACTGCGTCATGAGTTGGTCTGTTCTGTCATGAGAATAAACGCCAAACAGCCATCACTTGTGAGAAGCAACAGTGTAACTGTAAGAATGAATAAAAGCCAGTCGTCAGTAAGCCCTGCTGAACAGCAGCCATTGTGTCCACAAGTAGCAGTTACAGGATGACACGTTGCATTTCCATTCATTTCTAGAGGAGCAGATTACTTGTATTTTTTGATTAAAACCTTAAAAATGTTTTTCTGTGACATGATATAATTTCTTTCAGATGTTACATAGATTCATTTTTATTAGAGTTTGGTTCTCCTAAATAATAAAACATTTCCTCACTTATCTCTAGTCCTTCTGACAGTTTGGGTTTTAGTTTTTTAGATATACATTTGAGATTTCTGTGACCAACCTAATATAATGTGGATGAATTGAGTTTGTGGTACTTTAAGCAATAATAAATGATTAAAAAGTCGGTCGCAACTTTCCAGATTAACTGTTCCTGTTGAATCAACAGAGCAGAAAATAGTTCCTTCTAAAAAAAAAAAAAAAAAAATTAGTATTATCAGTTATCCTCAATAATGGGTGGAAAAGACACACTGCTATTTCAATTTTCTTTTTAATGTGAGCAGTACAAACTAAAATTCCATTAACCTTCATTGTATAATTATTATAGATTTATTTGGCCACAGCAGCACAAGCTGTAAACACATTGACCTTTAAACAAAAAAGTAAGACATGTGTTGGCATGCGCTTAATGACACATCCAGCATACATGGAGCTACATTTGCATTCATTTAGTGTTTGTGGCCACCTGCTGAATGTAAGTCAATATTCAGTCTCCTTTTAGCTCTGTTTTGGTCTCCACCATCTCCTAAAGAGAAATGTCTTTAGCTGCTAAATGCTCCACTAAGTTGACGTGTCTGCTGTTGACTAGCATATATTTATCTGAGCTTTTTCACTCAAAACATCTGCCTGCTTCTGCTGGAAACGAGGTTGATGAGAACGGTGAGCAGGAACTAAAGTTATGTGAAGTTATGGGCTGTAAAAACCAAAACAATGAACTTAAAGATGCTAGAACACTCATCTTTAAACATGTAGTATTTCCATATAAAGTACAAGGGGTGAGTCATTTGGGTGAAACAGATCACATCCCAAACTATCCTCCCCCCTATAAACATGAATGACATGCAAAGAGTTTGAGCCACCACTAGGTGGTAACACTGTCCAGTACATGAGCCATTAACATAGCTGTGGAACACACACAAGAGTCTCTGAGTGGGTCTGTGTCCTACCCTTATGTAAATGATCAGTCTCGCCTGCTTCCATTTTGTCTGTCCAACCCCCCGCTCCCCTGAGACTATGTGATCCTCTAACCAGTGGTGTGTGTGTGTGTGTGGATGTGTGTGTGTTAGAGCTGTCATGACCAGACAGCAGAGGATGGAGATCTAGGCAGGGAAGCAGATGGATTGAGGCACAAGGATTGCTCCCATCAATGCACACACAGAAACACACACACACACACACACACACAGACACACACTCTCTGGCCTATGGACCAGCTGTTGTCCTTTTTCTGCAACTGTCTTGAGTTGACTCCATGTCCTTTCTCTCTCTCTCTCGCTCTTGCCTGGATTAGATGCATTTTGCTGTCAGCCTGGGAGCTGAGAGGTAAACAGTGGGGCTGATTGCTTTGACATACTGCTCTTTGTTTTGGCCTCCTGGTGCTAATCAATCACTCGGTTAATAAGTCCGCCTGGCAATGAAACACAACTGTGTTTAGGCTGGGAGGAAGTAAAACAGGGACAGAGGTCTGTCACGTTGACTTATACTCCCATAATAAAGTGTCGCAGTCATATTTGCAGTCCCATATTTGCTCATCATCCAGAGTTCCCACAGTGCTGCTGCTGTGGCTGGCAGCGCCTCGCTCAGGTGTGAATCTATTTATCCTCATTAATGAGCGTCTCCCCAAAGTCAGCCAATTAACACGCTGCTCCTAATGAAGCCATTAGCTGTCAGATGAGGTAGAGGCAATGCTTGTCATCAGTCCACTGTGTGTATGCGTGTGTGTGTGTGTGTGCGCGCGTGTCTCCACTCTTGCTGCTAATAAAAGCAAGAGAATTAATGGAGTGAGCGTGTGTGATAATGAGTTAATGTGGAACAAGCAGGACGAGCAGTGATCAGCCCTCTGTCTCAAATGAAGATATCAGACACAGTGATTTACTCTCTCAGAGCCATAAACAGGCCTTTCTGCTCTCACTACTCATTTGTGTTTATCTGTGTGTGTGTGTGTGTGTGTATTTGTGTTCGATAGACACGCCGGCAGGGTAAGTGGGATGAGGGAAGCTCCTCTCTAAACGCAGGCATGCTGCTCAGCTCTGTAGTTTTTGAAATAAGGCCTCTTAATTGCTCCTGTGCAGCCACGTGCGACACCTTAACATCACATCATCAGAGTTTGCAGGAGCCTGGAAAATAACAAACTGCACATGTCACTTAGGGTTCATACGTTCCTCGATGGAGCCATCATACCGCACAAAGCTTAATACAGTTTTAATTGTCAAAGTAATTGTGAAGACATGAATGTCACAGCCTCGACAGAGAAGAACAATAAGATCACAGAGGCAGCTGTTCCACTGACACCATTTTTACGATTCATTGTTTGTCAGTGACTCGATAATCACTCATCTAAGAAGGTGTAAAAATGAAACAGCATTTTTTATTTTATTATTATTGTTTTGTTTTTTTTTACCAGTGACAACAAAGACCTGCGGTGCATTTTTCCTGTTCATGATAATTCTCGTAGACTTTCACAATGAGACTTCCTGCTGGGATGCACTCTTACTCTACCCTCGGCTTTACAATTTGTACTGAAGACCTGTCAGGGAACACACAACTGAAGATGTGAAATTGATTTTAGGTTATGCGATTAATCTTATTGCAGATTCTTCCATTTTCTCTTCTTCTTCTTCTTCTTCTTCTTCTTCTTCTTCTTCTTCTTCTTCTTCTTCTTCTTCTTCTTCTTCTTCTTCTTCTTCTTCTTCTTCTTCTTCTTCTTCTTCTTCTTCTTCTTCTTCTTCTTCTACTACTTCAACATCCCCTCCCCTCCGTTTTCCACTCTGCTTTCTTCTCTCCTCTCTCTCTCTCCAGTTAAAGTTGCTCTACAGTCAGAATTGATTCTGTCCTCTAATACACTATCATTACTGATAGCCTGTCTGCCCTCCAGTGATCACTTATCAATTTCGGTCACATTGACTTTGAAGTTGTGTCAGTGCCCTGCAGTAGTGAGAGGTGTAGGCCCGACTTTTGTATTTTCAAGTGAGCACAATGTCTGAAAAAGTGTTGAATCAGTGTGTAATTCCTCTGCAACAAGTGTGAAATTCATTGCTAAAAAAAAAAAAAAAAGTGTAGCGTGTGGTGTAAAAAAAACACTAGAATCATATATTGAAATATTAGGATACATCATTCCAAAGCAAACTAGTGTGAGGCCTCATGTTCTCTCAGGCCGAGGGAGAATCTAGGGAGTTTCTTAACCCTCGAGTGTCACTACTAAAGATTTAGTTTTATACATACTTGCAGTGATTCTCTGATTTCAGGGAACTCTTTTTTTTGTTGTTGTTTCCAGAGTCGTTCTGTCCTGCATGCATCGGCCCTTCAGCTGAGGCCTGCAAGGTGGATTCACTTGGTGGTAAATGATTTTATCTGCACAAACATTATGTTACTATAACATAAATGACATAAGGAAGCACTGGAACATAAGTGGGGTTTTTTTTTTGTTTTGTTTTGTTTTTTAAAAACCTTTTTTTTTTATAAGGGAGTTTTGTCATTTTTGGAAATCCTCACAGAATATCTTAGTGGAAGTTCAGATGCACTAGTAACTAATACACTCAAGTGATGAAATATTAACTTCAAAAATAAGACACCCAATGTGCCACCTAACTCTGGCAATAGATTATTAACATTATTTTTCATTAGCATTATGAGTTATATTCCAAAACTCAATCTATTTTAAATATTTGTTCCTCGCTTTAATTAGTTAACTACTTCAATAATATTAAAACTATAATCATTTGGTTAATATCTTGTCACATAAATTGGTAGTTCTAGTATTTCCCAGTTAATGTCATTATTTCATGAGTGCTTTTATGATATATTTCTCTCTTTTACTTTTACAGATTTTTATCCAGAGGAGTTCCAGTGTGAAAGTGATAAAAGTATGAAGTCATAGATCAATAAGTTGTAACACAACATAAAAAAGATAAAACAAATAGTGGCTTCACGCAAGAGGTGTGAAAATACATTTACGACCTTACAACTAACATGTGTTCAATGTGAGGAAGAAGAGATGAATTCTTTTCTTTTTTATAAACTTCAAGTAAAGGATGAGGCAGAATTCGGAGCAAAAGTGCACTAATTCTTAAATCCAGGAGGTTTGTAACCAAGCAGCTGATATTCATTATTACAGTGTATTATTATTATTATTATTACCTCTCATGAGGGTTGATGTTTGGTTCCTCTCTGTGTTCTTGTGCGGCAACTAGACTGCAGCCCTCTGCTTTCTCCTCCTGTCTAATTACAGAGAAATGTGATGTCTAATGTCCTCTCTTTGACCTCCTACAACGCCAGCTTTACTGCAAACTGTATGGCAACTTTTCTTTTTTTTTGTTTCTGCTTCTCCTGCTTTCAAGTTACTCTTCTTCATTCTCTAATATGTTTGATTCACTTCTGTTGACCTTTAAAGATATTTTGGAAAGCTGGGGTAAAAATAACAATATTAATAAAAGCTTTGGAAAACAATTTATTTAGAAGAAATTTGGTGAATCTTTTTTTTTTTTTTTCTTTTTACACTTTTGACTTATTAACTTTCAATCAAGTCTTTGAAACAAGATACAAAGTATATTCAAAGAGAACAGAAGGTTTGAGATGAGATGCAATTATGAGAAAAGGTGTGAGTCAGCCGCTCCCATTATCCCCCCTGCCAGTAAACAACTCTCTGCAAGACTTTTTTTTCCCCTGCTTCTCTATTGTTGATGTCCTAGTCTGATGATCAGCCCGTACTTACTCAGGATCTGATTCAGAAGCTCAATTATCTGCTGGAGTGCAACACCGAGTCATCCAACCTCAAGCATTTTGGGAAAGAAAAAAAAAAGAAAAAGAACTAATACCTCTGAAATATCTGCTTTCATCTTGCACCTGTTATATTTTCTTCACTGTCCTCTACACATTTTCCAAAGTCAATCATTTTTCCACCGGTGAGCTATTTATGTGGAGGTGTCAGTTACTCTTTAAAACCATGTTTGGTTTATGAATGTATAAATGGGTTGGGTTTTTTTTTTAGCATCTAAACTGTGTTGGAGCTCCACACTGAGGTGGTGGAGGAGGCTCAGGGATACTGCAGTGCTGCTCTGGACCTTGGCTTTGCTTTGCTTGTTTGCTCGGCTGCTCTTCTCTTTTCCATCCAGGGTCATTTTTTTTCTCTCTCTCTCTCTCTCTCTCTCCCCAGAAATCAGGGATTATTTTGAACTAAAATAGATGGATGGAATCAATCAGCCCTGGTTTTACTTTTCTCTTCTTCTACATAGCCACCCCCTTTCACCTCCACCCTCACACCCTTTTTTCTCTCCCTCTTTCTCTCTCTCTCTCTCTCTCTCTCTCTTGCTGTCTCCCCCACCCCCCTCTCAGGGCCACAGACTGAGGAGATGCATAAATTCAGACGCATTAGTATTCCAGTCAGGCTCTCCATTTCAAGGCAAGGCCTAGCACCCTTCCGCCTCTCCTCTTCTCCTCTCCCCCCTCCTTCACTCTCCCTCTCCAGCTCTATTTTTGAATCATTTAAGCAGCGCTGCATCTATAGGCCTACTTATTTCCAAAACCATCCCTAAATTATTTTTAGGCATTATGATTTTTTTTTTCTTAGGAATATAGCTCTATTTTGCCCTTGCATGGCCAATTATACGCAGCTGTAGTCTTTGAAATGAGATTCATCTGCTTCTGATTGTGTGTATGTCTGAGTGTGTGTGTGTGTGTGTGTGTCATTGTGTTTTGCTGTCAGGCCCAGCAGCCCAGGCGATAAATCACGCATGTCTGATTGAGGAGGGCAGAGGGCCCGGACAATAACATTTCAGTGGAACTGCTGGAGAAAGCTTCTCAGTTTTCTGTGATCAACGTCCCAGCCAAGGTCCTGTTGAACAACTGGATATTTCACAGCTGTATGTGACGTTAAAAACTTGCAAAAGCAGCCTTTTGATATGACATTGAAGCTGAATGAAGGTTATGTCTAACAGGAAATGCTGATGTGTATAAACATATAAATGGAGCATAATATTCTCTTAGTTGTAAGTAGTCATGAGTTTAGGTTGGTCAATAAAGAATTTTAAATCATGTAAAAAAATTGAAGGAATATTGAATTATACAATTTTACTTGTTATAGCTATTTTATTAATAATAATAATAATAATAATAATAATGTATGATTTTGAGTCTACTTCTAACTTTTAAATATTCAGTATTCATTCACCAGAAGCTGAATTTTGTTTTGGACAGTGAACAGTTGTAGCAAGAAAATTGTTTATTACAACATACATAGTTTATTTCAAAACATAATACAAGCTTTATACTGAAAATAAATAATTACTTGAGCTGTCATCGAAATTTGGAATAAAACCGCCGAAACAGTTCAATCTTACTGAAAATATCGTTGTTGTTTTTTGTTGTTTTTTTTTCTTCTTTTCTTTTTTTTTACATTGCTAATTAAGTGCATGAATAACTAAGAGCATTTGTTTAAATTAATGACTTCAAAAGGGTAATATATAAAACTGTACAATATTCGAAAAAATACTTAAGAAATAAACCAATAACAGGAGTATTTAAGATTATAAAATTTTGATAGTGAACGTACAATAAAATTATAGGCAGGTGTATAGCGTCGTCAACCCCTCTTTCTATTCACGGCTCTTGTTTCAGAGTCCACACAGTTTATATGGTCGGAGATGATTGAAATCAAATACATTAATTTATAAATAACTGTAACTGTGTGTGGCTTCATAAGCTACAGGCCATAAGGGAGGGATTTAATAATAATAATAATAAAAAACACCCTCCAAGTGCTATTATGTTGGTACTTCTACAACTGGGATGAGGGCCTATTTGCATATGCAAAAGAAAAAAATAATAAAAATAATTACAGATCTGCTACGAGTATGTTACAAAATAATGAATGTAAATATGTTGAGAACTATAAAGCACTGTGAGCCCGAGGGGAGCGTGAGGTGGACTGTAAAATGGCCTCTGGTGTCCAGACAAATCAGTTAAGGAAAGTGAAAGAGCCACTATTATTATTTGTTTCACTCCACTGATCAAACAACAGAAGCAAAGCCCGCACAGATCAAAACAAAACATCAGTCCCAACTGTATTCCTATAGTATTATTATGGAGCTGATGAGACATGGTGACACAAACCAAAGGCGCTGGCAGGTTATTAGGCACATTTTGTATTTATATCCGTGATGTAGAAAATAATTTGGCGGGCTCCAAAAGTGATCTGAAAATGTGACGTTTGATATGCCGCTATAGAGTAATGCCCTCATGACAGTTAGAAAATGACGAAGGCTGAACAGGTATCTCTGTTATTGTTATTGTCGTGGATCAGTGCTGGAGGCATCTGGAGGAGTCTGTGACGGGACGGGCGCGAGGGCTGGAAGGTGCCACCGCGCGCCCCGTGCGCTCGGGAGTCTGTCCGGGGGGGGATTCCTCCCGGTGCTTCGGTCAGAGATCGTGGCACGAGGAGGCGTCTCCTGCGCTCCCGCTGTGAGAATACGGTCCCTCGTGTTGCGGCGGCTCTCCCGGCGGCGTCATGCGTTTCTCCTTCTGCCTCCGGTTGCAGAACCACACGCGCACCACTTCCTTCTCCAGCTGCAGCGTGTCCGCCAGTGAGGTGATCTCCTGCGCGGAGGGTTTGGGACACTTGAGAAAGTGCGTCTCCAGGACCCCCTTCACGCTGACCTCGATGGACGTCCTCTTCTTCCTCTTCCTCCCCTGAGCTGCTATCTTGTCTATACTGCTAGAGCTGCCTGTTGACGAGTCTGCCTCCTCCAGCCACTTGTTCAGCAGCGGCTTTAGTTTGCACATGTTTTTAAAGCTCAGCTGCAGAGCCTCGAACCTGCAGATGGTGGTTTGGGAAAAGACGTTACCGTACAGCGTGCCCAGAGCCAAACCCACGTCCGCCTGCGTAAAGCCCAGCTTGATTCTCCGCTGTTTGAACTGCTTGGCAAAGTGCTCCAGCTCGTCCGAAGTCGGCGTCTCTTCGTCGGAGTGGTCGTGGCAGTGGTGCCCGCCGAGGTCGCTGTGCTCGGGGCTGAGTGTGTCCCTGAGGCCCGGGTGCATGCCTTGGCCCTGCGGGTTGGGTGGAGGTGTGAGCCCACCGTGGTCCAGCATGCCGTTGACAGTGAAGCCCGTCTGGGAGTAGATGTTGATCTGCTGCCCGCTGGTGATGGAGGAGTTGTGGGACACCGGAGTTCCCCAGGCTCCCGGGTGGTTGCCATGGTTGTTGTGATGAGGGGAGTGATGCGCTACGTGCGGGGAGCGGTGATGGATGATGCCGAGCTGCAGGTCCTCTCGCCCTGGTTTGACGTCCTGCTGCTCCATGGAGGCCGACCAGGGGCTGCCCTCCGACAGACTGCTCGCCCACTGGTGCCCGAGCGGGTGTCCGTTGCTCTGGACGCTCTGCAGGTAGTCACTCTGGAGGAGTTTCTGGTGTCCTCTGTAGGGGCTAGCAGGCTGCATGGCCTGGCTGTCCGGGTGGATCATGGGACTGGAGCTGAGCAGGGTGTAGGGGCTGGAGGCAGCTGTGGCCATGCTGGCTGCTGAACCCCACTAGTGCTACTGAAAGGAGGGAGCAGCTCAGCCTCTGACATCTCCCTCTCTCTGGAGTCTCGGCAGCAGCCTGGCAGTGACTGACAGCCTCCGCCGCCACTCACAGTCCGACTGAGCCGCAGTGACGACGCGTTTCCACCAATGACGGCGCAGATAGTCGAACCTCCGCCTCTGGAAGAGCCGCGGATAGGAAAGGGTTACAGGCAGTCGAACCGGAAGTGAGTCGGAGTGATGGTCCAGTGGGTCTGGCTGTGGAACGATGTGCGCGTGGAGCGCAGTTCCTGTTTATTAATTAAAGTTTCCAGCTGATTTACGCGCGAGTTTATTGCTGCTCCTGTCACCCTTGAGCGCGTGCGAAGGAGGAGATAAAGCGCAATGGCATTTGTTAGACGTGCCAGCACTTAATTTAGAAGGATACAATCAAACCCAAAGCAGTTCTCACTGCTAATTATTAACTTTTAGAGAATACTTCCTCAGGTGTTTATATGATGCCACGTCTCAAGATAGTGTTTTACGAAAAAGTCTTTTACGCACGGGCCATCCGATATCCATATCTATTTTGGTCAGACAAAAATAAAGCACGTTGTGGGCCTACAGCTGTAATTTGTTGGTCTTTAAAATAAGATTTCCATATGAGACTTAAAATGTAACATTTCTCTCATGAACTAAACTCACTTTTTGCTGCTATTATGGAATCATGCCTTCATCAGACACATTCATCATCTAAAACTTCATCATTTTTTACATCCCACTCAAATAAGTAAACGTGTCCCCACGCACTACACAACCGTACTTTCACTCTTTTAAGAATCTCGTCATCTCCTCTCAGACTTGAAAAAGATCTATCTGCATATCTAAGAGCTAACTTAGCTGCGTAATTATATTTGCCATTAGAAGACTGCGTCCCGGTCTCCTTATTGGTTTGAAATTCCATTAAATATATTGCCGGAGCTCCCAGGTTAAGCTTGATTTAAATTTGCATACATTTTCATACATTTAGGAGAAATAAAAGAAGGCTGCAGCCACCAGAAAGTCATTAAAGAGCGCTGAGCCGAGGAGCTGCTTGTGGAGAATAAGACACAGAGGAGGCCGGAGCAGGTGAGCTGACCGCGGGGCTGGATGTGTGGACAGGGCCGCTGCGGGTGGACCGGCCTCGGTAACCGGAGGAATGACAGACAGCGTCAGTGAGGGGAAGGGTGATGACAGGGCAACCTCTTGCTCTGAAGCTTTATGTAGGGTAGCGTGTAGGCCTGTAAGTGGATGGGAAAATAAGTCATCATAATGATATTGTTATTGTTTGTTGTTTTTGCTCGTATTCTAATCCCTGTGTGGCGTTTGTGTGTAAATTCTTCATGTTGTTTGCTCTTTGAAACTTCATTGAAAGTGGCTGAATATTTGATGTGGATGCCAGTGTTGTTCTAGTGGCCTAGTTTGCTGAACTGGATAGCTTCGTTGGAGTGTATGGGGTGAAATTCTGTGCAGTATTATATGTAAGAAATGTAGCACATTTACTGAGCGATGACAGTGGTTTTTCAGTGTGTTTTTATAGTCTACATGTCTTATTAAATGACATGTCAAAGCGATTTGATTTTTGGATGATAAATTCTCCACTTAAAAAAAAATCTAGTCAACAAATTAATCTCATAAGCCATGTGAAGCCGATATTTACAAATCTTGAGGTTTTTGGAAAATTCTCAACTGCTTTTACGCATGTTAGAGAGGAAAAAATATATATATATACAGGCTTCATAATTTTTTACGTCTGCATTTTGGAAGCATAAAGCGGACATGGAGAGGGAGTTGGAGAGGGGGTTGTATTGCTCTCGATAGTCTAAGTTTCTAAGTGTAACAGATGCTTCTCTAGAAACGCTCCTTGTGCCGATTCCTTTTATTCACATCAACATTTTTCTGCCGTCGAGCGCGTTTCCATAGCGAGGCGAATAAAAGGCAAATCCCCGCTCCGCGCCTCCAATAAAGAGCCCATTCACAGATAACCCGAGCCAGCCCTGCTACACTTACACCATGCAGCACTGCAGGCTCTCTCCTACCAAAGGTGCACATTACTGCTCAATAAGAAAAAACTAATGACTCATAATTTCTTTAATTTTCGTCTTTGTCAAATGATAGTTTGTGGTTGTGCTTGTTTGGCAGCTTGTTGGTGTTTATTTGGCGGCTTTGATGGAATCTTATGGTAATTATATACAGCCATGTTTTCCTCTCAGGCAGTGGAGTAAATTAAAAAAAAAAAAAAAAAAAAAAAGATTGGCTAACTATGACCTCCAGAGTGTGATCCTAATGAAGCAAAGGATAGACAAGAAATCTAGTCTGTTTTCAGAAAAATATCGATATTTTTTTGTCTTCCATAGAAACAAGTCTTCTTAGGACGTTTGTATTTAATGAATTGACATTATAAAGCTTTAATGAAAGCTAGTGATAAGGATGCTGGTTTGTTATTAAAGTTATTATTATTATTTTAAAGCGTTAGAGGCTGTAAACTATTCTTGGCTCCAGTCTGTAACATACTGTCATTTACAAAACAGGAATATTTGTGCTGCATCACAGTTGGAGAGCGTTATAGCTCATGTTGCCAGAGCACCATGCTGTTATGCTGTCGGTTGAGAAAACAAACTGGGGACAAAATGTATAATTTTCCTGTGGAGGTTTGGTGCGTCTGTGTTTCTGTGAATTGAGAATTTTTTTAACAGGCCGACTTATAGTATGTCCTGTTCCTCTCCGTCATTATTCCTATAAGGTTTAAATATAGTGAAGCACTTTTGCTGTTGTTTTTCTTTCTAAAAAATAAATAAATAGGAAAATGTCACTGGAGTTAGTTCTGGAGGGTCTGAATGTGCGGCTCACAGTAATGGGATGTTTTCTGGTTGTTATTTTTTAGTTGACACACACATGGCTAAATGCTCTCCCCTCCGGGTTCACTGCAGCAGCCTGAAGCTTATATATAAATCAGGTTTAGTCTGCTATTGAGACAGCACTGGGCCTCAGGGCGGGACCTGTCACTTGGTGTCATGACCTTTGCAAACTTTCCCCCCATGAAGCCTTAAACCTCTGAATCCGTGCGCCAGATATGGACACAAGTGAGAGGTTTTTTTTTTTGTTTTTTTTTTACAATCGAAAACACTTCAATTCAGTTTCATCTCTTACTGGCCTTACAGATTTATTATGAAGTGCGCGCCTGATCTTTAACGAAATTAAAAGATACTATCATGTAATAATATTTTATAATTAACAAAATCACTTCTCGTGCGACTTATGGTTTGATTTTTGGTCAAGAATCACCTCTTAAGACTTAAAATAAACCCCAAGCCTTCTTGTCACCTCTGAATTTAAACTTAGTTGTTCTCTCATCTCTGACAGCCGCGACACACACTTCACAGGCTCCCAGACAGTAAAATCGATATTCCCATTAGCCCATGACGTCGCTAATAAAGGACAGTGACACCGTGTTTGAACAAGACGGCCCTTTCAAACGTGAGCCCGAAACTAATCCCACATCATTCTGCTGACAAGCCGTTTGTTTTCATGATAAACTTGAAACAAAAACGTCTGTTTTTGCTTGTCGGAGGAGAAACATGCAGGCCATCCTACATGTCCAGCTGTCAGTCATGTAACACTCACCTCTGCCTCTGTGTGTGTGTGTGTGTGTGTGCGCGTGTGTCCAAGTGGGGTTAAAAGAAGGAAATACATTGGACACACCAATAAATGAATGTATATGAAGCTGAAGCTCATCCCATGAGAGCGCACAAGTGTAAATGTACATTCATAATGCATGAGGGCCCGCTGCGCATGTTTGGGGTGTGTGTGCGTGTGTGTGTGTAGTCTGTGAAAGTGAGTTCAGTATTTGCAGGCTTTTTGCTTTTCAACAAGTTCAGAATGAAGTCTTTAGAGTTTTTTGGAGAATCACGGGGAAAATGGATGTTTTGCCTCAAAGTGCTCTGTTCGGCTGCGGTTTAGAGCTGCAGGATTGGACTGAAATTGCAGATTTCCGCCGAAATCCAGCGAGAAAAAGACTTCAGTCATGACATTTATGACTTGGAAAATTTAGCCCATCTTACAACCAATAAATGGATCATCACAGCATAATAAACGTGGGACGAATTCAGAAGATTTCAGGCCATTGAACTCTTATTTCTGTGATATAATCCCCTCCTTTTTCCTGATGTGTTTTTTTAATAAAGATTTTTTTTTGTTTCACTTATTAGCAGCGCTGAGTGGAAACAATTAATAGAGGATATTAACAGAAGATTCCAGTCATTAGATGGGTGTGATGGTTTTTAAGAGAAAAAGAAATAAGACGCACCTCTTAGTCCAGATAATTAGTGACAACATATGAAGTCGTTTTAAATACACCGCAGCGCTCTGATTATGAAATGTTTCACTTTTGTAAATGTGCAGTGGATCAGTGTGTTAGAAATGAACAGATATTATGGATCCATGGGGAAATCAAAACAAATATGACGTATGGAAGTTTGAAGTGCAGTGTCATTTTATCGACCGTCATGCCAGCATTCTGACAGTAAAGAAAAACTTTAAACATTATGGATTTTTTTCCCCCTCTTTTCTTTCTTTCTTTCTTTTTTTTTTTTTTATCAAGATGAAGTTGTAAAATTGAAGTAATTTAATTTCCCAGAGCGACTCAAAGGCACCAAACTGCAATGAGGAGCTTCAATAATAAAAAAAAAAATGTGTCAGGCCTTCACCCAGAAACTGTCTGGATATTAGTATTCCAACTCTGATGCAAATTCCAGCGTAAAATTATTTTGGTTTCTAGTTAATTAGAAAATGAATTCATTCAAAACAACACACACCCGAGGTCAGAGCCCCCCCCACCCATCACCCCCATCTCCCCCCACCTCACCCTCCACCCCCCCAACTCCTGAAAATGTCTCCTCTTCACGCTTGGAGTGAAGAAACACTTTGTAAAAGCAATTGTTGCAATATTATTTTTTTATTATCAGCAAGAATTTGAAACACCTGAACAAAATTGAAACTGTTTGTCCTTCTTGCCTTCCCTCAAACAAAGGGAATGTTTGTCAGAGAGATTATTCACCCACACTTGCCTGTGTGCGTGCGTGTGTGTGCGTGCGTGCGTGTGTGTGTTACAGGTGCTGTTTGTGGAGAGGCTACTATATTGTCGCTGGGTCAGTGAAGGAGCCAATGTTGGTATAAATCTACATAACATTACAGCTCTAACACAACGCACCCACATGCACGCATACGTACACATGCACACACACACACACTTTTACACACACACACACACACACACACACACAGTATACCAGACAGAGTGTAGTGAGGAAGAGTCTATAGAAATATATGCTCTTCAGTCCCTCTCCAGCTCCTCTTCCACATCCTCCTTCTTCTTCTCCTCTTCTGTGCTGAAAAGCAGAGAAGAGCTTGGGGTTGAGGCCTCTGCTGGCACCAGCGAGGAAGAGAAGAGGACAGATGGGAACATCAGCTGAAGGAGAAAAGATCTTCCACAGTTCTTTCTCTCTCTCTCCCTTTCTCTCTCTCTTTTTTACTTTGGTTCTAGTTCAAAAATCGAATGTGGTTGACGTTAACCGTGATGAGCAGCCCAGGTGAATTTCATGCGGAATATCTGCAAGTTATCTGCCACAGCTAAACAACCAACCAGCATACTTTCCCCTGTGGCCCGCAAACCCTCTCTCTCTCTCTCACACACACACACACACACACACACACACACACACACATACACACACACACACACAGGTCCCTCTGAAGGAGCAGGCGGAGCCGGCAGTTGCACATCTGCATTTCAAACACAGACTCTCTGGGATTCATTATTAATTAGCCTGCTGAGCCCTGGAGGACTGGTGATGCTGCCGCCATACACACACACACACACACACACACACACACACACACACACACACACACACACTCACACTCACACTCACACTCACACACACACCTCATGACCTCTTTGCCCCCTCTGCTCTACAGTTAGAGTCCTCACCAGAATACTGAGCCAGTACAGGAGCGTTGCTTTCCATCCTCCAATCACATCACTTCCCCTTGATTCCCAGCTTAATGTATGGTAAAGGATGATGAATTACAGGAGTAGATGGTTTTATTAGGCTGAGCACAGTGCAACTGTGTTTACAACACCGTATTCAATTGACTTGTTTAGCAAATGACATAATTCAACTTATGTGAGTAGATGGAAGCAGCCTGGAGATCTGCACCGGTTCTCTCACATCAATAAACATTACAAAACACATTCACTGCCTTTGCTTGCTTTATTCTTTGCTATTTGTGGGGAATCAGATTGTTGTGTTTTGCTTGAGAATTGCCTCTAATTTATATATGTGTGTGTGTGTGTGTGTTTCTGTGTGCAGCTCTGTGCATTAACCTCCACCAGCAGTAGAGGCAGATCAGAAAGACACACAGCGATTATGCATGAGGAATGTCTCCAGGGTCCAGAGAGAGAGAGAGAGAGAGAGAGAGAGAGAGAGAGAGAGAGAGAGAGAGAGAGAGAGAGAGAGAGAGACATCAAACATACTGCGGCGAGAACACTCTGTCCACAACACACGTCCCACCGCTGCGCAAAGTTGGGGCTGTGCAGTTTACAAAAATAAACATGATAGGAAGAACGCTCTGATTGCAGCTCATTGTGTGCCTCCGCTGTTGCCCACGGTTGCATTAGTATGCAGGGAGCTAACGTTTGATGCAGAGATCATTCAAGAGCATCAGATTGTGCATGATGTTCTGACACAGTTGTGACAGGATGGTGTGTCGACTGCAAATATTTGAGTCTTAAAATGGAGCTCCACCACCTGAAAGTGCTAACCTTGCACATGATGAATTCAGGAATTTGTTCATTTATTGATTAGTGTTCGATAGAAGAGATGATAATCTGCTCCCAGCTCTACCTGCAACATGTGGCTCCATCCATCCATCCATCCATCCATCATTATGGCTCATATTATGTTACAATGGCAACTAGGGCTATAGGTGGTCAGTGTGTAATCTCACCACACATCAACACTTCTTACACGATTGGCTAGCTCAAGGCTACAACCTGGGCTCTGATAGGGCGAGAGGCTCTGGCAGTAATTTGGACATAATTGCATAATTGAGCAGTGCTGGACCATCATCACCTTCTGCCTCTGAAGTCTTCAATTTAGGCCTCAATTTAGGCCCGAAGCTGCTGCTCAGCTGTCACCTTCTATCTCTATTCAAACTGTATGAGAGTAAAACACACACACACACACACACACACACACACACACATTGCGGCGTCCCAGCGAGGATCAGTGCCTCTTGAACCAATTGGATCAGATTCAGAGCCAGCAGCGGCCCTCCACCGAGCACACACACTTCCTGATGTTGTAGAGAATGCTGGTAAGCGGCGCGGCACGGTTTGCAGAGGGAAAAGACCACTTCTCGACAACACAGCGCAGTCTTTGTTAGACGTGTAATGAAGAATCTGGGGCAATCGAAGAATCTGCACAAATGTTGTTACAAGTTCTCGCTCGAAAGGGAATTCTCGTTCCCCTTTCAGAGCGTTCCCTCGGCCCGCTCTTTCATTCAAAGGAATGCATGTATGATTTTTGGTTTCGTACCAATTCCACCTGGAGTCTCGAAGGGAAGAATAACAAATATGGGAAACATTTAATCCAGAATAATATGTTTATCCAGAGACCTGTGGACTTGGGAGGAATGGACCCCCTCTGATGTGGTCTGCTGCCAGTGTGTGTGTGCTTTTTGTCTTCATGCATGTATGTGTGGGTTGCTGTGTGTTTGGGTTGGATGTGTGAGACGGGTGAAGAGACCCTCTACCCCCTGGGGCCAGGAACTCTGGGTGAGGAGGAAGAGAGGTCTAACACACTCTCAGATTTCTAATGTGTGTTTGTGTGTGTGTGTATGTGTGTGTGTGTTTGGTGCAGATGCAGGATGTGACAAAAGCTCAGCAGCAAGTAAGAAGTTGGAAAGAATTGCAGTAAAAACTAAAAAGAAACTCAGGGTTGTTTTTGCAGGAAAGAAAATATAATTTTAATCTTCCTAACCTCCTTCTGTATGCCTGCTAGTGAGGTTAAGTGCAGAGAAAAGACAAATACTTAATATTTGTAGTTTTGGCCATCATTTCTAATTATTTGCTGCCATTTTGGAGTTAAACATGAAAGTGAGCACAACAAAAAAAATCTGTAAAAACCGAGCACTCATGAACAGAGTTGGACTGTGAGGCGCTTTCAGAGTTGTGACCACTTTCAGTAAAGCGGAATAACAGGACACCCACTGCTGGAAATAAACTTTTTCCCTGTACACAAACATCAGAAAAGAAATGGCTGCAAAACTATGAATACCGTTTTATCACAAACCAAAAAAAAAAAAAAACCCAAAACAAACGGCTGTCCATGAGGTCCAATAAAATTTCAAAAGTCAGAGCCAGACTCTGGAAGAATCAGTGAGTTATCTCATGAAATTCATGTGTCAACTGCCTCAAACTAGAGTTACTCTTGTGTTCATGCTCAATGGGCTCAAAAATACGGAAGCCTGAGAAGGCCTGAAGAAAAATTTTGGGCGTATGCACCCGATGAGTGACTTTCCCTGGAATGCAGTATGGTAATAACCCCTCATTGCATAGGAAAATTATGTGTGCACACCCACTTACAAAAGTATGTAAACTGTGATGTTGTTTACAACAGACAGTTTGGATGATAAGTTAGACTATCCTGGGTGTTGGTTTAATAGCTCTATGACCGTCTTGCCCCATTAGACTTTACTCTTTGGTGATGTCACTGCATATCAGCCATTACTTTGATGAGGATGGTGTTATAATAACTGGTAGAAACGATGGCTCAAACTATGAGAATTAGACCCAAGTAGTAGTAGTAGTAGTAGTAAAACTGGAATTTTCCATTAACACAGGAAACTTAGCGTGCATGCTGACTTGGTGAGTTATCACACTGCACTCTGTGGGCTGGCCATCTCTCTATATAAGAAGTCAATTTTATTCATATAGCAGAAGAAAATCACAAATTTGTGTCAATCCGAACAACATATATGACTCTATGACCTTTAACCTTACACCCTTTCTGAGTCAGCATGACCGGCTCCTGTTTTGTGGGTATTTTCATTATATTTTCCTAATTTCTCACCTGGTCTGAAACTTATCAAACATGTTCTGCAAACTGTCTTCAGCTACAGGTTCCAGTGGTAAATAGCTAATAACAAGATTTCCCTTTAAAAAATACAGACACACACACACGCACACACTCTCACATAACAGTGACACCACTTCTACTACTATCTCCACTATTACTACCAGTTCGGTATGCCAAAAGTACTAAATCCTGCTTTCTCCTCTCTCTCTTTTGCTCTGACTCCCTCTCTTTCCCTCTGAAAGAAGGTCTTATTGTGGCGATGTCAGCTGTCTCAAGGGCATCCAGAACAAAGAAGCTTTTCACCCCTCTGCATATCCTCTCTCATCCTTCACTCTCTCACCTCTCACTTGCGTTTTCTCTCAATCTCTCTCTCTGTTCAGTCTGACTCCTGAATCATGCAAACCTCTCGTTTGTTTGCACCTTGTTTTTTTTTTTTTCTTCATCTCATTCCTGCTTTGACATTCTCTTGCGGGTGGGATATGGCTAGTTGCTGGTGAGCGCACTTGCAGGAGCGGGGGCGAGGTAAACGAGATGAAAAGGGAACAATGCTAAAACACTGGCCTGTAAAGTTAAAAAAAAAAAAAGAATCCTTAGACAGAGAAAACTCGAGAGTACTGCTCGTGATGTGTGTGTGTGTGTGTGATATATGTCCTGTATCTGTGCCTGGCAGAGGAGGGAGGTAGGAGGAGAGGGATGTATGAAGGCAGCAGCAGCTGGTGGAGATACACAGTGTCAAGAGAGCTCAGAGAGACAGAGAGAGAGGACAACAGAGGATACCTCCTTGGCCGACTGTGTGGAAGGGGGACAGTGGAGCATAACAAACAGGATCCACCTTTCTGCTTGGCTAATTTTCTCCATTAAAACAGCCCAGCAGGAGCCTCAGCAGTCCACCAGCTGGAACAGAGGTTATTTTAGTGCCTGTCTTTCAGCAGGGTGTGTGTGTGTGTATGTGTATATGTGTGTGTGTGTGTGTGTGAGTGTGTCACTTGCATCTATTTTGTGAGTCTGAGGTTTGGGGAGGCATAGAGATCTTCCATAGGAGCGGATTCAATTCACTGATATTAATTTCCTTCTCTCCAGTCATGCATAAACAAAGAAAATCTTCCCGGCTGTCTACTGTATGTGTTTTGCTCTGCTGGGCGTCGCTATAATGTGCTCGCCGCTGATATTGATGTATGCGTCCATATTTGCCCAGTCATCTCTTTATGTGGCTAAAGTCATCAGCCCTCCTCTCCTCTGTCTCAGTCAGATCCTAAACTAATCCCCAACCCTGCTACTCTGACAAGAAAATCCCCTATTTTAATGCATGCACACACACTCTGTCTTCCTCTCTCACCCTCCAGGCCACACACACACACCCCCCTCTTTCACAGACACACACACACATTTTCTTTTTTATCCCTCTGTGTACCTGTGCACCGCATCTCTCTAGTCTCTTTACCTTTTAGTAAAGCATGCCTTGTATACGCAACTTAGCCCTTGTGATATTTGTTATGGTAATGTCTTCACAGTGCGGTGGCGTTTCTGGAAAATCATACGGTAATGAAATTTCTCTTTTCGTTCACACGAGTCAGAGTTTGGCAGCATAGTATCATTCAGCCAGGGGCTGTCAGGAAATGTTAACCGAAATCTGTTACAGTCCATTTACTGTAAGAAAACATAATCAGATGACAGACATTTGGAATCCAAAAAAAAAAAAAGAAGGGGAAGATGTTGTGTTACTAAAAGAAATCATCAATAATGCCGACTAATTTTACAAAGGGTCGTAATGGTTGTAGCATTCAAATGTGAAACATTGGAATACATTTAGTAACTGTGGAGTGGATTTCGGAGGCAAAATAATCCAATAAAATGACAAAAAATTTTCTCTTCAAGCTAATGAGTTTTGTGCTTAATTACGTTTGTATTTTATGGTAAATAATCTGCCCAACAAAGGCGAAAGAGAAGAAAGAGTTTAAAGGCCAGCCTGTGTGATAGATGGAAAGGCTGAAATACTTTCATTTTGTGCCTTTTTTTTGTGATTATTTCATCCCCCCAAAAATCATCGTCATAAAACCTAGATAACAGGGTGCCTAACATCAAGACACTAGACCTGCCTTTAGATAATCTTCACAGAGTGCAGTAGGACAGCTTCAAACATTTCAAATGGTTTGTAGACTTAAAGAAAATGTATTTTGTTTTGATGGGTGTCTGTCCATCCAGTGTTTGCCATCATTATATTGAAATTGATGTAATATGTTAATTTACAGTTTGATAGATTTAAGTATGTGATTAAAAAGTACCCTAGCCAAATCACATGAACTCCACTAGAGTCAAAAGCTGAAATGACGCTGACCAATGTTAAACCAATGAGCTTTGCCAGGAGTTTAGCTTGCTTCTTTTCTCTATCAAAGCTGGATTTATATATACTGCCCCATTTTGTTGGCTAATATAGAAAAACAATCATTTTCAGTTAAAATCAATAAGTGAACTTAGTTTCAGTTTTTTGTTAAGGCATGCTGGCTATGTTATAGTACCCAGCTTTATATGAACTCTTACCTTAGGTCTCTCTGTGGCAGAGTGCAGTAGTGAAGTGTGAAAATCTACATTACCAAACCGGAGTGAAGTTACAGCAACTTGGGCAGCAATATAAAGACGAAATATAGCAACTAAACAGCCAGAATGTGGATACTGTACAGATTAAGCTTGACTTTAACGCTAAATTGGTCGCCCCAAACTAATTTTAGAATTGGACAGAAGTTTTGGTCAGCCGTCTTGCAGTTTTCCAATTTTCCATTTCTGCTGTCAAAAGCTGCTTTTTAAATGGTTTGATCTTGTTTTAATGTTATTGGAGTGGTATTTTACATATTGTGGCTAAAACTGTAGTTCTAACTGAAACTGCTGTGATATTAAACTGAATGTAGCTGCAGAACAGACAGACTATTGTGTTCCAGACATCTGCAGCTCCATATTTTCCTTTTTTTTCTACTTATTTAGTTTCCGTTCATCATAAAATTGAACAAAAAAATGCTGTTTTTTCTCTGTTTTTTGTCAACATTGTTGAGGACACGGTTGTCTTGTTTGAAGAAACTTTATTGGAAATGTCACTGGGCAAACCCAACCGTGCTTCAGTGTGAGGTGAGCACTCGCTTCATGTACGGTAGGCCTACAAAGTCTACATGTCAGTATGTTACAGTCTAAACATAAAAGTCGCAGGCTCCGGATGCACAGAAAGGCTCATTAAAACATGCAGTGCGAGTTAAAACAAGATAACGTACAAGATAAATAAAATCCCACAGTGTCTGCCCAGCTTTACAGTGGTTTAATTGGCTCGGTTCTTTGATCTGTTTTGTAGTTACTGCAGGTTACATGCTGTTTTTTTTTTTTTTTTTTTTCCGGAAACTATACATTTCATAATAATTGTTTATATGACAAAACAGAGGCCACAAATTCTTATTCCATTCCTTTGACCAAATATACTCCATTTTCCCAGCGATGCACAGTGTGGCCATGAGCTGGACTAATACATAGATACAACTGGGTGCGGCCATGGAATGGTTTATGTGGTGTGGCCTAGGAAAGTGTATTCTCAACCCTGCTAAGTTTTTCCTCAAAAAATGACTACGTACACGAGCAGAGAAGTGGGACTGAGGACTGATCTTTCTGCCCTTATTGGCCTGCCAGGAAGTTTGCCAACTCCAGCCAATTTGTATTTAACGCTGTTGTTTACAAGCCATAAAACATTTTATTTTTAATTTCTGTATTTTATAGCATATTAAGGCTCATGATAAAACAACACTATTAAGCTGTGACACTAAACTGCACCATACCAGATAAATTATGTTTAGTTACAGCAAACTGAGTCTGTCCAGATGACCCATTAGTGCATTTGTGTAGGAATGTGACTATTATTGGTTATATCGGATGAGATAAACACATCAAACAATTATAAATTTCCTTAATTTTCAAAGCTAAAGCGAAAGACAAAATATAGATTTCAGCTGTGAAATAACTGCGTTACATCCAGCATGTAGAAGGGCCGCCTGCGTTTACCAGCCAAGAGAGATGAGGTGCGGTTGACCTTGGCATGTGTGCAAACACACACACACACAAACGCAACACATGCACACACACCATGTAGGGAGGGGGGGGGGGGGGGGGGGGGGGGCTGACAAATGGCAGTGCAGCAGCTCAGTTAGATGGTAAATGTGTGTTTAAACAATGCAGAGTGACGCTTACACACGCAACACTTAGAGGCCGGTTGGTGATATAAGATTGATTTGGTTCACTCTCTTTGAAACACACACACGTGCAGACACACACAGACACGCACACACTTAGTGGAATATGAGTGATGTGATTCAGGACACCTCTCGGCAGCCACTCTGCTTTCCATCCTAACGCCTGAGCAGAATACTAATCACTGGATCACATTACAGAGGAAAGAGAGAGGGAGAGGGTTGCCGCTATAGAACGAGAAGAAGCAGCATGGAATAGCATGGATTATATCAGATAAAAGAAATACAAAGGTGGGCTTCGCAGGCTGTGGTGTTTTTTTTTTTTTTTTTTTACATCTACACCTGTGAGCAGCATGCAAATACTGTACTGCAGGTTATGAGCAGGTGAGAGCAAAGCTAAACAGCAGGGTTGGAAACATGTTGGAAACAAAGATTAGGCAGGAAGAAGGGAAATAAGTTTTGTCCCGCTGTATGAAAGTCATCTACAAGAGACAGCTGGATATTATTCCCAACACCTGCAGTCTAAAGAAATAATTAATAAGTACCTTTACTTACATGCTGTACTTTAAGTCACCCTACATTCTTCTTGTTCCCTCACTTGGATGTTTAAGCTTCACTGTGCAGAATGATGTACGTGCAGAATTTGACACTCTAAGGTTGTTTTCACGTTCATCTCAGTGGAGAGTTTCTTTAAGCTCACCTTAAATCGGAGTTTAAAGTGTTTACCTATGAGCATGATTTGTGACATCACAACTACAGTATGCAACTTACATAAGTGTGACATGGAAACTTGGGGCCTCCAGTGCACATACAGTGCCTCATTTTCGAGGCAAAGATTGTACTATAACCACATTTATTTGACAGGTATAGCTACTTGGAAGGTTTATATTTTACATTCAAAACATATGAAAAAATAAAACATATTATAGATTAGAACGAAACTGTTTAAATTAGCTCCTTACCAACCAGCTATAACATCCAATTTTTGCATACATGTTAATTCATCAGTAATAATAATCTGTTACCATAAGAGATAATAATATAACACTGATACAGACCCTTTTGCTACATAATGAGTATGTTTTAGTAAAAAAAAAAAGTTTAAAGCTACACTCAGTATTTTCAGATTAACAATAGGAAAAATGATTGTATTTTTAAAGGTGTTGTTTGTAGTGATGTACCCATAAAGACTTATCACCTAAATCTGAAGTCCCTCTCAGGTCTATGGAGCATTTTAACATCAACATCAGCTCATAACTTAGTGACAAAGCTCTGATGAACCCTCTGTAACAGCAGACAGATAAAAAAAATAAGCGCCAAGCTGAACACAGTGAAACATTTAGCAGCTAAACAGCCAGATATTTCCCTCAGGAGTTGGTGGAGATGAAAACAGAGCTAAAAGCAGAGGGAAGACTGGACTTACAATTGTCTGGTGGCCAGAAACACGACTCCAAATGAATGCGGATGTTTCTCTGTGTCTGCTGAATATAGGAAATAGGCACCTGTTTGCTTACAAATTTGCCTCATCAACTTGACAGTATAACAGCTGACAGTTTGTTGTGCTGCCCCCAAGTGGGAAAAAAATGAATTAAGGCAGGATTAGGTCCATTTTGCTGGTAATAATTACTACTAGCAACTTTTAGTCATTTTGAATGCAGGACTTTTACTCATATTATTGCTACTTTTAAGGATGTGAATACTTCTGTCACCACTGAATCAAATTAGATGAATAAGTGAGTAAAGGATTCCACCTGTGTATGACTCATCCACAAGAGGCCGCTGGTAATAGAGACAGTTACTCCCATTAGCTGAAGTTATCAGAAATAATTGTTGGAAATAATGAGTCGTTTTTCATGAGCAATGACTCAGATTAGAGCTCATTTTGGAATAATCTGGATCATCAAATGCCAGTTTGGGCACGGCTCCCTGTGTGATCGGTGCTGCACTTGCCTGTATGGCTGACATGCAAATACAAACACCCACACTAAATCTCACACACTTCTCTCCTCCTCCTCCTCTTCCTCCTCCTCCTCCCTCCCTCCTTCTTCTCTCCAACCCCATGCTGAAGCAATTATGTCCAGTGTGTGAGTCTTCCACAGGCAGTGTGAGGGTGATTGATGATGCTGTCAGCACAGGGAACATGTTTTAACGTCAGAATAATCTCCCTGCTAATATATTACATCCACTGGATAGGGTTCAATCAGGCCTAATAGCGCCGCTAAGTTGGTAAGAGGGGAGATGGTGTTGAGAGCACGTGCCTTTGTGTGTGTGTGTGTGTGCGTGTAGGAGTTTGTGTGTGTGTGTGTGTGTGTGTGTGTGTGTATCTCATTAATCAGAGCAGAAGTAGAGGCAGGGAAATCTAGTAAGGCCAACCAATAAACATGTATGCCAGTGCAAGGTGGAATAAGCAGCCAGCGAGAAGTGTTTACTTCTTACATAATTAGGCTACTCACTCACATCCCATAGTCAGTGAATCAACTGAGACACTGTTATTGTGAATATGAGAGTCTTACCACCACTCGATATAATATCGTCTTATGAAATGAAAGAGGTGGAGAGAATGGAGCACAAAGGCATCCGACGCTTCAAAAAGAAGCAGCCTTGTGGTGTCTAATCCGCGCTGTCTAATCTCTCAAATTGCTGTGACGTTTGATGAAGGGGATTGAGCTGGTGCGAGGAGAGAAACGGGCCCAGTCAGAGAGGGAGTGTGTTTTTTTTTTTTGTTTTGTTTTGTTTTTTTTTTTTGCTGATGTGTACAGTACAGATCCAGCTGTGCACTCAGCTTCTGAACAAATCCTTCTTTAAATACGAGCTGTGTTGTTTACAGCAGTTCTCTGCCTCCAGACACCATCCTCTCTCTGCCTACACAGCCTCTGTTCATTTGACACTGCCTTCCTCTCTTATCTGCTATACGTACCCTGCTGATCAGATGCACCATCCCCCCGCTTTCTGCAGAATATGCATGTAGTCGCATGTTGCATGCACATACACGTACACATGCGTATACGTATGGGAACATGGGAGGAAGAAAAAAAAAAAAGAGAGAAAGAAAGAAAGACTGTGTGTCTGCAGGAGAGAGTCTGTGGGGATTGGTGTTATATTCTGCTGGTGTCAGCTGGCTCGTGGCCTGCAGATTAATGCGTGTGCATGTGTGTGCTACACGCATATGTGCGTGGCACAAACAAAGGCGCCCTCACAAACACCCGTAAACAGATTAGCTTGTCTGCTGAGAAACAAAGGGTTAAGACAGAATGCAGATTTCACAGGGAAGGGGAGGGAGCCGAGGTTATGCGTCTAGTTTTGGGGTGTGTGTGTGTGTGTGTGTGCTGAGTGTGTGTGTGTGTGAGGGGTGAGCGGGGCCAGCGCGGCGGTGGAGCGTCGTGATCCCTCTCCCTAATACTGTGTGGAGAATCTCCTCGCTGGGCTCAGCTGCCAATTCTCTCCACTGTAACAGTTCCATTCTCCTCCTCAGCCGGTGAAACAATGCTGCCATGCCTTTCTGTGCATCTCCACACAAAGACCCCAGAAGCTGAGACAGACGCTCAGAGTGAACTGAGACACAGCACCAGGACAATAGACTGAGAATGGTTTTGTTCGGCATTGTGTGCTGTGTTTGTGGAGACAAACAATAAAGAAAGTTCCAAGGGGCGAACGACTACTTCCTCATTGTTGAAATTTTAAGAGGATGCACAGTTTAGAGAAGTAGGAGTTGTGGATTTGCTTCTTTGGAGAATCTGTTGGTTGAAGCTCAAATAATATTTAGGTGACTGGAGGCAAACTTTGAGACAAAGTTCTTTTTTAAGCACCTTGATATGTCACCCTGGTCGGCTCTGAAGATTGCAAGGCCTGTATCATTCTGCGTTAGGTTTCGCTGCCAATAAACTTATATAAGAACTCATATATTTGAATATATATATATATATATATATATAACATAAAGAAAGCTGCAGAAAAACCTGCATAATTAAAGAATTTCCTACAGCAAACATCCCTTAATATCCAATAAACACTCACACACACAGTGGACTGTGCTGGAAGTTCCCCCCTCTACTGGCGACGGCGAATGCTGAGCCGACCGGCCCCAGAGGACCACCTCCTTGGGACCTTGAGCCAATCACGACAGCCGAAACAAGCCCTTTATCTACAGGGGCTTATTAAGCTAATTGAATTAGCATGTTGTGGTTTCTGAACCCAAATACGATTAGCCTGTTATTACTGTGTTATCAGGGTCCCTTGTTACAGTAACAGCAGGTTACTTTTGGCTGCTTCATTGGCGCTTTTTCTCTTTCACTCTCGCTGCCTGCATAGCACTGGAGGTTTTCACATAATCATATATCAGCTGCTTTATCTGTTAAATACCTGGCATAGTTACAGTGTCATGAAAATCTAAGATTTAATGCATCTCATACTATTTAAAACACTTCCTGCATTCTTGTTAAAATTTGGTTTATTGACTCAGGAGCATTGGACTTGTCCGATGGCCAGAATCACAACTCCAAATGAATGCCAATGTCGCTCCATGTCTGCTGGATGTGTAAATAAGCAACAGTTTGATAACACATGTGCAATAAAAATTTTATACAGTGTTGTGTTTACAGCTTGTTGAACTAACCCCAAGCAACCACAAAGTTGCTGGTTTAAGTGACAATTGAACAAATAAAACAATTTGTAAATGTTCAACTAAACCAAAGGCATGACCCTGACTTTTTGACTGTGTCAAAAATCACTCACACTGCTGACCATCAGTATTGGGAAAAGCTGAAAAATGTAATTATTTAAACATTATATGTTTCTAATGTTTGCATCTATAAAATGCAACATGTTGCATTGTGGGATTGTAGCCTTCATGCCATGGACATGCACATTTTCGAAGGCACCATATATATTTCAGATTTTGGATACTCATATAAAATGAGGTAGGATAAATATAGCAGACTATATAACACATAGGGTGTGAACACAGATCTTGAGCTGCCTTCTAAGTTCTACTCTTAAAAAGCACATTTTATATCATCTTTTTTATTGGTGGGCATATTTTACAATCACGCTGTTAAATTTATGTCACAGGTGTTTATCACTGTATTGAATTACGATTTATGGTATATATTGTAGTGTTGGCAGCCAAAGCCAAGATTTTGAAAAAGAAAACTTCAGTGTCAGGTCTCACTGACCTCTAGTGCTGAACACAGTGTTCCTTGTGCACCGGAGCTCCCTTTACCAGCTGGGCAGGGAGTCATAGAGGCTGGCTTCAGTGAGAGAGTAGGAGGTGGGCAGACTGGGTGGAGGAAGGCGCAGGGGTGAGAAAGAGAGAGAGAGAGGGCGAGGGGGGCTGGGTGAGGGGGTTGAGAGACCAGGTTGGGGAGTCAGCTGGTCTCCCCAAGCCTGTGATTAATACACTGGGGCTGCTCTGTACCACCTCCACACCACACTGTCCTCACCTCCAATTAGCATGCTAATGAACCCGCACATGTGTGACCGTGTGTGTATAAGAGTGTGTATGTGTGTGTATGTGTCACCTGAGGGCTCTTTCTCACTGTGCAGCATAAACAGAAACAGGCTGGTATGGCTGCCGCTCTGCTAATTGAGATTGTGTGTGCGTGTGTGTGTGTGTGTGTGTATGTGTGTGTGTTATGGACTGTGACCCTGGTCTTACTCGCTGCTGTTATGGTAACCAGTTGAATAGGAATGTTTTCTCTGTCTGGTGATACCTGTCATGGTGATCTTTGTTCTCTATGATTGCTGAGTGGTGGACATGAGCTGTCGCAGCTCGTTCTCCATGGGTAACATGATTTACAGGTCCAGCATGAAACAGGAGACATATGCAAGTATGCTGACACAGTTGTAAACGACTTTTTATCAAAATATGTGTTGAGGAAAATCTTTGGATACATTTAGAAAATCATTTATTTTAGCATTTCAGCATCCAAAAAGCATCTTGTTCCACAGTGTTGTGATTTTGTGATATGAATGAAAATGACTTTGAGTAAAAATTCAACATTTTGGGAAATATGCTTATTCGGTTTCTTCCAAAGAGTTAGATGACAAGATTAACACTACTCTCATGTATGTACAATACATTTGAAGCTACCGCCAGCAGCTGGTTAGCTTAGCATAAAGAGTGGAAACAGGGGAAAACAGCTAGTCTGACTCTGTCCAAAGGAAACAAAATCTGCCTATGAGAACTTCTAAATCTCACTCATTAATACAATACATCTTGTTTGTTTAATCTGTACCAAAACAGAAGTGTAAAAACGACACGCTTTGGTTTTATTAGCGAGACTATTTCTTGGCTTTCTCTGCTAGTTGGCTGGAAATCTAACAGTGACGGCAAGACTCCAGGAAGTTACTGTGTCCAGCCAAGAAATAGTCCGGCACATAACCCCTGTAAAAACCACAACTTGTTGTTTAAACAAATGGGATAGCTATAACATGATATTACTGAGCTTTAGAGGTAAGCTACAGTAAGCAGTTTCTGTTACCTTCCAGCAAGCCAGGCTTGCTGTTCTAAGCTAAGCTAAGCTGCTCCCTCAACTTTTTGTTTTTTTTTGCATTTGGCATTTATTTGATAGTGACAGACACAGGCAGGAAATGAAGTGAGAAAAGGTATGTGTCATAACCATTAGTCTACCGGGTGGCCCACTGCTTCAAGTTTTGTAATTGAGTAATAATATATCAGTATTTACAGTATGATAATGAAATCGAAGCTGAGATCATTGGTAACATCTTGGCTCAGGATTTTTAAAAAGGCAGATGGTGTAACTAATGAAAGGTTTGTGGAGGAATAACTTTCAACATAATTTCCTGGTTCATCCTTGTCACTAAAGTGAAGAAAGAAACAACTGCATATAGGGCTAGGCATGACATGTTGAAAGATAGTTTTTTTTGGTTGTTGTTTGTTTTTGGGGGTGGGGGGTTACCATGAGTGAGAGGATTTATGGGATACACGGTCTCCTGTATTTAGGCAAACAGGATAATGGCTACCATGATATAAGTTCCTTGTGCTTTTCGTTAGTGGCTCTGAACCAAAACCATAATTTCACAGTCCGGCATCCAAAATGAAAAATGTAGCACCCACACATTTCACCAGCAAAATGAATACATCTCTTTTTCACCAGTCCTCAAAAGAGAAAACAAACAAAACAATGGTCAGACTTTTGGACTCTAGACTAGGATTTGTTCACGTGAATTAATGTTAAGTGACTCTTCAGTCTTTTTTTTTTAATCACGCCTCCAAAGCATCACCTTGCTTAAAAAAAAATATACATTGTGTAAGAAAATTTACAAACTTAATATTCCTCCTGGACAACCACATAATCCTGTTTCCACTTTGTCCCCATGGGTGCATGTGTATGTACATAAGTGTCTGTGCATTTAAGGGCATGAGTATGTGTGCACACAAGTGCTTGTGTGTGTACAGACACAGGCAGGGAAACATTGAACAGCAGTGTTACAGTAACCTTTGCAATAATCAGTTCTGTCTGATGGGCCTCTTTAATTAACCTTGTAGGAAATTAATCCCAGTGTTAAATGGACAAGAAAAAGATGTTTGATTACCACCGCGAGCCAACTGGGACTTCTCCCTCTGTCTAATTGCCCAGGAAGAGAGAACAAGAGAAAAAGCAGCAAGAATGAGAAAGGGAGAAACAGATACGGAGAGAGAGGCGAGAGGAGAGAGCGGAGAGTGAAGCGCCTCGAATCCTGTGGTGTCATTACTGTCTGTGTGAATGTCAGTTAGTCCCTGGAGCGCTGATAAGGCTTCAGCAAGAGGAGAGAGGAGGGAGAAAAAGAGAGGACAGGGAAGAGAAGGACATTGAGCAACTGAGCACTGAGCTGCAACTGACAGAGACAAAATACCTACATAAGGTATGGATATTCTTGAGTAGTTACTAGGGAATAAGTAGGAAACTGCTAATTAATGAGGCAGCGGTTCCTAAATAAAGGCCTCAGTGCTTTAAACTAACTAGGTTGTATGATGTGTAATCTCTAGGCAAATGTGTTGATATCTGCTCTACATGAGGCAAAAAGTGGGTCGAAAATCCTGCTGTCATAGCCTTCACCTAGCTGCAAGAACTCGGTATCCTCTCCGTTTATTTGTAATCATCTCAACATGAGGAATTGTACAAATAGAGACGACATCGCACCGTTTGTCTCTATTTTGTACAAATGAAAATGTGCTAGAAGTTGTGTGTGAGCTTGAGAGAGAAAGTTCCAATTCAGCCTATTTTCACACATCAGCACACCTGGTCAGTCACTGTGTAAGGTGGGTGAAATTGTGTATAGCCAGTTTTTACATGTCGTAAAAAATTGCTGACAAGTGCTGACAAGGACTATGTAGCATGCTGAGGCCTTAAAGGGGATATATTGTGCTGTTTGTGATTGTGATTTTCTGTCATGTATATTCTGTTTTGATGTTGAACGTATATGATTCCAAAGTTGAGGTGGAGCATGAGGTGAAAATATGTTAAAAAAAAAATTCTCCCTGCAAACCTGCTCTGAAGTAGTGTAGTGATGCGTTTGAGAAGTTGACATTTTGGGTAAAGAACAGAGTGGACAAATCAGAGGGGGAGCCTTAAAAGGGACAGCTAAAACGGCCTGTTTCAGACATACGCTGAAATGAGGGCTGCATTAATGGCTACTCTAAGATAAATAAGGAGTTTTTTAACTGTACATCATGCAAAGATATTCCACTAGAGCCCCAGAATATAAATGGACCTGGTAATGTGCATAATATGTTCCCTTTAACTACATAGTAGATTATGAGTCACTTGACTATGTTAATGAGCCAGTCTGTAATGATTAGGTCATAAATACACAGATCATGTATCAGAGAGAGAGAGCACAATTCTAAAAAAAAATTGCTTAACTCATTATATTCATAGCACATTTACATTATTAGTAATATTAATTTCAGCTGACGCAAATGACTCATTGGGAGAGGTCAACATACAGATTTTATGAATATCTGGGAATCAACCATCACTTACTAGGGATGTCAGTTTCGCTCTATTCTGCTTTCGATAGATCAACACCCGTTAACTGGTAAATAACTGGTTCATTTTTAAGACACGTGGTGATTTAGCTTTCATTTATGAGAGCTGTTGAGCAGTCGGTGGTCAGAGGTAGCTTGTCTGTCCTGGTTAGCTTGACCTTTAGCTCATCTTTCTTCACTTCAAAGTGTTTTCAATGTGTTCAGTCACTGTACCTCTTGTTAGCATAACGTACTTAGGCTTGAGGTACTGCACTAGCTCTTTCAGTCACTCTACCACACGGATTGGCAGCATATTGGTCTCAATCATTCAGCACACCAACTGGATGATGGCCTAACTAATTAATGGCCTAAGTAACACCTACGTTGTTATTACAGATAGAGGATTAGCATGCTAGGCTGACAGTCTGTTAGCTGTGTGACTTTATATCTGTGCTGTGAAGTCTTTCAGAGCAGACAAACACACCCGTCACCTGCCCAGCATGGTGCTGTTAAAACAGAGACACCGCTGCTACACCTTTTTTTAAGCAGTCTATGGGCTACACACAGTACGGCATGTCTATGGATCCATCACTTCTCTTTATATCTGTGGATTGGTGCTCTTGTCAGTGTTGGAGCCTCTGCATGACACGCTTCAGTTGATAAATGTGTGTGTGTGTTTTTTGTTTTTTTTTTTAAATTGGGGGGCTGAGCTCACCATCAGTCCTGCAAGGTACCGAAATTTGGCACCAATTGAACTTATGTGAATAACCAGAGGTAACAAGTTCAGTACCCAACCCTACCCAAACGTTTTTTACATGTTATTTTGCAATAATGGTTGGGCTATCATAGGTATATCTAGGCAGACACTGACATTTTCAACATCCCTGTGATGACCACTTATAGATGCCCTATGAGATTTGCAGTCAAACATTCTGGTGCATGTCCCAGGAACCGGATCACTGTTAATGTTCAGCCTCAAACTTGCCTGAAGCCAGCTCCATCTCTCACCTCAGTAGTGTTTGAGTTGTTGAATGTCAGATCACTGGCAAATAAATTATTTTTCTGCAATGATTTCATAGTATCAAAGGAGTTAGATCTATTTATGCTTACTGAGACTTGGTTAAGTCCAGGTGACTGTATTACACTGAATGACGCATGTCCTCCTGGTTTTAATTATTTTCAGCAGCCTAGGATTTCAGGTCGTGGAGGTGGACTGGCTGTGAGTCAGAGAGAGAATTTTAAATGTTCCCTTTACTCACTTGGAAACTTTTCCTCATTCGAATCACTTGGTTTTATGATATGGCAAGGCCTCTGTGTTTTAATCTACAGACTCCCAAAATCTAACTCTGGCTTTATTCAGGATTTCTCTGATCTTTTAGCTTTTATTATGCCTTGCTTTGACAGAGTCTTGATTTTATTTTATTTGAACATTCTTGTATGCTGCCTCTCTGGTTCTTCTTTTACTATGGTTTTCATAGATACTGTGCATTCTTTAATCTTGCTCAGTCAGTTGAGGGTCCCACTCACTTAAAGGGCCACACCCTGGATATTGTTCTGTTCTCTGGTTTTATTCTTGATAGCTTTGATCTCTATGAGGCTAGCTTGTGTGAGTCTGACCACAAAATTATTATTATTCCTTCTTTCCACCGCCTGCTCCCACAGTAGCTACTTATGTTTCCTCTTGTGTCCTTAACCCAAACTCTGCTGACAGATTTCATAAAATCTTAATAACCCAAAATCAAATTTGTCTACAGAAGATTTACTAAACAGCTACAACAATAGTTCCCTAGCACCTGTAAAAATCCAGAAAGTCAAACCAATAACAATACCAGAGAAATACAGAGAAAATGCAGACAAGCCAAATGGAAATGGAAAAAGGACAGAATGGCAGTGTCATTTAAAGAATTAATGTTACCTATCAAAAATCAGTAAGAGGCCAGGTCCTCCTATTTCTCCAACATCATTACAACAAACTGTCATAACCCAAAAATTCTTTTTACAGCCATTTGTAATGAACCCCCCTTGCCAACAAACTGAAGCCACCCTCATGATCTGTGAGCAAGTTTTATCCTTCTTCACAAACAAAATAAATTAAATAAAACTCCAGATTGGTCACGCCACCAGTAACCCTACTCCTTCTTCACACTGCAACTCATCTGCTTTGCTCAGTAACGGTGAGGCCCTTTCACTGTGCACTTTAAAAGGACAAAATGGCCAAATTAAAGCCTTCATTGAGTTCTTGAGATTTTATGCCTGACAGATTTCTCAAAGAGGTTTTTTAACAGTGCTGGACCCACTATTTTATCTATTGTAAATAGCTCTTTATCCACTGGCTTTTTTCCCCTCCTGCCTTAAGCATGCAGTAGTACACCCACTGTTCAAGAAACCCAATTTGTAAATTACCATTTTTATCAAACATTTTAGAGAATACTGTCTTCTTAGCGTTTATTTCTTTTATAAATAATAACAATATTTTTGACAAATTTCAATCAGGTTTCTGTGCACGTCATAGCATTGAAACTGCTCTCATCAAAGTGCTCAACAACATTTGACTTACAGCTGATGCTAGTGATTGTTTTAATTCTTCTTGATTTGAGAAGTACATTTGACAATTTGGATCACATTGAAAAGTGGTTTGGCATTAAGGATCGTACTCTAGATGGGGTTAAATCCTAAACTTTCTCAGTAGTCATGGGAAAGGAGTCCTCTCCTGTGGCTCCTCTGACCTGTGGTGTTCCCCAAGGCTCCACCCTTGGCCCTTTGTTGTTCTGGCCACTAGGACATGTCATACATAAACACAAAATCCAGTACCATTGTTATGAAGATGACAAACAAATTTTTGTCCCATTAAAATCCAGTGAAGAACACAATTCTAATCATCTTTTGGCAGAAATAAAGTGCTGGATGTCCTAAAACCCTCTCCAGCTAAACAAAAACAAATAAAAAATAATTCTCTTTGGTTCCCCAAAGTCCATCTCTATTTTACAGAAACATCTTGGATCCCTTTCTATAAATATCAGGTCCGCAGCCAGAAACCTGGGTGTAATATTTGATGGTGACCTTTCATTTGAAAACAAATTATAAATGTTGTTCAATCATGTTTTTATCAACTGTAGAACATCTCAAAAATCTGCTCTTTTCTCTCTTGGCCTGATCTCGAGAATGTTATCCATGTTTTCATTTCATCTCGGTTAGATTATTGTAATTCATTGTATTCAGGATTAAGCCAAAAAAGGTTCTCATGCTTTCAGCTGGTACGAAACGCAGCTACTCGGCTTTTAACAAATAATAGAAGACAAGATCACATCAGGCCTTTTTTAGCCTCTCTTCACTGGTTAGCAGTATGTTTTAGAATTGATTTTGAAGATTTTATTGATCACATTTAAAGCACTTCATGATTCAGCTCCCAGCTACATTGCTGAATTGCTGCTCCCTATGAGCCAGAGTCCAGCCTCAGATCCTTGGGTAGGGCTCTGCTGGCTGTTCATAAGTCCTGACTCAAGACTAAAGGCGACCGGGTTTCTGCAGTCAGGACACCTCAGCTCTGGAACTCCCTGCCCGAGAATCTGAGGCTTGCAGGATCAGTAACATTTAAATAACTTCTTTAAAAAGCATTTTATTAATTCTATTTACTATTTTTATTTACAATATGTCTTATGTGTTTTATTTTTACCGTTGTCTTTTTTTTAAGCTTTATTCTTGGGGGTTTTATTCCATTTTAATTTTGTATTCTTTTAATTGCCTGATTGTATTTGCCTCAGTCCTGAAATGTTTTAATCCTGGTTCAACCTTGTAAAGCACTTTGTAACTCTGTTTTGAAAAGTGCTGTATAAATAAAGGTTATCATTATTATTGGTCACTAAAAAACTACATCAAGCAGCAGTGGGAGAAATGAAACACACTGATGTTTCACTGATGTTATACTAAGAAAAGTTTGCTGTTCAAATCTCTCTTGCAGAGATAAAATAAGCTATATCACCTAAAAGTTTTTTATTTCACATCTGTCCCTCTACGAAGCTATATCTGCGCTATCTTCACTGCCACCTCATCTATCCCTCTTTCCCCAAGGCCTGTATGAGCAGGTGCTTCCCCTCTCTCCTCACTAATGTCTCCAGATCTTTGCACTGACCTCAGCTCTCCATGACTCATCCCCGCAGCGTGCTGGCTCCGTGAGTCAGTGTGTGTTGGCTGTGTTCACCGGTGTGTGTCGACTTCCCGGATCGCTGCAGGTGTCTGTATCAATAATCCAAAGGACGGAGCGAAGAGAACCATCAGAGACTACATCCTCTGTTTTCAGCATTAAATGTTTTGCATGTCCATGGAGATGGGGTCTTACTGAATGTTATGTCACAGAGTTTGAAAAAGTGGTCTTTCTTCTCAGTCTTATTGTATTGAACAGTTTTTTTATCAGAAGAAAATCTGTAAAGTGTTCCCTATGGAACTGTACTGAGGCTGTACAGTGTTAACTGTATATCACTTTTTAACTATGAGTGGAGAATGTCATGTACTAGCATTACGTTACGTTTTAGGCTTCTACATTACATTTTACATTAGTCAAGAAGGTTTTTGAAACTGTGACATTACATCAAGCTCACAACAACACAACACCACTTTCAACTTTTCATATAAAACACATACAGTTCATAGGATAGATGGTAGGATTAATGCCATATCAAGCTCAATAAGACATGCAATGAAATCTATTTAAGAGTTTCAAAACAGCCTCCCTAGTTTTAGAAAACCTACGGTCAACACTTCAGCAATGTTAAGGTGTGTTCGGGCTGAAAACAAAGAGAATTTTCCTCTTGTGTCTTTGTGTCCACACTGCCCACACCGCCCCGTTGTGTTTACTGGCGTCTTTGCATTGACTTTGTACTCTGTGTCACGTCTAAACTTTGATTCACTTTCTGTCTGCACACACAGTTAAGAGTAACATGTTATTTAGTAACATGGTACAGTATTATCATGACTTTTTTGCACCTCCTGCTAAAGGTGTCTTTTTAATAATTTGTCTATTTAGCTGGCTAGCTAGCTAGTAACCCTACATTTTAGGAATTACCTGGGTTATGTTCAAGTTGGAGGGAGAAACAGCTTGTTTCTTCACTGTGAAGAAGGGACTTCTGGAGAGCTACATGCATTCTTCAGGGCTAAGCAAGCTGTTGATGGTCAGTATACCTCCTCACATTAGTCTACCATGATTTCTTATTTTCTTTTTCTACACATGTAAAAAACCAGATGTAAGGTATTAATGTTGTTTAAAAGCACATTTGAGCTGGGCAGAGTATTTATTATTATTTTTGTTGAGTAATGATTAGGTCATGAAATGACTAAGTCCTGCTTCTACTGGGTTCATCAAGTCCTTTTGAGTGGAACCCACTATGCCACTTTAGGATGTTGCATTTTAACTGAAATAGCGCTCTGTAAATATACTATAGGCTCTAACAAATACAAATAAAATTAAATTAATATAAAATATGAATTATAGGTAAATGCCATCTTGTCAAGTTATAGAAAAATACTTTTAATATTTAAAAAGTTAATTTAAAAAAATGTAATAAATGAAATACTGACCACAAGATTTACTGACTTAGGCTGACATCTGTATTTCACATTTTTTGCATTTAACTGGAGTCTATCTGAATATTGTTCCTGTCAGTCGAGCGTCCACGAACTTCATTGTCTGCAGCTCACCTCGCCTCCTCGTCTTTACAAGCTCGTTAGTGTTAACTCATCAGCAGGGTCAAACACTCCAAAAAGCCGCATTACAACACAGCCAAAATATCACATTACACAATTTGAATAAATACAAGGCAATTTGTCACTGTCATGTCAGAGTTGCCCCTTTCTCTGTCTGCCCTCACTGCCTCTCTCATCCTCCTCCCTACTCCCCCACCCCCTCCTCCATGCCCTGCCTCCTCTGCCCCCGCACAGCAGCAGGAAGCAGTAATGGTGATTGTATTAACCCCTCGTAGAGAGCGCTGACCTTCGCTTCTGTTCAGCTGGAGGTAATAGTCCAGGAACACACACACACAAACATACACACACACACACACACATGCTTGAATATATTCACACTCATTGAGAAAAGAGTTGAGAAAAGTTGCTTTTTTGGGAAGAATTTTAGGACTTGTGCAATAAAATAAATAAATAAAGGGAATAAGAAAGCTTCCCAAAGCAAGTTGATGTGCAATCATGTGTTCAATATAGGATTCCCTTATTATTCAAATTACTCAGTTACTTACTATTCAAACTACTACTGTTGATTTTAATAAAACTGTACTTATATTACGTCATCATGGCCATCTCTTCCTCATTTTTCATTGTTTTTTTGTTTTTTTTTTTACTACAAAGACAGCAATCCTCTGGATAACAGCAACATTTCTGCTGCTAAATGTCTCTCACTTTGTGTGGTGAAAGACTGTATTATGCTGTTACAGAAGCAATCATGTCAAGTCTGTCGATGGGAGCCATGTGGCATCTATCATGCCACTGTGAAATTGAATGCTCAGGACTCTGGGAAATCAAACTGTAAAGTGAAGCCAGTCACAATCTAGCCAGTCAAACACCAGTCAGTATTTTGACACCAGTGAAAATATAACACATCACCATTCAAGTTAAACAACCAGGAACGTTAGCTATTGTCCTGGTAGTACTTAGCTATAGGGCTTTTAGAAGACTATATCTGGTGGAGATCTGGAGTTTTGGAGAAAAAAAACTGTGCAACATTACCATACCAGCAGGTGCAGCTGGGAATTATTTTCCTTAAATGAACTGTGCCTTTTTTCCCTGCACACTCTACACAGACATAATGACAAGCATGGTCAGGACCTGCTTTCAATGCATTTGGATTTCCCCCAAATTCTGCATTAGAGGTCAAGTCACCTACACTATATCAGCCGTGAGTGATATGTGAATATTAGCTTATGCAGAAGGTCTGCCAGGTGCTTGTTCCATTTTTTCCACACCTGTTTTGCTTTTAAGCTGATCTGTAAAAAAAGGTAATTAGCTTTAATAATTAGCAAGATAAGGAGCACTGTGGGCTTATGTAAGCTATTTTTTCTATGCCATAGATAAGAGTGGTGTGTAAGTCATATATTGATACATGTTTGATATTAATTAAACATTTAATTATTATCTGTGAATATAGAAAGGTAGATTGTATACTATACTTTATTAAAGGCTAGATAAGGCAGTCCTGTATACTAGATACTAGGGGTGTGAACCTTTTACTCACAAAACGGTCCGATTCGAACTCGATTCACAGCCTATGATCCGATTCAGAGACGATTAATAAAAAATACTAAACGATTCAGTACGATTCGATTCGATCCAGTCCGGTTCAGTTAGATTCGATACAAATTGACAACTTATCTCCCAAGCTTTGTTACTGAGAAGAAAGAAAAACAGAAATGACATTTCAAAATAGATAGTGTTTACAACAGAGAAAATACAACTTCAGGCAACATAACCTTTACAGTTTGCTCACCTGGAGGAACAGTAAATGCAAAAATCAGAATTATTGGTGCTTAGAGTAAAACAGCTTTAATTAATATTTTAACGATTTTAAGTGTTAGTGTTAGCAGCAGCTCAGCTAACAGCCTGTATCTGACGTGCGGCCGTCGCCAAACTTTGTAGGAGAAACACTGATTTTTTTTTTAGGTAGAACCGTTTTAATTAGTATTTTAATGATTTTAAACTGCGTGTACGTTTGTTTGGGGAGAAGAGGAGACCTCTGCGGATAATTCGGCTCCCGGGAGAAACCGGACGAACGTCTGAATGTAAAAGAGAAATATACAGAACAAGTGTTAGCAGCAACTCAGCTAACAGCCCGTATCTGACGTCCGTGGGTCGCTGTACATCGTCGGAGAAACACTTATCTTTCAGGTGAAACTGCTTCATTCAGTGTTTTTACCTGTAATCACCGGGTCCGTTTGTCCTGGAGAGGAAGAGACCTCTGCGGATAATTCGGCTCCCGGTAAAAACATCCAGAAACATGAACAGCGGAGTAATCGCATCCCGGTGAAGCTGATTATTTAACAACGAAGACAACAACTCCCATGATCCCTTGCTATTTCCCACCGTCATCACACGCCGTCTTTTGTTATTGTTCACTGAAGTCTCGTGAGAGTTCACACACCGCAAGGCCGCGCAAATCGGGTAGTGACAATTTTGAATGTGAACCAATGGAGCCAGAAACCGATTCGCGGCCGTAAATCCGGGCCATCGAACCGTTCATAGTGCATTTGAACCGTTACGGGCTCCATGGACCGGTGCACTCGGATCGCATAGGTCACAGACCGATAACCGATCCAAAACGGGTTATCTTTACACTACTAGATACTATTATATGGTATAGTATAGACTTTGGAATACTATATGTATATTTGTATTACAGGTGTGTAAATGAAATATAATGAAATATTTGTTGTGTTGTCTTAATGCCATCCTGTGGTTTCCTTTAAGTGACTATTATGTAATTTATTGCAGTTTGTAAAGGTATACCAGGAGTGTGATTTTACAACACCAACATCCTCTACTTCATGAGTTATTTTCTCAAAGGATTTCTCTCACTTGGATTCCTCACAATTTTTCTCACTTCACACCACGCCATTGCTAAAAAGAGTTCTCTTACTGTACTTTTCAGGGTTAATATAACTGCCCCCTCTTTTAAAAAAAAAAAACAGCTGCTAAACCACATAGGCTGGTCTGGCCTGTGTGGTTTACAGGGACCAGAGCCATCGCTACTGGTGGCTAATTAAACCGATCTGCATGTTTTCAATATTTTCAGTACTTTATGTAAGTTATATCCCAAAGAATGAATGTTGAGGGAATAAAAACTGTAAAAAAAAAAAAAAAAGCCCATTCACTTGAGAGTGAAGGTCTCAGCAGGCTTATTTTCATTGCCAGGTTGACAGAAGAATAGCATATCTATCACATACAGTATAAAACATATTCACACAGAGATATAGTCTTCTAACAGAGAGATAAAATAGAATGAAGATCAGCTTTCTAAAAACTATGCATTAGTTGTTGCTGCTACTAAAAGAATTTTTTTTCTTTTTGTCACTGCCGTTGAAATACAGTATAAATCACATGTAGTCTTTTTGTCTAAGAGGACTGCCTTATCTAGCCTTCAATAAAAGAATTTCTTCGAGATGTGTGTGGGGCGGAAGTCACACGGGGCATACCTCTGAGTGTACAGGGGTTAGCACAACAGCACAGACCTCCTGCACTCTTTCATCTTGCTGTTTTAACATCCCTCCACCCCTTTCACTCCACTCTCTTAAACAAATCCTCTTCTTTTCTGACAACCTACTAACTCTTAAATAAATCCTGCCCTATGTGAGATCCTGGCTGTTCCCTCCTGACCCAGACAATACCCTTACGAATATATACATGCACACATAAAGAGCCCGGGGCAGAACTGTGACCTATACAGACTTTGACCTGTGTGGGTGAAACAGTCAAAGTCCTCATGGACCCAGATGTCCTCTTGGCTTTTAAAACCCGCGCAGCCTCTCCTTTACTTACTTTTCTCCTCTTCTCTTCTCCCCGTCGCTCGCTCTCCTTTCCCTCCAGCCCCTCTGGAGACTCAGTGATAACCAGGGTAGACGGGAGGAGGAAGGGAGCGGAGGAAAGAGGGGTGGAGGGAGGGGAGGAGGGTGGTGAGAGGGAGTTGTGATGTCCCGACTCAGGGATATTTAATCCTCTCTGTGAGGGGCGAGCGTCTCTCTCCCTCTGTTTGGCTTTAGCAGATCAAAGAGGCAGTTCAGATCCTGGCGAGATCGCTCGCTCTCTCCTCCTGAGTGGACCAGAGACGCACACACACACACACACACACACACACACTCACACACATGTTTCAGTACTTGGGGTGACTGGCGAGGACGTTGGTGGTGGTGGTAATGAGGCAGTGATTGATGGGACTTTATGCTACTTTACTGTACTGTCTTGAACCACCAGTATTCCAAATAAAATATAATCTGTGTAACCAAAAAGAAGTACCACGTGTTCATGTGATTGATCTGGACTGTACTTTTTGCTTTATCTCACCAGAGTTACACTAGTTTAAGTATTAACTTTTTGTTTTAAGAAACTCAAGTTGTGTCTGCTTCCGATCCAACTTGCAAGCTTCCTCATCTGCCATTAAACAAACACACCTGGAGTCACAGTAAGGACAGTGGAGTCACATGTGCGTTTGATGCCAAATACAGTTTGTTTTGGAGAATAATGTTGGCTTTAGGCCGTAACTGTAACACTATGTGGATACATTTGGAGAAAAAAAAGCATCCTTTTTTCTGCTTTGGCCCTCCACCCACACAAAGTTGATAATTCATCAACTAAAAAACACACGAATCTCCAAAGAGAGCATTTGAAAACCTCTTATTTCACATTATAGCTTTTATGTAGATAAAGGTTTTTTTTTTATTTATTCAGATGTGATTGTTATGCGATCCGTTTTATAGGATCCTGCTATTTGATGCTCTCTTCAGCACTCCACACATCGCCCTGTGATTTGGTCACACAGTGTTCCCTATGCAAACCCTAGGCAACAAGTCAAAACGTTATATTTTTATTCGTATTCCAGCAGCGGGTATTTGTGATCCCTCAGTCTACTGTCTGCCTGGAAAGATAAAAGTATTTCCACAGACTGTGCTTACGTTCCAGGAAAGAAGAGGAGCAGAGTCTGTGGAAATATTGAACTTGCTGGTTTCAGTGGGCAAACATTTTATCGTTTTGGCCACAAAGACATCTGTGTGATCGTGAATTCATTCCGGAAGATGCAACCAGATGCTGTATAACATAAAAACATCAGGTTTTGACCTACATTTTGCATAGTGAACATTGTCATTCAGAAAGGTACAGAGTACTAAGGGTGCAGATGGGGCTAGTGTTTGCCATTCTTTTAAAAACAGCATAAAATAAGAGGTGTCTGTTGCGGTTTTGTTGTCTGAGACGTTAACCATTGAATCAAAATGTTCCGAGTTTGATTGTGGCAGTGGGGCCTCCATTGCATACCATCCTCCTTGCTCTTGCTCCTTGTTTCCTGTCTACATCTACTATCAAACAAAGGCAAAATACCCCCACAACCAACAACTGAATCGCATACAGCTGCTGGACCACAGACGTCCTTATAGGATGTACAATATAAATTTTATATGATTTTATAGGAATAGTTCAACACTTGGGGGAATATGTTTATTTGCTTTCGTGACAAGAGTTAGATAAGAATTTTGATACCAATCTCACACACGAGAGTGGTATTGATTTTCTCATCTCACTCTCAGCAAGAAAATGAATAGGCATTTTTTCAAAATGTCTAACTTTTCTTTTAATTGTTTTTCTGTTATATAACATTTCAGCAATTCAGTCGAGATTGTATGTAAATGGTGCTCTGTGTCTTCAGGTTCCCTGCAACATTTAGTTTTTACTGACATACAGTAGAGTCAGGAGGAAAATACAGATGATAAGAAAACCAAAAGGCCCAAAGAAGCCCACAAAAAAATCAGTTCTATACATAAGGTTTAGGTTGTGTTCTGTAACATCATGTGTCCGTGGGAAATCCCATACACACTTGGCTCAGAAGTAAAACATGTTAAACAACTGTGTGATTGTACTCATCAGAGGCGGAGCGCTTTATTGTTGGATGCAATAATGTTTTTCTCATCTAATGCCTAAAATGAGTTTCACACCCATTGCAATAGAGCTCTTGCCAAGTGTTTATAATATTACTTAAAAGATATTCTCTGAGTCATGAAGTGAGTACATTTCAGCGCTTTCTGTTTCATCACCCTGGAGGAATTTGTTAACAGTGGGAGCTGTAAACCGTATAGCTGGCGATAACAAAAGTGATGATTCCAATGTTTCCTTTCTATTTGTATTTTAATTTTATACCAATCCCCTGAAACACACGCACTACTGTACGTACACACACACACACACACACACACAAATGTAAACCCACGGCTCCCCTGCCACTCGGCTTCTGAGGTTTGCAGGTCTCTGATAGGAAGCCTCTGAAATGGAAAAGAGATAAGAGTAAATAAACAAATAAATACAATAAAACCGAATTTGTGCTGGTTCAGTGCACACAGAGGGAGAGAGGGAGAGGGAAATGGAGGGAGTGCACTCCGCGAGGCCTGACGACAACCCCACAAAGATGCATTCTCAATAAAGCAAAGCAAGTGAATTCATGCAAGTTCCATTTATTCAGTGAAATCTGTTGAGACTGTGCGCTGATAGAGAGAGACACCATTTGGCACTCTAACAATGGAGCTATCAGTTACCGCCTCTGTGTTCCCTCGATATGATCTCCGTCCATTTTATTTAACTGAATTGCTCCCAAAAAAAGCATTTTATTTCCATCACAATAATGTTATTTGGCGTTGTCAGCTAATTCTCTACGGCACTAGCTTTCTCTCAGCCGTTTGTCGATACCTTAGCGGAGGAACCGTGCTAAACCAAATGTTCTGCACAGCCAATCTGCCTTTAAAGCAGTGCCACAGGCTTTGATGTGCGCCCACACCAACACACCACTCCAACAGCCTTTCTTCTCAGATGTTGCTTAATTACACTATCATAGTCTGTTAATTACCTTATCAGTACTGCATAATCCCATGGTCAGTGTTTGAACGCCATGTATCAAAGCAAAGCAGGTCTCTTTCATGTGTTTTTTTTCTTCTTCTTCTTCTTTTTGGGTCGTGATTAGTGAATTCAGTGGTTTGCAGATGAAGTTAGTTATTTGCATAGACAATTAATGTCTTGGAGAAAAAATAGAAATAGGTGTGTTTGTTTTATTAGTGTAGTGGTGCTCTTGTGTATCTAATTGTTGCCCCAGAGAGTGGCTCTGGTGTCATTGGAGTAATGAAATCAAAGCAATGTGCTAGCCTGGCTCATAGCTGTGATGTTAATCGTGTTGGGAAATGCCTGTTTGAATATTTTTCTTTCTGAGAATGAGATGAGAAAATCAATATTAATTTCATGTCTGTGTAATAAGTATGCTGTTGGAGCTAAAAAAGCAACTAGTCTTGCTGTAACCAAAGTTTAAAAAAGACACTGACCAACACCTGTAAACACGTTTGTTTAACCCATACATAAACGGAAATGTAAAATGATTATTTCTGATGTTTGGCAGGTTTACATGTTGGAGCTATTTCTTGATCAACCACAGTTTATCCATCCACCCAGTGCTTCTGTGCAGTGTCCTTGGCTGTAGTGCCGGTTGGCAGATATGGTGAGTGAGCACAGGTTTTGGTTTCTGTAGAGGCATGATTATATCAAACCTGGCAACCTCACAGTGATGACAAGACTCGGGAAGCTGTGCACTGTCACTGTGCCTGGCTGTTGTTCGCCAAGAAATAGAGGTGCAAAATGGGAAGGGGTGCTGTTTCTGGGGGTGTTTTTCCTCGTTCTGTATTCCCATTTAAAAATGTTATTTTAATAACCTGCTCAATGTAATTTAATTGAGAAACAGGGAAACAGGGATAATTGTACAGTCCTATATATTTATGTTACAACTACCAGTTTTAATTATTTCAGCTTTGTTTCTGATAAATCACACTTTGTCTGTTATTTTGGCATGATGGAAAGGTCTAAATACTACAATACCCATAAGCCTTGGCTGCCACTGCTATGAAGAAAAAGACAGAGGTGTGAATCAGAGTGGTAACAAATTCAAACGCTTTGTTGTTATAGTTGGGATCAAAATGTGGCATCATAGTTGCTGAATTCATTCCAGATAGGCCCAGAATCCAAAAGGTGATTTGATTCAAGCTTAAGGTTGAATCATCTGTTATCTCAACATTTGAAAAAGTAACAGAATTTATGATAGGATGTTCCTTTCTAAAATGCACCTTGGGAATCGTCTTCTCACCATTTTTTTTTTTTATGCGCACAGGGTTGTACCTTTGAATTTTTATCAAAGAGTTTTTATAGCTATCCAAGACTTACCTGCTCCAACTGAGTCACCTAACAATTTGGAGAAAATAAACTGCACTTTTACTTCCATAAGATTTTTGCTTTTAAATCAAACAAACAAGATAGAACATGTGACCGTAATTAATGAGCTTCGGATATGTTGGTAGACTTTTTGTTTCATTTCACACAGAGCCAGGCTAGCTTCCAGTCTTTATGCTAAGCTTGACTGGTTCTCACATTCAGACTCAATATCTATCTTGACATATGGCCTATCACTCTTGGAAAGAAATCATTATTTCCCAAAATGTTGAACTATTCAATTTAAGATTTTGGAGCAGGGAGGTGTGTGAAGGTCAAACTGACAAGCAGAGTAGTCCTAGTAGATGAGGTGTTATACGAGAGGATAAGCTCCTGTAACACCTGCACATGTTTGGTTTGGAGGTTTTAGAGAAGTACAATATATTTTTTACATTTATCAAAAAGTAATCTAAAAAAAACCCTCTATGTTGATGGTTTGGAGTCATGGAGTGATGGCAAAACATTTTTTAAACGGTATCTGCATGTTTACATTGAGTGCACCTGATGTGTTGCATATGTGTGGATTTTATCTACACACAACTCTATTTCAGAGTGAAGATAATTAAGAAATAATTGGAGGGGCTAGAGCAATGTTTCTCAAGCGTGGAAGATGCATGCCTAAAAGTTAATTCCACTCAGAATATGTTAACGTATGCACAGATGCTAATGTAGACTCCATGTAGGGTTCCTGTGTTGTGCACCTCAGTGCTCTCCCTGCGCGCATGTGTTCTTCCCCTCAGCTCTGCCAGCAGCCTACTGGATCTGTCAACTTGGGGAAAATTTCCATTTTGCAGCTAACTCTGCAGCCTTTTGATGGATACGTCTTGCCGACTTTTATCTCTCGGTGCGTCTGCAAACTAATTAATATTTTTTTCTCCCACTCTCTCTCTCTACCCTTCAGGCAAATATTTGTTTCCTCAGAAGTGAGCGTGGGCAAACCTTCCCCACAGCTCCATATGCTGCCAGCTGCCAATCAAGTGGGCTGGAACCCTGAAACTAATCGCAACCCCCTCCTCCTCTCTCCTCAGTCTCCTCTTCCTCTCCTTCAGCATAAATGAAAGGAGTTGGGGAGAGGAATGGTGTGTGTGGAGGGAGGGGGGGGTGTTAAAAGAAAATAAAGACATACAGTTGAGAAGAAGAAAAGGGATGGTTGAGACACGAGCCCAAAGCAGTATCTCCTCTGTTCTGTCTGCCCACACAGAACGCTTCCTGCTTGTATGCAAAGCTCTTTGTTTTTATTTGACTTTATTGTATTTATTTATTGCTCAAATGGATTCTACTGTATCTGTACTGGATATGGTTTGTTTGCCAGACAGCTCAGAGAGTTTGCAGTACATGTACACAGTGATTTCTGTGTGTGTGTGTGCGCGCGTGTGTGTGTCCAGGTAGCTCCAGTGGTGTGTGCCAGGGCCAAAACACACACACACACACACACACACACAGAGAGCGAGAGATAGAGACTGGGCCAAAAAAGCTTTATATCCCCCTGCAGATCAGCAGGAGGTGAATTAAGAAGGCAGCTGCAACAAAAATGAGTATAGCTGTGTGTTCTATCAATCACACTGCTGTATTTACAAGGTAGTAATCTGGTAACTGTGAGAGAATAAGGAAGCAAAAATTTAATAGTCAACCATTGGGAGGACTCATCCATTGGAGCTGGCCTGATACATGGTTTACCCTAAAGGATTCAATCTGCTTCAAACGCACTGCATCGTACGTCAAGTAGCTGTGTGGAGAATGATAAAAGAGAGCTTAAGAGAAAAGTTTAAATCTAGCACTTCACACTCTGCACCCCTGCACATAGCGATTACAAAGTAGATGTGGTTGTCAGATTATCTAATTCAGAAAGTTACAAAAATTCCCCAAAAAACTCCCCAATAGGGAGCCAGAGTGAAACCCGAACTTCTGGGCTCTGTTCCAGAAGTAAGAAATCTTCATTCAAAATTTCACGCTGCGTCCGAAATGACATACAATGTGTTACATACCCAATATGTTTACTATCATTCAACATACATTTCTTTTTGGACGCGCTGAGCTGTAATTGTCATGTCATGTCTGGACAGCCCACTTACCGGTTTACCATGTGTAACCATGGTAGCCCGCCCCAACCATAAAGTTTGAACTCTTTCTCAAACACCAATTTCGAAAATCCATAGACATTCATGAGCTAAACATCGCGGCTCGACAGAGGAGGTGAATCCGTTAGCAAGTTAAAGGGTCGCGGATAGTTCAGATACATCTGTAATAACAGCAGGACAGAGAAGAGCAAACGCTGTATGAGTTTTTACACAGCAGAGATTAGAACTTAAGTTGAAAAATAATGTTAGAAAAAAGTGTTGAGGAGATTTAAGGATATGGATGAAACAAAGTTGCAGTGATGCAAGTACCCTCAATGCCGTGTTTGTAATTATTTCACAGGAGCTGTAGTTTCATGTCCGCTCACAAAGTAAGTAAAGAGCATTTTTCAAATATGGAAAGTAAACCACAGCAACATGCTTCATTTTTTCAGATAGGCTGATGAAGGAAATGCTGAATGACAGATTGCATTGAGTCACAGAAGCTTGTGGAGAGAGGCTAGCCCGGACATGACATCATGACTTTAGCTCTCTATTCCATGGGAGGTGATCCGACAAGACTTTCGTTCGCAGCATATTGAGACCTTAACTAAGGTCTAATAAAGTCAGAAATCGTTTTAGCTTTGTGAATCCACAACAAGAACACAAGTTTTGTCCTCAGTGACACAAACCTTCCTCAATACAATACATGTATAATTTAACATAATTCACAAACTTGAACCCTAGCTACCAGCCTAAAGAAATTCTGGCTTAATTTATTATATGTCCAATATTGATTTTCAATAGCAACAAAAACAACATCTGGTGAGTTTGTTGTAACTGTAGAAAACACATATATAATGTATTCACACAGTGGTCAATACACAGGAACTCTATTTTCTCAGTCAGAAGATACAGCATATGACATGATGTTCTTCACCAATAAGTCGACTATTGCATCATGCCTTGCTATGTAGTAGAGCATATTGTATACATAGCTGCCATTCACACACACACCTCTTTACTGTCTCACTCCTGCTATCATCATCAGAGTATGTGTGTGTAAGTGATCCTGTCTTTGTGAGGTTAATTGAAGGCAGGAGCACTGACTGCCTGAGACATAATCTGTCTGCATGAACAGCGTTTATGCGTGTGTGTTTGTGTGTGCATGTGTGTGTGCATGGAAGGGTTGTTTGAGGGGAGGGATGCCTTTAATAAGACCATACTAGTTATTAATACAAAAATAGAAAAAGAAACACACATAGCAACTCTTCTTTATCCCTCCACCTGCTCCCTCTCTACCTCAACTACCCCTCAATACAGATTAGCAGTGTGTGTATTTGTGTGTGTGTGGGTGTGTGTGTCCCGTTCCTGGGGATTTGGGGTGTACAATAGAAACAAAAAAAGCAAGAGTGATGCCATAAGGCTTGCTTTTCTCTCATATCAGCTCTTATCAAGGCAGTCATTTTTGACAGGAGAAAAGCCTTTATCTGGGAGAAACTGTGTCCGTCTGGTCTTGCGTACACACACACACACACGCACACACTCACACACACACACACACACACACACACACACACACACACACACACACACACACACACACACACACACAAAAAGAGCCATGCTCAGGGCCTAGTGGGCTGGGGCTCACACACACAGAGCAGGTAATCGGCTCACTAGTAGAGTTAGGGGGTTAGAGAAAGGAAGGAAAGCGCTCTCACCAAGTGTATCCCCTCTTTGACTGGATTAGAGCCCACCAGTATTCAGTCCAGGTGCTCCAGAGGATGGAGGGGTGAGGGGTCTGCATAGGGTTAATTTTCCCTACCTCCTGTGAGACCACATCCTGCTGTTTGCTGTCTGACACATCACATGTATGGGGCCTTTGGCAAATACTGGAAAATTAGCAGTGAATAATGCTGCCGTGCCTGTAAAGACACTGATACATACATATATAGATCCACACACGCACATACGTAATGCACACTCATTATCCCCAATCAACAAGATGTATGCTCTTTGGGTTCCTCGGGTCTGTTGGGGTTAATTTGCAAACCATTTATTATTTTATTATCATGTCATGTCTTTATTCACATGATGCTCGCTTTGCCATATGCATAATATTATAACACCATAATTGCTGACACTTCAAGTGCAAGATTATTTCTTCCTTAAATGAAGTGATAGTGTGTTTCCATTGTTGTGGATGACAAGGGAGGAGACATAAGAGTTAATTAACTATGATTAGGAAGAGCTACAGTCACTGAACAAGCCAGGGTTCTAGCTCAATACTCCGCTCAGTAATTGCTTCCTTTCCTTTCCTTCCCTTTCCTTCCCTTTACACTGGCTGCACCCTCATATTTCTCTCCTCTGTCCATCCATGCATGGGAAATTTTCCTTTTGAAGGGGAGAGCTGGAGAGCCCTCTGCTGGCCGATTGTGGGAATTCAACCATCTTGATGAAAGAAGTGAACATATGGACCAGTTGCTAACTATTTTATCTAAGCTGTGGATAACGAGTTATTAATAGTTTGATGGACAGCTTAATGTTTGTTGAGAGTGCACATACTAAAAGTCAACAGTCCATGTTACAGATTTGAAGATAAAGCTGCTTCTTTGACATAGTTGTTGTGTTTTGGCATGTCAGGGGTTTTTTAAGAGAAAACTCAAACTCTGTACAGAATGGAGCAGGGACAAAATTCAGTCCAAGGAACTGTGAGGCAACAGTACTAACCAATGATTTGTAACCCTGCATTAAAACAATACAAGGAGCTGCATTAGTAGCCATGTTGTTTCAGTTACGGTTGAGAAATACAATCCAGGAAGTCCAGTTTGACTAACGGGATTAATGTGTTTAAAGGTTTATCAGATGAACAGTGGTTCATAATGAAACTCTGGAAAACTATTACAACGGAAATTATGTGATTTATTTGTATTGTTTCTTTTGGCACATTTTTTTTAACATTAACATTTAATTGGCCACAGATGCACTTTGCTGGATGATGTTGCATTATGGTCCGGCGAAAGGTTCGGATGGTTCTATGTTTTTCCAGGATGAACCGATGTATTTTTGCCGGAGCCATCTGCATTGGCACCCTTGTTGGCCACACTGAAATGAATAAGGGGGCTGTGTCTGCTCACTCAGGGCTAAAGTCAGTTTGAACATGGCCTTACACTTCAACTGCCACTTCAAATCTTTTCAGTGCTTACACCTCAACCAAAACTTCCAGCTCCTTTTTTAGCGGCTGAACTGATACTTCAGCTACTTTTATAGCTCATTCAGTACTTCAACTGACACCTCGACTTCTTTCTTTGCTTACACTTCAACTGGAACTTCAACTCTTTTTTTCAGATCTTTAACTTCAACCGAGGCTTCAATTCCCTTTGGTGTTTGCAGGTCAACTGTCAATACAACTTATTCAGTACTTCAGGTAACACTTTACAACCTTTAAGTGCTTCAACCTTAACTCTGACTCCCATATCAATAGAAGGATTAATGTTTTTCAACTGTACTATTTCAGCTGAAGCAACCTCACATGCATTTTAACTTAATTATAAACTGTCCACAATGAGGTCTGTGTATTAGTAAGTTTCTGGAAAAATGTATATTTTAAGTGCACCACAAACACAACTCTATTTACTTCCTACTACTACTTTGATTTATCTCTCATTCAGCCCTGCTGTCAATTAAACACCTCAAAAAATCTTCAAATGGAGTTGTTCTTCTTTTTCTGACTTCTTTTTTCATCTGCCGTATCTCACTTTCTTCAGGTTTCTTCAGATCCAGTGTGTTTTTTTGAAGTCAAAATGCTCTCAGAGTCAAACTGTGAACTGGGTTTCTCTGCTTCTGAAGCCCCAAAGTTCAAATTTACTGTCAAATTAAATGATGCTGGAGACGATAGTCTATAAATCATTATTTAAACAAACTTTATTTACCATAAAAGCTTCACTGAGATTTAAAGTTTTTGTAAAAGCCAAAATAGGTAGTAATTAAACTGTTGCAGACAAACGGCATAAATATATCACATATTACAGAAATACAAAATCACATCTACCAAACTACTACAATATACCTCTGACATCACAGCACAGCTAAGCTTAGCTGACCTATAACATTTGATGGGTGGCTATGGTGCTCCATTACATTATATGGCTCTGAAGTACACTATCCTATAAATCTGATCTGGAATCAGCACTGCAGGTGCAGCTGTACACAGTATATGTCAATAATTAACATTAGTGTGTTCTCATAGACAGTTTGATCACACAACGTGTGTGTGTGTGTGCGTGTGCGTGTGTGTGTTTGATATCAGTGAGTTCTTTGAAGCAAACATGCCTCTCGTCCTGCTCCTCAGTGGAGCAGATGAAAGCTGATATGTGTGATTGAGATTCTGCCCGCTGCCCATTCAGACCAATGAAAAAGGAGTATGATCTAATATTGTGGCAGATATGATACAATCACAAATCTGTGTTTCCCTTTTGGATAACACTGAGCCAAAGACAGAACGCCCATAAGAGTGTGAGTCATTTTGTGCGTGTGTGTGTGCATGTTAATATTTTATCTATGACTTCTCTTTTGAAGAAATAAGAGAGGAGGTTGTTGTCAATAGATTATCTATAATAGCAGCAGACGTGAATTATCTGTATGAGCCCTGGTTGGTATGACCATAATGACACATTAGGTACAACAGTTCTGCACTTGAACTGAAATGATTTGGCCTCAGTCTAACACTAAAGCTTCTATAAACATGTAAGATGGAAAAGATAAATGTGACAGTGTGTTACAGAAAAAAAATAAAGCATGGGATATTAAATGAGGGAGTGAAATGTGATTGGGGTGAAGGAGGCAGGTGGCTGGCCTGCTGTAGGCTATACCAACCAAACCCACAAACAGCTGTTCATTTCTCAAAGCCCCCTTGTGCCCCCCTACACGCATCAATTCTTTCTCTCTGTCCCCTCCTATATCCATCCCTCTCCTACTCCACCCCCCCCTCTCTATCAAAACCTACCATTTCTGTCCCCAGTCCATCCAGCCACACAGCCACTCCTCACTCCCATCTCACTCCGCTCCAGCTAGCCTTCTTTGATCGTGTGCCAAAGTCAGGACAGGGGACACAGCTGGTTCACCCATGCATTTCTCACTTTCCTTGCTGTGGACCCATCGTTTGCAGCATTAATAAAAATGGCAATTGGTAGAATGACAGTAGAATGCAATCGAGTGTATTAACACAGTCTTGTTTAGAAAAAAACTTGGCACATCACATATTTCTCCTTACTGCTAATAGCATATCCATATTACACCATGTTAATCCCATAAATTGATATATTGTGGTATTATCATTCCCTAGTAATAGTGATCTTTAAATAGAAATCAAGTAAAGTAAATAATTGCAAAACTGATACACCAAACCAGTGTCTGTGACTGCATGCTACTTAATATCCAAAAGGTGGTGCTATAATATTGGTCGTATCTTTCCAACCAGTATTTATGTACATCCCAGAAGTGTCCTGCTGAGTCCCAGTGCATGACATACAAAGGTCAGTCCTCTCTTCTCCTACAGGCCAGATGGCCAGCTCACTTGCTAGCTTGCAGCGCTCGGCCAACCAGCATGAAGACCAACCCAGAGACAAGCTCCAGAGGCACGCCAGCTGCCGCCACCATGAATGACAGACCGTAGAGCACTGAAACGTGCGCACTCGGACATGCCTCCCCTCTCTCCTGGAGGATGTAGCGCCTCACATCCACCACCTCCATCCACAGTACATAGAGCAGCAGCACGGCCAGGAACAGGCAGGCTGTGGAGTGATATAAAGAAAGTCAGAGAGTCAGAGATAGAGCCTATCATTGCTGTGAGTTGCTCCAGAGGAATGCAGCCACTATTCATTTCCACTGTTACCACGGTAGCAATGTTTACACCTGCTGTTGTTATAGCGACTTGTTATAGCGAAAGTGACATCTGCTGCTCTGTGTGGTGGGTATGTGTTCGTCATGTGACAGGTATGAACAGCTGACAGCAGCAACAGTGACTGCAACATGTGTTTGTGTATTTTCACCTATTCCCCTTGGCAACATATTTCACACCGCAGACACTATGACTGTGAACGCTACACATGCATATAGTCTATATTTTACCAGCAGCGATGAGGAAGGCCCCTCCCAGCTTGTACAGTTTGTGGCTGATGAACGGGACACCACAGACCAAGAGGAAACCTCCAGTCAGAGCCAAGACCAGCCCGAGGATTATCAGCACAGTCCAGAAACCCCGGAAAACTGCAAGAAGTACAAGCAGGCCACCATCAGAACAGCGGACCAGTCTATGTTTATGGAAAGTGTGTGTTTACATCAAGGCTGTAGCTATCGTTGAGGACACTGAGGTTATGTCCTCAGTATTTTCTTTGGGAATCTGGGGACGTTAGCAATCTGGGGAGTGACGTTCTAGCAATCTGGGGAGTGACGTTCTAGCAATCTGGGGAGTGACGTTCTTCTAAAAAAGAATAGTTTAACAATTTGGGAAATATGTTTATCTACTCTCTAGCTACTATCATGTCTGTCTGTTAAATATGACACTACAGCTGATTAGCTTAGATTAGCACAAAGACTGGAGTGTTCAAAAAGTAAAAAAAATAAATTAAAAAAAAAAATCAGCTTACCAGCACCTCTAAAGTTCACTAATTAACATGATATATCTTGCTTGTTTAATCTCTATGAAAACCGAAGTGTAAATACAACAACTAGTTGTTTTGCTCAGAGTTATGTGTGCAACTATTTCTCAACCAGGAGCAGTGACTTCTCACAAATTAAAAAACAAGATATAATATGATAATTTGTGAGCTTTGGAGATGCAGGTAGGCCGATTCTGTAATCTAGGGATAGCACCAAGCTGTTTCCCTCTGTTTCTAGTCTTTGTGCAATACACTAACTGTCAACGAGTTAGCAAAATCCACCTATCAGAACCTCTAAAGCTCACTAATGAACATGCTACATGTTTTCAAAAAGTGAAATATAAAAACAACTTGTAGTTTTACAAGGGTTATAAAAAAATCACCCCACACATTTAGACAGAACCAGACCAGCTGTTTCCAGTCCTTGTGCTAAGCTAAGCTAACTAGCTGCTGGCTGCAACTTCATATTTAGCATGAGAGTGGTACCAAACTTCTCAGCAAGAACATATTTTGAGTATTTCCCAAAATATACTAACTATCCAAATGACTTACTGGTTGGTGTTTTATAGATGGAGTCCAGTATTTTTAGACTCAATTTAAATTTTGGACCGAGGGACTTTGACCTATGACTTCACCATTTCTAAAATTATAGTTTTTCTCCGGTTTGCATAATGAAGAAGAAATACAAACATCATCTTTGTACTTATATTCTTTTCCCCAGTAATTTATAGTCTCATTCAGTTGATGCCATGACCCTTCAGCTTTTCACTGTTGGTTACTACATACTTGGGAATCTAAGCTTATTTTACTGTTACACTCACTGTAAATGGACAAATGTGTTTGTGATGTGTGTGTATATGCAGATATGGATGGATGACAAATTAAAAAAAAATTAACATGAAGTGTCTTTGTAAGGAGTTAATCCACCTCCAACTTCCAGAGCAGCTTCAATGCTCTTTTGCATATATTCTCCGAGTCTGTGGAACTCCAAAATTTCCCATAGGTGTCAAGTTGGGTTGAGATCTGGTGACTGCGAAGGCCATGGCATACGACTCACATTCATTTTCATATCAAGTGATCCAGTGAGCCCTCACTTACGAACAGGTTTTTCCTTTAGTTTGTCACCTGCCTGTTAATATATGACTGAGAGTATTACCTGCGGTAGCATCATAACTTGGATGAGGCACTTGTCCAAGTGCCACTGGCAGAGGAAAGAGGTAACCATGGATACACACCTTGGATTCTGGTTGGTTTGCTACAGAAAAAAGAAAAAGGAAAGTTTAAAATGTGTCCTATGTCTCAAAGAGAGTGTCAACCCCATAATGTGGTTTTTAAAAGACTGTTTGTATATAGGAAAAAACATAAGAAACACCACAAGACTGAAAAATCATAAATTGAAATTCATTCTTACTCTCCTCCTGTATACTTTCTGTCAAATATCCAAATTATAGGCATTTATCTTTCCTGCCTTTGGTAGCACGTCACGCAGACCACATTGCTGAGCACAAGACATACAACCACACTGGACAAGCCTCAACGAAAAAATGTTGTTGTCTTAAGAAAAAGTCTGGCATAGGCCCACATACTGAAGAGAGTGGCCAGGACTGCGTGTGCTGTGGGGTCCACCTGGAACACGCAGCGCCAGAAAAAGCCCTCATGGTGGAGGCTGAGAGACGAAGGAGCAACAGTGGCCACCTTCACAAACGGGATCTAAAGACGAATAAGAGAAAGATAAACATGAGCAGACAAATAAAGAGATAGACACTCAACTATACTACTACTGCTACTATTATTAAGATGGCTGAACCTTAATTTCAGTCTGCTTTGTCAAAGCATGGTTGTGTTAGCTGCTCTGAACTTCAGTGGTGCCACGGCATCAAACGTGGTTCTGATTATGGCCTGCTGGTCTGTGAGGTTTTCAAGGGGAACTTATGAAACACGCATGAATGATACCCTCCACTTGCTTGTCAAAAATATGATTGATGGTGCAGAATAACACACAGCAACTTTAATCATCATCTTTTATTGGAAATGAAAGACTCTGTTGTGCTGTGATGTTAGGGAGGGGTTCACCGGGGGATTAGCTTTTATAAATATATCCCTTACTTTGCATCAATTGAACTTTTTCACAAATGTGGCATGGAAGAATAAAGTGGAAGATTAAAGGAGCAGTCTGTCGATTTTACACATGGAGATCAGTTAACTCGCCATGGGGAGATCTGCTCATTCTGTCGGCCTGTTGGTTGACTGTCCAGACTGAAACATCTCAACAAACTACTGGATCTACTGCAATGAAACTTGGTCCCCCAAGGATGTATTTTGGTGATCCCTTAACCCTTCATACAACGCCTTCATCAGGTCAAAATCTTAATTTGTCCATTAATTAGGTTTAAACTAATGATATTGTTTAGTGCCAATTAGCAAATGTTAACATGCTAACACACAAATCAAAACTTAGTCTTAGTCTTGTTAATTGGGGACTGTGAAACTGTGAAAGACATTGACTAGAGAGAGAGTCTCATGAAAAGATTCTGTTTTTCCTTTCCCCATAAAGTTCCCCATCTTCATGGAGTTGCTAATTTACTTCAGTACATCTTTAAATCTCTTATATCCTATAGTTAACACCACTGTTTACAGGTCATCTGATCATGATCCACATTGGTATTTTAGTGGTGATGACGTGATGTTTCAGTGATCAAAATAAACACTACTCTGACTACTATTACATAGCTGTACATTGCTCATCTATCAATTCTAGCTGCAGGTAACAAGGTTTGCATTGATGTTTAATTTTGTATGTGCACACACTTATGGGCTTCTCTATGAATATAAATAATCATGTGCACTCACGTCTCTGTCCTACCTCAGTCCCATTGGCATCTTTCTCCCCTGTTGGTGTTGTTTGCGTCGACCATGTATGTGGTCCGCAGTTGTCACTGGCCACCAGCCAGTAGTCTGTTCCAAAAGCCAGGAAGAAACACAGGGTCCCTAATGCCCCAAATATACCCCCAGCCAAAGCTGCAGCTCCCACCTTCATAACTCCAGCCTAAGACCTCCTTCACTGTGCTACTCTCTTCAGCCTTCAAACTTCAGATCAGTGAGTCCTTGCTGTCACTCTGTAGCCCACTGCCCAACCCCAGTCCTAAAGAAAACAGCCTGACTCTCCCAGCCACTCCCTGGCATGCTGGGAGCTGTGGGGAAAAGAACCTTCCGTAACTGAGGAGGTTAGGCAGGGGGACAGGAGTTATTTTAGGAAGCAGTAAGCCTGTCCTTGTCAAATTACTGTGGGTGTGCTGTGCCTTTATAAAAGCAAGAAGGATTGGCTTGAGTGTGTTTATAATGTGGAGTATAAGCATTTATGACTGCAAGGTATTTCTAAGCTAGGTGTTACTCTTGGAGTGCCACTTTGAAAATAAATTAGACTGGAGACGCAAATGACCCCCAAACCTCCACCATGTGTCTGAAGAGCTGTTCAGGAGTTGAAAAAAAGGAAAGCTTTATTGTGTCTTGCAAACACTCAATATGATAAAATCAGAATGTGGATTATTTTATTAATTTTGTAATTTTCGTTTTGAAGAAAAACCTTGTATCGACCCAGTCTTGCACCTCACAACTCTTTGGCTAAAAGAATGAGGTACTTATCCCTTTTGAGTCGACTGAACACACAGAATTCATTGCTTTACATATCGTCTCTTTTTGTCTTTGTCTGCTTCTCATTCTCCAAAACAAAGCTGAGTTGTTTCTTCGGGGCTCTTCCCAAAGGTGCTTGATGTTGTGGGCAAACCTGGTCTCCTCCGGCAGTCGAGGCTTTCGGGTCCACCGACCCACTCTGAGCTGCGGAGTCCTGGAGGACAGGCCTCGGGCTTATGGAGCACACTACCAAGACAGGAGAGGCTACAGTGAGCTCAGGAGCCACAGAGAGTTCTCAAGGTCAAGAGAGAGAGAGAGACAAGGGACAATCTGATGAGGCAAGTAATTGTAACCCAGGTCAAAAAGACACTTCTTCAAACGCATTCCCAGTGCCTGTGGAAAGACTGAGCTGTAACCACCACTGGTTTAAGAGAACAGACTGAGTATTATTGATATGTGTGTTATTGTGACTTGCCTACAATGATTTTGTTATTGCTGATACAGTGAATAGTCAATTATTGTAAGGTTGAACTGAGTTGTAAAGGGATGAGGGTTAAGAAGAAATGTGGAAACAGGTATTTTTTAAATATTGTTACCTTCCTTATGTTTGATCCAAATATTGAGAATTGCGATTCCAAATTACCTTTATCAGGATGCACAAAGTCAGATGGAAAAGTAGTTGAAAAAAACTCAGTGGTTCAAAACCAAAGAAGGAGTGAAAAAAAGAATGAAACTGAGGTATCTTTGTGGAAATACATTGAACCACTGACCATTTCTTTTATTTGGTGTAAAGCTGACAGGACTTTTGTCTCCCCCTCCTGGAATTACGAGTAATTACAAAAACACTGTCGACACTGTTGGCGCCTGCATACGGGTGATTTGCCCCCCCTACCCCCCACCCCACACACACATGAATACAAGGTACCAGTTCATTGTTCTTGGTCTTGTGTGGTCATTGAATATTGCAAATAGACTTTTCTGCCTTCTGTTCAAGCTGGTATCCTCCGGTCCATTATAAATGTCCACTTTACTAACTCAAATGAATAATTTAAAGCATTACTCTACTACCAGTAGTATTAGGAGTCATGTGCTACATAATACCTTCCCTATATTCTGATGAGTGCTCTGATTAGAATTAAAGGAAATGAAAGAGAGACAAAACTGCATTTTACCTTTAAATTTTCATGTAGTGTGTATTGAATTGTACTCCACTTTACCTGTGTGAGACCTGCTGAGTCCTGTTCTTACTCTGTGTGATCCATGGAACTCCCCATCCTCAACCTGTGACAATGGAGATATACAGTGTAAAATGTAAAACATGCTTTTAACAAGTTATTTAAGAGTCCTACGGTAGTGAATCTTAATAATTAATTCAATCCATTTTCTTTACAGCTTAACCTCTAGAGGATTGCAGGGGAGCTGGAGCCAATCTCAGCTGACATTTGGCGAGAATGAAAATTTGCTTTGTTTTATTCAAAAATAGTGATACTGTTCTGAAATATTCCACCCACATTCACACAATCATATTGATGGTGGCGTGTTTAAGGGTCTTCTGAACTAAAATATAATCTGAATAATATTTGCTTATTTAATACTTTTTAACTGTGCTACAAAGGCTGCCTGCTGAATTTCAAGCTGAAATTTTCCTTTCAACCTTACGTACTTCAAATGAAATGATCTCACCTCACTTATTGAAAAAACTAGCTTCGAGAAAAATAACAATCATAAAAAAAGTGAATATCTGTAAATGCATATCTGTGTGCTTACAGGTGCAGTACCTGTCGCCAGTGTGTCATTGTATTATATGAGTATCTCTCTCCCAGGCTCTGGTGTCTGTGAACGGGCCTCCTGGTTCTCTCCATGGTGGCATCCTGGTAGAGAGTGTGTCTGCTGTACGCTGGCGTCTGCTGGAGTGACAATATGGGCATAAAAATGGGGCAGATGAATATTACATACTGTATATTACAAGCTTTACATCAAGAAAAAAAGCTCTGAATTTACCTTGTTGTTGAAGTTATGAAGGTTTCTGGAGAGGATACGCCTGATGCTATCCATCTCCTCTGGCAGGAGAGGACGGCTGTGGGAGCGGGGGTCTACTCTAAAAGTGAATATTCACATTCATTTAGCCAATAACCAGCCAGAAGACTAAGTTATTTTATCATGATGGTTACATATTCTACATCTACCAAACACTAACCAAACATACAAAGATGCATAGATTGCAAAGAAAGATGATTTCTCACATTGGTGGCGCCTCCTCATCTCCCCTCTGGTCCCTTCTCTCCAGCTCCTGGTAAACTCTGAGAATGCTGGAGCGAGCCTGGTGATCCTCACGGATCAGGAAACGCCGAAGATACTTCTTGTTGAACTGCTCAAACCTCACAGTAAACAAACAAACACATACATGAGATTCACTGAAGGCGTCAACGCACTTTAGGAGTCATCAGTGTGGACATGATGAGGAACTTTCACATGTGGTATTTGCTGCCATCTACTGGTGAGCTCAGGGCTTATGCTTTTAGAATCATGTTCAACAAGGGAAGTTGAGGCACATTTAAATGAAACAAGTGAAACAAACTTGTCTTTCCAGTAGTGCTGTCCCCAGTAGCCAACCACATCCTCAATCCCTGCCAGAAGGTGATCTATAAGCTAAAAAGAGACAACAAAATCAGTTGTCACTTAAATCTTGTTATATTGTGACAATGTATGAACTAAAATTAATAATTAAAAGATTTGTATGAAAATGTTACGCAATATTCTGTGTCTACATTCCCATCACCCAATGGAAAAGTCAACTAATTACACAGACTGGTCATTTCTCACCCTGCTGTGGATCTCCTCACTGACAGTAGGCAGAGCTCTCTTCTTCCTCTTCACATCCAGCAGCTCTACTAGAGGCTTTATAGTCATCCCCTGGAAAGCAAACAAAACCAATCTCAACACGTACAGTATAACAAAAAAAAAGGACTCCATTAAACCAAATAAATGCAACACAAACAAGAAAAAATCTATTCTTCTACCTGCACAAACACAGTGAAGAGGATGACTACAATGGTTGTTGTGATGAAGAGTCTTTTCTTGGGGAAGTCATCAATCAAGAAGACCAGGGAAAAACAGATTGCCCCTCTCAGGCCACCGTAGGCAATGATGAACTGGTCTCGAAAGGTCACGACGTTCCTCCGCAGCTTGTTCACCACAGCAGTCAACAACAGAACACCTTTAGAGAAGTGGAAAAGTGGTGACCTTTGATTTGGCACCAGGTTTTTTCAGTTCTGTCTTTATACATTATTGACGTGCCAATATGTGTGTGGAAATGGTTCTTGGTCACTGTAGTCTCTCCATACTGGCCCTGAAGCTATTTCACCAAAACATTACTAGTCTGCAAGAGATGAGGGACAAAACCCACAGCCTTTGTTCTGAGCAAATATGCACCAAAGTTCAGCTAAAGCCAAAAGCTTCAGCAGTCTGAGTAAACTAAATTGAGTCAATAGATTCCAAAGTTACAGTCTGTTTAGTGTGAAATTTCCTCTTTTTTTCTAGAACATGCTTTGCCAAGCTGTTGCGGAGGGTTGCATTCTAATGGTCAGGCGCAGTTTTGTTACCAGAACCGGCTTTTTTAATCATATTTTACGGAGTGAACCACATATTATGTATTTACCATCAATGGTGATGGTGCAACCATGATCTTCAGACATTTTCTCGCAGCCTCTCTTCAACTGAGTCTTGCAAAAGCTGTATTTATTTCCATTTTGACTGTTAGCCAAAACTCAGACCTCTCAGGATCTCTTAAAGGAAATCTCTGGAACACCTCTTTCCCATTGCTTGTTTCTTTCAGAACACACCAGATAAACTCAGATGTGAACCATATTCCATCTCTTATTGGATACGGAGGTAGGAGCAAGTCAAGGTCATGGAGGACAACAAGAACAGCTGGAGAACAGCTCTGAGATGTCACTCACACACACAAAAAACATCAAAAGACAGACTGCAAAAACACCCCAGCTAGCAAATGCTCAAAAGAAAACGATTCACCTTGAGTTTACTCTGAACTGTCTTGTGCTAAACAAAATTTTTTATGGTGTGGTCACGTTCTGGGAAAATGTCTTCAAGGCCAGAATAGAGAGAAGAAATTGTCACAGCAACCAAGACCTATTTCCACCAACATATTGGCATGTCAGTATTGTAGGAAGACAGACTTGGAAAAAACCCAAACCTATCCTTTAAACTATCTTATCTTTTAAAGTGGGATTGAATGAAAAGTTTTGTACTGAAACTGCATTGGTCCTAGTGCACTGTTGCGCGAAGTGAGCTTGTTTAAAGTGCAGGAAAGATCTTTAAGGTTACAGTACCTGTGGCCCTCCAGATGAGGCAGAGCAGCAGTGTAGAGCAAACAAAGGGCCAACTCCACATATGGACATCCTGTATTGTGGACACGCCCAGGAAGATGAAGATTAAAGTTTCACTCACACTGCTCCACATCTTCAGGAAGTACTGGATGCTGGTGTTGCTGCGTTCGGACACATTAGCCTCCACATACTGCTTCATGGTAACAGCACAGGTCACAATGCTGCACAAAGGGGGGACAAAAAAACAACAATTATGATCAGATTTTACTGAGGAAAAAAAATAGAATGGAGGTCTTTGTGTTGATGTTCAGCAATACTCACGCCATGATACCAGAGAGGTGAAGCATTTCTGAGGTCAGGTAGGACAAGTATGAATAGAGGAAGACAAAGAGCGGGGCGATGACCTGCGCTCTGGAGGTGAATCGTGAGGTGAGAGCTGCCACCAGGCCAAAGAAGAGGCCAACGAACAGGCCGCCGAGTCCCACAACCAGCACCCTGCACCCACCCAGCAACACATCCAGTCCCGACACTGATGGCAGGCGGAGGAAGGATTCAAACAGCTTGTATAGCACCTGAAAGGCAGAAAAGTGTTTCGCGTAAACTCTTTAATTATTGTATTTCATTCTAAGAACATAGGTCAGCCTCTCCTCTCACCACAGTGACAGCGTCGTTGAGCAGCGACTCTCCAAACACCAAGATATGCAGCTGCTCGTTCACATGCATCTCCTGGAAGACGGAGAGCACGGCCACAGGGTCGACAGCAGCGATCAGAGAACCGAACAGCAGGCAGTGGAGCAGAGAGACGTCTCCCAGAGAGCTCTGGGCCAGCAGACATACACCGTACAGAGACAGACCGATTCCCAGCACGTTCCACAAGGTTCCCAGCACCGCATACCTGGAGAGAGAATCAGTAGCTTTACAGCAAACAGGAATGATTATATCAATTTAAGTGTACATTCTCTTGTGATGCAGACATATTGGCACCTTTAAAAAATGTATGATCATGACTTGAATTTTAAGATGTCCGACATGGCTTAAGGCATAAAAATTCTCAGCTTGGAAAAATGTGTCTAATGTATTTTTTCCACAAAATGACATCTTCTCCTTCTCCCTCATAAAAAAAATCCAGAATCTATGAATATGCAAATGTTCATTTCAAACGCTTAACTGCTGGACACAAGATGTCTTCACTGTGAAGTCTATTCTCAGTGTTTGTGCACTGGAGGCTTCAAGTTTCCACATCACACTTGTGTAAGTTGTATGTCACAAATTGTGCTTGTAGGTACTTAAACTCTGATTTTTTTGTGAGATCAGAGAAACTTTCCACTTTCAGCAGATGAATGTAAAAACAACCTTCTAGTGTCAAACTCTGCACGTACATCATTCTGCACAGTGAAGCTCAAACATTCAACTGAAGGAACAAGAAGAGAAACACATTTGTGAGTGGACGGAGACTAAGATCTGTCTATAAAAATGAGTTAAAACTGTGATACTTTTTCCTACAAAAGAAAACATTTAGTATCTTCAACTATCCCACCCACTCACAAACACAAGCTCACGCACACACACACACAGCTACAGACATTCAAAACAAATCATGATAGTGCACCAACCAGAGGATGGTACCCAGGTTTTCAAAGAACAACTTCCCTGGCAGGAAGTATCCTGCGTCCAAGACGATAGGTGGGAGGAGAAAAAGGAAGAAAGCATCAGCACTGAGAGTCGGGGGAGCAGAGTGGCGGACGCCATAGATCACCCCTCCCACCAGGAGGCCCACCATGATGAGAAGACAGCTCTCTGGGACGACTGCTGGGACACGACCGGACCAGTGGAAACCTGGTGGTCATAGACACAGAGAGAAGAACAGATAAAAGGATACTGTGCTAATTGTTGTCAACAGTTTTTTTTTTTTAGCTGAAAGACTTTTTAATGGAGGTACACCAACAGCTCATCATACATGAACACACACAGTTGGGTAGTAATGGGATGGTTTTTGTTGGGTTTATTTATTCTAAATATTAAGAGGATTTCAATACATTTTACTTATTATAAGTTCAAATTACTCATTTATGAATGAGAATACAAAGGTAAAAAAAGGCTTGTTTACATACATGGTTGTGTATGTGAAATAACTTGGATTATGTTACTGATACACTACTACTACTACTGATAAACTAACTTTTATCAATTTATTCATTATTTACAATCCTGAATACCTGAATACATCCCATACTTTTTAACCCTGAGTCAAACAATTCCAGTTTATTTTTGCTATTGAAACCACTAACAGCATCTAACCACCTCTAATCAAAAGTTTGCTTTTCATGTACGAGCAGCTGAGGCTCACCCAGCTTGGCCAGCGAGGCCAGCATGATCCACAGCACGATCTCAAAGGGAGCCTGCACATGGTGGTAGTCCACACTGAAAACCCTCAGAGCCATGGGCAGATCCACAGACAGGCTGCCATCGCTGCTGTTGAAGCCCAGCGAGGGGGGCAGGTTGTGGGGCTGAGGGAGCTCAGCAGGGGGGGTCAGGCCCAAACATCCCAACAGGCAGGCAGAGAACAACAGAGAGGGAGTCCACAGAGCAGCCATCCTGCAGCCATGCTGGGACAACAGGAGAGAGAGACAGAGAGAGAATAGGACAGGGTGTTATGGAGATAGGGGGAGGGCGAGAGGCACACACACACACACACACACACACTTATACACAGACACACACACATGCGCACACACAAAACAACCTGACCACAACTCATGCAGCCCCTAATGTGCACAGGAATCCCTGAGCTAGCAAGATTAGTAGTGGAATTTAGCATTTGACGGTAAGGTTTTCATCTGTCCAGATAGTTTGAACTAACGATTATTTTCCTGATCGATTAATCTGTTGATTATTTTCTCAATTAATCGATTAATTGTTTGATCTATAAACATCAGAAAACACTGAAAAATGTCCACCACAATATCCTGGAGTGCAAGGTGGCATCATTGAATGTCTTGTTTTGTATATTAAACAGTCCAAAAACTGAATGTATTCACTTTATTATCATATAAGAAGATCAGCAAATTCTCACATTAAAGAACATGGAACTATCAAATCAACCTAAATGATTGATTGATAATGAAAATAATTGACAATTAATTTTCTTTCACTTGACTAATCGATTAATCAACTAATCGCTGCAGCTCTAGTTTGAAGTAAACAATGAAATGTTTTCTTTTCATTCACCCTCTTGCTGTGATGACACAACTTCATATCTTGAAATGTGTGTGCTGCTGTTGCTTATTTGATTTTACACAGACATCTGGCAACTTGCAAATGGATAGCAATATCTAATAATGTGTTTTTCAATTAACTAACAGGCCACTGTGTAATATCTCATTTTATGATACTTAATGATTAGAAATGATCTAGAACACGTATTTACTTTGGAGTCTGTCATTCACCGTGTTTCCACAAACAAAGAAATATCTTCTCTTGTGGCCACAAGAGGATTTTAATTTGCAGCCAAGACAGAATCTCTTCCCCTCCAGCATCTTATTATTAAATTCAAGGGTTTATCATCTTTCTACATTGTTCTCATTTCATCTGCTTACAGTCTAATCAGTGTCATGGCCAATGTGAGGACTCGTACCAGAAGAAGGTCGTACAGCATGTAATTACCCAAAATAAAGTAAGAGCTTACTTGTGCGGGTCTTTGACCACAAAAATTGGCTCTAAAATATTTCACATGTGCATGTTGATGTGACTTTATGATTTCAAACAGATAGATATATCAGACAGATGGTATGTGAAAATATTTATTTTTCTGCAGTTTTCAAATCTGTTGTGGATTTTGGAAAGTTGTTGCATGTGCTTCTGTGGTCCAAGAGAACAGATTGAACAGATTGTTTTTTTATGAATTTTTAATGAAACAATAACCAGCCATATTGAAAAGGATCCTGTTTTGCTGGAGCACAACAATTCACAAAACACCTGGATTTCATCTAAACTATTAATTGGAGAGTTTATGTTTCATGAAGTTAAAAGGAATAGAAATAGAATACTTAATAATAAAAACAGAGCTTGATAAAGAACAAATAGTTACATGGTTTTGTTTCTTCCTAGAAAATGAGAAAGTGATATTGCTGTTAATATATTTTTACTTAAGCTGTAAGTAATGGCTTTGTTCAATAAATAATTCAACTAATTATAATTCAATTATGTATTTATTAATGCTTTATAAATGTGTAATAAGAATTTGGGGGATGCCAAGTTGCAAAAAATCTATTCAGCTGGTGTTTATCTTGCATGACTGCAAAAGAGCCATGCCATGTTATGTGTAAGGCTTTGGTCTTAAGTGAAGTCTGGTCAGTTTTATTTATGTAGCCCAAAATCACAATTTAAAATGCGTCCAGCAGACAACACACCTCTGTCCTCAGATCCTCAGTTCAGGTAAAGATCCAGCAGGATGCCAAGTACAACCTCCTCTGTACCACACTCTGTTTTCATTTGCTCATGGTGTAACTAGTACGCCATGGTGATGTTAATACAATCCTAGTGCATGTATAGACTCTTTAATGATCTCTTTTCTAATTCTCTCGGCAAAGCTAACATAAAGTGGTCAAACACAGGACCGTGTGGGTCTTTACAGTCTACTTGGTATGCACTCCACTCTTCTTTTAGTTATGTCGCACCTATTCCACTCTCACTTTTTTTCTGATGACCTCAACTTCCACCTGAGCAAAGGTCTTATCAGCCAGAATAAATGAAAACAACTCAGAGTAGACAACGCCTTTAATAAGAATGATAAAGTTATGTAGAAGTCAAGGAGATGTCAGTCAAGCAGAGTCTGTACCTGCTTGCACAGTCCTGAGATCTAATCAAGCAACATAAGTAAAAACACCTGTGGAGTCAGGTGTGTCGCCCCTTTAATACAATTACAGCTGTAGTGTTATCAAAGTGAAATATCTTTTTTCTTTTTTTTAACTGTACTTTGAATATTATCATGTTATTACAGCTACATTTAAAAGCATGAGAGTTGTTTTATAATCATGTTTCTACTGAGGAGTTCATTAGTAGTTGTAAACGACCTGGAAATTAAAAATAACACAAATGGCCTGGAGGCTGTATGAAACAAAGTCTAATAAGACACTGCTACTCAAGTCTGCAAATAACAGGAAAGCCTCAAAGAATATTTTTCATCTTTTTGCAGAGATCAGTGAATCAGCTCAGATTTCCCAAAGGCTGAATGTATTAGTTCATGTTAGTGGATCACCATTACTTTCTCTGTGGTGCTTTAAGACACCAGTTGTGCTTCACCGGCTACAAATCAACCTTAAGCAGGTAGATGCATCATAACTCTTCAGGCTATTGGTCAGTCCAGCTGGACTTCAGTGGGACCTGCAGGGGCCTTTAAAGGATAAGTCTGGTGATTTACTATATCTTTCTTATTGTCAACAAATCTCATGTGCAGAGCCAAACCAACAATGAACTGATCCTACTTACAAGAATTGTGTGTGTATCCAAAGCCTAATATATCATATTGCTCTGCACCATAGACCTCCATTGTTGTCCAAAAATTGTCAGCTCCATTGGGTGACATGTTGCTTGTCCCTGAAGAGTGTGGTTACTTTGGTTTATTTAGTAAAGGCTCCAAAGACTAATAACAGCATCAAGTTTTCACTCTCTGGAAAGTATTTCCACATCAGGAAGAGGCCACTGCACATGTGCAAGGACACAGCTCTCTTTACAGTAAACTATTGCCATTTTTGATGCTCATTGTATTGATCAAACTCTGACCAAGACATTGTAAATTTCTCAAAGAAGTTTAGTACAAAGTCAAGACTTTGTGATACATAGCACAACAAGCTAGCAGTCAGAACGATGTCAACAGACCCACATCCTCATGCGTGCGCGGTGGCCTCTTCCTGCCGTGGAAATACTTTCTGGCAAGTTAAAATGTGATTGCTGTTACTAGTCTTTGGAGCCGTTTCTGAACAAATCAACGCGACCACTCTCTTCAGGGACAAGGAACATGTCACCCAGGGTAACAATGTGGCTCCATGAGGTGTTATGGACAGCAACTGAGGTCTACAGCACAGAGGAATAGGATATATGAGGCTTTGGATACACGCAATACTTGTAAGTAGGACCAATTCATTGTTGGTTTGACTCTGCACATGAGATTTGTTAACAATAAGAAAACTATAGAAAATTGCAAGACTTACCCTTTAAACCAGACCACATAATTCTTGTTTTTCATAAATAATTCTGTGTACATCAATCATTTTTACTACAAAACACACAATAACTGTTTGGGTTTTTTTTTTTTTGCAGTAACTGATCATTATTGTTATTATTAGTATTAGTATTGGTATTCATGTTAGTATAACAGTAGTAGTAGTAGCAGTAACTTTCTTGTACTCTTCGCAAAGTCTGTGTATTCCTCTATTGGGTTCATTCACCATTATGCAAGTCTTCATACCTGGCCTTTGCAGATGTAAATCCTTCATACAGTATGCAGCACAGTTTTACAGTCCTTCTTTGGAGGAAAGATTTGGCGTCTCTTCTGCCTCCCCTCTCCGCAGCCCCAGTTGGCTTGTGATCAACATGGCTGGATTAACCTGTATGGGGGCCACAGGGCATAACTCTGCTTCCTAGTCAACAGCATTATTATATTTGTACTGATATGCTGATATATCCAGTGCTCATGCGCTCATGTGTAATACTACCCTCTCAAAACCAGATTTGACAAGGCCTCTCTAAAAGACAGTACCACAAAAGTATAGAGTAGGATTTAGATATTGTAATTTAGTGGTGCTACTTCCCAAATTAATTTTCAAGTGAGCAAAAAGCAACTGGATTTTGAGTAAACCTGGTGCTTTTGGGGTCCCTGGAGGTCTACAGCCCTGTGGCAGTTGCCCACTATTCTTATATGCCCAGTTGGTAATCCATCCTTATTGCTGATTGCACACACATACTACTACAGATGTACATTGCCTTTAATGCAAACATTTTTTCCCCCGAAAAAGAAATTAATTTACTTAATCTCAAATATGGTGTGAAACTGAGTCAGGTGCGTGGTGAGGACAATACTGCACATGCATTAGAAAATGTGTGTGTGCTTGTTTGCAATCCTTTATTGTGGCTAAAGGTCATTTATTTATACTTCCTATAGAGAACAAAAAGGCAATCTTTGTACTCCAATGGTGTGTCAATTTTGTAAAGATATAATTATGCTGGTTTCATGTGTTTAATCACATGCATGAGTCATTTGTTTCCCATAAGATACACAGGAGGGTTGAAAATAACCAGTTATTCATTGATTTGAATCTAAAACACCAGTGATTTAATGATTATTTTATTTTACTTCATTTAGACAAGAGGCATTCATCTACAGTAGGTTACATTTCTATTAATAAGGCTTTTTCACTGTACAGGATAAACTCACACTTGATCACAGTTTGCGCGAGTATGTTAAATACCCTTCACACACCCACTTATGATGTCAGTAACATGAATTCTAATGAATAACTGGTAAATTCAGGTTGGTGTAGTACTAAAATCTAACAGCAGGTGTCATATGAGAGCCAGTAAAGTTGAGGCATCATTTCATCCAGCAAGTAAACAAAGACATTGAGTAGATACCGGTAAACAAATATAATAGCAAATACAGCCGTTTCCACTTCTCACTTTCCACATTTACATCTTCTTCTGCGTGTTTGCCCTAATGCTTCACTGCAGATGGATACTGTCAGCCTCTGAAATTCGCAGGACAGGGGAGCTGAAGGTGGATGAGCAGGGAGCTAAGTTCATGGTGCTCAGGTAGCTAATCTTCTTGCCACTCTCCTCCATACTGGCCTCCAGTGATTCTAGCCCCTCTGCCTGGCTGCTGGGCTGCGGGGGTGGCACCAGGCCGTGTAGGAGGCTGTTCCCCAGGTTGGAGTTGCATCGAGCCAAGTTGTCAGTCAGGTGCTGCAGGTACACCTCCTCCAGCTGTTTGTCCAGCAAACCGTTCAGCACCGAGTTAGACATGGGCTCCAACCCTGAGCCGGGCAGATCCAGGCTGATGTTCACACTGGCCCCCATGACCAGATAACCCTGGTCTGGTATCGATGAAAGAGGCTCATTTTGCAGCTCCTGTTGGGCTGCAGAAACCTCAGAGGCTGATGGAGATTGAGTGTACAATTCGCGTTGAGTGATGGTGGCTCTCAGTGGGTTGTGTGGGATGAGGCCTGAGTCAGCCACCTGTAGGTCTGGATACTGCTCCAAGAGGCTACAACTTTCTAGGCAGACTGCTAGCTCAGGGTCCAGGGCATAGACGGGTGAACAGCCAGGTATTGAGAGGCCCATAGCACCTTGAGGCAGCACTCTGAGTCCATTGGCACGAGTAGAGTCTAGTTGTTCCTGGTTTAGACCTGAGTACAGAACATAAACTGGTAATTGAGATATTTTTAGTTCAGTTTGACTTTTGTGCTACGTGGCAGCTCAATGTAAGATTCACTATATGACAAAGAAAACCACTTCAGTTACAGGAACTATAAAACTACTAAAGGACTATGTTGAGTTTAAGTAAGGAAAGCAAGACTTCACACCTCAGTTAATAGGTGTACTTTACGTTACTATATCAGTACAAAGCCATTATAATACGACTTTACCTGCTTCTGCTGAATCTGTCCGTAGGTCTGTAGAGTTTGAGAGATCACAGTTCTTTGGATCCGTATGTGGAACGTGTGCCTGTGTTTTGTACTGCTTAGAGGCAAACTTTCTTTCCTCCCTGTAACGCAGGACTCTGAGAAAACCTTCAGCCAACATGGCACAAGATGATTCTTGTCTTCTTTTCTGTGTACTTTTAGTCCGCTTTTGCTTCTTACTGTTAGTCTTCCTGAGCACTAATGGCACAGAGTGTAACTGTGGAGCTCTGCTGGCTTGTTTCACTTCTGCAACTGACAGCTGGCCTCTCCACCCCCACCACATACTTCCTTTATTAATCTATAACTGAAAATCACAGTTGAGGGAGAAAAGAGAACAGTGCATTTAAACACAAGTTGAAAAAAGTTAATATGGTAGGTTGAGAGGTAGAAGTACTCAAATACTTAACTTAAGTAAAAGTGCCAAAGAAATAATCTAAAAATACTCCACTACATGTAAAAATCCTGCATTCAAAATCCTACTGAAGTCGAAGTACAGAAGTATTGTTAGAAAAATGTAGGACTTGAGTATCAACTGATGTGTATTTAGCATTTTACTGTTTTAGGTTATGGAGCTATAGCTTTTTTTATATACTGTTATATGTGTCTATATGTAAGTATGTTTATATGTTTCCCAACTTAGGGGTTGGGCTCCCTCCAAAGGTTCACAAGATCAATCTGGGGGGTCATGAGATGATAAATGGAGTAGGGAAAGAAGAAAAAAAATAACTTCTGCTACACAAGTTTTAAAAAATCTTTTCTTTTTTGTAGAAAACTGGCTAATTTTCATTGTGGGCCTCAAGCTATTCTTCAAATGGAGTCACCTGAAAAGTTTAGAGGCAAAATCTCTCTTTGGTGGAACTGCTGACAACTGCTAACAACAGCTTGACAAAAATCCCAAACCAGAAGCTGCTTTTTATAGAAGGTCTAAATCCAAAAATGCTGTGTAGCACTGGTTTAATATTAAACAATGCATTGTATTTTATGAGCTTATTGTATGTTGTTGAATGTAAAATTCTAATTAGAAAAGTAACTACTCACTATAACCTGAAAATAAATGTAGTAAAGTAAAAATGCAATATTTCTCTCTGTGTGGTGGAAAAGTAATATAAAATGGAAATACTCAAGAAAGTTCATTCAAAATTGTACTTAAAGCACTGTACTCGAGTAGCAGTAACTGCCACTGAGTAAGTGGTTGAATAACATTTTGGAGAATATGTGTGGTAAGTACTTTTCACATGAATTCCTACTTCCTCTTTCACAATGTTTATATTTCAATGTTAATTAAATTACACATGCCATAACACGTCAATTACTGTTAGCTATGTGGAGAGTATTCTGCAAACTGAATCCTTTATTGTACATATGTACATATTGTACATGACAGTCTGTTATAAAGAAGCAGAGTGGATTTCTGATTTATTTCACCATATCCTTCTTCAGACTTTTCACATCAACCACCAATAGTAAGGAGCACTGAGAGTCGGGTTTGCAGTTTTATTTGCAGTCTTATTTTTATTTTATTTTAGGGAAGATATCAACTTATGTAATACAGGGATTACCGACACAGTGTGAAACAGGATGCTAATAGCAAAACAGAACAGCTGTCCAACTCCCCTAAAAAAACTAAACTAAACAAACAGCAAATAGAAAAAAAAAAACTCTTTCACATCACTCTATGTTTGCAGACTTGTAAATTTTGTCATTTTTAAACATATATCATCTCGTAGAAAAAAGTTTGCTCTTAAAACAGCATTAAGACAATATAAAGTAAATAAAAACATAAAGAATTGGATTGTAATATGTAACTCCTACAGAAAGTGCTGCAGTTTGGGTGATGACATGACTGACAGGAGTACAATATTTTCCTCAATGTTTCCAGGATTACACAAGACTTATCTTACAATGCATTAATTAAACCTGATGAGTTAAATAAATGGCAGCAACTTCTTTATAACATGTTTATATAGATGGGGCAATGTGGGCCAAATGATGAGTCTGTGTTACAATCTTCAAAGTGCGCACATTTTGTTGGGTCTGATGATGTGTCGAAGCTACACAGAACGTCTTGTCATTCTGTTCATGTTCATACTAATGGTTGATTGACATGTCATTAGGCCAATAGGCTTAGCAGGCTGAGGTTAATGAGAGGAAGCAGAGCTGTTTTTAAGATACCCATAATGCTCTGCTTTTGTACCTCCTTTCACTACAGCTGACAAGGCACAACTGAACATAGATTAATAAAAAAAAACATACTGAATTTAAAAATGAAAAAAAAAAGAATCCCACAGATTTACAAGCTGAGTGAAATGCTGCTTCAGGTCAGTCTGGGTCCAGGTCAAGGTCCAGGTCTAAGCCTGAGGTCTCAGGTAAAAACCAGGTGTAAAGCTACTGTTGTGCTTTCTTTGCTAGAGCCTCGGCCTCCTGGAGAGAAACACGGGCAGAGGGGAGGGGGGTGGGAGGGGGGGAAAGTGTGTTATATTAAAATGGAGGATATTGGTTTATATATCCCCTGCCACAGCAGAGAGGAAACCCCCTCTGTTTCTATGGTAACCTTCACACCTCCCTGCACTTCCTGTTGCAGCAGAGAGGAGGCACCAGTGTGCAGGAGTGAGAGGAAAAGGAGAGAGAGGCCTGCTTGGGTGAAAGGATATCATGAACAGATGTATTATGTAATATGTCTGTTTTCTGAGGATAAATATATATTAAAAGCACATAAGCTGGTGTTACAAGAAATATGGTTAGGCTGCAGGAAAGTGAGGATGGCTATGTGTTTGTGTTGGGCTCATAAGCTTTTACCTTGGAGCCTGGGGGAGCAGTCAGACCTAGAAATGCATACACAGCGTTGTCCTCTCTGGCATCGAAGAAGGCCTCATAGTTCTGGGAAAGACAGAGTAAGAGGTGTCAGATCGATCGGAGGATCAGTTCACCTAAGTCTGAACTCCAACCTGAGGAATGATAATAGGAAAAAGACTTTGGATCAGTGCCTGAGGGCGACAATCTGAGCAGCAAATGCCACAAGAAGAGAAGTCTTTGTGAAAAAAAAAAAAGTCATTGTGGAGGTTGTGTTATTTCTCCAAAGACGGGCCTCAGTAGTCAATCTGATAGGAGGGTATTGTCTGTGAGAATGCAACCCAGAGTAAACAAGCTCACACATTCACCCATTTACTGTGTAATAGGTCTACAGTGTCCCTCACTCCCTCTCATTCCTGCATGTATTTTCCTTCGTGTCTCCCACATATACATACCGGTACACACAAACACTCAAACATATTCTTCAAAAGGGCCCTACAGCTGCAAGTATCCTGGGAAATGCTGTTCTCTTTGTCTGTGACATTCAATACAGCCCATCCTGCATGTACAACTTTACTTCCAGCCATCCATTAGCTGCACAGTATGGTGCCTCTGTGCACTCAGGCTTAAAGGGATAGATGGGATTTTTTTTGACATGGGGTTGTATGAGGTAGTTATCCATAGTAAGTAGTGGTGTAAGGGAACGTAGTTGATCTGTGATCTGTACAGATTGCGCCCACCACCACCCCCACGGCTCAGCACGCATGTGGAGCACGGATTAACTGCAAAATGTAATGTTTCATTGTAGACAAACTGTACAATCTACTATAAGTACAAGTCAAGGACAGACCGCATGTCACTAACAGGGATTTTGAAGAGCAATGTCCAAACCAGCATCTAACGGGTCCATAGTGACATCTGCAGGTATGTTTACATGCCGTTTAATGTGCTGCAGCTGAGCAGCTGATCAGCTGTCTAGCTGCACTTTCTCGCAGGGAATGTTTGTTTGGTGGCTTGTTCAACAAGCTGAAGAGCAGGACAAGAGGTATGTTCATGTTTGTAAGTTATCATCTAGTTTTGATGATGTGGACACAGACTGTTTCATTTACTACCACGTCTAAAGGAGGAAGGAATAATGCCTCATATTGCACTTTAATTTAACAATTAAGTTCTGAATATTTTATATATTTTAAGATTCTATTTAAACATTGCACATTGTTGATTTCATTTAAGGCTATGGGTAAAGGTTCCTGCTTTAAGCATTTTACAGAACAAGAGTAAAGTTATCCCTTTTTTTTATTTTTGCTGATATGAAAAATGATCTGGTCCATGACTCAAAACTGTGATACGATCTGAACCGTGAGTTTTGTGATCCATTGCAACCCTAATCTTCAGTGTACTACCTGCAGTAGATTTGGCTCAGCACGCTCCCAGTTTGAAGAAGCAGGCTAGCATTTTGGCACAGAAGCTAAGCAATGTACTGCTGTGGAAGGGGCCAGTGGGAAAATGCATTTTAGACACCTAAAAATAAGCCCACCTAAAAAAAAATCAATATCAATTTAAGTGTACGTTATATTGAGAATAGTTTCACCACTTAACCTTGCCGCCAGACAGCCCTTTCTTTTGGCACTACATTTTTGCAACTGCAGAACTTCCATATTTCTACACATGCTGTGTACCATAATACGCAGCAGATCAGCTGTTTGGGTCAGACAGTGCTGCTGTGGTGTAATACAGTGTGCAGCATGTGTAGGTAGTGCCAAAGGAAAGGGCTGTCCGACAGCAAGGTAAAGAGCTGAAAATATTATATATATAGATATATATAGATATAGCGTACACTTATATTGTGATATTGATTTTTTTAAGTGGGCTTTTAATTAGGTGGCTAAATACATTTTGCTGCTGGCCCTGTTCCCCGTCCCAACCCATTCCCCCAAAGTGTTTTTCAGTAGCTTCTAAAGATGAAAGCTGCTTATCTTACTTTTTTCTTGTTTTATGAACTTAATTGTCCACACATGATTGTTTTAAGGAATAATATAACATCTTTGGAAATACTTTTATTCGCTTTCTGCCGAGAGTTAGATGACAAGATCAATACCATTCTCATTGCTATCAATCATAAAACTGCAGCTAGGAGATATTTAGCTTAGCTTAGCATAAAGACTGGAAATGAGGAAACAGCTAGCCTGGCTCGGTCCAAAGTGTAAATAATATATAAAAAAATCACCTACAAGTACCTGTAAAACTCACTAACTGACCATTATTTTCTTCTAATTCAACTCTCAGCAAGAAAGCAAAACATATTTCCCAAAATGTCACTATTACTTTAAATTTTGAACCCTTCTCCACATAGCCAGGATACAATTCTGGTTAAAATTTAGATACCCTTTATTATATTTTATTTTAATGTGATATTTTTGCTGCAAGAGTCAAATTCAAAACAACCATAACTGACTTCTTTGCGACTTGGGGGGGAAACGGAAAAAGCTAACATTGACATATCCTAGCATGTTAGCAGCTAATGATTTACACATCTACCACAACATTAACATTAACATTAACATGCATGTGGAGTCATGTTTCTGGCCACTGGATGAATGTAAGTCCAATATTTGCTCTCCTACAAGCTTTATTTGAGTTTCCACCAACTCCTTGGGTAAAAATATCTGGTTCTTTAGCTGCTAAATGTTCTGCTATGCTCGCAAGCTAGCTTCTAACTTTGTGTGCTGTTTGGTGCTGGACAGGTAGTGTACAGCAGGATTTTTGAGTTTTTTCATTTAAAAACAGCTGCCTGCTACAGGTGGAAACAAGGTTTCTGAACTCAGCGAGACCGAACCTAAAATAGTTAAGTTGTTAGCCGTAAAACCAACACAATGAACTGAAAGGTGGTGAGGGGAATTGCAAAGTCAGGTGATAATCATCTCTGGGTTTGTTATCAATAACTACACCTTTTACATTAAAGCATAAAAAATGTATTAGTTCAGCTTGTATATGTAGCCTAAAAACATCAGAATCAGCATTGTGCCTGTTTTGTGCTGCTACAGCCAAGTATCTGAGCTACCAGACCAGTAATTACATGACAGTCACATTCTATTAATGCAGACCATCTGTGTGTGTGTGAGTGTCTCACCCCGCAATATTTGCTTTCGTTGAATATCTGTGGGGGGAGAGGGTTCCCTGTGGCCGGCCTGGACTCATCAGGAACGTTCTCTCTCATCCACTTCCGATTGGCCTCATTGGCCGCAATGTCACACTCCTCAAACTCGATCTTATTGGCCGCTAGGAAGCCCATCACATCCTGCTGCTGCTTTTTAATCTGTGTGTGGGGGGGAGACAAGACAGAGCGACAGGGCGGAAATTGTCAGTTAGACATGTGTTAACTTCAGCCGTATGAGGAAACAGAAGGACCGGGGTTCACCATGCTGTCATCAGTGTGCTGTAAAAATAAAGACACTTCTTCTTCTCTGCTGTGAGAAATTACATGACAGAAATTGTTGGCTGCTCTGTTACTAAGTTACCACTCATTTGCTGGCAAGTGAATGAGGTGATAGAAGAGTATTGAAGAGCATGAACACAGGTCAGGGACAGATTGTGTTTTATCTGTAGGGAAAATGCCAAGATTGGAAAACTGCCCATCATCTTTCATTCAAACAGGAAATTTCACTTAGTGTGTTCAAAAGCATGCAATGGTCTCTGTCTTTTTTTTTTTTTTTTTTTTTTTTTTACAATAGAGTAAGCATTTTTCTCACAAGAAAAGACTTTGTTGGTAGTCCAAACATTAGAGTTGCTGTCTATCTAGGATTTTCATTCAGATGTCATTATTTTCACTTCTTTTTTCTTTGTCTAATTTTTCTAGGAACATAAATAAGCAGCTCTGCAACTTAACAGGAAATAAAAATCTATCTTGGATGACACACACTAAGGGATCCCACCCATTTCAAAGTGTAATTCAGGTGTGGCCCTAAATTATTATGGCACCAAGTATTTCCCAAATACAGTCACGTACAGCAAGATAATAAAGAAGCTACGCCAGAGATAAAAAAAAAAGTATGTGTATTTGACTCTCTGTGTTGTTCCTTCTTGTGCCTCTTTCTATATGGATGTGTGTGTGTGTGTGGGATTTAGTGTATGAAATAGTGGTCCAATGGAGACTCGGTGGGTGTGTGTAAGAGGGAGGATGGCCCTACAAGGCCAGACGGAAACAAGAGCTCCTCTGGGACTCGAGAGGAGGTAACTGGTCAAACACGAGCCAAATAAGGCCTGCTGCAAGGAGACACACACATCCAGCCTCAGCTACACACACATACACATATCTAAAGCCAGAGTAAGCCAACTTCATGACAAAAAAACACACAACAAAGTTCCACGGATGCTTATCAATATGCTGTCTTCCTGTCAGTACAGAGACCTCCATGTGAGGGCTCCTCCCAGCTTTATGGCATGCAGATGAGACAGGTGGATTATTTAACAACCATCTGCTGGAACAACACTGAGGCATGCAAATGAGGGAGCTGACAATGCTGACAGATTAGCCGTTTGAATCATTTAATGGCAGTTGCACTCTGGAGGACAAAGTCCTAAAACCAGCTCTCTCCACCTGCTCTGGAAATCAGCGCGGGACAGAGCAACCGAGCGGAACGTAATGAGCTCAAACTCACTCTAACTCGCTCCGTCTCTCTAAACACAGACAATCCTCTCTGAGGGAAGAATCTGTACAGCCTCCTCTTCACTCTCACTCACCCCCACCACTCTGAGTCTGTTCTCTTATTTGACTTATATTTGCATTGTAGATATGACTTTTCTTTATCAAAAACGACAAGGGACTTAAGCTTAAATTGTTACAATGACAAGTTTAAACATACTTTTCTCCTTTCTTTGGTTGCACTCTGGCTATTCCCTCAACAAGCCTGCATTGTACTGTTGCCAAGCAAAATTAATTTGTAGGGGAAACTGGCCACATGCCATCTGTGGTCCTAACTCTAATTGCACAGTGAGAGCTCCCAGCTCTGCCCATTTAGCTCTTTTCATTGCTCATGGTATCTTGAGTGGAGCTCCTGGTGATTTTAATATGGAAGGAAACAGACTGTCCCTGGCTTTGGGTGTGGTAATAAACAACTATTCTTCTCCTGTTGCCGTGTATTTTTCACTCCTTATCTGTCTCCCTGGAATGCTAGAAAATGACTCCTCAGTCCTTGCTAGAGCGACAGGAGAGAGCTGAACCAGACTTCGGCCTGCAATCAGTCTACAGGCAGGACCTGCAGGGCTTCAGTTTTGTTTTCAATAGTCCATGCTTTCTCTCACAATACCAAAGTAGTTTGTCTGAGTAATGTTAGTGTTTTTAGCCATGCTAGCAGCATGGCTCTATGGATGGCAGTGTTGGTCCTCCACTTTGGTAATTTATGTCAAGGACTACTGGATGGATTGCCATGAAATTTTGTACAGACATTCATAGAGGATGAAGCCTGCTGATTTATGTGATACTGATATACGTTTCCTCTAGTCTGCCAGCAGGTCAAAGTTTTCACTTATGCTGTGAAATATCGCTGCATTTGTTAGATGGATTGGCACCATTTTTATGCAGATATTTATGCTTCCCAGATGATGAATGCTCATGACTTTGGTGTTTCTCTGACGTTTCCTTAAATGTGCCTTAATCAGGTCAATTTGGTTTATGACCAAGCACCTTTGAAACTAATGACATTCCTATCAGCCACAGCAATACTTTGTGTTTAGTGCTTGCTAATAAGCTATGGTTAGCATACTAACATGATTTACTAAGATTTACACATTATATCTAATAAACATCAGCGTGTTAACATTGCCACTGCAAGCATGAAAGCATGCTGACATTAGCATTTAGCTCAGAGCACTGCTGTGCCAAATGCTGCTAATGTGGCTTTTGATTCTTGTGTAATGACTTAGGACCATGAAAATGTTTCCCTGAGAATTGTCCCTCACATAGAAGTTTATTGAACTAATTTCAAATGTTTTGTGCTAATTTTGGTGCTTAAACAAACTGACTGAAACAGACATTGAGAATCAATTACAAACACAATTTTGAACAGATCTGGTATTTACTACACACTGATACCATGTTTATCTGATTAATAGTACTGACCTCGCGCTCTATTTATATGCTGTTGCATTCCCAAACAGTCCATATATACACCCATAGAAGAACTGTAACAATCACTGGATGATCCACAAAAGTTAGCAAGAAGATCACAGCTGCATTTAGTTACTGATGCAACAATACGAGTGCTTATCTGCACACTACAAAGTCGCTAATTCATACATTAACTGACACTTTAAAATCACATTGTGACCAGCAGTTCATGGTTCCAATGTATTTTGTTCATAATCAATGGTGAAATAGATCTGATGCCTCTCAGGTTGAAGAGGAACATATCTACTATTGCACTGATCATTGCTGGACCTGTGGAAAAGGAATCTGCACCAAATGCTCTTCGGTTTCCACATCATCATCATTGTCATCATTTGAGTGTTGTTGTGGCATTGCAGTGAGATCAGATCAAGACCTGATCAATCCCTTAAAAAGGTCAGGCATTAACAGCTGCCAGACAATGCCAGGCATCGATTGGATGGACTGTATCCACAACACAGGCTTGGATCAATATGCTGCACAGTAATTCAATCAGTGATGTCGACTGAGGCTGAGGGTCAATTCACATGCAATTCACTCATGGATAAAAATGAAACCATCTTAACTGAAAATATTTCAATATTTTTTTTTTTTGATACAAAACTGAATGCCTTTCTTTCTACATTTTTGAAAACAGGAAAATCCCCTCCGTGGACTAGAGGAAACATTAATCAGTCTCCAGCCATGTGTGCTTGCAAGGGATAAAGGTTTTGTCTTGATTAGATGAAGTCTGATTTGTCCTACAAACAGACTTACTGGAATTTTAGCAGCAACAGTAGCCTCCGCCCAATCCTGAGCTCAGTCAGCATTACAACATCGTTACAAAAGAGCCTTACACTGCTGCTCTGGCTGGGCTCCCTCCCTGCTGCCAAAAAGGTGAAACAACAGCAAAAGGCCAAACCTGACCTATTATACAAACGTAGTCAAAGTCACACATAGAAATCATAAGACTTGGACATACGCACATACATCTACACACAATCACACCAAAAAAAGTCATACTTTACTCTTCGTGTGTTTATTATGGCAATAAGGAACTTGCACAATAGTATTACTACAGTGCGTAAAAGGAAACGAGGCAGTAAGTGTGCGTGCTGTGGATCTAGCCATTGTTTTTGGGCGTTTCCATTGACGTCCACAGTGTGTGTACAATGCTACAGGTGTGTATGTACTGTATTTCCATGTGTGTGCTTAAAATAAAATCCCTGTTTGCTATTCAAATGATTCACTGGCCTGAATGTAACCTAAAAACCAAATGAGACAAGCATATGTGGTACTATGCTGTATACCTGCTGTATGTGTATATATTGTATGTACAAATATCATACAAGTGTGTTTTCCTTTTAAAGTTTCTGGATGGCTTTCTAAAGCTAAAGTTTATATAAGGTCATAGGTACGCACAGCAGTATGACCTACTCTTAACAAAGGCAATGCCAGTAACTCTAGAAGTCTCTCTACAGACTTCACAGTGAGTCACAACACCACTTCTTCATTCTGCTTCTCTTTACAGAGGTGGAAATATGATGACGTCAGTTTGCAGGGATACCACCCTCCACATGGGACTAGCACAGGTCAAGGGTCAGGGAGGAACTGAGTTGGCAATCAATGCTTTGCTCAGGGAGACTTTGAAAGGAGACATAGCTGTTGGTTGAGATAGTTACTCCTTTTGCGAAGTTTATGATGTTCCTTTTAATATCGGAATAGTGATGATTCATCTCCATAATGATGTGTGACACTGCATTTTGTGTTACTGTGCTAAACAGCATTATATCTTCAGACTGAAGGTTAGTATTTATAGCAGCACTTTATTACTGGATTGCAATAACTATTCCAATATTATAAGCTTGCACTTAATGATTATTTTCATTATGGATTGATTTGTTGATTTTTTTATGTTTAGTCGATGAATTTACAGAAAATAGTGAAGATGTGCATCATAATATCCCTTGGCTCATGGAAATGTATTAAAATGTCCTGTTGTGTCCAATCAACAGTCCAAAACTCCAACAATATTCAGTTTACTATCATATATGAAGCAGCAAGTCCTTAAATTTGAGAAGTTGGAGACAGAGAATTTTTGGCATTTCGGTTTGAAACATGGATAAAATGATTAATCAATTATCAATAGCTGTCTAATAGACTGATAAATTAATCAAATAATCCTTGCAGCTTTCTTCATGCTATCATATTCAACACTTGAAGGCATCTAGAAAAAGACAAGTCAGTTCCTCATTACTAAACAGTGCATCTATCTAACTGACCTTTATGCATCAGTATCTTTTTTTAATCAGTTATAGCTGCCTTTTATCAGATTAAACATTAATGAACATTGTTCTCTAGATGTCACCGTCCCTGGTGCTACATAAAACCATTTCCGATTCTGCATAAAATTACTAACAGCTATAAATGTGCTCTGACACAGTATTTATCAGAGACACATATAGAATAACTTTATATCTTTAGAAAGTACAGCTGTCTGAATAATGCTGACTGAAGCGCTGAATCTGATACATCCCTCCGGCTGACTTTACACCAACTCTCCTACTGACCTGCAATCATTTTCTCAGAGGAGCAAAAGCTTAAAATGTTGCTTTTGAAATACTGACTGTTGCTCTGTTCACATACTCAACTAGACCGGAGTGATTAATGTAGCAGCAGATGCTGCTGGATAGTGGAATGAAATCACATTGTTTTGTAGCCACTGATGCAATAGAACTGCAAGCCTGGTGAGAGCAGAGCGTTTCCACCACAATTTATCATAAAGCAGCTTCTCACTCATCTTACTACAAATGCACTCCATTAAAGAAAGCATAGAGAGACATTTCTAAAATAAACTGTATGATTCAGACATGGAGGAAGTTCTATGTGCTTTATAGTGTAGTATCTAAATCAGTCCAAAGAAATTACCACACTAGAGCAGATCAAGATATTGACATTGCTGCTGATCTGCCATCTCTAAAAACGGATGCAGGCTAGAGAAGATAATGTGAGTATAAGTGTGTCCGTACAGCATATAAAAGCACATAAGCTCATCCATTTAGTCTATGTAGCTCCAACAGACTACACTAGAGACAAATCAATAAGAGGTAATGCATTTTCCCAGACAGGCTCCAGCGCAGTGATGGCATCATTGGCTTTAAACTCCGACCACTCTGACATTACAGGGAAGGTCTCGTCCTGTAAGGCTGCTGCTGCTGAGCCGTTGCAAATGTCATTTACTATAAGGGCAATAAAGTTACCCAGTGCTGTCCTACTGAAAAGAGCCTCTGTGCTCCATCACTTCCTCTGTGAGTGAGTTGTGAAAACAAGCTGCCAAATGAGGTTAGATCACCCTTAAATCTAAACCTCACATGAAACGTGAAATGACAAGTGAGTTTTAATCTAAAGCACTTTTGAGCAGCGATAACAAGTAAATACGGATGTTTCAGCACAGCGGTGGTTACTATTTCTGTTGCATTTCCGTGAGAAATCTTTCAAAATTGACACTGAGTGGATGCTAGTGCTACTTTACATCACAGATTGTGTGTTAGGAATCTTGCAGCAGCTGTAATTTACATACAGTTGATTACAATAATAACACGTTATAGCCAGAATTCAATGTTTAATGCACTTCTGCAGTATAAAAAGCACAAATTCTTAATAAACCATATCTCCAACAAGTTTTAAACTGAGCATAGCCTAAGTGATCCAGGGCTGCAGCTGCATGTCTAAAAAGGGGGCCCCGGAGAATTGCATCACCATCATTCCTCTCTACCCTGGAAGAAACTGGCGAGCCTGAAGCTGAAGGAGGCTGTAGGACGGTGGGAGAACTATTTTGCAGAGCAGCTGCTCCCCTTATCAAACATTACAAACTCCCTGTCCTGGCATCAGGTGACTAAGCAAGGAATTTGAAGTATTTATTGATTATTCTACTGCGTGCCTTTCTTGTTTTTCAGCCTAGTTACAAAGAAAAAAAAAGACCCCGTCACTTCAGGAAACAATGTGACAAGCCACAAATGTGAAAGAAGTGTGATTGCTCGTTGACCAGACTCTCATTTCCTCCCTGTTTCTTCTTCTCTGACAAAGTTAAAGGGTGAGAGAGAGAGAGAGAGGGGTGGGAGAGACACTGAGAGACTCCATCTGTCTCCAAAGTCTCAAGGAGCGTAGAGCAGCATGTTTAGTGATGAGTCAGACCACTCCAGACTGAGAGGATGACAACCCCATGGACATCAGTTAGTGAGTTCAATAAAAGTTCAGCCGCCTTTCTGGTCCCTAACAAGCATTGGATGCTGCAGATGTGCAATAGTAGCACAGCTATAAAACCTCACACATAAAAGCCATGCCATTCTTTTATCCCTTACCGAAGTGGATCCGGAGGACGATGCTATGTACACTTTGATCACCATGTTAAATCCCTGACGACGGAGTCCGGTATGCAGCGGTTGATTTTCTCTGCTCCTTGCAGACACTTTGCAGGCGGACTGCTCGGCAGTGGTACAGAAACAAACAACAACAAAGTTCCCAGGCTGAAAGGCTGTGTGTCTGGTTGTAGGCAGCGCAGACAATCTGCGCAAATGCTCCGGTTCTCAGCACTGGATGGAGCTTTGCATTCCTCCTCCGCCTCTACTCTCTGCTGCCTCCCCGCCCCTTCGAGTCTCTCTCTCTCTCTCTCTCTCTCTCTCTCCCTCCCTCCCTGTGTGTGTGTGTGTGTGTGTGTAGCGCACACACTCGGAGACACGTACGCGCACACTGGCACTAGACCTATCATAATGGCAAGACAACAGGGTTATATTGTCTGAGTATTTCGGCAGCGACCCTATTGTCTGCAGGCGCAGACCTATTGTTCTGTTTACTTTGCAAACATGCACCGCTGCAGGTGATTCAGTAAAAACGCAGGTGTGCTTATGTTGTGGATGTATGTTGAATAAATAAATCCGATGTGATTTTTCTTTCTTTTTTCTTTTTTTTTTTTGAACACTTAGTGTGCGCTTTTGTGTAACAGCACAGCCACTGGAAGCGCCGTCTTGAGCAGCCACATTCATTATTAGACGGGCTTTGTGGGCCCCCTGCAGGCGTCTGGGGCAGACGACGCAAAAGGTTTTTTTTTTTTTTACTGAAACGAATTTAGGAAAGCCGACTGACAAACAAAAAAAATGTGTCGGGAGAGGAGTGGGCGCCATATTGGACTCAAACACGAAGTGAATTTATGGTGAAAATGTCTCCATGCCGGGCGCTGCAGATGTGAGCGCTTGCTCTTTTAGACAAGGATGCATGGCTTTACACAGTGGCATGTTGCCTGCCGCCGGGGCCTGTATAACGGGGCGTACAGGTTAGCCGCGCGGCCTCTCTCTCACTCTCTCTCACACACACACATACACACAGTCTCTGAACACACTCGTGTGCAGGCAATATGTCCTCGAATGCAATCCTTTCCTTCTTGCAGGCTTCCTCCCATCTCTCCCTGCAAGAAGCCATTCGCGCAGACCCCAGAACATCACCGGCTCCTAAATTCCAAGTGTTCTGCAGCCCCGAATGGCGTCACCTGATTGGCCGAGAGCCTATCAATCATGCGTTTAGCCGCACCCCTCCCCCCATTCAACCACTCGCCTCTCTGTTCAGTGTGTTTACTACACTGCCGAGCATAAGGGAGACACTCGTCTTCACATGCACTGAACCCACTGAGAAAAACAGTTTTTAGTTGTATTTGTAAGAAAACCTCCAAGAGATCAACATGCCCAAGAGAAAGGTACGTATTCTCAAAATAATAAAAATAGTTTGAGGGGGAAATCAGCTATTAATGCAATGCAAACGATTGAGAAGACATCCCTCTGAGACATTACTCAATTATAACGCAGCGTATAGCTGTTATATATCGCTGGTAATTTTTGCCTATTTTCTAGATATAATGTACATTTTTTGTGTGTTAGAATGAATATTTTCCTGCTCGGACTCGGCCTTTAAAACGCGTTTTCATGCCAGAGCCGCTGTCCTTTGGAGAGTCAGAAGTCTCTTTCGGTCTCCATGCAGTTAAAGCACAAGCAGCAGCCATGCTTTGCAGCTCTTGTCCACCTTCGTCGCCGACCTACCGAGAACAAACGCTTCACTTATCGCCATTCGGCCACCAAACCGCCTCAAAGTGCCACCAGAAAATACATCAGTGCCTTTCCTTTGCATTTTGACCACAAAAACAAACCTTCGCCGTCGCGTTTCGGTAAAATAATATATTTTCTCTCTTTGTTCATAGTCCCAAATGGCTGCGATAGCGTGGCTCTGCCGCCCGGTGGCGCCCGCGAGTCCACGCAGGTCCCTCCCCCTTCTCAAAGACTCCCGCGCCAGCTTTCAAATCTGAGCTTCATGCATTGAATGAGAGAAAGAGATGGGGGAGTGAAAGGGAAAAGCAGGGCCTGGGCTCTCAAAATATGTCCCCAGAGGCCCACATGGCTGAGCTCTCGCAGCCCATTTGTGAAATCACGCATTAGCCCTTTATTTCTGGGCTGCAATCCATTAAAACCATCTGTATTTGAAATAAAATAGTGTTTTCACATGAAACCAAAAAGTTTTTTCAACAGGTTTGTGATTAAGCGTAATAAGTGCCTGAAGCATTTACCAACTGTTTCTTGTTCATATAAACACCGGTTAAACTCTTAATAATGCTCTTTTCCATCTTAACCTGTTATATTTGTGTTTTTCAGTCACAGGGAACAGAAGGAGGAGAAAAGGAGGAGGTAAGAGTGGGGCACGTTAAGTAACAACACACACATGTGATTAGAGTTCAAATTTAATCATTATCTGGGGTTATGTGAGGGCTTAATCATGAAGAAAGTACTTTTTTATATTCAATTCAAATGTGTGTTTCCTGAATACAGTCCCAATCAGTATAAAACCCCTGTGATAACACTCTTTGTTCTGTTTCAGCCCCAGAGGAGATCAGCTCGGTTATCAGCGGTAAGAAGACACACATACAAACTCATTTACATTATCAGATGCAGTTAATGAACGTGTCAAAAGTAGTAAAATGCTTAAAAGCAACACTAAATGCTTAAAAGTAGTTACACACACATAACTAACTACATAAAGCCGTACAGGCCATCAATAACACGTATAAAAACTTCATCTTCTTAATATTAAATACACAAATCAGATTTCTAGCAACACAAACCTGCAAAACACGTTATTTTTACATTATTAAGCTTGAAAATAGGTCAAAAACATTTATGTAGTGCACTAGGTTACAGTAAAGTTGGCACAAATACATGAGAGTTGATGTAATTGCTTATTACACAAGTAAAACTTGCTTTAGAAAAGTTTTGGTAAGCCAAAACCCCAGGGCTGGACTTTAAAAACATCTACACATGTATCTACTTGCAGTACTGACTAACTACCTGTAATGGCATAACGAGGGTTCTCAGAAAGGTCACTTCTAATATTAAATATGGTCTAAAATCCTTTATGAACCTTTAAGGAGAGCCATAATACTGATATAAAGCATCTTTATTAGAGATTTCCCTTATGAAAGCACAGATTAGGCTTTTATTCTTTGTCATTCACTTTAAGAAGTGTGTTACATTAGTCAAAGTCCTCCCAGTGTCCTCAGAAAAACAAGAACATTTTGTAAATTAGCAAAGAAAGTACTGTTGTCTTTAAGTAAAGCTGTTTCTTAATCTCTTTCCTTCTTTGTTCGCAGAAACCGGCCCCACCCAAGCCGGAACCAAAGGTCAAGAAGGCAGCAAAGGTAGGAGACACTCGTCTTACAAAGCAGGAGAAGACACAAGTAACGTTTGAATATTCATCCCTCTAACAGCATGTCCTGTTGCTTATTTCTTTTCTTACAGAAAGAAAAGGCTGTGAACGATAAGAAGGAGGACAAGAAGACCAAGAAGGCAAAGGAGAACGCCGAAGCAGAGGCAAACGAGGAAAACCACTCTGAGAACGGAGAGGCCAAGACCAACGAGGTGAGCAGGCTTGGGGGGGGTTCTCAATCACAGGAAAAGTTGGTGATTGTAGTCTTCAAACATACAGCATCATCTCAAAGATAGTTCAAAGTTTTGACTTTGACCTGTGTGCTCTGTCCTACAGGTGGAGGCAGCCCCAGAGGAGGCCAAGGAGGAGGCCAAGTCCGAGTAGCACCACTGCCCAAGCTTCCTCCTCCTCTACGATCCCTCCCCCCCAAACCCCTCAGCCAGCCAGCCAGCCCCCCCAAGTCTCTCACATGGTTTCCCTCCAAGGCGTATTGTTAACAGAGGAATATTTTTATCAATGATTTTATAAGTATCCGTACAGATTTTTAGCACAAAAAGCAAAGCTGATTATGGAGCGCCTTGCAGATTTGCAGTGGTCATATCAAGTGTCTGCAAGCAAGATGAACACACTAAAATCTTTTTTAAATGGCATTTCATGATTGTTAAAGGCTTGTTTGGTGTAGAAAGTGTGTCCCTGCCGGATTGGCTATGTTGTGAGTTGTGTATTCCTGTGTTTTTCTCCTCCCCCGATCTTCCCTCTCCTCCCCTCTTCTTCCTCCTCCACAGATTAGACCTTCCTCTCCTACAGTTCAGCCTTTTATCCATGTTTTATTAACGGTTCAGCCATGTTAATGTGGGTGATTCTTTTAGACCTCTAAATGTGCAGTGAGTTCCCTTTGCTTCTGTCTCACGGTCTTTTTTTTTTTTTTTTTCATTGAAATCGTGTTTTAAAAAATATGCGTGTGAAGCGTGTTGTCCATAAGAAAGAGGAAGACGAACATGTGAAACATTCCGGGAACAGCGATGCCTCCGACCCGTCTCCTAGACGACCCTGCGTGTAAAGAAAAAAAAAAGAAAAAAAAAACAGCTCCTGCTCCATCCACGCTGTCATGTCAGCTTTTCTAAACACTCTGATTTTTTTAAAACGATTGAATTTGGAAACCTTCTCTGACAAATGCAGGTGTCTGGTCCCTCTCTTATGTTCTGAAATTCTCTTAATAAAAAGAAGTCCTGGGAATTTTCCTCGAATCTGTGTCTCGAGTTTTGTTTCTTTAAGTGATACAGAGAGTGATAGAAGTTGAATCTGTCACATTAACACAGTAATTGTCAGTTTTATGAACTTTATAAGCATGTATCTACTTTCAAAGTCAACTTTGGCGCTAGCTAAAACTTAGCTTTAAATTCCACCAGTTACTTTGTAAGCAAAGGCATCAACGTATCATTTTAAAATGAAAAATAAAATACAGGCTACACTGTAGCCTGTAAACCTGTGCTTAACCTAGTTCTTATGTGGTTTCCATTATTAACCACATGTGAGAGCATTTCAGTGTTTATCTGTACAAGGAGACGTATAATCAGGCCGTTTAAGGTACACGGTTGCCCTCATTTTAATAGATGTGGGACATTAAACAGGATTCAGACTGTTGCTGTGACCTCTGACTAAATGCCTGTAATGTATTTTCATAGAGACCTTTGAGACTGCTACTAGAGGATGCAGATTCTGGCTTCACTGAGGCAATACATCTGACTTGTTTCCCTCATCAAGTTACACAGTGGAAGTTCAGCAATCCTCTGAACTTAATTGGTATTTGTTGGCTTAGAGTAGATTTAGATTAGATTTAAGATTTGGACAGTTACGTCCGCTGTGCTTCAAAGCGACATGAGCTATTCCACAGATCTGTTGGGAAGTCAGATCAGCCACAGCTGGGACACTGCTCCAGAAAGAAAAGGACGTCACACTTGACAACTCCGTAAAGGCCTCTGGTAAAGCCTTTTTTTAGGATTACCTTTTATGCTTGTAGCCATCAAAAGAAAGAAGGAGGTTATAGTTTCCTATAGATGCCTACATGTACATCCGTTGAAGGAGCGGACAATGCTCCCCTTTAGGTTTCACACGCTCAGATTTAACTCTACATGAACTCAAGTGTATAACCCACATTCACCTCCACCCGCAAACAGCGTATCACCAGTTTATTAAGTAACATCCTATAAAGTGAGCTCCATAGACAAAGCTGCATGCATCAGTTCATGTCAGGAGCATGCACGAGAAAATGCACGCAGTCTTTGGAGCAAACACATTCTGAAAAGCTTTTGTATGTATTTGCCTCCAGCACTGAGTGTCAGTGTGTATCCTTCATGTATGTTTGCTGCATTCTTTCCATATTTCTGCTGTGCATTAAAACGTGCAAAGTAACATTTTTTTAATCACATGATACAAATTTGCAATGCCTTCCATAAACAGCTTCTTCTTTTTTTTTTTTTTTTTAAAGGATTTGATCAGCTACAACTGCAGCAGGCCTCTCTCTCTCTCTCCCTCTCCCATTTTTTCTCTCTCTCTTGCAGGCTACAGAAGCCGTGAATGTTAATTTAACTACGCACCACTGCCCGCGTTTTACAAAGCGCACGACGCCGTGTTAGTTTTTGACTTTTCTTCTCCTATTTTGTGCGACAGTTGCAGGCCTTCTGACCTGCATTGTCATGGCCGAGCACCGGGCTCCATTTTGTCGATATTTTGTCATATGGAGCGCGTTATTGCGGCGCTCCGCCACTAGATGGCAGCCTCGTCCTATTTTTTAAATTCAATTTGAGAAGTTGTGCTCATGGCATCCTGTGGAGAGCTTTGATTAACCTTACATTTTATTAACTGGTATATTAAAAGTGTTATTATTTCTCCCGAGGCGTATTTGATGACTGAATAATAGCAAATGGATCATGAAACAGCAGTATAAAGATATTCTGTGCTCAAAGGTGAATCCTTTTAGGCTATATATACATATATAAACCTGTCATTCACATCTTCAATCATACTCTCTTTTTAATCATCTGTCAGTATCATCTTTGATTTTTGATGCTTTTACTTTTCTGTTCAGTCAAACTGTTCATTCTCAGGCCTGAGCTGTTTGCGTTCAGCGTCCTGTGTGTAAAGCTTTATACAGTCTATGGTGTAAAGCTGTGGATGAGGTGCAGTGATGTGAGGGATACTAAAAGGAAATACGGTATTGATCGGACAGAAAAGTTTCTGATCTCGGCCACGGTGGTCTCTCTTTTCCGTCCCACCTTCTTTCATCTGTGCAGTCCTTGTGATATTCCTCTTCTCCTACTCCTTCATCGATCAGTCCATTCATCCTGTCTCCTGTGATCAGGCCTCTGACTCGTTAACGGCTTTGATACTGAGATGCAGACACACACACACACGCACTCATACACACATACTCACATAGCCCTCTCTCCCAAGGCACTCTAACATCAAAGAGCTAATTACTCCAGTATTGTTTTATCTGTGTGTGTGTGTGTGTGTGTGTGTGTGTGTGTATACATGCTTGTTGCCTGGCCTCTGCCTGCAACTGAATGTCTGCCTGCTTAACTGTCTGCCTGACCATCTGCCAGTCTGCCTGCTTGTCTGCTGCTCATCCTCTTCTTCTGTCACTTTTCGCCGTCTAGCCTGAGTAATCACAAGGGAGTTGTGCCCCAGTCTTGTACCCCCACCCCCCATCCCCCCACCCCCAGTCCAGTGCACTCTCATTCCTCCCTCTCTCTCTCTCTCTCTCTCTCTCTCTCTCTGTCTTTTGATGGGTTATGATATGTTGACTAAAATAGCTCCTTTTCCCTTTTTAAACATGCCCTATTCTGTCCCGTGCATTTCCAGGCCCTACTTTCTCCCCACGTCACATCCACTGTCCACATGATTCTGATCAACTGATCAAGGTCTCGCGGGCAGGAGGGGTGAATGAGTGTGTAGTAGGAAGAGAGGGTGGAGGGGGGTGGGGGGAGGGGGGATTCTCTGCGTAAAAGATGAGGATGACCTTTTGCGAGGAAGTGATTTAAATGATGTCCTCTTGTCACCAGGGATACCAGTGTGTAAATGTGGATGAGCATTTGTTGTGGAAAGAACGTCACACTTTTTTGCACATGCTTACACACATACACACACAATAGCAATAGAACAATACACATTCCCGTTTTGTGTGGAAAAAGCCTGAGTCAAATGTCCTCCCTCTAGACCAGACCTCATGAACAGATGTTTAGTGGCAAGGTTCTCTAATATGCTACTCTGAGAGGATGTTGTCTGGCCGTCTTAAACTGTTTGTGTTCGATTGTCTTGTTTATCTGCGAGGCTGGCTGCACTCTGTACGGGGGTGGGATGTACAAGAGTGAATGAATGGAAAGAGGCAGGGTGAGAAGGAGAGAAAGAGAAAGTACCGGGAGGTGAGGAAGAAGAAGGAGAAGGGTGGGGGGGTTGGGGGGAGAAGCAAAGAGGAGATGGAAGTGCGCAGGGGGAGAAGAGCTGGATGCAGATGGGGATCTATTCTCTCCGCGCAAGCAGACAAGATGGAAATCAGTGGGCGTCTGTGACGTCAATCAGTGTAGACACAAGCAAACACACACACACATACACACACACACACACACACACACACACACACACACACACACACTGAGACACCCCCCTCCTGCTTCTAGTCCCATGCTAATACATGCTTCACTGCAAACAGCAGCAGTGCTACGGATTACAGGCATAAACATCAGCACATACAAACAGCCCCCCCACCTACCAAACTCAAACATACGCACACTCAGACACGCAGATCTGAGTTTCATCTCTGACCTGTCGTGCTTTCATTTTTTATCAATCGTGTAGTAGAACATAAACAAAAAACAAAATAACCTGTTTTGTGTCATAGTCTGGCAGAAAATGGATAATCTTAAAAGTTTCCACAACAAAGCAAACATGTGTAGGATGAATCATATGGTTAAAGAGTCTGAAAACATACATATATCTCATACTTTGTCCTGCTTTGTACTGTGATTAAAGGGTTATTCCAGCAATTTAGTTTATTTATTTAATAATAATAATAACAGTATTAATATAAATTAAATAATAATATTTATTTATTTAATTCCATAAAGTTTGAGCTTGAAACTTGAAGTTTAAAACTTCAAAAACATTAGATCCTACATTTCCTATAATGCAACTGGCTAGCATCCTAGATTAAACCTTTTATTATTGGTAAACACTGTCTTGGCTTTGCGGGCTTGCAGGCTTTCCAATTACAGTAAAAATGATCATCCTGATGACATCACGTTGTGCACGTTATATTTTGGGACTGAAATAGAAACCTCCCCCCCCGAGCCAAAGATGGCACTTTTTTTCACAGGTTTAGTCTTTGCATAGTGAATAAACTGATTTTTTTTTTTGCAAAATTGGTTGAGTGCCCATTAATTTTCCCAGTTTTTCAAATCTGTTCTAAAACAATAGTCAGATGCCCAAATCAACATCGACACAGGTTTTTCTTGCTGTAATCATGCGTCCTGTTCGTACCTCACACCCTTCATAATGCGCTTTGAATGTAAGTGATGGGGGACGATATCCAGATTCCTCTTACCATACAAGCATGTATATCACACATTCATCAGTGACACATAGGCTGCTGTATGAAGTAAAATCACTGGCAAACTTCTACACCAGCCAGCTGCAATGTAAACATGTGCTGCCTTTTTCTGTGAATGGTACACCTCAGTCTGTCGAAAATCTGCCTTCCTGTCCGCCTGATTGATCACCCATTATGTAAGCTTGTGTCTTTGTCACATGGCTAACATTATGATCCATTATGCTACATTTAGTTTGCGTAATTAACAAAGTGAGGTCTCAGTGACCCACAGGTTCCTGAATGGATTTGATACCTAAGAGACAGTCACCACAGACACCATGCAGGAAACACAATCATCACCCACCATATTCTGCATCAGTACACAATATGGGTTGATATGAGAGGATTTTTTCAGTAATGATGGTACAATTTAAGCCTGGAAACAGACCAGATGGATTGAAGCCGCAAGTAGAATAACAAAAGCAATATGATCGACAGGTTTGATTCCTCAAGGTTTTCTGAATCAGCCTCCATGTATGGCATGTATTTGGCAAGTTCGCCTTTAAGAAATCATCCATCCATGTCACAGAGACGTGACGACACATCTATCTAGAGAAATGAAAAACTATTTTTGAAACACTACTCACTGGCTTTCCAATTTTGCTTTTAAGGATGAATTAGCGGATAAAGTAAGAGTGCATCAATTTCAATGTGGGGGCGGTGTATGTGCATATCTGACAAGGGAGGTTGGAGGTGTGTGTGTGTGTGTGTGTGTGTGTGTGTGTATGTGTGGTGGGTGGTATTAAAACTAAAGATGCAGCAGCCACTTTCCTTGCCAATTGCTCTATTTCTTTGAGTAAAATTGTTTTCTTGGCTGTTTTTCATCCAGGTTTTTATCCTCAGCTGGAAGAGGACTGAGTCATAGCAGTCAAGGAAGCAGGTGGGTGGGAGGCACACAGTGGGGGTAGGGGGTGAGGAGAAAGGTAGAGGACGTGGGTGGCACGGGTTAAGGGGGGTGAGGGGGAGGTTGTAGTGAATGAAAAAAAAAATTATGAATGGTGAATACTATGGTATATATACATTTTATTACCTGCAGTTTATCAGTCAGAACCCTTAAAGATTAGAGATCTTGTCCGCAAAGGAGCATGAAACACTCTCAAGTCATCACGGTTTCTACTTATTGTTTGCCACTAAGCGTTTTATAATGGCAGGTTTATTCATCCCATTTTATAATGGCATTCAATAACATTGCACTCACATGAGACTGTAATAGCTGGCAATGAAAGAAAGTTACAGATGAACTCATTTGAAAGGGAGAAGAAGGGAGATTGGGGTTCTCAATTCACGCTTTAGATAGCGCAACATGTTTCATCCCTTAAGCTTCTGCCAACCCAAACTTGATGCTTTTATTATCATTTATATACTGCAGAGGCTGAATGTGCCCACAAGCAATTCCTATTTTAACTCAGAGGTGTTAAAAGATTTGGAAATTTTCAGCGAATAAAAAGGTTATAAAATGATACATGGAAGACAGTCAGATCAGATGTATTGGCCGCAGTATGTGAGACACAGAAAGAGAGAAGGACAGATGTGTGGGTGATGTTCTCTTTTTGTCTCAGTGAGTTTAAAAATGTTTGTTGAGGGTGGACGGGTGGGCAGGCCATTAGTAAAATTGATGTGAATACAGCTGTGTGTATGTGCATACACATATATATGTGTGTGTGTGTGTATGTGTCTGTGTGTGTGTGTGTGCTCCTGCTCTGACATCACTGCTGCCGTCACTGCAGCCACCTCACAGTGACTCCCTTGTGACTGAAGGCCTGACAACCTCCCACGCTCTCTCCCCATCAACTCCCTTGCTCCCACTCCTCTCGCCTCTCTCTATCTTTAACCCCCCCCTCCACCCCCCACCAACTCAATCCTCTGCTTTCTGTATCCCCCTCAACTCTATTTTCTCCTCCATCCACCTCTCTGTCCACTATCCTTCTCTTTCACTTCACCCGCCTCCTTTTCTTTAGCTTGTTTTTATCTCTCTCCCCCTCATTTGGTGTGTGGGTCTTCCCTGTCTTCCGTCATGCTCTCTGCGCCCACCGTGCTGCCTGTCTCTGTCTCTATGGAAACCCAGAGTGGACAAGAGTAGCTCAGAGGTCTGTGAGACGCTGATACAGAACATATTAGATCACACGCTCTTTTTCTCTCCCACAGAGCCACATGCATGCAACCTTGCGCACACAAGTTCAAGCCTGCGCTGTGTGTTAATAGATGGCGTGTGACTGTGCCACTACCTGCCATCACACATGAGCCCCCTTTGTGGAAAGAGATGCCCCCTCTCCCCTTGTGCCCATGACCTAATCAGTGGTGTGAAGTGGGAGAGAGGCCTATTGTTTCATTATACTGTAGGTCTCTTTAATTACTAAGCGAAGAAGGGGACCACCTGATACCGCCTCTGCACATTCATTCCCATCTGAAGCACATGCACACGGAAAAAAAAAGACACACGTGTACACACACACTCTCTGCCCCCCTCCGTCTCCCCTTTCCGTCTCACACCTCACAAACCATATTCTCCTCACATTTACACATTGTTGAGCCTGCTGTGTTGCGTAGGCTGTGCGTCATTCGGGTCCAAACACATCTGAAGGACAGGTGATTTGTGATAAGAGGCCTTGCACAGACAGAATTTCACAGCTTTAGGTCGCTCTCTTGGGCACCATCATGATTTGACGGTCACGCTTAAGTGGATCATTACAGCGCGCAATCATGGGTGTGATACGTGAGCTGAAAAGCGTGACGTTTTTAGGGAAAAGTCGACGTGGGGGTGAATGAGAATGGAGTAAAAAAGACAAGAAAGAAAGTGATTTTGGAATTCTTTTTTTCTCTTTCAAGTTATCTGCTTTTAAAAGAATTCAATTTCTCATTTGAAAGTTTGTTGTATTTTCCCTTTATTTTATCAAAATGTACATGAATAAACTACAACAAAGGACTACATTAAAGAAGACATCAAAATGGGCAGCAATAACAGGGGTCAACAACTGAACACACACCCAACCCAGCCCCCCAGCCCACCCCATTAACACCCCCAGTGCAGTGAGATAAAGACATGCCAATGATGTCTCACATTTAGGCACTTGATTTCCCTACCGAACCATCTTTGGTCATAGTTGCTGTTGCACGGCTTTAAACTTAGATTCAAACAAGTTTGAAGTGGATTTGAACTTGTTCCATGTTGATTCTAGATGCTTATGCACGCTAACAGGTGTTGTACAAGTTTAAACGGAAATCCTTCAGTTTAGGCAGATTGTTCTGCATCTGCCAGGTTTAGAGATGACCCAAAGATGGTTATAACCTGACCACCTCCATAGAGTAAACTTTAGCATTAAATAAATCAGAACACTAGATGGTACAGTTCTTCACATGATTATAGAAAGGACTCCACAAAGGAAAGGAATCAAGCACTACATCTTAACACAGTTTAACCTGAAAACAATGCAGTGTATTCACACACAATATACTGTAATCAATATGCTGTACAGTCTATTGCAAAGGCATTGTTATTGGTATTTTCTTAAGAACTACCAGTCTGTTTACCACCGAGTATTATCTTGGAAAGTCTTGCAAAAATAGATTGATTTTTTATTAAATTAAAAGCCTTTGCTTTGACTTAGGGATGTGATTTATATATGTAGCTACTCATGCATTGTCTAACTTTGTGTGCATACAGTAGACTGTATGTATGTTTATGTCTATGTACTATATATGTGTATGTGAGTGTGTGTGTGTGTGTGTGTGTGTGTATGTGTGTGTCAGTGTATATGCATGCATGTGTGTATTTTGACGAAAGTACTGTACACACTGGTAGACTTATCCCTCTGTATTTTTTTTTTAGAATACACCCCTTCAGTAAAGGAATAACAAAGTTACATTTAACTGTTTAAGAAGCATAGTAGCCACACAGTATTTGGCAGTGAGAGAACAGTCCTAATTTATCCATGCACAATATCAACCACAGGCAAGGTCCACATTCTGAACAAACCCATTAAGAACAACACAGTAAGAACATGAAAAGAGTGTACAATAATTCAAGAACCTGGAAGTGACTGTTTCTGTGTGCGTGTGTGTGTGTGTGTGTGTGTGTGTGTGTGTGTGTGTGTGTGTGTGTGAATGTCAACAGCACAGTTGGTTTCCCAGGGAGACCAAAGGGCTATGACTCATGCAGTGCATACAGCATTTTCTGGAATTTTAACAATATCGGAAGAATTATTATTTTCCCACAAAGCCCAGATAATTACATATAATCATGTTAGAACCTTACAGAGTACTCGGGGAGTTTACTGTAAAAAACCCACCCAATCCCACCCCCACAGGTCTATTATAGACCAAACAGTTTATCCCTGGATTATATTTCCATTTTCCAGCTCTCTCGTCATGGCAAGCACCTCTTGCTCTATTGTGTGTTTTGTGTAATTAAGTGTTTGTGTGTTTTAGACTAGTCCAGTCTGTGTGTGCAGGTGTAAGGGGTACGGTTGGTAAAGGAGAGTTGATCCCCCTTGGGGTATGTAGTAGCTGCAGTAGCTGGGCTCTGTTATGTAGGGTGCGCTGTGCTCAGCAAGGTAAGGGGCAGGCTGGTAGAAGCATGTCACATGGTCTGTGTTGGGGATAATGTTCTGCTCTCCTAGAACCTTCAGTGCCAACACTGTGATCATGTTCAGTGTCTGACGTCTCTCATGTCCCATCAGACACACTGTGCTGTCGTCTACCACGCGACGCAGCGTCATCAGGTACTGGTACTTGCTTCTCTCCTCACCGATGAAGTGGTTCTTCAAGTAGGACAGGATCTTCCTCTGTTGCTCCTGCACATCAGGGAAATCTATGAAAAAGCGTGAGCACATGTAGCGCTCCAGTGTCTTTATTTGAGTCTCGCTTGCCGGTCGATAGTCCCTGACCAACAGGTTGCTGTATTTCAACAAGCCGCCACCTCGAATCTCTTCGGGGTTCCTTGTAGCAATTAGGCGATAGCGCAGGTGGTCCATGGCTGCCTCAAAGTCTCCGTACATGCTCTCTGCCAAGACCTCGACAGCAGGGACAGAGCTTGATGCTCGAGGAGCGTTGCTCTGTTCAGGCATGTCTGCAGTTAACGTTTGGGCCTCTTTGTTCTCAGACATGGAGCTGGATGCCTCATCGGCTTTTGGAGGGGCAGATTCCCCTGGGCCTTCAGACTGAGGGTGAGGCAGTACATGCGAGGTGGAGCTTGGAATTGTGATTGGAAAAGAGACAGGCTCTGCAACCCGAGGCATGGATGAGATATAATCTTGCTCCTTTTCATCCTCCAGCTGTAGGAGAGGAACTCCTTGCTCAGGGGAGGGCTCTTTAATGTGTTCCTCGGTGTCTGTGTTAAGTATCAAAGGCTCTATGTCTGAAGATACCTGAGGTACGAGATCCTCTGACTCCACCGGTGGAGTGAGGCAGAGGAGAGGAGGGCTGAGGCTGGGGGAAGGGGGGGTAAGACACAGAGGAGGAGGGCTGAGGCTAAGCATAGGAGGGGTGAGATAAGGGGGTGAGCTGAGGCAGGATGAGGTAGGGCTGAAACTCAAGGGTGGAGATCCAAAGCTGGTACTTGGGTTGATGGTGCTCAGCACTGGAGATGAGAGGCAGTGAGAGGGAGTGGTCAGACATGGGGGAGGGCCGAGGCTGGGGGGTGAGGGTGTGAAGCAAGGAGGGGAGAGACTAAGTACGGGAGGGGTTATACAGGAAACAGGAGGGGTGACACAGTCAGAAGAGGGAGGTGAACTGAGTGTGGTCTCTTGTGGGCTGTTGTTTGGTTGATCCATTGTTTTGGTCTGTAATACTCTGTTATCATCTTCATCACTGAGGCCAACTTCTGAGGTATGTGGGGGTTCTTGGGTGTTTGAACTGGACGTATCAGGGTGTGAAACTAATGTGTCCAGAGAGTCGGGAGGCTCTGATTGTTTGGGTGGAGAGGCAGTTTCTCTAGGGGAGGACTGGCTTTGCTCATCCAAAGCCACAGGTGGTGTCTCTGTCAGGCTCTCAATAGTTGTTTCGCATGAACCCTCTGTGACTAACTGACAGGCTGATGGCTCTTGAGGTAAAGCAGACATGGGATCCACAGCAGTGGTGGACATTATATCAGGGGCTGGATCGGGAGCTGAGATAAGGTCTAGGTTTGACGCAAGGTCAGTAGAGGGGTTGGGTTCAGGCCCAGGGTTTGTTTTAATTGAGATGATAGTTGGTGTAGGGTCTAAACTGGTAGCTGTAACGGGACAGGTCTTAACATTTGGCTTTGGGTCAAAGGCTATATCAGGTTCAGGGCTAGGACAGGGGTTTGGGTCTAGACAGGAAGCTGTGACGGGATCACTTTCAGACACTACACTAGGGTAAGGATTTGGGGTAACCTTCCTACACATTCTCCGAGGGGGTTTAGGAGAGGAGTGTTTGAGCACCACCATATGGGAAAGTCTATCTGAGGCCTTAGAAGAAGGAGAACTGGAGGTCTTTTTGTCAGAAACAAGGCTGGGTGGTGCAGGTAAAATGTCCTGAGTATCTGGAGGGTTAATGGCATCAAGTACGTTAGGTGATTTTTCTGAGTTATCTGTATGTAGTGTGCTGTGGACCTCCAGTTTATCCTGTGTACCAGTAGGCTGTGTGTTGTGAAGTGTGAGAGATATGGAAGAGGTGGAGCAGAAACAATCGATACCCTGTGTGTCCTCTATGTGTTTTGTTTCTGATGCTAAACTCTCTTCTGTCATTTGACTTATTTCTGTGTCAGTCTTCCTCTCTGCTTGTATTTGCTCCCCTGTCTCTGTTTCTACTTTTCTTTCATCTGACAACTGGTTCTCTATCTTTGCATGTGATGTGCCACTGTTTGGAGAGGACATTAGTTGTGTTTTATCTTTTTCATTGATTCTCTGATCCTCACTCAAACACTTAGAGAAGTCTGTTTTGTCAGAGTGCTCTTTACTATGGGAGGCTTCTGCCAGGTTTAGGGACTCTGTTTGGGTTGGGTTTGAGGTTTTTGGCAACTCAGTGTGTCCCATTGGTTCAATGGGTTCTTTCTGTTCAACAGGGAGTTTCGTTTGATTTGCTGGCTGTTTACCATCACAGGACTCGGTTTGCTCTGACTGCTCTACCTTTGTTGAACATTTGGTTGTGTCCAAGACCTCTGGCTCGTGTTTGAGTTCAATCTGAGTTGATGGTTCAGATTTCTCGGAGGTTTGTTTCTCTCCTGACAACAGGTTTAGAGAAGTCTGGTCAGAGAGGTTCATCTCATCGACGTTTTCTTTGTGTTCTTCAAGCTCTGTAGGTGTTTTTTGTTGTTGCTCTGTCTGGTTTGAAAGTTGAGTTTGTTGAGAGAGTTCAGTCTGGGATTCCTTTTCATCCACACTTTCTCTCTGCTCTGTCTGGCTGAGCTGTTCCCCTAAACTGGATGAGTCCCTACTAGTGGACATTTCTGTGTCTGCAGCGGCGGCCTGTTTAAGCAGAGAGGGAGAATCTTTACTCTCATTCCCTGCGGCCTGGTCCTTGAGATCAACAGTATTCTTTTTGTGCTGTGACTCCTGCTGCATGTAGGACTCAAGCAGACGATCCAGAATGATCTGAAAGGAGTCGACGCTGAACTCAAACTGCCGCCTCAGCGCGCTCACAAACTTGAGCTCCAGATTTTTGCCACTGTTGTTTGAGAGCGAGATGAGGCTCCAGCGGTCATGTTCATTGAAGACCTTGACCATCTTCTGGACGTAGGCCTCCTTCATTGTGGCACTGCTGATCCTCTCTCTGTTGACCCCAGCTGGCAGGCAGTCCAGCAAGCAGCCCAGCACTGACTCTTTGATCACCTGGAAGGACAGTAGGTCAACACCATGACAGCTAAAAGTAATGACTGCAATCTGAGTGCAATATTGCTTGCATTATTGAATTGTGTGCAGTTTTATGTATAAAGCAGTTAAATATATTAAAATCAATACTAGTGATTCAGACTTATTGTAAAATGTTCTGCGATTAAATTATATCATATTACAATAATGTCATTATCAATATGAAACCACAAGAATCAATACTGCAGCCTGCCAGAGACACTAGAGATTCAGTGCCATCAAAGATAATACAGGAGAGTAAATGCTGGTTAATGCAGGGGCTTGTACTCCAGCTCTCAATGCTCAATACACTGACCTGCTTCCTTTCTTAATTAGAGTAATCAGTGTGCTGTGTCAGTCATACCTGGAACTCCTCCTGACTGGGCAACTCCACTCCAAAGATGATGTCCAGGTCCTTGTAGCTGGTTCCATTGTCTCGCACTAGGACGTGACTGGCTGTGGAGCCATTCAGACGGACATCTCTTACTGTGATTCCCTGCTTCTGCAATCTGGCTCGGACAGCTATGATGATGTCATGAGGACGAAGCTCCAATGTGGGGAAGTTCCCCCGGCCGTGGATCGGAACTACGTCTGACAAAACCTGATGGAGGACTTCCACCTGTTCAGCATTCAGGCTGTGGAACCGCTGACTGGATTTGGTTTCAGACATGCTGCTGCCCTGAAGGGAGGGACAGAGGACAACAATAAGAGTTTATTACTTCCTAACAAAATGTGCTTAACTAAATGTGTTTAACTCTCCCTCTCCGTCTCTCCCTCAGTCTGTCTCACACACACTTAGCACTCACTCACACTCATATGCACACTCCCTGTCTGCTGTCTTCAAGTCACAGCTTGGCTGACAGCTTTTCCACAATGCTAATGTAACTGCTGTGTTGACAAGCTGACACATGGAGTGGTGCTTTGCATATACAGCTCAACCAGATCACAGCTAATTAAGTGTTTCACTAGGCTCTGAAACACATTACAGTATTTACTATACTAGAAAAGTATCACATTAATTAGCACCTTTAGTTACACCATATCTCATTCTGAAAAAAACAATATATGAATCAAAGTACAATCCAGTTTTTTTTTTTTTTTTTTTAAATAAACTTTGCACAGAACAGACACATTAAAATAATACTGAAGTTAATGTGTAAGCTAAAATAAAAAGTATAATGTGTATGCATACAGGCAGATTTAATCTTTGTTTATTGATTGTTTCCACCGGAGGAGCAAGGGTTAAGCTGAATGAGTCATCACCGGCAGACTGCATTAATCACACCAACGTCACTAATTAAAGACACACATCTGTTTTTGTGTCCGTGTGTGCAGCACATGATGTGTAAACACTACAAACAATGACTCTCCAAATGAGTGCACCCAAGCTTCTTTTTTTTAAATGTATTTTTATAACACCTTTGTGAAATGGAACACAAACTGGAACAAAGTGGGATTTAATATCAACCAATTAATCTTGTTTGGTTTCCACATGTGTAATCCTCCTGGCAGTTACGCACGCAACCTCTGCATCCAGACTCTATCAATCAATCTCTACAAACTAGACACATTTTCCTACATTTGCCTAACCATGTAAGCCAGGAAAGTCTTGGTTATGTGATTGAGTGTGTGATTATGGGCGCCCGTCAAAGTGTTTCAGGGAGTGAGTGCTTATGTTTGAGTGTGCAATTGTGGTTCATAGCAGCCCATTATGATCTATTGTTTGCTTTAATCAATAGTTGTCACTCAGTGCTACAGCTGAATGCCGCTGATTGCTATGATTTGTCAATACTAGGAGGGTAAACATTGGGATACTAATGAGCAGTAATGGGAAGCTTTCTGGTACTCGTTTGTCAGACATCAGAGGGTTATAGTCTGTAATAACCACAAACTATTTATTATAGGCAGTGTTTATAAATCTTGTAATCTGTGCAGCAGTACTTCAACAAACATGAAAAACACTTTATCCCATTATAGCTGCAAAACTACAAATATTATTCTACATTTGAAAAAAAAAAAAGAAAAAAAAAAAAAGAAAAAAAAAAAAAAAAAAGGTGCTGAGGCAACCTGTCTGCCCGTTCAAAAAGAAGAGCTGAGTATGCTTACCAGAAGACAAAGTTGAGACAGAACATTAAGCTTCGGCTAAAAAAAATGCTGTGGATGAGACATCTGTCTGAGCCCCACATCAACAAGCTTCAAGTTGCAGGAAATAGAAACAGAAACCACGCACCAGAGGCAATAAATACTGTTCTAGATATTGACACTGATCATATATACACGGAAACAATGTGTTGAGGAGGCAGAGAGGCACTGCAGGACTGTTTTCCAGCTGGCCCCTGTATCTCCCCCTCCCCTTTCGCACTCTTCTGCAAACTTGCAGCCTGAGTGACTCATCCAGGCGTATCAGCTCAGCTCGCACATAATCTATGGCCACTGAAAGCCCAACAAATCCGAGGGTCTCATACACACCGGACTAAATCCAAAACAAACAAAAGCAATAACGTTCTCTCAACTTAGGCTGCTGTCTTGGGTATAAAAACCGTAAAGCGGCAGACAGGAAACCAAACAATTATGTCCTCGGTGTAGTAAACTCTGGATAAAGCAAGAACAGAACTGTGTGGGTTTTTTTTAGTTGCACACTGTAATGTAAATACCCTTACTTGAAGAATTCTAATCCCATAAACTATGCTTAATACTAAAATACCAGGTAGCAACTCAGTAAATGCTGTGTAACCCAGCAAAATGGAAATGCCATTACGAACGACCAGGAACTGATACAAAATATATACATAGAATGCAAATTAAACTACTAAATTTCTACTCTGACATTATATTCTAGTGGTTTCCCCATAACATTACCACACAGCCTCCTCATGTTTCACAGTCCGTCACTACTTAAAATTTACTGGAAACGACCCAGAGCCCTGTTGAGTTTCCTTCTGCCCTGCAGGTCTTCACTCTAATCACGCACTTTACACCTGAGATGCCAGGTGGAGGTAATTAACAGCAATTAAGTACCTGGCAGGATAAAGGGCAGAAGTGCTTCTGAGTGCTATAGGATTAAAAACACATTAGATACCGGTGTATATGTAGTAGATAGGGTTCATGCGGCCACACTAAAAAGTGAATTAACCAACTTCACAGAGATGATGGGTCTTACCTGTTGCTGTGGCATTTGAGGGAGCGACTGGCTCCCGGTGTGATAGTGGGATTAAACCTTCCACCGAGCTTCAGGTCCGGAGAGTTTGCGTGTCTTGTACGAGGGTTTGTTTTTCTTTTAAAGTCCCTATCTCCCGGTTAGACTCGATGCTGATGCAGCTCTGTCCCTTATAAGGCATGTGAGGCGAGAATCTGTGCTCCAGTTCATTCGGGCGCTGTCCAGGAGGCGCGTGGTGCTGAAATGAAGACTGAAATGAGTCCTCGCGCTCTTGTTTTCTCCTCCGGCCGCCCGGAGCGTAACGCAGTTTCCATAGCGACCTGCCGTCATTCAGTTATGACTGGGGAGTGTGTGTGTGTGTGTGTGTGTGTGTGTGTGTGTGTGTATGAGTGAGTGTGTGGACCAGGTATTCCTCATGCTGTGGGGACATAAATCTGTTTACACCAGTGGTTCTCAAACTTTTTCACGTCAATGACCTGTAAACTGACACAAATTAGACCACGGACCCGATTGGCTTTTGCTTTTAGATATTTTATTACAGAAAGTGTATGAAACCCGTGACCAAAATAATTACACATTCATTCATTGTGTTGCTCATGGATGGAATTATAGTGAAAATAAATGATTCTCCTTTGCTGGTGACCCTCTGAAAGCTCCTCTAGGACCCTTGGGGGTCCATTGGTTTACACAGTCATGTTGTGGGGACTCGACTCTTTTATAGGGTCAGGCATGTGGTAGTTATGGTTAAGCTTAGGATAGATCTCCAGGAAATGAATGTAAGTCAATGGCATGTCCTCTGATGGAGTTGTGTGTTGTAGTGGTGGTGAGGCGGGTGGCGTTAACAGGTGTCAGGGATAATAATAATAAGAATAGGCTAATAATAATAATAATAACTTTATTTATATAGCACTTTTCAAAACAAAGTGCTTTACAAAGACATAAAAACAAGAGAAATTACCAGGTAAATAATAAATAAAATTATATTGATATAGTAGCAGTAATAACAAGTGATGTATGAATTACTAAAACAGAAGAAAAAAAAGCATAACTGATACAATAGAAAGTATTTCTGAAAAAAGTGCGTTTTAAGAGAGATTTAAAGATATTATAGCTGCTGCCTGAATGAAGGAGACTCTCAGCACTTTTTATGTTTGTGTTCGTCGTATAACTGGAAGCTAAAATACACAGAATTTACAGTGTAGTTTTGTAATGGTTGAGGTTGAGGTCAGGATTTCTTTGTTTGGGTGGTGCAATATAGCTCAAACCTCAGAGGACCCGTGCTAAAAGTAGCCAGTTGAACATGAGGTTTAATAGGGAACATCTTTAAAACACGTGTCATTCACTTCTTCACTCTCACTCACACACATCATTATATCCAGTGTGTCCATAATACAGAGTATGACTCATCCATGCTGCTCCCTCCCCCTCTGACCCAGCCGATAATCCCACCCAACCCCAGCCCCCTTTCGGTCGGCCGGTGCACGCATAAACACACAAATCACTTTCTATATTTCTTCGCCATCAAAGATCCTTTTCTCCCCCAGTCGCTGCAATTCCTGGCCGCCAGTTTCATCTCTTCAACGCCAGTCAGCCTAAATCCCTTTATGCTGGCGTCAGCTCACAGACATGCAGAGCCAGACTAATAAAACCTCTAAATAAACTGCGAGACAGATGTTACAAACTCGTTGCTGCATCGGAAATAAAGTGGAAAAAACACATGATTTAAAAAGCGTTAAGGAAAACGGTGAGTAGCTCTGTAGAAAAGGTCAATTTACTCCCTCACAAGAAAGAAAAAAACACAAATGACGTCACTAGACGTGTACCACAACCTACCGATATACGGCGGGTACAAACTATTTATAGCCTCTGGATGGAACTTGTCCGCGCTCGTCCACTTCTCGAACAGTTGTGACGTAGCAGGCGCGAGCACGCCATGCAAAATCGTGACAGTGTGCGTGACGACGGTGAAAGGTAGCCAGGAGTGTCAGCGACTGTCTTCAAAGATAAACATGAGTCAAGATAGATCACGCACCTGTTCCAACCATGCCTCCAGATTGAAGTTGTTTGTTTTTTTTCTTTATTTTTGTTGTGGTTGTTGTTGTTTTTCCAAAACTTTCTTCATTTACAACAAAGATGTGTTGTCAATTGTCAAAACAGTAAAATAGTAAAACAGTAAAAAGCAGGCCAGAGGAGTCCAAAGTCCATGCAGTGTGAATCCTCTTATAGTCCCCATAAAATGTAGCCCACTTCTTTTAAACATTGAAACTCTGTAGCTTTTCGGTTGTTCACATTTTCGATTAAAGTGCCGCACTACTGTTTGAGTTCAACAACAAAGTGTTAGCCCTACTGTTAGCCAGTAGGGCTCATAGGAGGCAGTAATAGTTACATATATGATATAAAAACATCTAAATTATGAAGGAAATTTCCGTCTGCGCCACACAGGAGCACTTCTTTCTCCAAACGCCTTTAGCATTTTACAAAAGTCTTTGCCTGGATAAATGAGAAAGGCTCCCCACAGTAAAAAAGACAGTCTTTTTAACTGCGACACAATCGCCACACTGCCACTCTCAGCGAAGCCGGAAGTACGCACAAATGAAGCATCTCGCTTCACTACAGTTGCGGATGTAGCCTGAAGAAATCAAAACAACTGTGGGAAAAGCGGCTGGCTGGATGCTACTTTGTATCTACACTTAACCAGACTGAGTATTTGTCTCAGAAAGAGACCTTCACCATGTCGAATATGGACAGTATCCTTTCCTGTGAAGTCTAACACACATAACGTTAGATACAGTTAGCTAGCAGTAGCAGTCGTGAGCCAAACTGGGTTTGGTGCAGTCCCTGGCATGTTTTGCCCAGTCACTCCATGATGGGCGAACAGAATGGCAGTTTAGCTATAGTAGTAGTAGTTTAGTACTAATCATAATATTACTATTATTAATCATATTACTTTTTGGTTGAATTTTCAGTTGTTTAGGAAAACCGGTTTCTGTTGTATGTATTGTAACCTGGTTGAGTGGAATTATCCGGCTGATATAATCTCAATTTCCCATCCCTTGACGAGCTCTACAGAGCACTTGTTCAACCTCAAGTTTGCTGTCAAGGAGCTACAGCGCAACTCCAAGAAATGTGACAAAGAGGAAAGGGCAGAAAAAGCCAAAGTGAAGCAGGTGGGCTTGTTAAATCAGAAATTAGGATCCAGGAAAAAGCTGGGTTTTAGAACAGCTATAGCCTGTAGGTGTATGAACTCCTGTTTCCTCTGTTTCTGCAGGCTATCCAGAAAGGTAATATGGAGGCAGGCAGGATTCATGCAGAGAATGCCATCCGTCAGAAGCACCAGTCCATTAACTTCTTGAGGATGAGCGCCCGTGTGGATGCTGTGGCATCCAGAGTTCAGACTGCTGTCACTATGAACCAGGTCAGGTTAGCAGGTTAATGGTTTTTTTTCTGATGTTACATACAACACATACATGACAACCAGTGGTAAAATGTATTACATTACCTACCTAATGCAGCCACACATCCACCTTTCAACATGTTATCAGCTCATTTTAAGCAGTGAGCGACATGATTTTTACTTGATAGTATCTATACTGGTATAAATGTTATACTACTGTAATACACAGTGGTATTCAAACTTACCAGATCTTTACTGTGCATGCAGTTTTCTATTGTCATATCCACATTTTATTGTGGGTCGTGATGAGCTTGAGTTCGTGACCGTTTCAGCATAAAAAGACCAGTCTTTAGCTCTATCAACTTTAGATTCATGCTGTCAGAAGCCCTACACAAAGGAGACTGAGACAGGGTGATTGTGTGAAAAAGGCTTGCAGACATGCAAACAAAAAGCCACCAATTAAAGAAACGCTCATTATATGTGCTATAGACTTTACTCCATTAGCTTCTCACTCTCATAAGAGTGGCAGCCTCTTTTAAATTGCTTTAGCCTAGAATCATTGTAAATATGACATGATTTCATATAATTATGTTTGGAGAAATGGTAGGAGAGTGTGGGGTAGTATAGCTGGAAAAACACTACTTATAACCTGTGTGTGTTGTTTTTAAGGCTGCTGCCTAATAAAACAGCATTTATAATAAATCCCTCTCATAATCATAACCTGGTCGACTATAGGTAGATGTGTGTTGAATAAATCTTAATTCTGAATGAGGAACATCTACACATCTACACACAAGTATGAGAGGCTGTGACAAATGATCTGGTTAAAAAGGTAAAAGTGACACCTAGTGGATATAAGAGGATACAACACACATAACTTTGTCTTGTCCATAGCTAGCCAACTGTCTGAATTAAAATACCCTAATGCTGTTTTGAATCACAGCAAATTAGATTGTTAGAAAGTGAGGTGCCTACAGACTTTAACATTTCTATTTTTATGTGTTTCTTGTCCAGGTATCTAAATCCATGTCTGGAGTGGTCAAGTCTATGGATGCCACACTGAAAAGCATGAACCTGGAGAAGGTAAAAAGTTATCCCTTATACATGAGCACAGACACACACACACACATACACAAATAAATCTCAACACAGTATTTAGAAAAAGTTTAATGTGTGTGTCCATCTTTTCTCTGTAGATCTCTGCGTTAATGGACAAGTTTGAAAATCAGTTTGAAACTCTTGACGTGCAGACAGCTCAGATGGAAGACACGATGGGCAACACCACCACTCTGACAACACCTCAGGTAACAAGCACTGTTGTCTCACAACCAGGGAAGCCTTCTGCACCCTCCTCTTGCTGTTTATGATGGCAGTTATACCCCGGTAATAATTCAAATATTGTTATATTCTTGTTTTCCTCTCAGAATGAAGTGGATATGCTGTTGCGTGAGTTGGCAGATGAAGCAGGGTGAGTACAGCTCATATCTCCAACAATCTCTAATCATTTGAAAACATGAATAATGAATGAATGAACGACAACAGCAAAACACATTAATGGAGGTGAAACATAAATACAGTGAATTATGCTTTTCCTTCATTAATTATTAGTTAAAGCAGAACTTCAAAACAACAGTAATGCAAAATAAAGTGTACAAAAAGCTTTATGTAGATGTATTTCATTTAAAAATCTAGTAATGCACTTTCTTCACTGTTTACAAGGCTGTCTTTTAATACAAAAAACCCATTCGAATTAATCCTCCGTGTGTGAAGAAGCTCCATTTGTTGATTTTCTTTGCAGCCAAGCAGAAATTATTCCTGTGCTTTTCCACCTTTTTTTTTTTAGGCTGGATCTTAACCTGGAGCTTCCTCCAGGCCAGACTACCTCACTGGCTTCATCTGTGGCATCAACTGAACAGGTAATACTCACCGTCTGATCATCATCCTCTTGCTATTTTTTTTGCTGTTTTACACCACAGAACAGAATTCACACGTTACCTTTAATGTCTGTTGGAGGCTGTTAAAGGTTTGTAGTTTCAAACAGCTTCTGCCATCCGTTTGGATTATGTCTGCAGCAATTGATCCCAACAAATATAAGTTTTCATACACAAAAAGACAAACCACAGAAAATTCTCACAAAAAACTCCCAACTTCATCAAGGACAATAGCGTGACACAGAAGCAGTGTATGTAAGCCTTGTTTCTTCAAAACAATGACTGTTTGGAACATAGTGAGTGTACAGATAGACAGTGGGAAAGTGGATTATGTGGCAGGAAGTGTTTGAGTTGTTCATAACAATGTTTTGATCCTTTTTCCACTGTGAAAACTCACCACTGGAATCCTTTTTTAAACCAAAACAATTCAAGCTGACCACAGCAGCTGTTGTTTTTGAGGGACATTTTGCTGACACCTGTCAAGCTAACAGGGGTTGAGCAATACTCATAGTCAGTAACAGTTTTCAGTGCCCCATGGAGTTTATATGTGAACAAAAAAAGTTATTCTTACACCAAAAGATATTGTGTTTATCTCTGAGGTCTAACAAAAGTGCTGAATGTATTTCCTTCCTCACAAAACACTTGCAAACTAGCTCGCAGTCTTCCTCGTCTTTACTGCTGCATTGCTGAGTTGCCAGGCGCATTACAGCCACCTGTAGATCATTAGAATAACGAGAAATCATTGACGGGAACGTATGTATCGCATCATACACGTGTGAATGTGTTGTTTTTCAATTTTACATGACAAAACCTGGAAGGGTTTTCTGTGAATAGCACCTTTTTTTATTAGCCATAAATACTCAAACGAAAGAAAGATCATTTGGGTTTTTATTGCCGTTGTCAAGTTCCCCTCAATAACATCATATATTTCACTCTTGGTTGTCTTTACTAATGTTCCTGTGTTGTTTTTTTGTGTCGTTATCAGGATGAGCTCTCCCAGAGGCTGTCCAGATTGCGAGACCAGGTGTCATAATGATGCAAGAAAGAAATATTCATGAGGAGGGAGAAGAACAAGGGACGGAGGAAGAGACTGGCGGCGAAAATGAGCGAAAGAAAAAAATGGAAAATAAACACAAAAGGCGCCATGTGACTGCAAGCTCTGTGTTCCAGGTTTGTCCTCTTCTCTGACTAATAAAGAAGCTGAACAGCAAGAGACTGTTGTAAGAACTGAGAAAAAAACAGTCCTGGTAATAACCGCATCACCTTAAGTCCTTCTTTAATGAGGTTCATTTGCACTTTCTTATTTAACATGTATTGTGATTATTTATTATCTCAGCATCTGGGCATTACACTGTTGGCATGCCTCTTTATTTTAAAGTGGTTCACTGTGGGCAATTTCCCAAAAAACTGCAACATTTCTTGGGCAAATTGTTGAGAAAAAAAACAGCTGTTAGAGTCTAACAGCTAATAACGCATTCCAGACTGGTTATATGTATAAAAGAGCAATATATTTATTTATTTATTTATTTGTGTATTTATTTGTTTATTTATTGACTGATTGATTGGATATTGCTAAGAGCATGCTTGTACTGTCACTGTTTTGTGTCTTACCTGCATGACTGAGGACGACGGGACCTCCAGTATTGTTGCCTTGTATTTTCTCTAAAAGAGGGCTCACTGTAAATGTTAACCATCGAGTATGCTTCAAAGAATGCCACATTATTTTTAGTTTATTTTTTTTCATGCAGCAGTAACCACTCTTGCCATAGTGGCTCACCACTGCTTGAGGGATTTATTATAAACAGTTACAGACCCACTGTACTATATATGCAAAGACAGAAAGCCATTAAAAGAGTTTTTAACATGTTTTGCTTGTCACATTCTTTGTCGTCTTATAGCCGGATTACGGGTGAAGCATGCACCCCCACATGCCTCTCCTTTTTCCATCGTACCCCTCCTCCTCCTCTCCTCCAACAGGGAACAGATGAGAGGTCAAAGGTGTCACCTGTAGAGGAAGCGGCCTTCTGCCGCTCGCATGCCAGTGCCTCATTACACACACACACACACACACATAGTTCACCATATCCCAGGGGGGGAGGCGAGATTCAGCTGGGAGCCATTACAGGTGCTGTCTAAGCAGACACAAATATCTATACATGAACACACCCGCAGCCCCGTAGCTGATGAGAGTCTTCCAGAGTGACACTCAGCCACCTCTGACCCTTTTTGTGTCCTTCCCAATTATCATCAGTACACAGTGAACTACATTCACAATCATCATCAGTGCACCCGAACTGACGCGAGAGTCCATTTTGCCTATTACCGGACACTTTGATGAGTGAGTTGTCTGCAGGGAATTTGAGCACAAATAGGCTTCATTGGAGTTATCCTAAAAACACCTCCCATTTGCTGCTCACCCCAGTGATCCAACAGCTGTCAGTCATTTCTGCCATGACTTAGATCACCTGAAATTAAAATGCCATGTCCCTCCGTTGTCAGAGGAACCACAAAATCTATTTTGTAAGTTCTTGCTTTAAATCTATTTTTAGCCTTCAGAGGCCATCCCTTCTCTTTAAGTATAATTAAAGCCGGGAGAGTCTGTCATAGCATATTTTTCTCTCCACCGTGTGCATCTCAACATATGTGCACGAACGATTCCTCCAGATGTGCCAGAGAGGAGACAGCTCCTGTACAAACGCAGCTCTGGGGAAACCTGTGTTTGTATGTATATATATATATATATATGTGTGTGTGTGTGTGTGTGTGTAAGGTGTTGATACCTAGTGACTCTCCCCTCCAGTGCTGTCAACACCTCCTTGTCCTGGTTCCTAGTAGAGGGGTACTTGTAGACAGGCAGGGATCCAGTGGGCAGGTGGTCTTGTCCCCGTGGCGACCTGTCTACCTCTTCGTAGGGGGGAGAGCTGCGCAGAACCACACACACACACTCTGGCTTGGTGAAATTTAAAAAAATCACTGATTGCAACAAGGGAGATTGGTTTGACCGCTACAAGATTCACTGAGAAACAATACGTACAGACCCAGAGCCTTTTTTCAATCTCAAGAATGAAACTGAAGATAATAGTATTTACAGGTCAGCCGTTTCTGAATAATTTCCAAAAAAGTTTGTTAGAAATAACTAATAATTTTGAGAAAATGGAGACAGTGTTCAACTGGTACATATTTAATTTCAAATGAACTAAAACTGTCTTTTAGTCAATGCACAGCAGGTCAGCTCTACATGCAGACATGTGAAATTTGTCTACAGGCAAGCAAACAATTCAGCATATATAAAAATAATATTATGTGAAGCCTAATATATGATATATATGTACCATACAATATACTGTATATGTAATAATATTTACTTGTGATGAAGTGGAGCAGTTCTCTCAAGGAAATGCCTATTTTCCCTAAAATTAGGACTAGATTGTATCGTCCTCTCCAGGAAACTTCATGAACAGGAAACTTGGAGAAGTAATTAGGAAATTACAGACCTCTAAAACGTAGCGTTACGCACTAAAGGTCTAAACTCTTGATGATGGATATTTATAGTATATATTGAAAGATAAAACTGATGTATACCCTCTATAAAAGAGAAAACACTTGAAACAATAGCACTTATTACATTTATCATAGTGTATGTTTTTGTGTTTTATATTGTTTGCAGTATATATTTTAAGTTTAAGTTTCACTCCCTTTTTTATGTCACAGTGTTTCATCAGATGTGAGTGTGGATAGTAAAGAGACTGACAGTCTGTGGCGTTTGAGATGGAAAAGTTTCAGACAATGAGGTAGCACATGCTCTTTTTTTCCCCTCCTCTCCTCTCCTCTCCTCTCCTCTGCTTGTCTTCTTTCTTTCTTCCCCTCAGAAGAAATATTCAATTACTACGCGTGAAGGGTCAGGTCAAACACAGGAAGCTGAGCTGATTGGTTCTACTCGGATATCGATGGGCATGTGTGACCAATCGCTGCTGCCCAGGGCTTTCCCCAGTCTCCATATGCTGCTGTTGCTGCTTATGAGTGTGTGTCTAATCGTTCCAGCTCAAGGCTTCCCCCAGTTTCCACTCACCTCTTGACCATTGTTTCCTGTCAGATGTGTTAACGCTGCTTTTAATCAGTTTTACTGTCTCATGCACATACACACACACACACACGCGTCAGTACAGCTGGCCCTATCCATCCCTGTTCCTCAGAGCACGCTTCATTAAGATTTAACCAATCTCCTGCTCACACCCTCAGAACCTCTGTCACATGCGCACACAAACACACACCTGATCCTGCCACCCCTCTCCTCACCCTGTTAACCCCCCCTCCACTTGACCCTCACCTCACCCCATCACCCACTCCGATATCTCTTACAGTGAAACAACCCGTGAACACGGACATGTAGCCTTGTCTTTTACTCTTTATTGAGGCTGTCTGCCAGTCTTTGTGTCTGCACTGCATCAGAATATGAGAGCAGTACAGCATGTGAAGCACATTTCCTTTATTGCATTATCGTCATTTCACCTAGAGAACGGTTGCCTCAGGCGAAATCAAACAAATTAGGGCTCTCATTTACCCCATGTGCTGCAAAACTGTAAAAACAGCTCATGCTTCTTCTTTCTTTCTCCGCAGTGCTCTCTTTAGCCAAATTTGGCACAGACATTCATGTCTTTGCACTTTGATAATCCCTTCATTTTTCATCTAGCGCCATCATCAGGTCAAATTGAGTGCCCACTACTTTGGTTTATGATGCTAAACTATTGACATATTGTAATCTTGGTAATATCTTGCATTGCTTTTACTGCTAACCAAAATTTCAAGTGTTGAGTATGAATATGATTTTTTAACTTTTGATGTATTGTTTTTATTTTGCTTAAAATATACACAGAAATGCTATGCAACTTATATATAATCATAGTTAAAACATTCATGGTTGTATTTAGTCTTAAAACTAAGAGAGGGGCAAAGCTTAACCTAGTTATTTCAGATTTAACATGCTGGAACTGCTGCATGTTTCACTTGGCTGATTGTGTAAGTTAATTCTGGGTTAGATAGTGAAGATGAAGTGGAAGATGTTTCTGTAGTTGTTGACAAGATGATTGTCTTTTGACAACGAGGGAAACAGGAAGAGAGGAGATCTATTAATAGGATGCCTCTGGAAGTACATTATTATTATACCAATGGATATGACAGAGCTGTGTGAGTGTGTATAGTGATTTGTTTGGAGCGTGTGTGTGTGTGGTGCATATGGTAAAACACTCTGCAGGTCTGCAGTTAGTCACACTCCCGCGTCTCAAATTGAATTAGCGTTGACAGCGCACAGCGCCAGCCGCGTGTATGTGTGTGTGCACTGGGGGCACTAGCTGTTGGCAAGCTGTCTGTGTGTGTGTGTGTGTGTGTGTGTGTGTGTGTGTGTGTGTGTGAAATAGGAGAGAGAGACAAGGCCTTCCCCCCTGAAATCAATTAAGCAAGTATAGGTCTGTAGTTGTGGGGGTGAGAGGGGCACATCCTGTAGAGGGCAGCCCAGACAGACAGCACCATCTGGGGCAGCAGGCAGGTCGACCCTGGGTTGAGACATGAAAGAAGCGGGGCAAGGATAAGAGGAGAGGAGAGTACAGGCCAGTGCTAAATCATTCTTTTCTCTCCACTCTGTACCCTCACCCCATCCCTTCGTCTGCCATCCGATACATCAGCCACGGAGCATCATTCACACTCAATCACTCTTCATCTCTTTTCTTACTCTCCCCTCTCTATGTATCTGTCCCAGGAGTGATAACCTGTCATACACAGGAAGCAAAAAGAGGTAAGAACGATCTATCCCTCTGTCAGAGATAGGGGGAAAGAGAAAAAGAATATCTCACATCTCTTGTTCCAAAAGGGTTGATTTATAGGTTTGTATTAAATAAAAACCAATGCCAGAGAGCGCCTCTCGCTTTCTCTCTCTCTCTCTCACATATACACACACACATGCACGTCTTCACACACAGTTGCACCTGTGGGATCCCCCTTTGGTCCATCAGGCGGAGGAAGGAATTAGTACACACACTCTCTTTTAGGGGGAGGGATGGCCCCTCATGATGGACAGGCTGGGTCAGAGTGTGCGTTGTGTTTGTTGGTCATAAGCTGAGTGCTGACAGCCCTTTTCCAGCCACCCTGCACTCAGACACACAGCTCCATTGATGACAAAACACATGACTGAACAAGAAAGGGTAAAGTAATTAAATTACATGAACCACGGCCATGGTAAAACATGATCATTGTGCAATGGCAATTCTGAAGTTAACCTTATGGTGGATTCAGCTCATACAGGCATGTATGTACAACACTACACTACAACACAACACTACAACACTACAGCGCTCAAGTTAGTATGACACTGGTAGATCCTTTGCTTAAGTAACAGAAGCAATACCACCATGTAAAATTGCAAGTAATTGAGTCATTCCATGAAAACTGTTAAATTTTGGTCCTGTATAATACTGTCAGCATTGTTTTCACTGGCTGAAGACACTAATGCAAGTGTACTTATTAGTATGAAGTAAAATAAAATAAAAAAAATTAATTTGTTAAAATAGTTCCTGTTACACTATGACCATTTTGTCATGTCTGTCCTGACCATTTGGTAACACTCTTTTGTTTTTTAGGAGCATAGAGGCTTCCTTCTTGATGGGATATGTGTTTATCAAATAAAAAACATATTTTTGTTAAAATATCTGGATTTATGTGTCTCCAAAAGTGTCATGTTCCACCCCGTCACACTATTGTATTTCTGCACCAAAATACTGTACTGTTCCTTTAAGTGACATCACTAACAGGAAATAACATCATTCAAGAGTTCAAAAGAAGAAAAATTCAAACGTTGGTGAGTTTTGATTTTCTTTTGGAACATTTTTTGGTAGATTTTCTTTCAAAGCGTTCTCCATCAAGCATAACATATCCACCCTGTCACTCAAAACACATGGGGAAAACATTTTTTTAATTAAAATGTTCGAAATGTATTTGTATAAAATATTTTCATTTTGCTGCATGCTAAGTGTGGTGTTAGCTTTGAACAGAGAGAATGTTGGCCATATTACTTTGAATTTTTCCACCGCATCAAAGGCTTTAGTGTAAAATTAAATTTAAAAAGAAGAAATTAGTGCCTGAGCATGCAAAATGAGTTTTATTGCAGGTCTAACATATTCTTCATTTCATGAAGTACAAAATTCTACGTTTAGTTATGATCAAAGATCTTAGAATTCCAAAGTTCAATCTGAACAATTTCCTAGGAATGACACAACTTACATACTAAATTGCAAGGAAGAGTATGTAACTGATAACAATTACATCTTACTAGTAGTAAGACTATAGTCTTAGATGACTATAGTCATGTAAGAATAAAGGTACTCATTATACAGCCACAAAGGCCTGTGCAAATATTATATTATGATAGAGCTGCAATGTTTATTGAGTAATTGTTTTAGTAATTTTTCAAGCAAAAATGGTTAACATTAGTTTGTTCCAGCTTCTAAAATGTGGTGATTTTATGCTTTTTGACATTATACATGACGGTAAACTGAAGATCTTTGTGTTTTAGACTATTGGTTGAACAAGATGTCACCTTTGACTCTTGGAATTAAGGACATTTTTCACTATTTTATATATATCAAGTAAATAATCAGCAGATTAATTGATAATGTTGTGTCCCTATATTTATTATTTATATTATCAGATCATGAATTAACATATACATATAATTTTAATCCATTGAGGTTTTTAAATGTTTGGAGTAATGTTGAGCGGTTTAATTAATTGTGTAATAATGCATCAGATTTTATATGCTCATTATAGGTTTTAAAATAATAGCAATTTAATCTGCAAATTAACACATAACTAGAGGTGTCAAGTAAACAGTGTTGGAAGAAATATTCAGATCATGTTTTAGTAAAAATAGCAATACCACAATGTAGAAATACTCTTGAAGTACAGAGGTAAATAAAATGTACTTAAAGTGCAGCAGTTTGTGATGTCCAAAGAAAAACAAGTTTCTCAATATTTGATGTGGAATTTTTAAAAACCCACTGGACTAACTGAAATTGCATTGTCACACAGCTGAAAACAATTGAGTGTGTTGGAAACCTGATGTTTTGGAGATTCATAGTTTTCATAGAACAGCTATGAAAAGTAAAAGCTGAACTGATCCTGCCAGTGAAAACATAACTTTAATATTGTTGCTGTGGATGTTTTTAACTACTTTGTGTACTTTTGAGTAGTTTATTATAGATCCAGTGCATCTTAATCTGAAAAGTAACCTGATATTATAGCTGTGAAATAAATAGAATGGAGTAAAAGGGGCAGTATTTCCCCATGAAATGAAATGAGGTAGAAGTATAAAGTAACATAACATTGAGAAACCTCCAAATTGTTTTTAAGGATGTTGATAACTTTCCACAAATGTAGGACGGCGGTGTTTTGTTTGAATCTATTACACAAATCAGAGACATGCCTGTAATTCATGAACACAGTGTGAGGGAGGAAAGGTGAAAATAAAAAGGTGAGGTGTGAGGGAAAGTGCAAGATTTGTTTGGGTCATTAACACTTTCAGTGATGAATTGCATCAATGTGAGGCCACATGGAGCACTCAAAACACACACACACACACACACACACACACACACACACACACACACGCACACACACATACGCACACACACCAGGTACGAGACCACATGTTAAAGCTGTTTGTCCTACACTCATCTAACCTCTGCTCCTGTAAGACAGAGGCCTGTCAGGGAGCACATGCCTATGCAATGCCCTAGTGACCCCTCTCTACACACACTTGTGGACTTAACGCAAACAACACACATACACACACACACGTACAAAGCAACATGCAGATCCACAGAGGCTCCTGATTCTGTCATCGCTCTTGTGATCTAATGCTGTGAGACTCGTGATCACAACTGAGGAGGATCTCAGAGTCTTGGCGCATATTTATGATGAACTTTTTGATGTTTTCAGCAGCAGACAACACAGGATCTCTTGACGAGCGAGAGGAGAGGAGGACTTTCACTCTCCTAAAGGCCAAACATAGTTTGACGGAGCAGTGTATGCCTACTTGATAGGGCAACAGAGGAGCGCTTAATAACTGTTAAACTGCCCTAGCTTTTCACATTACTCACTCAGTGTAATTCAATTTCAGCCACAGCTGGTTTCACTTTTAACTTTACAGCTGAGCTCAGTCACGTCCCATAATCTGACCTGATAAATAACCAGCTTTTATTGAGTTTGCAGAGAAAATAGCATCCAGCGAAAACCTTCACAAGAGACTCACAGAGTCAAAAACGAGAGCCAGACTGGAGGGAATGAGGCTGAATGTGCAAAGGGCTGTGTGTGTGTGTGTGTGTGTGTGTGTGTGTGTGCGCAGCTGAGTGCTTGTGTGCTGTGTGTATGGCAGCTATTATTAGGAGATAACTGACGTATGCATGTTTATGCGGTGTGAGTGTGTGTGTGTGTGCCATGTATGTTAATCTAATGAAGGCAGAGTATATTTACACATCCCGACTCTCTGCCGAGCTTCTCTCCTGTTTCAGGATGCCATTTCACATGATTGGAAACAAATGACTTCAGGGTCAAATTTCTCTCCCTTTACTGCCTGTCAATCACTCTGAAACGGTCACGAAACTTCCCTCCTTGTGTTATTGCAAAGTTGAATCAGCACAGTTTCCATGTTATTCCAGCCACCACCTTCAAGAGGATTATGTTGACACATTATCAAGCAAATTAACAATGTGGGGGACGAACAGCACGGTTAATCATCGACAGGCTGATAAAAGGTTAACTCAACAGTCGTTTTTAAGCAACTCTGGGGGTCTGACAAGAGTGAAGACAGAGCTTTGTTAAACTCTTATAAATTTACCTCTAAAACATGTCACAAAATGCAACTTATTTAAAGGAATACGCTTATTTGCTGTCTTACCTAGATTTAGACGTGAAAATGAATACCACACTCATGTCCGTAGGCCAAATATGTAGCAGGAGCCAGTGGGCCATTAGCCTAGCTAGTGTAAAGTCTGGAAACAAGAGGAAACAGCTAGCCAGGTTCTGTCCAAAAAGGACAAAGTCTGCCTACCAGCACCTTTAAAGCACACTAATTATGTTGTATTGTTTAACCTGAACAAAAACACATTATTTTCTGTGACTAGCTGTTTCCCCCTATTTCCAGTCTGCATGCTAGGCTAAGCTAACTGGCCAGTGGCTACAGCTACAATTTGCCGTACAGGCACGAGAGAGGTATCTAACTTTTCGTCTAAATCTCCACAAAAAAACGAATAACCACATTTCCCAAAATGTATTTCATTTAGGGAAAAATGCATATGCGTCCTTTAATTATAAGGGTTGTTGTTAGTTGTACTATTGCAAAATGTATGCATGTGCTCAATACCCTACTCAGCACAGCAATATTTGGAAACTTATAATGACAGGTGCTCATGTCTTATTTTGTATAGTACTGGCTATGTGTGTGTGTGTGTGTGTGTATGTGTGTCATTGGCCACTACACGTTGGAAAGGGGCAGGTGCAGAGTTCAGCTCTCCTGGTATGAAAGCAATTTGTCTAATTGAAAGATCAGGAATTACTTGGGAGTTGAATGATTGTCCTACGCAGCCCAACATGGAAATGACAGACAGTATCAAATAACCAGCACAGATTATGTCTGTCTGAAAACAAAGGGCAGGCTGTTTGATAGTGGCGCACCTGACCGCCCGCTCAAACATGGGCCATCCCCTGCCTGAGTTCCTCAATTAACTCCTTCCTGCTATTTCCACGTCCAGCGTGCATTAGCTCACCATCATGCTTGGCCATGACAAGTAAATTGCTGTTTGGTTATGACCGTTTGTCGGGAAACAGGCCATTTCCCCCGCTTTGCCTAAACCGCTGTTCCTAGCTCTGCTGAGAGGGAGGGAGGGAGGGTTTGAGACTGAGCTGAAGGCAGGAATTATCACATCAGCGGCTGAACGGGCGTGCCCCCTTTGGTATGGGCAAGAAAACACTGCGTTATGTTGGCCCGCCGCAGCAGTGAGAGGTTTTCCTTCGGCACTGACTCTTCGACACATTTCTCCGAAAGTCTTCACACAGCAGTATTGATTTACTGTTGATCCTGGAACAATGTTTAAGCAATGACTACGATAATGATGACATGACTGCGCCTATTTCGAGGGCAAGGAGCCTTGCTGCAGTCCTGCTATACTCTGTGCCTAACAAGATCCTCTATGGAATAACCGTTTCACCTCCATGCGTCTCTGATTAGTCCTATTATTGGTAATAAAGTACAGGAGTAGAAACTGGCCTCCTGAATCCTGGCAGCTGTTGTTCTTCCCCTAAAATCACAGAGACCTGATGAGCTCATATTATTAGTCAGGGGTGGCCAAGCCTGACACCGGCATTCAGCAGAGTTTAGAGTTTGCAATACCACAAAATATTTTGTATAATTTCTTATCTAAAATCACTTCCTCTGGCACAATTGCACATGTTTGTTCCTGTTTTACTTTAAATTATTCTGTATATTCATGTAAATGAAACTGGAAAACTGTGTTTCCTCTTTGACTTTGCTTACACATACTTGATGTATACAAAAGAACATTGTGAACGCTAGTGTATGATCTGAAAAAAAAATACGAAAAATACTTTTAATGGGCAATTATGGTGAGTTTAACAGTCACTCTCATGTACATTAACATCTATATTACATACCTCAGGTCCTATTGCTCTTTGGTAACACCATTACAGCTTGTTTAAGGCGGTGAAACGCTCTTTTGGGCCATAAAGAGACTTTACTCTTTGTTCCACATGAAAATCCTGCCTACATTTCTGTTTACTCCAAACTCAGGAGAACTGGCTCTAGTTGAGTGTGCACAGTGAAGAAGAACTGCTCAGAATGAGTTTTTGTGCTGGTGAATCCAACACGGTGTACAAAATAGTTTTTTTTAAAATAAAAAAACGTCCCCGTGGTCACAGTTCTGTCTTTAGCACTCCTTTAAGTTGCTCAGTTAGTCTCGCTCAAAGAGAATCAGCCCCCTCTGTTTTGTTGCAATAAGCTTTGGCTTGTTACACTCAATGGGCCGGAGCCTGCAAGTGCGGTCCAGCTGTCAGAGGCAGTGGTTGGTGGTCGGGTGCCACGGAGACTGGCGCAGCAGACAGTCTGTGGTGTCATTGGCGAGTTTGGCATGCCGGGAAATCGCTGCGAGTTGGGGGTTCAGGGGGAAGCTGTAGCGGTAAAGACAGTAGGGGCCGGCAGTGTCTGAGAGATGAGGGAGGAGAGAAGACGCGGGCCCCTGAGGGCTGAGGGGGCTGTGGAGGGGGATCAGGCAGGGGGAGCTCCCCGGAGACCCGTGAAGACATGGGTCCCTGCAGTGGGGAGGTTTCTTCCCCTGCAGCGCGGAGAGGAGCGGGAGATCTGTTAGCGGAGACAGTGGGGGCAGGCCTCTCAGTCTGTCCGCTCCCAGCGAGGAGAAGGCTCTGCTGGGCAGCTGGGAGGTGGCGGAGGTCTTCCCGTAGAGAGGAAGAGCGAGGGTGTGGAGAGCGGCGTCCTGGCAGGAGAGTGCGGAGACGGAGAATGGGTGAAGAGATGAGGAAGAGGAGAGAGGTAGGAGACTCTTCAGAGGGGAGGTGCTGCCGGTCGGTGACCCCGAGTTCCCTGTTGGAAGACGTCAGAAACATTAATAAAAAAAAAACCAAAAAAACGGCATGGATCGGATCAGTAATGAGAGCTGCAGCACAGTATACCTTGGAGCTGTATGGCAAATGGCTTGAAGTCCAAGCTGAGAGAGCCTCTCCAGGGATACGACTCCAACAGGCCATCTAACACCCCTCTACACACACAAACACACACAGACACACATATATACTGTAAAAGCAGTGAAAAATGTTATTCCAGGTATTTAAATATTGATTCTGAGAGGTGTGAAATTTTGCACTACACAGTTCAACTTCATTTGAAGGGTTTATGTGGGATCATATTTCAGTGGTTAAACTTTAAATGTCTCTTGGGTGCTTAAGTGGAGTACTTTACGTAGCTAAAACAAGTGTTGATGTTTGGTGAGGTTTTATGTACCTATTCCTCCCCGGATCTCTGAAGCCCTTGGCGAACGGGTTCCTGTCGATCTTCAGTTTTGTGATCTTGCCCGGGAGAGAAGAGCAGACATGGGTTAGAGAGGACGTGTCAAGCAGTGACGTGTTAAGCTAACAATGAGCTCAGCTTTACTACAGCATGGAGAGTGGCAGAGCTTTCCCCTCGGGGACTGCATCTCCCAGCAGCACCTAGGGCTATCAGCCATGTCAAACAGGGTTCTTGGAGAAGGGGTTCAGGGTCGTACAGTTTTATTTGGTGCTTTAATGGGTTGCGGACTCCAGCAGTCAGCCCAGTCACAGCTCGTTACTGAGTTTCTGTAATAATACATTCGCTGATCGTAAAATGAACCCTGATGAAAAGAGCTGGCAGTCCCAGCGGACGGCTCCGTTACTGGAGGAATGGTAGCCAACAACGGGGTCAGCCCCACTGCACAGGAACACACACACACACACACACCCTCTGAGCAACGGGCGCCACAGAAAATCAGGACAGTGCAATTTATGATTTCGCTGAGACCACAGAGAAGTGGGCCTCATCACCTCCATGATGTTGAGATTAAAACATTTTTATGTGAGGTCAAACAGGCCCGAGCTGTTGACTGGATCACCATAACAATCACTGTGTTGACGACAAAGAGTGGACATCTGCTTTTTGAATATTTCTGGCACATAAACTATGAAGACTGTAAATGAGTCATTTCAAGTTGGCTGATTTCTGTGGGGTTTTAGTTTTTTAAGAGAGAGAAAGAAAGAAATAAGTAAACGTTCTGAATGAATCTGAAGTGCAAATGTTGCCCCAAATTGTATGAAATTACTGTACAAAGTATTTTACCATACATTCAGTTTCAGTGAGCGTTACCTGTTGATTCTGATAGGCTGTGACGGTGGTGAACTCAGTTTCTGGGAAGGAGAAGCTGTGCACTCCCTCAGCAGGCAGCGACTGGATCTGTGACAAGTCCATACGAGGGTCATGCCGGATGACGTGCACACGTGGCCTGTATTTATGCATCGACTGAAGAATAATCTGCATCGACAGATGAAGATGATATTTTACATTCAATAAAGTAAATGTTTAATATAGCATTAGCTAATATAGGTTGAACTGCAGCTAAAACAAAGCTGCAAGTAAGGATATTGCCATTAACGATGAAACTTTTTTTCTTTTTTGATTAACTGATCAATCATTCGGTCAATAAAATGTCAGAAAATAGTGAAAAATATGTCATGATTTCCTAAAGCTCAAGGTTTTGTCTGACCAACAGTCACATAAGACAAAGAAAAAAAAACTATTAAACAATAATTGCCAATAATTCATTTGTGGATTGACCAATTGATTATTAGACTGATCGTGTCAGCTCTATATGCACAGTAGTCCAGATGTTTTAAATAATGCTTGAAATAATTTAAAAGATATTGACATTCAAAAACTGAGTAAAAGTGTTTCTCATGTGTGTCTGTCGTCATTTCAGCATACATGCAAATCACTTAACCAGCACCATTCAACAGCAATTACAGCAGATGATATATGGAGGTTTAGTGATAATAGAAAAAAATACAATTTACAAGACGGTCACAACATGCATCATAATCTATATTAAATCAAATTAATAAACTGCAAAATAATGTTACCTATATACAATATAATGTAGGTTTAGCTTAACTGTGCTATTTAATTATCATAGTAATATTAACTAACTTTTTCATGGAAATTATTTGATTTGTATTTGGCATCTTTTTAAAACTTAAACAATCAAGCTTCAAGTACAATCATGCTTGAGGAGGCTTAATACTGCAGAAAGATCGTGGGGGTAAATTACACTTCCCAAAATTATATTTGGCAGTTTATGAGTAGCTTTTGATTTTGCACATTTGTTTAGTATTTTGTGAAATAAACAGACAAAGTAAAATAGAAAATGCTTTGGGGCTTCTGTCATCTGCAAATCTTGTCTTTTTTTCTAAATAATAAAAATATAAAGTTTCACATGAAAAGCTTTTTTAAAACCGTGTGGCTGCATTCAAGCTTTTAGAAAAGAACAGAGTGCAGCCACACTCTACTTCATGGTCCATTTCACTGTAATATATCCGTTAAGTATCAGCTTCAAAAGGTAATCAGACAATTAACTCTCATATATGAGCATTTAAAATCAACATTAGCCAAATAAAAGGCTTCCTTCAAGACCGATTATGAAGTTGTGAACTGTCCACAGACACATCAGGGATTATGAGGCTGTTTTAGAGAAGCAGGGTTCAGCTCTGCAGTCCAAACAGTGTTTCCACATTCCTTCATGATGTTCTTATATACCCAGAATAATGAATCCCCTGTTCAAGATGAATTTTATAAACACAGGGATCAAATCAAAAGCCTCCTATAGCCTCCCCAGTCACCACATCTGTCACATCTGTACACCACTGAACCCTCTTAGACAGTTTCTGGAGCTGAGAAGGATTTCCACTTCCATACAGGCTTTCCTTCCTGAAGAATCATCCAGTATTAGACCGGACATGGTTCAGGATGTGTATGATGGCACTCCAAGGACCAATGAAGCTGTCAAAGTAGTTAAAGACTAGGTGACAGTATTAAACCTCACTACCACAAAATAAATATTCCAAGAGAATAAGATCATTCAAACGGCAATTAAATCTTAATAAACTTATTTTTTAAGTGAACTCTGAAATTAACTACAGTCCCGCAAGGAATTCAAATAAAAAATAAAATTAGAGAGCCCTTAAACATCTGACAATTCTGACATTCAATTCTGTCAATTGGAATCTGACAATTAGACAAACCTAATAAATCACTTGAACTACCTCCCTATATTAAATGTCTCACCCGGAGGCCTCCTGCAAGGTTTCAGACATTGTACACGGAGAAATGAGGAGGCAGCTCATGCTAAGTTGGGTTACCTACATGTCCCTTGTCGTCCATCTCGTTGTTGGTAAGTTTGATGCGGTCAAAGCTGATGACCTGACGCATCCACGTCTCTCCTGCGCACGGCGAGTCCGGGTGCACGTAGAGTCTGGGAGAGATGCAGGAGTGGTCGGTATTTCCAGCCACCATCCACTGCGAGCTGTGGTACACGTACCTGCCCGGGGGTATATACATTTAAGTATGTAAATTACATATATATGTATATAAAAATATTGAGTTTGAATATGTTAACACACTCACCTGTAGCGTTTGGAGTCCACCGGCATGACGTCCATCGCGATGTAATACTGCTGGCACGGCTCCAGATTGCGCACTTTGACGCGCACAGAGGGAAACATTCTCCTGAAGAGAAGCGAGGAAAGAAGCGCAGTGCGTTGGTTAGAAACGACAAGCGAGTCACGGCCCATCACTTTCAATGACATCTAATATGACACGTGTCTTACAGATGAGCAGAGATGTGTGTTTGCTTTGGAAAATATACAAGAAAAAAAAAACAACTGAGCAGGCACAAAAACTTCGAGCAGGAACTTTTCCTGCATGAAGCGGCCAAGTTCGGAGGAAAGTTCAGGGACCTCAAGGGGCCGCGAGGGCATCTTCACTACCGAGATTTATAGCGTGTGTTCTCGGTAATTGAATAAACGGAACCTACATTTCAGCAAGTAGTTATATACCAATAACTCATTTCTGGAGAGAAAAAACAAAACAAAACAGAAAAGGACACACATGGCTACCTATCAAACCTCAGATGCATTTCTTTGAGACTGATGATAAAGTTAATCTAATCGGCAGAAATATCTCTGTGTCACGAGGTTTCTTTATGGAATTGATAGTCCTGGATCACATAGGTCTTCTTTTGATTTCTACAATTTTGGAAAACAGAGCTAAATTCAATTCGCCCACATTTAATAAACTTCATGCTTCAGTTACTTTCACCGTCATATAAATTTGCATATACAGTTTGACATCCAACATATTGTGCACCGTTGCTTTCGTAGTCTAGACAGACGTTAAAGCCTTTATTTCCATATATTGATTTCTTTATTTCTCAGAACAACACAATTGTATGATATACATTTAATTATATTTCCACATGTAAACCCAACAGTAGGAGAATGTTTCACTTTAACACGCTGAATCATATTTATATTGAATTTCAATTTCAAGTTCAGCCAATTTGTCAGTTGACAGTTTTTTTTTTATTTTAGAAACTGGCTCCTGATTAGCTGCAGTGCGTTCAAAGCCGTTTACTACCTGATAAACTCGCACCTGTAACCGCAGAACTGTTAATGTAATTATCATATCATATATCATGTAAATGAAAATGACCACTCCGGCCCGTCTTCGTGTATAACAGTCGGTTTAAGGAGGAAACTGGCATTAAAATTAAATTGATGGAAAGTAAATTTACTTTGAAACAGTTATCAAAAAAAATTTGATTAAACAAAATGTGATAGGCCTCCCGGAGCGACAGTGGGTACAGTTTGGGGCTTATAATAACTTTTATGTGATAAAGCTGAGTTTCGTTAAGTTTATTTAGGGAGTTTCTTATCATAATGAGAGAAAGGATGAATATTTTTTAAATTTATTCTAAATTTAAAGAATATATGACTTATTGCCTTTTGCCTCTTTAAAATATTTAAGCACATAAAAATAATATATAATGTAATGTTACAGTTGGCTGTTGCTCCTTTTGCTCCTGGATATATTTTTTGCGGGAAAGAAACAATACATAATGTCAGAGAAAGGCAGCAGCACATTCTTTGTCCTTGTTCTAAAGATCACTCTAAAAAATAAAAAAAATCAGTTTCTTCTATCCAGATTTTATACCTGCCGGCTTTAGTGATGATCATCTCGGTGCCGATCTCATAGAATCTCTTCCACAGCTCGGAGCCCTGCAGCTCCACCCGGACCTCTCTGTCCGGGCGGCAGTCGCTCTCCTTCGCCTTGCTCTCCTCTCCGCCAGTGTCAGACTCTTCAGCTCCTGATCTGACAGCTTGTCTCTCCGGATCGCAGGAAGTGTCCTCTGGCCTCCTCGGCGTTGAAGCTGCTTTCTTCATCTGGCTGACTGGATACTCACTTAGGCCTGAAAAGTGCAAAGGAGTGGAATAAGTGAGATGTTGAGAGAGGCAGCTTTGAAATGCATTTACACTATTGAAGCTTAATATGCGTTTTGATTTGGTGAAGCTTTATGTTACCAAAATATCCTAGAATGATAATTATTTTCCCCTCAAAATAATTTCCTATGGCCAATATTTGGGTTTAAACTGATTAAATACATATTTAATTGTGAAAACTCAATAAATGCGAATGTGGCCTGAACACGAAAAACTGCAAATGAGAAAGTTTTTTTTGTGTGTTTTGCTTTTCCATCTTTTGCGTAAAATGCCAGCAATGTTCTCGAAAGTCCAACAACTGTTTCCCGAGGTCTCACCGGTGAAGATGCTCGTGTCACTGCCGGTGTCTCCAGCTGAATTTGACTCGTGTCCCTCCGACACTTTCATCCTCTTGCAGGGTTTCCCGACCAGCGCCTCCACCGAAAACGCGTGAGCCCGGGAGCTCAGACCCTGCATCTTGGCGAAAAAGAGTCTGTGTTTCTGTGAGTCGTGTATCCGTCTGAACTTTGACTTTATTCCTGGAAGTGTTCAGTGTTCCGGCTCATTCAGGACAGGACGGGGCAGATCAAGCAGCAGCAGCAGCAGCCTCAGCACCTCAGGGAGCCCCTCTTCTGTCGCGGCGGCTCCGTGACGCTGCGTAATTGATCCTGTGCGTTCCCATGTGCTCTCCCAGACGCGCGCCTTCATCCAAATTCTTGATTATTGGCACGCCTCTCCCTAACTCGCTACAATATTTTCCTCTCTTCCTCTTTATCCGTTTCAGTGTCTCCCCTTTGCTCTGTCTCACAGAGGGCTTGTTCCTCTGGTTCCCCTCAGCGCGTCACAGAGGGAGGGGAGTGGAGGGGAGGGAGGGAGGTGCGCTGTGTGCATTCCTCCACATGGGCCCACTGCAAAAAATACACAGTTGAACATCTATCTCGGCATTAAAGAATAAAGTTCCCTGATAAAAAATGAGAAATGATTCTACTCCTAAAGTGAAACATCCAGTTTTCTCTCTCAATCAATCACGAGTTCATTCCTTTGAGCATGTCAGAACTTTGAAACGCTGCAGAATGAGGTGGATTATTTCTATTGGAATCAATAGATGGCACCCGATTTAAGAGTGTATCAAGCTGATTTATGAGAAAACTGGTTCAATCATACAATCAATTATCATTTTTATCAACTAGTTGAACTGGAAAATAACTAACGAGACTCAGTAAATGACAGATATTTTTTGCAGTGTTCAATTAGTGACAGAGATCTTTTGAGCATCCAGGACATCCAGCAGCAGCAGCAGCATCTTTACGCGCGATGTGCCACTAACACAGTGACACCTTTAAGACTTTAAAGGGATTATTTTGTTTTTAGGTTTGTGTCATATTATAATAATAGAAATCCAGCAGATCCCCCAAATAAAATATGAGAGATCTAGCCCGCAATTTAAAAAATATATAAAGCAAGTTAAGCAAGCATCGTAAAACCAAGTAATGCAATATTTAAGGATCGAATGTGTTTAATTTAAATGTTGTGAGGCACATTTTCTCTCGAGTCATTTTTTTTCGTTTGCATAAGCAGGCAAAGTTTGACCTGCGTGTTTTCCATGTTGCTTCCTTCCATTTAGACAGCGGATAGATAAATAGAATGAACATTTTAGAGCATTAGAGGGAGAGCCGAGGCACAAATATTTAAGTCTGTTAATTCAGACCATCTGGAAGGTAAAATATCTCCACCAAACTCTCCGCATTTCTGTTGAAGCTAACATTTCCTATATTCATTTGAAGGCTTTCCTTAAAGCGCACTCTTGTCTCCCGTTTCTCCGGTATAAAAGTGGGATTTTTTTTTTTTTTGCGGTGCCCGGTGAGGGTGTGCGCCAGTCTGGTTCTCATAAATGCGGAGATCAGATGGAGTTTGGCGCACAGGGAGAAACTGGGCCGTAATGACAGCTCGGGATTATTACATTACTGCTCTACATGAAATAGATCCGCTTTACACAAATAAAAGTCAGCGAAGGCTCTATTTAAAATGTTTTTTAATCACATGATATAATTGCGCCGAGGAGAAAACAAATGAGGGCTGTGTTTACGGCACGGTTGGTTTGGTTGGTGATGGAAATCTCTGATAACAGCCGGGAAATGGAGAACTATGACCAACCGGAATCACATGTTCTCTGTCATCATAACCTGTTTCAGGACCGCGGCTTGGATTTATGTTTATTCTTCTCCAACTTGTCGTTTTCTTTCAATACTGTAACAAAATGCATCCCAAACACGCGGCCTGCTTTATAACTACGGGAGGAGGAAGAAGTAAAAAAAGTGCAGCAGAAATAACCGTCTGTCTGTTTCTGTGCGCGCAGGCCCGCTGCTGCTCTCTCTTATTGAAACAAAAGACGCAAGAAGCCGATAGAAATAGCCTGTGTAGTTTCCCTTCCACACAGATTATTTTTCCATGTTGTCTTCAACAGTCAGGTCATACATCTTCGTCATGGGATTATGGGATGTCAGGCGAGTGATGACTGGCGCGCAGGCAAGTGATGCCTGGCTCACTTAAACACAACAGGAAGCTCCTTCGCGTTGTTTTATGATTCTTAATCCAGCGCAAATCTGCATTTGTCCCATTCAGGGATGTTTGGCACACATGTTTCCTCTTATTAAGCACAATACGCACGCTTGGCGGAAACAAGAGACTCAAATCCAATTTAACACGGGCCTCAGGTTTCCATTAATGCGGAAGTTTGATGACCAGCTGCCATTAGGCTTTCCGATTATTTTGCGCCTTCAGGCCCACTCGCATGCTGTTGATTTGAGCATCCCTGGCCTAATTAATAATCATTTGCGGATAATTGGTTTGCAATTGAAAACTTAGTGGTGGGCTTTTAAATGCAGCAGGTAGGTTAAACTGAGGATTCAAGAGCAGCACATTAATCAAGTTAACTTTAGTTGATTAAAGGCACATTCTGCTAAACTATTAACCATGTCTTTTATCAATTAAATTGTTTTTTTCCCCTCTATTTCGATTCAAACGTTTTGTTTAATCACTGTTTAGTATGTTTTTTGCCATCACTTGTGTGTGTTTGTGTGTGTGTGTGTGTGTGTGTGTAGCTGCAGGCCAGTGCCCAAAGAGTAATCACGACCAGTCCTGCACCCATGGTAAGGCGTCTGTCTTTACTGTATGTGTGCACATGCTCTTGTGTGTGTGTGTGTGTGTGTGTTTATAAACAGGGCTGTCTGTCTGTTGCTCAGTGCTGAGTGGATGTGACGGGGCCCCCTGATGGTTTGTTTTAAGTTGGATCCTGATGCTGAGCAGTTAGTGTGTGTGTGCATGTGTGTATTTGTGCGTGTGTGTGTGTGTGTGAGAGAGAGAGAGAGAGAGAGGGTTATTCTGGGCATGGGCTGCAGGAGCGGATGCCCACTCACTGCCAAACGTCAACCTTCCACCACACGTCCGCCGTGACACACTGTATGTAGAATGTTTGAATACAGAACGCTGTACACACTTAACGTATCGCAGCACTAACAGGATGTGAGTTCTCTGTATTGGACGTGAATGACGGCCCACCTGGAACACACACTCTAAAGTATACCGAGACAACGATGTGCTAATTGTTTCCAACAATGCTTTTCTGACAGATCATCCCGAAACATCTTCAGTGAGAATTTCAAGTAGCACGGCCTGTTTGTTATTTACTCGTGTTGACTGCTTCTCCCATTTCTGCTGTAAATAGACAGTGCCAAAACATCCAGAGTGCATGTGAGAGGAAGAAGACAAGGAGGAAAACACAGCGAAGGCAAGCAGTCAAAGCTTTTTACTACATGACCGATTACAGAGTGACAAATTCCTTTGACCCTGACATGTCATCAGCTGCATGGTGCGTGTTGTCACATCTCACATCTGCTACTCATAACCTCCCCCCTTGTCCCTCTCTCGGGGGGTACGACCATCTGAGGTCGAGAGTGTCTCTCAGACTGTCGAGCCCCTGCAGGGATTCTCTCTATGCAGGAACGTCGCCTCTTCGTTTGCCGCTGCAGCTTTACAGCAGCTCTAATGGAAGAGTCAGCGAGACGCCGATCACATCATTCCCTGCTTGTAGGGGTTAATCGACTGTGTCTGCCAACGCAGTCGTAGCATGCCCCCTTGATTTGCTGTTGAAAAGCATCCAAATTCTCTCCTTACTAAACATTTCTTACTGAGAGAAATCAGTTTAATCTGATTTGGCTGCTGCCACGATGTCTGGATGAGAGGGAGGAAAATCTCACCTGCTTAAAATGCTGCTGCTGTTTATGTCATAACCAAAAAATATTGAATCGCAACTGTCTCTGCAATCAGCTTTATCACCAGCCTCATCTATCAAACAATCGATCAGTCAAACTTTATTTATAGCACCACACTGGTGCCGCTTAAAGGGTGATATTTTATATTTACAAGTGATATACAGAGAGCAAAATAGGATGGGAGTGGTGCACATGAATAATAATAACATATAGATATAAGATTCAAATATGAAAAGTGAAATGAACATGGAAGCAATAGAGCTAACATTTGCAGAACATTCTGTTTTATGTATAAAGGTATCAGTACTTTAAGCTGCTCTCAGATCCTCCAACAAGCTGTTCCAACAGTTCTGAGCATAAAAGCTAAAAGCTGCTTCACAAATGTTTTTGTCCTTCACTTCAGAACAACTACAAGACTCCTGCCAGAGGACCTGAGGGGCCTTCCTGGTTCCTTTATAAAAAGCATTTCAGAGAAGTATGTTGGTGTAAGACCATGTAGGCTTTATAAACTAGTGAAAGAAACCTAGAATCAATACAAAAAAACTGCTTGTTCGTGAACAGTGAAGTTCAGTTTACTCCTCATAGTCAGTTAGACTCTGCCTGTGAGTCTAAAACCGGAGGAGAAAATATGATGTCATTAGGGTTGTCTTGTCTCAGACTGGGAGACTTTTAACAGAGAGCCTGCGTTACAAATTTGAGGTGTGGAGATTGAAAGATATGAGTATTAAGCAGGCAGGCGAAAGATGCTATCAAGGTGCACAGTGGCTGTATTTCTCCATGGGAGCAGAGTTTTGCTTGAGGGGTTTAGATCCATTGCAGTGGAGCACATGAACAGAGTAGGAAAAAAAAAGTGGAGCAATAACCAAACCAGAGTGCTTTGACGCTAGCAAGGTCATAAAAAATCAGGTTAGTAAGATTTATTAAGACAGCGAAACGACATATTAAGTGCATGATGATTTTTGACTGAGAAAAGAAAAACAGGTGACACTCATTGAGTAAACAGTCAAAAACAAAATATGCTCTCAGGTTCTCTGTCAAGAGATTTATTGTCTTCTGTGTCTGTTGCAAAGTTTAACTCGCATTCTTTACAACAAAAACTTGCAGTTCATGTTCTAATAGTATTTCAGTGAAAATCAGCTTGCCTTGCCAATATTGTAAATGGTTGAAAATGAATTTGTTTTACATGTAGGGATACATTTTTGCTCTCTTTTTGCTTCCAAAGAGCATGTGACAGAAAATGTTCGAGAACCACTGCATTATGGGAAGTGTTGGATCCAGAGCCTTTGGACTTTGACCCATACGGAACAAAAATGTCAGGATATCTCAGCCGCTTCAAATTTAAGCAAACTTTTAAAAAAATCTGTGTCCTGTGAATTCCTCAACTTTATGGAAGTGAAGCAATAACCCTTTAAAATAGGTTCACTGTGTGCTCTCATTCTGAATCAAGTGCAGCTAATTTCTGCCTTTTTTTTGTGGACCAAAATAAGACAAAAATTAGAATAGTCAATCCTGCTAGAGTTTGAAACATCTGTGTTGTTATCCACAATCTTTCCTCTCCCTCTGTGCACCACCTCTGTGTTTCGCTCTCCAGCTCTCTGGGCCTGGCAGCGTCTGGGGAGCCTGGGCATGAGGCCTGGTAGTACCGCCTTCCCCCTACCCACAGTGTAGGAAGATTTAATGGCTCATGTGCCACGGCATCCAGCCTTCTCTGGCTCCTTCTGCCTCAGCCTGGCCAGGCGGGTAACAAGGGATGAGGGCAAGGGGGAGAAAAGAGGAGAGGAGAGTCACATCTCTGCCAAGATGCAGCCTCCTCCTCTCACCACAAGTGTGTTGTGAATTATCTTCTGCCTCTCCCTCCCTCTTTGTCTCCTTCTTTTCCTAAGCCTCTAGTTATCCCTTGCTACTCACCCTCTTCCTATTAAACACATATAGACCTTCATCTGTCCACAAGGCTTTCATGAGGCCCGCTGTGAATCCGCCTGCATGGCACATTCATCTCACTTGTTTGGATAGCTAATTCTTTTTTATGAAAATTGCCTTTTCTCTCTCTCTCTCTGCCTCTGTGTTCCTCTCTCTCTCTCTCTCTCGCTCTCTGACTGCCAGTAACTGTGTGGTTAATGGTTGTGGTAAAAAGAAACAAAAACAGCCGTAATTGATAATGAGAGTCAGACTCTGCATGTGAGGATCTCAGTCAAGCGTCTTTTCTCTCCTCTCCGTCTCGTCAGCTTCTCAGAGTGATGGCCCAGACGGGCGGCTCTGCCAAGCAGGACTCTGATTGAACAGGGCACCGGGATCCACAGGGCTTTGGGGAGTTGGAATTTGGGAATAGATCTCTGGGAATGAGAATAGTTATTCCCAGAAGGATGTCAAGGGTTGGAAAACTAATCCGCAGGGTGTTAGAGTGTAATTTTCTAATACCATAATGTGTAACTAGCACATTATGTTGGGCTCTTTGGATAAAATAATGCATAGAAGTGAACAATGCCAGCACTCCAACATAAACACACTTTCAAGATGTTAGCTGACTTAAGCGGGAATTTGAAATGTGTTGAGGGCTCCTTTTGGTGTTGTTAACATGCATGGTGACGGGAAGTAGTAATTATTTAGGGGAAATCCATTTTTTTTTGTGTGTGTGCATGCGTGTGGTGGGAGGTTGTTGTGGAACCCCACAGTCACACACGTCTTTATCTGTTTTTGTCTCACTGAGCACAATCATTCTGAACACAAATATTTTTTATCAAAGCTTCTCCACAGTGGAGAGAAATTATTTTTAGATTGCCCTGATAAATGAGGGGTTTCATATATCTGGATGTGGTCAGAGGGGCTGGAAGATTGAAAATTTAGGAGAAAAGAGTTGAAAAAAAAAATTCTGGCAGAGCCACAAAAGCTTTTAAAACAACATGTGAAAAATCAGCAGTTCTTTAACAGTTAGCTTGTCATTTTTATTTGCCTCTTCAGATGGTGGCAGCGGTTGTCTTTCAGGCCGTGCCAGCTGGGATTGGCTGCTGGCTGGAAGGCGCAGGCCTGGCCCCGGTTAGCACTCTTATTATCATCACCACACACTGTAATTCACATGTCAATCACGGCTCTGAGCAGCACAGGGCCGAGGGGAGAGGAGCTGGTTAGAAGGGGCCGCCGACTGGGGTGATGGGCGGGGGTTGCACGCTGAACACTTCCAGCAGGCCCTAATCGGACCTTTCATTCCCGCATCTCTGCAGAATGGGATAGGGGTATGATTGGTTATACAGGGCTGGTCTGAGGTGAAGCAGGAGGTTGTGCTGGACTGGCTGCTGTAGGAATAAGAGTGACCTCTTAGGAAGGTTAAACTGTCAGAGTTGTCTGGTTTGGCCTGGCTTGAGTTAGACACTAGCTGGGGTAGACAGGATGGATTGAGCAAAGAATGAGAAAAGAGGAAATACTGTTAATCTAACAAGAATTCAATATTTTTTAAGCCAATAGTCACAAAGTTGAAAATGCCGAACAGTTGGTCATACTGTACATGCATAGTGTGGACACTGTTTTATATGTGCTGCCACGTTGGGCAGTGGAAAAACATGATATTGTGTACCAGGGGCAGCCCATTTCGTAGGCCACATAGGCGGTCGCCTAGGGCACCATATGAGGGACATGTTTTTCTTTGGGTTTTTTTCTTACTGACAGTGTATTTGCTTTTATACAGTTTTTGGAAATATACACTTGTACACCTTCTTAATGTTTTTCCTTTCTTTTTCAATGAAACAAGCTGTGTACACACACACAAAACCTCAGTGGGATAGGTGCTGGATACAAAAAACTATTAAACTTGATAGGAGTACCTGCATACTGAATTTTGAAATTTTGTAGTTGATTGAAACATCACGAATAAAGAAAATGGAGCTCTTATTAAATGTGTGGGTACTCAATCTATCTAGTTTCCTTTCATTTTAACCATTGACCTGCATGGATTTTCATGTGGTTTGATTGAAGTGTTATTGGTCATCAGTTTTCGCCTGACAGCCACCAAATTTCATGTGCTTTCTCAGGCAATTCCACCAAACACTTTGAATGGTAAATGTAGCTAAGCAATTATTAAGTTATTGAGCATTTGCATTTTGGTGTATTTGGACTAGGGGTGGGAATGTTATATGTCCATTTTTCTCCAATATGAGTATTTTTTTTAGTTGAGATTGGAAGACCATATCTGCGATTGGTTAGCAACGGTTGGTGTTTTACTTTATCCATTCCTTTTGTCCATATGTGCATGGGTTGTCTATTACATGTACGTGCCTGTTCCACGTAGCATTACCGGCTGAGCTGAGCTCATAGTTAACCTTCTACCACACACACCGGCTATAGCTTCCTGCACTACACCAAAAGTAATGTAATGTTGTTACTCAAATTTAAATTTTATGAGACAATGTGACGGAAATTACTTGCTGAATTTGCACTTTATGTGTTTTGCTCCAAATAGCCTGATGACAGTTTTGACTGAATAGTAATAATGTTTATGTTGTTAGCTAATGTCACATACCCCTGATCACAGCACTCGCTAGTTTGCGTTAGCTAACTAACAAGCTTACACGATGCTAGCAGGACTGATCCATTCACTAAAATTGACAAAAAGCAAAGTTAACAATCAAAATAGCATACCTTTCTCCTTGGCATATTTGGAGTCTGCTTTTTTCTCTTTTTTTGCACTGCACCCCGGATGGCTTTTGCCTTTTCATTCACATGAACTCCAATGCTCTCTACATACGCTCCACTCCACCATACCCATCAATGCTCTAGTATGTTCTGACTGTGATGATCACTCATTGATGAACACTTTTTTTTCTGGGCATAATTTCGAGACCACCCAGAGGCAACCGCTTATGTCGCCTATAGCAAGCACTCTCCCTGCCCACTTGCCTTTTTGTGGACTGGGAGGACTATGGGCTAACCCCATTTCTTTCTTTTCATGTCTAATCCTCTTTTTCAAGTGTTCCTTGCCCCTTGGAACAGAGTTACATGGGGTAGTGGTTGAAATATTCCCCTATGACATGGGACAACCCTTCAAGACTTGAATATGTCATGAACACTAGCAACTCATGCTCCTACCCTGCCAGTGTGCACTGATATTAGGAGAGTTGTAATGTGCAGCAACTTCACTGCTAGACTTCAGTTAAATTTCAGTCATCAAAGGGGGTAAATGTGACATATAAACATGTCAAAATGCAGCATTGTCATGCACAAATTAGTACAATATCAGCTATTTATCGAGAGACATGAGGATACTAATCAAACATGTTTGTTATAAAGAAAAGGTCTCTAACACATTGAAATGACAGGGAAGTACCATTGTTGCACTTTGGTTAATTTGTGAAGTTGTAGGACTGGAGGAACAATTATTGCACTTTTTGGGGTCTCCAATCAATGATCAAGTCTTGCCTAGGGCACTAACATAGTCAGGGCCGGCCCTGTTGTGAACACAACATTTTAAGTTATATGATATCTCAAATTTGTTGCAACATTTACACTTCATCCAGCAGTTATGGAGCAACATTATCCTTCATTTAGAGTTGTGTTTCTGCCCACCTGGTGAATGTAAGTCCAATATTCACTCTCTTTTAGCTTTTCCTCTCTGCCAACTCCTGAGGGAAATATCTGGCTCTTTAGCTGATAAATGTTCACCAGCTAGTTGCTATTTGTGTCTGTGCTGTTTGGTGCTAAGCAGGTAGTGTACAGTGCATTTTTTTTTAAATACTCTTGCTAAAAACAGCTGCCTACTGAGACCAGAAACAACAATATGAGAGTGGTAAGAATGAAACAAAACAATGAAATTACAGGCCAGCCAACAACTCCATAAGTCAAGGGAAGCTTCATAGTCCAGTGAATTATTCTGTGTAGGTTCATCACTACGAGTGACAGCACTTACATCACACACTGTCATTGTTAGTTTTAAAATATAGTTTATAGCGACCTTAAGTAAAGATTGTACTGCTAAATATTTACAACCGACTAACAAAGCTAACATTAGCTTGCTGATATATGACCCATGCTGAAGAGAAAATTGAAGAGTAAAAGAGACAAGGAATATGGTCAACACATGTGACCTGGCAAAATGCTGTTGAGCTAGAGAGACTTCAAGTTACCTTTCACAAATATAAAACAATACCTCAAATTACAGCAAAGGTTTTGCTAAATGACCAAATGACGTCAGCTAGGTTGGTTTAATCACACATTTTCCACTCATTCATCTCTAAAGCACACACGTCTCCATTTATGTATATATAGATAAAACCTAACATAAAAAAACATGACATAAAAAGTAATACCTACATTTACGAAGGATTGGAAGTTAACTTTAACATATAAAACTGACATTTTTGGAAGTTATGCTACAGCTTGTGAAGCTACAGTGACTTTCTGTTTCTGTTACTTTTAATTGGACAGAAATACAGATGTTTCCAAGCAAGTAATTTACACAAGTTTTTACTCGCTAAGACATTTCTTAAGTTTTAATGTTTCAACATGATTTAATAGACGACTAGTTTGAAACTAGCTAATAAACACATGACACATACACAACCTTAGAAATGGATTTACAAATAGATTACTCAACCTAATTCCGGCCTCTTGCAATTCCACTGAAATCCATCATCAATGATACACTGTGACACCACAGCTGTTGACATGATAATCCGCACACATGTTAATGGTTTTGACTCTGATTTTGAGCTGTAGTAACTAATTAATACTGCTACTGTACCACTATAGAAGAGAGATCAGAGTCATTCAGGCTCTATTTTGTCATATCCAGATTGTCCTCACATGTATAGAAAAACATTTTTTCTTTTCTGACTTTTTTCCCACCCCAAGAGACTTTCTGCAGCCCCGTAGAGACACTATAATTTAAACGCTGCCGAAACGGGAACTCAAAAGACAACATGCTATTTCAGTCAAAAGCGCAGCTCTAGCCCCATCATCCTGTCTGCCAAAGCGTGGTGTAACTCACACACACACAAACACACACGCAAAGAGCTCGCCTGCCAGCGTGTGGTTTGCATTCACGATGCCTTAATGCCTTGTGGTTAGTGCTCTATCAGGGCCATGAGAAATGATTTATTAGTGGCTCCCGCCTGTATTTATAGATAATGAACCTCCGTCAGTGTTAATAAAGAGATCCATTCTCAGCCTGGAAACACAGCACCTCTTTAAAGGATTACTGTCACTGCTAAACAATAGCTCGTCCTCCAAAGATAGCCCTGTAGCGTGTGTATTCAGCAGTGTAAAAGTGAATCCATGCATGTTGTGGGAAAATAACGACAGGCTGGAGCAGCAGACAACAATCCCTTTATCCCTTAAAGGAAGGATTCACCAAAGATACATACTTATTTGCACACAACTTCATACACAATAACTTTCTCATTATTGTTGTATCCAAACTTTTCGAGTCAGAGTTTTTCAGGCTTCTCTTCGGGCTCTGATCCACTTTTGTAGAAGCTGGTGTTGGCAATAAGCGTTCCTCATTTGCTGTGGCTCAGACTTTGGAGAGGAGCAAAAGAACATGAATAAGTGTTTCACTCCAAGGACTTCTGCACTTTTATCTGTCTATATGTCAGTCACATGTACAAGCCTCTCTGTGTGTGTGTGTGTGTGTGTGTGTGTGTGTGTGTGTGTGTGGTGATGATCAGGATGAAAGGGAGACAAGGAGACACATGAGCGCTCTGGCAGTGAAGTGTGTTTGTGTGACATCATTCTGTCTCCCTCTGGTTCCAATCAACCCATCCTCCTCTGTTAATGGCACCTGATAGATTAATGACTGATAAAGAGTGTGTGTGTGTGTATATATGTGTGTGTATGTGCGTGTGTATTTGGTAGGGGCCCACAGAAAGCCCGCAATCAGACAGCTCTCAAATTAGCGCTCCATAACTACATCCTGACCAGGGCTTAGACTTCTGAAGTGCAGGAAAGTCCTTCCAGACAATCAGACACACACACACATACACACACACACTCAGGCAGGCAGGCTATCACTTTCATCCACAGTATATCACATCACATTTGTCTTCCTTCTTGCATGGTGAACTTTGACACGGTGAGAAACCGGGGTGGTGTCGGGGATGTCATCAATTTTAGCAGCTTACTCTTATATCCTCTGACCCTCCCCCACGGTCACGCATGCACACACTCACACACACATGCACACGCTAACACACAGCATTACTATACCTACACACAATGATGCTTTTAGGTATCATGGTTCATATGAAATCATGCAACCCTATAAAGGAAAACACATTTATCACAGTGGCACTGTACATGTAGGTGCTCACATTTTGCATTCTACGACATTTAGTTTGACCTTCCAAAGATCTCAAATTTGGTTGTTTATGATGATAATAATTAATATGATTATTGTTATTATTATAATTACTGTAAAGTCAGAGATGACAAAAGTGCTTTACAGAAAGGCAAAACAGAAAATAATAAAACCATGAGTGAAAATACATTTGCAACAGTAAAAACTAAGATCGTGTAATATGAACACTGTAAAAACAATGAAAATGACAACGATCAACAACAGTCAATGGAAAATCTGTATCTGAAAACACATGAAAATACATATATATGTTATACTGTATATTTATACACTTGCATTTAAGAAGCAATTTAAAGGAAATAAAATCTTCATAATATGTATTTTTACCACTTTCTAATAGGGCATCTGTTATATAAGATTTAAGTTGTAATTACTGGCTTTATTAATGGTGAATAAATTATTGGTTACTTTTTATGGATTAATAATTAGAAATTTAAGAATGAGAAGACATCTTTCATGTTGGCAAATCCCGTCAGTTGTTAAAATTCTCCATCGTAACCTACCAGTCTATTGGTTTATTACTGATCTTAAAAACCTTAATTTACCATTAATAAAGCCAAAACTGTAAAGACATGACTCTTTGTCTTTACCACTTATAGCTCTATTTCAAGATTTGTGGAGACATTATTTGCCTGGGGGGAGGAGGGGTGAGGTTGCGATTACGCCATATAGTTTTTTGTTAAACTTTTGTAGTGAAAGATCTTTGGCTAATAAACAATTCTAAATCTCTTAAATAATGAATTAGAGTATTGATTTCAAAATTTCTATTGATTTTAAATGTATGAAGATTGGTTCAGCATAGAAGGTGGTTTATTCAGTGGGTACCTTCTTGTTAGAAAAAACTTCACGCTGACATATATTCACATCTAAGGCATGCTCACTACAGCCACAGTCCTCTACAGAAGGTCCTTTAGGATATCTGGTAGTAAGGTGCTTTGCTCAAGAGCACCTCAACAGTAGTTGCGGAGGGAAAAGAAGTGTCATTTCCCTCATATTTTCCCTTTTGTCCTGGGCTATGAACCAACTACCTTCCCACTTCTTCTTTAACATGTGTCTGCTACCAAAACCTTATTAGGGGCATTTAGAGTCCAGGGAGGATTGTAGCATTGTGGCGTTCAGCCATAAGAGTTTAAGTCTGTCAGTCCACTGCTTCACCGCACTGTATGATGTGAGGACAGTTTCTCTCTGAGTTCAATAAAGGAACTAGGATTAAAAAGCCTTGAAACGACCTCTGTGTCATAATTGAAGGAAAAATACGGATCAGTGTTTCGCCCTCCGGTGGAAAGGTGCTGTGTGTGTGCATGTGTGTGTGTGTGTGTGTGTGCATGTGTGTGTGTGTGTGTGTGTGTGTGTGTGTGTGCGTGTGTGTGCGTGTGTGTATGTGCTTTCTGCTCCTCCTGTGAACCTGACAGAGGTGACGTCACTTAATCTGGAAGTGATTCGACCAGACTATGATGCTATTGGCTACGATTCAGCAGAGGGTGTGTGTGTGTGTGTGTGTGTGTGTTTGTGTGTGTGTGTGTGTGTGTGCGTGTTTGTGTGTGTGTGTGTGTGCGTGTGTGTGTGTGTGTACTCTAAGTCAACATGGCCGAAGCATAGTGCTCTGGAGCAGTCTCCTGATGATGAGGTAATTTCCCCAGAGTTTAACCCTCAGGAACACAACAGACATCCGTCCATTTCCATCCGTCCATCCCTCTGAACTCTTTCATCCTTTCTGATTCCTCCACTCTTCCCTTTCTACCTGCGCCAATGGTTTACCTTGACTTGTCCTTCATCACATATACTGTACATGTGTGATCCACCTTTTTCCTTGTTTCCTGTCCTCACTTTTGTCCTCTCCTTCACTCCTGCACACATTCAATTCTTTTATCCCAGTGTATGCAGCAACATTAGGTAACAAGTCTAGTAAAAAGACCCATTTTTCTTCAATATGGTCATGTAAAATGATTTTAGCCTCAATAAATGACTGTTCGGTTTTATATATTGTTTGCTCCCATAGCTAACCGTAGCTAATTTTGGAGGTTATGCTCCTATGTTCTGTGTTAATGCAACACAATATAGTAAAATTTGAAACTAGCAAATAGTTAGAACAAAGCTAAAGCAGAAAGGACTTTACGCACAAACTTACAATTAGCTGGTTCAAACTAATCCTGATCTTTGCTTTTACATCCCTTCCCTACCACCGCCATGACCAGAGCTCCTTCAGCATGAAATTATTACATTTCCCCGAGGTTAGCCAAGCGGAGAGGATGAAGAGTACGAGACATGCAGACAGGCGGTGCTATGGGAGAGCGAAGGTAGCTTTAGAAGCTGATACTCACAGGAAAGACTCATTTGTCACCCTTGTCTCAAAGCCATATGTGATTGCCAAAAGTGTGTGTGTGGTGGGGCAAGGATCATCAGAGTGTGATGCATGCTGATTTTTTTTTTTTTTTGTTGGTGGTGGTGGTGTTGGGAGTGGGAGGTGGGGGTGTCTGAAATGGCTTTGAAGCAGCATCACTGCTCTCTGCCACATGTCTACCCCTGAGATCTGCTCTTCTGTTTCTCTCTCCCATGTTCTCCTTTTACTCTCTCTCTCTCTCTCTCTCTCTCTGTCTCTCTCTCTCCCTCGCTCTCTGTGTCTGACCACTAAATGTTCTCCACTCGAGGCACATGGTGATTATGGTGGGTCCACATGAAGACATGTCAGTGACGTTATGAAGAACTGAGCAGTGTCTAACTTTTTGGTTCAACGCAAATCTGTGGCCAGCTGTTACCATAGCAGTTTTCGGGTTTTATGTGTGTGTGTGTGTGTGTGCGTACCAGGTATTCCTGACATTGTGGGGACTCGTCTCCCTTATGGGGACAAAAAGTAAGTCCCCTTAACATAAATCATTAATTTTAGAGTGAAGACTCGGTTTAAAGTTCAGGTTAATTTAGGGTTATGTTAAAGTTGGGATAAGTCTCCAGGAAATGAATGTAAGTCAATATAATGTCCCCTCAAGTGATGGGAACATTACTCTGTGTGTGTGTGTGTGTGTGTGTGTGTGTGTGTGTGTGTGTGTGTGTGTGTGTGTGTGTGTTTTATGTATGTCTTGGGATCAAGGAAAGGGACAAAGTCATTTGTCACTTGCGGCTTCACATGTCTGGTATTGAAATTGATGACAAATCTATGAGGTGTGTGTGTATGTGTGTTCACATTTTGTTGGCTTGTAAGCTGGTGATGTCATGCATGAGAGCTTATTTTTTTCTCACACTTTATGAAGCCAGCTATGCCCCTGCAAACTTTCACAGTTTGCTGACAGAGCAGGCAAGGACTGTGTGTTTGTGTACACATGTGCGTGCATAAATGTGTGTAGCCTGTGTATTTTCATTGCTTTTACTGGACGTTTGCTGCAGACCTCAGGGAAACACCGGCATTCAGCCTCCATCACACACACACACGCCTGCCTGTCCACCATTATGACGCCTGCTGCCTATGTGCGTCTGCGTGTGTGTGCACAAAAACATGAGTGTCCATTTGTGTATGTTTTGCTCTTTTCACTCTGAGAGGTACAGAAATTCTACCTAACAGGCGTGTTAGAGGTTTTGAGAAGTAAACTGGACGGACGGCGAGTTTAATCTGCTGTTAATCAGCTCCTCGGAAAACTCACTCAAGCATCAGACACTGCAGATTGCTCTGCCTCTCCCTGTAACTCTCTCTCTCTGTTTTTCCTAGTCATCACTTTACTCTCCCCCTGAATCACTCCATTTCACCCCCACCTGCCTCCCCAATCATCCCTTGTTTCCCTCTGCGGTCGCCTCCCCGCTCCCTCCTCTGCCTTTTTTCTCTTCTTCTCTTGTGTGTGATATGCTGAGAAGCCCTCAGGATTAAATCTAAGTCTTTTGTTTATCATCTCAGCTATTACTGCTAATGCTGGCTCTCCCTCTCTCTCACTGCGTGTGTGTCCACGCATGCATGTGTGGGCAAGCTCTCAGATCAAACACAGCGTAAGACGAGCCCATAAACAAGCCTTCAAGACCACTTAGGGTTTTCTGGGAGAGTCTGTGTAGGGGGGGTACGCAGAGGGGGAGTTAGGTACAGAAATCAGCTGCTCTGTTTATGTGCCTTTCAGTGGTGATTACCGGTCCAATCTGTCTGTTTAACAGAGGAAATATCATAGCCTCGCAGAGTGCTGGTGTACTTATGTGTGTGTTTGTGAAACTGGGGGGATGCTTATGGTACAGTTGCAGTGCAGAAGGCTGGAGAGATGCCACAGATTTGCGTTGAAGTAGAGCGCCGGTGCAGCAGTAAGTGTTTATTTACTTATATGTACAAGCCTAACTGAGTCAGGAGAGTGAAAGCAGAGGAAGCAGAAGACCACCACAGACCAGAGGACTGAGGATATGTGTCAGACATACTGTACAGCCTTGGCACTGGCCTGTGTTTCCACACAGTGCAGTGAAGGCTGTGTACTGTGTGCGTGAGTGGGCACACATGCTGGCAGGTAATACCCAGCCTGTAGGAGGGAATATATTTAGAGTCAGTTTACAGACTGGAATATTCATAGAGATGAATAGGCTACATTATACACTCAGCATACTATTTCCAAGTCATTCCTGTGCAGTCAGTGCAAGTTTGAGTCATTTGCATGTCATGTACTGAACAGTACATAGCAGGTAAAGTGTAACTGAAAGTGTAAATAGTTCAAGTCTTGTGGTATTAAGTTCAGCCTGATGAATAGAAGCTGATTTTTCCTGACGGGAAACATTTGTTTTAGAAAGAGAAACATTTTGGTAGTTTCACCTGCGGCCACTAGATGGCACCAAAGCGACACAAATTAACCCTCAAGAGGGGCAATAAACGAGAGTGTAAGTGGTTTCTGTGGTCAGTATAAAACCAGCAATAACATATCCGTACCAGGTGTATCCTGTCTGTGTATTAGTTCTAGTTTGAGGTTATATATAGATTACTTCGCTTCAGTTTCGGATGTCCTGTTAATCTCCTCCAGCCACCGGAAGCGCTATTAAAGCCGAGGTTGCAAAGTGCGTCACACACACACGGCGGAGCCTGCAGTCTAGCACCCGCAGCCTCCCCCGTTTTTTTCTGTCCGCACAAGAAACTCGACCCGACGTTTCCACTCCAGCATGGTGAAGATTGCTTTTAACTCGGCTCTGGCGCAGAAGGCGCTGGGAAAAGATGTACCAGCCGCAGAGAAGGTGAGGAAACGGGCTTCAGCGCAGCGTCTGGTCCCGGTGTCCGTTTTTCAGTCTGTTAGCAGGCCTCATGCAGCAGCTGTGACTGTTGACTTCACCCATGCGCATTTTCAGAAGGCCGGCATGTGTTTCTCAAGTTTAGACGTGTTATTTAGTAGCTTGAAATGTTAAGTTTTTGTTTTTGTTTTTGTTTTACAAAGTGAATTGAGAATCATATTGCACCTGATGCAGCAAACTGCTGGACCGCCCATCTTCCGCACAGCTGTGATGCAGAGGCCAAAGATTCAGTGGGATAAGAGGATTGTTGAGACAAAGCTTTATATAATGTTGATTCTCAGTGCATGCAATATAATTATTCACTGCATAATTGCATGTATGTGTGTGGTCCAGATATTCCTCATGTTGTGGGGACGTAAATCTGTTTACACAGTCATGTTGTGGGGACTCGCCCCCCTTATGGGGACGAAAAGCAAGTCCCCTTAACGTAAATCATTAATTTTAGGGCGTAGACTAGGCTTAAAGGGTAGTTAAGGGTCATATTAAGGTTAGGGTAAGGGCTAGGCCTGTTGTGGCTAACGTTAAGATGAGGGTAAGTCTGTAGTTAATGTAATGTCCTCTGAAGTGATGCAAACACAAGTGTGTGTGTGTGTGTTTAGGATCCCGAGCTGGCCTCTGCTCCAGTGAGCACAGAGGGCTCCACAGGTCGCTGTCTGCTCACCCTGCTGGGCATTGCCTTCATCCTCAGTGGGCTCATCGTGGGGGGAGCATGTCTCTATCGATACTTCACCCCAAAGGTTAGTGAATGTGTGTGTTTGCTTGTGTCTGTGCATATTGTTTATTGTTGACTCACTGTGGGTTCTTCTGCCTGATGAATGTGTGTAAATTGTGTCAAACAGCAACACCCTATGGGCAACAGAGGATGTGATGTGATCCAGTACATGATTTAAAAAAAAAAAAAAAAAAAGTGCGCTACATCTGGTATCTTAAAACTAAAAAACTGCTTAGAAATGTAGAAACTGCATCTTGCCCAGCATCAAAATATACACACAGACAAACATGGGACACCGTGATGTGCCAGATTTTCTTTTTTCATTTAAGTAAGTGCAGCAATAAAAAAAATCAATTAAATATAGTTAGGCCATTGGATTTAAAGCAACTGAATTTCAACTAAAAGTAAACATAATACAGTTTAAATAATGTCTCAAAGCCAAGTGTTTGAAGTAATCTGAGAAATGTAGCTATGAACGTATTAGTATTCAAAGTGCTGAAACTGCTTTGAATTCTGTTCCTTAATTTTGGCCAGAGACATGCAGGAAGGGTGGAGGGGGGGGTTGTTATTTGAGTTTAGGAAGAATTATTATGTCTGGCCGTGACTGCTGATGAGACACTCGCGCCTTGAACTTGGTGTGAAACAACAGTGCTGACTCGTGTCTGTCTTTAGAAAAAGTGTAGGCTTCACTTATTTGAATCTTGCTGTGTTGCCGGTGGGAGGGTTTCACATTCAATATAGCGTCTCTGTGTTCAGGGTGTCTCTTTTATGAAACTGAAGCAACGCCTTAAGCATCTTATTAAACTGTTATTACAGTAAACACCTCATTTCAAATGAAATTCAGCTTTGCTCCGGAGAGTAACCCCACATGCATACTGTGGTATTGCAGGCTCAGTTTCTTCTTGCCTTAGTGCGTCAGATTCTACCTGTTCCATATACTGCGCTGCCTTGTTGCAAAAGCAGTGCATTTACTATTAGCAACTATTTTGATATGTGCCTTTTTAAATATCGTATTGCATTAGTCCATGATATGTGATACAGTTAATACAGACTGTGCTGAGAATAAACGCCAGTTACTCTTAGCTCATAATTTTGGTTTGGTGTCCCTCACAGGCTACCATTATTACGCTGGTATTCAACAAGTAGTGAGAAAGGTTTCAACAACAGGATGCTAGTGTTGCTCTGTGTGCAGGAGGTGTAAAAGATACCAGGCAGTTGTTTCATAACTCATTACAGGAACATGATAGGTTTGTCTTGTTTTTGTTAAATAAAACAAAAAAATATATAAAGCAATTTATATCTAACATATACATATAGTTATGATTCTACTTTCTACCCGTTAGTGGTAGAAAATATTTAAATGCAGCTAAGTTTTACAACTTTTACTCTGACAGTCTTTTCAGACAGAAATTCTGTAACAGGATGTTTCAAGATTAAGCGTGTACAGCCACGTTAGCAGTTCTGTGAGGCTATATTTAGCCACGGTGGTGCTTTGAGCTATAATGCTACACCAGCATGCTAACATACTCACAATAAAAGTGCTAACTGATGTTTAGCCGATACATTCAACATGTTTACCATCTTTGTTTAGCCTGCTAACATTTTCTTATTGGCATCAAACAGAGCACAGCTGAGGCTGATGGGGAAAGTTAGTTTTGCAGGTATTTGGTCATAAATAAAGTATTTGTACATATTTGACATGGTGCTGGTGCGAGATTAAAAGTTAAAGATTAAAAAGGAATCACCAAAGTGACTATAATTCATTGTAAGGGGAACATGAATGTGTGCACCAAATTTCATTGCTGTCCTTTCAGTGGTTTTTGAAAAATTTCACTCAAAACCACAAATGTGAACCTCATGGTGGCGTCAGGATACAACCTCTGAGAACCATGAATATCATTGAATGTCATTCAGTCTGGACCAAAGTGGTGGACTGACTTACAGACAGTCATCCATAGGTAGTTGCACAGAAGGCTCTGTAGACAAACGAATGGCTACGTAGATCTGAGACCAGTCGAAGCACACATGGTTACAAACCAGAGTTTCACTTTACCACCATGTGAAAGCCACAATGTACTTTTGTTGTGAGTGTTTCTTGCTACTGAGAATGAACAACGCAATTTCTGTGGCAACTGGTTTTATGCTGATTTTCATCACAAAATAATACTTTGAATTTGCTCACCACAAACTGCTAATATTGAAAAATATAACAAGATCCAGGAGTGTTTTTTCTTTAGCTGACCAGCTATATCTGGGCACCATCATTCTTTTCTGTCTTTGTTGTGTGGCTCATTGTGATTTAATTTGCTTTTGTGTCCTCCAGAGGCTGTATCACGGCGCGATGCAGTTCAACGACGTGTCAGCTGTAGATGGAGGAGAGAACGAGCCGTACTACCTGCCACGGGTGGAGGAGGAAGTGGAGATCTCTGACAGCATGGCCGTTATCAGCGTCCCCCCTCCCCGCTTCAGACCTGGAGATCCTGCCTACATCCTCCATGACTTCAACAGGGTGAGAAAGGAAACTTGACATCATTACATATCGTAATGTAAATGCTTGTTTGTTGTTTTAAATTCATCCCTCGTACTTCACTCGTGTGTGTTTGTGTGTGTGAGTAGAAGCTGACGGCATATCTAGACTTGACTCTGAGGACCTGCTTTGTGATTCCTCTGAACACTTCGGTCGTGCTCCCCCCTCAGGATCTCATCGACCTCTTCTCACAGTTGATGGTGAGTAGTGATCAGCTGTGGATGCAGCTGCCAATAGAAGACACCTTGCTCAAATGATAAAGGAAAAACTTAACTGACACACTCATTCAAACTCAAGCACAAGCTCTAATATTGACGACTAAATATTACTTGGGGAAATCCAGATTTATAATTGACTTTAAAGATTGTTTTTGTAAAGGGAGAATTTTTACTTCCTATATTTGAAGGACGCATTCTCGGATATTAGTTTTAGTAATAGACTCTGTGTGAGTCATATTCAACAGAAAATACCGGCATTTCCCTGTCTTTTAGTCACTGGAACCTAGAGTAGGTTACTAAATCATTAAGTTAATCATTAATCTTTTTTTTGTTGTTGTTGTTGTTGGGGTTTGTTTTTTTTTATCAAGGACAGCTGGTTCTTGGCAGTATCAGAAACCTTTTTACTCACATGCCAAAACCTTTGGCAAATACTATTTACCACCACAATAGTTACAGTTAGCGCCAACACAGTTTGAGGGCACGCGGAGTTTAGTTGGCTTTAAAAAGGTTATTTCCACCAAGCTATCCGGTATGACATGTGCAGCATTTCTTGTGTGGTGGGTGGTGGTTTCAGTCAGCAGATTTATTTATTTTTTTATTCAGTGTGAAAATATTTCATAAAATGCAGAAGTTTGGGGGTGATTTAGTAATTCGTCCTCCTACTCTTAGCTGCAGTCAAAGTCACTGAGCTTCTTTTTTCTTTGTAAGACTAAAAGTAGTTTAAGATGTATTACGATTACCTCATGATCCCCTTTTTTCTGTCTCAGTCGGGCTCATACCGCAGCTACTTGGTGCATGAGGATCTGGTGGTGACAGAGCGTATTGATGATATCAAACCTCTGGGCTTCTACATCCGCCGGCTGTGTGATGGCAAGGAAACATACAGAATGCAACGCCGTGCCAGCCTGCCAGGTCTGGTTATACTGGACAGCTAAAAACCTTTGCAGAAATGTAGTTGTGATTGTTTTATTTACATCTGAAGAGTACCTGCATGTGTATTAATTTTATACTTCCATCATTTCCTTCTAGTTGGTGCCACTTTTCAAAAATGTGCCTCTGTTTTAAAGTCAAACTGAACTTTGGATTCTCTTCACTCTTTGTATAAGGCGACATTAGCTCACTTTGTTATTGATACAGCAAATATTGTGCAGATAGTTCCATTTTTCAAAAGAGGATAAAATTGTTTTTGGACACATTTGTGGAAACAGCTTCGAAACTTCCAAGTCTCTCAGTCGGCATTTCCCATAGTGATAGAGTTACAAAGTGGGAGGGGCTGCCGTTTCTGACTCAGTGACGGGACGAAGCAGTGGCTAACATTGTTAGCGCTCTGCTAGATGAACCAAAAATTCCCCTTCTGGATTATACTGATGTAGGGAGTGACGCCACTGCAAAAAAAATGAATAGAACTACAATTTTTTTCTTTTTGTGTAATTACAATTTTGACCAAATTAGTACACAGGTGAGAACTAAGACCAGTGGCATACATATATAATGATTTCTCAGGAAAAAAAAAAAAGAATTTCAATTTCAGTTTGACTTTTAAAAAGGAAATATGTCACACAAGACAAGACTAATTTGTGTGTATATTTGTGTCTGTCAGGTGGAGGCATCCAGAAGCGCTCTGCAGACAATTGTTTCACCTTTCACCACTTTGAAAACAAGTTTGTGACGGAGACCCGGATCTGCAAGGCTTGATGGGGAAAGTAGGAGCGTAGGTCAGAGAGAGTAATAGAGAGAGCTAGAATGACAGAAAAAGAGAGAGAGAGAGTGGGAGACGGCGAAGGAGGGAACAACTTTTATCAGAAAGTTACTTTTGTATAAAATTCTAACTCCCGTTTTTGCCTCCCCTGCTTATAACTCCCAAGTGATATGTGAATTTAAGTTACAGCACTCTAGCCGAAACCCTTTCTCTACTGTATTTCCTTGAACCTGCATATGTCATAGTTCTCTTGCTCAAGTATTCACTAGTTAGTCTTGTACCAATAACTTGCATCAGCCTGTTAACTAAGGATTTACTAAGTTTCATTTCTTATGTTAGTTTTTTTGTTCTGTTACTGTTGCTTCCTGCAGACTGATCTCATCGTTGTTGTTACTGTGCTACAACATACAGTCACCTCCAGACGAGAGAGAGTTGTTAGTCATTCTACTGAGTATTCTAGTGATGCTGAGAAGTCATTCATATCAGACCTGTCTGTGTGTCAGCCTGCTGTTCCCACTCTAAACAGACATTTAAGGGGTTTGTCTCCTACTGATGAGAGAAACTATGTGTTATAGTAGGATATAGCGCAAATCACCCTGGAAATGTATGGTACGGTACAGTTGCAGTATGTGACGTGGTTGTCATTGTCTTTTATGGATGGTACGAGAGATGCACAAGCCCAGAGCTTTCAGTCACTATTTTGTAGATATTTCCCAGAGTGCCCTGCCGCTCTCAGAGGCCTCTGCTGTCCTGCTGTGTGATGATTTTATGTCATTAATGGTGTCAAACCTGACGGTGAACAGTCTAGCACCCTATATGACCAGTGTTTGTGTTTATGTAGAAACCTTATTTGTGATAATAAACATGAAAGATGGTCGATGAAGGAAAAGGAGTGTATAAGCTAAAGGGAAATTTCACCAAATTTGACTTTGAAAATACTTGTTCTTTCTGCCAGATTTTTTTTTTTAATTCCTATGAATGAATTTTTAGTCCTGTGATGAAATTATCTTTACAGAGACATTTAGTTGCTGTAGGTTCAGCGTCTACGAGTTTTGCAAAATGCTAGATATTTTAAATTGTTATAGGAACATATTTGTAAAAAAAAAAACTAAAAAAAACTTCAGCAAACCCTCAAGTATGTTAAAAAAAAAAAGACCTTTTGCTGACTAACCTTAGTCATTTTCAATGCTTTCCCACTTGATGCCTGCACAGAAAGACAATCAGACAGGAAGTAAGAGTGTGAAACTGTTTCTGTCTCAGCTTTTTAACTGACTAGAAGATTAGATAAACAAAAACATGTTGTGTGCAGCTATTGAACCGAATCTCACTTTGTTGTTGAATAAAGCTGTGTTTCTTTACCTACTGAATATTTTTTGCAGTTTGCTTTATTATTACAGTGCCAATGCAAGCAGCACTTGGAACAATAACACTTTTATTATCCTCTGCAGGCTGTGAGCTCGTCATAAAACTGGAGCATCTCTAGTGGAAAAGTGTAGCTGGTCTAGGGGTTTTCCGGTATTCTGTATTTCCTGATAACTATTAGAAATTTTGGCACTGATAGCAGGTTCATCCCTCATAACAGGAACAGCACTCTCTTCACCAAGGCCATATAAATTTGGAAAGAACAGACACACCTTTTTATTGAAAAAATAAATAGAAAAAGATCACATTTTGAAACTCAAATAATCCTAAATGACATTTTCTTAGGTTTTAGGAATGCATTTCAAGGTTTAGTGGATACGTTTGGAGAGAATGAGTGTAGTCTACTCATCATATACATCCTCTCCTCCAGTAATGCAGGACAAACGCCTGGTGAAAGTCATTTCTGATATTTCTGGCTTGCTCAGTCGCCGCCGGAATTCATCAGTTGTGAAATAGTACATAAGGGGGTCCAAGCAGCAGTTCAGACTTGCCAGGCAGAGTGTGACAGGGTGACATCTTAGAATCAGGGTCTTGATGGGGCAGATGAACTCCTTGTTGGCCTTGACCAGGAAGTCCAGGGGCATAGTGACATGGTAAGGAGCAAAGCACACTAAGAAGACCACAGCACAGCTTAGCACCATCCTTAACGCCCGCTTCTTCTCCCCTTGGTCAGGAATTGCTGCCGCTGTTGCCTTCTTAAGGCTCCCAGCAGTCAGGCAGGTGCAGGCTATTACTAGGATGAGCGGGATGATGAAGCCCAGCAGCTCAGCTAAGATCAAGAGGGCCCAGGCTGCTGGGGCACTGATATTCTGCATGGGCAGCTCTGAGAAACACACTGAAGTGAGGTTACCATCAGTCGAGTTAAGGTTTGATTTAGGATTCCTCAGCAGAGGGAATGGTAGACAGCCCAGGCAGACTAACAGCCAGCCGAGGCAACATATTAAGTTGTCTCCTTTTCTCCTGGATGAGTTATACCTCAGTGGTCGCATGATGAGCTCGCAGCGGCGCACGCTGACACACACCAGGAAGTAGATAGAGGCATACATGTTTACGTACTTTAGGTAGAAGCAGATCATGCAGAGAGGATGACCAAAGGGCCAGGTCTCGTTCAGGTAATAGTAGATCCGCAGAGGCAGAGAAAGAACCTGAGAGGAGCACAGAGTGTCAATATGGTCATAGAACTACAAACACAAAGACAAAAAGAAAAAGAAGCAAACAAAACCCTCTTATTTTTGTTTTATTGTAACAAGAGGTCAATTAATACATCCACTTTTTTCCTGATGTAATTAATCTACTGTGATTAACAACTATTTTGATAATTGGTTAATTATTGAAATTGTACAACTGTTGGTTGTACAAAACAAGCAACTTTATGATATCACCCAGAACTTTGCAAACATGTGATGGACATCCCCCAGAATTTTTGATATTTGAATAGGTTAAAACTTTTTATTAATACATTTGTCAACAATTATAATTCCCTTTGTGAAACACCTGTAAATAGTGTATAAATTGATAATATGGGGTTGACACAATCTAACAGTCGTCCCCAAAGAAATGATTGTATAATATATATAGGATAAAAAATAATAATTTATATATAAATTATTGGATGAAGATAAAATATGTTGTATTCATTAATTATATTTATTAATTAAGTACTTAATTTACATAATATATTGTATTTATTAATGTAGTATTCATCACACTCCATGACAACTAGGCAAACTCCATCTGCTAATGAAGGCCCTGAGATTTGCCTGAAAGTTCTCCAAGAAATCAATTTAAGTGGACCTAGAGTTATCACGTGATTCCAGCAGGCACGTGTGCGGCGCGTTCCGGCTCTGACGCGGTTTTGATCCATCCTCTGCGCAGTGCCCTATTACACCAGGGGCGTGTCAGAAGCAGTGCGCCTTTGCTGTGAGGAAGCCATCCGCCAGTCAGTTGCAGTCCTACCACAGTAGTTACAGCAGCCTAGTCCAAGCTGATAAAGTGCCTTAAGCTACCGTAATTACTGCCCTGGGCAACTAAACTGCCCAATTTTGTTAACTTATAATATAATAATATCTTTATTTATATAGCACCTTTTAAAAACAATGTTTAAACTTGTGCAGTTTTTGTTGATTTGGTCATTTTCCTTAATTTTTGTGCTTCTACCATGGTTAAGTAGGCTATGTAGTTAAATGGTTTCTTTATTCATCTGTTTTAATTGTGTTTATTATTGATATATGACCAGGAGTCTGCACGGGGTGTTTTATTCTGCCCAGCTTGATCTGCTCTGTGCTGCTTGACGCAGCCTCCATAAAAAAATAGACTATGTGCCTATCTTTAGCACAGCGGAGTGGAGAGATGCTTCTGGGATGCTTCTGAGACGGCCACGGCGCGTCTGGTGGAATCAGGTCCATGGACTAGAGTGGTCGCAATCAGCTCCGGCAGCCGCATTTGAGCCGGAACATGACAATTTAGGGGTTAGAGGTGCAGTTTGTAGAATTTAGTGGTATCTAGCAGAAAGGACTTGGCAGAAATGGAACATAATATTCTTAAGTGTGTTTTAATTAGTGTATAATCACCTGAAAATAAGAATCATTGTGTTTTCGTTTCCTTAGAATGAGTCCTCTATATCTACATAGGGAGCAGGTGCTCTTCCACCACGTTGCACCAATTTGGTTGCAATTTGTAACTTCACCACTAGATGTCACTAAATCTTACACACTGGTCCTTTAAGATTTTTTTGTTGTTGTTGTTGTCAAGCGAAAGAATGAACTTTCAAGCTCCACATGTCTTGATTAGTACACATATAAACACAGTTAATATATGTTTTAAAACACACTGTTAAAATTTGTTGTATGTATGTTTGTTCATATATTGTACATTACAGCTATGTTACTCTGTAACATGTACATGTATAAATGTATTTACAACTACTTTATAGTGGGTTTTAAACAACCTACTAAGTGTTACATACTGCTTATGCTAAACAAGGGGTATAAATTTTACAGATTAACTGTTAATTGAAAAAAAAAGAAGATACAATTGATAATAGTCCTAACCCTTGTAAATTAATCATTAATGAAAATTGTCATTACATGCAGCCTTCCCATTCACACAGAGAATTTATCTTAACACAATCTCCAGTCAAATTAGATTAAATGAGATGTGACAACAGACAGACTGATGTACAAGACAAACAAAAACCTAATAAAATAATGATATATGAAAGAGACATAGAGAGATTCTTACCTGCAGCAGGTCAGCCATAGCCAGATTCATCATGAACACCACAGCCTTCTTGGTTTCTTTGACATAAGCCCTGAACACCCACAGCGCCAGCACGTTACCCAGCAGGCCCGGTGCTAGGATCACACTGTACACCACTGCATACACATGGTGTTGGTATGTCTGTAGATCGTCGTTACAGGTGTCGTTGACTGAGGTCATTTTAAGCCAGGGGCTGTTTACTGTCAACTACTAAGACAAGCTGTCCTGTGAACCAACGGGAAGCTTGTATCAGGGGAGCTGTTTGTAGTCTAGTGATCGGTGAGCGTCCATGTTGACCATCATGGTGAGGAGGAGGTCCTGCTGTGCCACTAGAGTCCTGTTCTTTATAACATCCCACACGAGATAAATAATGTCCTATTTTAGTGAAGTTGAAGGCAAACTTCCAACGTTTCAGTTCCAGAAGCACTTCATCCTGGTAGGGGAAAGAAAAGTGGGTCAGCTCAGAGACATATCTAGACAGATATGTAAAACTGTGTCCAAACACCATAAAGCGCAAAAAAAACCCATCTGTCTGACTGTCAGGTACAACATAGCCTCACAGAATGGAGGTCTGCATGGGTTTCCTCTCACTTACCAGGAAACAGGAAGATCAGATGTATCTGAAACGCAAAATCGATCTTGCGAAATAGATGCGGTTGCCTGTCTGAATGTGAGACATGTCTGTGACAAAGTGGACACTTGCTCTGCCTCTCTCCCACTACATGTTGGGATAGGTGAAAGCAGGTATCTAGGCAAACAGGATGATATTTGTCACTGTATATAATACTCTGATAGCCATATGTTTTGCATGCCACCCAGATAGCCATCAGGTAATGTCTTTCTCAGTTAGACACATATCACATTGTGCAACACATACACACGCTCACTTGCAAACACGTTCACACCTGACATCTTCACTCATAACTCATAACATCTTTTCAAACTGTGCATTAGATAATAACCGCCTTAGTGTGTGATTACATCTTTTTTTTTTGCAGTGGCATTTACAGTAAATGTGTCAGCACGCGGAGACGTTGATGCTACAATTTCCCACGCAGCGTTCCCTATTCAGCATCTCCACCTGCAAGGGGGCCTATAATGAACTGGTACAAAGTGCCTCTGTGCATCAGTGAAACCAGTGGTTAACAGATTAGACTAGACATGTGGTTAACAGTCCGACCAAGACAAACTAGCTCTCTGTCAGAGATATGAGGAACAACTTGTTCTGTGGTGAATCCACCATTTCAGTTTAAGTCATACCTACAAAGGCTGTTTGACACATCCAACAGCACAAAATGAAAGTCATTTCAGAAGGTTTTAAAGAGTTTTAGACAACCTATTTTTGCTTAAAATGGAAACACACATTCATATCTGGAACTGCACTAGTAACTGGTACACCTACTTCCTTCAACAAGACTAAGTCTACACTTTCTATGTGGGTTTCTCTACTTTTTGGTACAACAAACCGTTCACTAGGGACTAACAATTAACATCAAATCAGCATTAAATCAGTGTTAACCAAAGCCCAAGATGCAACCTAAAATTTCTTGTTTTGTCCTGACAAATGGCTGAAGAAACCAGAAAATAGTCCAATTTAATAAGCTGTAACCTAAGGAGGAAGGCATTTATTCTTAAAAAATGAATTCAAAAGATTAATCATGATTAATATATGCGGTGTCATCTGTGAAGACTCATTCTTTTGTGATACAGTTTTCTCTCTGATCTGAGCTGATTAGGAACAGTGCAGAGGGAGGCTGTTTTGTTTTCAATGTTCTGGTCTTTCACACATATTTTACAGCTGAGAATTTATGGGGTGAATATCATGTCATATTTCGAAACTGAAAAGAAAGGTTGAAACTCAGTGTCAAAGCATGAAAACAAATAAAAAAGGTTTTGCAAGACTGAAACTAAGACTTGCATATTATTTTGATAGGCTGATTTTTTTAAAAAATATCTGCAAACATTATTCTATATTTGTCACTGTTCACCTTGTGAACTGTGATCTGACAACAAGTACACATATATCGGGAAAAAAGTTTTGAAATGTTTAAACTTGAGTTTTGAAAGGGCAGATCTTTATTTTGAAACTGATGTGGGTGTATTTTGCACTCATATTGCAGACTGTTCTTTCAGAGAGGAGTTTACAACACCTACTTTTCAGACTTCTGCCCCCACAGTTGTGAGCTTGGAAGTCACGTAATTTATGGCAGTGTTGTCCTGCAGCTCTGGTCTGAAAGTGTCAAAAAATAGTGCTTGTCTGGCTGAAGTGTGATGTGAAGCATTGTCTGTTTTTGATGAGGGTGACAGCTGATCACAGCTAGATCAGCTAGAACCTGTGGAATTACAACTTCTGGGTCCAACAGGCCCAAAAAAGCATTTTTCCCGCACACAATCACGGGAAAGGGAGCAGCTGTAAAAAGGTGGATACATTTTTTTGAGCATGACATCATCTGCAAAATGACTTGTTTTACTATCAAAATTTGATTCATTCAGTCCAATCACATTTCAAAAGTCTTGAATAGAGATATGATTGAACTGTTTTATTCCCATTCAAGTTAGCTGGAAGGCTAAACTGAAAGTAGCCACCTAAGCTGACGGAAGTCTCTAGTGAGCATACTCTTAGGGTACATGGGGCTCATAGAGTATATGCAGTATGCTTTCATCAATTTCATTACAGCGGGAAGTGGCTTTTTTTATCTTTATGCACCACTGAGCAACTCGTTGGCATTTCATAAGCACGAGGCCACACCTCCGATGCTGTATCCAGTTCTCTTTATATATCCATGGCCAGTTTTAATAGCTAATAGCAGCTTTTGGTGGACTTTGTGTCTGCACATGTGCACTGTCCTAATACTAATAAAGGTACACAGTAAATATCACCGTCGGAGCAGCAGTGATTTCTGTCTGTAGCCTGTAACCTGTTTGACAAACACCTGCACAGGATTAAAGCCTGCATCCTGTATTCATACTGTGTCCTGCTCAGAGGCATATGAACCATTTCTACTGGAAGAATGCATTTATACTATTTATGTATGAATTAGCATCTGTATTTGTTAATATTATAATTCTGAATTCATTATTTAATAACCCATAATATGATAAGGGTGTAGTTTGAACACTGGAAATTATTTATTAGGCTAAATGTTTCAGGGAAAATTGAAATTACATAACTCATATGAATCCTGACACTCAGGCATTTACAGCTTCACATGTGACTGAATGGAAATGCTGATAAATGATCGCTGACAGACTCTCCTTGACTTTAATTTTATCCGCAATAAAAGATAATGTGTGAAATAACAGATCATGTTGATCAGACACAATTAAGGAGTGGGAGTGATACACTTGAGTTTAACAGCTGCAGCATCCAATCAATAACTGCTTTCCAATAAGGGCCAGTAAAAGACTTCTGTGAGGGCTGCTCTTGTGTATCCTCGGTCACGGCTCTTCAGAGATCCCTCCTTGCTCCTCACTCTTCAGAGCAGAAATATGGAGAAGGGTAAGGATATAATCGATTGAAACTTAAAGCTATGTTGGCTGATCAGAAGCCTGAAAAAGTCCAGGCCTATTTCCGGTGGCTACCTGCAATGTAGCAGTGACCTCTAGTGCATTCTGACATCTCTGTTTTTCAATATAGTGGAAGAGTGACTTACATTTATCTATAAACACAAGTTCAAGTACAACAAGTCCTGGTAGCAAGGTTTATAAAAAATCTTCACCCTGAAAGGAGTTTTCAAAAGGTCCATTTTCAGTGATCTTAAATGCAGTTTGCGTGTGGACGTAAGGCATACATGTATACATGTGGACCAGACCTCAGAGTTTTAGACCAGAACACCAGGACAATGCTGCCAGAAAGCACATGACTCACAAGCTCAAAACTGTGTGGGCAGATCTATCAAAGTAGGTAGAAACTGAAAATGTATCAGAGAAACACTGTACAAAGAAACCTGCAGTTAAGAGGAAAGAAAACTCATAAAAAATAATATCTGGAGAGATTTAAAACATTTTCAAGACTTCAAAACTTAGTTTCAATCTTGCAGAGCCTTTTTTAGTTTAATTTCAAGCTTTCAAACAGTTTCAATTTTTCAAAGCTTTTTTTTTTCAGTTTCAAAATGTAACATGATAACATCCCATAAAGAATGTTGTTTTCCTGATAAATTGAAACGTAGCAGGGATACTGTCAACACTTACTGCTTTTAGAGGACATTTCTGAAACCCTTAAGGACCATTTTATCTGGGGTAGAGGACAGAGGATTTGTACATCGTCCAGGAAAGTGTTTATAAATCCCTCGTTATAACAGGACAGTTATTATTTAGAACATTATTGCATAAAGGGGACTGACCACAAGTGCAACTACAGTAGTGTCTTAAAACTAACAAAGATGACGCACAACTATTAATTTAAACACAACAAACCTCTTCAGGATTAAACATCCGTCTGTCTGAGTGTGTTCCTTCTGTAAGGGAAAGTCTTTTTTTCTTTTTAAGATGAGGTATTCTCCACGTAATGCTTATGATTGTTTATTTCTTTAACTGTCAGACATGCTTTTCTCTGCTCTGTCCACTTCTCAGCAGCGGCACAATAAGTATTCAGAGCCTTCACTTAAGTAAAAATACCATTATAACAATGTAGAATTACTCCATTATAAGTAAAATTCCCACATTTAAAATCCTACTTACATAAAAGTACAGGCATATTATCCGCAAAATGTACTTATCAAAGTATCAAAGTAATCATTGGGAAAGTGGCTCCTGTTGGAGATGTATTATTATTTATTACATTGTTAGGATACTGAAGCATCACTTTGAAGTTCTGTTGTAGCTAGTGACCTTTATATACAGTTAGATAATTTAGTGGTGTCCAACCTACGGGTAATCCCAGCTTCAAAGGGTCACAATATAAGTGTGAGAGTTGGGTGAAATGATTATTGGGATGTGAAAAAAGAAGACATTACTTTCTGTCGACACAAATTTGCGCTAATTTTACTGACTTCTCTCTAATCTTCGCTTTTTTGTGTGAAATATTGGATAATTTTAGCTCTTTGGGCTTTGAACAGTGATCTCAATTGAGCCAAATGAGAAGTTCAGAGGGTAAATGTCTCTTTTTGGTGGCACTGCTAACAAATCCTAGACATCTGAAACGTAATAAGAGGCCCCAACTACAGTGACTGCTTTTTGTAAGGAGTTGTGTGCCGAAAAGCTTTGTTTTAAATTATAATCTCAAAAGTAACTAGTACCTGTAGCTGTAAAATAATATAGCGGAGTGAAGAGTACAATATTTCCCTCTGAAATGTAGTGAAATAGAAGAAGAAGTAGCATATAATATAAATACAGTTGAATGTACAGTACTGGAGTAAATCTACTTCAGTTACTTTGAAGCGCTGCTGCCCAGTGAGGTCTTAAACAAGCAGAGGAATTTTAGATAAGTGAAGAAGGGAGTGTGTCAATTCAGACGCTGAACAGCTCTGCTTTAACAGACATAAACCCTCCACAGCACTCTGGCCTCTCTGCTTTGCCTTTAATCCTGCTTCACAGCACTTGGGAAAGGCTCCCAGGGGACCTCTCATTTCCCAGTCTCCCTTTTAGCCTCAGTGACCTTTGGACAGTGTTATTTTTTCAGTGTGATTCTTCTCTCATCTTTCAATCACACATACAGTATGCTTCTGTCAAAGGCTGTCTATATGATCTTGATGGACCTCTTAGTGATGAACAATCACTTAATCTCCCCCTTGCGGCTTCTATCAGTGGACCTACACATACAACAATGACTGTATAAAAGCTGTGATGTCCACACATCATGTCATTATGAAAGAAATATCTTTGTTACTTGTTAGTTTTTCAGTATTCTGAGAGGAGTTACGGTTGGGATTTAGAGTTCTATGAAATTTCTCTGATTCAGAAAAGAGTTGCTCGTGATAAGCCCCTACCTTAGGATGGAGCAGTTTTAGTCCTCAGGTCTTGCAAATGGAAACACATTTTTTTTTTATGCGCTGTGAATCATCTCTCTGTGGGTTGTTGGCGTGTTACCGCGTTTCCATTCATACACTACATCCTTCATTTATCAGCACCCAAAATGTTGGTGGTGAACTCCCAGTTTTCTCCACGTGCACTGGTCCAACAAACAAAACATGTCACCATCTATGTCCAAAACAACACGCAGATATTGCACAAAGTCATAGCCAGAGAAAGGAACACTCTGACACAGGCCGACATACACACAGACACACACACCCTCAACATAACACACATTCCTCACATTGGAGAAACATATGAGATCCCCCATGAGGCATGACTCCACACTCCAAGCATCCAGATGTTAACGGCTTCTCGCACAAAAGCTCACTTCTTAAAAAAAAAAAAGTTATTGACAGTTAATACCTCACCTCTGTCTTCAACCTTGAAGCTATGTCGCATTCACAATCAAAAAGCAGAAGAGTCTGCCAACACTCATGCAATCCCCTCCCTCCTCCTCCTCTTCCCCCCTCCCCATTTACTATTCAGTTTCACTGCTCCACCTTCCTTCTCCTCTCACTGTTTTCTTCTCACTTTTTCTGATTAACAATTACAACTGTCTTTTTCTAATCCAAATTTGTTTCCTGTTTTGATTTTCTTACCGTTATCTCTTTATCTCTTTCCCTTTCTCTCTCAGAGACACACTGTGCTGTACTGGGGGATTTTAGCACACACGGGGCTTCCTGTGAGTGAGGGGTGTGGTTAACAATCACTTCTGACACCATGACTTCCGCTATTCTGCTCGAGGCCATTTTTTGTTCACTATATATGTCCTCTTGATGACAGGACTTAAAAGATTATAGCATATCAGGACTAAGAATAAATGCTAAAACTAAAAAAAACTGTAATGTTTTTTGAGCCTTTTTTTAAAGAAATCCTCTTCCTCTCCCATATTTCACAATATGACAGTGACCAAATAGCAGATCAAATTTGATTGGGGTTTGAGGGGAGGGTGCATACTGGTGGTTGAATCAGACACTTGTTAGTTTAGTGTGGGTTGTGTACGTGTGCCTGTGGGTGGGGGTATTCTCCGAGTTGGCTCAAACTTGGGTTCAGCAGATGCAGGAGGGCAAAGGGCTGAATTTCAGTTTACATGCCGACCTCAGAGCCTGACAGTTTACCGGTTCAGAGTGCAGCTGCAACTGTTGCTAACTGTCTTCACCACTTTACACTGTGAGAGGAAGTTTAGCAAAAATGAATTGGCACCTGTTTTCATTTGCCGCCACCAAGAAAAGAACTTCATTATAAAACAACATCAGATTCCCAGTACAGACAAAACACATTTCACCCGCAGGTAAAAGAGAAAGCACAGACTTTTATTTGCAGCACATTTCACACGCAATTACATAAAGCTTTGAAGTTTATGACATAGCTTATTTAAAGTTGTTGCATTTTTACTAAGGCTGTGGTTTGAGAACAGAAGAGAGATTACATAGAAGATAAACAGCCTGTTGTAGATAGCCTATCCTGTACCCACGCACTCTGACACACACAAAAGGCAAACACCATTTCACTCATTCAGTGTCCTCTGGGTGGCCCTTCACATTCACAAGTCAAAGCTTGCTGGGTCAGTTTGTGCTTGACAGCCGTGGCATTGACAGATGTGTGGTATCCTTTTAATGTCCAGTTTGAATCTTGTCTTTTTTCAAGTTCATCAAGATCCATCTATTTCACCTGTGAATATTGATCAGCTGTGTCATTCTCAAAGGAACAACCAAATCTGAATAATGCTATTCTCTGTCTGAGCAGCTACTCTCCATGCTCATCCCTCTGCGCATTGAAAGACGCTGGGACGGGGAGCTGATCGGAGAGGAGAGGAGCGCGGAGGTGAAGGAGGAGGTACGCCTTTTGAGGTGTGATCTGAACTCAGCTGTTAGAAAGTAATAGAGCAGAGGGTTGAGACAGCAGCTCAGGCTCGCCAGGCACAGAGAAACTGGGTGGAACTGACGCACGGCCACCGTCATGGCACAGTTAGATATTACCTCCTGCGATACCATCATGTAGAGCATGAAGTTGAGGTGGTAGGGGGCGAAGCAGAACAAGAAGAGGGCAGTACAGCTCAGGACCATCTGCAGGGCACGCCGCTTATCACTGGTCGTTTGCTTCTCCTGATTATCTGTCGAGGTGACTGACTGAGTGCGAGAGCGTGAGAGCGTGCTGGACTTTTTGTGATCCTCCATGATCTGTCTTTGGTGGAGGGAGTGGGCAATGCGGACAGAGCTGTAACAAATGCAAGCCAAAGGAATCAGGAAGCCAAACAGCTCAGCAAGAGCCGTCACAGTGACTGCCAGAAAGGGGGACACATGACGCATGGGCAAGTCTTTAAAGCAGCCAGTTTTATTAGGGCTAGCAGTGGTGTCATTGCTGCTGCTGCTCCGCATCAGAATGAAAGGTGAGCAGCCCAGACTGACTACCACCCACACTATAAAACTGATCAGCACGTCGTAGCGCCGCCTCCACCGGCGAGCAGAGAACGGGTTGAGCAGGAAGACACACCTCTGCGCACTAATACACACCTGAAAACAGAGGAAACAGAAACATTGATGTAGAAATTATCTACCAGTTTCACAGTCACAGGAAGTACATTTGTTCTGAAAAGCAAGGCAAAGGGAGTCGCTGGCACACATTCAAATGACTTCCTGTTATTCCCAAAGGACATTTTTATCAACAAAGACATTTGCTTGCTTTTAAATGGAAGAGAAATCCCTAAACTGTCATTTGACCTTCCTTGTTCTCTCTAACCTTCAGGAAAATTCCTAGATTATTTTCACTGTGCTGCCTGCTTACCAGGAACACTATAGCAGCATACATGTTGAGATATTTGAGGTAGAAGCAGAACAAGCAGATGTTGCGTCCAAAGGGCCATGTGTGAGTGAAGTAATAATAGATCCTGAGGGGCAGAGAGAGGATGTGGGCCAGGTCTGCTAATGCCAGATTTATCATGAAGATCACCGCCTTGGTCTTCTTACTGTGGAGCAACATACAGAAAAGTTATCTACATGTCCAAAATGTATTTGAAACTTTGTGCGTGTGTGTGTGTGTGTGTGTGTGTGTGTGTGTGTGTGTGTTTGTCTGTTTGTCTGTGCACACCTAATGTGTCTGCAGAGGACCCAGAGGGCAGTGGTGTTGAGCAGCAGTCCAGGGATGAAGATTAGCAGATAGAAGTAGGTGTACATTGTGTCCATGCGCTCCTCCCACCTGGTCATGTTGTAGCTACATCCTGAGGAGGAGTTCAGAGGGGACTCCTCCCGCGTTCCAGACATATTCAAAATCATTCCCTCTGTAGCATAGACACTTTTGGTATAATTCATTTCAATTATCCTTCATCTTTTCACTCAGACACCCACAACACCTGCAACAAAACAAGGAGGGGTTACAGATAATGGAGCTGATACTCCAAACATGACGTACATTTTCTCATAAGGCACTTTTCGTAAAAAATAGTAATTAATGTTGTAAATAATGGCTTCATTAATGGTCAATGACACATTTACTAATGCTTTGTAGATCAGTTGTAAAGGGTTAGGGTTAGGGTTAGGGAAATTAGCATTTCTCAGTTGTGACAAATTCATGAGCTCATGTTTATCCTCCTGCAGCTTTTTAGGAGGGTCTTGAATTTATCAAGAAGACCACGCCAATGGATCATTTGTTGTACAAAGATTGTTGTAAAAAGAAAATCATAATACATTACTTCAATAATGTTTATATCTCCAGACATGTTGGTTTTAGAAAGAGTAACACACAATGACAATCCAAGTCTGCACTTGTAAATGTTAATAAGTCATCCTAATAAATTGACTTTTTCCAGAAGCTAAGTGGTCCAATGGTTAACTGGAGTGATCCCTGCTTGAGGCACAGTTTCACAATGCATGCACCAATTCTACTTTGGCTTCTTTGTTTATGATTAAATTATAATTGAATGACAATTATTAATACTACATTGCATTTAATAGCAATATTGAAGAAGAAAATGTTAGTGAAAGGCTTTAAATTCTAATGTCAATATTAATATTTGCTGGTTAGCTCACCAGCACTGTTGATTGTTTAATGTTAAGTATAAAAAGCTCACAAACATGTAGCTACTGTTTTTACTGACACTATTTAGCTCTCGACTCAAAAAAATATCCTTATGTCTTTTCTCTGTTTTGTAGAACGCATTTCAGCACTGTAAATTTGTTTTGACAAAAACAATAATTTTGCTGCTAATAATGGCAAAAGACAACAAGCTTACGCTAATCTTAATGACTTGTGTATAGTTTAAACCACTGATGTTAAAGTCATTTTGAAGCTCTAAATGATTAACAAATCCATTCAAGTCAAACTTTCACAGCATGAGTTGAGATTGGTTGTTCATACATCAGTTAACACAACCCTAATTTGCAGTGATTCACATCTTCCACACAGCTAGCTCTGCTAGCTTCCACACAGCTAGCTCTGCAGTTAAACACCAATAAATATATACAGAAAAGTGACTTTTGTTAAACACTGTATTATTAAGGCTAATGAAAAACTTAGGCTCTGGCAAGAGATTAAGTCATCACATTGTTGGATAGGGGTTCCAAACCTTTAGGACTTGTGACTCTTTAATATAAAATACTGTCTATTTGTGATCCGTCATCACAAGTTAGTATGGACACGATCCATGCACAGTTACACGGTGACACAAAATATTTCTCCTGCGTGTATCATCTGGCTGTGTTCCAGATATATTTTCAAAGGTACTGGGTTATGAAAACAGCAATAGAAAATGTAAAAAAAAAAAAAAAAAAAAAATCAGCGATGTCTCTAGACAGAGTGCAACAGGAAATGTCTAAACTAAAGACTGAGCATTTATTCTGCTTATCACTGAAGCATCGCCCTTCCTTCTGCCGCCAAGGCGACACCACACCCTTCCTCTGCTAGCAGCACGGGGGAAGAGAGAGGTAGTGACAGTTTTTTTTTTTTTTGGGTTCCTAACTGTAATTTTGAGCAGTTTTGACTGTGGTTACCATTGACTGTTGTAGTAGACCCTCCTATCACTCAGCCACAGTCAATGGGTTGCTTCATTTTACCTGCAGAGTAAACAGTTGTGCTACAGTACATCCTGAGGCTTAAATTTGAGGAAGCAACCTGAAAGTCACTTTTTGTGGGTAGCGGTGTGGATAAAATTGTTCTTGTACTTTTATGTCAACTGCATCACTGCATGAGAAACATTTGTCACTTTGAAAAACATTTGATAGTTTTTGAAACCTTTATCTTAATTTGTAAAATTAAAAACCATTTGAAAGTATTTGGATCAAATAGCGCTGAAATAATAAGGTTTAACTCGCACAAGTACAGTAGAGACAAATAATCCAAATATTTTTTTATTTACATTTTATAGCACCCTTTGATTTGAATAATAATGCCTATAACATGTCACAAATAACAAATCCTTGTTTAACAAATCCCCTGTCATCAGCAAAATGTGAAGCATGACTGTGACCACAAATGTTCAGAGAAAGCACAGCAGTATGACAGATTCAAAGACACAACAACAACACTGTCATTACCTTGTGTTTTGCTGTCTTCTCCCCAAAATGATCAGCATGGATGAAAAGGGGCGGTCAGACCAAGGAGTGACCACCACATGCTCCAGCAGCGTGCTCCTCAGCTTCACACTCCTCTGTAAACAGCAGACGGATGCACAAACACGCTCTCCTCTTCGGGCTGTACTGTATAGGTCAACAGCATGGCGCAGTTTTTCAGCTGAGAGAAACGTGTCAATGTGTCTGTATGTGTGTGTGAAAGACAGCAATAACCCGCCAGTAATAAGGTTTCTATTTGAATGTGTTGTTGCATGAGGTGCTGGCGTATGGTGTGGGTTGTACTCAGGCTCTGCTGGCTCTCAGATTCTTGGGTAAGGTACATGAGGGGAAGGGGAAGCTCTGCCCTTACGTCTGCAAATGTTTTTCTGTCTTTTTTTTTTTTTACGTCACTGAGTACTTTGCAACATAGACATAACTGGTACCCACAAAAGGGAGGGTGAGTGTGCGGTTTTAGAAAAAAGACTGACAGCATTTACAGGTAAACATATAAACATAACGAAAGACAGGCAGATGGGTAGACTGGAACGAAAATATCAGTTCCTCTTATCTCTAAAATGTTTAGGATTTTCTAAAAGTAGTTGATCTGGTTAGTGGAGAAAGGAGAAGCTGAGCACACTAACTGCTATTCACACATTTTGCATATACAAATCTATACCATATGCTATGATAATTAATCGCCCTACAGTAATAAATACAAAATGGGCTAAAAAGATTTTCATACTTTGTATCCTGATATTTTTGGAGTTGATGCAAGCATATATCCACTTCCCCTATCAGATGTTACACTTCCTTTTTTAAAGCTGTTGTTTATCAAAGCATAATTATGTGTTGCAAGATGATGTTTGACATTTTCATTTGTGCATTAGAAAGGCTAGATTTTTTTTTCTGTGGCTACTCAGGTGTGACGTGGTAACAGTTTCAGTTGAGTGGGTCTAACAAAATGTGTTTTCACGTGCCTCCGAAAAGCAAAACCACAGTTCAGCAAGATGGCACCAGTTTCATCCATCCTGTTAGTTTCACACCATATGATACATGAACTCACACACAGAGAGAATGCATGTGGCTTATAACCCTCCTGTGCTGCTACAGTTGAGTTTCAGGAAACAGGTCAATACATAGTAACATGAAGATGATCAACAAACACAAAGAACTGGCAGCACCACAAGGTAACTCAGTGTCGGTGAAGTGATGGAAGTCACACGTGGTGTTTTCACAAAACACTACTCTTTGTTCCAACTTATGGCCACTAGAGGTCAGAACAGGCCAATACTCAGTTTTCTAAACAAGTGCATTTTTCATTTACAATCAGAGGAGCAGATTGCTCCTTTAAAGGAGACATTTGAAGTGAAAGCTGTTGTCCTGTGTTGTAATTTTTCAGCCACATTCTTGACACGAACCAGTCAAGGAGTAAAGGCCAGCTGTTGCATGTTTTTCTTCACTCCCCTCCTTATTTCCTGCTCTTTTTCTATCCACTCCAGTATCCTCCTCTCTGCTACCCTTGACCCACAAACATCTACTGTTGTCTCTCTGATTTTGATGCTGGTTGCACATGGTCACATCACTCACACTAACAGAGAGGCCTACTTGGATGACTAGATTTTTTTCTCTCTCTTCCTCCCCTATGTACATACCGCTGCAGCAGGTATAAGGAGACCTATTACATTCTCAAGTAAGGCCATGAATCTGTAGCTCTGCATCGGTCTATGAATGAATGGATAAACAACTTGTGCTAACATCTTGTATAATATCCCAGACTGATATCCGTTCCATTCTCCAGCAGGAGCCTGTAGTGTATATAGCTAACCCTGGCAGCAGGGTTAGCTATATAGGCTGCTGCTGGATATTTTATTAGCTCATTGCACTGTCACTGTTAAAGTCCTGGTCAGTTAGTGCATATAGCTGGCAAGCTTATGGCTAACATGACAAGCCGGGAAGATGTTACCACTAGGCAGTCACAACAGCCTTCAGAAATTCTTCCTACTTTCTCTCTATTGGGCCGTTTTCTTCCCACTGGCATTTTGTTCTCAGTACTATACATCATTTTATTCAATTAGGAGTTATTGGAGGAGAGAGGAGCTCTCCAAACTTGCTAGCTTGCTCAGTTAGTCAGCTTGTTTACTCAGTTGCTAATGGTAAAGTTTACAGTTTATTCGAGAAAGGTATTTGTGACTCTTGTTTCATAACTGTCTTCAAACCATTCCTCTTATGTGGAGCAGTTAACATTTTGGCAGACGGAAGGTTGAATATGTGTGGATGGTGAAGCTGATAAGTTGAAAGAGCTACCTCCATTTGTGACTCTCCGGCCTTATGTTCTCTCAAAAGGTTAGTGATGTCAAGACAGTTTGCCATTGTGTGTCACTGTTCACCAGAAATGAACACAATACGAAAGATTCACTTTGAAATCAATTAATTTCACTGTTGTATAATGCCATTGTGACCAGTGGGGTCCATTATGATGAGACCTGATGGCATACTCAAGGATAAAAATATTCATCAAATAGCCCCCCCCCCTCCAAAAAGCATGCACCCAAACCCAGCAACACTAAATCCAAATGCCCAGATCTGCTGACTATAATGTCTTCACTGTTTTGTTCTTCATGTAGTGTAAGACGATGATTTTGGGTGAGTATTTGGTCAACATTGTTCACCCGTACTTTGGAGTGTGTCCCACATTGCAGTATGTAAGAGACTTTGAGCAGATCTGCAGTCTAAGGCCAGATTAAGACAGAGAGACCTCATTCAGGAGCAAACAATGGACCATTGCTCCAGTCATAATAAGCATTTGGCCTGTGACACAGCACACAGGCCAAACTCCTCGACTGGATCAGAGCTGCCTTCTGCGCCCACAACAACATCACATTGGCTGCTTGGTGAAAAAAACTCCTCTATGAGTTCAAATGAACAGTCATGCTGATAAAGGCCGGTTCAGGGTAGGCTTGACCGAACGAACAGGCACTTGGCGGGGGACAGAAATAATAAATGCAGCCAAGAAAGCAATTCAAAACAGTCATTTAATGGCCTCAAACTTCAACATGAGACACGTTTAACTCAGCAGGTCAGCGCACTGCTGTGCTATAATAACAATGGGTCTCACCACTAAAGAGTGTCATAACATTAATGTCTAAAATGATATACTGCATTGTGAAAGCTTGATGTTTATAACAATAAAACTTAAGGGCTCAGTGTGTTACAAAAGTACTTAACAGCATATTTCAACAATATGGACGGAAATCTCCATCTTTTCCACGATCCAGTGCATGTGTAAGTGTTTGTGTGTGTGTTACGCCTGAGTGATGATGTGTTGGAGTCTCTTTTAGAGGCTCTGCGTGTCCCTAGACTATCACAATTGTCCCGGTGTGGCTGCGTCTCTGGTCCCTGTAATGTTTGCTCATAATAAACAGATACATTCCTCTCCTCTCCGGTGGTGGATTAATCCGTAAAGCCCGGGCCATACCTCAGGATTTACCTCAGGATTTAACTAATCTGCTGAGTTATGCGTTTGTCACTTCCAGGACCAAGCAGCTGATTGATTTATTTTTCAAATTCAGGGCTCCTGTCTTTCAAACTCACTCTGCCCTTCTTTACCTTCTGTCTTCCTTGTTGGGTCAGAACTGACTCTCAGACATCTTTGTGTCTTTTCCATTGCTGGCTAGAGCATGTGTGTCACTGGGGAGAGTGTTTGCTGTGTCCTGGGTCTCAGTGTCACTGCGAGGGATACTCTCAGGTCGCGAGCCGGACCCTTTGCCTCCCATGGTCAAGCTTTTCTGGAAGCTCTCTGAGGTGAAGTAGTAGACTACAGGGTCCAGGCAGCAATTGAGGCAGGCCAGACAGAGCGTGATGGGGTAAAGAGTTCGGGCAAAGCGCTCCACAGTGCAGTTAGCCAGGGCCTGGGTCCGCACCAGGGCGTACAGGAAGAGGATAGAGTTATAAGGGACAAAACAGATGATGAAGATGCCAAGATGGACCAGAATCATCCTTAGGACACGTCTCTTGCTGTCACAGCCATGACCAACAGTGACTGGGCGACGCAGCGTTCGTAGAACCAGCGAGGAACATACCAAGTTGGCCATGAGGGGGAGGAGGAATCCCACAATCTGGAAAGATAATAAGATGCATGACAAATATCTAATGTTATGTCTCTGGTTATCTTAATAAAGATGATAAAATAGTATAAATGATGTGTATGTTAGTATGTGCAACTATCAGACCCTTCACCTCAATGAAGATGGTGATTTTGGACAGGTATGTCTTCCAGGTGCTCTTGGAGAAGCCCTCAAAGCAGGTGGTGGCTCTATTTGTGCTGTTGATGGTGGAGAAGAAGGTCACTGATATCCCTCCCCCCACAATGGTCAGCCACACAGCTGCACACACCAGTGCTGCGTTTCTGCGTGTGCGGATAGAGCGGGAGCGGAAAGGGTAGACTATTGCCAGGAAGCGGTCAACGCTGATACAGGTGAGGAAGAGCATGCTGCCATAGATATTGGTGATAAAGGCTGTTCCTGATACCTTACACAGTCCATCTCCAAATGGCCAGTGGCGGTTAACATTGTAGAAGACCTTGAATGGCAGCGTGAAAACAAATACTAAATCGGATAATGCTAAATTAGTCATAAACATTGTGGTCTCATTGCGCATCTTCATCCGGAAGCAGAATACAAAGAGCGCAGCACAGTTGGTGATCAGGCCTAAGACAAAGACCACACTGTAGACCACGGAGTACAGGTTGTACTTGAAGGAGTCGTCGATGCCACAGTCTTCCATTCCGGTCTCGTTGAGCACCAAGCTAGCCATGATGAGAGCTTAGAGGTGAAGGGTTCTCCACAGCACGAGGTTACACCAAAGTCTTCAGGAAAGGGGGGGGAGTCAGGGCGGATATCTGGGGATCGGAGGTGTCAGCAGGGAATCCACCAGTCAAGCCCCCTCCAAGCCATCGTGGACATTCAGACACACAAATGGAGGCAGAGACAGTCAGGATGTACGGCTGCAGGGCTGGTCAGTCCTCCTGTGGAGAGAAAAGGAAAAAGCCCATGGTCACTTCCTCACAATAAAAGTTACACACCAAGGAGCAAACAACTCCAACTCCAGTTATATAACATGAAGCATAATGGTATACATGTTTAGCCGTTACACCTTCAAACAAAACTCTGAGTATGTTTAATATTTTAATGTAATTGTATAGAAAGAAATGTATTCTGTGTTATATGGATTTTATAACTCAGTCTTACATAAATGACCATATAAGAGCATTGTAAATTATTTTCTGAGAAGACACCAGGCACAAATGTAGCCTCCAAACCTCCATTGCTTTTCTTGTAAATTCGATATAATTAATTCCACTCAATGCTATTTATCAGCATCCAATATACAACCAAAACCTATTAACATTATCCTTTTGCTTGTAAGTGTATCTGTATGCAGTCCATGTGTTATCTGTCAGTATAAATAAAAGTCTCATCTGCTCAGAGGGTTTTCATTCTCATGGCTGTGTGGCATGCAGCACTCAGGCTGTCATCAGAAGTGTGAGAAGTAAATAGCTGCCAGACGCAGAAGCATATACTGTGGATTAGGAGTTTAAACACAGTCCAGCTACATTCATCCATGAATCAATGTTAAAGAGCTCAATGTAAAATCCACTTCCAACCATAAAAGTACAGAAAGGATCTGAGGCTGAGCTCCAACTGGAAGAAATAAATAACATTTTGGCTTGGTGCAAAAGCAGTGCAGAGCTGCTCCAACTGTTGTCAAAGCAGAAGAATTAATATTTCCGATTTCTGCCTTTAAAACAATAGACAGTCAACAGGAAACACCTTAAAGCCCCTATGTATATATTATCATAATTACAGCATCACGTTCTGATGGTGTAAGCATGTGGCAAAACTGTTACTCTGTGTGTACAAGTCATAAACATTCATATCTTACATATACAGAGGGGAATAAGGGACTATAAAAAAAACCCTATTTCATTTTGGAAGCCACACTCTATCTCACTGAACCTACTGTAAAGGTAAACAAACATTTTCATTAATACTCAAACGGATGTAATGCGCTAACAAAATATCAGTAGCTGTTTTCCCAAGAAACTAAATATTGCTCAAATTCCAAACCAAACAGGTATGTGCCAAACAAAAGATAAAGTACTGGACTAAATTGCTGACCACTTATATGGCTCTCAGCCAAAAACAGATGTTGTATTTCAGTTCAATTTCCCTCTAAGTTCACCTCTCTCAGTCTTAAAAGGGAAACTCCAGTAATTTAACACATAAAGGAGAACTATACAGCAAATGAAAACAGTTGTATAATCTCTTCTGTGGTCTAAAATGTGGAAAAAAAAATCCCTTACGATGTCACAATGGGTTATATTGATTTTATCTTGGAGGCTGCAAATTTGTGACAGAAAAGCAGCTTTACACACTGGAAGTTTGTTGTTTGAAAGCCACAGGCAGACAGAGAGGGCCTAACAACAGTTGCATTCTGGGAACCGTAGGATCCAATGTTTCTGGAGCTTATCAGGGACTGAAATGTTGGGACATCTCGGCCTCTTCTGCATTGATTTTGACTGTTCTTTCATCTTCCTTTACAAAAATCTTTCTCCCAGATGTCCCAATTTTTAAATCACTCCTTTAACTAGCAAGACTGGCCTAATCTTGTGTTATGCACCGGAGCAAAACTAGCAGTGAGATTTTTGGTCTTTGGCATTGCGTGTCAAAATCCTGAGTGTGTCTGGGTAAGATTCACTCTGTCTTTTCACCAAACACACAAAAGCAATGCTGTGTGTGTGTGTGTGTGTGTAAGCAGTCCATCAGGCCTGTCCTGTGCCAGCTGCAGTGTGACATCTTTACTGCGTTTTCACACGCCTACCAGAAAGCCTCAACCGGCCCGTACAATGCCTTCACTGTACCCGTCTGCACCAAATACACACTTACATATGCACAAGTCTCCACACGTGCATACACAAGTAGGCAAACACCTACATGTGCCAGTCCTCACAAACACACACACACACACTGTTGGGTTCTGTGTACTGTGGCTCGGTCCCAGGACCCCTGACAGTGCCGGCTTCATATTCAGCTGATGTTGTTTCTTCAGGGAGCCCAGCCTATAGAAGATTGAATTTAGTTGCTACACAGTTTGTGTTTGAAAGAAACAAGAAACGCCTCAGCTTCAGACCTAGAGCAGAGACACATTTAAGCATGTTGTGGATTACTAGAGGTCCTGCTGAGGGATTTCAGGCCTGTGTGTGTACAGGTCATGGACAGCTGCACAGTTACAGGGTTTCCCCCCCTTATAGTCAGTCGCGGCAGTGACAGAAACAGGCCTCTGGGACCCGCTGATCTGAGCGGATCGAGTTCGGACTCAGCTCACATCCAGCTGTTCCCTTCTCTCACTCGCTAGGAGGAAGAAGGCAAGGGAGGGTTGAAGGTGGAGGACAAGCAGGCGCACGGTGTTGTGTTTGAGAGGACATCTTCACACTTTAGAGCCAGGGCAGCTTGTGTTACTACACAATACAGAGTGTATTTTTAATCAGGACGGTCTTGTTTGAACTTTGCCCTACATTGGATCACAAATCACTAATATCTTGAACACTGGATACGAAACCACACAATTAATCAAGGAAAGAATTCATCCTTATGGTGCAGCCCTATTTAATTTAAACAGCTGTCTGATAAGCAAAAATGTTCAGTTTTTGTTGAGACTATGGAGGAAAAAATATGTGCTAGAATTCAATTAGAAATTCTTGGAGCTGTAACTGTAATTTGTAGTGATGTTTCTGTGAACTGAAATGGTTTAAGTGAAAGGTGCTTGTGCTGTTTTGTAGCTCCACACACATTAGTTAAAAGTCTTATGATACTCAATAAATCTATAATACAGCTAAAAACGTGCATTTCCTATAAATAAAAATGTTCTAAGTTAATCAACACCTACTTGTTGATGTTACCCTATAATTGGTGTGTAGTAAATTACATTATGTTATTCTGAAATATGTTAATTTGTTCCTCCGGCCACAATATTTAGAGTCAATCTAACAACTACAGCCTAGAGAGGCATTTTTCTTTATTTTCAACTTTGATAGATGGCAGCTGCGTACAGCTGCTATAATTACTGTAATTTCGTGGTCTCAGAGGTTTTGGGCTAGCTGTGGAAAACAGCTACTCCAAATTTTTTTTTTCTTTTTTTCTCAACCAAAGACAAAAAAAAAAATGTTATTGTCTTGATAGAAAGCAGTGCAAACTTACTGGCAGCTGAATGGATGTTGACAGCTCACCTCCCGGTCACTGATGTTTGTCAGTCTGGCAGCAGTGCGGCGGCGCAGCTGTCAAAAGATAAACTCCATATTTTTTCTCTCAGTGTTGCTGCTGCTGCTGTTGCTGCTGCTGTTGCTGAGTCTACAAACTTTTCTCGCTCGGAGTTTCCAGCTTACCCGACTCAAATGGAAATGAGCCGTTTCTCTATGTGACGGGGGAAAACTTTTCCTCCCGGTGTGAGTTCTTCAATTAGTCCCGGCTACTCGCTCCGTCCGCTAGAAATGGGAACGCATCACATCCACCGCGCCTGCGTGTGAGCGTGCGTGTATGTGGAGAGCTGCTTGCACGGCCACAGGAAACGAGACAATAGCACCTCGGTCAGGCAGTGGGGAAGAGGAGGAGGAGGAGGAGGAGTAGGAGAGTGAATAGCAGATTGTGGAGAAGGAGGTAAAGAGAGAGTGAGTGAGAGAGATAGAAAGTGTCTGTGTCTGTGTGTGTGTGCGTGGGTGTGTGTGTGTGCGTGTGTGTGTGTGGAGGAGGAGGAGGATCTGGGGTCATCAGCTCACAGTTTATAAAGACCAGACACACACTTCTTATTGCACATAGCTGTTTTGATTAACTTTACTGGAACATCACGTTAGTTTATCAAAGTAATAACAAGCAGTATCTGAGACATTTCTGCTGTGTCAGGGGCCAGGGGTTAAAGGTAACTTTACTCAAGTGCTGTAGTGAAAAAAAAAAATCTGAAGTACTCGTACTGAATATTTTCCCTGTTACTACTTTCTCCACAACAGTTCAGAGGGAAATAATGTACTTTTTATTAGTTACTTTGTAGATTCAGACATTCAACAAAATAAAGCGGATACATTACTATAGATTTTAATAATTTTACACATTAAGGCATCTATAACAGTAACAGTTAGATATTACAATCTATAACACTGGAAGGAATGATTGAGTATTTTTTAAACTAAAAATACATTTTGCTGATAAAAGGCTGCATCTTTTTACCAGCCTTTTTTTTTTTTTTTACTTTTAACAATGTATTCCATCATGATAATACTACTTTAATTTAGGTAATAGATCTGAGCACATCCTCCAACTTATTCCAACAATCGAAGCAATCCAAAGATAGAATAACACTTTCATTTTAAAATGTGTTTGTTTGCTGTTTAAAACCAGTATCTTAAAATAACTTTAGTAGTATTTTATTCCTGCACTAAAATGAAGTTTAACAAGTAAATGGTTCAAAATACTATTTTATCATATTACATGTGCATTTTGCAGTATAAATTTAGAGACTTATATGAGCCTGGAAGGTTTCATTGACGCCATACTGAGGTTCATTTTCTTGTGTATATCAAAGAATTCCCATCGTGAGAGACTGGTCTTCAGGCTTTCAACCTACTGCTAACAAACTGTGAAGTGGAACCTTGTACCTGAAGATGAAAGTTTATATTGTAAAAGGTCGAAACGGGGTGAGATCTGTAGAAGCTCTGCCAATATTACATCAGACAAATACACTGTGATTATGATGCCTCAGAATAACAGCATAGTGCTATTTTAGCTGATCAAAGTCCTGCCACACTATTGTTACAACACAATCTTCATGGCTGAACCTACCAAAACAGTTATTTTTAGCCAGGTGACAGGGCGGTGTTGGACAGGTTCCCATTGTGTTCACACTGGCATGGGGCTGTGTGTGGGTGTGGATGTGTGTGTGTGTGAGCGACAGAGAGAAAGAGGGACACTTGACAGAGGAAGTGGTCTTTGGGGGTAGCGTCTGGCAGGCTGACCACTCCACAATAGCAGCAGGGAGGACAGGACATCCTGCTTACTGCATAAGCTGAACTCAGAGCACACATGCACACACACACACACACACACACAAACACAGACATACATTTAACATACACACATGCAGTGCATTAAACACAGCCAGATGTCTTTAGCCACTTGATTGTTGGTGTTGAAGTGGGTGTGCTGTTAAGACGTGTGAGTCACACATTGTGATAAAAACATGTTTCCTTATTGAGGTTACACGACATGATCCCAGTATTTTCCCTCATTCAGACAGCTTACACATGGCACTGCTTCAATAGCAAGTATTTTAAAACCTCCTAAAAGAGTTTCCCATTAATTTGGTTAAGAGAGAATTTGGCAGCAGTGACTACTAGCCAGTTATAGGGGTGATATAATGAAGTCCACATCTTTATCACAGTGGTACTTTACGCTAAATGATAAGAGAACAGAGATACTAGGACAATGCCAACATGCTATTGTTTAGCAGGTGTAAAGTTCACCATGTTCTTAAAATTAGTTTAGCATATTTGCATGCTAACATTCACTAATGAGCACTTAATACAGTTGAGGTGCTACGGGAATGTCTTGAGTTTAGCAGATATTCGTTCACAAACCAAAGTGGACAAGTTAAAGTTTTGACATGATATATGGCACTGGAATAGAATCCATCCAGTAGCTGTTAAGATATTTCAGTCAGGACCACACTGGTCGATTGACCAACCAGTCGACCAACATTGCTATATAGCTAAATATATATAGCTAAAAAGACATTTAGAACAACATATTCTCATGTTTGCATGACAATTACAATAGCACATACAGTATTTTCTAATTATACCCAATACTATAAAAAAAAACACTAGGTTGATGAATATTTTTTAAATTTGAAATTTTCCTCCTAAAACTAAATTGAAATTGTCATGACAACCATTTTAGGTAAATTCTTCAAGTTCATGTAGTCCCAACCATGTGATTCACAAGTTTGCATGTCCTTTGAGTAAATGTTTTTGTACAAATAAATAGCCTACAGAGTGTTTGTACTGGTCAGTATTGAATTTAGATGTCTTCTGCCAAATTATTTCAGTTTAATCAAAGAAGAGACACAAACGTTGTTGTTCCTGGTCAGTTACTTTGTGTAACTCCCACAAAAGTAAGTCTGACGATCTGTCCGTGATGTCATCTGAAGCAGCCAATTGGACCCAGGAGACAAAAACCCCAAGGCAGACCAGTAAAAGCAGCTGAAATTTGATGATTGGATGATCCATAAGACGAGTGAGGTTTGATTGGGCTGCAGCAATATCCCCCAGACCTTACACACATCCTCCCTCCTCTTTCTCTGTGTTTGGTAACGGTAACTAAGCTCTGCTGCACCGGCCAAGGCTTTGTGAGTCACACCAACCAGAACAAAGACCCTATTACTGCACCCCCCTACACCCCTCCTCCACCCTCTCCTCTCCCTCCCTCCATCTCCTCTCCTCTCCGACCTCTCTGTCCTGCTCTCCTTTAATGCAATGATGAGTGTATTTCCTTTGCTTTCCTCCCTTTGCCTCCGTCCATCCTCTCATTCATTGGCTCCAGGAGGGTTTAGGGGCAGCCCCATCATGCCATACATACCACTGCCCTGACAACAGGGCCGGACAAAGGCAGCGAGGGAGTACAACATGGGAGCTGTGGGCTTTACAGGCTTTATGGACTGATAGTAACATGACTGCAGTGGGGTGTCCTAAGCGTGAATGTGTGTATGTCTAAAGCTGACCTTAGCCCCTGTGAGCCAGCACTCAGCTCTGACCTGAATACAGGCCGACTCATCCACAGTGCAGCGGAGCCCGGATCAATGCTCCTGGCTGTGACTGAGGCCACAGAGGGACTGTCTGCAGCTACAGCCTGAGATCAAGCAGGAGCTGTTTATCCCACAGCACTGATAGGTGCAGCATGAGCAGCCATGGGTAAGCGCTCGTTCTCCAGACTGAGAGGCGAGGCAGACAGGCTGACCAGACTGACCCCGCTCTGTGCAGACAGAGCCGGCTGTTTGTCTCTGTGATATAATGGGCTGATGTAGGCTACCTTGCCTCAGGGCACATAAAGTAAAAAGTCAGCTGTCACAGATTTGATCAGTCCATTTCCAAACATGGTCTTTATAAGGGAAAATTGGCGTGCCTTGAAGGGATAGTTAAATTTAGTTCAATTCTAATCTGCTTTATTGGTGTGATACAGCAGATGATGCATCTATGTTGCAAGGGCCGGAGCCATTAGAAATACTGATGTCATAAGTCAAAGTCCCCCCCAACATCCCACCACAATAACTAGAAAAACATCTCATATTGTTTTAATTATGTTGTTGTTTGTTTACTGTTTCTTTTATTTTATTTATTGGATCATAGTAGTTCAACTTTATTTTCTGCAAGTTTTATTTAAAGGTGTACTGTACAGTATTTTTTCTAAAAACAAGGTATAGAGTCATACAAAAGTAATCCCTCTCAATTATCACTTATGACCCACTAGAGGTGTGTGTTGGGCAGTGGGTGTGTAACCCCCAGAAAATAACAGCAAGTAGAGTGTGAGGTCAGGATTTGTAGCATAGCGACCAGGTTACATCACTGTCTCCTCTCTCCTCTGCTCCGCTCTGCTCTCTGTTTCTGTGTCATGGATGTATAAAGAGCTGCAGGTCTGTGTGTCTGCTTGACCAAGGGTGGGACTAATCCACACAAACACAGAGCAGAGAGGCCACAGCGGACAGGATAAAGTTCTGCATTCACACAAAATCCAGTAATGGGGCACCTTCCCACAGAGTTGTGCGGAAGTGTGACGGAGTGTTTATTTGTGCTTTAGAACAAAACTGCAGTGAAACAATCAAGAAAATAATGTTTTATTTATCTGAATCCTGGCTTTACTCTCTTCATTTGCTCTCTAGCTCACATGACCACCACTGCTCTCTCGCTCTCTTTCTCTCGCTCATTCACTCACACATTGAGCCTTGGAAGAGGGGCCAACTTTGAATGCTGTGTGTCTACAAATACCAACCAACAAATCCTGCATAGTATACCTATAAACAGAGCCGTTGTTTCAAAGAAAAAAATCAACATCTGCTTATAAATTATAAACTAACTAAGTGAATTTTACTTAAAATAACTTTTAATTAAAATTGAATTTTCATCAAATTAACTCCCTATAATTAGTACCTGATGAAATTGTTATTCTCAGTTAACTTTCTGGAAAATTAGTGGGAAATTACAGCCTTGTAAAATTAAATATTCTCATTTAATTTTCCTACATATTGGTCGAAATGTTGTTTCAAAGTCTTCATTGTCGAGAATAAAATTCTCTTGGAGAGATACTAAATCATTTATTTATGTTTTACTTATTCATTCATTTGTGTTGACCTAAATGTAGTCTGAAAAAAAATACAGAGGTCATGATCTCAGTTTCTCATATAAAGGCAATCAAGTTCATGATAAAGGACTTTCTGATAGTCAGATGAAATCTGATCTTTATCATTTCTGTCATATTTGGTGTTACTGATAAGATTGGACTAAGACCATTTTTGACGATGAAATTATTGGATGTTAGACATTTATAGCTTCTTTGTATTCATTTCATATCTCTATATTTTGACATCACAGTAAGAAAAAGACAGGTGTAAATAATAAAATGAATGATGGCTGAATTCCATTTAGCTGCTTCAGTTTCATGGTCCTGGTATTGTGCATGTTGCTAACTCACACTTTTGGGTAAATGGTGTATCTCACCACTGTATACTAACATGGCCAGCATTACACAGTCCATAGGGGGGTGCTAAAACTGCATGTCAGAGCAGGAGGACAAACTGTACAGTAAAACAATACAATATAAATACTTTTAGGCTATTTTCAACTAGGGCTGTGTATTGATATAAATGTCAATATGATGCCTTTGAAACCAACATCAGTGTTAAAGGTTTTGCGACAATAAAATATAGCCTAAAATCCAAAAAAATGACTGACTTGGACCACGGTATTTCTAAAAATTGTGTCTATTTTTCATTAGTTTTGTTCTTATATTAAATTATATGTGAATATAATATTTCTACTTTTTTTTTCTTGCTTGAGGAAGTCCCCTCACAATTCTCGGTTTGAATTAATCATCACAACCTATTGTCCTCCCTCCATTGAAATGAAACATAAATTAACCTTGACTTGTTGAAGAGGACAAAGAGGATCTATTGTTATTTTTAAAAGTCTGACCTCCTACATTGTTTGCTGATAAGTGACAGGTCCAGTGCCAAAGTACACTGTGCAGGGCCGCCACCACCACTGCTAAACAGAGCATCATAGGAAGGAAGCTGCCACCAGTGTTCCTCCCTAACTCCTCTTCACCCCATAGTTCCTTATTTTTTGAGCCATAATTGATTAGTTCCAGAAACACTTGAACTTGTAGCTACACAAACACTGAAGCAGCCATACTAATCAGTCTGGCGCAGTAGCTCGGTCTCTTCAGCCGCTTCAGCTCTGTTTTTTTTTTTACAGCTTTTTTACAGACTCTGTGCTTCCCTCTCCTGGACATATCCTGTACAGCAATAATCTTGAATTACTCACAACGGTGCCATGAGGTTAAAGGAAAACAAAGCTGTATCATTAAACGTGAAATAAGTCTACAATAACTTTATATAAAGAGCATTTCTCCTCCTTGCTCACAACCTCAAAGCAGAACAGACATTTCTCAACAGTGGCTGCAGTGTATAATGTGGTTACATCACAGATTATGTCCAAACAGTTTACTCACAGGATGTACACTTTTGATCTTTCATATCCTCAGTGATAAATTTGTGTAATGCATGGATGATCATAGAGGCTGATATCAGAGCTAAAGCCACAGGATGGCTGGGTGCTGCCTTCAGGGATAAAGCCCTGTGTTTGTGGCACTTGTCTTATCAGCCTGACCCATGTTTGACTCATAAGCAGCAAATGCCTTTCCACTCTGTATGTGCGTGTTGTCCACACAGTAGAGTAGCTGGGTGGATAGCAGGCATTAAACAAATTAAGCTGGAGTCATTTCCATCAATTAGAAAAGAAAAACATTTTTTCTAGCTACTGGACCATCCTAGTTCATGCCAAGCACAGCTCTTGCAGTATTGCACCAGATATAGTAAAATGCTCATTTCTCATGAGCATGTATACATGCACATATAACAACATAAAAATTATGATTTCACATGACACTACACCTACAGGACAGACCAGTGCATATATATTCAGAGAGGCATTATCAACCTTAATGACAACATGATTATCTGTCTTTCAAGCATTAGTTTTAAACTGATTAAAACTAATACACTCATAATATTTGTGAGGATATCATTTCACTGTTTTGTTGTTGCAAAAGAAAACGTGGATTGAGCAACTTTTGTTGAGCAATGTTTTATACAACGGTTTCCCCTCGTTAAGGATCTTGCTTATCTTATTTCACCATGAACTGTGGTATAAATTGTTTAAGGGTGGGGGAGCTAAACCAATGGAGTATCTTATAAAGCAAACCAACATTGGTCATACACAAAAAGTTTTCAAAGCTCAATAAGTTGTATTTTTTGATAATATTGCAAGAGTAGTGTAAGTTCCTTTTAGTCTCCAGTGCTTTAAGAGCTTGTTCAAACAGTTTACAAAGTGGTTGCGTTGTTGTACAAGCCTGTGACCAAGAGGTGGCACAATAAGACAAATCATAGTTTAGAAGTCATAGTTATTGAACTATTGCTCGGCGAGAGAGAGATGATATATAAACAGAACACGTCTGTAGAAATGCATTAGGGGCTGTGAAAAGCAACATTAAATAAAACTTTACTGATGATATCGCTATGTGCTTTAGATATCACAAACATTTGTCCATGAGAGAGTTGTATTTTATACTAACATCTTCTCCTGGGCTGTCTGCCAAATCAAACAAAAGTGATACTGCAGGATACATTGCAGAGCATATTTACTGTCACGATTCCTGCCTCCGTCTTCTGTCTCCTTCTCGCTTCCCCAGTGGCTCCCTCCCTCTCTCTCTCCCCATGTGTGATTGTGTGAATGGAGACAGGTGTGCTGGAGTCAGAACAGTGCCCGACCAGCTGCGACCCATTCCGTAATCAAGACCTCTACTTATACTCAGCCCCGCCAGCTCCAGATAGCCATATTGTAGTCTCTGCACCAGTCAGTGCAAGCCTGTATTTATCTTGGGTTTGGTTTGGTGTTACCTGTATCTTGTTCTCATGCTGTTTCCCCTGTTCCCTGCAGTCACATTTGCTGTGTCTCCAGTGTCTTTGTCCCTTGTCTCATCGGCCCGCTCTACCCAACTTCCACGGATTCCACTCTGGACCTGCTCCCCTTTCCCTACCTTGCCTCAGTTCCTGACATGGGCTGCATCAACAGTTTCTTTTTTTACCAACCCTGGTCCTAACTGCTAAGCCCATCTTTGTTAAGACCAGTCTTCAGAATGGTCTTTGCATCAGTTACACCAAACAAACTTAAGCGTAGTCTTAACTAGGCCCAGTCTTAGTGATGCTTGTCTATTTGAATGTCCACACAACTTGTGTTGCTAGGAGCAGCATGTGTTGCTGGGAGACATTAACAATCTCCCACTATCTTGCTAATTTGTAGGAAATCACTTCTAATTTGTGGCAATGTTATGGAGGATCAAAGAAAAGGCAGTTTCATTCTTTCATATTTAGAATTAACATGAGGTGATGATTTAAAAGGTGAATGGATTAAAGTCCTAAAGTTGACACATCTTTAATCCATTCACTTTTTTAATGTTATTTCTAACCTTCTTTTTCACTTGATTGAATGACCTTTTATTTTTCAACTTCATTTATCTTTATCCTGCATTTTCCAAGTTATGTACTCTATGTATCTCCATGTTTAGACATTTGCTCAGTTATTCAGCATAAATTTGCAGACAGTTTTAGGCATTAAATGGCTAATTCACAATAAAGACAGCATAAAGGCAATTATTGAAGTTTAAGTGGGAGTAATGATGAAATAGGCAAAATATAGTTTCAAGGTTTTTTTGTTAGCAACTGCAACACACAACTCTTCAATAAGTTCAAATAGATCTCTCGTACGGGACCAAACTATTGAAACTGCCTAGATCTTGACTTTACACCTGCTCCTGACTAGGCACAAGATTCACACCTGATATTAGTGAGAAGAAGGCTTAAGCCTAGATGGTGCAACTGGCATAACTATTAGGTCAGACTTCGAACACCAAGTTATGACAGACTTAGCTGAAGACCAGGTGTAAGCCCTGTTGGTGCAACTGGCCCCTGGTTCCCAGCTTCAAATCCAAGCCTCAACCCCAGGTGTCCGAGCTCCTTGCCCAAGAACCGATTTCTCAGCTACCAGTACTAGTTTCCCCTGGCATGTTTTAATAAATACCATCTCTTACTATATATCTCCTTGTGCTTGTGTGTTTGCGCTTGGTTTCACCCGCTCTGCACACATAACAGTTTACATGAAGCAGATCATAATTTCCCGTTGTTCAAATGTGAGATCGGCTTACTTGACAACCATCTCATATGTAAACTAAGGAAACCTGTGGTTGCAAATCCCACGTAAAGCCATGTCTAACAATATTTGGGTGGTGATTCATAATTTCAAGTGACATATTAAGCTAAGAATGACATCTTGAATAAAGTTGACACTGTGACTTTTGAAACAAAACATAACACAACCTTCCTTTTACAAATAAAAAGTGTAGCTCGTAAGCTTAAAACACACACTTGCTAAATTCAGTAAACGTTCTGTTGCTACAGCCTCACTTGGCCTGTTATGACCAGTAGTTTATAGTGACTAATTTTAGCTGGTGCTGGCACTAGATAAATATCACTGTATAACTGACATTTACTGAGTCCACTGACTGACTTTTTGACTCGCCTGTACTTGTGCTGCTATCACACAATGTTGCAGCATGTCACGCATAATCATTTTAATAGGTTTATCACAAAAGTAAAAGTGCACAGAAGTAAACACAGGGGCCACTATTCTTTTAAATACATTTTATTATATATTATGTAAATAATTTAGATAATTATATACTTTTTTTTGCTTTTTTATTACATTTTATGTCCGAATAAAGACTGTGGTTGAGTTGAATACATGATCATTTACAATCACACCTTTCAATGAAAGAAGCTCTTTCTCTTCTGTGGTTTGCTATAGAGGACAACATAATGCAGCCATAAATTCAGTAGCCATAATGTCTTCCTCAGACAGAAGGAGAAAGCTGGCATGGAGGGAGGAGGCAACAGACCCAGCGGGGAACTTTGAGAGTCCTGAAGTGTTGAGCTGTTAGTCTGAGGTCTGGGGTGCTGCAAGAGTTTTGAGTTTAGTGAGATCCCGAGTTCTAGCAGCACAAGTATCCAGACCAGGCTGCAGCTGAGCTGTGCCCAGTGAGAAGTCCTGAATCTGCGGGTCTGCTGAGGCCAGCGTGAAACCAGCATGGCCTCCAGTCCCAGCAGCCCCAGCAGGAGCAAAGAGGCCAGGTGGTGACCATCAATCATCTGCTGACATAGCACACTCACCGCCTCCCTCCACTGGACTGATCCTCCCTCTGTCATGAGGCCCATCTCAACCTCACAGCTCGCCAGCAACCAACAGACTAGTGTTGCTCCTAGCCAAAGGCCCCAATGCAGCAGCACAAGACTGTCAGTGAGAGCCAGCTGGCCCAGCAGCACAGTGGAGGGCTTGATGGATATTTGGGGGGAGCGAAGCAGCGACAGGGCACGCAGGCTGAACAAACAGCACACCAGCAGGGGGAGGCCTGCTCCATTGGGGAACAGCAGCGCCGTCATCAGCTTCAGGAGTAAGAACCGCCGTAGCCATCCTCTAGAGGCCGAGAGCCCTCCTTCTGTGACTGACCCAGGCCAGCACCACAAGCCTATCCCCCAGATTGACTTTAAAACTTGGTTTAATCTGCAGAGAGTTCAAAGCACGGAGGTTAGCTCATTGTGACACTCAAAGCACATGGCAATTAAATGTTGGCCAGTTTCCTCACTGCTCCACCCATTGAAAACACACGCACACACACAGAGCGAGAGAGAGATAGAGAGAGAGTGAGAGAGAGAGGGACAGAGAGAGAGAAAGAAAGAGAAAGAGAGAGAGATGGTTTATCTCCTCCATATGATCTTCTTTACACCTTTCTCCCTCTTTATGACTATGTCACAGTGTTATCAAAGTAGGCAGAGGCCTGAACAAGCAAACAAGCCAACAGTAGAGTCATCAGTTTTATAGGTACCACTTCACATGACTGAGGTTGAACCTCCTCTGGCCTTATCTATCTATCTATCTATCTATCTATCTATCTATCTATCTATCTATCTATCTATCTATCTATCTGTCTATCTGTCTATCTGTCTAAAATGTCTGACATCTGATTCAGCAAACTTCTATATTATTTCTGCCTTTAAACAGAGAAGTGAATCATATTTACATGGGACTCACCTGTGTATTGACAGGAAGATGAGATCGAAAGTCATTGTCCTTTTTCACCTGGATGTGAACTGATAGCTTTTTTAAACCATGCCAGCCTCAAAGAGGCTGAAACAGGAATGCGGGTGTGGATACTTCTCCCTTCTCTTTATCCAGTTGCTTAAACTCATCTGTCTACTAATGTCATCATGACTGGTCTGGAGAAGAGCCAGACTACATCTGAATCATGTTGTTGGAGAATCTGTGCCTGAGGGGGTTCCACACCACACTGACTGTAAACTTGTGTGTGTGTGTGTGTGTGTGTGTGTGTGTGTGTGTGTGTGTGTGTGTGTTCCATGCAACACAGAACCAAATGAGGAACTCTGTGTGGGAGAGTTGGTGCCAGGGAGTGACTTGCCAAGATATCTTCAATATATTAACACAAGAACCTTAACTGCTAGAGAGGAACCGGACTAATATTAAATATTTAACTGTAGTGTATATGTACCTTCATATGAACCCAGAGGGAACATAAGAAATGTTTCCATGGCATGGAGTCAGTCACTGAATAATATATGTCCCCCTGTTTGAGCGTTTGACACATGTTGGATTTCGGATGTGTTGTTGTTTTAAAGCAGGCAAGCTGAAACACATATCTGTATCCAGAGCAACTGGGGTGTGATCAACATGTTAACTGGCCTTCGTCATATCCGCCAAACAGCGTGAGTCTCTCCTAAAATGACTAATCAATTGACTCACTCTGGTGTTTTCATTGCTTAATTCATTAGTCGCTGCATTTCTCTGATGGTTGACTGCAAACAGGTGGTTTTAGTTTTAGTTTGGTCAACATGACATGTACGTGATGCTGTTTAACAGGCCAAGTAGGCGTGTATCACAGAGCATGTTTGTGTTTGTAATGCATGATCTTGTATGGACACTTCTGCCAAATCTAAAAGGAGAAGTGTTATTTATGTTTAGGGTCAGAATAAAGACAGGAGACTGAAAGGAGTTGAAAGACGCAAAATGCCCAATTTAGTGCTAGTCTAGTAATGCATAGTGATGAATAGTGATGCATGAATGAAAAAGGCCATAGTCATGTAGGAAACTGCATTTTTTTCATATTGTGAGCTGTTTTTTTCAAGGATAAATTGACAATTTTTCAAGACTGTCTTCCAATAAAACAACAGTCTGGGGCCCATATAAACAATGGAAAAGGTTTTCCTCGCTGTAATTTTTCCATCTGTTCATATTGGCTGTTAAAAGATCCTCTTCAAATGTGCTTTCAATGTAAGTGATAGGGACAAAATCTACAGTGTGTCATACATTTACACCATCAAATTCCCTCTTTGTGTTTCCATGGACAGGGTTCCCCCATTGAGCTGTGGTGGAAGTAGTAACAAAAAGAAGGACTTTGGTACCCAAAAGAGCAACCAATGTTATCTACTTGATTTGACTCATTTGGATGGCTGACTACTATCAGCGTTGGCAGCTTTACTCCGACTAAAAAATAACTGCTTGTACAGTGCACTGTACATTATCAGATCAGCAATAATGGGAAGCTTCCTGAAAGGGGAAACAACTTGATTTTCCTTTTTCCACAAATTGATGTATCTGTGTGTGCAAGTTTGTTTGCATGCACTAATCTACACTGGTTTTATCCATGCAGATGTTACCTAAAGAAGGTCTGGACCTGTCTGTTGGTGAATGGAAACATGAAACATGAGAGAAAATACAGACATCATATACATCCACATATACAGTAAGAGTACAGGATCATTTGAATATAATATAATGTATCTAAAAAGACAAATACATCTGATTGACAAGAGCTGTGACACTGTTTACATAAAAGTTGGTAAACTCTTCAAGTATAATGTATCTCTCTATTAATGAATTTGCAAAATGAACCAATAAAGTGCTGTTCTATTATATAAAACAGTTAATGGTAGATATGGATACGGTTCATGCTTCATACTACTGCATGTACAATGTCAGCAGCTAGAAAACCACAAAGTTTGCGTACATGTCTTGTAAGCTGTTTGTTTCCCTCGTGTGGTTCTGGTAGGGTCCTTTTTACTCTGTGAGACACTTCAGCAAACTGCTGATGAACAATAAATCTCAGAGATAAGGTGACCTACATAAAAATCATAGTCTGCAGGGTGTAACTATCTCTGTCAGAGCAGAAAAAAGAAAACATTTGAAATTAATTTGAATTACAATTGAGCTTAGTGTAATCAGACCACCCAGGTATCAAAGTATTAATCGTATTTAACAAGCCATATCATTTACCTCCATAAACCTGTTCAATCATGATGGATGTAAAATAAATGGACTAAACTTAACTTGTATTTTGAAATTAGTTAACTCAAAGCAGGGTGAGGAGTATAACCACCTCCCAGCAGTGTAAAAAGATAAAAGTTATTACATTAAATATACTTTCACAATAAATGTGTCTTAGCTCAGTGCCAAAGGAAACAACTGCAGTTCACTTCCATGAAAGGACACAAGTTGCTGCTGCAAAGGCAGAGCTGCTACTGGGTCCAGGTCAAATATGCATCCATGTAAACACAAGTTAACAAATTCTCAAATTTCAATAACAGCGTGGGTGGTTTGATAAAAAATAAACCTAACACAATTTTCACTACTCCTTTTGCAGAGCTTTCAACTAAATCTTCAGTCTCCATCTTACAAGGAGAAGATACAGGGCAAGATGCAGCAGAACAATGTAAAAGATGTGGAATAGAATGAAGAAAATGACCCACACCACCACAGTATGAGCCTAGCGGAGGGCCCAAACTTTGCAAATGAGCTACACACTTGAGCACACACTGTGTGCTCATCCATTCACACTTCTGCTGCTGGTTTCAATCAAAGCCATCATCTCTTCCACCACCAGTATGCCTCAGACCTCAGAGAAAAGTTCAGCAGCCCTCCTGCCACCACCTAACCCCAACACATTTTTAACAAAGCATGACACTTCTCCTGTGCAGACCTGTAAATTGGTTGAGGATCTTCGCATCTGATTTTGTGGACCCCCTGCAGTTCATGCACCAGGCATGCATCGGCATGGAGGATGCCATCATCTACCTGATGCACAGGGCCTACTCACACCTAGAGAGGCAGGACAGCCCAGTGAGAGTCATGTTCTTCGACTTCTCGAGTGCTTTGAACACCACCCAGGTGAGAGGTTCCTGGGGATGTCAAGTGTACACAAACATTATAGACTGGATAGAGATTACCTCACTTGGAGGTGGTGATGAGCAGCACTGGTACACCCCAAGGAACTGTTTTAGCATCGTTCTTATTCACACGCTGCACCTCAGGCATCCTCTTCAACTCAGGAACCTGCCACCTACAAAAGTTTCTGATGACTCCTCCATCTTCAGATGCATTGATAGGGACAACGAGGGGGAGTACAGAGGACTGATAGAGAGTTTCGTAGTATGGTGCAACAACAACTGCTTGAAGGTCAATATCAAGACCAAGGAGTTAGTGTGGACTTTCATACAGGCAAAAAGCCCAGGGTCCCTGTCACCATCACTGATGCCAATTTAACAGTTTTCTTGCTAGATTTAGCAACTTTTCAGACTACTCTGGAAACTTTTTTTTTTTTCTAAAAGCTCAAATTTAGCTACTTTTAAAATGTATTTGAAACCTTTTAGCAACTTTTGAAAAGTGACTCAATCGCTAAAATGCACACACTTTCCTATTAAATGACACAACATACATAGAAGTGTCTGAGAGTGATGAGAAGTGACAGTTTATCAGTCACACACTTACTCACACTACATGGTTTGTCTGTTTGGCAAAAGTGGCAGCACATTGCGACATTATATAATGACATCATCACCTATTGACATCCCAATGTCATTTAGAAACTTTTACAAACAAATCTAGTAGCAACTACCCCTGAAAATTAGTTTAGTGACACTGATCTATATATACAGTCTATGTTTACAGCAGCAAGACAGTATATGTGGGATTAAAATTAAACTACTGTGGTGTCACCCAGTGCTCAGAGCATTGGTAAAGAACATATCTCAGGTTTTGGCTACACAGGCAATACTTGCTAGCAGAATACATTCATTTGGTTTTGGTCTTTTCATGGGATTTGTTGACTGTAAGAAAACTATAGAATATTACCCATATGATCCTATAAAGAGTAGGGTGTGAGGGATAAAAAATTTGTGACCATGGCCATCTTCTACCAGTAATCAGCATCAGTTTCTTCTAACCATTACCACAAAAATACCTCATTGTAACCATATCTTAACCATAGAATTGACAGATCGGATATGATGAATGTTTTCTGAAATACTGACTAAAACTGTTGTAAGATAACACTTTATTTAGAAATTTGTATGTCCAGTGTGGTGGAAACTGCCTTCCCATGATCAAACAAATGTGTTGGTGAGTGTGCAACGATAACATTACGTCAATAAGACAGTTTCCAGGAAGCTAGAAAGAAGGCTAATCAGTGGTTTAACTTTTTTTTTGTGTGTGTATGAGATGATTAGAGGTCGCTAGGCCCATTTTATTTTGAGTAAAGGCGGAAGATGCTGAGACAGTGTTATTTCTAAGATAAACCATAGCGGCTAGCTCACAAATGAACTCAGCAATGATGACCAAATGGTTTTGAATATGATTTTAAAAAATGAGGTGGAGTCTAGAATATAAGCTCCACAATAGGAGGGGTTATGAGAAGTATATAATATCGTGTTTTATGATTTTGTATTAGGTTTTTTATCCCAGAATAAAGGCCTCAGTCTGCTTTGTATTGCTCTTTATGCATAGTAAACCTATTCACATTGAACCATGCTAGTTGCATACCCTAGAGGATCCTATAAGGGACCTCCACTTGGACAGTTAGAAATGGGATTAGCAAACTATGTCAAACACCTAACAGCTGCCCACAAAGCTACAGTTTAAAGGAGCCACTGAAGGGAAAAGGAGCGAGATCACAGAGGGTCTCTGACAGGTACAACCTGGTGACTATGTGTACATCAGGGTATTCAGGACAAAATGCTGGGACCAGCCTGGGAACAAAGGACCATTCAAGGTGATCTTAGCCACTCCAACTGCCGTCAAGGTTAACAGGACCAGAAGAGGATGTGCCACAACTTGCAAATAGTAACGAGTAACACATCAGCCTGACTTGGCACTGCAGTTGCCTTGTGTTTTGAGAGTCAGTGTGTGATGTGGGGGTGTTGATAACACCACAGGATAATGGAAGAAGGAACTTTTATACCAAAGACTTTTTCATGTTTATTATATATGTTTCCAATCAATTCACTCTGCGCTCTATGATATTTGAAATGTTTATTTTATTACTCTTAGATTGAACTGAGGCCTGATCCAATTTAATCATGTGTTTCATTTTTTGTTCTTATTTTGGATATGTTAGTGTGATAAAGCTTGCTATTACCTTTAGGCCATTAGACCAGAAAAATAGCACCTTATGCAATATGGTGTAACTTTAAGTTACAGTGTGTCACATGTTTTAAATAACTGCTATGCTTCACATGATTTAATCACCAAAAATAGCACCAAGAAATACTGTGATTTTTATTATTAAACTGGAAGTCATTTTATGGTTTGCTCTCGCAACTCAGATGAGGGAGGTGTAGGCAAGCGGAGGCTTTTACTCACCCCGCACCAAACGGGGAGGACAGGTTTTCCGTGGCATGCACGGCAGTAACTGGATCCACTCGGGATGGTATCCACATTTATGGTCATCACGGGAGCTTTGTTGCTCTACAGAGTGACTCCATTATTGCAGGTAGAGAAGACATTTCGGTGTGACTGTGAAGTCGCAAAGGGGGGAATGTGGTGGAAACTGCCTTCCCATGATCAAATGAATGTGCCATTGAGTGTGCAAAGATAACATTACATCAAAGAGATAGTTCCCAGGGAGCTAGAAAGAAGGCTAATCAGCGGTGTAACGTTTTGGTTTTCTATGTGAGATGATTAAAGGCTGCTAGGTCCATTCTATTTTAAGAAAAGGTGGAAGATGCTGAGATAGTATTACTTCTAAGATAAACCAAAGAGTCAACGTCACCAATGAACTCAACAATGATGACCAAATGGTTTTGAATATGATTCAAAAAATGAGGTGGAGTCTAGAATATAAGCTCCACAATAGGAGGGGTTATGATAAGTATATAATATCATGTTTTATGATTTTGCATTAGGTTTTTTTTATAAAGGCCTCAGTTTGCTTGCTCCTTCTGCACAGTAAATCTATTTACATTGAACTCTCACAATGGAGTCTTTCTCTTATAAGTTTTGAGTTTAGTGCTAAGTGGTGGGTAACCTGAAGATTTATTGGCCCATTTGAAGATTTTTCATGACACCAGAAAACAAAAAGTCAAGTAAAATTAATTCAAGTAAATGAAATTCAATCTATTATATATTATCATAAACATGTATATACTGCACTTTCCTCCTAACTTCAATAAGAAAGTGAGTCCAAACCTCCGACCAGCACATACATATCCACATACATACATACTGTACATACAGTATATACATATATATATTTAAATATACACATACTGTACGTATACATACATATATATACTGTATATACATACATATACATACATATCTGTAGGAAGGAGGAGTATGTGGGGTGGGATGGAGATGGTGTTGGTGAGCCTTCACAGCTGTATTATCCTGTTGTCACAGTTCTTGTTTTACAGTCTGATTGCACTGGGCACAAATGAGTGCCTGAAGTGCTCTGTCTCTCTCTTTGGTGGAATTAGTCTGTGATTGAATGAACTGCCCATTTACCACTGTTCACCACAGAGTGGGTGAGAGAGTTTGTGTAGGATGGCACTGATCTTGTCCCTCATACTCCTGTCTGCCATTTCCTCCACAGTGTCCAATTCTAGCCCAACCACAGATTTGGCTGCACACCACTGCAAAGAATGGTGTGCTCACTTCCACAGACTGGTGAAACATCCTCGGTAGCTTGTTGTACACATTAAATGAGCACAGTTTCAGAGGACGAACAGTCTGTTCTGTCCTCACTTGAAGAGGGCATCTGTGTTGTTCAACCAGTCCAGTTCTTTGTTAAATTTGCACTCCAAGATACGAATGAGTGAAGCACGTAGTTCAGGGCCTGAAAAGTGCCAAAAAGTGCCAAAAAGAAGTCCAATTGTATAGAAGTCTATGAGAAAATGACCCTACTTCTCACTTGATTTATCACCTTGGTAAACACTTTCCTAATGTGTCGCTAGTTTCAAGACTTCTTCAATCCAACATGAACGTTTTGTACGTTTTGTAAATTATGGCCCCATTTAGAGTAAAATAGATGATAAAGCAGGATATGCTTTAGGATGTGGCTCCGTTGTGATTGACAACTTGCTACCACAACGACAACAGCGGTTAGGTAACATAATCATTGCGTAATCTATGGGTGTAACCCTGGAATCACAGAGTATAGGCATAGCTGTCGCTATTTCAGTGTGCTTTCAGTTCATGAAAGTTAATTGTAAAATTTTGGTGGCCTAAAAAGTCGGGTTGTACTAAAAGACCCTCTAAGGAGTCGGATGTTCAGTACATTTTGTTTTAATGGTCTTAAGCCTGTTTTTCACTAGCAGAAATTAGCATTAGCATTATCACAGTTAACTATAGACTGTATATGCAACATGCTAACCATGCTATCAACTAGTGTTATGGTGAGCTCAACCCTCTCATCCAAATATGGTCAGTTCTCTGGTCAGTTGCTGACAGTCAAAATGCCAAACTCGAGGCTTCAATACATGAGTCCACAATCCTGTGGGTGTTGTCACGGTGGCTATGTCCATTATTTTTATACAGTCTATGGTAGTTAGCTTATGGCTAGTTTTCAGCTGTAGTCCCTTGCCACAATTAAAACATATTACAGCACAGTATTAGTTAAAAAAACATGGTACAAAGGTTGAAGAATAATACAGTATAAACATAGTAAATTGAGGACAAAATAATACAGGATGGATATTATAAGGTTACACACAATAACACATCACATGTAGCCACAATGTCTACTGGAATGACTAATGAATACTTGTCCAATTATAATCAAGAATATCTGTGTTCATAGGAAGACCATACGATAAGATAAAATGTAAAGTCATGCATAAATATCTTGACTGCGTCCAGAAAGAGACCGTTTCTGATGTGTCTAAAGTTTGCCAGATTATTCTTTATGGTTTTTACATTTTTTTTAAACATGTTTCTTAAAAGTAAAATTTGGATGCAATACTACACAATATGTGTCTCATCTGAAACATTAATATGCTGGTACCATAAATACACTAGTTGGAGTTGATTCTTTCAGCCATGTCTCAGAAATACACAGACAGTCGAGATTTCAGTTAGACAATAATTACCTGATTGCTCTTTGAAACAATACCTCCTCCAAGTGTCCACCAAATAGTCCCCTTGGTTTCAACTTCAGATCCAATAGTACTTTCACATGATTGACAGTTTGAAATGTTTTGGATATCCTCTGCTTCCTCACTGCTGGGGTTCAGCACAAACTCTCACAGACTCTAATCTTGACATTTTTTTCGACAAATTGATGTTGGAGCTAGATGGTCTGAGCCTGGCAGATAGTGTGTCAGTGTATAAGGTAGAACCATTGTTGTAGGGACTATGTAACTCATGTGAGATTTATCACTCAAAGGTCAGGTACTTTTATCCAAAACTGAAGGATTATCACATTTGGTTTATCCAACTAAAGTATTAGAAGTCCCATCAATTATTAAAAAAATAGACTCCTTATCCAACTCTTTTAGAAACAAGTCTTATGTTATGAATAGAAATATGTAAAGTAATTCATATATTTAAAGAGGTTTAAATATGCTTGATTTCCATTCATCTAACAATTTAAACAAAGAATTGATCAAGTTGAGCTGGATTAAACATTATAATAATTATAAAAAATAAAGATAAGTTATGGTGCTTAATTATAATACTTATCTTTAATAAATTGGCGGTATAGAGTTCCTTCTTAAATGTGACTTTGATGTATATAAACTCCTTCTTTAGTTATCTTATTTTCACAGGTAGGCTCTTTTATGTTGACTTTTCATCTATAAACATAATTCCCTCCCTAATCTCCCAAAAACATTTGATATGGAGCAATAAAAATATCAAATATAAATCTTTTATGTCGATCTTTTATGACAAATGGGTCAAAAACAATATTTTGTTGATATCACAATTGATTAATGAGAAAGGTCATTTACTTACATACACTGAATTCTTAAAAAAACGTTTGGTATCCCAATACCAGCATGTTTTTAAGACTGTTGCCAGGCAGCAGTGTATCTTATCAACAGTCAGTGTTTAGGGCAGATGTTTTGTTAAATGGCATCAGTGTAAAGGATAACACATGTGATAACAGATGTTTAGATATATGATACATTGCTGAAACGATTTGGACTTGCTGTAACAAATAATTAGTCAACAATAAAGTGAATGTGAACTGTATTTAGAAATTATACATTTAATTTATCCAACAAACCACTTTCTAAAAAAGTGTAGAAATGATCTCTGAATCCTGTCTATTCTGTAACACTGCCACAGAAACAATTGTACATTTATTTTATGAATGCTCTTATGTTAAATTCTTCAAGATTAGTGTTGAACATATATGTGATATGTTGTGATATGTGGGACTAAAATATTTTGCAGAAAAGAAATGTTATTCTTTATTATGAAAAAAGGATATGGTCAGAAGTCACGTTTTTATTTTAAATCTTCTTTAAATGGAAGGTTTTATATCTATAAATGCAAATGGTCTGAAAGGAAACCCAATATCCACTAGTTTCAGAATGAAATGGAACTGTGAAACACTAACAGAACTAACAAATCAAAAATCCACCTGGACTTTTACTTCCTCATAGTTTTGTATATTTTTTAATTGAATACAAGAAAGTAAACAGAATTCATTTTCAGGGGAAGTTGCTACAGGTCAGTGGAATTATTGCTAAAAGTTGCTAAATGACATTGTGATATTTCTGGTTGAAAACATCATAAATGTCGTTAATCATCTTGACTAGCCATTTCTTACTTAATCCTTTACTTACCGCACACAGTAGGCTGCTGGGACGATACACAGATAGAGGAGAAACACTCGCCTCGAAAGGGTGTTGCAACTTATTGCCACTTCCTGCCACTTCCTTTAGGAGGTTTTGCAGCAGCATAAGGTGATCACACTACTTCTGCCTTTGCTACTGCAAGAGAAACGATGTTTTGGCAAATGACCAGTGCTGTCAAGTTTGCAATGGAGAAACAATTTTCCCTTCTTTCATATTTTTCCATTTTCTCCCATTTTGAAAAGGTCCAGAGCTATACATCTACAACAGTGCTTTCACAAGATAAAAGACAAATGCCTTGTCCCAGTTCCATACTGTACCACACATGTAAGTTGTACACAGCATGTACAGTATACTAATCTTTATATTATGGTACTGTTTTTACTGTTAGTATACCAAAATCAAGACACTAGTTTATCATAAATTTAAACTCTAAAATGCTTTTCCAAAAACTGAATAATTATTTACTGTTTTCTGAAGTGTTGGAGCTTGGAGCTGTTTCATCACCATCCAATTAATCTTATGTAACTGTGTGCAGCTCTTCCTCAACAGTCTGAACTCAAAACTCAAAATCAGTGTGCAGTACAACACTTCAGATTCACCATCCACTCAACCCCTGTCTGTCATCTTATATCTGTGCATCTAAAGTTACTGACTTTGTACCCACCAACCATGCAGGAGGAGCCGCTAATGTAATTATAATAATATCATCCCCCACTGGTCCCCCACAATAATAGTTGCTATCTATGTAGGTGTGTCAGTGTTAAGGTTCTGGTATTATGCTGGTTCACTGACACACCGAACTAAAACAGCCAATATTTTTTGAAGTTTAACTGCTTTTCCTGTTATGACACGTCAAAATATTCACAGTGAAATAAAGTAAGGTTTTGTTTGGAAATCCCATATCATCTGAGACATAAAGCGTTTTTTTTTCACAAACAACTTTTTTCACTTTAACTGGAGCTTTGCGAAATCTCAGTCAGGAAGATATTTTGCATGCTCACTCAGGTCTGTAGTTTTATTCCTCAAACCATCTGTCAGTCCTGTCCCTCACCCATGCTCACTCATACATTTCTTGCTGTCTTTCACCTGGATGTCAATCTCATCATTTTGCTGCTGTCTTTTTCAATACGTTTTTCTCCCTCTCTGCCTCAGTGCTTTCAGGTTGCTTTTATGCACGGTCCACCACCTCCCCATCACCACCCAGTCTTCGCAGATTCATCAGCTCATCACTTTGTCAACCTCATCAGTGTTATCAGTCTAAGTAGATGTCATCAGCCACCACCATCGCCCATCCACCGCCTCTATAGGGGCATTCATCTCGCTCATGCTCAGGACTGATGACCCTCAATTCCTTGTAGAATCTAAGCGCCAATGACTTTCGAGAACTCTTAATCTGCCATAATAAATCCATCTTTTCTGCCATCTTTTTGCTTCATTCACTTGTCTCTCCTGATTGAATTGACATCCTTCCTAATTATCCTTCATATTGATTTAAAAAAAATCCCCCCTGACATCTTAGCTGAAACAGTAGCAAATGACTTGTAACTGATGAACAAATACAATGCATTCAGCACACTAAGAGCTTCAACTTCCTTATTGAATTAAGATCACTGCAATTCATGATCCACAAAAGAACTGCAACAGCTTATGAAGCGTCTCTTGAACGGCATTTGATGTCTAACACCTGTAGATGCAGACAGGTAGTATTTTTATCTAGTGGTCATCTAATTGATTTTGCTGCCCCTTATGAGTCACCTCATGGAAGTGCTGATTAACTTGTTAATGTATATTTAATGTGCTATTAAGATGCCCTGATTTTGGAGAATAGCTCTTGCCAGCAGTAAGACCGCAATCATTCTGCAATCAAAAAGCAATTCAATCATATAGAGTAAAGTTGCATTGAGTAAATGTACTACAAATGTAGGGTAATAAAGCATTTTGGCTTCAGCTCTTAGCTGTGTACTTTGGGGAACTTGAGAGAGGGATAACTCAGAAATGACAAATGTGTTTTCAACAGCTCTCAGAAGGGTCAAAACACTTATTGCGGCTCTCTGCTGTTGCACTTATTCTGTGCAGTGCACTTAATGCACTATCAAGCTAATAGAATAATGACGCTGATCATGTGGAGAGGCTAGTGTTGATACAGACAGGCCCCCAAGGGCAAGTGGGTTTGAGTGTGTTCTTTGCAGATGCCTAACCACTAAATGAGTTACAGATGAATTATCCTGCCCTTCCATAACACAGGCCTTTCAACTGCGAAAATGAGTTTGCCCATTTCCACTGCAGTATCCGCACTCCATTTACCAAACCAAGCTCATTAGCAACATACAAAGGAAATGCTGTGGCATAAACAAAAGTCTTTCATCATCAGTCATGAACGATCACTTCAGTTGACCCATGTGTCTTTACATTGCTTCTCTTTATCACCTCACACCATCTGGTCTCAGGTTACTGAACTTGTTTTCAACTTGCCTCGTACTGGAGAAGTTGCACTAAACTCAACAGATTACTTAACAAGGCTTCGTCTTACATGACACATTGAATAAAAAGAGTCAACAATGCTACGTGTGTAAGTTATCCTCCATATCAACATATACGATGGTACAAGATTGTTGACAGGTACTACTTAGATTACAGTACATTACATATCATTAGAGTGGAACAGGTTAGACAAGCAAATGCAAGCAACTCAGACAAATATTTGAGATGACACATAAAGAAGAGTTTGAGTTGAAGCTCAGTTCATCACATGGGGAAAATTGAGGATAAATCTGAATTCAGGTGATGCATTTTAATGCAATGGTGTTCAAGATGTCAGGAGCAAACAAATAATAATGTCAGTGATGTACTTCTCTTTCTTTACCTTCAGTTACTCTTTCATTTACAGTAAAAGGCTGCACGGCTGCTGACGTCATCAGGCTTGATGCTGTTGTGGTGTATATTAAAACCGCTGATCAGTCCTACATCGAAAAATTTCCCAACAGCTAAGGGTCTAAAAAGGCAAACACCTTCTGAAGCGTCCTCCCACTGCTGCTGGGACATCTGGCAGACGAGCCAGAGAGGCGGAGGAAACGCATTCTGAGGAAGTGCTGGTGCTGCTGCTGCTGCTATTTTGTACATCGACCGGGGCTGAAGATTAACAGACTGACTGCACTGTTATCACCAGACAGGAATTCAGCGGTAAGGAAACTTGTCTATGCTCATCCAGATTTATATCATTGAAAGTTGAAAATGTTTTCACTTTTGTTGAAGTGGCAGTGACAGGCAGCAAATTAAAATAACAGCGCGTAACTAAAATACACAGTGTTATCATGCAGAGTTTGAGCAATGTCAACATTTCAGTTTGTACAGCAGATTTAATACACCTCTGTCATTTAAAAGACATATAGGAGAAATAAGGCAACTAGATGTCAGGATAAATGAATGAATGCATCTGCAAAGTGATGACTTTCATTAATGTTAAAGTTTATAGCATTTACGTGCATTTTATTTTATTAATGGCAGCAAGAAAATGTTTCTATGAAGTGCTTTTTATTTTAAAGCTAAGGCTGCCAGTCAGTCTCATCATTGTGCAAATTACTTATTTTATTTATCAGCCAATTTATACATTTATAGATGATGATAAAGACATTTAAGCTTCAATACAGTAGAGTTAACCAGATTATAATCAATCCATCCACTTGCAATTTTGTCTGCAATTATTAACACGATTCTTCTATCTTCTATCTGCATTCCAGCTTCTTTCAGTGTAAATCCACCATGAACAATATTATCACATCTCCCAAAAATGGACATACACAGCAAAGACAGAAATGGCCCAATTTACCTTTTTTCTTACCCAGAAAAAAGGAGAACAATTGTCATGTGACAGGAAAAAAGTTAAAAAAATGCATATCTGATTTCTAAATTTCCCTCAGAGCCTGAACTGCCACGGAAAACAGACTATCTCACTATCTCTGAAACAATCTCCCACATCAGTCACCACGCTCTGCAGTGCTCTGGGTTTTTTCTTGCATGTATGTTTTTTTGAGTTAACTCTACAGTTGTCTTTCATTTTAACACATCATGCAATTTACCTCTGTCTCTGCAGCCATAGGTGTGCCCCCAAATGGCTCACATCAATCTAACAGACAGCGTAGAGGAAAACTTTTCTGGATGTCCATCCATCGATGACTTCCGTAATCAAGTGTACTCAACAGCCTACTCCCTCATCACTGTGTTAGGTCTGGTGGGGAATGGCTTCGCCCTGGTGGTGCTGATCAGAACGTACCGCCAGACCTCTCCCTTTCATATCTACATGTTGAACCTGGCTGTATCTGATCTACTGTGTGTCAGCACGCTGCCTCTGCGAGTTCTCTACTATGTCAACAAGGGCCAGTGGAACCAGGGGGATTTCCTCTGTCGTATCAGCTCCTACGCCCTCTATGTAAACCTCTACTGCAGTATTTATTTCATGGCTGTCATGTCTGTCACACGTTTTTTGGCCATTGTCTTCCCTGTGCAGAACCTGCAGCTGGTGACAGAGGGTCGTGCACGCCTGGTGTGTGTGGGTGTCTGGGTTTTCATTTGCCTGTCATCATCACCCTTCCTGATGTCTGGCCAGAGTTTTGATCCCGCCACAAACAAAACTAAGTGCTTCGAGCCTCCAAAGGGTAGCGGTATAAAGAAACTGATTGTGCTGAACTATTTGTCTCTGGTGGTGGGTTTTATCTTGCCCTTCCTGGTCATCCTGCTCTGCTACGCAGGCATCATTCGCACCCTTCTGTCCCGCACCCACGCTGCCAGACGCCAGCGGGGCACAGGCACCAAAGCCATCCGCATGATTGTCATCGTCCTGTTGACCTTCCTAATCAGCTTCTTGCCGTACCACGTGCAACGAACCATCCACCTGACCTTCTTGTCCCAGAAGGAGATTTCCTGCCCAAAGCAGATTGCCATGCAGAAGTCTGTTGTGGTGACACTCTGCCTGGCTGCTGCCAATTCATGTTTTGACCCACTGCTTTATTTTTTCTCTGGAGAAGGTTTCCGCAGCCGCCTGTCCTCCCTGCGCCAGACAATAAGGTCCAGCACCGTGCACCGCACAGATAGGCTGAAGCCCATTGCAGGTGCCGAACTTGGGGAGAACCACCAGCTGAATACCAGTTAACCAGGCAGGAGGCTCATCAAACAAACATAGATTATGGTTAAAGAGCTCAGGATATCTTGTACTCATGATCATGAATGAAAATTCAATCAGGTGAAAAGCAGAGAGGAAAAGGTTCTAACAAATGACGGCTAGTTTGTTATGAACAGAGGATTTAACAGTTTAAGTCATGAATCTCAGGAGGATGTTTTCCATTATAAATGATATTATTATTGTTCAGTGTTTCAGTGAAGTTGTTCTGAATTATCTTGTGACATTAATCGGTACTTTGTGTAAATTGTAGCTTAATCTGTTCAGTTACAAACATACATATACAGTATATAAATGTGAGAGCAGATAATATTGTAATATGTCTTATTATATGTCTTATGGATTGTCTTTAAGATGCTTATATTATACAACCTGCATATGAATGTATATCAGGAAGGGCTCAACGCTGCATTAAGATGACTACTGTATACCTTTACTTGTCTTAGATATTAAAGTTGTTGTAAAGACTATATAAGAAAATATCTATGTACATGTTATATATAATTTTGTCATTATGCTAAGGTAACTTTTGTTTTGTTGTCATTATCTAATGACAATTTATTTCTTTCTGTGTATTTTGTACTTTTTTGCAAATAATAATAAGTTTATTTAAGCTTTTAGCACCTTAAAGATGCACTTAGTCCCTGATTTTCTGCACTGTAATCAGTTTAGATTCAAAACACTGACTCTAAACTAGGAGGACATTTTTTGCCTTTTTGAGCTCTGTAATACAATCATGAAATGTACTTTTAAACACCTGAAAATATGCTGCTGCATTCCCACTGCATTTCATGTCATGTATGATAACTTAATCAATAAATCATCCAGTGTGTGTCAGTCATGGTTTGGATCAAATTGTTAGGGGCACCGGAGCAAAAATGTACCCTGTAGTCCAGCCACTATGTCTGATTGCTAATCCAGTTTTGGTTTTAGTTCAGTGTAATCCACTCAAACCTACCGCATGACGAGCTGCAAACTCTGTCCACTAGATGTCACACCAGCACAGATATTGTTACTCCTCCTTTAAGTGATTCAGTACTGATCATTTTCCACTTTCGCGGCTCTGTTATTCACTTCTACTTCTCAAAGAGGAGAACAAAAAGAGTTGCTGTTTTTGCGTCTAGTGCAGGATAAAAAGCATTTTTACAAAAGGATTTTGCACTAAATGTAAAAATCACAAATCATTTCTGTCTGTATGGATATCTTGGGCTATAAAACATGTTGTATTCCTAGAAAAAGGTAAAAAACATCCCTCTATAAGGTCACAATATCCAGATATACATTTAGCTTCTAGGTTAATTAGAAACACAAAACAACCAGAGACCAGACTGCTGAGGCCGACCCTGCTGATTAGAACATAGAAGGCCACTGTATTACCACTTCATAAACAGATAATATCAAGCACATGATCTGCTCCCTCCTCCGTTTGCACAAAAAGATGTTTGTTTCAGTCGGCAAAGCAGGCCTATCTTAGAGATGGAACTCTGTGGTTGCACTGTTAGTGTACCTCACGGTGGAGAATATTCCATCTGCTCGCCATACAGGAAGTAAGGAAAGTCCCGGCTGAATTCTTACTCATTTGTTCCTAAAGAGGTTATGGATAACAGTGCACCCCATTCCACTGCAGGAAAACACTAATATGGTTTTATTTCTTTCATCTGTGCTCCAGTTTCACTGGTCTTTAAGTGATTTGACCTCAGTATTGATAAGTTCTTGGAAAAGGTTGTGATTAAAATTTGCTAGCCTTTAGGGGAAACAGTCTCGGTTTTGCATCATGTATTAGTGCCCTACATTTCATTGCATTCACTGTTGAAAGATAATCGGAGGCCTAATCTCATAATTGTGAATTCTGTATGTCATAATTACAAGTTCTCAAAATTATGACTTCCTATCTCATAGTTAGAAGAAAAGATTTCAAAATTATGAATCTTTTCTCATGATTATATTACACATTAAGTCATGATTATGACATAAGGCCTCTGATTATTTTTTTCATTGGTGAATGCACTGCAGTTCCCTAAATGCCCACAATGTGAGTTCAGAAACAGTTTGAGGAGCTTTCCAGGAGATGTGCGCTCACTGGCATTCAGTCTACCTGATATATTTTTAAGATCCACATATACTTTGAGATTTGATTTTTTTTAGTGATCCTAATTTCTATTATGCTTACATACCTTGAAAGGTACTTGTCCATAGTGTCTTATTATAGGTTATTTTCATAAGAGAGCAAAACATTAAAAGAGTGCTGCAGTAATTCAGTAGCGCACTTTCATACAGTTGAGGGACTCCAAAATCGATGCAACTGAGGCCAAGATATCCTCCTGACTTCTAGGGTCAAGCCACAAAAATCCTGCATCCTACGCCACTGGCAACTACATGTGCCCAGTCTGTAACAGAGGCTTCCTGTTAAGAATTTGTTGTCTCCAACCTCATGCCAAGAAAATAACTCAAGTGACGTCACATGAGTACTTTTTAAAAACTTGACAAGCACCCCAAAAGTTCAGAAGGGTAACTGTGCAATGTATACTCCCCATAAATTGACTGAAGATCTGCGTTAAAGTGCAACTAAAATTAAATTTTGTGTTGTTTTTCCTGCCATACAATATATATCTGCTCTGTGAACAAGTTCTGTGTTCTCCTTTGAGAAAAAATCAGAAACCAAAAGGGAGAAATTTTCATATTTTTGGTTTCGTAATAGCACCCCCTATATTTGCATTTTTCCACTGGAGCACCGAGTGTACTTTGTTTAGTGCATCATTTCCATACAGCCAATCCAATTGCTGCATTTTAAACCACATTGACATATAAAGTGTGTTAGCAAATTATTGCTTATTTACAGATCCGGAGCATATGGAGCAACATTAGCATTGCATTTGCAGTTCTGTTTCTGAAAAATGAAAATGAAAATTCACTCACTCTCCAACGCAGGGAAATACCTGCCTTTTCAGCTACTAAATGCTCCACTATGTTCACTAGCTAGTCTGTAACTTTGTCTGTGTACTGTTTGGTGCTGAGTAAGTAACATGCAGTGAGTTTATAAGCACTTTTTTTTTTTTTACTGATGACAGCTTTCTGCTGCCAAAAAGCTAGAAAAAAATGCAGATGAGAACACTGAGACTAAACCACAGCAGCAAAGTTGTGGGCTGTAAAACCAAAACAATAGGCTGAAAGATACTACAATGCTTTGTAGAGCTGAGACAAGCCACATAGTTGATGATAATTCTCTGTGGGTTTCCCACTATGAGCAACCCCTTTTCATATTATACATAGTCATTTTATCCATTGTTAGTATAATAACATTGATTAGAGCTGCAGAATACTTTTCAAATTTAACTATTTTTTAAAATTGTTCTGTGAATGTAAGCTAGAGATGCAGATAGGAATTGAACGGTGATAACATGAAACAAAGTTTCTCAGCCAGAATCAAACTGAGAACACTGAAGTTTAAGTGCTATATATCATAACCTTTAGACCAATGTCATTTCTCCAGTAAGTCTCATGATCTCAGACACCTCAGTTGATACTTCTGAATTTAAATATAACAAAAACACAATGATTCTTATTTTCAGGTGATTATTTACTAGAAGAAAGGGTAAATTTGCAGAAAATTGTCCATTTCTTCACGCTTGTCACAGTTCATTACTGGCCAGCAGTTAAGCTCTATTACAAACATGAAATTTGGTGCAACCAGACTTGATTTGCCACACAGCCTGGCAGTCTTCACATTGATGATGAGCATTGGAAGTAGCAAGCAGCCAGCAACCCAGAGTGACCAGCAAGGCCTGAAAACTATGTTGGTATGTGCACAGAGTAACACTAAATCTAAACTGTCTACACTACAGCAGGGAAGCAGAAATCTTTTGTCTCCCTTTAGTAGCTTTTTTTTAGGTAGAGGTTAGTCAGGTCAGTAGACATTACTCTGCCTTGTGCAGTTTACTGACTGTCACATCACATGACTCCTGCATACTGGAGTTCACATTACCAATTCAAACATACCTCTAAAACATGTTAAGTCACTTACACGCAAAGAAGATGAAGGACACAAGCTGAGCACGGCTGTTTCTAATGAGTGCATACATACTGTGTGTGCATGTTTGTATGTACATGTTTGCATGTGTGTGTGTGTGTGTGCCTGCACATATCTACATGTGACACAAACACTTTGAAGATGGCTATTTAATCCACATCAAAGGCCACATGCAGACTTCATTTTCTTTACCTCCAGAGCGTAAGGTTAAAGGCCAAACTGAAGGGTTATGGTCATTCTTGAGTTCAGGCTGGAGGAAAGTGAGACAAACGGTTTACAGATGGGTTAATAAGCAGTCTGGACAATGAAGGGCCACTGGAGTCAGACTATGTCAGGCTTTTACTCATACATCTGTCATCAGCCGTCCATTACACACTAAAAACAGACAAAAACACTTCTCAGACTGCTGCTTTGTCACACTGTGTGTTACTTAACACACCACCTCCTTGTTGCTTTATCCCAAACGTACCCATCCTCCAGACCTACCCCTCGCTCATAGAGTTTGTCATTGCTCTGACGGGAAACTTATGAACAGTGCAACAGTGTCAGTGACAGCAATTGTGTATCCCGCTGGAAATATTTTGGGCCATCAGTGTATTTTTGTCCATGCTGTGACGCACAAAGAGAGAAAGGCCCCTCAGTTTGTTTTTCAAATGTTATCACCGCATCACTCTCCAAATCATATAAAGCCCTCTGGCAATTGAAAAACTGCTGTTTTTGTCAGAGCAAATACACATAAGCATGTCTATGGATTTAGAGTGATTGCATTTTAAAAATAGGATTTTCGATGCAGTCATGTTACAAGTTTGGTTTAATTATTTAGGAGAGACTAATTGAGACGTATGTAAAACAGGTGTTTGTTCTAATCTCAATATTCAATATCGACCCTGAGAACACTTTATGAAGTTTTCATCCAACTCTCACTGATGTCAGGAGACAGAGAAAAACAAAGATTTTGAAAATGTGTGAATGTTTAAAAGAAAGAAATGACAACTCTCCATCCAGGAATTATATTAAAGCATGACACCTAACTTTTTTCTCTTCACTGACCTCTTTATCCAGTTTCCTGTTAATGCTAATCCCTCTCTGCATACCTTATTTTATTTCTTCATAATTTGATGTGATATTTGAAATTAATTAAAGATGTTAATACACAAGCCTTTGTAGTTACAGAGCAGCTGTTTGTAACAGCAGCCACAAAGTTGTGATTCCTTTCTCTGAACATGTAGCCAGAGGCACAAATTACACAACTTTTTTTTTTCTTTTAGTGAAATAAACAAGACTCCTCTGGAGAGTTGAACATTAATTTCATTGAGAATTTGCATAAAAGGCTGAAACTCTCATACTCTAACAACCCTAAATCTTGTCAAGTCTGTTTGAACACAAAGACCAAGAGACTCATTGACTTGCAGATGTTTCATGAAGAATAAACTCAGCTTCTTTCACCACATTTCACTCATTTCCTTCATGATTTTCCAATCCAAGCCAATGTAATCTAAATCGGTTTCATCTTAACAAAAAAGGACTCCACAGCTGTGATGTTTATCTCTTCAGATACTAGATCCCCAGTAGGAGAGGAGATTAACGCCAAAACTGTAAATGGATGTTTGGCAAAATCTTGAGTATGGGAACGATTATTCAAACAGAAAGCTCTTTGTTCAGGGTCAAAAGAAACAATCACTTTGCAGCTCTCACTTTGAGTCTTTCTCTGACAACAGGGGCAGAAAACGTCTTTGTAAATCAATGAGGTGAAAAAAAGAGGATTTAAAGGTTTACTGAAGCAGTGAGCATGGAAATTAGACAGAGGGAAGCGGTGATGCAGCGTTCACTAACACACTGTAAAAAGTTCAGTAAAGTGCAATGAATCTGGGTCACTTTGGTAGTTCAAGTTTTCTGACTCATTCTTCAGTGCCGTGGCTGTTTGAAGGCTCTTTTTGTCCCGTGATAAATTGGTTAGGAGCTGTACATATGCGCAGTGTTTGAGTAGGCTGTCACAGTTTATCCAGACCAAATAGACCACTGTAAACAAATATTGGCTCCTAGGGGAATAAAACTGAGGTTTGGCTCTGAAACCTCCTGCCACATGTTGGAAAATCAAACCAAACCAAAAAAAAAAACAAAAGAAAACAACTGTAAACATCTGAAAATAAAATTTGTCTTCATCTAGACTTTATTCATATTCCAATGCAGAAGTCTTTTTTTCATGTCATGATCTAATTCCCTTTAAATGACTAGTGTGTAGAATTTAGTGGCATCTAGCAGAACGGATTTGGCACAAATTGAATATTATAATTCATGCATATGTTGTAAGTAGGGGATAATGTAGCAGGTGGGTCATTATTGTGAAATGAACCTCAGCAGGGTGATGCAAAAAACTACACAGCTACTTATTAAATAAATCAATAATCTGACACTAAATGTTGATTTTAAAATGATTTTATTGATTTAAAAATGGCTTTATTGCTTCATTAGATTCTACGTTTGGAACTGCGCGCATAGCAACGTAAAAGCTCTCTAGCCTTCTTAAGACTACAACGTTTCTGTCATTCATCTCTACGTGTCCTTCTTGCCAGGTCCTTGTAGCTGACACAGTTGTTACTAATATAACAACTGGTATCACTTATCACTTAAGTTAGTGAGTAGTGATACCAACTAACAGAAGCTCACGAGATCTGCCTGGATTGAAAGACAGGATCTTGCTAAACCTTCCCTTTTCTGTAATGGTTGGAGCCCAGTAGCTGTCACATCTGTGCCCAGTCACAGACATTTTCTCTAACATTTTTTTTTGCCACAGGCTGTTGCAAATGAGCTGCAGTTGGCAATTTTACCGCACTTCTTTTTGAATTGATTGATTTCTGATTGATATGATTGGACACGGTCCTCCAGAGTCTATGAACAGAACCGCGTCTGTCATTCATAGCAACGGTCTGTTATTCAGAAATAACAGACCATAGAATGCCGCAACCAGTCAGAATCCTGTATTCAACAAAGCCATGTAGCCTAGTAATTAGTGTATGATTGCCTGAAAATCAGTCATTGTGTTTTTATTGCCTTGAGCCCTTTATATCTACATAGGGAGCATGGCCCCTTTCATGGACATATTATAAGATCCGGGTACGGCACCACTGCTCAGCCTTGCAGCCAATTTTTCCCAGTGGCCACTTGCGGTATTGCAGCAAAAAATCTCCCTGCAGCCCAAAAAGCATTTTCCCCATAGACCACCATTGTAAAAGAGACATCTGTAAAACTGTTGACAGGACACCTCGAACTGCAAACAAGATTGAATTTATTAACTTTAACCGTTAAAGTATTATGAACTCAAGCTGAGAAAAGCGATTTAAAAATCCATAACATCGCCACAATGTAAAGTCTATGGTCCGAGTGAGAACTTCCAGTCGGGGCCAGTGGGAGAAACACTACTGCACATATTCAGTGAACTGCACACCCTCAGAAGTAAACCTTGAAGCTAGAAACATTTTTTGGCGTATGTGCCAGGCAAGCAGTTCTCATTGGACTGAATAGAGTCTTTTTTCCGTCTGACATCCAGCTCTTGTAACATATCCTCTTCCATAAACCAAACACTGGCTCTAGAGAGGGTCTTTCATGCTTTTCATGAGTTCCGTGGCCACCGTAGGTTCTCCTGCATGCCTGGAAGGGCAGGGTGAGGGAGGAGTATTCAGTTTGTTGCAGTCTGCAACCTCACCACTAGATGTCACTAAATCTTACAAACTGGTCCTTTAAATATTGTGAGATATCAGCTGATTCAATGTTTATAATGCATATTGTCCAACAACAATCATGTAATTGAAAAATGTCAACTTTTCAAAACATAAGAAAAACAGCCTTTCTTTAAGCTGCACCACTGTGCATTTTAAGACAACTTTGTATTGTTTTTAGAAGGTTTTATCAGCCAGACACATAACACATTATACCATGAGTATGAGCAGGAGCATTAAAAATTTAATCATATACTAGATATTTCAGTGGAAAGCTACATTTAAGATAATATTGATAACATCTTTATTTATATAGCACCATTTATATAGCAAACAGAGTTTACAAAGTGCTTTGACAGACAAAGCAAAGGCAGTACAATACAAAAGCAAAGACACAACACAGAAAGTAATAACAAGTCCGACATTAAGAAGACAATGAAAAACAATAGAGAAATGATAAACAAATTAAAAGATGACGATGATTAAATTGACAATGAAAGATGATTGAAAGACAACATTGCATAAAAACAAGGCTGTGGAAGTGATTTAAAGGAAGATAATATGTGTTTTTAGTCTATTTTTGCATCACATTTGTGAATTTGTCACAGTAATGTGTATTTTGTTGATGCAAAACAAACAAACTAACATTCCTATTTTTATGTTGTCCAGCTTTGAACATTGTTTTTCTTCAGGGCCTGATTTCTCATGCTTTTGAGCTGCAAAAGCTGACTATCTGATCTGATGGAAAAGTGTTCTGCAACAACAACAAGAATAATTTTCAAATTGTCTGTTTTGCCTAGCATTGGTAAACAAATTAAGAAAATATACAGTTGTCTAAATGTCATTCGGTTTACCTCATATTTTATGTTGTATCACTTAGAAATGAAACAGTTTATTGGAACAAAAGTCTGGTAGAGTAACCACAAAATGTTTTTCATTTTCCCCGAGATCTTTTAAAATGATGTCAGATCAGTGGGTTTGTGATGCTGAGGGGAGGCAGCGGGATTAATTCCAATATAAAGCTGTAATCTGAAGACAGTAACTTGTTATCTTTATATTTGCACGTAAAAGTTACTAATGTACACTTTAATTCAATAAACCTCATTCACGTCTCATTGAGCAGCTCAAAGCTAGAGACTCAGCAGCAACAAGACCACTGCACTCCAGATTAATAGTATTAATGCACATAAAGACCAGATGAATGTTCAAGTTCAACAGCACATAATAAAACTGCTTGCAGACACTGGTGAGAGCACTAAACTGAATGAAATGACCAATGATTGTGTTTACTGCTGACAGGATTTATGGTGTCTGGAATAAAACCCAACTATTTTCCGTTTGTTTCGCATGTGGGGCTTCTTAAGCCCTTTCCTGGAGGCATCATGGCAAAACGAGACACAACAGTGTGGTGAACTAAAATGACATGAAAAACAGAATCATCATTCATTGATTTAGGAGAGAAAGAAAGCAAGACAAAAAGAATTATAGGAGTAGACCAAACTAAAAATGACAAAAAACTGAGCAGGACTTAAGTACAAAAAACATAAATTTAGGAGTGACAAATAATTGATCATTGTAAAAATGTTTATTTCTATATTCTTTAACAATTTTAGTGAAATAGACGTTTTTGTAAATTATGCTATGCTTATCTTACACTGAGTCTCACGTAAGATTACTCTGTTAACACAAACTATACTGCTAAACAATGTTCAAACCCACAAAACTTTAAATTCAGATCCCAAAGTTTCCAGAGATAAACATACTGCATATGTCAGACTGATTTGGGTCAAAATGTGTATAAAATGATGCACAAGACATCTGGAAAATTTCCATTTGATGGAATGATGCAACCATAAAAACATGGAGGCTAGGGTTTGAATATATTTGCTCGCTCTAAACATCATAAAACTCCAGTCAAGAGCTGGAGCAAGACAATAAAATATGTATGTGATTCTGTCAGATAGTGTGAAATATGACCATTTTTCATATCTTAAATCTATTTAATGGGAAATCAAAGACATCTGGATGTTAACGGGTTAAAGCAAATGGAAAAAAAGATGTTACAGCAATGTATGTACACTATTTAGATTTATTGAAATTATAGGTATATTGGCAATCCTGCTTTTTGGAGAGTCAGGGTGGAGTCCTGCATGCTCGGTAGGATTGAAAAGAAACGTAAACACTGAGGGCCTGAGGCGTTGTGTCATTACATGGCTGTAGAAGGCTTCTGTAGGGATGTGTGACTCTCTGTGGGTGGGTGAGGGGTCACTGCAGTGGCTGGATGCACAAGAAGATACCAGCAGGGGTTAATGTTGTTTACTTTCTTCTTCAAGTGGCCATTGTGTTCGCTTCCACCCATCACATGACACCTGGTCACAGTCTCCTCATCAGGGTTGTCCTCGACCCTCCACTTCCACCATCACAAAGACACACACACAATCACGCACTCAGACGCACACAATGGGCTGCTTGTTATCCCCACAGAGTGTACAGGAAGCCTCCCTTTCAGATTTGAGTTGACTGAGGAGAACCCGGATCATGATGTTGGCACGGCCCTGCATGTGTCACCCGCTGACCCCAAATCCTCATCAGTACAGCTCATTGATACAGCTCTCATTTCCTCTAATTAACTGACAACACTACCTCTCATCCTGTTGTCATTATCAATCCAATCAACATTGAAGAGTCAACACAGACAGAGAATATGGTCATACTGAATCAGCCACTTTTGCTGCCCTTTTATGTGTTAAATTCTGTATAATCAGTGATTAATATGTTGTTAAGTGCAACATTTCTGAATCAGTTACTCCAATAACACTGGACAATAGCTACTACTATGGTTGTTACAGAGCTTGTAATCAGTAACATACCATAAAAACGCATGATGAGGTACTTAACCCCATGCGGACTCCTGACATTTCCAGATATTTTTCTCATAATTCAATTCTATTTCACCAAACAATTCAATTTAGAAGAAACTTGTCGCAGTTGTTTTCTTTTATAGAGTTCAGATGCAGGTTTATACAACATGAGAAAATATTAGATTTGCTGATGTTGAGTATTCGTCAAAGACTGGAGACACAGAGTCTGAAGGTTTGATGACATTTGCTCCTGCTGTTTCAGATAAGTTGTCCAGCAGTTATGTCCTTTTGAAATTAGTTCTGCTCAGTGATCCCACTGTAAAATTCATGTGGGAAGAGTTTTGAATAGGGAACTGCCTATATGCTTGTATTTTGTTCAACAAAATTATCTCTTGCGGTTGAGGCACTAACAGATGTAAATAATGTTGCTCAACAACATATGAGATTTGTTTGGGTCATGCGGCCTGCAGAAAACATTTTCTGCATAAATTTAAAAAACCTGTAAGAGACTTTGAAATATGGCAAGGGAACCCCTAATTCAAATACTTCCTTCCGTGTTTTAGGCATCTCCTCCTCCACTTCCGTCCCTGATGATGGTGATGATGCTGCACGCTGTTTTCAGAGGCCACCAGTCAGCCGAGCGGAGGAAAGAAAAATGCAATGCAGATGTCCAGCTGGGTTTGAGACCCAGAGCAGCCAACTCCCCACCGCAGCATCCGTGTTGCGAAGCAAGAACATAAATTCTGACGGGATGTTGTACTCCAAGCCAGAGAGGTTAGAGATTTCATAACACATTTTTTTTCTATTGGCTCTGTTGACCTAATATCCCATCAGGTTGCTCTGGGGCCCTACATACCCACACATAGAGACAGTAAGTAAATGCATACTGCACGCTGAAATGCAAAAAACTTCAATTGTAGAGGACATTTCACAGGCCTGCAGCCTCAACTAAAGCTGTTTATGCAAATATAGATGTTCTGCTGTCAAATCAAAACCTTAAAACAAATTCTTTTATATTCTCTGGGTGAATGTAATATCATGTAAAACAGAGTTTGAATTAAACTCCAGATGTGTTTTTCTCCAACCATCATCCTTTCTTCAAGTGGATTTCCTGCTCTCTAAACTCCTTCATTGTAGTATAAAACAATTAGTCACAGTGACATATCTTTGCCGCAGATGTACAACGTATACTTATCTAACTGAAAAACAACTGGCAGCTTTATGTCCCCAGTTACGCTGTCTGCCAGCCAGTAATGGGACACATGAGAGCTTCATTAGGAGATGGACGGTGAGCCCCGCATAGATGACCGAGAGATTTGCATGCGTACACAAATACACTGCAAACATACAAGAATCCGTGGCAGACAAACGACGTTTGGGCAGACAAATACTCCACATTCCTCAGGATGGCCACACACACACACATTTACTCACACCAGGGTGGCCTGGTACTTAGACACCGGTTTCAACTGAAGGACCAACGACATAGACCTTTGTTTGCAATCATCTACAGAAAATGTCCTTGAGCAAGTCAGCTGCCCTTTAGTAGACCCATGCGCTGTTTGATTGCCGGTCTCATGCTCTGACCTTCTTGTGGAAGGGGCTCACATAAGTCCAAAAAAAAAAAAAGTATTTCACACATACAAAACTCTTTAAATGGGAATCCTGGTGTTTTCCAATCTGGGTGTGTATAAAATATTTAGTAAACCTAAATTTTACATCCTTATCTGACGGCAAACAAAAGTAAGTGCTTTAGTATTCCCTTGAATTAGCCACTGAAGCTAATTGCATATGGATCTACTTCCAGGGCAACCAGCTGACTAACCAAGCTAGCTGTCTGTTTAGCTGCACACGCTGGCATGTTTATCCGTGAGTCACTATCAATCTAACATGTGTGCATGTTTAAAAAGCAGTAGCTGTAACAGCAAAATATTCAGAGCTAAATCACATGGAAGAGGAAAGACAGAAGAAACAAACAACAAGTCTTAACACGTCAACAGATGAGAATAATGAGTAGTCATCCCTCCACGCAATATGCAACAGCAGTAACCACCACTACACAGTAAGTACAGCCTTTTATTTTATAATGTCTGTAAAATCATCCTATATGAAACAATACGAAACAAATGTTTGTTACTACTGTAGATGAATACATTGGCTAACTAACAGCTAGCTTCGTTAGCCAGCTGGTTGTCTTGTAAGTAAATCCTTATTCACTTTGCTACAATAGCTAATCTGGGGGGATATTTTCTGATTACTTTTGTTTGGACTCTGAGTCAAGACCTGATATATATTGTTATGTCAGAGTTGCGTCTCTACAATGGAGGTGCCAAGTGCAAAATTAGCATGATGACCCTTTCATCAGAATAAGACCAAAGTTGAAATATACCAGAATTTCCTTTCAAATGGAGAATTGAATGACTTTTTCTTTTCAGTAATTGATGCATTAGTGCATAGAGGATATTATTCATCAAATAATATACGCTAATAATAATAATATAATTACAAAATATAGTTATTGCTCCTAAAAACAGTGACAGTGTGTGGGATTTACAGGTCAATTTGGTCAAGTCATTTGCACTCCAGAAATTTGAAATAATGAAGGTCGTCTCAGCTGTGTTTGATTATAAAGGATATCTTTTAAATTTTCAGAATGTCAGATTTTTCAGACACATATGAAAACCATGAGGAAACCCCAGCAGATGCTGACAGAAGATGATGGATGGACAAAAAAGGCCCCACTGGCAAATGCAGAGTGCCATTCAGTCTCTATGCTACTTTTTTCAGATGTTACAGTGAAGACAGACGGGAGTAAGAGGAGCTCAGGCTGCAGTATATAGCAGATTCAAATCAATGAACTTATGATGCAGGTTTCTGGAAGCAGACTGCCTGGATGCACTGGACCACTAAAGGCCTTTTCATACATTTTGTGTTCCACGGACAGCTGCAGACTTACACACAAACCACATACATGCATGCAGTGCCATTCATACTTTTTTTTTTGGAGGTCCGCAGACACAAAAGCATTCCACATGTGCGCACTAGTAAACAGGGTTGCATGATTTTTCCAGAGTTGTAAAATCCAGTCTATGAGTATTACAAACCGATGTTAAGTGTTTTTCTGATCAGCCTTTAAACGCAGTAATCTGTTATTTGTACCGGACTGGCTGGATCATATTTCATCATCTCACTGGCACTTTCAACATGCCCACACCAGCACAGCACACAGCTTTGTATTGTTTTACACAGGGCTGTTTTTCAGTCCGAATGCAACTGAGGAGTTCCTGTACGTTGTGACAGTTTAATGAGAATAGGAATACAGTACATACACACAATAGACGAGACAGACATTCTTGTTCTCTTCACTCGTGCTACTCAGAAAACCAAGGTTACACAAGCAACCTAAAATTTGCTTTTCTAGCATGTGTGCAGTTGACACGCTTGCTATGTGTACAGTCACAAGTTTTGGGCTGCACACAAACGTCCGCAGAGGGGCCACGCAAACCCTTGCTGGCATGGGCGGATGATCACATTTATGCGGATGTGGAAAGCATGAATGGCCTTAAGCGTTCCGGCGGTTGGGTGATGTGGTGGGTGACATACTGCGAGTTGGGTGGTGTTTGGTTTTGGCTCATCTGTTTTCAAAATGACAGCCTGGTCAAAAATGTTCTCATGTTACAGCTAAACAGTATACTAAAATATGTTTCTGGAAACATTTAAGGCTGGGGATAGGCAATGCAGTAACAGAATTTTGATTCATATTTGATCCACACTGCCTACAGTAGTTTGGCAATTCGAACTGAGATTTGTGAGTGTGTTGTGCTGGATAGACTCATTTGCATAAAGTTGAGGTGGAGTTGTTGATATGTGCTTTTTCTTCAGTACAGTTACGGATCAGCATGAAATCTTCAGTCAAGGGAAGATAGCCAACACTGATCATCACAGGAGCACTGGATGACGTAGCAATGTCTCTGTTTCACGACAGAGTTTTATCCGATTCCCAATTCCAGCATGTCAGCCTCTCCCTCTTTTTCTGCCTCTTTCAGTCTGTCTCACTTTTTCAGGTCCTTGCGTCCCCTTTCTCAGCAACTGTTGACCTTTGACTTAAGAGCTGAAGAATGGAAAGATTAGATAACAAAATCTTTGTGTAAACTGCATTCAGGGGAAGTACACTACTTAAAATACACAACATACAAAAGATCTGATGATGGAAAACAAAGGAAATATGAAATTGTTGTATGTGAAATTCCCCTTCAAACACTGATTATTACATGTCCAGCCTGTATGTATGCTAATTATGTTTGGTAAGGTAAGTGCAAACTACAAACATCTTTCAGCCCTCTGTATCTCTGTCTGTTCATCCATGCTGCTGTCGTTGTGTATCAGCAGTTTCCTGCATAGGGACAGAGTGAGAGGAAGTACCCACCTATCCTGACTCTGGCACTTTCTTTCTCTACTTTCTTAGAGTTGCTAAACAGGGAAAAAAGACCCTTTGCCCTGACACTATCATTGTGCTCCTTGCAAACGTAGCACGGCCAATAATAAACCGGATGTGTGCAGCAGGTCTCCCAGTTGTTGATGTCAGCTGGAAGTCACTGTTCCTGTTCCCAGGGTAGACTCGGGCAGAGAGGGTGGGAATTGTTACAGTGGTGAGGGAAGAAAAAAGTGTGTATGTGTACGTGTGTAAATGTTGCAAGTTCATGCCTAGTGTTCGTATGTTGGTCTCTGGGGTTATCATAAAACTGCTAGGGGGAAAAGCTGTTAAACAACCCAAAAAAAGAACATCTCCACACAATGTGAGGTCACGTTCTCCCCGCATCATTCACTGCAGCCTCAGCTCCCAGAACATCAATCAAACCTGAGAGGGTTTTTTACGAAATACCCCAGACAAGTGTGGAAAGAGCAGAGAGGGGGAGTGGAAATGTCAAAATGAGCTTTCCTTTTGCAGCCCCATCTTTCATAATAGCCCCTATAGAGTACCTCCTATTCTTCAATGGTAATATCATGTAGCCAGCAAAACTAAAGCATGCCAGCAAATACGTACAGACACATTAGGGCACACACCTATACACTAATATATTGCAGACTGAGCCACAGGACAGATCGTAACCAGATGTCGCTTTGCTCAATTCTTAACTTGGAGATAATTTCCAACATTATTCAATTATCTTTAATGTAGTTTTCTGGTAAACATTTGGTACAGATGTCTCATCATTCTTTAGTAAGCATAGCATATTCATTACAAACTGTTAAGGTCATATCATCTGGAAAATCCCTCAGGACTGGGTAATCGAAATCATTCTTAGTTCGTGCATTTGATTTTGGCGTGAAGAGTATTTTCCTTTTTTGAAACAGGAAAAATACTGATACTGCGTAAGTCACAGACTTGATTGCTTACATGTGCACATCAAAAACTAATTTCCAACAGTTCTGAGATTTAGACCAACCCAAACAATACCTGCACACCCAAAACTGTATGCAAATGTTTCCTCCACAATACTCTCCACTGTTTTTCAGCCTGCTGCCAAGTACAATGGTATTATAATCTCAAATAGCAGGCAGAGAAAAGAGAAACATTATTAGAGCACTTATGGTGTTTTCTTAGGCAGGATTAAGATCATCCTTTTCTCATCCTTTAATCCTCTTGGTTCTCAAGCTCTTATTTTCTGTTTTATTTCAGCTCAGCTTCAAATCCAACAATATAATGTAACGTCCACCCATCACACCGTTAATCAATTTTCTGTAGGCATTTAAGGCTGGATCCCATCCTAGTATGATTTACAGAGATTTACAGAGTTACATATTGTAATCCTGGTTCTATGACGGCAGGGGAGCTTTTTATCACAGCTCCAACAGTGTAGGAGGAAGCCTAATAAACGGGCCTCCTGCCATAACACTGAAACTACACCATAGTGTTAAGGTCCTATAGGTTAGCTCTGTGAGACGCCACCCTCCCGCTATCACAGCTGCAATGCAGAAGGGCAGTCAACAAGGCTGCAAGACACAAGCCTAACTAATCTCATCTGCTAAATTACACACCAAACATATAAGCATGTATAGTTTGCGCAAGGTAGAGCGTAAGAGGTTTAGCAGCAAACAAAACAGCTATCTAGTATGTTACATACTACATCAGCATATAAATTATGCTAATTTTCTAACCTGGCAACCCCATCCTCTCTGGAGACTGGGTAGGATCCAAGAGTAGAGTTAAATAACTGCAGGAATTCAGAGATTAACCATTGACGCCTATCATTTCCGTAAGGCCATCGGATGCATGATGTGAAGGTCAGTGTATTTGGGGTTTGGCCCATGGATGTATTAAAAGATCTGGATACAGTCCAGCCTTGATGGCAATTTGTTGCTTTGGACAAGACAATGAAGAAAAATCACTTGTGGCCTATAAAAGCATTGTCTTTTATAGACCTCTGACATCTGTAAAAGTGTTGTCAGGATGCTTTGAACTTCAAACAAGTCAATGATTTCTCTTTTTTTTAAATGAATTTTTAAACCATGAACATTTGATATTTGTAAAACTGACAAAAAGTTTCTCATGTATACAATTAAATTGTTAAATAAGCCTTGTGGCATTTGTGTCGCAGTACTTATTCTCAGTGGCCTCTCCTGTAGCTTGGATTGTCATTTGTACATTGCTTTGGACAAAAGTGTCTGCCAAATGAATTAATTTAAATGTGTTGTAAATGAATAAGGCAGACTCCTATTTAGCACAAGCAGCTGAAAAGGGAGCACACAGGAAATTGAGTGACTCCTCTTTTCTTTTCAAAACAAAACCATTTTGCACGTTCACCACAGTCTACACCACAGTATCTGATAAGCCTACATGTACCGACCTGTTTCTCTCAGTATTTAATCCTTGAGAGGCTGTTCTTCACTGGGCAATATGCCCATCATGTCATCTTTTCGGAACAAAGGTTAGCACAGTGCCAGAAGCAGGTGAGTCCATGTGTGTAGTACCAAAGTGCTGTTAGATATAGGATGGCTGGCAGCTTACCATGTGTGCATCTATTCAGTAACGGAGTAACGAAGGAGATCTGACAGAGGAGAAGAAAGGAGCATGTAGCCTACAGTACGTGTGTAGACTTGACATGTCAGCCCCACGCTGTGAAGACCAGGAATGTATGACCTCAGAGAATGGACAGACACAGACTCTCTGTAGCCTCTAACATCAGTGATGGTTGAACGCAGGCCTGCTTGCTGATAAGCCACCATGGTCCAGTTGTTTGCTCCTCATCTGGGTCTTGAAGTTCTGCAGGTTCAACAATGTTGGTTTTGTTTCAAGTAGATTGACATGGCAACGCTCCTGACACCAGCTATTTGACTTCATCAAGCCAAGACATGAGTGGTTATACTTTCCACAGATTTTTCTAAGCATTGACAGCCTGGCAGAGTCCAGCTGTACCCCAAATATGTTTTCATTTTTTCTGGACCAGTTTCTTGTAGCTAAAACATGCAAAACGGTCTATGTACAATTTTGTACATTTCGTGAGCACCTGAAAATAGCCAGAATATTTGGTTTTGTGGTAGCCTAGTGGTTAAGACATGATACATCTACTTTAACTGTAATGTCCCCAGTTTTTGATTCACAACCTGGGACTTTTGTTGCATATTGTACACCCTCTTTATTGTATCACCTCACTACTGTCTAGTTTTGAATGAAGGCAGAATTTCCCAAATGGCCAAAAAGAAAATGCCCAGAAACTTTAGAACGTTCTCAATATTCAGATGAACTACATTAATAAAATCTTTCTGAAATAACTCTTGGCAGTGGGCATCCACTTCCTCTTGAGACATTATAAGTAATTCCTTAACTCTGGTAAATGGAAATCTTTTTATTACAGTTTTTCTTGACCACTTACATACTATAACTGGGCCTATTAACTAAATATCCCAAACCATGACACCATCTTTCCCAAAACTATAAACACTATTCCCCTGTTTTCACTCAGGTGCATATTAAAAATATTGAAAATGTATGCATGTGTTGTGTCTTTATATTGTCTTCATCATGTAGGTTGTTCTGGGGGAAAACCCATAAGCGTTATTATCCATTGCAGGAACGGTTTTTATGGCAGTGTTTTGAATTGATCTCACCAGTTTGTAATGGCTATTTTGTAGTGTTTGTGTATATGATGGCTTTTGTGTGATGTCTGAAGGCAAAGTTTGGTTTAGATGTAAGATTACGTTGTTTTGAGTGGAGCATTTGGTCGTGACGTGCAAGTTTAAAGTGTTTGAAGATGAGTGTGCAGTTAAACATTTGTGTTTAGAGGTTTGGGAAATGGAGCGTAATTTCAAGAAATGTGTCTTAGCAATCAAGAAAAACTGTAACTTAGCAGGAAACAGCTGCATTGAAAACCTGCCCAAAGAACCTGCAGTCACTTCTAAAGTATTAAATGGGTCACTATGACACCCAGTGAACTGTCTGTAAGCATTGGCCTGCATCTTTGACAAGTCCTCCTCAAACATGTTTAGCTTCAGCTCACACGAAACCAAAAATGATCAAGAGTTGTTCTATGAAAAAAGGAGGAAGTATAGCCAAGCGCTATAAAATCAATGTGCAGAGGGATGAGTACTCCTGATGTTATACTCCACCTCACAGCAAATCACTGACTGGGGAAATCCTTGGAAGAAGACCCACTATTGTGAAAATAGCAAATACCGGCCAGTTCAGGAAGCTGGCAGTGCCTGATGTTCTCTTTGCCAATGAGAAGTGATGGTAGCTACCGAGCTGAAAGAGGAATAGAAGAATTTCTGGTGAAGCCAGATTGTGTCATGGTTGTTGAAGAAAGTGTGAAGGAGGGTTGACATGCTGCCCTTTCTCAAAAATAGTATCCACACAGTTGAGTGGGTTCATCCTGATTTTCAATTCATTCATCTACATTTTCTGTGCTCCGATATGTGAAGATATAGAGGCTGCTGTATGAACTACATCAATAGGCACAGTTCACTCGAGCAGTCTGGGGTTAAGGATCAGATTCAAAGAATCATATGCAAACATCAACCCCGTGCACACAACATTACCTCGAGGCTTTGGTCCAATGGGACATAGATGCATGAACAACATCCAGACAGCTGCAAGGTTGCAACACTGTGTATGTGTGTATTTCTTTGTGTGTGTGTGTGTTTCTGTTGCAATGTTGGGCGGGGTGTTTGGAGGAGGAGAGGGAGGGGTGTTGTGTTATTTGGGGGAGTCACGGGACAGATGAAGAAGACTTTTGAATGCCTTTGCAAAATGTTTTTCTTTATTCTTTGCTTTTGTTTTTCCTTCGCTGTGTGCTGTTCTTTTATGAGAAACTCAGTGACTGACAGACTCAGAGATTGAATTATCTTCTGTTGTCTATATTTGTGCATGCAAACCATTGAATGAGACCACTGGATAAACCAGCTCCCCCCTCTTGTGTTGATCCCTCTTAGTTCAAGAGTTCTGCAAGAAAAAAAAATCATGAACCAATGGTTGTTTGTCATGTTTGTTACCATTACAGTTTTGCTCTTATGAATCTTTGCATTTGACCTGACTACAATGAAAACAAACTCCACATTCTCAAAGTTTTTTTTGATTCTCAAGGGGAATCACAATGCACTTACCATCTTATCCATTTAGCAAGCTTTAAAATAATCAGATTTTCATTTTAAAAGTTCATATTGCAGTTCTTGTTATTGATGGGTTGCAGGGAAAGTTTTTGGTTTTAGACATAAGTTTTAGATTTACAGCATAAGGAAACATTCCCATACACTTCTCCTCAGGAGGAAACATTCCCCCCTGGTGCCGGTTGATTTATGTCAAAGGTTATATCTTTGGTGCCTGATTTAATATGAATCATTGGCTTATATCAGCACACACTCCCAATCTGGAGTGTCTATTGGCCAGTGATTTCTTGAATTTTCTCCCATAATCCATATCACCATGCTGGATGTGCCTTTTATAGGACTTCAGATTTATAAATACGTATTCATATATTCTATTTCAAAGATTGAGACTAAGAAAAACAGTCTTGTTATTAGCTTGATGTCTGTTGAACTTCTCTGCTGGGTTTCAAAGGTTTTCTTAAGCCTCTTAAGAGTTCAGAGAATTCTTTCAACCCATGGATGACCATGTAATCCTTTATATGAAAATCACACATGAAAATCAGCAAATTTGGAGTTACAGGGTTTTCACATGATAGCAGTCATATATTATTTTAATCGACACAAAGACAAAGCCTTGATGTGATTTGAGATGGTGCCAGGTTACCCTGACATGTCTCAAGACTCCCAAGTTATGCAAAGATGTCGTGGGAAATGTGCATGATGTGATGCACATGTATTTGGTTTTTCTGTTTGTTTGTAACACTGCAACTGTTGTGAAACAGTGTGATTTGTCCCCCTAAATTTAAAGTCCCCCTCCAAAAATGTGTTTTGCGTCTTGTTGCTTCACTGTGATGTTTGAGCTTCACTACGCAGAATGATGTATGTGCAGAGTTTGACACTAGGAGTATGTTTTCACATTGATCCGCTGAAAGTGGAAAGTTTCTCTGAGCTCATTGAAAATTTTAGTTTAAGCCATGTACCTACAAGATTTGTGACACCACAACTAGTTTGGAGCCAATCACAATTTACACAAGTACGACATGGAAACTTGAAGCCTCAAGTGCACAAACACTGAGAATGGATTTACAGTAAGGCAGTAGACATTTTGTGTCCAGTAGTTAAACTTTTGAAATGAAATATATTTGCATATTCATAGATTCTGGAGTTTTCAGTGAGGGAGATCGAGTAGGATTATGAGGCATTTGAGCTTTTTTTTGTGGAAAAACCACATCAGACACAAATTATGATTTCAAGCAGACTATTTTTTTGTATATATCAAAACTTGTCTTGAGGGGATCTTTAAAGGAATTCAAAATTTCAAGAGATCAAGCTGATGTAATTAGATCATAAGGAAACAAAAGAGATTATTTTTGTGACTTAAACTGACTTTAAATGAAGGGAATAACAAAATGAAATTTAATTTGTCACATATGAATGTCTGGTTCTAGTTCTTATGGCGAAGTTACTGAGGAATGAAGTGATAGAAAAGTTCCAGTAATGTGACATTTTTTAAAAAACATTCCCAGAGAGATTAGAATGGGGGGGGGGGGGGGGGGGGGTAAGAAACAGACACTCTTTACAAGCTTGAGGATGACATCTCTGCAAGCCAGCAGCCATTTGGTGCACAATGAAGCATCCTATCCTAGAAATTGTAGTCAGGTTCCTCCCTCTGGACATCAGCCTGAAGATGGAGCCCTGCCTTATTCCTCAGCCATCAGCTCAGTTGAAAGACATAAAGAGCGGAGTCTCAGTCTCTCACAGTTTGCCTTTCAGTCAGACTTTGTTTTTTTCTGACCCCTTTTTTGGTTGAAAACTAACTTGGTGAAGTACAGGCACTATCAGGAACAGAACACTACGCAACTGTAAAGTTCAAAGTAAACTTGTTTCCTACGCAAGAGGATGAAGGGTGTTTACAGATCAGGAAAAGGTTTACAGTAGCTATCCAAGTGCATCCTTCTGCCAAGGCCACAGCATGTTGTCTCCTCTCTCTCTCTTTCTCTCTCTCTCTCTCTCTTTCTCTCTCTGTCTCTCTCTCACACACACACAGGTGCAGAGCAATTCAATATTGAGTTGGGGTGAGATAATGCATAGAACTATGTGCATAATGGTGATAATGTCTACTAATGATTTAATAATATGAGACCGTGCTAATGACAATAATGATGCACCAGGAATAGTTGCCTCCTAAAATAGAGCAGGGGATGGGTGTCATTAAATAGACTCCACAGAAAGGTCCTTTGTTTGGTGTGTTAGTGTGAGCGTGTGTTTGTGTGCCCACTAGTTTAATGGCAGTGATGACGGTGCAAGGGGTGGGGACATTTTACGAGATTGCTCCTGGTTTTTTTGTGTGCTGGTGTGTGTGTGTGTGCGCGTGTGTGGCGTCTTTGTTTGCACTTGTCCAAGTGTAAGTGTGTCTGCATGTGTGTGTGTCACAAGCATTGAAAGAAATAAAGTGTTGTGAGTTGTTTTGGATTGTTATTATGCAATTATTGATATATGTTTATTCACATGCATCTATTCATGAATTGCTCTCTGTATTGTGTTTTTTTTTCTGATATTATAGTCATGCATGTGTTGATCTGAGGGTGGATGCTCAGAACAACAAGCACTCACAAACTCTTCCTGCTGGCAGATAGTGTATCTACAATATTACATAAAACATTATGTAAGAAAACATTCAGATAAAAGGATAACCAATTGTAGTTTCAAGTAATTGTAACAGTTGATGGTAGATGTCATGCATGTTAATGTACCTCAGAACCACTGACAGACAAATTGAAGCTCACTCATGGTCAGTAATGCCTCTCAAATTCTCAATCAAATTCTGCTAAAGTCACTAATAACAAATGGGGGGGGGGGGGGGGGGTGTAGATGTTTTTTAGTCTTAAAAGTACTAAATGAGAAGAACAGTCCATTCAATAAATTCAAGATATATAAACCAGTAAGAAGTTATTTATTGGTTGTTGCTGGGTATAAGTGTTGCTGTGTCTAATTGCTTTATATTGCTTTAGAGATGGGTCTCTCATGGGACGAAGCACAGGCGAAAGCACGAGACAGGGTAGAGGGGCGGCGTAATTGCGGCTCTTATGTCCCAGAAGAGGGACATAAGGAAAGGGATAAGTCAGTAAGTAAGTCTCTAATTGCTTTACACTGTTAAATCAATGCATCAAACATTTTTTCTTTTTTGCAAAGTAACTAACATTATAACCAAAAATGCAATAATCTCCAATGCAATTTGGTGGAAATATAAAACAAAACGGAGGTGGAGCCAACATCTACCTGAATAGTTTTCAAAGCCTGAGTGCTTTTCCCGGAGGAAGATGATGTCAGGGAGTGTGTGTATCTTTTAAAGTAAGATCCTGCGGGGGAGAACCCTGGAGTCCTCTACTGAAGCTTTACAGCTGCAGCTCCTCTCCCATCTCCACGCTACACCAACACGATGCGTACGTCATCGGCGAAATAACCAAAAGAAATATTTAATTGATGTAAGAGAGAACTGAAAAACTTCATGGGTGCATTTTAGTCGCGTCCTGGCAGCGGAGAGGGAAGGATGCTCGTGTCTGGGATGTGATTGGCTGTCTGTGCAGCCTCCCGGCTCGTGGCTATAAAGCCTCGCACCGTCCCTCTTGTGCGTCAGAGCGCAGACGGAGCAGGGGAAGGATCCTGACACACTGCGGGACACGCTGGACACACCGTGAACTTTCACCACTGGAACACAACAGAGAAAACGTAAAAAAAAAATAAAATAAAATAAAAAAAAGCATCAAGCCAAGTAGCGGAACTCTGCTGGAATATTGATCAGGAAACTTTGGGCCTTAACAAGCAGACCACACCACAACATCACGGTCCGGTAAGTCTAGACTAAATGTTTAGATTAACTGATAACGGCTTTAATTTAATTAAACGCAGACTTCAAGTGTAAGTAGTAAAGGGATGGTTTGAAATGTGCAAAAGTAACCACAGCCACATGACTTTACTTACTGCGAGTTCTTATAATGGCAAGAAAACCTATATTTTGCATGCAAAAATATAGGTTTGTTCATCTGTCTTGTTTTTGAGTTTTTTGGAATCTCTGTGTGAACTTATTGGATCTATAAACTTTGATGATTTCATTCCGTGCGCCCGCGTAAACCATTTCACATTTGCAATAAATACAGAACGACAACTTTGCATGTCAAATATGCCTCGCTGTTTTGTTCATACACCGCAGAATTTCAGATTTACCGCCATTAAAACTCATTCAGTCTTTCGTTCTGGAGTTTTATAACCTATTTGAAGCAGACGTGTTGGACTGAAGGCTCTTCTGCCATGGCGATATCAAAAATTTCATGCGGTTACGCAGATGAAAATAGAAGGCCTGCTTTGTTGCAGCTTGAATAATCACTGATAGTGTTGATCTGTCTATTTCAGACACACAGTTCACACTCCTTTTCAACTGCACCACCTGCAGCTATGTGCACCTTGTGCGTTGGCCTCATGCAGCGCAGTCTGGCACATGACACAATGTGTAATAACATATTTAAATCGAAAGGGTGAAACTATGCTCACTGGCTTTTTTGTCTTGGATAGACAGGATTTATGGGCTGTTTTCATGGTGGAGGCCACTTCACAGCAGGGAACTGGCAGAAAAACTATATTTCACACTTGACAAAGACTCAAAATTGAGCTATAAACTAAATCTGTCACATCCGTTTATTTAAGTGCAGTAAAACCTAAACTCAGCTGGTATTTTTTTTATTTTATTTTGAGTCATCTTTCTTTAATCTTTTCCCATCTTTGAGAGGGGAAAAAAAACATTGTGATGGCATGTATATTGGTGTTTGCATTTGGACTCCCATCCAGTATTCCTGTTATGACCATTAGGTGTTCCTGTTATTCCAAACTGGACACATGGGGGACAAAATAACAGGAACACCTTGAAATGTCAACACCTCAAAACTAAAAACACCTCAGTGGCTCAATTTCAACAAAAGCATGATATGTTATTTATTTCAGAGTATGTTTCACGCTGCTTATGTTATTGTATCCTTAATCGTTGTCTTCTTGTAATATTTGTGAGGCATCTTTTTGGAGTTCAGCAGCCAACTAAACACGTTACAAGTTCCTGAAAAGGGCTGATGGATTCTGGCTGCAGAAAAAGCAGAGTTATACTTTTGATTGGTTATTATAACTTCATCAAATTATCAAGCCGGCTCCAGAACATTCATGATAACATTATGCCATCCCATTCCATTCAAAATATTATGTAATTTTATAAGATTTCCCTGTTTTGTTGATCCAGAATATGAAGACTTGCATCCGAAAAAGCATCAGTACGAAAGCAAAATAATGTTCTGGATGCTTATTTGCCAATTTGTCCAAATTAAAAAGAATCCTTGTCATAAATCTGCTGAAATTTCAAGTTTCATTCTGCAACTGTAGAGCAGTACTCTCAGTTATTTGCTGGTGTGGATCCACCCTTCCCACATCTTCCTGTCATCTTCACTGTCCTCCTGCCTTCAGGTCACTCTCATGACTCCTGCGCTCTCAGGCATACCTCTGCTCTCAGTCTTTCCCCTCCTCTGACTTTGCCTTTCCTGTGCTTTCCTTTTCCTCCCATTGTTCCTCTAAACAGTACAGTAGATCAAACTGTCATTCATGTTAATCTTGACCTCTTTTATTGCCATTTTGTTCCTGTGTTTCTTTGTTTTTTCGCAGTTTTTTTTTTTCCAAAATACCCCTCTTCCTACGCACAAACGCACTTTTTCTGATCTCCTCCACTTTCACTCCGCTGCTCCTCCTCCCTCTTTCTAAGATGTGGAGCCAGTAGAGCTTAAAGGTCAGCGATGGTTTCAAAAGTGAAATCTATTAGATTAAGGGGATCAGCCCAATTAAAAGTCAGCTTTCCAATTAGATCAGACAATCCTGCTCTAACATAGCCTAATGAGCTACCATCTTGTGTAAGGGCAGGCCAGCACAAAGGCATTATTGAGATGATAGAGAGGATATGAATGGAAGATGGCCAAATTTTTCAAAACTGATTTCTTGTGATATGTGTGTGAGTTCATCCATGTGATTTTGTCTTTGTGTGTGTGAACAGAACAAGCCTCTGTGTTCTTGAGTCAAATGCAGCTATCAATGCCAGTTGTGTTTGAGAGAGTGTTTGTCTCCATGTGTGTGCGTGTGTGTGTCTGTGTGTCTCTGTGTGTGTGTTTTTATGGGGTGTAAGTGGTTCTTCATATAAGTGTAAGGACATGTTTAGATGTGTTCAAAAATGCTGTTTTAAACTTCCCAAACCATGGTGTTTGAACATCTGTTCAGAGATGGAGAGATGATTGAGAGAGTTAGTATGTTAGTGTGCGTGTGTGTGTGTGTGTGTGTCCTTATAGCATGCCTCTATGGATATTGTCGCCATTGTCAATCAGCTCATTTATCCTGAGACGCCTCAGGGCATTCTAGGGGCTACAAATGATTCTTGGGAGGCCCACAGCCTTGCCAGAGTCCTCTGTGAGAGAAAGCATCTCTGTCAGACACACACTCACTGACACGCACACACTGAAGCACTGTTCCCCATCTAACATATAAACTCAGTTATCACTATTCTTATTTTTATGTTTTATCTTTCACCACCCCCTTCTTTTTCTGTTCATTTCACCCCCAATCCTTTATTTTATACTACTTTTCCATAAGGCTGAGTGATAAAAATATCTGGATATAATATTCCTTGAGAGAAATATAACAAATCTTGTTCAAATTCTTGTTGATAAACGTTTGATATAATTAAACTGAGAGGTTGGGTCGGCTCGCACTAGCTACTGGGGGCTGGTTAACTACAGCAGCTAACAGTTGGGTTACACATATGTTTATCAATTTTACAGACATCTCTTTCAAAATGTAAGTGTATGGGAAAAAAGTCTTTTTAGACTCAGTAGTGTCACGTGATGGACCCAGAAGTTGTAATTACACGGTTTGGCCACTATGTCAGATTGGCCTCAAAGCCCGGCATGGTTCTTAGGGGCTTGGTAATAGTAGCCTGTATATGAGGCATTTCAGGAACATCAAGAAATTGTGGCGTCTGCCAACAGACTACATGTGAGGTGATTATGGGACACCTGTGATATAGTTACAGAAAAAAACCTGGGTTACTCTTACTTACGCTAACTTTGTAGTCTGATCCATCTTACATGTGAAATGTATCATACTTCAGCACTTAATTTTTCTATTAAAGCAGCATCTTTTTTTTTTTTAGGAAAAAGGGCTGAAAAAAGATTTTACTTAATTTATTAATGCATATTTTGATGATGAAAAAAGATTTATCCTTATAATTGTTTTGAATATTCATGTCTGACAAGTGTTTGTCATGTTCAGACCACAAAGAAAAGTTTAAAAGAACAAGCAAAAAATCAGCCTTTAAACTTATATATATTTATACAATAGACAATAAAAAATTACCATCACAGTTTCCCAGATTACAAGGAGATGTCTTCAAATTGCATTTACGTCCGACCAACAATCCAAAACACAAATAAGTTTCATTTTACAAATGTATAAAACATAGAAAAGCATCAAATGTGCACATTTGAGAAGCTGGAACCTGCAAATGTTTGGCACTTGCGGCTAACCAACAGTGAATACATGTTTTAAAAAGTCTGCATTTACTTTTCTGTTGATTAATCAACTAAATGTTTCAGCCGTAGTTGTCATTGTTGTAATAACATTACATGACACCTGCAATCAGGAATTGATCTCTTAATTAACTGTGGTGTATATATATATATACATAGATGTATGTATGTATGTGTGTGTGTGTATGATGTTGCAGTCTACCAGGCATCCTGGTGATACCCAGGATGCCTGACAAAGACTGAGATCAGCCTCAAATGTTAAACAAGTTCATGTCCCTGCCGTGTGAATGTGTTTTTCCTCTTAGTTCATCACCAAAAATAAAACACTTTGTTCTCATTACACTACTCTCTTTGTTGTCAACAAATTAACTCACAAGCCTCTCTTCTTGATTAAAGACTTAAGTATCACCAGTTAATATAAATAACCTCAGCATGCATCTTGGAAAGCATGTATCACTGTTTGCTAAACACGTGCAACTACTTTCCTCTCTGCATGTAACATGATTATTTGTCCATTTTCTCTGCAGTTCCGACGCAGACCTGTGCTTCCAGGCCCACGGCAAGGCCCGGTGTGTGTGAATATGTGTTTGTGAGTGTGAACTTGAAGACTGCTGTGTGACTTTGAGTGAGCAAACATCTTGCTGTGTGAGTGCGAGGCTCGTGTGAGGATGAGGGCCGTCGCTCTGCTATGTCTCCTGATGGTCGCCGAGGTCGGAGCCTCTCGGTTCGTCCGCGACTCCAGAGGCGGGCTTGAGGCTTCAGAACCCTCCAAGAACAACGCCTCCATCCTGCTTCCACCCTCACGGCCGGGCCGACCACGGGGCTCCTTCCCCCCTATGTGCATAAAGCCTACAGAGATCAAGCACGCCTTCAAGTATGTGAACACCATCGTGTCCTGCCTGATCTTTGTGGTCGGGATCATCGGCAACTCAACGCTGCTTAGGATCATATATAAGAACAAGTGTATGAGGAATGGACCCAATGTCCTGATTGGCAGCCTGGCACTCGGGGACCTGCTTTATATCATCATCGCCATCCCCATCAATGTGTTCAAGGTAACCGTGTGCATCCTGTGTGTCGGCCTGTTTACAGTGTTTCCTCTTAAAGTTGATCTCTAGCAGGTCTCAAACACACAGATCCTTTTGGATCTGTCAAATATGTTCCTTACTCCTTATCATTTATGTAGCCATTAGATCAGATTTCTCTGCTTGTTTGACATAAAATCATAAGATACCATAACTACAAATTACTTAAATTAATTCAATTTATTACACACTGAGCCTGTGTCTAATTTAGTATGACTTTAATCTAAAGCCTTTCTCCTTCACTGCACTGTCATAATTACGGTTGAGTTGTTTTCAACGCCTTTCTTGGCACATCCTGTGGTTAGCTGTGATTTACAAGTTTCTTGCTGCGGTTTGTCTCTATATTCACTTTTTTTTTGTGTGTGTGTGGTTTTGTTTATTTCTCCTTTTTTTTGGATAGACTGAGCAGACTTTACTACCATGACTATAAGAAATCGGTCCAACTAAAAACTCAATAAAAGCAGATGTGGGCCAATTGTTAGGGAAGACTGAAGTGTTGTGATTTTAGGAAAAACTATGCCTTTGTTTTCTTCACTTGCCTTGCGTGTGAAGCCCAATGTGCCAGTCATACTGTAACTACAACTGTGTGCCAGTCGCAGGTTCCAAAAAAAAAAGAAGAAAACAATATGTGAAATGGGTTTTATTTTCCAAATCTGATAGGATTCATTTTGATTGAATGAAGCCGGGATGCTGTGCTGTGTTATCAGAGAAAATCAGAGTAACATTCACTCTGATTCATACTTCATACATAGCTTTAGAGGTCCTGTTGTTTTGGGATTTTTTTTTTTTATGAGTTGCAACTCAAACTGTAATGTTAAGCATGAAAAGAGTGGATGTACTTAAGATGATAAGATTTAATCAGGTAAAATTCAGTATGTGCTGGATTGATAACAGGGGTGGTTTTATATGAAAGGTCATTCTTTCAAGACCCTAGAGACAATACTGTAGATCTGCTGACTTGTACAAAGTAGATTTGTTGTTAAAGACACTGTCCTGATGCTGAACTGATTTGATTCCGCCTAAGAGAAGGACTTTATCAAAGAGGAGGCACACTCTGTTGTTGGTTTTGGCTTTAGTTGCTGTAGTAATAAAGTAAGACACGAGGAAGAAAGGTCCCCGAAATGAACCTCAAACAGTCTGTCTGTGTGTTTACACAGGTGACACTCCTCAAATTTCTCTAACTACAAATCTCTTTCCTCCCTGTGTGTATCCACTATTTTTGTCTGCAGCTAATAGCTGAGGACTGGCCCTTTGGGGTGTACGTCTGTAAATTGATGCCGTTCATACAGAAAGCTTCAGTGGGCATCACCGTCCTCAGCCTGTGTGCCCTCAGTATCGACCGGTGAGTACACTCCTGCTCTACATACACACCTGTCACATATTAGTGCTTAATTAACATGAACACCGCTAAAGCATATGTTTATGTGTGCGTGTGCGTGTGCATGTGCAGCTACCATGCAGTGACATCATGGAGCAGGGTGAAGGGAATGGGGATCCCTCTGTGGAAAGCAGTGGAGGTGACTTTAATCTGGCTGGCCGCCGTGGTACTGGCGGTTCCTGAGGCGCTGGCGTTTGACATGTTGGAAATGCCGTACAGAGGCAACAAGCTGCGTGTGTGTCTGCTGCATCCAGAGCAGAGCGCCGGATTTATGAAGGTAGGCACTGTGAGGATTAGATGAGTATGTCATGTCAGTAGTCACGGAAGAAGGATTTTAATTCTTTACATCTGTAAAATTGTTCAAATTCAAATAAGCTTTATTGGCATGAAAGATCACAAACCTACATTGCCAAAGCAGTACAGAATAGTACTCTATTTGAAGACATGCATTCAAAATCAGAAGTTTCTTCAAAATATACTTTTAAGTCCCACTGAAACGAATGTTGGAGCATCCTCAGCTTCTGTACTGTGACATATTTCCCAGTGAAACAGAATATTTGAGCGGTGTACAAATACAAGGAGGATTTAAATCAAATCCTTTGCATTTGATGGATTCAATTAAAGCACAAGTGATTCAAAACTGTACATAACTATCTCTGCTTTGTAAATGAAATAAGCCAGATAGATATTGAAAAAAATGATATTTGTGCTCTCTGTGCTCGAATGAATTTTGTGCAGACAGAATATTTACGTCTTACATTCAGCCAGACTAAGAGTCTGCAGCCATGCTAGCTGCTCTGTGAGGCACTGCAGTGTTTTGAGTTAACTTAACTTAACTGTCAGCATGCTAACATGCTCACAATCATAATGTTGACATGTTGATGTAGGTTTACCATGTTCACAATATTAGTTTAGGTCTTTTAGCATGCCAACATTTGTTAATTGCTGAGAATGATAGGAATGTCCTTAATCTGCTGGTATTTGGTGATAAACAACAGTATTAGACATATTTAAATTTTGAACTCATGGAGCTAGATGAAAGCTCTTGAGATCAACAGGCAAGTCATTAGGCTTTATCCGTGAATGTCTGAACAAAATTTCATGCACTCCATCGTAGAGATGTATAGATATTTCAGTTTGGACTGAAGTGGCGGGCCAAGCGGCATTGCCATCCCTAGAGTCACACTGCTAGAGGGGCTAACAAATTATCCTTGACACCTTCTGGGCTCTGTTTATCTGAAAATGACAACCCACGTTAAGGATGAAAAGCTGCATTACATTCACATGGAAATATGTGAGATCATAACAGCTGAAGGAATGCCTTTTACAACATAATAAACTTAAACAGATAACCAGATGGATAATTCGATTTCCCTCAAACGATCAAAATAACTTTTGCTTTGCAGAATGTAATCAAGTATCAATTCGACATTTTTGCTAGGGATTGCATGTTATCATTTCTTCACAGGCATTTGGCCAAAACATCTTGCACATTAGATCTCTGATCTCATCTGATTTAGATCTCTCTATTAAGGCTAACTTATGAAAAAAAGACTTGGACTTTGCTCAGCCTGCACCTGATGTTACTTTCAAATTCTTAGTCTGAAGTCAAAGCACAGCGCCTGAGCAGCAACAACACAACTAGTGTGTTTCTTTAATCAAGACTCCTTTTTTTGTTTTCAAGCTCTGCCAACAAGAATAAGTCATTCCAAGAAATGTAATACTATACATATACAATGCGTCTAAATCATGTGAACGTGACTGTTTCTCATAATATTCATGGCATGTTTATGAAGCTGCACAGTAAAATGTGTAGATATGTCAAGTTTATTTAAACCAGAAGGCCTGGAAAGGATTTTGGACACAGTGGAAATAAAATATAAAGCTGCTTCCACGTCTTTTCATGAGTACTGTCATTACAAGTCAGTGAAGTGTAATTTGAGTTTAATGTCATTAGCAGAGAGTCATAATTCAGACTGAGCCAGTGGTGTATTGACTTCATTGAGCAAATGTCCTTAATTCACTCAAAACTAAAATTTCCACAAGGGCCAACGAGTACAATAAAAATAATGTGTATCAAACCAAAGTCTAAGCCAAATTTAACATATTAATATGAACTTAATTTAACAAATATTAAGTTCTGGAAGTGTGCTAAAATTTCTCTATATGCAATCCATAACCAGCTGTCACAATATGTCTTAACTACAATCATTTTGCTTCAGACCGGTAGTATTAAAAACCTTTTTGCAATTGTATTTCTTTAGAATTCGAAAAAATTACCAAAAGTAATATATATATCCAGTGTGTGTGTGTAATCATTGGCATTGTGCACGGGTCTTACACAAAAATAGAACTTTTTATTTATTGATAAATAGTACTAAAATACATTTTAACATATTTCTTGAAAAAAATAAGGAACAATTTGATTTGGCCATTTAGTTTTTTGAATAATACCATGTGCCAAATAGTAAACATATTTCACTGTCTGTATTATCATGAAAATAGAAGAGAATCACATTTTTTCAGGTTGAAATTGAAGAAATCCTGTAGTTTATTTCAAAAATCTTTGAGATAACACTTTCAAAATACTGTAAATCATCAAGTGTTTCACATCACCTTCAACTTAACATATTTGAACAATGTATGTTTTGACAAGACCAATTCTATGAACACTTTTATATGAAACATCTGTAGCCTTGTTTATAATACAGTATTTATGTGGTGTAGTGATTGTTCTGTTCCAGTGCGCCTGGCCCAAGGCCGCATTCCTGCTCTGACTCAGCTGTAGGAACATACTTATACTGTACATGATGTATTTGGTTTTGCACATTTTATTGAGTGGCTCTTTCTTTTTCCAGTTCTACCAGGATGTAAAAGACTGGTGGCTTTTTGGCTTCTACTTCTGCTTCCCACTGGCCTGCACAGGAATCTTCTACACACTCATGTCCTGCGAGATGCTCAGTCGCAAAAAAGGCATGCGGATCGCACTCAACGACCACATGAAACAGGTATACATGCAAATTCAAAACCACTGTAACCAGAATCTGTAAACCTTGAAGGCACCCAGTTGCAACAATATTGGTCTTTGTCTGTGTAGCGGAGAGAAGTGGCGAAGACGGTGTTCTGCCTCGTGCTGATTTTTGCTCTCTGCTGGCTGCCGCTCCATCTCAGCCGTATTCTGAAGAAAACGATCTACGACCAAAATGACCCTAACCGCTGTGAACTGCTCAGGTAGCCACACAGACAGCAAAGCAAATATAATGCAAACTTATTGAAAACCCATTGTTCTCTGCTTCGTGGCTTCCTGTAGTCTTTACTGTTAACCTTTCCTTCTTTCCTTACAGCTTCCTGTTAGTGATGGATTACATTGGCATCAACATGGCCTCCCTAAACTCCTGCATTAACCCCATTGCCCTCTACTTCGTCAGCCAGAAGTTTAAAAATTGCTTCCAGGTAAGAAGACACACAGTAGCTAAAATATGGTATTATTAGAAACACACAATCAACAAAAAGCCATCGAAGGGGACATATTATGCTTTTTGCGATCTTATGTTATTTTTATTCTGTTATGATGCTGGATTGCTACAGTATGTTAAACATGGTCAAAGTTCCAACACTTAAGGTGAATGTATATGAAAATGCTCCCTGCAAATCCAATGCCCACGTTTGCAAAGTTACCTCTACTTCCTCCTTGTGATGACATCAGATTATTTGTGGCCATCTGTTCCGTGCTTTAGTTGCTGAGGTTGTTCCACACATTGTTTGCATTGTCCACTCACATATTTTGGAATGGATTTGGGCTCAAACGTGTACAGATGCATTTGAGAATTTTCCAGTTTGAGTAAAGAATGAGAAAAAGAAGTGAAATCCAACTACTGTTTGTTAATGTAGCCTCAAGAGCCACTGGAAGCTAGCCAATCAGTATGAGCTAAAACAGCATGTTTTAGATAGACGCTAAACTGAGGGGCTGCGTAAAGCACAAGTACAAGATAAAAAAGGATTTTTTTTTACTTAAAATCATGCTTAAGATATTCCAGTAAAGCCTCAGAATAAAAGTATGGGCCCAAAAATGTGCATGATACACCCCCTTTAATGACCGTGTATGTGTGTGTTCTTGTCTCGCAGTCTTGCCTGTGCTGCTGGTGCTACAGAACATCTCCTCTGGATGAACGAGGTTCAGGCGGAAGGTGGAAGGGTTCTTGCCATGGGAACGGACTAGACCGCTCCAGCTCCCGCTCCAGTCAGAAATACACAAGCTCTTCATAAATACACACGCACACACACTCATCACACACCTCTTCTGCCAAACCCACGTTCCCAGCAGCTCCCTTTACGGAGAAACTGCGTCATCACTGCCAAATGCTGGCGATCAGATACTTGTGAAGAGGGAAAAGTGGAGTGAGGTAGTAGTCACTTCAACGGGACCCACAGCAGACTGAAAGACTGTAATAAAAGGATCGACCGCAACTGACGAATGAAATAACAGGACTGTACCTGTTCATGCTGTAACACTAACTGCAAAAAAGTATGAGGCTACATAAATCTGTTCATACTCGACAATGAGACTTGTGTAGAGGACTAAAAGTCTCTCAGTGGACCACTATGGTAATACATTAATGGAGAATGTTTTTTAAGCCACATGTAAATTTATGTACAGTATTATTTACTTGCAGATTGCAGACATATGATTATATCTAGCCTTAGTGCTTCATGTATGAATAACAGCACTGATAAGTATTACCTGTTGAAGCTTTAATACCTCATGGGGGAAAATAGAGGGAAAATGTAACCCTGAGCTATTTTCCAAAAAGCCTCAAAGGTGTGAGCATTTTCATTTATTTTAAAGACACGAGGTTGTCTCGACATATATACGTGATCAGTGGCTACTTATCTGGCAATCGACTGCATGCTGTCACCACTCAACGCCCATGTGCCCTGGTGACATCATACCAGGGTAAAAAGGGCTCCAGTCATGGGGAGAGTCGAACATCGGAAATCTTTTATCTGGAAATCATCGCTGCTTTAAGTCATGTGGAGGGCAGCTGTTGTCCAAGAACACTGACAAATACCAGATGATTTCCATTAAGCTACACAGAAGAGGTCATTATTAGTACTTGTATTATTGCAGTATTCATGCTGTTGTTGAATGGTCTCCGTTTCCACTGTGTAAAAAGTCTCAACTCATCTCAACGTAGCTTCTATTTTTCTAAGAAAATATCACAAAACACACAGAGCTTATTTAACCTTCTACACGAGGTGATCGTCTATTATTTTCAAATATTTCACCTCCATCAGCGTGTGGTCATGTTTCATAGATTCCTACAGCTGGAAACTACTTCTAAGAGCTTCTTAAGGAATACATTTTCTAAAACTGACCCATTTAAAAGTTTTCCGAAGGTAAAAGAAATTGTGTACAGCTGGGTGTTTTTAAGAAGTGAATGTTTTTTTTTAAATTTCTCTTACTACCTAATGAGCATAGAAATTATTTAGTTGTATTAGTTCTTTCCATTAAATATAGTGATCAGATAAATGCAGGTAACATTTATTATTGATTTAATGTGTTTAATCAACATTTGTAAAGGAGAGATTCAGGCTAAAGAACGATCTCATAATGAGAAATTAATTATGTAGTGGGTGGAAGAGAAAGGTATTCCTAATATTTTATAAAAACTTTAGCATTAAGACAGATGTAGCTAGAGGTTGCTGCAAACACTCAGTCGTCACATACTTATGATAAATCTTGTGATGCCAACATATGAAGAAAAAAAACATATTCACAAGTTTTGGCTTATTATCATTTGAGGAAACCTGCACATTCTTGCATTAAATCATCATGAGTCCTGCATTAGTTAAACACTACTTAAATATATGATTTGTACCCTTATTATAAAGTGTTACCAAAACTTTAAACCTAAATGAGTTTTTAACACTGGCAGTAGAGAGCGCATACACTGATGTACAAGCAAGATGAATCCATTTTATCTGGTGCTTTTTTTGCTCTCAGTACATCGTGACTAAGATATGGTGTTGGAAACCTCACATATCCTATGTTTTCTATATGACACTATTAAGCAAATGTGTTCCTCTTTTACAACCTAATTTGTGCTCAACAACCAGACAACGGGCCTCATGAAAGAACATTTTCCTATTTGTATACTAAAACTCACTTTTTGCTGTGAGGTTTGCTCATATGAGTGTTCCAAGTCAACACTCTCATTTAAGAGTGTCAGTAAGTAGGAGACCCAGAACAATTACTGTTTTTTTTTAGTCCGGCTGACGTGTCATCAGAGCAGCTCTGTGCTGTGACAGAAATAACGAGGGAATGCTTTGACAGGTTAAAATGTCTTTCTAAAGCAAAGCCGTCCATGATAGGAGGTGGTTGAGGGATTTGACAGTCACAGAGATATTAGACAAGAGAATATTATAGTCTACAGGTGATGTTACACTGTCAGCCGCAACACAAGATAATCCTGGACACAGAGTTGCAGAGACACACAGAGGTAGCTGTCTGAGTGAGAGAAGTTTCCAACAACTACTGAAATGTAGAAGCTGTTGCATCAAAATATGGCCATAAAATTATATAATCTTAAAAAATGATGATGATAATATGGTAAACAATATCAATTTACCATTTAATTTGTTTTGTTAATTTGGATATCATTTAAACTCTAAATTAATTCAGATTAGGACATTAACATTCCCTGTGAAGAAAGGCAGAGATAATCTGTTCATGACAGGAACAAAAGGTCTAAAGCACTAGTAAATTGTGTATCTTGCATGAGGCCCAATGTGTTAATTCACACAGAAGCATTTCCTAACAGACTGGATTTATGTTTAATAGATGAATGTTGAGACAAAATATTTCCTTTGCCACTGTATTACTGTAAGAGTTTGCAACAGCGCTCAAATCAGCTGATCATGCAGTATGTGATCACATGTATTTATAACATCTTCACCCTGTTTTTAGCTACATCTAAAAGCAACTGGAAGATCTGAGCAGCTTTGCAAGTATGGGACCACCAAGCTAGACATTAGGAGGTAATGTGAGGTTGAAATAAAATGCAATGTGAATATTGGCCCTGATGTTTTGAATTACATTTATATTGTATGTATTTGTTGAGAGTATGCAGTAATAAATATTATTTTATAGCATCTGTGTTGAGTTATTTACTGACCACTTACAGTGTAATTCATTATTTTACAGTTATTCCTGGTCACCAGTGATATGATCTCATAGTTGCTGACATAATATTTACATGTACATAATGATGGTGGGGTGAGTTCAGTTTCCATATAGCTTCTGTATTCTAACGAATATCCCAAAGGCTTAATTTTACCTTAAAGGTGCAGTGTGTAGAATTTAGTGGCATTTAGAATAACAGACTTGGCAGAAATGGAATATAATATTCATAAGTAAGTTTTAATTAGTGTATAACCACCTGAAAATAAGAATAATGTTTATGTTACCTTTGAATGAGCCCTTTATATCTACACACTGGGCCTTTAAATGCTTCAAATATTTTATGTAATAAAGAATGGCTTTAGTTGCGTGACAATAAGATTACATTAATAAACGTTCAAATATTCTTTACCTTCCCCTTTAAAATCTGAGTAGCCTACTTCTGTGTTATAAGAGGCCAGTGCACGCTTGACAGAAGCGAACATAAACAATAATTTCTGCTGTTGAGCGCCTGTCAACGGTTAACAATTACATCACGGGTTTCGTGTTTTTAGAAGAAAGGTTACATTTAGCTTACATCTGATTCCAGAGAAAGATAAGCAAAAGAAAACATGTCAAATGAGGTACAAATGACTGTGGCGGTTTATACAAGTCTTTTCTTGGTAGAACTAGGGGGCCAGTTCCAAGAAGCAGGTGTACAGAGAGAAATGCTGATTACATCTAAGAGAAGATTTACTGTATTATATCAGCTCATGGTATAGATTTGAATGAGGTCTTGTCCTTTTTCACTCAGTAAGGCTGCTTATTGGAAATAGCCATAAGTTATACAAGGCAGCATGCTCTCATCCTCTGAGTTTCCATGTCCGTGTTACAGAGAAGAAGAATTTTGTTGGGGTTTTTCTTGACATCTCACAAACCACACAGAACTGGCTGTAGTCAGTCATGTCATACTGAATATTCGTACTTGAGGTCATGCAGTACACTGCTGCATTAATAAACCTCAGTGTAGAATAAACAAAAATAATTATGTTAAATAATTAAATTAAATACACTATGATAATGATATCAAGAAAAATAAGAGGAGAAAACAAAGAAAAGCTTATTGATATTCATTCTGGAGGAATTTCTCTGAAAATGGTCGACCAAACATGCACTGAAAAGATAAAATATGCTTCATATTAAACTTGGCACAAGCTGGAATTTCATCCCTGACGTACTGAATTCTGAGCTTCATGACATAGTGACATTTTGAACAAAACCACATCAAGCATGGTGCAACAGCTAAAATTATTGTTTTTTAGAGAAAATGATTTATTCACACCATCAGTGCTCCAGTCCCCAGTGACACTGTGGATAATTGATTCTATGAACAAACAATATTTTAAGTGTTGTACCCATGCTTGATGTGGTTTGGACAACTGAAAAGTCTTTGGGAATTTCCCCTTGATGGTCTGTGTAGTTGAATCATGTTGAACAGTGACAGTGGCAGTTTGAGACCTCTAACCATCAATACAGCATTTCTTCATTACTGACCCCAAGATACGTGTTACAGTAAGTAATTTTACCCATATTTTCTCTAAAGCTCAAAGTACTCATTTTTATGCAACATTAAAAGGAATAGTTTAATGTTTAAACGTTTGGGGACATAAGCTTATTAACTTGCTTCATGAAAGGAGTTAGAGAAGATTGATCAACTCTTGTGTCTGTACAGTAAAAATGAAGCTAGTCAGGAGACTGTTAGCTTAGAGAAAGCTAAGACTGGAAGCAGGGGGAAACAGCTAGCCTCTCTAAAGGTTCTTAAAAAAAAAAAACACCTACTACCACCTCTTTATACTGTTTTTTGTACCTATTAAATAAACAAGATGCGTTAGTGAGTCTTAGAAGCTACCAAACCAAGCTAAGCTAACTGCCTCCAATGCCTCCAGGCTATAACTCCATATTAAGGTAGCATATGAACATAGTCCTCTCTACCGACTCTTAGCAAGAAATATAATAAGCTTAAATCCCAAAATACTGAATTAATTCATTTAAAAAAGGAAAGTCAAAATTCTGTATTCTTGAATGGAGTCTGTTTCCCCTTACTGCACATATATTTGGTCAAATATTAGTTGTTGTTAGTTGCTGTTTTTCCTCAAACTATGTTGCATACCCACAGAGGCAGCCATGCGCAAACATGTGACTGACAGAGGGATATGATTAACCTCAAATAAACCTCATTATTTACACTTCTCTCCCCTCATTTTCCCTCTCTGTCTTCCTGGCACTGTATGAAGTCCCTCGCACCACATTCCTCTGCTAATAAGGACATTCTATCTTCCACGTCTTCCTTTACTCGTCAAACACAGCTTCAAAGGACAGATGAGAACAATTTGGTGTTTGAGGGTCTCATCACTTTAGGTTTGGACGTCCCTCAAACAGTGTTACATGAGTAGTTATGAAAATAAATATTATACGGTACAAGTCAAATGACTGTGTGTTATTCGTGCTATGAAATCTTTCAGTGGATTAAAACAAAAACAGAAAATGATTTGTGTTTAAATTTAATGTCTCAAACATTTTTTTTTAAATCATTCCAACAATTCAGGACTGACGGACACAAGAGTGAAATAAAAATATCATACATTACACATCTATTCGATCGTGATACAAAACTGTACAAAAGGAACCTTCCATACCTCTAACTAGTGGACATACAAAGAAAAATATCAAAATAACTCATTTTTACACTTTGTTTGTAGATACTGTGTGTCTGACAGCTCCATACTTCCACATATATGATGCTCTTCATTCCATGGGCTGCTCCTGCCTTTCTTTGAACTCATTAACTCTGGCCTGGAACAAAATAAAACAACATGTAGGGGTTGGAGTTGAGACAGCAGACTGAGTGTTACATTTAATCAATGCTGACAGATGTTTCTTTCACTATACAACTAATATCCTGAGTCAACCAGCATCCCACATGAAAGTAATATTATCCCATGTGTGGGAATTGAGGTGCACTTCTTCCTTGCCTTCCTCTATAGAGAGGTCAGAGCACCGGGTCAACTGCTGAGCAGGAGCACTGCGGTGGGCCGAGACAAGGGCCCATCAGCGGGCCAGAAGTTACTGACAGCTGACACAGGAGAATCACTGATGACCCTCCCTGCTAAGTGCACAAGGTTGCCAGACCACTAAGGACCAGCGGAAATCCAACTTTGGTGGTAAGTCAACAGAAAATGTGAACTTGTGCATTATCTGTAAAGCGGCCAAAATTGGGTTGGACTGTGCTCCACTTGCGGCTACTTAAATGAAAATAAACCTGACACTGAGACACAATCATAATAATTCAAAATGATAAGTTTGTGCTATTTTATATGAACTGAAGCCCAGAAATCAATATCAGACCATTGCTGGTTTTTCTTAGGAAAAGATTAGTGATTGGTTTACCACATGGAGGATCTGCAGTACACAAAGGCTTACCTGAAAAGTGTTGAGAACATGTTGGCAAACATTGCTGAGCTCATTCAGGCCCCTCCGCAGAGGCTCTGTGGCTGGTGCGCCCCCTAAAAAGAAAAAAGCAGATAGCTAAGAAAAAGACATCTCCACCAATAACAAAAAAAGTCCAAGTTTTCCAAGTCCAAGTTTTCGTCCTGCTCCTTAAACAGCTGTCTAAGCCTATGCCTGTCACACTAATGCTTGATTTTGCACATTAATTTATGTCTAGTAGAGCCATGATGAGGGCTGACAGGGTTGTTAGAAAGCAAAACCAATAAAGAACGAAATGCTATCGAATGGCTTCACCAAATTTGCAACATGAGATCACTTCTTCTCACTCAGTTTGACATGTACTAATCAAAACAAATGCCGTTTTGCTACCCGTGCATAAGCATGTTAGGCTTCCTGTGGGACTCGCCAATTGTGACAGTCGTTTGTGAAACATGTCAAATCTTTTGCGACGTGAACAGCGCTCACAGATCACCTTTGAGAAATGGGCCGCAGTCCCACCAAACACTCACCCACAGTAAATATATTTATTTAGCAAATATAAAGTACAAATAAATATAAAAGAAATACTAAAAGAACAAGAAAGCTATCATGCAATGCTTCTACATTCTTCCTTAGAAAGGTATGACCTTTCAGATCAGTTCAAACTAAATATAGCAAATGCTCCTGAAACTGATCAGTGCTGATTTGAACACCGCAATTCAACAGGAAATGAAAACTAAATGCGCCACAGAAGTGATTACAATTGTGCAAGTGCAAGGAGTTGTTGTTTTGTTCAGATTCTTATCATAACTTGAATATCTTGTGCTTATTTTGGAAGTTGACTAAATTAAGAAAACATCACGTTATGCTTGTGTATCTTGGTGAACTAAGTGATTTAATTGATTGCATGGGGGACACTCACCCTCCAATTAACATGGGCATGTTAGGGAACAATTATGACAAACATGAATTTAAATCTGAATGGACATCAGGGTTTTTCCTGCTGCCTGGGAGGTAATCGTCTTTTGCTGTGATGAAGCCATGAGTAAAGATCCTGCAGGCATCCTGTAACGTAGCTCAAACAACAAAAACAAGTTGTTATCTCTGTCTTGCAGAGTCCTTTCATGTGATGTGTCTGCTGTTATCTGTTGGCACTTTGTGTAAAGCGGATGACAGATTATTTATTTTTTTGTAACAAGCGGAGCAGTTATCGTTCTCCGAGAACATTGGAGGGAGAGTATGTGCATGTGTGTTACTGAAAGTCAGTCCCTGGCCTTACTTGTTAAGCTGAGTGGACAAAGTGAATGCACCAGACACCAATCAACATGTTTACTCTGAAACACAGCCAGAAAATGTTTACTCTCTCTAGCTTTGCAACGCACGTATGCACATGTAAACAACCCTAGACTACACTGGTGTCTCTTACCTCGTGTCTGAATGCGAAAGTTGATCTTGCTCTCAGACGGATGGGTGATGGTGTAGCCACAAAACTCCACATCCACACTGATGGAAAACAGGACAGTGAAAGTAAGATTTGTGATTATTATCACTGTTTTGTTTAAAATGGGTGGAGGTCCCACTATCAACTCATCCCAGCTGACCTAGGCTGGCTGAGAACAAAAACACTAGGAACAAAGAAGCTGATTAAAGTCCGTTTTGGATGTGATAATTATTACTAGTCAAAAAAAATTTCTTTCAGATGGGTGAGCGGAAGGGTGTCATAATCTTTGGACTTCAAAACATGCCACAAGGGAGGTTCAATGTAAATACAAAAAGGAAAGCAGGTCAAACTCATGACCAGAGACATGCTCAGTTTAATGTAGCAGAAGAAAAAAAAAACAACATACTGACCCCTTCATGATCATGTATCGCAGAGAGTTTCCTAGTGTATGGTCTTCATCATGCAGCACAAACGTCACACATCCCTCATCAGCCCCATCAGCCTGGACCTAAAACATAACAGAAATATTTTATATAAACATCACAAATCCAACTGCAGAAACATTCAAACACCGTGGAGATTAGTGAGTGGGAGAGCTGAGTGGGAACTACTATGCATTTCCCATGAATACATGTAATAATTATCATCCCTCAGATGCATTTTGTCAAGTATCAGCTTCCCATCATTGAACAGCGTGCTGAGAAACTGAGAGTTTGAGATAAATTGTGGTCTGACAAAATAGTGCCCCCCAGTGGAGAAACTCTGACTAAACTGTGGACTGAGAAGGAATCAGATGTAAATTAAATAAAGTGATGTGCGCTAAGGATCATCTTGGATTTACATTGCTTTCGACACGTTATATATATCGATGTTTCAGCTTACATCAACGAATACAGCTGATGTAGAGTTTGTTTCACGTGAACTAACTGTGTCGTCATTGCTAGCTACTGAGGCTACCCACGTGAGGAGTTCACAGACAGTGGAAAAAGCTAACATTAGCTTCTTTTGAGCCGACTGTTTTCTTTCAAATTCAGTTTAATTACATCATGGTCATGTAGTTGTGTGGTATATGACAAGTAATTGTGCATTGTCGCTTCTTACCATCTCCAGCACTGGTTTCTTTTCGCCTTGTGCAGCCATGCTTTTGCTTCACATATCCGACTGTCAGTCAATACATAATTGGGGTGGTTTAAGCCCTCGACGTTGTCTGGCAGGCAAAAGGAAGGGCAACCGGACTCTGGAAAAACTGGGAAATATGTTAAATTGGTTAGTTGGTAATTGCCAATTTGCAAAAAATCTTAATATATTACATTCTTAACAATTCTCAGACTGACAGAAAACACTTAATTTACAGTGTGTAGTTTTGTGTGTCAAACTGCAGTCTAATGGACATGCCCATTAAATACAGCTGAAAATAAGAGATTTCCCATAAACTACCAAATTGTAGTCCTGAGAATTGACAGTTACACATCAGCTACTTTTAGGCATTTTTTAAAAATGCATGTACATGTCATTTGACATACAAAACTACACACTGAAAACTAAGCATTTTCTGTCAGTTAATTGTTCCAAATTAAAAACTTCATATGAAGGAATGGTTTTATACTAATGTAAAATTAAGGGACCTGTATGATAAAGCACTACCAAATTATTGCATATATTAAAAGTGGGGCGAGTACACACACATAAATGGCCTAAAACACATAACTGTTAAATGTGTAATCAATTCTTAAACAACATTTGTTAGAACAATACAGGAGATGTCATGTTAACAGTATTACACAGAAGTAAGACTTAACTTTAATGTTTCAGCCGTGTTGCAGTAGTATTCCACTATAATAATCATGCAGTTGGATGTTTAGTTTAAACAAGACATTTCATTTAAAGATCCCCTCCAGACATGTTTTACGATATATACAAAATATTCTACTGTGAATAATAATTTGTGTCTGATGTGGTCTTTTCATAACAAAGGTGCAATTATCTTGTTAAAATCCTTAAAATTACATTTTCGTCTTACTCAATTCCAGAATATATAAATATGTAAATATTGTTCATTTAAAAAAAAATCTGCTGGACACAAGACATCTCTTCCCTCATTGTAAAGTCTTTTCTCTGTGTTTGTGTACTGGTTTCCACATCACTGTTGTTTTAGTTGAATATTGGACCAGGACTGGTTCCAAACTATTTGTGATGTTACAAATCCTGCTCATAGGCCTGGATTTTCAGTGAGCTCAGAGAAACTTTCTACTTTCAGCAGATGAATGTGAAAACATCGTTCTACTATCAAACTCTGCACATACAATTTTCTGCACAGTAAAGCTAAAACATCCAACTAAAAGGAACAAGAAGAAAACATTTTTAATGGAAGGGGACTTTAATCATTTTTGCAGTGTAACTGAAATGTAATGACCACATAACGCTAATTGCTTTACATGGTAATGACCAAGTAATGCTGATTGCTACATCCTTGCTCATATTAATGTGTAGGTACTGCAAATTGGGATAGAAACTAATACAGTGGTAAGCACTGATCCCATAAATTGCTAGCTTTAGCTTATTACGAGACTTATAATATAATATAATATAATATATGATGTTATAAATGAAGTCAATACAGATACGTACAGATATATGATATAATGTATTAACTTTATTCAGTAGGCACGCGACCATTTCTGTAAAGAGTCATTCCTGTAAGACACTGACGAGGGCTAAAAATGCACAGATTTATCGTCATAACGTGTTGTAGGTATGAAAACATGTGACGATAACACTACATATCAGGAAGTTTAAAACATGTAGTTCAAAAGTGAAGTAATACAATTGGGTATGTAGGGTAAGGAACGCTGGTAAGAACTACATTACCCAGCAAGACACTGAATTCATTTCCGGTTTGGTTGATTCGTACAAGCAGAAGTCACTCGAAAGGGATTAGCTAGCTTGCTAGCAGCCGAAATCTCTTTAGATGTTGGAATTTGCGGTAAACGAGCTGCTTTGAACACCACTGACACAGCAAGGTATTGGATTTATGGTTATATGTCACCGTGGATTGTGTTAACTCCGTAGTTAGAGACGATATTTGGTAATGAGGGAAAACAATTAACTACCTAACGTTAAGTCAAAGACATCATTAGCTAACTAGCTAGCCTGTTGTTTTCCAGTCATCGTTAGTCTGGTTTTTGCTTTCATTTCTCGTTACACTTCGGTCATGCAGTTAGTAGTTAATTTGTGGCGAGTGGTACATGAATTTCTCTGTTACATACAAACACTCACGTACACAAAACGCTGAAATTAGCTTCTGGGTTAAGGGAAAAGTTAAGGGAAATATGAATAATGATATTGAGCCTCATGGACTTATGAAAGATGGTTGACATCGTAGCAAAAGCCTTGCCGCTGTTTAAACTCACTGTCATATTTGTGAAACCTTCATTTTGCGTATGAACACAGAAAAAGGGCGGTTTCACTGCTTTTTCCATCCAGATCAAAGCCTGCTATACTTAGACTTGTCAAAACAATCTGATCTAATGTGGTCTGGGTGGAGAAATATCAGGGTGTTTGGAATTTTTTATGGATAGAAACAAAACCGAAACTGTGTTTTAATGACTGTTTGGAGTCTCCTTGTCAATCCAGTCCAGTCCAGTCTAGTCCCTTCATTTAGTCTAAGTACAGTGTTTTTTATTTATCTGGACCTGGTCTAATGTGGTTTGGATGGAGAGAAAAGCAGTGAAAATGCCAATTTTTCTGTTTTCATAAGAAAAATTAAGGTTTCACAAATCTGAAAGGGGGTTCAAACAGCATTAAGGCTTTTGCCATATCATCTAACACAATTTCACAATCAGCTACTTAATATCATTATTCATATATTAACTTTCCCCTCAACCCTGAATTGGAAGCTAACTTCATCATTATCAATTACACAATTTTCTCTGCCTCATCTTTCTCCTGTCCGCATCATCACCCTCAAACGTTTCAACAGAAGCACTCTCTGTTGAGTAATGTCCTCTTTCCCCAACTCATTCAGCTGACCCCTTGCTTGGATCATCCAGTAACATCTCTCTGCTCTTGTTCTTGTTGTGTCATCAGCGAACACCAGAGCTGAAAGCCCAGCTGTTGCCATGGCAATCCTCTTTGCTGTGGTGGCTCGTGGAACCACTATCCTGGCCAAGCATGCATGGTGTGGCGGAAACTTCCTAGAAGTGACTGAACAGATTTTAGCCAAAATCCCCTCAGAGAATAACAAATTGACCTACAGCCATGGCAGGTAGGTCTGATGTGTGTGTATGTATCTCTCTGTCTGTCTGTCTGTCTGTCTGTCTGTCTGTCTGTGTGTGTGTGTGTGTGTGTGTGTGTGTGTGTGTGTGTGTGTGTGTGTATCTATGCACACAGTCATACTCATCTGCACACCAATGTCACAGACATGTCACCTGTGGTTGACAGCTGTGGTTTCACCTGTCTTGTCAGTTTTTGCAGAGTCTATATATTCTATTAATATGTACCAGTGGTGGTGTGATGTGATACATGCATACAGCAATAATAAAGTGCACAATGGGGTAAAAACAGTGGCAAACCTATCTAAAGTGCTGTTAAAATGCCTCTAATCTGGTGAAATAGCTGAACTGCACTGATGTCAAACTAGACTCTATATTTCACATCCCTTATTTAATCCCTGCACTTGTCACCTTCATATATTTCATACACTTCACTTCTTTGACCACAGAACAGTCAATATTTCCTTTGTTTGTTTGTTTTAGTGCTTCTTATTCTATTTTTATTCTTGTGTTTTGTTGGTTTGTGGGAGCAAATGTTAAAACACATTCTCTGTATGCTGCACACTTGGCTGATAAACAGATTCTGATGAAGTTATGAAGGCAGACCTACAGCCGTTAGTTCTCACTGGTTTCCTCAAATGTACATTTGGTCAACAACAATGACTATGCACACAAAAAACAGATCTGCATATGTGTTATAATGTGTGATCCCTCTAAAACCCAAGTTCACATGCAGTTAACACTTTACCCTCTACAAAATGTTCTACTATAAACAAAGATCAACCATGTAGAACCATTTTTCACACACCCAGATGTTTAGATGATTTAGCACAATATTATTGCCAATAAGAGACAATAACATTCATTTCCAACATGTTCTTACTTCCATTACTCAGGATCTTTTTCATGCACACATTTAATAAACCTAAGAAAAGGCAGATAAAGTAAACTAAACCTTTTAAAGTGAGAAACAAGTCACTGTCCATGGATCTGTAATGCCATACAAGATCAAACTCAATATTGTCATCTATATGCTCAGATCCAGTGTGGACTGTCATATATTAGCACCAGTGAGAAGCTCTAGATCACTAAATACTCAGAGAGAGACTACTACAAGATTTCACAACCTGAAACAGGAGCACGGCATCACATGCCTCAAAAGCAAAAGCAGAGTGTTCTCACGGCAGTGTCTTGGCTGTGAGGAGGGTAAAGGGAAACACCAGTGCCATGTCAACACAGTGTAATGTTTACTTAGACATTTTGCACAGCATGTTATGGATTAAAAACAGATTCAAACATAACTGTGTGCTTTCAGCTGTGCTTCTATTGATACATTTTATCTTGTCTTTTCAGCTATCTTTTTCATTACATCTGCCATGACAGAATCATATACCTGTGTATCACTGATGATGTAAGTATTGGCTCAGATATGTATGGCTAATGGCCATCTGTAAATGTTCAAGGTAACTTGAAATGGTTTTTGCAAGTGTAATGTCTCTCTATTGTTTGATGGTGTATTATAGAGGATTTGGCAGGATATAATATTGGGAGTCACCTTAATTGATCATGTATGTTATTTAAATCTGAGGATAAATAAGAGCTTAGAACATTTGAGCCCCTTTGGTGAATTGACACATATGGTGACACACCTGCTTAATACATCTGCAATCATTGAAACTGCTGTGAGGACTAATAAGAACTAGAAAAGTAGGACCTGCAGGTTGTATGACAGGACGTTTGTCCCAAATTTTATTTTTTGACATTAAGAATCAGCAGAATTCAGAGATAAAATGTTCACTCGATCTTTTCATGAGTAAGCAATTATAATTGATATAATTCTTGTGTGTTAAAGGACTTTGAGAGGTCGCGCGCATTCAGCTTCCTGAGTGAGGTCAAGAAGCGTTTCCAGACAACCTATGGGTCACGAGCACAAACAGCCCTGCCATACGCCATGAACAGTGAGTTCTCCTCCACACTGTCAGCTCAGATGGTGAGTATGACAAAAGCCTGAGTATATTTAGCAACATTGTCTTGTGAGGGCTTTGTGACAGCTGTGTTCTTCAAGTCCTGCAGACTTCTGTTGTCTGTAAAATGACTCTGATTTCAGCTGGAATTATGTTTCTGCTGAGATGCTTAAGAACTTCTTTGCCTACACAGAGAAGGTTGTTATGGGTTATCGTAGGTTGCAAAAGAAGCCGGCCAGAACATCCCCCAAATCTGAACGTTGATAAATCCAGATTTTTTCACATTTGTTACATGGATGTAGTGGTTTGTTTACACTGTCATCGGGGTTAAATTAGTTTCCTTTTCCTGATTTCTCCTACGTTTTCTTTACATTATGACTTACTAAATATGACACTGTCTGTTAGTGGACTTGTATGTTATACCTCAGACACATACAAGTATAAAGAAACAAACAACATCAGTCTGTGTATGCTCACATTCAGCTCAGCATAATTCAAGCTTTAGTGATGTCAAATGACTCTTAAATCTAATTTTTCTGTCTGTTCTTTTCTATGCAGAAACACCACTCAGACCCACGGGGGTCAGATCGTCTTACTGAGACGCAGATGCAAGTGGACGATCTGAAAGGCATTATGGTCCGCAATATAGGTGAGCTTCTCATCATTTTCCCCATTGCTTAGTGATTCTTGATACACCTTTTTGACAAATAGCTGTAAGATAATAAAGGAATTAAAGGTAGAGTCGGCAGTTTTGATCCAATACACTTTTTTGTCAAATTCAGTGAATATCTCCGTTATGTGTGTGTTCATATACAGCACTGGCTCTGTAAATGGGCATGTAAGCACTAGGCATGCCACGGTGAAGAAATTCTCAACTGACACAACTGATAAACTCGTGACAACACCGGTGTTACCAGTTACACCGGACATTAGATAAGATGTTCGTTGAGGACGCTCATTTGTAGAATGCTTACTTTGAGCTTTAGTTTAGTGATGGCGGGCTTCAGGCTGCTGCCTGTGGGTTGTCCTCCATGTACAGCTGGGCTGTGGTGCACACAGACAGGGACGAGCCAGAGGATATCCGCTGCTTAGAACTAGAACTGGAACCGGAGCAACTTGCCTGCCATCCAGAGAGAGACGCACTGAGAGCAGACGTCTCACTCCGCTACTTTTGCTGTGACTCTGCTGCTGCTGCAGACGGTCACGGAGGAGTAGCGTCCGTTGTCCAACTAAGATTACATGCTTGATACTTTACATATTGGAGTTGATTATTTTATGAACGTGGGCACTTATATGTGATAAATGGGGTTGTTTCTATATTAAAAAAAAGTATGGGCAAGTAATGTAATCAGTGCATGTCCAAACACCATGTAACAGTGGTAACATCAACAACTGTGGCAAGCCTAGTAAGCACAGTGGCTCAGAGCAATCCACACAATACTACTTTCAGCAGCAGGGGGCGTCCGTTCTCCAGAACCCGTTGAATGGTAGGAGAGGGCTGGCAAACAAGAGAGAGTGGCTGTGGTCAATTCACATAGAGAGTATTTTCTCATGAGACAGACACACTTCTGTTTTATTAATTGTGTCAATCCACACTGAATCCGAGACACCATGCTTTGAGTCTGTTTCTGTCACATTTAATGAAGCGTTATCTGAGCAGACACCTGTTTAAATCACAACTCCAGCAACACTTGTAGTATATAGAACAACTTTGAGCTGGTCAAATAATAAAGTTGTTTTCTTGCTAGAGTTTTGACCTCTTTAGACATCTTTCCCTTCTTCTCCTTGCACCTTGGAAGTAGGTGAAGTTGTGCCAGAATCTCTTACTCTGCATCTACAGCTGTTTAAATCACACAAATATCCTGCTGTATTTGTGTTTTCAACTTATTAACTGTATCAGAGAATTAATAAATACAAACACTGTTGGTTTCTTCCTGTAGAACCGACCTGTAAACTATTTTAGTCAGTAAATGTCTGCTGTCAGTCAGCCTGGTGAAGGCAGTTTGTCCGGCTGCTGTGCTCTCAGCTCTGCAGGAGCTGCAGGTGACAGACAGCCGCTTCTGTGGACAGAGACACTGAACGTAGGTCCAGTGAGAAGTTGGGTGGCCTCAGAGAGCAGAGAGTGTGGATGGACTGTTGTGTTCACATTAGACAGATTTTTTTTTCCTGCTCCTGATAATGTGAGAGGAAGTGACTACAGTTGACGTGCCGCTCCTGATTCTGCCATATTTCTCTTTTGGTCGTTGCCTTGGCAATGCATATGAATTTGGGGGGGCAGAGCTTCTCAAAGAGCAGGAAGGGAGGGGTGTATTTGTTTTTTTGTGTTTAGTTCAAATATCAACAATCTTTCTCCAGAATGACTGATTCTACGTTTGTGTCCTTGTGTCTTTTTTACAGACCTGGTCGCTCAGAGAGGAGAGAAGCTGGAGTTGTTGATTGACAAAACAGAAAATTTGGTTGATTCGGTGAGTTTATCATCCTGTTTGTTTTCTGATACATGATATTTGGCAGTTAACAAGTTTATAAATTTACGATAATTTAGCTGGCTATTTATACACAGTAATTGTCACTGATTTGACTTTCTCTCCATCTTCCATTTAGTCGGTCACATTTAAGACCACAAGTCGTAACCTGGCACGCGCCATGTGTATGAAGAACCTGAAGCTGACTGTTGTCATTGTGCTGGTGTGCTTGGTGAGTACAGGCTGTAAGGGTAACTGATGAGACACTGGTTACTGGTGAGATAATTGTTTTTTACCCAAGTATGGATGATTATTACTTTTACATGATTTCTTTTACTTAGTAACATAAAATATTCTCCACATTACTAAGATACAGTGGGGGAAATAAGTATCCAACATGTCAACTTTTTTAAAAAATTAAACATATTTCTAGTGCAGCTATTCATATGAAATTAAGACCAGACATTGATATTAACTCAATAAGGCAATTCAACTAACAAAATCATAAAATCCCAATCAATCAATAAAAGTTCTGTATTAAATTGTAATGACACAGGAAAAAAATATGGAACACACAAGTAAGAAAAAGCAGAGAACCAGGTGAATCCATCAATTATTTCTCTTTCCTGTGCTTATTAGAATCAGCTGGCTTACTGCATGTGACGTTAAGTGTTTCCATTCTTTTAAAAAGGGTTCACCATCTGTGAATAAAACATTTTCTACTAAGCTGTCAGGCAAGAACCATCTCTTGATGGGTAGAGGCAAAGAGCTCTCCCAAGACCTTCACAACAAGAGTGTCGAGCAACATAGGAATGTCACAGGTTACCGACTGATTTCTCAACTCCTAAATGTTCTCATAAGCGTCACTGGGGCCATCAACCATAAGTGGAAGAAGCAACACTCCACCATCAATTGGTTATGAATAGAGTCATGTATTGGGGATATTCTTGAGAAGAATCTGTTGACAATGATGGACAATGAGGATGAGACACGGGTGGACCTTCCAACAGGACCTTCCAACTCTCAACTGGTTCCAGAGAAAGAAAATAAAGGTGTTGGACTGGCCCAGTCAATCACCTGACTTGAACCCAATAGAACATTAATGGAAAGAACTGAAGATAAATATTCACCAGTGGTCCCCCCGGACTCTTCAGCATTTAAATACTGTCTACTCAGAAGAAATGGGCCAAAATCCCATGTGGACATTGTGAGAGATTAGTTTTTTCATACAGGAAGCATCTCGAATCTGTCATTGCAAACAAAGGCTTCTACACCAAGTATTTCAGTTAACCTGTTTTTTCCTGTGACAGAATACACAAAACTTGTTTTTATTGATTGGACTTTTATGATTTCTTAAGCTGTGTTGCCTTATTGAGTTAATACCAATGTCTGGTCTTAGTTTCATGTGAATAGCTGCTCTGGAAATATGTTTCCTGAAAAAAATATTGACGTGTTGAATATTTTTTTCCCACACTGTATTCCTGCTTTGTTTTTCAGCCTCAGTGAGGCTCGGCAGTTAAGTTACTTAAAACACATGGCAGTGTTGATTTTCATAAGAGACTCTTCAGCATTGTTTGAGAGTAACTGAAGGAATTCCCCCAGAGTGTGTTTTTGTGACTCTGTTGCTCATTATGTGTTTAATCAGACAGTTATGTGGGAAGTGAACTTTGTCTCTCTGGTTTTTTCAGGTGGTCCTTTACATTATTGTCTCTGCCGCCTGCGGAGGCCTTACCTGGTCCAACTGTGTCAAATGAGAGGAGAGTTGGGATTTAAGAGAGGGAGATGAAGGAAAAAGGAAGAAGGGGGAGAAGCGCCTGTTCAACTCTGCTTACCATTGGACACAAAAGGAAATGCAACTTTCCTTGCTTTACTCTGCTAGCTTCAACATCCCTGGAAGACGCATGCTGCTCCTCCTTCTCCGGCCTCCTTCTTTTGCCTCCTCCTTGATAGTGTGCACATTGACTTGCCTTCAGGACAGGGAGTCCCACCTCATACCCACACTAATGGACAGCAGCCATGTGGCCTAAAACTGATGTGGAAGAATAATTTTGTCTTAAGCTAGTCTGTTAAATTCATCTTGTCTCATGCACTTAGTGGCCTGATGTATCAGTTTGTCATACTGTCCTGCACCTACCTGTAATTAATCCATTCAGACTGATACAAGAATGAACCACAAAGATCGCAAAGATTGCTGTTAATGTCTGGCTTTTCCTTTGATGTCAACAGAGACATATGGGACTTGCAAGTGCAGAGTTACCAGTTAGGACTTCCACAATACAGTGTCAGGTCCTCTGTGAAATCACTGAATATTAATATTTGACAAAACCGATGCAGTATATAGTGTGTCTCAAGGTACAAGTGTCTTTAACAAACCCTGTTGCTGGGGTCTCTAGAATAACAAACTGTTATTGTGATTTCCGTTATGTTTTATCACAAAGCACAGTAGTATCTTCTACAATGTAAGATGTAAAATACAAGATGTGATCATACAAATAAATATTGTAAATTTGATTGATATTACTAATTCAAAAGATGTAATGCTTGCTTGATTTTGGAGCAAATCCATTACTCGTAACCCACCTTGAGGCTTTCCTGTCCCTCTCTTAGGATGTCCAGCGTGCCCATATGTTCTGTCTGTTAACACAATGCACTTTTTACATTGTACATACATTTGCTTCCCGGCATCATATGGTTTATAATCATGTAATTATTTAATTATTGTACATCCAGATTTGAAATAATAAAATCTGATGCTATCAAATGATTGATCTCTACAGCAGGAAAACAAAAAATGGCTGTTATGACACTTTTATTTTTCTTTTGAAGAAAGGAGAGACTTTCAGTGTGGTTATATAAACTTTTTAGGCACCTGTATATCGAATACTATTCTATCATTAATTGATTAAAACGAGTTGTTTGTACTAAATGTTAGCTGTGGGCGCCAACTCATCACAATATGGCTCTCGGGAGTCAAAGTTCAAGCAGACAACACTGGTTCATCATCTCTGCAGGGCAATAAGAGCTGAACTCCAACATGACCAGTCTGCTCTCTTGATAAATACATTTAATTAAGGAACTGCCCCAAGAGGCTCTGAAACAGTAAGGGAAACGACCAGGTGAATAACTGGACCTCGTCAGCAGCGCGCGCGCTCCCGTCGGTGCTGCGCGCTCCCGTGACAGGTATATGATTTCAGTCTAGCGCTGTGTTGATTTTTCTTAGATATAATGTCGAATTACATGTTTTGTTAAAACCTACTCGTAAGTCTTAATTGTTCGGCAGGTGGTAAGGCAGTCTATCTGTTTTCTCCGACACAAATTAACTACTTAAAATACGTGTACCAAAAAGTTTTACTCCCTGTCAACAGAAATTAACGTTACCGCTGAACATTGCCCTTGTTTGTTTAATAGCTAACGTTAGCTGTGCTAAGATTTTAGCTTATGTTCGACCGTTGGTACTGATGGTTGAGACCCATGTAGCAAACCTCAGAGGCAGTGATTAAAAGCCACCTGCTAATACTGAGGTATTTTAACATACTAGCTCATTCCCTAATCTTTTTAAGGGTCTATAGCTATTATCTGTAACGCTAACGTTTGTTTAAACCATTTATGGACTTGAAAGAGCATTTTCTTTGCTATTTGTAGCTGCATCCTATGTTTACTCCTGGTCTAATTATACACCTAACTGGCTGCAGGAGGCCTCACACGGAGATAATCCGTCAATCAGGTGCAAGGGGCCATTTGTTTTGATCAGAAACGTGTGGTACCAATGACCTCATGTGTTAGAGGAGCCAGGGAGGATTGAGACACCCCAAATAAAACCAGCAGGATTCATGCACGCTATTTTCTGTCTTCTTAAACTGCACACCTTTAGGTGAGTTTGGACTCTTTTTATCTGCTTGCAAAATGATTTGAATGTGTTCATTTTCAAAGCAGTTTCAGTATGTTTGTGGTATGAGTTGGACTGTATAAAACAGTACTACAAAATACAACTCCACAAACACTGCCCTCAATGTTACCATAGTGTATAGTTTAATATTAATATTATGATATATCAATATATTCATTCATTTTGTCCATCCCCCTGACAATGCCTATGCATCACAGTTTGTCTTCGGATACATCTGACATATCTGACATGCCTGTTTTTCACTAGACAGTAAAAGCCATCTGCTTTGTATTGAACACTTTTTTTTTATGTCTTCCAAGCCAGACTGATTAATATTCTGCCTTTTGAGAGGACAGTGCCATGCCTTTGTGACCAGACTCATTGGTGTGGTTTTGTTGCTCTGTGCTTTACAGAGGACGGCCTTGTCCCTGTGGTATGCTGGCTGGAATCCCCCAGTTTGACCTGCTGCCCCGATGTAGTGTAGGACAGCTCTGTGCCTGGGCGTTTGATGGCTATCCCCGCTACCCATAACAGCTCGCCGTGTGATATGTCCAGTCACCCGTGCAAAGGCAAGAAAAGGCCATTCGGGGCTGTCTGCATGGTGCCTGAGGGGCTTCAGTAATAGAGTAACATTGTGCTGTTGATCTCACTTTGAGTGTATAATGTATTATGCAATTCGGAGTTGTATTGAATTTCTCTAAAATTGCACAGAGGTCATTTGTCAGACATATCAAACAAATTGACTTTTTTTTGTTTATTAATCTGAGCCAGATATAACATTTGAGCCGGCAGAATAGGGATGGGCTGCAGGGAGTCTGCGATGACGTGCAGATATAAAATTACCTTCAGGTTCATAGAATTCAGGGTGTGTAATGTTTAGTTGGCACCGCTGAGGATTTCACTCTGGATCTTGGACTGGAGAGTAAAGAAGCTCTCTGATTACTGCTGCCAATGTACACTTCTGTATTGACTATGCTTGGATTATATAACCAAAATCACTAAATAATACATTTTACAGGATATAAGACAAGTTGTCCTTCGATTTGTTTAACTGCTAGGCGATAACATGCATACATACCATGATTTACATCTTGTCTCTAGTCAAGATTAGACTATATGGTTCCCAGGGTCAGGGGCTTTGTATAGATTAAGCATAAATAGCATGGGTTTTAGGGGTCTTAGACTCTGGTGTCACACCACTGCTGTAGTGTTTGGATCAGGTGTCGGGCTGTTTGTGTACACCATGAGGCCATAGTGTCATCAGGCAGTGACGTTGTCAGCGGAGCAGAACTTATCAGCTATACCAACACTGTAATGTGTCTTGACATGTTGGAACAAGCAAGTTTCTATTAAAATTAAGGCTGAACGATTTTGGAAAAAAATATCTAATTGCAAATATTTTGACTTATATCGCAATTGTGATATGATTTGCAATATTGGAGAGAGTGATCATTTTTACATAATTATTCTCATTTTCATTGAAAAACAATAGAATGATTATGACCTTTTGTGTGTGTGTGTGTGTGTGTGTGTTTTGTGGTTTTTTTAAGGGGATCTGTGACAAATAAAGATGTTTTCTAAAGTCAAGTTTCTTAAGTATTTTGACACGTTTCTCATTTAAAAAAATATTACACCTCCTGCGATTTGAAAATTGCAGTTGGCCATACTGTGATTTTGACAAAATTTCGATTAATTGTTCAGCCCTAATTACAAATTTGGTTGTTTTCTACCATTTTAAAACTGTCAAAGTGTGGCATTCTCCTGCACGTAGGCCTCCCCTCATTCTGCTCCCCTTTTCACTTATCCTGTACTAAAAAGCCGCCTGATCCATTCCCTCATAAAAGAGGGACTTTGGCTGCTTAGCAACAGTGAATGCCAACTCAGCCTGGCAGGCCATGGCCACTCCCCCTGCACTGGGCTCGGCAGAGATAAGGTAACATGTTGATTTCTTCTTCCTTTTAAACTTGGGAGTGGAACTGAGCGCTGTCCTTAGCTGGACCTTGACATACCTGCATTGTGGAGCCAAGTCACTGCTGATCCACTGCTGCAGTAGGCCCCTGCTGGACGAAGTCACATTACCTCATTGAGAGGGGAGGGGGGAAGAGGGAGAGAGAGGCTAACACCAGTCCAGGGGGCACCCTCATTCACTCTGAACACGAGGGGATAGGAGTGGTGGGACGGGTGCTGTTGGCTGAAGCAGACACACACACACCACCGCCTGCTCAGTCGGCTGGATTTAGTGCTTTGTAAGGAAAGTAGTAATGGGATTGTCTCCGAGAGGGTAAAATGAGCCGAGTGAACCTGCAAAAACTAAATGATCTCTGGAGGCATTTACTTCCTCACTGCAATCACTGAATGAAGAGGACAAGCATGGATGTAGTGAGTTCATACTAGTTGATCACTTTTTTTTTTTGATGTTTCAAATTGTGTTTTTACTTCATTTGTGTTTCTTTCTGTTGGTTCTGTTGGTGTCTTGCAGCTTGAATCTCATGGTTTTATTTTTCCATAAACATTGTCGGGTCATGGTTTGTGTCAGGTGTAGGCACACTTTATATAACACCCTAAACCCAGTGACATTTGTGAAGAGAGTAATCACTGCTCTGCATCGTTATTTGATGTTGGAATACACTGCAGAGGAGCAGTTCTTGCCAAGATTCAGTGTGTACAGTGCTTAGCCAAGCCAATATATTTTATTTGACTGTACAGATTATATTGCACCGTACAGCAAGGTGTGTTTTTTGCTCTGCCTGTTAAACAAACACACAGTAATAAACATCCAGATTTGGGCTTTTGGCCTTGTTGACGGAAGTAGAGCTGTTTTGATACATCTAGTCAGTAGTGTCAAAAGTAAGGCTGAGTTTAATATTAACATCTGATAACTATTGTGGCATATTTCTGTTCCAAATGCCAGTCTTGATGTTTAAAAAAGTTGCATCTCAAGAAACAGTTTGTTGCCTCAAGGAAGTTTTGTTTGAAATGTATCAAACATAGTTCATTTTATAATAGACACATTGATTCTTATTTCTCTATTGTAGTGTCTTTTTGTTTTAGGAAAAATGAACTTTGAGTTGACAAATGCTGAACATGTCATTTGTAGGTTTTGTTGAAGGTCAGTGTGCTTTTAAAACTAGTTTGTGAAGGTGCCTGATAATTTGGCTGTAAGAGGGTAATTAGTTTTGTGCAGCTCAGACCTGCAGCTGGCTTTAGTGCTGTCAGGTCTGTAGTGACTACAAGTGTCTTTTGAGTCTTAAACTGTTCTGTCACATCACTCCCTTTATTTTATTTTTTTGTCACCCAAACCATTCAACTGCTGGATTATGTTTTGATATTGCTACAAAAGAATCTTCTATTTCAGCATTAAAACACACAGACAAGCCAAAGGCAAGCAGGCAGCCACCAAAGACTGGAGACAAAACGTTTTTAAGGTGGAATACAACCAAGAGAAACCCTGGAGCTCTTTTTTTCATAAAGTTCTGTTTCCTGCTATTTGTTATAGTCCCACTGATCTCGCCATGATGTTGAATTTTCTCAGATGCACCGGGTTGTCTTGGGTCTGCATACTGGAACATTTACAGTTGGTCAGTGACTTGATATCTTACTGTCTGGTGGTGCGCACCACAATGGTGCTTTTGTTGTAGTGTCTGGCAAGCTTAGCAGTCCAGTCAGCTCGAATAAACACAACAATACACAACAAAGCAGTTAAGAGCGCTGTCTGCGTCTCATTTCAGGGTAGAAACATGGCTCCATGTTTGGATCGTAACTGCTGGTCCATCCTCACATTTAAGCTTTTATGCAACCACAATTTCAGCAGGAACAGCAACAATAGTGGTAGTGATGTTTTCTACTCGCTCACTGTAAGTGTACCATGAGAAACAGTAGCCTGTTTAACTTCACAGGGGGTTTGACATATGATGCTGTGTCTGGTAAAACACATTTAAAAAGGATATAGATGCTAACATGATATTCAACAGTCTATCCAAACATCTTGTAACAAATAACACAACTAGATGATTTAGACAGACTTGCACTGCAGTATTCCTTAAGCATGATCCTAATGGCTTTTGCATTTTTCATTGAACTAAGTCATAAATAATTTGAGCATCCAGCTACTGTTACAATGGTCAGTGGCTACAATGATTTACCTGGGAAAGCCCAAGCCCTAAGATTATTTTACACTCCCTACCCCTCCTTTACCATCGCTGGAAATGTGCTTTATATTTAAATGATAATGAGAGATAATAGTGAGATCACTTAATACAATTTAATTAAGCTTAATTAAACTCTAAATTTTGCTTTGCTTGCTTCCTCCAAGGACTGTTTCCTCAACCAATATACTTAATGTTCTTTAAGAGAAAAAAAAAGTGGCACATTTGTGCATAAACATGGCTCACATGAGGGTGTTCTTGCTAACATTTTGTGAAATTACAGATATTTCAACATAGATTGTGTTGCAAAATGGTAATAATAGTTTAACCTTTTCCTCCTCTTCACAGAAATTGATCCCTGATCAACCAATTTGATGGATTACAGTTCTACTAACCGACTGTGAGTTTATTTACAACTACGGAAAAAGGCAAAATCCTGTCAGAACTCTAAAATGTCTAATAAGACATTTAACATGTCTACTGAGGACCACGTTGAGACCACAGTTCCTCTGCCGCACAGAGGCCTAGAGCTGGGCCTCTGTCCTGTCTCTCCTGAGAGTCAATACAGCGACTCGTCCCTGAGCCCATCACCTGATTCCCCCAGTAGTGTTTCCATCCTGAGTGAGAGAGAAACCAGCAGCTCCCCTGATATCAACATGCTGGAGTTCTGCCTCAGCGAAGGTTCTTCTGTGGATAACTCTCACAACGCCACCTTACTACAGGATGATAATGTGTTGTGTGGTGTAAGCATGAACCTGAACCAAACTTTTATCACCACACCTGTTAATGACAGTGTGAATTTCTGGAATGAAAACTTGAGCCGTAGCAGTCAAGAGACCACGTCAGAGCAGTACCAGACTTTCAGTAAGAACACAGAGTGTGGAAGTAGCAGCGCAGTGATGTCTCCAGACTCTGCTGGGAGAGACAGTCGACTGAGTTCACGTGAGACATCTCGTAGAGGATCCACTGACAACGACTACTGCTCCGTGAGCTCTGGCCAAATGATGATGAGGAGCAACAGCTTTTGTCTGGCAGACCAGTCACTCTTGGTATTCTCTTCTATGGACGAGTCGTCCATCTCTCCAGCCGCAGGACATCCAGCTGAATCTAATTTGTTGTCATTCACTCTGCCAGATGTGTGTGAAAAATCCACAGAAAGAGTCATGGAGGAGAACCCAGGCCATCCGTGTCTTGGCATGACTTTCATTCAGGCAGAAAATTGTGAGCTACCCCCTGAGGAAAATGATACGGAAACATCCAACTTTCTTCTAGCGCTGCCAAGTGAGAATGAAGGAGGTCTGCTGATGACGTTTGTTTGTGAAACATCTGTCTGCGAATCATCATCTACTGATGGTGGAAAAGAGGTGCAATTTACTAACACTGAAGGCAAGACCTTTGTGTCCACTCTGTCAGCTATGCAGGACATGACTGATAATGATATTCATACTTCCACACCAATACAAAACATTGGAAACAAGATACCCAACCTCTTCTCTTTGTCAGAGTCCCCCTGCATTGGAAATGCAAGCAGCCCAGGACTCCAACCTGCTAAACAGAAGCAAACCTCTGTCACTCCTAAACAGCGTTTGGTTGCAGGACTGCCGCATTCAGCCAGCAAAGGGAAGAAAATGGAACTTAAGAAGTTTCCCAAGTCAGACTTCAGCAATGTAAAATCTAAAGTCGTGACAAGAAGTGTCAGGATGAGTCCTGCTAAGGTGAGGAGTAGCACTGCAGCGCTCTCTGTCAACTCTAAAATGGTTAGTGATGCTCAGAGACGAATAAACACGGGGGCTGTTCTCTCATGTGAGAAAGTGATACAGTCATCTGGCCATACTGCTGGAGATGAACAGGACAAGAGTGGAGGATCTCCGCCTGATCACCCTTCAGCTGCAAATACACATGCTGTCCAATGCAGTAACACCAGCTCTGAAACAGAGCAGGCAGCCTTAAGCCAAGTAGCACAGCATGCTGGCAACAAGACCTTCTGCTTCTCATCTTTGGAAAAATCCCCCGATAGAGGTGGCCAGACAGATCCCAAACCAAGTCCAAAGAAGGGCGTGTTGAACAAAATTGAGGTCAAATCGGGCTCAGCTTTTGGTCAGGACAAGCCTCCTGGGCACAAGACGCGGTCTCGCTGCTCATCGGAGAGTGTGTCATCATCATCGAGACCTCCCAAGGAGCAGAGAACGACTCCAAGATTCTCAACTAGTCTTACCGTTCCCAAAGATGACACCCCCCACAGCCAGACCAAACCAGGGAACCTGAACAGCTCTCCTCAGCATAAACGGGATATACGGGCAAAAGCAAAGGGACTTGCTGAAAACTGCAGTAGAGAGGTTAAGAGGATCAGCCTGGTGGTGAGTATGAACATTAAAAATTCAGCAACAATTCATTTCTTATTTTCAGGTAGGGTTAATATTCATGTTCTTCTTCCTCCTCTCTTTGCAGGTAGAGTCCAGCAAAGCAACAGCACCAGGAGACGAGAGTAAGAGCAGGTTTCGAATACAGCCATCCCCTAAACGAACAAGAGGAGCACCTGTTTCACAGCCTCCAGCTGCCAGTCCCAGACCAGCTCCTCTGTCAACCAGGCAGAGGCAAGCAACCTTGGGGAGAGATGAATGCAGGATCTACAGAGCCACAGGCACACCACAGGCCAAGCAGAAGAGCACTGCAGGTAGGTCTAATAATCTTTGTTTGACAGTGTTGAATACACACCAATGTTCTGGGTGTGTATCCAGTTAAACTGAGCTGGTGATAACATTCAGGCTGCTAGGCGTAACCCTGGTGGGGATCATGCATTTGGTCATGTGTGTGTGTCTGTGTGTCCACGTGTGTATCCGTCTGCAGCTAATGTTGCATACCACCGGACCCATCAGCCTATTTATTTTTTGTAAATATTTATGACCGTATGCTCAAGGAGATCCTATGATTGTGGTGATTCCCAGTTTTTTTTAAAAAGCCTGTTTTATACCATCATTGACTGCTGACTCCTCTCAGTCGGCCGGTACAGGCCACATGTGATCAACAGCTGCTTCAGTTCTTGTTTTTGCTGGGGTCAACTAACCATGCTTTGTTTCCACGTTAGTTCGATCTGTGCCAAATTTTGGTACCTTGAGGGTGGGTTTAGAGCTCAAAGAAATATTGATAAGATTCCTCATGAGCATATCATAAAGCTTTCACTTTTTCTGCAGTCTTCGCCATTTTAGGATATGCGTTACAACATAACAAAAGGTGTTTCTGGCAATCGGTTAGGCTAGAAATAAGGCTTACTTAGTCTGTTGCAGGCCACATTTTGGCCTTTGTCATGGCTCAAAAACTGACATCCATAGAAAAGTTTGGTCTCCTCTTGAACTGGAGCGTCTACAGATTAATTCTTTACCTGATATCTTATGATCCACTAAAGTTAAAGGCGCAATACAAGATGAATAAATGCCTGATTTTGTTACCTTAGCTGCCATCTTGACTGTACATACCTGGTGGAGATCTGCACTCTGAGTGTACTCTCTTTGTTCATCATTTGTTTCATGAAGGGGAAAGTTGACCTGTAAATGTCCTTTTTTAAATAAGCTTTGACAGTAGATCACAATCAATACACTCATAAACTGTATGCCATGCCTTTGACTAAGCAGCTCTGATGATTTCCTAACCATTTCCTGTGTTGTGTAAACAGACAGGATTGTGCAAGAGTTCAGCTTAACTCTGTGTGTAATGGAAACAAACACAGAAGAGAAGTTGACTCAAACTGTACTTGAAGGGATCGTTTGAGATTGACAGCAGGACTACATTGTTTGAATCATTCAGACTGTAGTTTAACAGACTCTCCATCAGAGGGTGACATTGAGAGAGTTCCTCTGTTGGGTCTACGCTCTTCCTCCTGCTCAGCCATGTCCCACAGGATCAGTGTTGGATACAGATGTCACCTCCGGTTTCTTGTCTACTACTGCCCTACTGCTCTTCATATTAAGAGGAGTCCCGGGGAAGGAAGGGGACTCTTCCTCTGATGGGAAGCCATCTGTATGAGTGAAAAAACAGGGGAAGGAAAGGGAGGTTTTGAGCTCAACAATACTATTAAAGTGAGAACACAATGTTTGAAACTCCCTGAGCACAGTAAAAACAAAAGCAGTAACATTTTCAGTGTCCGACTACAGACACACTCCAGAGGGATATATCATTCTGCTTAAACTGCAGCATTTTGTTGATTTAAATTTGATATGTTTTCCGTAGTGAGAAAGATAGGTAAGTTTTGTATGATTTCTATACTAAACAAGCACAAAGTAGGTAAGCTTTACAGTGTTTTATTACGTTGTTTTCTCTGTTTTTAAAAGTAGTTTTTAATTTTTTACTAGTTTTACTCTTGGAATAATGTCTCTAAAATGTCCCATGAAAATGACTCATTATACTACTGTTATAAGAAAATGATTGGCTTGTTTATCAGGCCTCCTGTAACAATGAGATGAGTATTACACACTCAAGCTCAGCCTGTATACTTGTCCTTCATACATATGTTCGTGCTGCTCATCTTCAATGTCAATTTCTGCTTCATTGCATACTAGGCAGTCAGAGGGCTCAGGCAGCAGGAGAGCTGTCCCTTGGAACTGCTTCAACAGCAAATATTAAGCCTCAACTGAAAGGATCCCGACCTCCGCAGACTCCCACTCGCCCTTTTCTTATGGGCCCTCCCCCTACTTCTGTGTCTAGACTACCACGCAAGACCCTGGGGCCATCCAGGAGCCTTCCTGGGACCAGTGTTCACAGTGAGCAGAGTGAAGGTGCTGCTAGTACGCAAGGTGAGACAAACAAGGATTTACATCATTTTTAATTTTCAATGCATATATATATTTGATTGCATGATGGTTTAAAATCAGTTCTATGCAGGCTGTTTTCCAGGGTCAGGCCGTAGTTTTTATTTTGCTTTCAAAAGACACATCTGGGCATTGAGGGGAGGGGCTTCTGCTCTAAATAGTGACCCACTTCAGGGCTGAGCTTGGATGGAAATCTCCCCCTGGGCAAATCTTTGTCAGATTTAATACCTCCACATCTGCCAAGATACAGAAGCTTGGCCTCTGAAAAACAAATGTAACATTTTTCAGATTTCTGTATTTTAAGCTCCCTCTGAAATCATTCAAATCTCTCATAAAAATCAGAATGAATAAGCTGAACTCTAACAAATCGTCAGTGTTGCTGCTGAGCTTTGAATGGTTCCAATGAGAACTTTGTACTTCATCTTCTGACCGGTGTATTGTGTGAAAGGGAAGGAGCTCTTTTCCTCTCAGCATCTTCAACAGCATGCAAGTCTGTGATTGGCTGAGAGGACCTATTTTCCAAACTGGGGACCCCCCCTTGTGTGGTTACCACGGCAACGGGTTCTGTTCCAGTCTAGTTCACACACAGTGTTGCCTGAGTGTTGGCGGTCAGCAATTGATGTTGTGTGAGGTGGATAAAAGGAGGAATATCCCCTTTTTCTTTTGTTTTATTAAAAACCAATGGCTGGGTACACAGGGCTTCGAAGCTGCACTTGGACTGAATTTCCAACTCATGTTTACACCAACTCGTCTTTCATGGCACAAGGCAGTGCAGGATCTAACTGTGATCTCACCCTCTTGACGTGCCTGCTTATTGGATCCTATCGCTTTTGTATCATCCCTTTGTTGGCTGCATTTAATGGGAAAGATAGAAAGCTTTGGAGAAGTAAGTGAGACTGGAAGTTGAATCAAATCCTGGGTATCCATGGTGAAGCGTTTAATTAAAAAAGTTTGTATGTTCTAATCCGCTCAGTGTAGAGGATGTAAACATTAGTTCACATTCAGTCATGTTTTAATTTGACTCGGTTTGCTACATTTTGCTATGGTCATTTTTGTCATGGTGTTCAGATTAACACCTTTTGCTAATTTCATTCATATTATTTATTTAGTTAGTTAGTTAATAAATCTTATTTATTTATTGCATTATTATAATAGCAAACGATACTCCATAGTAGAATGCTCTTTTTGTTACTGTACCTCCACCACAGCTCGACAGGGAATCACTGTCTGAGGAAACACAAAGAGGGAGTTTTATACTGAAAGACTAAATTTGGAAGATATCAACTTAATTAGACTAACTCAGATGCCTGAAGCGTAATATTAGGTTCCAATAAACTTTTAAATACATTTTTGCTCAAAATGAACACTTTTGATTTTGTCCCCCATCACTTGCATTGAAAGGGCATTATGAAGGGATCTTTTAATGGTCAGTATGAACAGGAGAAATGATTAAGGCAAGAAAAACCTGTTTCAATGTTCATATGGGCACCTGACTGTTGTTTTAAGACAGAACTGAAAAATTGTGAACCCGCCCTTTTTAATATGACCTTCTTACAAGTGGTGACCGGCTACATGAGATCAGTGGTAATGACGGCAGTATTGTATTGAAACACCCAGTGAATATCAAGTACAGTTACAAAAACACATGCTGTCTTCTAAATTCTGTGGCATACTCTGCAGGTTTTTACCCAGTACTTCTTTACTTGTCCAACAGTTTCTGGAGGAGCTGCACTCAAATCATCTCCATTCAAAACTACTGTACTGAAAGCAAAATTCATCACCACCTCGGGGAAAAACACTGGATCAAGTGAGATCACACCTCTACACACACACACATCTTCTTGTTTCCCTGTTCAAGGGTATCCCTCTCATTTTTATGATTATTGTTTGTATTTCAGCCTGCTTTTCATCAAATTTCCCTTTGTGTTAATTTGTGATTAACTATGAGTGAGATTACACTGATTTTTGCATCTTTAACAAATCCTCACACTATGATAGACACATGGCCCAATTATATCTGACTTAGGTTGAAAGTGATTAAAAACTCTCAGAACACTCAACCACAAAATAAGCTATTGTCACTTCCTAATGATGCTTATATTGTGTGCTAACCATATGTGATTAGGCCTGCTGGCTCTTGATTGAATTAAATGACTTTATCTATGTTGGTCGGTTGAACAGTATCTTTTGATTAGCCCCCCTGATTTGGTTGTTACTTAAAAGCTGTCTGCAGTTCAACAGCTGTGGTCAGTTGTCAGTGTTCCTGCCACAAAATGGGCCAGATTAACTCCATCTTCTTGTCTCATATGGCTCTTCTGCTTGTAACATCTTTGCCCACAGCATGCAAGCCTGCTGCTTCTATCAGCAAAGGATCTTCCAGTTCTACAGTCAGCCCCTTTAAAAGGACGGCTTCTGCAAGACTTGTTCGTCTGCCTGCGAGTGGACCTCGTAAGAGCTTTCTCTCTTTTTTTATATTGATAACTGAACTGTTGATAAACTATAAATTGAATGCTGCTCCGGTCAAAAGTAGATGTTTGAGCTTGACTGTGCAGAATGATGTAGCTATATGCAGTTTGACACTAGAAGACAGTTTTCACATTCATCTGCTGAAAGTGGTAAGTTTCTCTGTGCTCACCTTAAGGGGTTTAAGGAGTATATTTATGAATATGATTTGTTACATCACAACTAGTTTTGAGCCGGTTATAGTCCAGGACGCGTGAAGCCTCCAGTGCACAAACACTGAGAATGAAGTTCACAGTGAAGCGAAAGACATCTTGAATCCAGCAGTTAAACTCTTTTAATTTAAAAAAACTTGCATATTAATAGACTCTCTATTTTTCATTGAGGGAGAAGGAATAGATGTAATTTTAAGGATTTTTGGCTCAAATTCTTGTATCTGTGGTGTTACCAGTGAGGAGTGTTTTTCAGCCTCTTACACATGTTTCCTGTAAAAAAAAAAAATAATAATAATAATGACACTAAATTTGTATGTGAACTCTGTTTTATTGGCCTGTGTTGCTTTCTGCTGTTCACTCATAATATCTGATTCATATTTTTGAGCTCTGCATATGTCCTCCTGTCTGTTACAGTATCATTACAGTCCGCTGGAGTTTACAGTTTCGTTAGAGTATAGATGAAGAATATTACAGCTAGCACACTGATTTTGAGTCATGGATTAAAAATGTTTTACACACATAGCTGAGGACAGTGAGTTGTGTCAGCCAGGCTATTTTTTTTTCAGCTCAGCTCAGCTCATCACACACAAAACCTTGCCAAGAGCAGTCTGTCATCTCCTGCCATCCCACTGCTGGTGACACATGGGCAAAGGGAGTAAATGAGAGGAAGTGTAGGGGACTAGATGAAATTCCCATTGGCTGCAGTAGTGCTGTTCACTCCTCCCACTCCTCTCTCTCCCACCCCACCCCCTCTCCTCTCGTCCTAGCATCCTGGCTCTGCTACAGCACCGCCATCATCACGCTTGGAGATGCTGTTTTGCTCAGCTGTGAGAGATTCATGTGTTTGGTGAATGGCTGAAGCCTGGCTTTACCAAGAGGATTAAAGGATTTTTTTTTTTTTTTTTTACTTTTTTTTTTTTTTTTTTTTCTTGCCCCTATCACATTTATCAGGCTGTACCACAAAATACTGGCCAGCTTTTACCTAGTCTCTGTCTTTGAGTTGGGTGACCTGCCATGCTCAACTGGGTGCCTTCACTTTTTTTAAGGCTGTCTCAGCAGTGTAACTGTTACTGTTTTTTATTGATGTACTCACTTTCTGCCAGTGCATTTCACTGCTGCTGTCACCTGAGACATACTATGGCGTGTGGTTCATAGACAGAGTCAAGCCTCTACATTTGGACACTGTTTTTTTCTTTTTTCTTTTCTTTTTTTTTTTTTTAGAAATTGTTGGCTATAAACATTGGCCGTCTTGCTTTTGAGAGATGTTATGGTCTCCGAGGCTCTCCCTGTCGAACATCCACGTGCGTCTGACAGCCAAAGGTTTACTCCGAAACATTCAGCTGCTGTCAGGATGCAGGAAGAACACTGTGGTTTTCCAAGCAGGTCTGTCAGTTACTTTGGTGTTAAATATTTCTACTGACATTGTTTTTGTGGTCTTTGTACTGCTATAATGACGAAACGCCTGTCCGTGTTTGCCATGTAGACCTGTGCTGTTACTGTAGCTGTTTCTATTTTTAGTATGGTTATTTACTAGTTGGCGAGCAGGAGGTTCATCTTTCATTTACCTACCTTGGTCACCAAAATGTGTTACCCTGCGTAGGAGTATTTTTGGATACAAATCTTGAATTCAGAAGCTGTTTTTATTTACTCATATAAACTCATATTGACATTTCAGAATGGCTTGCATGTGTTTTGAGGCCACCTTTTGTATTTGACTGTGTTTCAAAATACGCTGCATCTTGCTTATTGAGGGAGCCACGACTCCTGTTTCACCCTGAGATGACCCAAGCTTATTTTAGTCCTTGGTCTCTATGTTAAGCCATGAGAACCTTGTTGTGATTGTTGAACAGTACTGTTGGGATACAGTATCTTCAAGTGGTTCCCACAAAATTTACAGCATTTCTCTGCTGTTTTTGAAAGGTTTTGGTTAAATATGGTTACTTTTAAAGTCTCAAATAATTTTTTATCATCATCGGAATGCAGTTATCTCTTGTTTAAATAAAGGAGATCATTGTTAATTTAGTTCCAAAAATAATAGACACCCTCGCATCAGTTAGTTACAAGACTTGTTTATTTTAGATAAGTAGTCTAGTGAATGCTACACTGAGAATTATAGTCTGGTATTGTGTCAACCAAATACTTAACAAGTGCCTGATTGTGATGCGTCTCATCACCCATCATGCTTTGTGCTATGGCGTGATATCTCCATACACCAGCAGAGCTGTGTGTCAAGATCACTCAGTACTTGATGTGAAGTGTACTAGCTGGGTTGGTACAAAATAATCTTTGAACCTTGGAGGAAGTCTGAAATAAGCAATACTGCTGCTGCAGTGTCTACATACTGTAAGTCTGTTCAGACAGTTTGATCAAAATAGCTGCTGCTTCTCTGTTGCCATGGAACAGCAGTCGAATGGAGAGATAGCTTACTTTGTTATGTAAAGGGAAATTAATTTGGAAAATGCAGGTTTTTGTTTTTGCAGTTAAAAAATGAGATAGTAAATCCAGCTGTTGGCTTGGCTCATGTCTGATATGTCCATATTATCATTACTCCGGGCAGTCCTCACAAATACAGCAAATACAGGATCCTCTTTATTAGCCTGATTATCAGACTGAATCGCCATTTTGTCTCATTCACCAATTTATTTTAATTATTTTAATCACTGCAAATGTGTGACATATAGGCAATGATTCAGAGGTCTGTACTAGCCTACCTCGTGGACCATTTTGAATTATTTAAATAGGTGAAAGCATGAATTTTTCAAGTTCAGCAGAAATCTGTTGCATAATGTCCACCTCTGGACTTGGCTACAAGCACACTAGAATAGCTGGGGAAAAATACACATGGGAATATTTCTTCCTGCCAGTTCCTCTTTATTTGGAAATACTAAAAAGGCATCAGTGAACGGAGCCATCATTCCAAAATTTTGTCCTTTTAAAGGCATGCAAACAACAATAAACACATTTTGCTTCAAGTTTAAAAAAGAAATAAAGAAATTTTATGAAAATTAAGAAAAACATACTACTTACTAAAACCTTCTAAACAAAATACTAGAATGTTTTTACATCATCACACAAGTAAATTTGATATTCCCACAGTGTGTTAAACCCCCACTCTGTCATGGGGCTGGGCCTCATGCTGTATGCAGGCATGTTTGTGGTAATGGCATAATGGATGTGATACAACTTGAGATAGTGTGTCTTGGCGCTCTTTGCACAACCAGCAGAGGGCATCCAAATTCAAAGAAACCCTTTTAACATTTAGTGAACTGCAGCATCATCAAAACGATTGAAAGCTGAGCAGCACGGCTCAACTGTGTGTTTGGATCTGTAAGAAAAAGCTTTGACTATAACAATGTCGTTGGCACAACATTGTTATAGTCAAAGCTTGAGGACACACGTGTATGTAATTAGTAAAGTTCACCAAATGAAAGCATTAAAGGTGAAAAATTCTTACTTAAATAGTATAGTAATTAGTGTGTCTTGTTTTGTCAGTTGTTCTATGATCCAGGTGCTGTATAATATTGTTTGTCTTAAAGGCAGTGCCTCTCTTTTATGCTGAACAGTTTACCTTGGCTGTGAAACACAGAAAGGCTACTAGAAACTAGCTTTGAGGGGAAATTCACATCCGGATACAAAGCTGTCTAAACTCAAGTTAGAATATTATATGCTGCAAATATGTAGCATATAATCCCTCATAGTCTGTCACAGCAGTGTGGGACGGCTGTGGCTCAGACGTAGAGCAGGTTGTCCACTAATTAAAAGATCAGTGGTCGGATCCCCATCCCCATATGTGCAAGTGTCTTTGGGCAACCCAAATTTCCCCCGAAGGCAACTCACCATCGGTGTGTGTGTGTGAACAAGTGTTAGAAACTGATGAGCTGGATGTCACCTTGCATGGTAGCCTCTGCCATGAATGGCTGAATGTTGACATGTATTGTAAAGCGCATGTATTAGAAAGGTGTTATATAAATGGCCTGAAATGTTGATGTTCTCTCAGCAGTATTGTGTTGCTGTGATCCAGAGAACTGTACGTTCAGCAGCTCCTGGATCAGCATCTACAGACAGGAAGACACTCCCTCCTGTCTGATTGATTGAATATCTTGTCTTCACTTGTAGAAACTATGGAGTCTTATTTTGAAAATATCCAAGTATCCAGTTATTTTACTCAGAAAGACATCTGTACCCCAGAGTTACATGCGGTATGTTATGATGTTCTCAGATGATACTCTGCTTAGTATGTCTAAATTTAACTTGAATATGCTCCAGGTTTTTTATGATCCATAAAGGACATGAATATGAACACTTCATGGGTTGATGGGATGTCTGCAGCTATGAAGACAGCACACACTTAGGTACATTCAACTTTTGCAGCTTTAAAAATAGACTTATCTTCAGGTTTTACTTGTATGTATTTTTTTTTTGTATTTAGATTTTTTTCTTATTCATCTTCATTGATTGTAGCTGCTGTCATTAAAAACATGGCATATGAGTGCTTAAGAGGACAATGTGAGTACAGCAGACAGCGCTGAGTATTCCCACAGGCCACAAACCCACATGTGGTACAGTATATTCCACTAATTAAAGCTGGTATTCCTGACATACCTCAGGCTCCACTGTCATGTTACACTCACTACACAGTCTCCTCATACAGAAGCTGTTCTTATAGAAACATGTTTTCCGCATGTCCAATATCAATCATATTTTTTATTATAAAGTTATTCTCTTTGGTAGTGAGTTTGGTCTTTTTCTATTCTGACCTCTTGTGTTGTGAATGGCAGAGTAAACAAAGTGCTCTTCATTAGATGGATTGATGGCTGTTGTACAGGGGTGATGTATTTATAAAGCTGATGTAAATCAAAACTGCACAGCCTTGTTAAAACAGGCTGTCCGTGGTGACCAGTGTCCACAGAACACTAGATTGAATTAGGATATGGAAAACTAATTGCATTCAGAGGATCCATTTTTGTGTCTGGGCTGTCTGTGGAGCAGCACTGGGAATCAACAGTGTAGCTGATTGGATAGACCAATTGCGGATTGTAGAACCAGCCAGGGCTTTGACACCGGAGCTTTCTGCATCTATGATCCTGATGGGAGTTGTATGGGGTGGGTGGTGCCGTTGTCAGACCAACTGCAGCAGTGATGGAAGGTGGTATGATGATGATCAACGTTGTCACGATGCTCAACACATGTTCTTTCACAGTGGACAAGAACAAACCCAAGGGCAGCTCCTCCCAACAACAACATCAGCAGCAAGCATCACAAAACCAGAGTAACGGACCTCCAGATGTGGTACCAGCGAGCGTCGCGGAGAGTGAAAGAAAGGACCAGAGCATCCAGCAGCTCAGGGGACTCCTTGCAGCCAGTAACTGCAGATTTGAGGCAGTCGCCATCGTCTTGCAGCATGCTCTGGATGAGGTATGAAAATTTCATTCATAATCGGAGGCAAATTTTTTTCATTTTTTTATTTTTTATTTAAAGAATTTTAAGGAAAAAGATTTTCCTTACAAGTTCTCTAACAGATTTCAGAAAGATGGAATAATGAAATGTTGCAAACTTAATTGTCCACTTTATTCAGAGAAGAATGTAGCAAACCTCTTTCAATAACAAAGATTTATCACCGTCAGTGATCAGAGTTCTGGATATACGACTTTTGGCCTCATTCAGGCATTTTATATATTGAACCACACATTAATTTGTGGTCTTTACTTTATAATACGGCTGTGAATCAAAGTCTGATTCACAACACAATATAATCACAATATGTTTCCCAGTATAATGAAGGCATCATAATAAAGACAATTCTTTAGCTCACAGTGCACATCTGTATACCAGACAAACCTATGAGACACCACAATAACTGTCTGACTACAGATGTAACTATATACAATTAATAAAATTGAAACACACAACATAAATTTATAGAAAACTGAGATTTAACAGTGTGTAAGAAAGTACTTAGTCTTGCTTTAACGTGCACATTAAAAACAGCTATACTCTGGCAAATATGTTTGCAATTTGTTGTTCAATACAAAAAAAGTCTGAAATTATCTTATGAGGGATTATAGCTACAAGTGTAGCAACATCAAATCCTGTGTTGATGCATTTACAAGGGAAACCAAGTGGCATTTCTATTTACAGCAACAGCATGGCAAGTGATTGTAATGCTATGAGGGGTTACGCACGCAGTTGTACTTGGAAGTTGTCCAACACAAAACAGTCCTGTTGTTGTCATCCACTGAACAAAGAGATATTCTGCTTAGTTTAACAATTCTTCTTCACTGCTGCAGTTTTGGACAATTTAGTCAAACGGCATGCTGGATCTGCAAAAACATAACAGACATTATGATTAGCATGTCCAGAAGCATGGCTTGTGAAAATGTTTTAACAGAAAAGCAGAAGTGATTGTGGCTGCTGTCTGAAAGCTCACCACATGTCTTTCAATTGTACTGAGGGGCACTTCATAGACTTCTATGTTATCAGGTAGACAAGCATGACTCTGAGCGCTTTTTAAATATGGATGTTTAAGCTTGCTGTTTGTTTTGGATCTGTTTTAAGAGCAGTGCCATGTGATTGGCTTCCAGGAACTGGATGCCCCAAGGGATTATTCTTCCCACAGTGCATTTCAAACAGGCTTATCCTATCAGCTACCCTCTGCTCGACCCCAACCATCGTACTCCCTCATTTACTTGTGGTCAAAGCAGAATTAGGATGTGATGCTTGGACTCTAAGTATCTTTACATCAGAAGGCCTACTGTGCAGCCTTATTGGTGAATTATAAAATTAGATTGGATTGGCTTAATGCACTCTGTTTTCCCGTAAACCCAGAGGGAAAAAAAATCAGCCGCTCTGTTATCCTGTTTGAGAATAAAATGTCACAAGCTATTTCAGTCCCTCTGGTTAACTTTAGAAATGTCCTTGTGTAATATTTTCACACCCAATGTGTTGTCGGTGTAATATGAAAGATCAATTTATATTTGGATGGTGCATTCCAGTTGTTTCACTCAATCATTTTCTTAGACATACAATTATATTTACTGACTCCCATGAAATACCTCCTAGCATTACACCATTCACTCATCATGACTTCATGATTACAGTATCTGTTAATGCAGTGACACCTCTGTCATGCAGCTTTCTCTCTTTCTTTAAATATTAGGTCATGTGAATATTATGTAGGTCCTCTTTTTCTTTAGATTGAATATCTTCACAGAAATGGCACCTGCTGTAAGTTGTTGTTGTTTTGGAAAGATAACTTAAAAGGAGACCTATTATGCTTTTTCTTATTTTCTGTCTTCAGACTGCTCTTAACGTTCAGTTTCCAATGTTTGTTTGTTTTTTCGACATCCAAACCGAACTCACGTCAATTCATTTTCACATCAGTTTTTTTATATATTCGTCCACTGCACACAGTGTGTGAGTTCATTGCTCCGCTCCGCTAACATTATGGCATTTTTCCATGCCGAGCCATGACTCAAGTCGAGCTGGCACACTGCGCGTTTTTCCATTACACCGCATGGCAAAGGAAAACGTTGTTTACCTGTTGGAGGTGTGTTGGTCGTCTGCAACACTTCATCAGACATCCTCATCATTGTGGCTGTTTTTGTTTGTACTGTTCCTCCCTGCATTATTTCTAACTGATCCACTGAACAAAAAGCTCCAAATATCTCCATGTGTTGTTGTGTGCACCAGTAAGAAACTACACTAGAATGTTATGTCATAACAAATATGATTTACGGTAATAATGCTGTTCATGAGAAGTAGACAGGATTCTCATAAAGATGCATTAGCCACATTTAACAAGGACACTGAGTTAGTGGAGACTATAATTATATAATATAATCTTAATAAAGCCAAGATTAATAAATCTTGTACAAAAAACATCAGCTAAGTGAGTTTCCCTTGTTTTCAGATATTTATCAGTCATGATTGTTAATTGCACCTTTTCTCAATAGGTTTGAATTTCTGTATGTACAGTACATGTATATCATGTCCATCTTAACACAAGATAAAATACTTGTTAGCCATCTTATTAATGATATGTGTAAGATAGTGAGTTGAGGATTCTTTTCTGTATATCCTGTGTTTGTAAATGGGTTTTATTTTGTCAAATGAGTCCCAATTCAGTAGTACAGGGGCAGATGTTTCCTCTAGAGGCTACTGGGAAATTGCTTTCATTCTTTTTCATCTTTTGCAACGACTCCTCTGGACCTTATCTGAGATTGCTGCTGCCAAGACCTCTGACCACACCATCAGAGTTTGGAGGCCAAATCCATTATGTGCATGCATATACTGTGCAAGGTTTTGCATATAACCAGCATGAATTAAATACCACATCATTCTTCATCCAGTTTAGTATCTCTGTATCCACCTAGGTGGTGTAGAGAAAAGCCATACTCCACCACAACCGCAGCCTGAGTTCAATCCCTGCTGTAGCTCTGGCGCTTCTCTTTGGCCGAGTGTTCTGTCACACACAAGTAGCTGTAGTGCGGAAAGCTGGTTGGGGATCATATACTTGCTGTAGTAGCAACTCCTACTGGTTGGTCAGGGTATCTGCAGTGAAGATGGGATCTGGTTTACATGCTCCTGGTGAAGCTTGTTGCTGCCAAGTTAAAAGAACTGGTAGATGACTCCTATTAATATGTTCTAAAGGTCTTTTAATAGTAATAGTTGTACTAAGTGTTACCAAGAGCTAAGGGAAAATTAAAGGGGATGCTTAACTTTTACTGATACACAGTATTTTAGCATCTACCATGAAACATGCAGCCAAGAAACGAGAAGTTTCCTGACTAGAATTTAAGCAAATGTGTGAAAGTCTTTGTGTACATGTGGTATCTGCAGCTGAGAGCTATTTAAAAAAAAAAAAAGAAATGAAACTGCCACTTCTCTCTGCTGTAAGAGTCACACATGCCCTTTTTTCCTTCTGACCTAGATCACAATAACTCCCTTTTACTCCAGAGTTTGGCACCAGAGAGCCCTTATGGCAGCACTCTGGAAGATTTTTCAGGAAACTTTAAAGCGCTAACTAAGTTACCAACCTTTCAACTTTCTTTCTCTCTTATTTAATTAGTTGTGAGTCTGTGCTTTCATGTTAAACAGCTGCCTGTCAGGTTTATTACATGTGTGCTTTGCTACATAGGTATTCTGATTATGCACTCAAGTGTCATTTGTCATTTGCTCCTCAGATGTTTAGGACCCATGTTGGGGACATTTTTGTCTGTTGTTACTTGATTGTGTGTTCCAGCCATTGCAAAGCCAGTAGTAAATTATTCTTGCAGAGTAATGTGAAGAAAATTAGCAGATGGATAGATGCAGTCAAACAAAACAAAGCGAGAGCAGACTGTTTTAAATTCATCAGATGTTGACCAATGTAATATGACAGCTGGTATTTAAGGCACAGTGTGTGATCTGTGATGGCTGACTCATATCCCTCTGTTGGGATGGCATGGTTGCAAAACTGATTACATCAACAAATATTAAAAACACAAGATCTTCATTAATCTGAGAGAAAAGCAGCTGCCTCAGCCTCACTGACTTCACTTGAAATGCTGCATTGCTTCTTTTTACCCTTGTGGGTTATTTATATAGTATCTGCAACACACATAGCATAACCTGTATTCTATCTCAAAACATTACTTCAATGCACTAAATTACATATTGTGTATCAGGTGTGTTTAAAATAGGCTCGTCTGTGTGTGTGTCGTGCAAAGTGGAATCTGGTAGCCACTAATGAGACTAAGAATACCGTCACAGTGTGAGAATGTCCCAGCTGTTGACTTGATATGGTTATGAACAGCAGCCAAACACTAAGCAAGGACTGTGCACTGTTTCTTATCATCTGTTTGGATGGAGTGTGTGTGAGCACTGGACCTGGTCTGTCATACCTTCTCTCATATTGAAAACGCTGCTCATCGAGTATAGGAATGCAAGCACATTCCCAAATAACTATAAAAATAAATGAATCACTCGCTTCGCTTCACTCGCTTTCTGACATTTGCAATATTATCAAGAAATCGGAACCTGATCTGAAGCGGTTTACATTGATTTCACTCCAACATCAAGTGTTATTCTACACCTGACATGGTATCGTCGTTATATACACTGGGGACATGTATTCTCTTTCCACCCAGCTAGATGTCCCTCAGAGTTGTTCGGGCTTTACCAGTTGAGAAAATTGATATCGAGTTAAATGATAAAAACCTGCACAGCCTTGACGATGAGACGTGGAATTACAGCAGTTTTCAGAATAAGATACTTTAACAAGATTGACAGGTGATGTAGGTCTGTTCACTGTAGAGCTGCATAATTATGAGTGATGGTTGCTCAATCATTTGATTTATCTATTAACTATTTGAGCAAACATTTTAATTGTCAGCAAGCTGCAAATAGTTTGTCTTCACACAGCCAGATAAAAGGGTTTATTCCTACATAGAACAGAACATAGAAGAGTTAAATTACACTTGTAAAATTGTTCTTACTGTAGCTGTTGCCACAGTAACAGAGATAAATAAAATATGCCCAAAACCAGGGGTGTACTGGGAAAGAGATTCAGCCCCAGACTTATCCGCCGGGACTGGCAGGGCGGGGAGGGGGTGGGGGTCGGTGGGGGTCGGTGGTGCTCGGGTCGGGTCAGTGAGTGTTCACTACATATGTATAGTGTATAAAAGTGGGTTGTGATTGGCCAGTGAGTCGAGTCCCAGAACACACATGCAGCATGCCCTCAGGCACACCCTGAATGACAGGCACATAGACAGGCTGGTAAAGACTGGATTTTTTTTTTTTTTTTTTTTTTTGACAGTCCACCAGGATTTGTCCCAATGTGCAATATGGCCAGTACACCGCTGCCCAAAACAAATGCCTGTGATTTGACTTGATGTTAATCATGATTATTAATATTGTACATCATCAAGTTAAATTGTGGAAAACAAAACATGATCCAGTGAGACATGTTTTTCATCCAATATTTAATGGTTGAGATTTGCTGTTTGTTTCACTGTGTTTAATGCAGTCAGAGGAATAATTACAAAAGGCAGGTGGATATTAGTTAACAAGTGGCATCATTTCCCTTATTTCTATAAATTGACTGTAAAGACACTTGCTCACACAGAAACTGGAAATTTGATCTGTCACAGCGTTATATCATCATGTAATGGAGAGACTGTACCCATAAAGTCTGCAGGCTCACAACAGATAGTAAGGTAATGGTGCAGAGGGGTGAGGGGATGATTTAATATAGGTTTGGATGAGTGGTGGGGGGTGGTGGTGGTAATGAAGCCTCTCCGTGTATCTCCTGGGAAGGTCACTGCACAACGCAAGCACTGCTCCATTAGCCTGATGTCACACAGCTCTGTGTAATTTATCTGTTTGCTCCACTCCAGCTGCCTTCACTGTTGTCTTAAAGTGACCTCACCTCAATGATGAGGAGGCTGTTCTTATGCACACTGTAGCCTGCCCCTTTTTGTTTTTTTTTAGGTGGAATACGGTAATGCACTCTGCAGTCACTCACCACAGCCACTGAAGCGGCTTTTTCAGTCCTGCCTCGGATGTAGTCAGAGCAGTCTGGGAGGAGGTGTGTGGAGGTGGTGCGTCCACCTGGACCACTGTTTGTCCTGGCGTACTGGGTCTCCACAGCTTGGGGGGGTGAGACTCCGGCACCCAAACCCCAGGCTGCGGCTGGATCATGGGCTGTTCTGGCAGCAGAGCGTGCCTTAGTGCTCCCTGCTCTGCAGAGAGGGTAACTGGCTTCTACATTGTTCTACTCTGCAGTGAGGAATAGATGCGGATCTGAGGAACAGAGGGACAGGGTAGAATGTATTTTTTATTGTAAACTGATGATCAGTTAAGTCATGTTTAGCTTGTCTGGTCTGTTACTGTCAACTTGTTTGGGTTTTCTGGGAGGTTTTTTTTGCCTGTTCATTATTTATTATGCATGCTGTGTGATGTAGAGTGCAGTGTATCTGGTTGTTTATGTGACTCAGCGTAGACAGAAAGGTGATAGACGAATGGTAAACAGTTTTTGGATCATTAATGCGTCAGTTTGAAGTCTGGAAGAGCACTGCAGCTACAGCGCAGCCGCCTCCTCTGCAAAACTGAGTCAGAAAGGGAGAAGTAAAGGAGTTCCGCTAACGAGAGGCATGTGCTAAGACTGAAAACATGAGTTGAATGTCAAGTTTTCCTGTAATCCCTCTCCCCTTATCCCTGGTAATGTTGTTTGTTTTTTTTTTTTTTTATTAGCTGCTGCATTGCTGTTAATGTATTTGTATTTGGCAGTCAAACATAATCTTCTGGAAGGAAAACTGTATTGATTATATGCTTGTATGTCAGGGTGTTTCCACACACTTGTAATCGTGAATAACCTGTGATCTTGACTTTGCTGATTTAAGCTTGTTTCAGCGTCAAAACAAATCATCATGAGCATGTGCATGACTGTTTACTTTTTTTTTTTTGCTTTTTCTGCAGCGTGATGAAGCCACGAGGCAGTGCAGGGAGCTGTCCCAGGAGCTGGTCAAACTTCGAGGAGAGCTGGGTAAGTCGGGTCACCTTGATTTCACACTAGCTGTGTTTACTGTTGTTATCGCTAAAGCACACACTCCTGGTGCAGGGTCTGAGTTAAGTACCCCTTTCTGATGTTTAGTCCTTTAATTTGATTGTTCAGGTGACATGACAAAGTCAGGAAACATTTTGGATTATGTTTCTTTAGATAATAAGGAGGTTGGCTATATGTTTCTTCATCATCAGTTTTGTTATTTTGGTTGCTGTGATCAATTTGAGTCATCGGTGCTTTAAATTCTGTGTTTTAGTATATGTAAACAGGCATTAAGCCACATTAATGAAATTAGTCTTCAGTCATGTTGTTCAATATATTTGATTATTAATAATAAAATAGTCATCACAATGGAGGAGCAGTGCTATGCATTAAAGTGGTTTGTGCTGTGATTGGGAACTTTTTGTTTGCTAGAACTGGTGTGTCAGAATTGTCTTATAAGATAAATATTAGTATTTCTGTATGCAGGAGGTGTTTTTGCTTTCACCCACCGCAGAGATACACCCTGAGGTTCTTCTTGTTAATTGGATTGTCTTCTGCTGAAAAGACAGAAACAGACGCCTTGTCAAATAGGCATCTGAGTAGAGTGGTGTCAACTCATTCCTGAGGCTGACCTCTGACCCCACACAGAAGAGGCTCACGGTGGTGGAATGCCACACCACCTGAGGCCGTGTGAAGGCTTGGGGACAATGACCCTCATGTTTTATCTCAAGCCTAAGTACTGTCGCGCAGAATAGCCTCGCATGTGCAGACGCGTACATGCTCAAACACGCGCTCACACACCAGCTTTTATCTCTCTCACTCGAGGCAGCAGTAGTGTCGTGGCTCCTCCCCTCACCATGCTTGTTTCCAGACGTGCCACAGCCTCGGGACTTCCACATGACTGCTCTTATATGCTGAGCACTTATCTGCGCTTTAACACATTCTTTACCTACACTGACCTCAGATGGACCTTTTTTTTTGAGTCAAGTGTAGTAAAAGATGTTTGGAAGTCCTGAGGCATTCTTATAAGTTTGCCTTTTAATTTCTTTCTTGCTCAGACTGAGTCTCTGCCTGCTTCCACAATGATCTCACTCCTAATACAACAATAAATTACAGTCTTGAGCCACAGCCAAATACGTGACACAACCACACGCCCTTGGTAGTCGCTCCTCATACATAAAATTAATTCTAAGAAGGATCTGCCTGTTTCAGCATCTTCAATATGTGTGACTTTCCGAAAACCCTCGCTGACTGTGGGCCAAAATGCAGCTAACATTTGATTTGATCTAAACTGGGTCCTCCATCCCTGTATGAGCCACGAGGTGTTTGTTTCGTGGGCTGGATTCGGACGGGAAAAGCTCATATGACCAGATCTCGGTTACACATGGTTGTGGAATGCTGGCCTCTATTCGTCGGGCTGTACATGCCAAAACCTGATAGATAGTCCCTATGTTAGCTTGGCTTCTGTTCCTGAATCTGCTGCCATTATTCCACTCTGGGCAAGGTGAATCCTCACGCTCCTGTGGTGCAGTGTTACTGCTTCAGAGCTCAGCCATCAGTTGTGCAAAAAACAGAGACTCTGCAATTTAGGCAGCAACCATCACGTTAAACTAAGTGGACTGTTTATATATCATTTCTAATTGTAAGTAGTTGTTTGTTCATCATCATATCTCGTATTTGAGACTTCCCTTGAATGAAAGGACATTACTCGCTAAACATGTCAGACTTTCATATTCCGCACAGCTATACGCCACTTACTGTAGCTATCAACAGTTGTTTGCACACAGGCACTTAAACTGGAGACAGCTTGTGGAGTTGGTTTCTGTCACCCACTCCAGAGTAGATATAAACACAGTGGAATGGAAAAAGTTGGGACACAGCGAGACTGGCACACAGAAGAAACACAAAAGCCTCCACTCATACAAGATTAAAAATGGCAAACTGTTGAAAGAGGAGAGCCTGATGTGAAATCTGTTATCCATGTTACTGATTTCAAGATACTGTGAAACAATTGACACTTGTTACCATATCTTCATCTGGCTATAAATAACTGACATAGGCGGTCAAATATGGGAGGCACCTCCCTGTTGAAGTCAGATTTTCCATTCCTTTTTAGAGGGCATTTAGTGACACATATCTGCATCAAGGGGGATATTACTAAACAGAGACAATACTCTAAGGACATATCAAATTTCTTTTATAAGCAAATAGAATTTTTCCTTTGACCTTTTTTTTTTTTTCAGTGAATATTACACTGACTACACAGCTGCATACAGTCACTGAACATCGTGTAAATGTCCTTACACTGTTTCACCATGATGGAAGACTTCAGGTATACTGATTGCAGTTTTCATTTCCAGTTTGCTCCATCCATTCGTCTGAACGTCTGGAGAAGGAGAAGGAGGAGTTGCGAGTTGCTTTGGAGGATGCACTGCAGAAACTGCAGGCGCAGCACCAGAAGGACCTGAAGGAGCTGGAGCAGAGACTGGAGGCCTTCTATCAGGCGGAATGGGACAAGGTCCACCTCACCTATCAGGAGGAGGCCGACAAGTGCAAGACTCTCATGCAACAGCAGGTTTGTCTGAAGATATTGATTTAAATGATCTATTTTTGCTATTTTCTGTGAATGCTCAGACACCAGACCAGTGTGGATGTCATTGTGTGACAGTGTTTGACTTTTTATACTTTTTCTTTGCTTCAGAAGAAAACACCTGTAACCTAATGATGTAAAGCAGTGTCTGATGGTGCCTAATAATCAGTACTGCTGTGGTTAAATTAGGTGCATCCTGTGTTTTTGTTTTCTTTCAGATGGGAGAGCTTAAAGCCAATCATGAAGCCATGAAGCTGGAACTTGGGAAAAGCCATACAGAGGAGCTGCAGTGTGTTAAACAGCAGTATGAAAAGTCACTGGAAGGTGAGCGAAAAGTACTGGATCAAACTATTCAACATCCTTTTTCTACATTTTTACAAGTTTATGTTAGACTGACTGACTTTTGATATCCTAAGTCAGTTAAATAATGCAAATGTAAATGAAATGTAGAAAAATTAATATCTATGTGCCATTATAGTTAATTTATTGCATCTCAACCTGAAATTGTGATTTTTGTTCTACAATTTGAGTTGTTTTTTTAATATTTACCTGTAAACTCTTCAGAGCTCAGGAAAATCCACGATCAGGAGCTGCAGTCTTTGGACAAAACTTTGAAAGATGCTGAATCCGCTCTGTCTGTAAGTTTCACTTTTTTACAACACAAAGAATAACATGACATGAATAGAACTCCTCGATGGACGAACCAGTGTGTAAAAGTTTGCTCACTTTGTTTTGTTGTGCCGTGTGCAGGGACAGATTCAGGAGCTGACTGTGGAGAACAACGTCCTAATTGAGAAACTAACAGCAGAGGAGAACAAGAGGAGAGAGCTGGCCGAAAAGTGTCAGGTACTCTTATCTGTGTGCTTATTATAGCACAGCTCCAATTTAGAAGTATCTCATGACTCTGGTATTTCTTGCCCCTGAGCATAAAAGGTGGGGAAACCATGAACCCAGTGGTAACCATAAAGATATATGACCGACAGGATAAAATGAAAATGAATGTGTTTTCTAAGTAACTGTGCTTATTTCCAAGTAACTGAGCTCTGGAGCCAGTCGCACCAGCTGTTTGTCAGTTCAAACTTTGCCTAGTTAAATGGTCACCCAGAGCAGATTTACACACATCAGTAAATTAAAGCCAGTTGCACCACACAAGTTAGCGCTTACGTAACAAACTGAGAAAGCTAATGTTACACTCGCTAATATGTGACGCATTTAGATTTAGTAAAAGAAGGCATGTGGAATATGGTCGACATATCTGACCTTTTTGAATTTCACAAAAAATACACTAATACCTCAAATTACAAAACTTTAAGCCAATAACATAAGTCTAAATGACCACATAATGATAGTTAGCTTAGCATAAACAGATAATTCCCTCTAACTGTAAAGTGTATGAATACTACTAACTCTAAAACACACACATTCCTCCAGAAGATAGAAATACAACAAAGTCAGACCTACATTCACAAAGGGTTAGCAGTTAGGTTTATTTTATCCTGTGACCTCTAAAACTGTTACTTTTAGAAGTTATGTTACAGCTTATGATGCTACAGTGACTATAGATGTTTCCTAGCAACCAATTTACACATTAAATCTTTACTAGTTAAGATATTTCTTAATAAGTTTTAATGGTGCAACCTGATTTAGTAAATCACTAGTTTGAAACTAGCTAGTAGTTACTAAGAACTTCAGCACAAATGAAGTGATGAATTTGCAAACAGCTGGTACAACCGAGTCCAGCTCCACTAACCATTCTTTGCCATTTAAAATAAACTGCTGTGGGTTAAACTCTGCTACATCTGTGTTAGCTGCTACACAGATCCTATCTCTGGGAAAATTGTAATTTTCCCAGAGTGCTGTGGTACAGTGAGGCTGTCACTCCTCATCAGTGTTAAGTGGCTGCCTCATGTACTCAGCAGTATGCCATGGCACAGTAGAGTCATTAAAGTAACTACCTCATATTACCCCGCCACTCCACATCTGCTATTAATAGATAAATAATAAGAGCAGCATTAGCAACAGGTCAGTTTACATATTGGTGTTGACTTAAAAAGACACTACCTACAGAACACACACAACACATTTGCTTGTTTATGATTTTATGATGGGTCATTAGTTTGACGACTAAAAATCCTCGGTTTCATAGTCCCTGTGAGTCCAGTTTGGCAAGTGATGCACGTCACCTTCTGTTATGTGGTTCTGGATTCATGGCCATATGACATTTACGAGGCTGGCTGTAGTTTATGCCTTCATTTCTGAAGTCTTAAACAGTCCCTGAACATCTTGGCACTACTCATTTGTCTCTGCAGAAGGACTCTCACACTGTGTATCTGGAACAGGAGCTTGACAGCCTCAAAGTGGTGCTGGATATCAAAAACAAACAGCTCCACCGGCAGGAAAAGAAGATGATGGAGATAGACAAACTGGTGAGACCTAAAGCACATGAAAGTGATTACCGGGCATCAAGACAAAAAAAGATCCTCAAAAGCACTTGGATCTTCAGTCATACAGTTTTTCTTCCTCTTTTTTTTCCAGACAGAGAAAAATGTGAAGTTGGATGAGAACCTGAAGAAGGTCCAGCAGGAGAATGAGGACCTCAAAGCTCGCATGGAAAGACATGCTGCACTGTCAAGGTAAGAGTTCACCCACTTCTGTTTTTCTCTTCACTCGTATAAAATGATTGAAACCAGACTTTGAAGCATCTAACCACCTGTCACTGATTTTTACCAATGCTTTAGAATAAGTGGAAAATGGAGACTTGTGCTCCAGATCGTGTCTAACGTGTCTGTTGTGTCACTGTGTTTCAGACAACTGTCTACAGAGCAGGCGATGCTGCAAGAATCCCTTCACAAAGAGTCCAAGGTTAACAAGCGTTTGTCGATGGAGAATGAGGAACTGCTGTGGAAGCTTCATAACGGAGACCTAAGTAGCCCCCACAAGGTGTCTCCAACCTCCACTTCCCCTTCCCACTCTTTCAACCTCCAATCGCCTCGCAGCTCCGGCCTCTTCTCCAGCCCTCCCATCTCACCCAGATAACAACGGACCCCTGCTTCCAGCAAGCAGACATTCTCATTTTTGAGTTGTCCCTCTGGAATGAAGAGCCATGTTTGTTTCCTGTGCGCTTAGCAACACAACAGCCCGGCCTTTGCTCCTTCAGGATTGAATTAACTCTGACACTTTCTGTACAGAGACACTACAAACTGTTAAAAAATGTTGCACAGAAGCACTTAAAAAGCAAGGCCACCTTGTTCTTTGCCTTTCACATCTGAGGGGGGAAGGAAATCTCAGGACTTCTATGTAATGAAACATTATTTTTGTTACGTGTAGTTGTTGGCAGAGGCTTGTCTTTCCTGAAGCTCAGCACACATACAGTACATGCAGTAAAAAATACACACATGCATGCCTATGTATACATGCGCAGATACAGCCCTGCTGTATGAGAGAGGGTGTCTGTGTGTGTTGGGAGACCACAGCCATGGAAAGTCTGAATTCAGTATAACTATGGATACAGATGACACTGTCCCTCCTCAGGGTGTATTTTTATTTAAATGTGTATGACAAATGTCATTGCTTCTGTTGGATTCCTGCACCATTTCTCACAGCCAACTGTACAAGAGTGACACTGTAAATTGTCACATTACCAACATCCCACTGCTCCTCAGCTGGTCAACAGTGCTGTACGGGGCCTCAATCTAAAAAAGAGATATCATTTTCATATAAAGGTTGTTCTCCTGCCCAGAACTGTGGTGGGTATGTCCAGAATTTCCTTAAGGTTATTTTTAGATCAACAGTTTTAAGTATGATCTGTGGCCTCAAACATGTTTGTTTTTTCACTTTTGTTTGTTCGACCAAGGGACCAATCCAAGTCTTTGTGCATGTGTTCGAGTCTTGTCAGTCACCCCCTTATTGAACTCCTTAACGCAGCTTTAAAGTCGGGGTCTTTGCAAAGAGTTGACGAGAAGAAGCTTTGCTTGTTCATATCGGAGACACTGCAGCTTGGAAATGTCTCATAAAGAGTATTTGTGTGGAATTGATGTTACCGGTGTGTTGACCCTGTTTGAAATATGCAATAAATAAAGTCTTGTATTAAACCTGGTACGTCAAAATCAACATTTGTAACTGATCTACATTTTGAGTTACTGTAGAAGAAGGTCTACTTACGTTAGGGGTATATTATAGGAATCTGTGAGAGGCATCTCTCACATTATTGAACCTACAGAGAATTATCACCAGTATCTGCAGCTCCCCTCAGCTTTATAAAAAGTTTCAGCTCATTGTTTAGCTGTTCAGCTGCAACTTTACTGTTTTGGTTCACTTTCAGCGCTGTTTCCAGCCACAGCAGGCAGCAGTTTTCAGTGACAAAGCTCTTAAAAACCCACTGTACACTACCTGCTCAGCACCAAACAGCAAACAGACTGTTGCCTACCTGGTGAACATAGTGGAGCATTTAGCAGCTAAAGAGCCAGATATTTTCCATAGGAGTTGGTGGAGACCAAAACAAATCTGAAGGAGAGTGAATATTGGACTTACATTCATCAGGTGGACAGAAACACAACAACAAATGAATGATAATATTTTCCATAACTGTTGAATGTGAAAATAAGCAACTGTTTACTTGAAGATGAAGATACTGTTTTTCAGTGTTGCGTTCACAACTTGTTTCTGCTGCCCTCAAGTGGCCAAAAAAATCAGTTAATGCAGGTTTAAATTCACAGGAGTTCATATCAGCCATTAGTCCAGACTGTTGTGCTCTAGTGAAAATGCCATCAAATGTGTCATTAAACCACAAACATTCATATACTGTTCATTTCAAAACCATAACAATCAGCAACTATTCAGCAAAGAATTGTTGAGAAAGCAAAGTGGAAAATGCAGCAAGTGTTGAATTGGATCAAAATAAGCTCTGGGCTTGCACATCACATTCCACATACGGAGAAAATTAGGACGTCAGCCTGGCACACAGCTCAGCTTTGAAACAGATTCTCCTCTTCACGACATGCTACTATAAACCCGGAGCAAGTCTCTGATGGCTGCGGCTCCTTTTTTCCAGCATCATTATTTAACTTAAATGTAGCGTAGAGACTAACTGTTACTAGTCACCAATGTTTTATTGGGTGTCCGACCCAACAGAGTGCCAGGACAGCAGGCGGGTGTTGCTTCTGTAATAACAAGGCCCAAAATATCTGACATAACTTTTTTGTGTCACTGTTTTATACAAGATATTTTTCAAATTTTGCTGAGACTCTAGTAATTTTTTTCCTTTTAATATTATAAAGGTGAAAAACAGTGTTTTGAGCAGCATTCTTTTAAAGTAACTTATTGAAGATTTCTAAGAATCTTTTATTATTATCTTGGAAGGCCCATCAGGCATGTTATGAAACAGTTTTGGCTTTTCCCTTATCAAATGTTCTCAGAGATGTTCAGTGCAGTCAACGTCTTCAGGATTTCTGAGAATCCTGATTCATATTTAGACTTAAATGAATCCTCTTATCACAGGTTTAAAGCAGAGGAAGCCTCTGCACAACAGATTATAACTTGTAATTGTTCAATGTGTAATTGTGTAATTAATGAAATTACTTTTTAAGGTAAGAACTACAAAATAGATCAAACATCCTTGCACCCGAATACTTTCATTAATGTTTGATTAGTGGCTTTATGCCTTGTTACCTTTCACACATGATGTTGTTTGGTACTTTTAAACTGAATCTAAAAATGATTTCGTAAACAAATATATGTAGCAAATCTTTATTGTTATCACAATCTGTGATCTAAAAATACATCCACTTTTCAAACATAACCATGATACAGGCCGTCATGCTGGAGCTATTTGGAGATGATGTCGATAGTCAAAATTGTCTGACCGTGTTCATTCTTGGCTTTACACATGTAGTTTCCAAAGTCAATGGTCTCCATGTCCTCTACAGTCAGGACGCTTTGTGATATGCGCGTGGTGTGACCCATACCTCTGTTGACCAGCCTCCAGGAGGTTTGGACGTGAACTGGACGGTGGTCCTACACAATAAAAATAAAACACGTTGCAGAGCATTATTGACAATGGTTTATGTAGTCTCTAACTACCAATTTATCTTTAGGACAGCACTGTGAAGGTGTGGCTGTTTATCTCTAAACAAGTAATACTGTATATCTTTTCAGACACTGCCCAAATCCTTTGTTTATATGCAAAGACATAAAGCAATTAAAAATAAATAACATACACAGTAATTTGTATGGAGTCCAAAGAGTGCCAGATAAAAAGGGTCACATTTTCAGTGGTTATTATAATCATTTAATTAGTTGCCTTCAAAACACATTTTGTAAAGTGATTAAATACATTTCAATGATGCCATAAAATAACAAAATTTATTTGAAATATGTTCTTATTGTTTTTTTATTTAGTAATGTGTCTACTATTATATCTCATCTCACATTATTTTATATCACATAACAATAAAAAGGTAATTGGAATGACAAAAAGTTAAATCGAAAAACCTTTTTAAAATTATTTTGCAAATCCATTTGAAAATTAACAAACAATGAAATTGAATCAATAAGATTTACTGTTAATTTCATATAAATTTCTTTTTTTGTCACCCTAACTTTTCAGCTATTTTAACTTTAACTTTCATTTGATTTAAATGTTTTTAGATGTATCAGTTTATTATTAACCAACAACAAAATATATAATTTTGTCTACTGTATGTAAAATACCTGATATATTTCAATCATTACTGTGTCTGTTACATTTCCTCTTAAAAACAAAAAAATGTTCCATTACTATTTTTTTTTTATTACTCCTGCTTGAACAATGATTGTCTCCTTTAGCACAATAATAGAACTGAGTTGAGCTGACATGTATAAACAGTGTCTATCTAGGTGTTGGCTGGTGCATTACCCTAACCTTTGTTTTTGAGCCTAGTGTTCCTCTTACCTGACCAGGATAAGACCAGATGAAGTTCACGTCCACCTCTGGCTCGCCAAGCACAGAGCAGGTTACATTGACGTTGTCGCCTCCTCTCACCGACTCTGGAGACGATTCAAGGCTCACAAACGGTGGCCCACTAGGAACTATCAACAACAGAAAGAAAACTTTATTGGTTATATCTCCTTTACATAGTGAAGTCAAGCTATCCACACTAACTCCATTAGAAGTCACCATACTGATGTCAGTTTAAGCTAAATATTTTCTCTGCAGATTTATTTAATGTACAGAATACCATCAAAGCTCAAGGGTATTTCCACAGTCCAACATCTAATTTCTATTTCTCTCCATCTACCAGTCAAACAAGCCATGGCAGCTTAAGTTTACCTAAACCACACACAATTTCCATTTCATAAATTCATATCTAATCCCGTAAGAGTGTTTCCATTTAAGGTGGCGAGCATCCACCATAAACTGAACTCAGCGGCGAGGAGCAGACTTTTGAAAACCCTAAAACACCACCGTTTCCTGGAAGATGATGAAGCAAAGTAACCAATGCTGAATCATGACTTTGTGAAAACACCTCTCAACGTGGTTCTTGGCACTTTGAATCAATAAGTATACAACGTACTGTATAAAGTTACTTTGTTTGACAATTTAAGGGCAGAGGAAAATGGTTGCAGCACAGTGAATGTGTGTTATGTTATTTATGATCATAGTAAGTAGTGTGTGTGTGATTTCTGTAACTTTACCCTCCACGTAGAGCAGCTGGTACTTTACGGAGACCTGAGGAGTGCCCTTGGTTACAGCCTTGCAGTAGAAGACCCCCTGATGGTCAGGGCTGGGGTTCTGCAGTACAAATCCCTTGGTGGGGTCATAGGTCACCATGGTCCCATTTGCTGTGATCTCCTCAGCTGGGACTTCTCTGTGCAGGGACGCCTTGGCTTGTGGGTCGGTCACACGACAGGGCACCACAGCAGGTCTGTCTGGGCGCAGGTACACAATCTCGAAGTGGATGGCAGACGGGACGAAGAGATTGTCTTTGTCTGATTAGAGGAAGAGAAACAGTCAGTGTTTTCAACTGGAAATAAGGTTCATAGTGCAGATTAGGGCTGCAAGTATAACTTTGAAATGGATGCAGATGCTCTACAGTAGGGCTGACCAATTGTGTGCCATGGTGATCCAACACAACACTGACATATTGTCATCATATAAGGCAAAGTCAAAGTCCAGTATCTTATATATTTCTATTTCTGGCTCCTAAGCAGTTAAATGTTTCAATGTTCACCTGCTAGCCGCTAACTTCATCTGTCTGCAGTTTGGTGTTGGGCATTTAGTGTACATGAGTTTTTTTGGGTTTTTTTTGATGCAATGTTCAGTAGAGCTGCAGGTTCAGATGATAATTATCTGTTGGTATGTCACTGTGGATGATACCTTTGACATCACATGTATTCATTTAATCTACTGTGAAAGGGAAAGTTTGCCACATTTTATACGGATGTCCAATCAGTGTTGATGGTAAATATAGTCAATTCAATCAATAAACTTCTCAGTGTGTGCCATATTGGCAGAGAAAGCTGAGTTTTCTTGGTTGCGGAACCGTGCCGGCAGTGCCTATATGTACCAGGATGCATTGCGTGCAAACTTCTGATGCCCAACCCTCAAATCACTCTGGCTCAAATACATATGGCTGAATATCCAAGCCAAACACTGTAAAAAGTATCTTGGTTCGTAACAATAAATAGTTTATTAACAATTAATAGATGTCATAAATGACAACATGTATTCTTTCCTCATTGTTGATATCTGAAAATGTTCATGTGTATCATATTTAATCACCTGTGAAATAGATGTATGAGGCATACATGTGATCATGGTCCTTCTCACACTCTGTGCCATCACACACAACCACCCAGCAGCTGTAGGACCCAGTGTCAGCAGCAGAGGGCGACGTCAGGATCAGCTGACTGTACTTGTCACTCTGCTTGATGCTGGAGGCAGGAAACAGAGATAAGATAAGACACTGACATTAATGTAGACTTAAAGCATGAAATAAAACAGCTCACGTGTCCTTTAAGCACCTGAGGCGTGAGTCGTTGAAGGTATCCAGGTAGGTCGGGTACGACCATCCAATGTTCGTGCCTTTGCAGCGCAGCTCCATGTTCTTCCCAGGAGTCATAGTTGTGGTCTGGCTCAGGCGCAGGAAGCGGCCCTTATCCAACACTTGGGTCAGCAGAGACTGGCCTTTCCCTCCTACATCTTTAAGTTTGGGGTGGCGCACCTTCACCCTTTTCCCTCCTGGTCTGATGCGGTTCTCTCCTACATCTTTCCGTCGTTTGGTTTGCTGGCAGACACCTGGATACACAAAGAGGAGGGAGGGAAGCAAAATTAATAAAGATAACAAAAATAAGTCTCAGCATTCTTTGTGTCAGTACAGTATCAGTCTTGACAGAAACAGCAGAGAGTCATAACGGTGTCCAGTACGCTCATCTGGAGAGCTACTCTTTGTGTTTCCCCCAGCTGTAACAACAGTTGAACAGGAAGTGTACAGTCCTTTTCACTGGCACAAAATGTCCAGAACAGCCTCTGCAGCATGCTCTCTTTTTCCTCAGTGGGCACAGAACACATAAACCAAGAGAATAAACATGATTATTCCGTAGTGTCGATTTTCAGGATTTGTTGTTTTTATTCTTCAGCACAGAGTTAATGAGAGCTCCAAGGAAAGGTCAGCAGTAAAAGCCAGTTAATTAGAAACGCCTGTTGCATGCCTCAGATGCAGCTGGTTTGAGTTGGTCTGCAGAAACACTTTGCAAAAACAAAGTTGCATGCATCTCTTACGCAACTTTTAACACGTTTGAGCATATGTAATACAAAATGCAAATATGGAAAATGGGCAGCGGTGTGTAAAATTCTTTCTTTGTCATATGTGAATGTGATTATGTTTTTGTGAACACACCTCCCATTCTACGCCCATCACAGAGACTGCTGCCCCCAGGCAATAATAATACAACCTCTGATTATCTAATCCTCTAACTATTTACAGTCCTAGTTCTTGTGATAAAAGGTCAGTCATAAATTTATTGAGATAGATTTACTCACCATTTTGGAGCTCCACACAAAGCAATGCCAGGCAAAGCACAACCCAGAACTTCATGGTGTGCTGGCAGGACGGTCAAAGGGGCGAGGGCTCTGTAGGGCCGGAGAGATCAGGGAGGTTTTGGTGAGGGGCTCAGTGGGTAAGAAGGTCAGACTCAAAGCTTCGCTGGAACTCTGCAGGCTCCAGCTGCCTTTTTTAGATTTCTAGCTCCATCCTCCACTCAGACTGAGAGGAAAAGGGAAAATAACTTGAGAACACTTCTGTTTACTCCCTCTCTTCAGACCTGAAGAGAAGAAACACGTAGTCTGGAGCCCTCTGCTGGATCTGAGTGTCAGTGATGGTTTTTACAGAGCAAATTCACACTGAATTAGAAAACCACTGCTGTGCTGTTCTCAAAGGGTTCATACTTCCACATGTGTGGCACACCTGGACACATCCTATCCAGTCACATGACAGAAGCTGCTTTTTATAGTTCAGCCTAGAGTTAGAGTTAAATACCATTGTAGTGGTAACTTAGTTTAGTTTAGTTATATATATCAATAGTCATATATAGTCATATCAGTCATATATATTCAAATTTTGGTTCAGTAAGAAGCCGCTGACTTCATGAAGTTGTCTTTGAAAAAAATTGCAATGATGTCATTGACTTGGGTGTAGTTCACTGTGTAAGAATGTTTTTGTTGTTGTTGTTGTTTAAACTACACAGAAATTATTAACTAGAAAGCACTGATAGAGCACATAACTATGCACAATCCTTTATAAAAATGTTGGGAAATGATTGGCTGATGGCCATAATTTTTGGAGAATGTCTGAATCTTGAATCCTGGAATATTTGGAACTGCACAAAGTGTCCAGTGAATCTAAATCATGAACACTGAGTTATGACATTTCATTTTATCATCTTGCAGTAGTGCCACCGCTGCAGCATTGCTTTACTTCAACAACATGTTCAAGAGTCACAACAAACAAGCCGACAAACATGTTGACCAGTCGTGGGGAAAAGGTTTGACATCCCCATAAAATATTTTAAAGAAGATTGGATGAAATCTGCAAGTGTCGTTTAATGAATAGATATTTATTGGACCAAAGGAATGCAAAAAAAAAAAAAAGTTAAAAATACAAATGTGTGCAAATGCTTTGATGTTCCACAGTTCAGACATTAGCCACATGGTGGTGATGTTTACAACAAAAACTAATCAGTTCCTATCTGCAAAAGGGCAAAAACTTCAGTCCCTCTCAGCAGAAGTATGTGGAATTTTGATTAAAAGCCTTTATTAGTTGTAGGCCTTGTTCATCAAGTTTTAAAATAACATTTTTTTTAAAGAGATTTCTCTCTTTTCCACATATTTGAAGATTTCAACCCCTTTTTCCCAGCACCAGTGGGGTTTTTTGTTTGTTTGTATGGTTTTTTTAATTTTTTTGAGTACATCTCAAAAAAGATTTACCCTTTGAACACTAGCTGGCTGCTATTTTTAAAAAAAAAAACAAAAACAAAATTATTGATTCATGACCTTTTCTCTAAATCTCATTGAAATCTGTTTTGTAGTTGTTGTTTTTTTGGACATTCTGCTATTTGTCTCACAGACAAACAGGATGTAGAAACATGAACTCCTTAAGAATTGAATCAAAGAAATTCAACTCCAAACATTGTGTTACTGGAAAATACATTTATTGTATTTATCTTTGCAGTCAGTAACAAGTGATACTACTTCATGTCTTCTTTACTTGTATGTACTTTATCCTGTAACATCACTGCAAGAATCTACACTGTTGATGCAGAGGTTTAATCTAGTGGAATATCTACCTACCAAACCTTTGCTAAGACTATTATTCTCCATTTGTTCCACATTTATTTACACCACTGCACTTAGGAAGGTCTTAATCAATCAACCTGATAGATCAATTATCAACTTCCTACAGCCTCAGTACAGTACGGATGAAAGATCAGAAAATAAAAACACATTTCTACTGTAAACTAGAGCTCACTGAGCCTTACAATTCATAGCACAAGAGAGAGACACACCGCTAAAAGCCCAGAGAAAAGAATGTAAGCTCTGAATCTTCATGCAGTTCAGTCCAGTGAAGTCTCTTCAAACCTCATGAAGCAACACAGACTTTAAAGTACTGAACATAAACACCAAGAACAAGAGAGGAAATCTGGAAAATTATCAGCTTATCTAAATTATGTAGCAAGACAGACCTTTAAAATGCTTTAAAGTTGATTATTGTGCATTGTGTTAAGTGGCAAAGTAGTCTGTTTAAGAGAGAATCATTTCATAACAGTTATATTAAAAACATGTCTGTATCAAAACAGGAAAATACAGTCATAATCTGATAGAGCGACAAAAGAAACTACTTATTGAGTAGAGTCTTCCATCAAATAACAATATCCATATTCAGATTGTAACAGTTCAAAGATAAAAACACATCCAAGAGAGAATTAAAAAAAAAAAGCTATTCTGTGCTGAATGAGCTGTTTTCTAACAGCTGCAGAGACCACAATGACTATGAATTGTTATGCAACACTAACGGAAGCCTGGAAATTTTCCACTAGCACTTGCCCTACTTTGAGGTCTCTGACATACAAATTGAGTCGAGTCATGACATGTAAGTGCCTTCTGAAACATCCGACAAAGTGTAGATGAGTCTAAATGCGGCGTTGTCTTTATGATCTTTTTTTGTACGGCTATCACACATGCATGCATATGAAAACAATTATGCTCAAAATAGATCTAAAATATATTTACACTTGTTGATTGACAACATATCTTAAACCTAATGTTGGTCCTTTCTCAGTTTCGTACACTTCAAAAAACAAATGCTTTTCCCACAGACTAATATTCTTTAAACTAGCACATCATTGGTGTATCAAATAACCTAAATGGAAAGCACAGATTTTACAGACTTTACATTTCAAAATTCACCTGTACAAACCTGCTTAGAGTGAAAAACTAAAAACACATGTCCATGATGAAACAGAAAAGCTTTGTTGCAATCTTGCATCGACTGCTTGAGTGTTTAAGGAAATGAACATCACTCTCCAGTGTGTAACCTGTCCTTTCAATTCTGCCTCCATGCTGTCCATGAAGCACAATGTGACCTACAGGATGCGGTCCCATCACAGTGATAGAGATCAGAAGACAGCGGCGCCTCATCATGTGACCGCTGTTACAGAATACTGACGTTGCAGACTGAAATGCACTTGTGAATGAGGCACACATGGTGAAGCTGTATATACAGGTGCATTGAGGCATAGCTGCTGTGTGCTTTTACGCGGGCCGCTGTGTCACCAGGTGGCCTCACAGAGTCTGTAAATGAGCTAAACTTTAACACTGACTGGTTTTCTCTGGGCAGATAAAACGCTCCTGGTCCTTTCCTGCTGCATCCAAGCCAACCTGTTTCTCCCCGCTGGTCTTCTGTTCCTGTGCGTTGCTGCTACCGCCATTCTGGATACCCTGTAGTTGGCGCTGGCGCTCCACACTGTGCCACATGCCGTAGCCGAAGTAGATCAGGAAGCCTGAGAGAGGTGTTGGAATAGCTATTAGATATCAAAAACACTGGCTGAGACATTACATCCTGATAGGAATGACAAGGCATTTCTGGAAGATATTTGCATTCTTGTTGAGTTAGATGTGAAGATGGACACTAGTCTTATATCTGTCAGTTAAATATGAAGCATTGCATAAAAACTGGAAAGAAGGGGAAACTAATCTGCCTCTGCACTTATGTAACAGAATCACAAATGAACACATTATATTTTATTTGTTTAATCCGTACAAAAACCAAAATATAAAAATGTCACATTGTGGTGTAACTGGGAGTTATGTGTCAGACTATTTCTAACCAAGGAGCAGTAACTTCTTGAAGTCTACACTGGTAGCCTGGCAACCTCACAGTGATGACAAGACTCCAGGACCACTGGATCCAGGATCACTGCTCCCAGCCAAGAAAAAGTATCTTTGGACCATAGACTTTATATAAATTCTGATTAGTTATATACAGTCTATGCTTTGGACAGAGTCAGTCTAGCAGTGTCTCCCTGTGTCCAGCCTTTATGCTAAGCTTACCAACAGCTGGCACCAGCTTCATATTTATCAATGTTCTCATGTACCTCCCTGCAAGAAAGTGAATATTTCCCAAAATGTCTAACTATTCCTTTGAATATTCATAATAGGTCATGGTGTTTCATACTTATTTGGCCCTGCAGTTGACAGTCACTCACCTACAGCCATCCACACGGAGAAACGTACCCACGTATCTCCACTCAGCTGGACCATGAGGTAAATATTGACAAATATGCTCAAAATGGGCAAAAATGGCAGAAGGGGCACCTGTAGCACAGAAAAACTACCATTAATTTTGAAGTTTTTTTGTGGTGGATCAGTCCTGTTCTGGGCAGATTTAAGCTGCTACGTACCATAAAGGAGACCTTCTTGCTGGTCTGTGGCTGCCGGCAGATCATGTAGACACAGCCGCTGAAGAGGAGGAGACAAACAGCCAGCGATGCCAGGATCCACACTTCCAGGCCAATGATGGAGTTGATGTGGTATGTGGTGAGATAGCTGGCTACGCACACCAACAACACTGTGGTTTGACAACACACAATAAAATCTGGCTCATTAAAAGATAATAAGATATATAAACACTTCAAAAAATCACTCATACTTGAGACAGAGCCTGAGTAGAAGAATGTTAACCTGGCCTGCCTACAGTACCTAGCGCACAGATGGACATGTTGACTACGCTGGAGGAATGCTCAGAGGGTGAGACAGGTGGGTGCAGAACAGTCTGCAGGGTGGAGTTTCCACCTTTCAGCATGTTGAGGTGGGATTCTGACTCTGTCAAGTCGGACTCGCCCTCCTCAGAGGACAAGTAGTCCTTCTCGCCGGTACCTGCCCGTCGTTCCAGAGCTCCATCTGGCTGGTACCTGTAGGCATTAAAGGTTAAAGTTTACACGTCTGAGCTTTACTACGTGCCAGAAACATGTGTTTTGCTATAGAAAAACTAATCTGCATGTCTCGAGGTACTGCCTGTTTATCCCCTATACAGCCACAAACCGCTTTAATTGTGCAATACTTTAAGGTGTTTTGTTTGACTTTGTTAAACAAGTGAAGCATATAAATCTGGTTCAAACCAGTGAATGAACACTGTGTCTGTGTTTACTGCGGCTGTGGTAATGAGTCACCTTGGTGCGACCAACAGAAGCATAGAGCAGGTCCAGAGTTTAGGAAGTCAAGTAAACACCTACATTCACTCAGGAAGCCACTTCACATTCATACAATGGCGGCATTCATAGCTCTTACATCACCACTGTGATGTAATAACATGAGATGTATATTACACAAACAGGCTAATGATACCAGTGGGTTTTTGGAAAAAGCTATTAAGGAAGCTCTTTCACAATTTTGCACAAATATGATTTTTTTGCAGTTATTTATAAATGTACCCACCTGAGAATCAGTACACACACAGCAACCAGCGAGTAGGCCAGCAGAGTTCCAATAGACATCATGTCAACAAGAGCTTTGAGGTCAAACAGGAAAGCCATGATGGCTACAGCAAGCAAAGGAAAGACAATATACAGTTATAAAAACATACAGAAAATGCTAGACAACATTGCTCAGTTTCTCAAAACAAATGAAAACATTAGTTCACACCAACATACAATAATGCAACATTAATTTCTTTGCAATCAAAAATAGAAAAACCCTTTTCTTCAGATGCAAAAAGACAACAAATAAACATGAACAGATGCAAATTTCATGCAGACATGTTTCCACAATAGAGACAAAAGAGCTAAGTGTTTCTCTGGACAGCTGTAATCATCTCCATACTGAGAGTCGTTTGATGTGAGACACACTGCGGTGCTGCTGTCAGTTTCCTTTCTTGTATCTCAGCACCTGACGCCAGTATGGAGCTGATCTCAGCAGAACGCTTCAAACACTGAGCGGTGTCTGCTGCGCTTCACAACAGTATATGAAAACAAAAATATCTAAGAAAGCTCCCCTGCCCGGTTCTACCAGTTGCTCAGTACATGGCTTGTGCTCTCAGGGGAGTTAGTGTGCTGCATCCCTCCCGGAGTTCACATCTGCTCGCCACTTCCCCTGATCTGAGCCCCACTACCTGCATGCATGCAACCATGTACCGTACACCTGGATCCTACTGAGCAAGAGTGCTTTAGAAGTTTTTAACCAGTCCAAAAGGCCCAGACTACTTCAATTTCATCTTTACTTTATCATTAGAAACCATCAAAAGAGTTTCTTCAATTATAGGTCATTTCACTTGTCTTAAAGAGTAACTTCAAGCTGAACAGTGCTCTCTGACCACACCCAACGGTGATGTCACAGTGTACTGACACAATCTCAAGTACACCTTTACATCACCACAGCAAGGTGATGAGTGTAATGTTTTCTCACATGCTAACAGAAACACTAACATCACCACGTTTAACATGCAGTCACCATCACCACCACCTGACAATGTGTGTAAACATTAAAAAAACCCAAACAAGTCCACGATACATGATAGGCGATACACCCCATGATAGGCGAGTCCTTGTCTCGGGAGCTTACCCGCAGTCGTGCCTGCCGCCATGGTGGCAGCCACAGGCGATTGGCGCTTACTCACTTTGGACATAAATTTGAACAGAATGCCATCTCGTGCCATGGCAAAGAGAATGCGCGGAAGAGGGAACATGGAGCCCAACAGGCTAGGGAGAAGAGGGTTCATGGTTAAGTTGAGGGCATTCTGGGAAAGAAAACATGACACCTGCACAACTGTGAAAGAACAACGTGTTTAGGGAGGGGGAAAACTCCCTCTGGGTCATTTAAAGCAGGAAGTGTTATAAAATGGGTCAATTTAAGAATGGCTGCAGTTCATTAAATTAGAGAGCAGATGAACCGACTGATTCATCTGCGTTTTCGTCCGTGTCTTTCACAGTTGATTGGTGGAGAAAGATTAGCAGGAGTGATCTCACTCGGACGCTCCCCGGCTCTCACCTGCTACTACACCGGAGGTCATAGTGGCAATAAGTGGGGTCTTCGTCTTAGGATTGATTCGGGCTAAGACTTTGAAAAGCACCCCATCCTCTGCCATAGCATAGATTACACGAGGCATAGGGAAAATGGAGCCCAGCAGACTGCATGAGACAGCAGAGACATGCAAGACCAACACGTTAGTCAAAAAGAGCCCCACACACATACACGCACACACACGCACAAACATACACCATCAAAGCTTCAGAGCATGATTAAAGTCAGTAAGTGTCTTTCTTTCCTGCTGGTCCCACAGTATTATTAATTTCTTTCATTCATTTACATGAACTTAAATGAATGGAATTGAGCCGAATTTAAGCATCTTTCGAAGGCAAATTACATTTCACAAAGTCAATTTTTCATGTTGTAATCTAGATTTTTGTAGTTTTTCTCAGTTATGAAAGCTGGTTCAGAGTTTTATTTGCAGGGCTTTAATTTCCCAACAGTGTAAACATTAAGTTCAAACATATAAAAGCACCAAAATGTGCGTAAGAGGGTTTTCGCAAACAACTATCTGCATTGCATCATAGTTTGATAAACTGCCAGAGGGCAAATCCCAAACAGGATAAACATTGATAGCAGGCATTGCCTTATCCGAGATTTAATTGACTCAAGCAAAATTTGATAAAATGCACATGAATGTAGATCATGTGATAACTTAGTGACTGACATCCACCAGGGTTTGTCGACAGAAAACTTAAGGGAAACTGATGCACAAACCATCAGGCAAGAAAGACAGAATTAATTATACAATGTTTTGAGATACTGCAAAGCTTGCCCGTATTAAATGGGATATATTATGCTTTTTTCTGGTTTTCTGTCATTTTTATACTGTATTGATGACAGATATCTATGTTAAACATGGTCAAAGTTGCAAAACTTGAGGTTAATGTATGTAGAAATGCTGCCTGCAAGTCAATAGCCAGGGCTTCAACCCGCTCTGAATGCTTTGTTTGCAACATTTTTTACTACCTTGCCGACAAACTGATGTCAACCGGTCATGCATGCACACAAATGGCCGTCTGTTCTGTAGCCTTGGCTGCTAAGGTTTTTCCAGTTGTTGTTTGCATTGTTTGCTCTCATATTTCAGATTGACTCAAACATGTATGGATGTATTTGAGAAGTTGACATTTTTAGTAAAGAATGAGAAAAAGTAGTGAACTTCTACTACTTTGGCTTTTTCTTAGTTTTTTGACGTAGCCTCCTGTGCGGCCTGTAGTCGGCCATGAAGCAGCTTCAGGAAGCTGGCCAATCAGAACAGAGTGGGCTCAATGGGAGGGGGGCCTTAAAGGGACAAGAGCTGTAATAACCTGTTTCAGACAGAGGCTAGAAGCAGTGTAAGGGGTCAATATAGGATAAATAAGGAGTTTTTTTTAACTGTAAATCATGCAACAATATTCCAATAGAGGCCTAGAATGAAAAATATAAACCTGTAAATCAGCATAATATGTCCCTTTTAAGATACTTTAATTATAAACAGTGAATTACAAAGAGATGCAGGTATCTCAAAACAGAGAGAATTAAGCTGCACCCACCATGTCCCATCAAGCAACAAGAATCAATCCAATGCAAAGACACAGTAAGAGATAACTGGTCATAATTGTTGACCACATCTCATTCACCATTATTACCTATTTACAGCATGCACATCAAAAATTAAATTCTGCTGACTCAAACACAGTAATGTCTAAATACTTTCATCTTGAATATTGATTTCTGTTTTATTTATTTTACAAAATCAAATGCAGTGGTTACCTGGTTGAAAGGGCACACAGTGAACCCACAGCGACAACATATTTAGCAGGACTCCAGCCCACATATTCAAAGGCCATGGGCAGCGGGCTCTTCTCATCCAGCAGGTAGTAGGGCATCATGAGGGTGAGCGCAGCTGACACGCCAAAATATGCCAGGAAACACACGGTCAGTGACACCACAATGCCGATGGGGATGGCCCTCTGAGGGTTCCTCACCTCCTCACCTGTCACGCACAGCCACAAAGATCTTTAGCTTTGATGAAGGTAAACCAAATTACAACCAACCAATCAGTCAAAGGGTAAAGGCTCACCTGTTGTTGCAATGCAATCAAACCCCACAAAAGCATAGAAGCAAGTGGCAGCTCCAGCTAATGTCCCGCTGAAGCCGTATGGCATAAATCCTCCCACTCCATAATCACTGCTCACATTGGCCGTCACTGATAAGTTCCTGAAACATGTATACAGATTAGTAATGCTGCATTTAGGGAAGTATGACACTGAAATTCAATATTAAATATGTACCTGACAAATAAGCATGTCTTTCATTTCAGTACAACTGTGTGTTTAGTTTGGTGTGTGTGTAGTGTGTGTTTGGTGCCAATTTCTGATATATCAGCTTAGAACAGGCTATAGAAAAGTAAATAAATTACCTTCTAACTATTGTGACATTTACAAGGGATTCTTCGGTTATCTTCCAGTTGTGTGTGTCTCCTTTGACGAAGCCGGAGATGATGACGAACAGGAGCACAAGCACATTGACTGAAGTGAAGACTTTATTGACCCAGGCTGACTCCTTCACCCCAAATGACAGGAGTCCTGAATGAGCACAAAGACAGTAACCAGTGATGTTAGCTGTAACTGAACTGAAAAGTCAGCACACGATACATCTAGTGACACTTCATCATCATTAAGTAGCTAGTAGCTGAGTCCATCAGTCCAACAGATGCCAGTAACTGTACATATTTTGGCAATTGAAAATGCTGTTCGTAAAAACTACCGATTGATGCTCATTAACAGTTTACATAAAGTGAATTTGGCAAACTGTGGACAGAGTTCTAAACCTCAGATTTTCTTTCAGTTTTCCCAAAAACATGTGCTGATCTTTGAAATTTGGTTTTGTTGAGCGGATATTGCATAACTAAGATACTGCATCTTGTCATCCTTATGAAAACAACCAAACACTAATGGATTGTTTCTGGGTCACACTGACTTAATGCAATCACAGCAACAGCACGCCAATAGATAAAACACATGATAAAGCTTTTAGGGTGTGACCTTTCCCAGAAGGTTCTTTTTGATATCTATGCAGCGTCGTCCTATGAGCATGGTGAGCTCGACGGTCCTGTTTACATTTTTTTTATTATGACTGATCATTTCTGACAAGATGACCACTGACAGTAGCCTGAGGGTCATAAAGGTGGAATGTAACCAAATTTATCCAGTCCAGGTCCCTGGACTGTCATGAATCATACCAGGGGGAAACAAATCACCAGAACTGTCCAAGTGATCAACTGCAACTGATGATATTCAACCATCAGCTGCTGCAGTGGAACTTCTCAGTGGCCTGAGGTTATAAAGAAACTGTAATTGTACTAGACAGTTCTCAGCTGCAACTGTGGGAAAAAGAAGCAGGATGCTGCTGTAGACTAACGGGATGAGCAGGGTTTTTATGCCTCAACACCAGCAACAGCTGAGACTGGAGGCATTATGTTTACGGGTTGTCCGTTTGTCCCATTCTCATTAACGCAATATCTCAGGAACACCTTGAGGGAAGTTCTTCGAATATGGCACAAACCTCACAAAACACGTTTTAGGCCATAACTGAAGAATTTATACGTTCATTATGACAAAATTTCACACAAACGTCTAATATGATAAATTGACGAAGTGATGATGTTTTATATCCAAGAAGTCAAAGGTCAACTTCACTGTGACATCATAATGTTCTGCAAAAACACTTTTCTGGCCATTGTTCAATGCCATGACTCAGGAACAGAAGAGGAGATCGTGACCATATTTCACATTTGGTCAGGTACTGAACTGGTGACAGTAATCTTGGTGCCCACTGCGAAACTTTGGTGATTTTATTAAATTCCTTCAAAATCTTCACTACAAATATTATATGTGTCTGGACAGACATGGATATAAACTGCAACTTGACTGGTTGGCGACTTGACTGGCATACAATTGTGAGGCGTTATTTCTAGTTTTATAAAGGAGTGGGGTGAATGTGAGCTTCCAGTGGACTCATACAACCTTGGCCTCTATGATACATGTGCCCTGCCCCATTACCCACTTATCATACAACATCCTGCCATCTCTTTATTGAATTATGCCAGCTGTGGCTCATTAAAGCTGGTTGTTTAAAACAAAATGTACCAATTCTAATTTCTGCTCTTTTGCTCTTTTTATAAAATCCAGCTGTTATTTGCTGCCTTACCAGACAGCAGCAGTATCAGGCACACGGCAAAGAAGTCAGGGTACTGAGCCAAACCAGGTGAGTTCATGCTGAAGTAGGTTTTACAGAATATCTCTATGTGTCCTCCTATCATTTCATCAAATGTGCCACTCCAAGCCCGAGCAACTGAGGAGGTACCTGTGAGAAAACAAAGAACAGAACACAATGAAGAACCAGCATCTTCTTTAGACAACTCACTGATTCAGAGACGGTCACTAACTCACCAATCACATAGGAGAGAATTAGGTTCCAACCAGTGATGAAGGCCCAGACTTCCCCTACAGTCACGTAACTGTAAAGGTAAGCAGAACCAGTCTTAGGGACACGCGCACCAAACTCTGCGTAACACAGGCCGGCCATGACGGAGGCCAGGGCAGCGATTAGGAAGGAGATGACGATGCTGGGGCCCGAGTCTCCCTTGGCCACTTCTCCAGCCAGGACGTAGACGCCAGCGCCCAGAGTACTGCCCACCCCCAGGGCAATGAGGTCGACGGTTCCCAGGCAGCGGCAGAGCTTTGAGTCCTCCAGGCTGCTCAGGTCAACCACTTTCCTGCGCACCAGGGAGCGACCGAATGACAGAACCTGCTCCAGCATGTTGATACCTGCTGACAAAGGCAAAAAGAGAGCAGAAAAGACTGAAAATTCCTGTGCAACTTACTGTAAGTGTATGCTAGAGACACTTTACTGTGTCTATAAAATAAATGTTTCATGATATTTTGTCTTCTTTTGTCATCTTGTCTCTTTTTGTGTCTTCTGTGAACTGTTTTAGTTTCTTTAAAAAAGAATGTGAGCAGGTTCAATGTGCATAAATTCATACTCGTGGGTGTGATTCTGTAATTTGATTGGATGAATCAATGATGGTCAGTGCATAGGTATGTTTGCATGCAGCATGGGAGCATCTAAGGTGCAGAAACACATTCATAAAAGAAACATTATGTAAAATATTTTATAGTCACAATGCAAGAAGGAGGAAAAATCAGCAGTCAGTAGATATCACCTGATTATTATTTGCATCAATATTTGCACTTTTTTTTAACTTTCAACACAGTTCGATTCAGCTCCACCTGCTTTGCATTTTGAAAGCTCTTGCAGCATTTCCTTTTGAAATATGATGAAATGTTGGTTGCAACTGCAAACAAAGGTGGGTTCAGGAGTGTTGAGAGGGATGTTAACCCTACATACTATGACGTGCATTTTAGGAATGCAGCCAAGCGTTATAGCGTGGTAAAGTTCATACAGTAAGAGTCCCATTAAAAATCTATTGTTTGCAGTTATGGTGCTGATCTGCGAGCTCAAAGGGCTGCATTCATAAGTGGACGATGAATGCACCAGTATAACACAATAAGGACATTCCAGTAGCTCTTTTTACTAATTACATTGCCAAAAAAAAAGTGAAGCAAAGCAGAAACTGCAGGGGTCCTCTTTTGTTTTCACTGTCTAGTGTTAAAAAAAATGTCTCTTTTCATTGTTAAGACTGACAGGGATCCTGCCTAAATAATTACAGGGATACAATATGATAATAAGGGATTCAATGTCACTGTTCTCCAATGAATAGTTTCAAGCTTGCTTTTAAAGTTGAGGCTCCTTCTTTGAACCAAAACTTTGATTATTTTGACCGTAAATTAACACTGACGGCCATCCAAATATGCATTGATCTCCATTAAAGTGTGCATATTTAGACCAGGAGAAACCAGTTTTGGATGTGACAGCTCATTAACATTACAATGAGGGCAGCATGTTACAGCGTCTCCAAGAATACAGTGGATGGTAACTGAAGATTTTTGTGAAAATGTAGTTTTAGAACTCAAAACATAAATTGCATTAACTTAGGCTGTCAGGTAAAATATTACACGATAGAATCATTCTAAACTTGTCATGTATATTTTACAATATACAGTAACAGCAACATTTAACTCATATTTTAAGCTGAATGTGCTGATTTTCTCTGTAGACTGCAGGTTCACACTTACAGCTACTGCAAATTTGACTATTAAATTACAGCATTAGTTATTCTAAATTTATGCACAAGCACTGTAGCTCCATAATAGACATGCACCTACCTGTCAGAATGACTTTAAGGATATGACAGCTCCAAGCTCAGTTAAAGGAACCAGATGGCTGTTAGAATTGTCTGTGTGTTTCTTCCAGCTTGCTTCTGCAGGGAGATCAGCTGCACATGAAGCGCAGGTAAAAGTCAAATTACTGATCCCATGAACTGCAGCCTCAAAACTATACTTTAGCACTGTGCTCCACACAAATTCACTATGCTGGCATGTAAACTGTGCAGTACTTTTACTCCTCCCCTCTGTCCCCACTGTTTCTTCATAGGGTCTGCCCTTGCCTTGCCCCTAAACTCAGCCTCCAGTCCTACTGCAGCCAGGGGAGTGACGTCCCTTGAGCTGAGTGGGGAGGCAAGAATGGAGGAGGGGACCCCAGGGAATTTGGGTGGGATATGTTTCACGTCCATGCTTGTGATTTGGGGGAGTATTGTACACTGCACCATAAGCTCCCATCTTGGGATCGCGCAGCAGGACAGAGAGGAGAAAAGAGCAGGAATCTTTATGATAGACATTGTGATTTCTAATGCACACCGAAGCCAAATAGATCCCAGCTGCCCAGATACTTACTGACTACTGATAAATGGTTAGGCAACTAGCGTTAACAAACATTGAGACAGACACTTGTGTTTACCCAGTGCAGCCCACAAGAGTGCTGCTAAAAGCATGGGTGCTGATTGGTCAATGAAGGGTGGACAAGCTACAGTACTGGGGGGTCAAGTCCTCTTAATGGAAGACAGGCATTGCTCAATGTTCTCTGAGCTATTGGACCCATGGACATTACAAAATCAATAATACAGCTCACTGTGGTACACCACCGAAAAGCCTGGCATCTCCGCAGCAACTTCAGTTACAAGTTAGAAAAAAAAAAAGTCAAAAGATATTTTTTTCCCCCCTCAAACACTACTTCGAATTACAAATAAGGTTGGAGTTTGCAGTGGAGGAGTATTTCTGCCAAGACCAGCTCAAACCAGCTTAAGACCTCAGTGGGAAGGTGGCAGCTGGCCCCTGGAAACGCACTCCAACCCACAGACCAGAGACTCAACTGCATGACAACAGCCAGCTCTCTCTCAGTTTGCCCATCCAGCCAAGCTCCCAAATATCATGGCCGATCGCCCACCAAACCTTGGCTCCAGGGGCTGACCTGCATGCTGATGGGAAAGAACAGACTGGAGACAATACTGTTAATGCTGGCTGTTTGACTTGAAACCCACACACACACATTTATCTACAAAATGGACCTGAATAAATTACTCAGAATGAGAACAAATACAGACTACAGTGTGAATTACAAGGAGAGAAATAGAACATAAAATGTGAGAAACTGTCCTGTTGGCTTAATCAGAAACATCAAGTGGATGTTTTAAGCCATGTCATATTGATAAATTAGATAATCTGTTACATAAAATTAGTGAGAAATATTCATTAATATATGTAACCAGAAGAGTACACTCAGCAGATTGCAGATCTCCACTAAGTGTGTACAGTGTGTCAGGAAAGGTGTTATAAACCACTTTTTTTATGAATCACTGCAACCACAAGAGGTCCTTGAGCATACAGCTATGAATGTGCACAAAAAATATGAGGTTGATGGATCCAGCATTACGCAAGGTTAGCTGCAGACAGATACACACACAAACACGACCAAAATAATTAAGCAGATTTCTCCCATGGCGATCTTACATCTAAATGTTAGGGCCTAAAACAGTATTGTTTCTGGATATTTAGTTTCAATATGAAATATATCTAGAGGCATTATTGTTTTACTTGAAAAATGTAAAACTAATATTTTTTTAATAAAATTACACAAAGGATTTGCTTTGCATGACCCTCTTGGAGCATAAAAATACCTGCTTTTGGAGTTTCTTTACATGCAAGTCGTCACTGTAACCATGGAAAGGATGGAAAGGAGTCCCTGGCTCACCGTATTTCACTGTTGACATGCACTAATTGTGTGAAGCCAATTGAATACATTTGCCCTCCAATGGCTGAGTGACCTAGCTTCAAAAACGTGGATATGGTCAACAGATTGAGTGGTGTTTGCCTTTGCAGACACCGGACTGCTCGCTCCAGTTAACACTGGTGTCACCAGGAAATGTTAGAGTGAACAATTACTGGTAAGGCAGACAACAGCTCCAAGTAGAATCAAGACAGCAAGAGTGACCACCCACAGGTTGAAAACAGCAGTCTACCCTGAAGTATATACTTCAGTTCAACGAAAATATAACCAGCTTATTGTGTTATGTACCAAAGTCAGCTGAATAGACAATACAGAGAAGAAGAAAAGAAGTTGGGGTTATGGACAACAAAGATATCCAATCCCTTTTGTGAACAATTATTAAAAAACAAAAGCTAAAAAAAAAAAAAAAACATATTAAAAATACAGTTAATAAAGAATTAATGTTCCACTGTCAGATTTAATATGTAGACCTGAATTAACTTCATCTAGTTCAGTGCAGCTCACTGGAAAATGTGAAGACAAAGTAATGATAAATAGTTATGATACTTGTATGATCCATGTTTTAAATATTGTGCCTCTTAAGTTTAGTGTAATGTAACAAAGCCTCCATATATTACATTTTAAGAACCATCTCAGGACAAAAGCCTGAAGACATTACCTGATCTTAGTTTGACTTAATACTCTTTTTATTAGGAAGAAGGATGAAGCATTATCTATGGATACATTCATTGTCACTGAGGCTACCTCTGAGTGCTCATGCTAAAAGTGATTTCCTGTCTGTATCTGGGTCTGGGTGCACAATACTTTCAGGTTTTTGTGTAGCGGGTTTCTCTGGTAAAGAAAGAGTAGAGACAACTGAGGCCAAAAGTGTAAATGCGCATCAATATATTACAAAAACTATTTTCAGCGGTAGGCATAATAGCTTCAATCTTGTAGTAATATACTGTATATCTTCTTCTTTTTTTTTGCTCTACATATTTGGCAGTAGTAACAGATTCCTTTAAATAAGGTCTCTGTCCAAGAATCTTTTGGCCTGCAGGTTAATTGTGGCCTCGAGCTGACTTTACTCCAAATCCCTCAGGATACTTTGACTTCCAAAAATGAATTCCACACTGAAAAGGCTGATATGGCTCGATGTTCACTGTGTGTTGCGGACCATTATGTCTAAATACAATCATCGCTGTAAGAAAGTAAGTATTTTTGAATTGCATTTTTAAAGTTTCAAATTGGGCATTACAATAAAGTTAATCTACATTAAAACCAAGAAGTGTGTTCCACCATATGAGACAAGTGGGTTACAGGCTGCAAAATAAATTACACCAAGCTATAATTTGTCATCCAAATAGAGTAAAGAGAGTGTTAGATTTAAACTAGGTCATGTTTGTTATAGAGCACCTCTCAATCCTGGGTTACAGTAAAACTGGCTGATATGTGCGGGGGATTTTACAGGTTTACAACCTTAATTAAATATTTAGTTTCAGACCTTCCCTCTTATAGGAGGCTCAATTACTCCTACATGTACTAGTGATAAAACAGATATCATAAAATATATCACTATTGGACTGTGTTAATTTAGCAGACACATAATATGATTTCAGATTGAGATATCGTCTCCATGTGATATTATTATCAGTTGTTCTTTATAATCACTGGACAATCAGGCTTCTTTTGGTTCCTCATGCATGAATGCAGAGCAGTAAGAGAAGGCGTGCAGCAGGGCTGCCAGGCGTCAGTAAGTCAATCACTTCTGCTTAGTTTAACTAACTACTTTTATTGTTTTTCTTCTCTACTGTCCTGCAACAGATGGCTACATGTGCCGAGTGGTGTGCAAAATACAGCAGAATGTAAAAATACATTTGAAATTTGACTCGACAAAACTATGAAGCTATCAGAAGAATTTGATAAAATAAAACAGCTCAATGTGGATGCAGAGATAAGAAGTGTACACATCCAGCTTTAAATCATATGGAACCCATCTGTGTTTGCACTAGGGAGCATCTCAAAATAGCTTCGCGCTCTGTTTAGCAGTGCAACAATGACTTAAACAAACTAGAAATGTTTTATGCTGAGTGGCAGCATCTACAGCACTCCACAAATTTAGCCTTTAAATAGCATTTAAACTGTCTGCTGGCCTACTTTTGCAACACATCCCTTAGGATCTGGGACTGGTTGCACAAATATACATTTGTGCTGTACTTGTTTCTACTTTACTCTTACACTGCTGTGAATCAAGTTTGCCACCTTCACAAAAGAGATATACTCTCTTAAAGGTTAAAGGTTAGCCTTACATAAGCACTGCACAACTATGGTCTACTCACACAGGTGTTTTCACTTATGATGCCCGATTAGACCTCCTCTGAGTGTGGGTGTCTACAGGAGGATTTACTTGTCCGTCACACTCCTGTATACCTTTGTTATACTTGTTATACTTGTTGTGAATGAATGTTGTGAATGTTTCAGCTACAGGTCTTTCACAGGTGTTCAGTTGCATTCAAGTGTCCCAATAAACCATGACAGTGGGACAGTGAACCAGCAGCCACAATACCGGGACACTGAAACTGATGCATCTAAATGGAATTTGGTCATCATTATTCAGGAAATGTTAGTGAATCATCTCAATGAGAAAAAAAGCCTACAGGGACATTTTGATGACCTCACTTCCCAGTATAGTTTCACCCAACATGAACCTCCATCAGCCAGAAAAAAATGAAAAAAACCTGTGTGGCTAGACAGGGCGTGTAAGCTTTGTGCTTCTAATGAAGACATCTATGTTGCATTGGATGTGGGGTAGTGTCTGGCTGTCAACAATGACAGGCTCTTCTGGGTCTGTTAGCTCAGAGTCTATCCAGACCCGTAACTACATTCACCTGTCGTCCCAGGTGAAAACAGTTTTTTGATCTGATAGCTGTGAACCATGCTGGAGGCAATTATTTGCATTATCTGCAGCTTTTACTGTTCACTCACCATCAGTTTAAACTTAGGCTACCTTATTAAGCAATAAACCAATTAACTGGCCATTATATGTAATTAGCTGAACACGTGCAGTTTGACAGGTTTTCCTCTTCGCTAACTTTTTTTTTGCGCGGTCAACATTCAACATCTTTGGTCACATCCTAAAATGCTCATTAACCTTTCTCTAAGGCCTCAGCTCTGTACTTGGCGGACTTTAGGACCCAGCGGAGCAGCATTGTTGACGCCAGCGCAGGCAATATAATGGCAGGGTTTACCTGAGCAGCACTGACGGGAAATCTTTACCATTTAAGATTAAATAGAGCATTTTGTAAAACTACTGTACTGCTAATGCACTCTCAGTAGTAGTAGTGTGACAGGCTCAGTGGTCGCAGGAAGCTGCGGCTCTTCTCTCAGCTGCTGATGGAGCACATCCGACTACCGAAGGTAACCGCGGATCTGACTGCAGTGATTTTTACATTTCCGCATTGTACCCACAGTGACACTTCAACACAAACCGCCATGTGCACTCACAGTTACTGACGAGTTTTAATTCAGATAACTAAGCAAACATATAGGCTAGGCCCAATTTAAAGGCGTGTGCCACGTAGGCAGCAGAGTCCTCCTGTTGCTATCAACCACATCAGCGCTGTTTACACATGTGTACAGCTGTTTCAGAGCCATAAGAGTAGGTGCGACTGTGTTGAGGATCAGGCTGTTTGATGTTTTTTCTCTCCCTCCTCCAGGTGGAGAATGTGAGGCTGCTGGACAGGGTCTCCCCCAGAAGAAGTAGAGTGGGCATCCTGTATTTGACAGCCACACACACCATCTTTGTAGAGAATGAGGCTGGAGTGCGCAATGAGACATGGGTAGGCACCAGCTGGATGCAGTGATGGAATGAATAAGAGATTCGGTTTGTTGTTCAGTAATGTGCTGGCATCTGGCACAGCAATTAAAGGTCAAATACAGCGCAAGGCACAAACTGCATAGAGTTTGACTCTGTCCAAACTCTTAACATCGCTGAGTTCATTCATGCATCATGCTTTACAGTGTGTTGACAAAGTAAAAACATGCCATAAAATCTCCATATTTGCCTTCCTTTTTATCTTATCAGGTGCTCCACAGTTTGGTTTACAGTGTGGAGAAACAAGCTGTCACAACCACAGGATGTCCTCTGATCGTTCACTGCAAAAACTTCCAGGTTCTTCATTTTGTCATTCCTCGAGAGCAGGAATGCCACGATGTTCACCTGTCCCTGCAGCGGCTCTCCCAGCCAGGTGAACTGAGTTATGACGTCAGCAAAGGATTGATTTGGTGGTGTTTTGTTTTGTTTTAGGGTTGTTTTATCTGCTATTTTAGCAGTGTTGGATCCTTCAGAATAATCAACTCATATGTTATCATATTTCCCTCAAATTAATAAAAATTGTAGATATTCCCCTTCAAACATATCTGTCTGTATTGTGCCTCGCAGAGAGTTACGAGGAGCTGTATTGTTTCTCCTATAAGCCTAATGTTGATGAGGAGGAGAGACTGCAGGAATGGGACTTTTTGGACCTCAAAGCTGACTACAGCAGAATGGGACTCCCAAACTCCCTGTGGAAACTCTCCCCGGTCAACCATCACTACAAGGTCAGTGAGCCGGTATGTAAGAGCAGTCGTATGATTTTTATCCTAATATGGACAATTGCAGTTGCTTAGTTTTTGTTTTGTTTTTTTAATTTTTAAAAGGTGAGTGACACTTACCCCGCTGACCTGTTCGTACCTGATTCGGCCACGCCTCCTGTCATCGTGGGGAGCTCTAAATTCCGAAGCAGAGGCAGATTTCCTACTCTGTCCTACTACTCCAAAGAAAATCATGTAAGTTGACTGTATACTTTTTGTATCTACTTTTTTTTTGTGCGATTCATATATGACCACTCATATTAATTCAAGGGATATGAAGTGCCAGTAATGTGTCTCAACATTTCTTGTCTAGGTCATGTAACTATGCTGATGGAACTAATCCCAGAACAGTAGCTTTTAGAGGGAGGCCTAATGTACAAAGATATAATATATTAGGATGCAGTGACATGATGATTATACTTGTGTTTTTGCTTGTTTTTCTTGGCCAGTTTTTGTTGCTGAGTAACTTGTGTCATTGGTCATCCTTGACACCACCTTCATCTTCAAGCAGCTAAAAGTTTTGTTCCAGCAAAAATGCGAGCTGGAAAGCCTCAAACACCAAAAGTAAACATTAAAGGGGGCCTATTATGCTCATTTCTATATCTACATTTTTATTCTGGGACTCCACTAGAGTAGCTTTTTGCTCACAGGGATTACTTCTACATGCGTTTACCTCATTATTTGACACTTCGACACATTTAATATGAATGGCCAACATTGTAACATTATATATGACTGAAAATAAGGAAAAGCGTAATTCTTCTTTAAGTCACTGCTGTTGATTTACTGTTACTGCCCACAGATATTATTTAGTATTTTGGCCATTTTAACACAATGTTACACAGTGTTAATTTAAAACCAGATTGTACCACCTTGAGGCTTGGAAGCAGTTGAAATTCAAATACAAGCTGAATATAAGTATTAGATACTGATCCTGAAACAAGAAAAGTCAAATGATTGAGTAGCACCAGATTCTTTATTTGGTGTATAATTTAGCTTAGTATGAGAACAGTTTATTCTGCAATCTCTGTTTCTTTTAGGCTGTCGTCTGAAGTATAACAAAATGTTCTGAATAAATTTGTTCTCTAAACATGGTTAAACTGGTTTTGGTCCTGTTCAGCAGAGATTCACTCACTCTAATATCAGTATCTCTAATACTGATTAAGAGTTCCCTTCCAGTAACGTATTTCTGCTACAAACAGCCGAGGTATAGGGTAGTATGCAAGATAGATGTTAATTCTGTCATTCAATCAAAGCATGAATCATTACTCGCTTCTTCAACTTAGCTACAATTATTCTTATTTGTGAAAGCCTGAACACTCAACATTCATGCCATCAATTCTTGACTGGACAGTTGGGAGTGCTTTATGTGTGTGAGGTCAACTTCCCAGGGTTGAGGGTACTCTGTGTGTGTGTGTGTGTGTGTGTGTGTGTGTGTGTGTGTGTGTGTGTGTGTGTGTGTGTGTGTGTGTGGAGCTCGGATCATACAAGGGGCTCCACTCTAGTTCATCAGCCCAAAGAGGATCGCACAACAATCCTTGTCCCGATCCCTCGTGGCTACTAAATGGAGATATGAGAAAGTTTGAAGTTTATAAATTTCAACATGCAAGTCAAGAAAAAGTACTGTGAATTTGCACTAACCCCGTTTCTCACATTTTGGAATTTCTCGTCTTAAATGCCTGTGCAAAGTAAAACCAACTTCCTGTAACCGTCAGGTGAGTAAACATCCCCGTATGAAGCCTAACTTCTTCTTGCCTCCTCCCAGGCTGCCATCTGCCGTAGCAGCCAGCCCCTGTCAGGTTTCAGCGCTCGCTGCCTGGAGGATGAACAGATGCTGGAGGCCATCTTGAGGTCCAATCCCCGCAGCGACTTCATGTATGTGGTGGACACCAGGCCCAAGGTGAGCCCTCTGTGCTTAAGGAACGGCCTGCAAAAATACAATCTTACAGTAATGTGCTGTATGTTCAGGTGGGCTTTATTTTCTGTGCAGGGTTTTGCCAGCTGGATGTGCTCACAGCAAAAGACTATAAAACATGCTGGTTCTGTACTAGCTGAACCATGATCAATATTATATAACAGACATTTGTCTAAAACACTTTTCTGATGTCTGTCCCAGTTGAATGCAATTGCAAACCGAGCCGCAGGAAAAGGCTATGAAAATGAAGACAACTACTCCAACATTAAATTCCAGTTCATCGGCATCGAAAACATCCATGTCATGAGAAACAGCCAACAGAAAATGCTAGAAGGTAATTATCACGTCTTCCTAAAATGATTTCTCACACTGACTTTATTTATTGTTGAAACGGTTTGGAGCCCTGAGCAGCGCATTCATCACTGCGTCAGAAATGTTTCACCACATCAATGTTTGTGGAACAAGATGTATATTTTCTGCCGTCGTCTGTTTAAATCTGCTGCTTCTTCACATTACTACAGCAGAGTGAGACAGCTTGATGCCCCTGTGGCTTTCTTATGCACTCATGCAGGCTGGACTGTGCTGCAATCAGGCCTCAAATGAGCCCACAGGAGAATTTCTGGGTATTGTGCAGGGGTGCTCCTAGGAAGACTTTGAATCCATCTGGATTTTATTTCTGAGCTATTTTGGTTTCCTGGAGTGGACAATCCGGGACCTAATCCCCCAAAGAGAGACTGAGGGCGTGAGAATGATGTGATTTCAAGTCTGAAAAATTATAGCTGTTCTTTAGTTGTGATAACTCTTTGCCCCCTGGCAGCACAGGGGAAGTCTTTAAATGCTGGAGACAGCACTTGAACTTAAGAGACTGCCAGACTTTTTCTATCCGATTGCACGCTTCAATAAAATTTTGAAGACCCCCCGCACGGCAGCATTAGCTCAAACATTTCTTTTAAGTGAAGGTCCGCTCTCTAAAGTGTTATAAAACCAAAGGTTGAATGAACTTGTTCACCTGCTCTCTCTCCTATCAGTGGCCACAGAGCACTCACAGGTCAGCACACTGATGTGGTGTCAGCGGAAAACACTTTGTCACCTCAATGAGTGAGGAGTGAGCAGGTGTTTTCATAGTTATCTAATAGTGTATCTGAATTGTGATTGCTAATGTGGTAAATTGTCCTCTGCAAATAAGATATCAGCTGTGGAAGGACAGGTTCATGTCACTCTGTCCCTCGGTGAACTTACAAATATTTATATTGAACCCTGAAGATAAGAAAATAAATTTTAGATTTAGTTTTACAAGATAAACAAACTGTGCCGTCAGCCTTATGGTGCAGAAATGAATCTGGATTTAATTGTCTACCTTGACTCTGTGATGTTTGGGCATGGCTTTGACATTTATATTTTAAAATATACACTCACAAGACGAAGAGTCTACAGCCAAGGATTTGGTTATAAACCAGTGTTGGGGGGGGATAGAACATGTGACCTGATGGTGGCGCTCAATGAAAAGTAAAAGGATCATTTAAGTGATCATGACGAAGTCCAACCAATGTTAAAGAAGGGTCTGTAAAACGATGGATTTTTTTTCTCTTTTACTTTTTGAAAAAGCCATCAAACAAACATTCAGCATGGAAAAGTGCATTGCTAACATCAGTTAGCAGGCTAGATAGCTAATTAGCAGCTCAGCTGCAGCACATTAAACAGCCTGTAAACATAACTGGAAATGTTGCTGTGGACCTTGTTTGCACCAAATATCCTGCAATCCACCCAACTGTTGTCGAGGCATTTCACTCAAAACTACAAATATCAGCCTTGTGGTGGCACTAGAGGAGCAGTTAGTGGATCACTGGCATATATAATCTGGGAACTGTGAGTATCTGTACAATATTTTATGGTCATCCATTTAGCAGTTGTTGTGATAGATCAGTCTGGACCAAAGTGACAGACTGACACTACTTCAAGCCACACTGTTAGCCTGGCTAAAAACATTGACTGGGGTCAAAATGAACCATCACATGAGAAGTTAAAGGAAATCTGCTCAGAAAAACAATATACTGTCCCATATTTTCTCATGCCATGCACAGATTCCTTATAAATTCATGTCTGTATTGTGAATGTGAAGTTTAATAAAGTCTAGTGATCAGGTATGCTCCATGTTTCCTGCCAGTGAGACAGCTGTGTTGTGGTTACAGTGTGTGAGCTGCGTTCCCCCTCCATGTCTGACTTCCTGGAGGGTCTTGAGAGCTCAGGCTGGCTGAAGCACATCAAAGCTGTTTTGGATGCAGGCATCTTCATCGCCAAGGTCAGTCTGGAGGTTAATCCCTGCTGTCTGCTTCACCACTGCACTCTATATTAGCTTAGATGTGAGTGTTGTAGTGTGTGTGCAAATGTGTTGTCTGTATACTGTTGACACGAAGTTGGCAGTTATTAGGTACACCTCGATAAAACAAATGCAGTCTCATACAACAAATCCTTTTGTCCACCAACCTAAATATAAGCGGGGTGGACAAAATATTTGCAGCACTTTGTGGTATAACTCAATACAATTTTCAACAGCACACCACAAGCTACAATCTCCAAGATAAATATTAAGTCTAATCAGCAAAAAATCTTAAAACAGTTTCAACTCCACTTTAATCCTTCATTAAGGTAGGTGTCCCTGTCAGATGGGTTGTTTTTTTGAAGAAATGATCTTCTACTAACTATACTTTCTGTTGTTTATTGAACCATGTTTAGTCAATAAATAGGAATGTGATTCTTCTCTTTCCTAAATATTACCGTCACTTCCAGTTATCTAGGTCAGTCCTGTCTGTCTGGGTCATGTATTGTGTATATAAAACTGCTAATGCTTATTCAAAAGACATTTAGCTTGTATATTACACCTCAAAGACAGTACTTGCTCTCAGGCTCCACCAATAAAATACAACTGGACAGAAAATGTCTCCTACTTCCCTGTAAAGTTCATTCTCAGTGTTTGTGCACTGGAGGCTTCAAATTTCCACGAGTTGCAAGTTGCAAACTGGACTGATTGGCGCCAAACTTGTGATGTCACAAATCACGCCTGTATGTATACGCCTTAAACTCTGATTTAAGGTGAGCACAGAGAAACTTTTCCCCTTCAGCAGATAAATGTGAAAACAAACTCTGCACCTACATCATTCTGCACAAACATTCAATTGAAGGAACAAGGAGAAAAACACATTTTTGAGCAGAGGGGGACTTTAAGGTTGTACATGGTTAAGGTTGGGGAATGGCTGTCGTTAGGGTCAGTCAGTCCAACAGACAGGGAGGGTTTGTATACAAGCTGACTGGAAGGGCTGAATGCCTTTTTTTTTTTTTTTAAAAAGGTACAAATCATGGAACATAAATTTCTCTGGTAACCGACAGTTTCTCCTTCTCAAAGCTGCTGTTTACCAGAGAGCTTTTAAATACCGATAACTAACTGTGTCAGACTCCTCTAAAACAGGTTTAGTACACTTCATTGCCATGTCAACCAAGCTGATAAAGAAAAGCCTTTGCAACTCACATAAAAACTGATAGTGAACTTGAGATAGTCCTACAACAACATAACATAATGTGATATCATCACAATAAAAGTCTGCCTAGTCTTAATGTTGTCAGCAGCAGCTTCAGGTCTATTGGTGAGCTTTGTCATAGTTACAAAGGTGGTATGTTCATTTCTCATGAGCCAGTGTGCGGCTTCCAATCCTTCAGCAGGTTTTAAATGAGGTGGTGCCTCTGAGCTTTTGTCATTGTGGCCTTGAGGTTTTGGAAACAATGTTTCTGAAAAGCTGGGGAAGCAAAATTGGCATCATGTTTGAGAAGAGAAATCCACTGTAACATTGTCATATTGTGCATTACCGAGTTAGATTTATATTATTATTCATCCAGTGGATAAATGGCAGATAACCTAAATTAGTTGTTTTATGTTGAGATATTTCCAGTGAAGCTACAATTGAGTTTAATAGCAGGAGGAGAAAAAATACTTCCTTTTACAACCATAAATCTAAATGTCATATTCTAGTGTTGGCGTTAAAGTGAAACACAGCAATATTGCACTGGAATTAACCTATAAAATCCATGAGAGAATCATGTACCACATTCATCTGTGACACTTTTGTTATGAGTTTTAGAAAGACCTACTTGGTTAACTCCAATTTTTGTTACCTCCTTTCTATGCATGCTGCTAGAAATCTCCATCTACCAAATATCTCCATCTCAATCTCCATATATTTGTTCTTTGACTACAGTGTGTGTTTAGCTATCCAGCAGAGGGCCACAACTAACAATTATTTACATAATCAATTAATCTGGTGATTATTTTCTTGATTAATCGTTTTTGTCAATAAAATGTCAGAAAATAGTGAAAAATTCCTTTCCTTTCCCGAGGTGACATCTCAAATTTGATTAAGAATTTGTTTTGTTCAATCAACAGTCCAAAATCCAACGATATTCAGATTACTATCATGTATGACACAAAAAAGCTTAAAATCCTCACATTTGAGAAGCTGCAACCAGCAAATATTTGTATTTTTTTCCCTAAAAAATGATTAAAACGATTATTCAATTACCAAAACAGTTGCTGATTAATTTTCCATTGATCAGCTAATTGTAGCAGCTCTAATCCAGCAGTAACCTGCTTTTAGAACCCTGAATGTGCTGTGACACTCTGACTATATTTGTGTGCAGGCTGTTGCAGAGGAGGGTGTCAGTGTCCTGGTTCACTGTTCAGATGGTTGGGACCGTACTGCTCAGGTGTGTTCGGTGGCCTGCGTGCTGCTGGATCCCCACTACAGGACCCTAAGAGGAATGATGGTAGATACTGAACCTTTGCCTTTGTGTTTATGTTACAGTGTAGGATTACATCTCTGAAGTAGCACTGTGAATGTCATACACCCTTCTGGTACACTCTGTATCATATTAATATATCCAGTTACATTCTGGCTTTAGCTGATGGTAGTGCATGCTGGGCTCACAGTGCTTGTTTCTTTGATCTGAAGGATTTGCTCAAGCTAACTTGGAATCCTCCAAGAGCCACTGTGGAAAATAAATGTAATAGAGTTGCCTGCTTTAGGGAATTGACCCTGAAGTCAGGGGAAAATGACCCCATACAGGGCGTGAAGAGGTTCAGATGGTCAGCAGGGATTAAATGTCTATCATGTCTGAATCTTCTAATCACAAATTCCCAAAACTATAATCATACCTCTGTTTTAGTACATTAATGTCTTTTTCTGCACTCAGGTTCTCATCGAGAGAGACTGGGTCTCATTTGGACACAAATTCTCTCACAGGTTCGACTCTGAAACATTTCTCTCATGGGATCTACGATTTTAGATGTTTTGTTTTGATCTAACTGTCCTCACCTCTTCTCCAGATGCAATCACCTTGTCGGAGACCCTAAAGAGGTGTCTCCCATCATCGATCAGTTCCTGGAGTGCGTGTGGCAGCTGATGGAGCAGTTCCCCTGTGCTTTTGAGTTTAACGAGAGGTTCCTCATCACAATTCACAGCCACATCTACTCCTGCCAGTATGGCAACTTCATTGGCAACAACCAGCGGGAAAGGATAGAGCTGGGGTGAGATTTACAGCTGCAGGCACCATCAGTTTCTTTTCCTTTTCACAGCGCAGACATGTGTGCCACACCTCCGAGAGAAGATTCAGAGCCAGTAGTATATTACATTACTTCTGCAAGGAAACACAACTTTATACTCAAAACAAAAGCAAATAGATTATTCTAAAATCAATTCTTTCATCAGATGTGTTTTTTTTATATTTATCTATCTTTATCTCTTGACCACATCTTGACATTCATACAGCTTACGTGAAAGGACTCACTCTTTGTGGAGTTATCTGTGGACAAACCGTGAGGACTACATCAACCCTCTGTACAGACCAGACCACAGCCAGACACAGGGGCTCCTCCGGCCATCTACTGCCCCCTACTGTTTTAAGTAGGTTTTCACAAATGGCAACAGAAACATACAACTGATTTTGAAGTCTATTACACACGTACAGTATATTTTCTGAGTTATTGGACTGCTTTGTGAAAGGAAAGAACCAGGGTTTTAGGTGTATTCATATCAGAGTTGAAACATTCTTGCTTTGTGCAGATTCTGGAGAGGACTGTACAACCGTTTCGACCGTGGGATGCATCCTCGACAGTCTGTACAAGATCACCTGAGAGCCATCCAAGAGGAGACGCAGCAGTTACAGGAGCAGTTAGCCTCACACAAACAGGTAGGACAAGACTGGAATAATAATAATATTGTAACAGTGGCTCTTAAAGTGTGAGTAAGAATAACTTCTACGGTTTTTCCTATTTTTAAAAGACGACTGCGGCATTAATACTTACTAACTAATTTTGCATTATCAATAGAAAATTGCTAAACTGGAGCAGGAGCAGGGTTGGAGTGTCGCCCAGAAAGCAACCACTTTTGATAAAAGCCCCACAGCGTGGGCTCTCGGAAATGACCTGGGTCTGGCCAACACTCCTCAGGACTACACTGGGGGCTTCATCACCAGCAGCCCCTGTCAGCCAAAAGCACCAGAGGGCAGCCTGATCCTCTTCCCTCAGGACTTGAACAAAACATCCGACTCTAACCACTCTAACAGCAGTGACCCCGAGTCTGGGATCGCAGACCTGAGCTGCCGTTCACCCCTCAGCGAGGACAGCACCAGGGATCCAGACTCTGACGAGGCCGCCTACTCTGCCGCATAAGCAAATGTAGCATTAGGTGGAAGGTGCAGCAGCCCACAGTTTACGCGCAGGGCCACTGAACAAACACTACCTTTATGTGCACCATGTAACCCGGCTATTGGCTAACTCCAGTGAAAAGTCTTATTCGGGTTACACAACTGACTTGCACTTTTGTTTGCATGTGGTGTGACGGACACTCCCTGTTGCCACATATACTAGTTAAAAGCTGTTTACTGCTGACCACATTTTAGTTCATACCTAGTTGAAAGGATCTAAGGTTCTAAAAGTAATTGAAAAGCTGAATATGATTCACTGTCGTCTCTGTTTTGACAGTAAAATTAACCTCAAACCTTTCATACAGACAGTTAAAAATGGTGAAATGCATCCTGGGCCACAGTAACCAGTTTAATAGTGTGGTAAAATGTTATTGAAAAATCAACTAAAATTAATTTACATGAGTTAGGAGCAGGTTAATAACAATTCTGAACAAGTCAGTGCACATGTAAAGTGAGTGCATGAACTCATCTCATCAGATTAATTGTGAATCATTTTAGTGTGTGCCTGCTTTTTACTGTAGTCTTTCATAGAGTTCACTTACTCATTAGGCATTTGACATTATAATTTAAACACCTTTTTATACACCACCTAATAACAGCTACATAAGTGAATCACTATTAGTTCAATCCCAGCTCGAATCAGCAATAAAAGAACAGAAACAGCACTTTGATATGCGAGTTTTCAAAGCAACATGAAACAAAAAGCGAAGCACCAAAGAGAACAAATCAACACAGTCTCAGTTGCACTGATCTAAGAGACTCCAAAATGAATTGATAGAACACAAGAAATTAGAACAAAACCAAACGGATCAAACAATGAAAAAGATGAAACAATGAGTATGTGGTAGTTTTATCTAATACTTGTTTTTAATGCAGTCACACTGTACAGTCGCTGCTACTCAGGCTGTATGAGTGCAGGACATTTCTACTTCAAATGTAGCAATGATTCAACCCCAAATGACATATTATGACTGAATTAAACTCTCTCAACACACCACAGTGACCGCAGCTGGGTTTTGGACTACAATAACCGGTGGTTAGTTGTTGTTTGGCACTTTGTGGTTCACACCAGGACGTGAAAAATAAGCTTTGAATTTTCACTGGAGACAAGGGAACTTTGTACATTTATGTCAACAATGTTTCAACAGATGCGTTGCCATCCAACCAAAATTCATACCAAAGGGAATCCACTGTCTGCTGGTATAAATAGTTTAGTGAGTAAATGTTTGGATGTACAGAACCAGCAGACTGGAGCATGTGAACACAAGTATACTGTTGTTTTAAGGGAAGAACAAGCAGAACAAGCAACATCACTGAGTCAATAAAATTTGGTCTACTATAATATTGCATATGAATAACGCACAGATTATTGAGCAAAGCATGTTAAAGATATTTTTGTACTATTTTTTTTGACTACTGTAATCTTGCTTTAATGCATGTTGTTTTTATTTGTATCAGAGCGTCTAAAAAGTCAGGTCATAGAGGATTTTGATCTTGTATAAAAGAAAACGCTTCATATTGCTGGATTTATTTGTTGTGGGGAAAAAAAGTCAAAATTGTTAAACTTATCTAAATGCAAAACTGTGTAAATTGTCATTTTCTTGTGAAATAAATGAATAAATAAATAATAAATAAATGCATTACTGTCCATGTCTAATTGTTCTATTAATTGTTGTTTATGTTCTTAAGCTTTAATTTTATTTGCCCAGTATTTTAGATATATGCATTTCAACAGAACAGAGAACAGTTTTTTGGGGATTTATTTAGAAGAAAGTAGTTCTAATAAAAAACTATGTTTTATGGATTATCTGGAGAAACAGTAACACTTGGAAAAACACAACTGCTGTAGAATTTGGTAAACGTCACTTTTTAATGCTGTGAGCAACACAAACTAAAGGTCATTCACCTCCTTCGTATTGGAGTGGCTGCAGAAATCTCACTAATATCACACCCTAAGCAAATAAAACCAAAGCTATCTGAGCTATCTGATGGTTAGATACCGCAAGGATTAAGTGAAACAATACTTTAAAAAAGTGTGTTATCCAGAACTTGTTTACCCAGCATACAGTAGTCAGCAAAGTCTAGACTTTCCAACTATTTGTTGAAACAAACTCAGATTGTGAGCTGCACAGTCTGGCATCTTGAGAATGACCCAGCACACATTGTTGTCAGACTGGCAAGGCCTGTCCCTCGCTATTTCACTTTTTGTCATTGTACAAAATCTTTCATGCAAGAGAGATGCAACAATGTCTGAACAGTTGCAGAATGAGCTGCATTTACTTGTTATTCACAGACAACAACAAGCTGTCAAGCTTTGACTGGTATGATTAAGTGAGCTAGTACCAGATTTTATGACATTATCAGTCAGATTAAGTCAATGGCAGCAAAGCCTGTCCCCATCCCTGTTGTTAATGAACATCTGCCCAGCTGTACTGGCCTCCCGCCAGACCCTAAAGCCCTGCCAGCACCAGCAGAGCTGCTCTATGGTTCAGACCACTGTCTGCTTTCTGTTTCAACTGCTTACAAAAGCAATTTTACTTTATCAACAATGCATCCTTCTTTGTTTATAACTATTCTTAGTCAAACAAAATGTAATAGTCTTCAGATGTGATGCTCCAGAAAAATGGGCCATTTTTCTTTTGAAGATTAAATTTGCTTTCTCATAATTTCTAACACGTGACCGTTTGTTTGGACAAAAAAGTGAAATTTTCCTTTTCTCATTTTCAATTTTTCCAAAAGTTTTAAAGTAGGAGCATTGATAAAACAGGACGTTGGTACCATACGCATACATACGCACATGACGTTCCTGCTTTACGTGATGACGTCGTGTTGTAGGCTCGGCTATGATGGCAGCCGCAGGTTGACATCGATACAATAGTGAATATAAACTATTTAAAAGTTAGCGGAAAACCCCCCGACACAGTAGCGCAGGTCAAACCAACAGTTTTGAGATAGTACACGCTTAAAACACACCCGCCCAGTTTGGGGAACGGTAAGTTACCGAAGCTACAGTCAGCTTTGCGGTATCAAAGTGGCAGAGAGAGAGTATGTGTGTGTGTGTGTGTGTGCTGCTATGTACTCGCCTCTTTCTTAGTCTGCACACACTCCTATTTATCTGTCGAGACGGCTGTCTACCTTTTAGATGTGTGCTGAGACTGAACACACCTGTCCTGCCCACGTTAACTAATGCTAAGTGTGCAGCCTGCTAGCCGCTACAATCAACCTAGCTGGCCCAAAGTGCTGCTGAAAGCTGCTGCGACGAGCTAACGTTAATGTTAACAGCAGCTGGCCGAGCACGTCCTTCATATTTTCAACAGCTGCTGCTCACACTATGTGTTTGCTTTCATATAACTTGTTCATTTAGCTGTTAAAGTGCAGAAGTCCAGGTGTACAGAAGCACAAACTCGCTCTGAGATTCACTTAGCTTCCCAATGCTGACACTAACATCGAGATCTGTGTGATTTGATACCCAGATCAGGTTGTATGTCCTGCAGTTTATATTATAATGATTTGTCAGGCTTTCTTGGATATCAAGGGATCATGTGTTCAATGCCTTTGTCCTGTCACAGGTGAGGATGCCAAGGTAGGACTGTGAACAAGCTGTTTTTTCTTGAAGCTTTCTTTGTTTGCTTTCTTTTTGCATCTTTGTGTTTTGCATGTTGAAGTGGCACTATGCCCGCAGCTACTGTGGATCACAGCCAAAGAATATGTGAGGTGTGGGCCAACAACCTGGAGGAGGAGCTGAAGAGGATACGACATGTCATCCGAAAATACAACTACATCGCTATGGTGGGTGACACGTTGACATAACCATAAGGAAAACACGCTGCCAGACATCTCACTGTGACACTGTGCTGTGTTTCCTTTGTGTGTGATGTGTGTGTGTGTTTTTTTTTTCCTCTCTTTGCAGGACACAGAGTTTCCAGGTGTCGTAGCCAGACCGATCGGAGAGTTCAGGAGCAACGCTGACTACCAGTACCAGTTACTGCGCTGCAATGTGGATTTGCTAAAGATAATCCAGCTGGGCCTCACATTTATGAATGAACAAGGGGAATATCCTCCGGGAACATCAACATGGCAGTTTAATTTTAAGTTTAACCTCACGTAAGATGACTTCCCATCATCTCTCGCACTCTTTTTGTTTTCTTGCGTGGCATTCAAATTTATCAGCCCTTTGGATCCTGACATTTTAACGTTTTTTGTTTTTTTTTTTATTGAAGATTGCTCACATCATACACAGATGTAGTTACAAAAAGCGACTGTTTGTGGCCAAAATTTAGATCTCTTTCAACTGCATACAGCTTCCAACATTCACGCCATTAATATATAACGACGGCGCTTAATTACTGATCTCATTCCGACTTGATCGTCTTTTGCGTTTTGTACTGATAACAATGAGACGTTCGTGCTGTTCTTTCTCATCAGAGAGGACATGTACGCACAGGACTCCATCGAGCTCCTGACCACTTCAGGGATTCAGTTCAAGAAGCACGAGGACGAAGGCATCGAGACGCTGTACTTTGCCGAGCTGCTGATGACATCAGGAGTGGTGCTCTGTGACGGGGTCAAGTGGCTGTCGTTCCACAGGTATCCTGCTTTTGAAGTCATTAGCTATTTTTAATGCAGCCAGTGTGAATTCAGGCTGCTGTCTGGTAGACGGACGCATAGCAACGTGACTCATAGTTCCTCTGTGTCCATATTATTGAGGAAAGATAAATAAGTAGAATATATTTTTGAAATGACTGAAAGTTTGTTCATTCATTTTGTTCAACTGGCTTAACTTTTTTTTTTTTTTTTTTTTTTTGCTCCTTGTTTTTACAGTTTGCTGTAAAGGTAATGAGAAACACAGATGAGTGTTAGTTGTAGCAGCATAACAAGGACTGTAGGACATGGAAATAATTTTAACTTATTTACATTAGTGGGTATGAGTCATCAAGTCCATGAACCATCCCAAGCATATTGTTTAGTATACGAGCTGATAGTTCTGTCTCACCCTTCAGCCAGATTGTAAACAAGTGCTATGAAATTCAGATGAAAGAAGGTGAGAAATATCAAATTACTTTTTAAAGAAATTAAAGCATCACACTCATAATAAAATGTATATTTTATCTTAACTTTTTTATGATTATGATTTTGCTGCCCAACCTTCCTTTTCTTGTATAAGAGGTAAGATGTTACGCAGAAAAAAAACAACAACATTATTTCATCATAAAAGTTTTAAAACATGAACACATTCTGTTAAAGTTTCTGTACCAACGCTAACAAACATATTTATTGTCTTATTGGTCACTAGTGAACTACAATCTGCTGCTTAACATCTTCATTTCGTACTCAGTTTCCCACTGTGTCTCCATGGCAAACTGAGGCTAAAGATAACCAGGCTTTGGAAAATATGCAAAGCTTAGGTTTGAAACATCACTGTCGTCTCTTTCAGGTACTTCGAACACACTTTTTCAACCAGGTTTTACTGTCATGTTTCTTTTGTTTACATGTTACTGTCTTATTGTGTTTTTTTTTTTTTATCCTTCTATGTATTTTTCATTGTTGTTTGTTATATTCAGTTTTAATCTCATCTGCTTTTGTTTGTAATCGGTCTGTTGTGAATCAGTGTAGGTCGAGTGTTGTAAAATAAGTTCGTCATCACAAAGTCTTCTTGGGATGATGCAGTGGCATTATTTGGCCTTGCGTGTGTAGCAGGGTTTGTGTATCTGATGGGTGCAGCCGTGATGTAAAGGAATCCAGTCAGCTGGTTCTTGACAAAGTCACAAAAAAATGTGACAAAGTCTCAAGAGGCCTGCTGCTGTGTGCCCTTTGATAACACAGTAAAATTGTATTTGTATGTGTGTGTGTGTGTGTGTGTGTTGCAGTGGCTATGACTTCGGATACCTGATCAAGATTCTGTCCAACGCTAACCTGCCTGAGGAAGAGGTGGATTTCTTTGAGATACTTCGTTTGTACTTTCCGGTCATTTATGATGTCAAGTACCTCATGAAGAGCTGCAAAAACCTGAAGGTACTTTAGGAGAATTATTACAGCCGTTTTTTTTTTTGTTGTTGTTTTTTTTAAACTTCACTTCCAGATTTGTGGCCCTTGAGGCTTGACTCCGACTCAGAGAGTGGATGTTAAGTGGATGATGGTGTTTTGTTTTCAGGGTGGACTGCAGGAAGTAGCTGAGCAACTGGAGCTGGAGAGGATCGGACCGCAACATCAGGCCGGCTCTGACTCTTTACTTACAGGCATGGCTTTCTTCAAGATGAGAGAGGTAGGCTCCTTACCAGTCTGCATACTATCGGCTAAAATGGGTGGAAAAAATGTGTTTGTTTGTTTTTTTCAGGATAAAACTTATGAATTATGACTGTCTTCATGATGTGATGTTGATATTTAATGAATGCCTGTTCTCAACATCCTGCATTATTTATGTTTCCTAAAGATGTTCTTTGAGGATCATATCGATGATGCAAAGTACTGTGGTCACTTGTACGGGCTCGGCTCCGGCTCCGCCTACGTCCAGAACGGAACAGGGAACGCTTACGAAGAGGAGGCTAACAAGCAGCAGTCGTGACATCACTCTGAAACGCTCCCATCATGCGGTTCACATTCAACAATCAGTGCAGCGCTGAAGCAAAAGCTTCGACGACTGGATGATAACAACGGAAGAACATAAAACATACATGCATCGTTTAACAAGCTGTCTCTCATAGGTTCTGCTCACCTTTAGACAACTGAATATTATGATGGTCAATAGGCGAAAAAATATCACAGCTGTCCTCACACATAACGCTGTTGGTGCGCCTGTGTGGGTTTAGTGTTTTATTCCTATGAAGCAGCGTAGACTGTCTGGTTGGTTCAGTTACATTTAACATGCTTGAAAAAGATGGGATTTTAGTTTTCCTAAAATGTTCTGTAGAAACGTTTTGCACTTTAAAGCTCTAACCTGATTTTATATGGAAAGCTGAAAATGTTTCTGGTGTGTCTCTCCTCTTTGTTGCCTTCTCTACGTTCCCATTTTACATTGTGAACATGTAAATCTTTACTATCACAACGACCGCTTTCACCATGCTCAGCCTTAATATTAGCTGCATTCTTATCTTTTAAAGTTTAATTTATTGTATTGGTTATCTGACACTGAATAGATGCCCCAGTCAACACTGAGACGCCACATGTCGTGGTCTTCCCTGGTCATTTCTTGGATTTCTTGTCTGATTATGAGGAAAGGGAGCTTTCAGTGAGTTTGTGTTGAGTTTTTTTTTTTTTTCATATGAAGATAATGTTTATAATGACCTAAATAAGCTCTAGAAGCCTCTAGGTAACAAGCTGCTTATAAGTGAACAACCATTTCCTCTGTTGTGTTGGTTTTCTTGTCTGCATTCATGATAATGCGCAGAATAGTTGCACACAAGCATATTTACGGGATGTATTTAGATGCATACAAATAGAGGAATGCTTCAGCTAAAGTAAGCATTGATTATTTGTATCTGTAAATGCCCTCATTGACTCAAGCACATAACGAACAAAGATGCATCACATCTCTAAACGGTGATTTCAACCGAGCATCAAATTCACCAGACCTTAAGAAACAATTAAAAAAGTTAAAAAAAAAAAAAAAAAAACTCACCTGCTGTAGAACAAGTTGAGGTTACCCTGAACTACTCTGTTGAGAGTAAATATTAATTTTTTTTAATTGAAATTAAGGTTTTGTAGAGTTTTAGTGTTGTAATAAAAGCAAAAACAAAACAAAAAAAACCTTTTACTCATTGGGCAAAATAATAATTTTAACATGCATCTCTTTGTTTCGTTGGAGTTCATTTGACTTGTAGTTCTGGCCTTTGAATGACATTTTTGTGCAATTTCTATTTTTTTTCTTGTATTGCTTTCCAGTTCATTCATGCTGCATAGAAGAGCCGCATGTACTAAAACGTTTGAATAAATGCTGTGTTGTTGAATAGTATCCAGAACTTCCATAGGTGTGTGTTGAAGTGTAGGTTCACAACTTATTAACCTCCCTCTGCGTCAGATACTGATAACTGAAACCTTTTTTCTTTGGGCAGAACATTGCTCACACTGTAAAAGAGTTTAAGAAAAGAATATGCAATATAAAAGAGGATTGTTTTTAGATTTTTTTGTAAATAAAGGCTTGAAACTTTTCTACCATAAAATGCTCTTGTCTGTTACATTTCTTCGGTGACTGAATAAACAACACTGTGTTTCCAGGTAATGTGCAGCACAGAAATGAATGAGAAGCCGGAAGATGAGCTCATTTTATTCTTTTAAGGCATTACAACTGTACAGTACATTGCCCCACACATCCATATTGTCTCTTGAGTCGTACATACAGAAGAATAGAAAAATATAGATTGACACGACTGTCACCATGAAGCTTTTTTTTTTTTTAAAACAAGCATACATTCTCAAATAATTATTTTTTTACAATGATGGTTCAATCGTTTCCAGCCTAAATGAGAAAAGACAGAATCCTCAGAAGGTGAAAATATACTGTACAAAGCAGCTGGAGCAGGTATCTTTTTTTTCTTCTTTTTTTGCTCTGCATTACATCCACAACATCATATTTGTGAGTTTTAGAAAAACACTCGACAGTATCTGCTTTTTGATGGTGACGGGATGTGCAGCATCACACGGAGGCCAGCCCTCCGTAGACAAAACAGTCGGGACGCTTTTTAACCGGCAGTTTAGATTTTTAGACTACCGGATGTCGCAGCACCAGGTGTTTTCAGGTGTGACAGCAACATCCTCACTCATTCTATGAGTCAGAAGAGCCCTTATTCCAATGTAATTACTATATTACTACTCATTTGTTGTTTTCCAAGCAAGGGGAGAACATCTTGTGGTACAGTTCACTACAACAAGGTGTGTTTGAGTTGACATCCTGAGATGAAAGCATGCATAAGTTCCACGACACTCAATACTGTGGGTGGAAAACCTGCCCCCCTTCCAAAAAAAACAAAACAAAACAAAACAAAAAAAACCTTCACTGTATTAAAATGGCTGCAGGGAATGTCAAATACATCACATTAACACCACTACTAGTACAACTGTTGTAGATCATTCTGAGAGTTTCTGTGACATACAAAAGCAGCCCTGATTGATTTCCTAGTATACAAAGTGCAAAACGTCTCTTCTTCCACTGCTGCTCTGTGCTTATTCATATACAAACAAAAGAAGATCTGATTGCTGGAATGCAGTTTTAACTTGAATCCACTTGTTCTGAGGCCCAAACACTTTCAGATAGCAACAGACACTGCTGCTCATAACAATAACAGTAACCCTGATGATAACAATAACCAATTTTTCTCTGGTTTCTAGGTCGTGTGTCAGTTATGTTAACCTCTCAGAAGCAGGGTGTATTATGGGAAACAACAAATATCGATGATGTCACCACCACGTCACATTCTGATAGGCACGAACACTGAGGAAGGGGCAGCATAGACCTGTTAGATGGAAACAAATATGCACATTATGTTGCTTTTATATCTTCATATGTGGATCATTTCTATATGATTGTAAACTTACTTTTCTGGATAGGACGTGCCGACTCCATCTCTGGTTACGCCTCATTTTCTATGGTCATCCCCGGGTTACTAGCACCTGAACAAACACACGCACAAATAAAATCCATCAACCACATCTAGTAAAAGTAAAGTCAAAGTAGAGAAAGCATCCCTCAACAGAGGAGGAGGTCGATGACACCACTTATCCCTGGCATACAATGATGTCTTTTCATCCCTTCCCAGGAGATTTAACTCCCATTCACATTTGGCCTTATGTGACAACACCAACGACTGTCATTTACACTTGGCCTCAAGTGACTCCAACGACTCTAATGGCTGTCGTTACAACAGCCAGGAACCAAGTGGTGTCAACGACCTTGATAATGACCCCACCAGTCAGTTAGAACTGAAGAAGTCCGTTGGATGAAAGGTGAAAGTATCCACAAACAAATCCAATTGCCCTTGTTTCAACCCTACTTGGATAATTATGACCTGGATGACTGAGAATCTTCATCATCTAAATCGTAAAACATCTGTTTAATTATTGATTTTTTTCCCCCTGTCTTGGGATTGTGTAAGTAAGCAGCTTTGAGGGAAACCATTACAGGGAGGATATCATTATCTTACCCTTCTTGTCCTTGTCTGCTGCATTGTCACTCTCTGTCCAGGAGGGGGTGCTGGTGAGCAGCCGACTCTGACTCTCCCTCAGCGGCTTGGAGGGGAACTGGCGGCCGTCTGCTGCACTAGAGACATACAAAACATACATTAGCAGGAAAGTAGCCAGGAATTATGGGAGTAATATTCCCCACACCTCCTTCTTTAAATAAATTAGTCCTAAATCCTGTAATCCTGTTATCTAAATGCAGAATTTAAAACTGCAGCCAGGATATTTCCCTGCATCATTAAACCTACAGAGTTAATAAACCACAAGGCTGACTTGCAGTTGTGCAGACTCTAGTCTTTCTGCGCTGTACTTGGGTTTACTTTAATATGAATGTGTGTGTTCTACATTTTTATTTTAACTTACACCTTGCTGGCAGAGTTGGAGCCAGTGGGCGATGATGGCTGCTCAGGGTCCAGATTTACCAGGCATGCTGGGAACGCGCAACCGTCACCTAAACTGGAGAGTCACAGAAGAAGTGGTGATATAGATTATGTTAAACCCTGCTTATGTAATAAATATAAATGCTAAAACATAGTGTAACTGTAGCTCAAGTCAAGAAAAGTCAAGCATCAAGTCAGTAAAATTACTCTACACTGCCACAGCAAGATATTAGCTAATATTGTCCACCATAAACTGCTAGTCATTACCAGACTAACTAACACTACAGCAGCAAACCCTCTGTAGTGTAATGAACTGAACAAGGGTGTGACTAATTACTTATGAATTACACTTTTCATTTGCAAGAGAAAGATTGTGTTCTTTCATCTTTCAAACATTTCATAGTCCGGCATTAATGTCACTATTTCTAGGCAGAAACTGACAACATGAGAAAGTACATTTTTCATGTGTTTTCATGAGTATTTTAGTGGTTTAGTTTACAGAATAATAAATAATATAGTAGTAATAGTTGTTTACAGAAACTAAAGCTCTTTTGGGACTTCACCCTCTTGGATCACTTTGTTTCAAACTAAATGGCAGTGCTCACTTACTCTTATTTTAGTTTATAAATCCATATTTATTCATTCATTCTGTTTATTCGTTCATTCGTTTGTTTGTTTGTTCGTTCGTTCGTTCAAAATTAATCAATTAAATATAACTGAATGTTATTATTTAGGTAACATACACACACACACATACAGTCCCTCTGCATCCATTCACCTGTTTGCTCTCATATATTCATCTCTCTGGACAATATATTCTATTTTTAACATGAAGTGTGAGCACCAGAAAGCCTCTGTTTATGTTGAACATTTCCTATCCAAATGTTTAGTCAGCAATTTAACAAGGTGGCAGTCCTGCCAGTCTAAGTCACCATTTAATCCAAAGCATTTTAGCAGGTTACAAACTGGATTTCATTTTACTGATCTAATTGTGTTTTATGTCTCTTCCAATGCTGCAGAATTTTGGCTCTTGAAGCAGAGCCTGAAGTCTTTGACCTTGACTCAAAATTAAAGGCCATCATCAGCTCCTGAACTGTAAAACAACCTGTCTGGGAAACAAATAACTTTTTAAACATAGACTTGCTTTATTGGATTTGGCTTTTAGTTTGCCCAACTTAAATCTTATGCTGTTTCTTTTAATCTAACTCATTTGATGGATATTTTTTCTTTTGAATTAATTTAAGAACTGACCAAAGGACCTTACCTGGAGAAAACAGGAATAGGCCAGTATTTGACTTCATCACCAAACACCTGGCGGAAGTTCTTACTGAAGCCCAGACTGAAACCGTTCTTATCTGTGCCGTGACGAAACACCGGGGCACGCACAGCCTCTGAGAGGAAAGACACAGAGAAGAACGGTGAGTCTTGCATGAAGATGAATAACAGAAGCTCAATCACACAACAGATCAACACATGAATGATTCCTGCTGAATAGTGGCGTCAACAGAACATCGCTGAATGAAAGTGTCTTTGTTGTGCAGGTAAAGCAGATCTAAGAGTGTGCCACCAGGTGTGACTTCTCTTCCTGAGCAGTGTGGCAGTGTCTGTTACTAAGCTGCTTACTGCCCTGAGTCTTATGTCTTTGCATTACACTGAAACATACTCCTCTGGATCTAATCCATTCCTCCTCAACACAGAAACAAAGTGTGCCACTGTGCACACATAATGAGAAACCACTCCGTCTGATACCGGCCTAAAGAGGCTCGTCAAATCACTACGATGATGAGGATGGGGACTGATGGTGGGAGAAAGGCAATGAAACATCATCATTAGTAGCAAAACAGGAAGCAGAATGAAAGCAGATATTCAAGATACACAAACATGAGAGAGCTGGATGTATAAACACTGCATCTACAGACAGAACACAGTACAGACATACACATACAGGGATGAACTACTGGCACGCCACCTACCAAGAGTGGATCTGTTCTTGCAGACGAGCCAGCAGTGGTAGATGAAAAGTGAAGCCAGGCTGACTGAGAACATAGAGGCCGAGAAGAAGAGGAAGAGGATGTGGAACTTCGCCTGAGTGTCTGGTAGGCCGTTCTGGGGAGAAACAAAGACATCAACACAACTGTACCAGTACAGAGTATCTACAGTACCAGTATGAACTGGAGCTGCTCAGTGGGTGTAGTCTACTGGGTGTTGAGTGACAGCTGATACACTAATACTTAACTATACTACTGAGAGTTTATTACATTATTACTATTTCATCACTACTAACTGGTTGATTGGTTCATACCAGGTATTCTCTCAGACGGAAATGTGCTCTACCTCCAGCCTTGTAGAAAAACAAAATTATGCCACATATATGAAACAGAAAGGACATTCAAATTCTACTAGAGATATTACATTGTTTATAACGAAACAATATAAATGAAAAAAAAAGGCTTAACAATGCTAGCTTCTGTTTAGTTGTCTGTTATCATGCGACTAGTTTGGGTCTCATGATGACAAGTGAGCAAAATCCATTTGCTGATGAAAACCATGACATGCAGTTAAAAGCTGAAAGGGGGGTTATTTCCAAACAATGTTCAAACTACTATTTCCAAGGTGGGAAATGAATGTTCATGCTTGATATGCATAATATAACTTAAAGGTTTGTATTGTGGTGCAATAGCTGAAATCCTGCTTACCGTCCAAAACTTAATGAAGTATTTCAGATCTGTAGCAGTTATAAAAAGGCAGTAGAGTAGCGAATATAACAAGAACAGCATGAAAAACTTATAGTTGGAGAATCCCACACAGTTGTTCACCCTGTAAGGAGGAAATGATGCAGGTTAGTGTTGAAAAATGTCACTAGTGCAAGTTGAGACACGGACGATCTTTTCTAGATTAGAGACTTTTTTTTACTTGACATTTGAGCAAAACTATAAATATTGGCGATGGGCTGTTTAGGTTGGTGGGAGAAATGTCACATAAAAAGTCTTGCAATATTTTATCATTTTATCCTATAATTATTATGATTATTATGTTATTGGTTCATTACAGGCTATTTTGAACAAACTATAGTGAAAGCATCACAACCAGTGAGCACATATTCACAATAAAAACATCACTCAAGATGTTTGTGTCATTTAATGAAAGGACCTGGCATTTTCAGCCAATCATGTTTTAGTACTGTTCATTACATTTTGTCATACAATGTTGAGGGCATGTCCAGACAATTTTTTTAGAAAACTACAGAAGAAGAAAAAATCCCCCTCTGATGCTTTAACAACCAACATGACCCAATAGAGAGTTGCATAATTAAAAACTGATTATCATAATCATATCATCATATTATTTAATGAGGTCCCTCCTGGTCTGAACATAGGCTTGGTAAAATATGGCAAAGAGAGTGAACAAACTGATCATATTTATCCAAAAATACACTGACTGGAAGCAGATTTGTCTCAACCATCTGCCAAAATCAGTCAGCTGGCAGGATGAGAGGCGACTGCATCGCGCTCTGTCCAGTAAACTTAGCTTGAATGCAACTGATTCAAACTATTTGTAATGAACTGACCGTTTAATAACCATTTAACTAAACTGAATCAAGTCTTTTGCATCCTGAGCACAAGTGCTTTTGATCACAAAATCATGTAATCTGAACACTGTTTGGCCTTAAATGAAAAGAAGAAGTAATTACAAGGACAACAGTGTGATAACAGCATATACTGGTACATGTCTTTAAAAATCTATTCCCAGTTAGCCTCACTACATACCAGGGGCAGTGGTGATCCATCTTCAGGATGCATCTGTAACACAGCAGGGTCAGAACGTCAGCGTAATTGAATCTTACTCTGCCTGCCAGAATGCAATATACATGGTGGAGTCTTTTCTCTATAGGTGCATGAGCAGAGAGCCATACTTATCACAGACTGAACAATGGTGACATCGATCAGGCTTCAGCAGCTGGCAGCGGTCACAGAAACGGATTGCTGAGGAGACACAGCCAATTCAGTCACACAGCCGTCAGCAGCAGCTTCTCCTAACACTTGACCACAGACTAACAAGGTGACGCTGGTGAAATGAGCTCTGAGAGCTGCGTGTCAGTCTAGACTGCTCCTGTTGTTCTGCATCAGCAGCACTGTGCACCTTACTGTACCTCCAGAGTTGGTGCGGGTGTAGATGGGCAGATCCTTGGCTATTCTCCTCAGGATCTCCTGCTGAGACTCTCCCCGATCTTCACGCTCCAGCAGTTCTTTGTCAGAGAAGGACAGGTGAAACTATGTTGGGCAGAGTGAAAGACAAATACCTGTGACTTATCTTAGAGCAGTTATTTCTGATGAATCATAACTTTGCATTTGTCAAAACTGGCTTGAATATTTTGTCAGATACATGCTATGTTAGCATCATTAATGCAGAAATATGCTTTACAATGAAGTGCAGCTCAGTCAGCAGTGAAGGGTATTTCTGTTTCCTCCATTTGTTTGTTGTTTTCTGCCCCAGCAGGCAAATGGGAGCAAAGCAGCACAGAGCTGCGATATTACTTTCAGTCACTCGGGCGATTTATGATTGAACACTAGAAGCAAATAACTCTGATGATAACAAACAGCTCAACACACGAAATTTCACTTTTATTACAAAACCTCAAGAGATCCAGCAATCGCATCTCATAAAGGAAAGCCTTCATATGAGATGATTATTGCCTGCATGTGCTTCGCCTCAGTAGAAACTGAAATACAAGGTGGCTTTTCTCCAAAGTTTCCCCTCTAAGACTTGCATGTGTATCTGTGTCTGTGTGTGTGTGTTCATGCTGCAGAGCTGAAGTGCTGTGGTCAGGATCAGAGCCATTAGAGTGCAGCTCCAGGCACTTCCACTGGAAAGTATTATTAGTCTAAATGCAGCGTTCAATCACACAGAGAGGCTGTAACCTACATCTGCACTTCCCACGATGCCTCATCATCCCAGCCGACAATAACGCTGCGTCGCAGTCACACTCACCTCCTTCAGGGGGTTCATGGGCCTGGTGAAGATGGTTTGCCAGTAAGCCCATACAAACATGATGAAAATGACATGGTACACCAGCAAGTACACGACTAAAAGCAGACAAACAAGAAAAACATAAAGAAATCATCATCATCCATCATCAGGGACATGTGCATTTGTGCATTGTCATTGTAGGCCAGTGGGAAAATGAAAAAGAAACTGAAAAAGAAATGCAGCTGAGCACACCAGTTATGTTAGGAATCTATAGAGCTATCTATAGACATAACAAAAAGGATTTTGCTCGTACCAGATTTTGATCATAACTTCACACACTTGCAGCAATAGTGACTAAATTATAGTCCTAAATATTTAGAAAAAGAATTCTCTGAAGCAGAGGCAGATTAAAAACAGTGTAAAATGATTGGTTTGTCTTGATAGATACCAAAAATGAGACATTGGAATGTTTCTGCCTCTTTCATTTTATCTCTACACTCTGTGGATACAAAATACACACTGAGTGCAAGCTTTATTTTAAAGGAGTACAGCGATGTAGCATTACACTTTCATTAAGGCATCCTGCAAGAGACGAATGGTCTAAATTGAAGAAACCAGAACCACAGAGGATATTATTCAGCAGTTTTCACAGGCAGAGTAGAACTCCTCATGATGTGTAAACTCGTTTTAATGTGTAAAATCTGTGGGTTACCCTTTTCAACATACATGAGAAGTTGTTTGATACACTTCCAGCTGATAGAGGCTGACAAAATAGTTTTGATGTGAGCTGCCTCTGCAGGGAGATCCTGCTGAACCTCCTCTGGACTAAATTCTACTCAACATCTGACACTTTAAGTTTAAATAATTCCTCTTGATTTCTGCCAGTGTTATAAAACACTTACCCTTTTCTCCTGTGTCTTCAATTGACTCTGCAAAATGAAAAGACACAGTCAGGTGTGCGTCAGGCAAAAAAAAAGGTAAAACACATTGTGGAGCACCTGTGTGGAAAGGCTGCTGTTTTGTTGTTGTTGTTTTTTTAATTCCTTTACATATGCTGCTTTTGTTTACTTGATACATGTTTGAATGAAACTCAATGTCCAAATTCAATTAGGCAAATCTGAAAAATGCTGACTCTGTAAATCCTAGTGTCCAGCACCACACCAGTGTGCTTGAAAATCCCAGTGACACACAATCAATATACACCATGTTCAGTGCAACTCATTGTTCCACTCGTATAGATAAGCATTACTGTGCATTGACAAAAGAATACATCCATCACAGTATGTTTGTGTGTGTTTGCATGTGTGAATGCTGACAGCTGCTACCACTCCCACCACAGAGGGGACTGGCTGAAGCTGCTGATCGCAAGCTGACATCAACACCCACACACTTGATGTGTGGGTGTTGATATCAGTCTGCGAAAAAAAAAAACTTTCACAAAAACACACATACGGATCTGGACTTCAACATATAAAAATGTGTATTAGAGACAAGTGGAGACCTGTTGGAAGATTAGCCGACAGTTTTATATTTGTCCCAATATCTGAGCAATGATTAGCTGAGCATAGAGAATCATCCATCTTCAGCAATTAGCACGCACGCACACACACACACACACACACACTTACACACACACAGCAGGAACTGAAGAAAGGTGAGCCAAGGAGCTGAATCAAGGCATGCAGCCAAATATCATGTGCACGCCACCTTGCCAGAAAGCCCCAGATTCTGACAGTGAAGCATATACTGTGGGTGTGAGGGTGTGTGTGTGTGTGTGTGTGTGGATGTATATTAATGTGTCTATTGAAGCATTACAGTCACTGCCGTACATCAGCCTTCTCTTTTCCTCTTTGCATTCTTGCTCCAATGAGGTACATTTCCAACAATGCACAGACTCACAGAAGCTAAACAATTTTCCCATCTTGGAAAGAGGGCCAACTGTTCGTAGGCTGATGTTTGGTGCTTTAAAAGAAAGTGGGTCAACCACAGATTGCTTGGGGTGAATTATGTAAGCCAGACAATGGGATTAACTGAGCTGCTGAGGTATCAGCTGATGATACTTTCACACAACTGTCCCTGTGTCTATCTGCAGAGCACATGTCCTGTCCTACTGCTGTTGTTTTCTTCTGTCTGTCCCGTGTGACACGAATGCCTCACAATTCTTCTCTTGTTCTACTAGAAGCAAAACAACACAGTTAAAAAAAAGAGGCCTGATTAAACACTGATTTTGTTTTTCTGTCACCCTGCAGTTATGAAAGATGTCTCAATATCCCATAAAGGCATAGGACACATAGTGTCCTGTAACTCTAGAAGAGGTTCATCCTGGGACAGACGCCTCTCTGGTCAACCCACTGGCACTACAACTTCCGCAGCACACTCAGTTCTCACAGATCAGGTCAAAATGGATGTAAAAAATGACATAAAGGTGCATACTTTTAGGATCAGGGACATTGCTGTGTTTGCTTCTGTTTGGTCTCATTAAACCGTCTCCATTTCATCCCCCTTTTTGACAAGAGGAGATTTTCTTTCCTAGTGGTCTGAAAAGCTGCCAAGCAGAGCACAGAGTAGGCTGGCGAGATTCCTCTGAGACATCCTAGAAACCATTGCTCACTATCCAGGTCAACTCTGTGTTCACTGTTCACCGAGGAGGCTCGCTGTCTGTAACCGCACAGCCCAGCGTTCAGCAGCCAGAGGGAGTGAGGAGAAGGCAGGCCTGAATTAAAGCCATTACAGTCAGACTTCTTGCCAAAAGATAATGCTGGTGGTGTTGTGGTTCAGATAATGAAGCTCAGCACCTACATAAAGCTATTACAGTAAGTCTTTAAGATAGTGCTGATAGAGTGGTAGTCAATGCATCTCACAGTGTAGATGAATGAGCCACATGGCCTTATCCTTTTATGTACCTCCTTTCATAAAAATGTGATAAAAGTTCCTTCACAATGGAGGCTATGGACGTTACATCACAGCGGGCGGAAGTGACTGCGGTTACTACAGGAGTTTTGGGCCGATTTATCCCTGATTCACCCCTCTGATGTACAGACCAGATTATCTGGTAATGTGAGAGGTTTACAGATCCAAGCTTAAACCTCCAGAACTGCTTGCACACTCATCAGGGCCACCACAATCATTTCAAACTTAATTGATATTTAGGATTTAAAGGTGCAGTGTGTTGAATGTAGTGGCATCTAGCGGAACAGACTTGGAATATAATGGAATATAATATTCCTCAGTCATTTTTTAATTAGTGTATAATCCTATGAATATAAGAATTGTTGTGTTTTGTTACCTTAGAATGAGCTCTTTATGTCTACTTAGGGAGCAGGTCCTCTTCCATGGAGTCCACCATCTTGCACCGCCATGTTTCTACAGTAGCCCAGATTGGACAAACCAAACACTGGCTCCAGAGAGAGTCTTATGAGTTTTTTGTGACTTTTGCAGCCACCGTAGTTTCTCCTACACACTTGCAAGTGGAGGGTGAGGAGAGGGTGATTCATTTGGTTGCAATCTGCAACCTCACTGCTAGATGCCACTAAATTCTACACAGTGGACTTTTAAAATCTAGATGATCACATCACTACTTTCTGAGCGGAACCACAATAGCCAACGAGAGAGACAAGTTTACAAGGAGAAAGAAGTGAATGAGAGCACTTTTGAAATGGTGACCGTGAAGAAACAACAACAAGCTGTTGTACAGGAGTATCGGACAGCTGAGATGGAAGAAAGGCAAGAACACAACTGCCTATACAACGTGTCTTTCAAGACATATCATAACTGTACAGAAGGAGAGAAGAGATTTACTAAAGATGTTGCAGAATGTCAGTCTCCATTTTGTTTACATCTGCTTCCCCATGAGATCAGGTGAGGTGGTGTATTGCTTCCTCTGGCATGATAATATCCTCTAGTGTGTTATGCACCATTGTTTCCAAATCTTGTAGTGTGTCCATGTTTGACTGATTGATTGATGTATGATGATATGTAGATTAGAGAGAACAACTTTCTCCATTTCGTGTCAGGTATGTTGGATTTTTGGGTAAAATCATAACTTAAGTTATATACTGTATTGACTACTCAATACAGTATCTACCTGAATCACACTCCTCGGCTACCTTTGTAATATCCCCCAACCCTCCAGCCACACAAGCCGAATGATGAAACCATGTATATTTCCTGTGCATACTGGTGTTATCAACTGAACATGTTTAAATGATACACACACAAAAAATCCTGATTAACACTTCCTTATAACATAATGCTGACAGTTCCTGGTTGAACTGTTATTGTCATGTGACTGACACTGTCCACACACTGCGTAAACAACAAGCCAGTCTTCTGCACCCAGAAAAAAAAATCAGCCTGGACCAGAAACTGCACACACAGAATGTCTCCCCCACCCCATCACCAAGAAAAGAAAAAAAAAAGCATTTCCCCCTCACACAGACACACACCTCCTCCTCATACTACCCAGACAGCTGATTGCTTACCTATGCAAAGCTGCAAAACATAGGCGTAGTACGACCAAGCCACTATGAGGGCGATGAAGAGGACTGGGATCCAGTACAAAACTCTCCAGCAGCCCCACTTGATACCACGCGAGCCCGACGGTGCCATAGTCTAGGAGCGGATCATCTCCCGTGCGCATTCGTCTGTTTCTCTCTCTCTCCACGTCCTCCTCCCCCCCCCTCTCTCTCTCTCTCTATCTCTTTCTCACCCTCCCTCTCTCTCTCTCTCTGTCTGTGAGCGTGTGTGTGTCTGTCTGTGTCTTCCTGAAGACTGTCACTGCATCGTAGGTCTGATCAGTCTAATCGGCAGCTTAGACGGAACATCCTACCAGCCAGCCTCCCGCCCGGCCCGCCTCTGATGCTGCTGCCGCCGCTGCAGCTGCTGCACTGTTCTCCCCTGATTGTCCTGCTCAGCCACTACAGACTACAACACAATATTGACAGCACACACGCGCGCACACACACACACACACACACACACACACTGAGAAAGTCAACACCGCCCTTGCTGCCTCCCAACGGGTTGCCATGACGTCCGCGGGATGCTGCAAGCCCTGCACATTTTTCACCGGGAGCAGATGGGTTCAATAAGTTCGAGCTCGTGCGTTGAAACGTATGTGTGTATAGTCACCTCCAACACACACACACACACACACACACACACACACGGATCTACATAGGAGATGTGACGATGTTTGCTCGGGGTCAATTAACACCATGTTTTACTTGCAAGAAAAGAAGAAGCAGAGTCACACAAGACAGAAGTGTGTGTGTGTGTGTGTGTGTGTGTGTGTGTGTGTGTGTGTGTGTGTGTGTGTTGTTGTTGTTTTTTTAACAATGCTGTGGCTCTCTGTTGATCTGCCCACCACTTTGGTCCAAACTCAAATCGTTGTCCCCAGAGGATGAATCACTTTGAATCACAATCCTCTGACTTTCCTCTAGCGCCACCATGAGACGCTAGAGCAAAAGTCCATAAACACACCCACTCTCTGCTCAGCATGTGTGTCGGTCCAATAGATAGTGACAGCAGAGGAGCAGCACACAGCAGCACTCTGCACACAGCAGAGGAGGGAGACAGAGAAGCAGGATAAAAAACTGAATCAAATAAAAACACAGCGATGTAACCTGTTTGCTACTTCTAGCTCTGACCTGACACCATGTGTGCTGTTATTGGCTGGGGGCTACACACCCACTGCACAAAGGTTGATGCCCAGAGGCGTCCCAAGCACCACAAAATAATAAGAAAATGCAGGCAGAGGGCAGAGCCACACACTTCTAGTGGGACATAAGTGATGACTGAGAGGGATTACTTTTGTATGAGTCCAGACATTTTTTTTAAAATAAATCCTGCATAGTATACCTTTAAAGTTAAAGTGTTAATGTTTGCATTTCTTGAAGTATCTTGACAATGATTGGATGGAACACAGTGAAATGTGGTACAGAGATCATACATGAGATAAATTTTTTAAAATTTCTGTTTGTCTAATACTTTCTTTTATGGCCAAATACCTGCAAAACATTTCCATCCTTTTCCATTGTAACACTCTAAACAAAGATGTTAAACACAGCGTAAAACATATTGTGTTTTGACAGCGTAGGCAGACGTCTGCAAGATTCACCTGCTTCTACTGCAGCTGATTTTCTTTTCTTTTTTCAGTTCTACATTATAGGCTACATTACCAAGCCCTCCTACAGGCTGCAGTCTATTTATTCTGTGCCAGCTATCATCATATTAACTGAATACATTTACAAGCTGTATAAAAATGATGGTGTTTAAATGTGACATAAGCTATGATTTACCATCTGTTGCTAATTTGATGCATATGCAAGCAAGGGATTGGTATGCAACATGATGTCTCACTCTTAGAAAAATCATTCATGCCTTAGTGGAAAACTGAACTTGTTTAGATGCAGTTTAAACTAGATAGAAGGAATTCACTACCCGCACACTGAATCAGAGCTCCCTTTTCTTTATTTGTGACATTTCAGCAAACTACAGGTCTTCCTCAGCCAAATGCCCACAAGAAGGAATTAAGGCATATATAGTCAATGACCAGTGACACTACAATCATCTTATCACATCACATGTATCAAGACACTATCATCATAAGAAGAATTAAAACATTAATATGAAAGGTCATACAAATATGATGGAACATATTGCAAATTGTCTGCAAATTTTCAGTCTACAAGTCACAAAGATTTTACAATGAAAAACAGAAATATGAAACACTTATTCATATACACTGATCGGCCAAAACATTAAAACCTCTGACAGGCGAAGTGAATAACATTGATTATTCAATGAAAATGGCACCTGTCAAGGGGTGGGATATAGGCCGATCAGAGTGCCCATGCTGACCACTGTCCACTGCCAAGAGTGCCTACAGTGGGCATCAGGACTGAAACATGGGGTAATGGAAGAAGGTGGCCTGGTCCTATAAATCACATTTTCTTTGTGCGTGTGCATCGTTTACTTGGGGAAGAGATGACACCAGGATGCACTATGGGAAGAAGGCAAGCTGGCGGAGACAGTGTGATGCTTTTAGTAATGTTCTGCTGAAACCTTAGATCCTGGCATTCATGTGGATAATACTTTTACATGAACCACCTAACTAAACATTGTTGCAGACCAAGTAAACTCCTTCATTGCAACGGTATTCCCTGATGGCAGTGGCCTCTTTCGGCAGGATAATATGATCTGCCAAACTGCAAAAAATGTTCAGGAATGGTTTGAGGAACATGAGTTCAAGGTGTTTCTTTGGCCTCCAGATTCCACAAATCTCAATCCGATCAAGCAACTGTGGGATGCGCAGGAAAAACAAGCTTGATCCATGGAGGCCCCACCTCGCAACTTGCAGGACTTACAGGATCTGCTGCTAATGTCTTGGTGCCAGACACCAGAAGACACCTTCAGAGGTCTTTTGGAGTCCATGCATTGTCAGGTCAGAGCTGTTTTTGTGGCACCAGGGGAACCCACACAGTATTAGGCAGGTGGTTTTAATGTTATGGATGATCGGTGTAAATAGTAGTAAAAGGGTGCCATAGGTTGACAAGACACTAGGGGGCAACAAGTGTAATTAAAAAACATATATAGTGTAATAGTATAATAAAAGGAATACCACATGCCATGTATGCAAATAGATCCTAGAAAAAATAATACAGGAGACAAATGTTTATTTGTAAGTATACATATACACCTGGACTAGGATTATATGTGTTAAAAGCACTGGAAACAAACAGTATAATTATAATGATTGGATAATCTACACAAGAAGGGTTTAATATCAATCAAGTTTAAACAGTGCTGAGAAAAATAATGAATCTGTCCAAAAACGACAGATATACAGCTAACTCCATTTGTGAGTCAATTTGTGACAATAAACAGTTTTGATATATAACACTTAATTACAATCGTGTTCTCTGTTATATCTTAAAGGGACATTATGTAACTTTTTCTGAACAGCACAATTAAATGAAAATGGACCATTTAATTTCCCTTTATTTAAGATTCTCTAAAGTCACTTAGGTCATCACTTAGGTTATCATTTGGCAAACAGTAACACAAGTAGAGAAAAGTCTTCACATCAATATTTATCTTAAGTTTGCTATTGTCAGCTAACATTAACCACCATAAGGTAGCGACCATACCAGACCCAGTGAGACTTTAGCAGCAAACGCCTCTGGGTGTAATGAAATGAGCTAATGTATGTTTTATTTCTTATGAAACCAGCTTTTCATTTGTAAGAGGAAGATCATGTTATTTCGTCCTTAGTCTCACTTTGTACTCGCCTGCTTAAAAATAAAAAAAAAGGTGTAGCTGTGTAGTTACATTTGAATGTTGTAGTTACATTTCTAAACTTCTAGGGGAAGTATAAAAATGTTATGCCAACCCTGAGCTCTCCTAAAGTGGCATTTCTCTGATTTTATGCATGTGGATTGATTTACTTGTCACAAGGAGTACTATTCAATCTATGATGACAGGCTGTGATGTGTTCTGGCAATGTCACCAGGATTATCATGGTTTAGATTTGAGAATTCAAAGCTTGAACTGCTTGATATAAACTTTGACCGTGGAGTTTGAAAGAAGTGAGCATTTACTAGGCCGAGAGGGTTTGATAAACAGTGCTACTGAAATGCATTATGGACATTGTAGATTTTTAGATTTTTAGACTTGCCCCATACTAAAAGACTAAAAGTCAGGATATCTCAGCTTCTGCTACATCAATTTTGACAATTATTTTTTAATTCTTCTTGTGAGTCCCTCAATGATTTGACTGTTATCAAGCTATTAAATACACATTATCATTATACATCTGTCCTAAATATATGGGCCAGTAGGGGCCTACTAAACCTACCCAAATTGGGTGCAATGAACACTAACTTGCTGGGGTTCCCCTTTAAGCTTCCCTCAGAGGCTTCAGTATTTTTGTGGATATGAACTGGATTTTTCATACTGTGGGGAAAGTAAAACCTCTTATCAAAATAGACTAGAACCAGGTACTGGTGGACAAAACTAATGTTACTTTTATACATCTAGAGCATATTTACGCATAAAACTAGAACTGATAAATCTAGTCACAAATAGATGGGAAAAAATCCTCTAAAAACACATCTTTCTCTCAATGTACCAAATACAAATGGCTGAAGTGTGTGATTTAACTATATTATATTTTAGGGATTTGTTATACAAGACTTGAAGGACCCGTTGATCTTACTTCAGGAACCACAGAATCAGAGTGTGAGACTGCAAATTATTTCCCTGCTGAATTAATCATTTAAAGATAAAAGTCCCTGATTATAGTGTTGTACACCCACACAGCCGCAGGTTCCTCATGATTAATACTGTTAATGATTTGCCTTCAAACTGAGGGGAAAAAAGCTAATTTATTCTTCTGTGGTCTTACCATCAGGCCACTGTAGTTAAAAAGCAAAGATTTGTGTGGGGAGGAAAATGTGAGCAGTTCACAGTTTATTAGCTGAATTGTGTGTAAACAGCAATTGTTACTGCAACTTAACTAATTTGCAGTGTGCGTGTGAGATTCAGGGTGTCAGAGGAAGCAGAAATCAAACAAGAATCCAAATATTTTAAGTTATATTTATTGAACCACATCATAATAAATGCACCTGTGCTTTAACATTAGTAAAACAGTCAAAGCCTAATTTAAAAGAAAGGCAAGAAGTTTCCGAAACTCTTCCAGAGGTAGTCTAACTAATCAAACCAAACATCCACAATTAAAACAGAGAAAAGGCTGAAATACAAAGACATTAGTCTGGTTAATATTTGAACGTGTCACATTTTGTTACCTTCAGTCAGTCTTTTTTCAGTACATTAACCCCACCAAAAGCAAACATCAGACCAGGAAACAACAGTCAGTAAATAATCCTCAGTAACATATAGTATCAGTGCAGATTTGTTTACAGTGTAAACTATTCCTCAGAGAGCCTAAAGGGAAGGTCATTTTAACATACTGCTCCTTTAAAACCAAGACTAATTTAAGCTGTGTGTCCCAAGAGTGAGACAAACATATGGCTTCATTATATCTGAATATTTATTTATAGAGAGGTAATTCCTGCCAGCGGCATGAAAATAGCACTTCTTTTTTTTAATACCCGAGGAGGAAAGTGCTCTTTAGTAAGAAATGATTAACACTGTTAGCTGCCTGTATTTAAACAGTGAGAAACACAGACTGAGAGAGTGTGTTCAGGCCTGCCGGCTCTGGGGGATCCTGAAGGATTTTAGCTGCAGCGCTTTGGGATAGAGGAGGAGGAAGAAGAGGGGAGGTGCTGTTCTAAGCTGATCTGTGCAAGGGGCTGCAGAGCCAACAGGAACAAGCAATGCTGCTGCCATACAGAATCCGACTTGGGACAAAGAGAGAGTCACATTGGCAGAGCAGAAATAAGACAAAGTAGAACTTTTAGATAAATAAATAAAATCTGTCTTAACAATTGTTAGCTAATAAATATATTTACAAGTAGATAGATCAATAGTGTAATATCTTCTCAACAGACTTAAGAGGATTTTCTCATTAGATTCATCATGGGTTGAATCTTGCAACAGCTTCCCATTAGACTGACTACATCCTGTTTGTGGTACATCCTGTTTATTCTAAAACTAACAGCCAGTGCAATAAGATGCTGCAACATGCATTAACTCTTTTATCCTGGTAGAAAGCTTGAAGGAGGCACAGTTTATCCAGTTTGTAAGAAATGCACTGATGTTGGGATTTTCACCTGATGATGACACAAAGAGAAAAAAGATTAATTAAAGTCCAGTGTGACACATTGTAAACGTAAACCGACAGCTTGTGCTCATGTCATTATGAACACAGAGTGGGATGAATAATCTGTATCACTCCTACATTAGAAATGCAGGCAGTTGTTTCTTGCATATTATACAACTGAAAAACTAGAATACATTAGAATACTGAGACACAAATTCTTGCACGTCTTAATGAAATAGTCATGGAGCACAAGTGCAGCAGTAATTCTGCAAGTATGCAGAAGAAAATCTGGGTCCTCTCTCTGCAGTGACCACAGCTGTAGATTTTCAGCATCCAAATATCCACATTAGTTTTAAACAGTCAGCAACCCCTAACTGCACCCACACACATACTGTATATATACAGATTTCACTCATTAATTTTCATTTCAAGGGAGTATTACCAGCCCAGAAGTTAGTTTACATGTGTAAAATTATTAAAGGTGGCAGCAAGAGGTAAAAAAAAAAAAAAAAAAAACATTAACTGAAGCAAAATTGAAATTTCTGTGACAAATGATGCAAAATATTAAAGGAGTAGTTTGACATTTTGGGAAATACATTTATTTACTTTCATGATGAAATTAGAAAAGTGAAAACACTCTCATATCTGTCCATTAGATATGAAACACCAAAGTGTAAAAACAAGTTGTGGTTATGTGTGGACCATTTCTTGGCTGAGTGCAATGACTTCCTGTAGTCTCCACTGGTTGTCTGGTAACCTAACAGTGTCAAAAAGACTACGGGAAGTCACTGGTCCCTGCCAAGAGATAGTCCAGCACATGACCCCCCACAAAACCACAACATGTCAGTTTTACACTTCGGTTTTTGTAGGAATTAAACAAATGAGATATAACATGTTAATTAATGAGCTTCAGAGGCATTGTTGGCCAGATTTTGTTACTTTTGGACAGAGCCAGAATAGCTGTTTTCCCATGTTTCCAGCCTTTATGCTAAGCTAAGCTAACTGGTTGCTGGCTATAGCTTCATATTTATCATAAAACTCTGAAAGTGGTGTCTTCTTTTCTGACTCCTGGCAAGAAAGCAAAGAATTAGATTTCTGAAAATGAGGTTAAGTTTATGTCAAAGAGATATAAATGCTGTACCAAAGTGAAATACTGACTGTTGAGAGCACTTGATCAAAATATTACAGTAATGTAGCTAAATAGAGGATATTTTTGTCTTTTCTCTCCAAATATTTATCATTTTAAAAAAAAACCTACAGATCAAGTCCTTTCCCAAGTTTTATCAAGGCAGATTATCAAGCCCTCTCCTGAGAGGTGCACTTCCTTTGAAACATTTATACGGCTTTAAATTGCACTGCTCGCTGCTCATGGATGCAGACTTAAGCTGGTATCTGGTGGCAGTTGATCAGGCGTTAATATTACAGTGTAACTCAATGCTTTGGGTGAGGAGAGTGTGGGCCTCAAACACATCTGAAAAGGCCGACTATATCCTGGGACAGTCAGGCTGGGAAACTCCCGTTTAAATAGTGCACAATCACCAGTTTAAAAATAGCATATTTTCATTGTCATCTCATTTTTCAGAGAACACTGACAGTGTGAGAAAAGACTTACCTATTTGCCTGAAAGCTGCTTCTTCAAACAGGACCTAAAAGAGGTGAACTTTTCCTCTACTCTGATGCCCTGTGAGTATACATATGTATATATTCATATACATATACATATTCATGTGTGTGTGTAAAGAAACAGAGAGAGAAACAGAAGGGAAAAATTATGAGGATCAATTTCCTGATATCCCACTAGATGGCAGTATAATTTCACAATAATCACTAATTCAGAGGTGAGACGTGTTTCAGTGATAAAAAGTGGCAGAGGGTAATTTAGACATTATGGTACAGGGTTTTTAAGTATACCACTACCTAAAGGAAAAAGACTCATAATTAGTGCTTACTCAAAGCCATATTTAAACAGGAAAGGTGTTATTTGTGTTACTAATAGTTGCTTAAGAGTTACTAATTGTGTACAAGTACTCTATTTGAAAATTAAACATATGTTTCTGAGCTCAGCATCCACCCATATTTTCTTGTGCGACCTTCACTGTGTTAAATCCTACTTGACTTCGCATCCATGCCTCCACCTTTGAGCCCTTTTTTGGCAACTCAACGCGTATCTGCCCTAACGGACGACACATTAAGAAGTAGCTGACAGAAAGACTGATAATGCTGGTATCTTTCAGATCAGCCAGTGCTACTGTGGAGTCCTCACACCAACAACTCTGTGCTGCTCTCCTCCTGGTCAGTCCTCCGAGAAGCTGCTATCTCAGGCTGACGAGGGAGGAGTATAGTTGAGTGGGCCGGGTGGGCACATCTCTTCTGTCACCTTCAGCGTCATAAAACAGAGATAAATGGCTTCGGCTATCTCACCCTGCCACCGCGTTGCAGCCGTTCCTTCATGACGCCAATGAACTCCTTGTAGCTGAGCTTATCGTCGTGATCCTCGTCAAAGATCTTGAAGACTGTGTTCACCAAGTGGTGGGTCAGCTTGATGTCTGTAGCTACATAGACAGCGCGGCTAAACTCCTCTGAGAGGGAAGAAAAACAGTTGATCACGTGACTCAGAGGAGAGTTTTATTCATTACAGGTGTATTTGCTACTAATATTAACATCAGTATTTCCACTAATGCGACATTTAAATGACTAGTTTTGTTTTCCTGGAGTTGTTTTATGCATAAACATCCCTAAATCCAGTAACTTAAATCAGTGTTTGACGTTACCTTGACCAATAGAGCGGTTGGCAAAGTTGTACATTTGCATGGCGATAGCAAAATCCTCCAGGTTGTTCAGGAACTGGAAGAAAGACCTGAATTCCTCAAAGGTGATTCCCTGCAAAGGGTTAGAAACAATAAAACAATACCTTAATTTTATGAAACATAAACCTTGTGAACTACAACTTGAGAAATTATAGTGACATGAAGCAAACGGCTGCATGTGTCAACACTCCAAAGGATAGCGCTCCAGTTCACACAATACATAATCTACTTTCTTTCATCCTGAGGGGGAATCCTTTAGTGTGTGTGGGACCTTGAAGCCATCAGATAGATAACACACCCAAACAGACAAAGTATACATTGCTGGATTTTCCCTGTGCAGTATGGACACGCTGAGCTGTCAGCAGCTGGGGGAGGATTGTAGCTTTTGGGAAGAGGTCAGGCCGCTTGCAGACTTTTCTAAAGCAGATTAACCTGATACTTGAATAAACAAAAACAAAAGTGATGAATCCCCAAACATCTCAGGCTTGGCTGATGACTCAAACACTGAGTCTATTGATCTCCACTCAACCATCCCGCAGCTACTAGCTCCTTCTCTCGCCCAGGGCCTCGCCAAACAGGCTACACACACAGCCTAACAAATGGAGTAATGACTAATCTGTGACGCTTTGCTGTTTTAACAAGTTGAGGGCCATAAAATATCTCTTAGCCTAATGATGAGACCCACTTGATTATCAATGGAGATCTAGCAACACGCTACTCGAGGCGGCTGAGGAGCTGCTGGTGTCTTTTCATGCGGGTCAGCGTGCCAAGGAGGAAAACAAATTAAAGCTAAAATGAGGATGCTTCACTCAACAGCTAATTCACAGAGCAGAATCAAAAGAAACAGAGAAGAATACTCCCATGCTCACATGTCACCAAAAACCTACAAACTTCTAATAGTTAGAGCTACATGTAGAGTATTCATGTTGACATATTATGTTATGTAAAATATGTGTTAGTAGAAAAATGAGACAAAATTGATGCAATTCAAGTGTTGTCTTTTTAGTGATACTATGTGCTGTTGAAATTTAACACATTGTGGCTTTCAAGTTTTCCTAAAGTAAAAGCTCTCAGAAAAAAAAAGAAAGGGAACTGCCGAATGCAAAACACTGAGAGAATGATTTATGCTCAATATGAGCATGAATACAGGCTCTAAATGATGAAGAATACACCATCGATGCTGCCTGAGGAAGATTGAAACGCCTTACGATCCAGACTATTCATGCATCATATCAAATTCTTTGACTTGTTTTACATATGATGGCTTCCTTCCTTTTTTCCGTGTATTTTCAGTGACCCGCTTGGAAAGCATTTTTCTGCAGTTTTCTCATGAAAATGAATAGGTCACATTTCCTTCTTAGAGTGAGATGAACAGTCTGATAGGACTTATGTCTGTACATATGGAGCTGAAGTCTGGATGTAGTTAGCCTAGCTTAGCATAAACACTGAAGAAGGGGAAACATATAGCTAAAAAAACAAACAAACAAAAAAACACAAAAAATACACCTACTATTACCTCTAAGGGTTACTAATTATCAATTTGTATTTTCTTTACTGATCTGGTCACAAACAGAAATGCAAAAACAACAATTCTTAAGATTTTAGGTGGAGTTAAGTGCTTTCAGTATTTCTTGGCAGCAGTCTTGTTTTCAGAGTGAGTTTGCCTGCAGATACGTATACCAAAATATGTGCTCACTGACTCTATCTGGCACGCTGGTGTGGCTGTAGTCGCAGACACTGAATAGAACTGTTGTTTGTCAGGAAAAAGCTCCAATACTTCCACAAAAATAACAAATCATTTTATATCTCTGTTTATGTACTGGTTAAATGACATGCATGGTGAAAATAAAGTTTAGAGCTGTTTGTAGGCATATGTTTTAACTTAATACATAACCAGGTGAGCTGTTTGCCCTCACTTCAAGTCTTTATGCTAGGCTAGGCTAATCTTGTCCTGACTCCTTGTTAGTGGGTGGTGTAGCATAAAGGGAATATGAAGGATTATGAGAGGTATAGGGCATGAATGTGAGTGGTGATGTTAAGTCCTATAACTTGTGAATCTTATAATGTTGGAGGTCATTTTTGACGTTCATTTGACGCCATTTGTGATGTTCTGTTAGTTTGCATCATACTGTAAAGTGTTACTTTCAGATGAGGGGTAGGACTTGTCAGCTTTCAGGGTGACAAATTGAATCTAGGGGAGAATTAGCACACCTTTTCATCTGGCAAACTTTGGTGAACATTATCCAAGTATTGGCTGACGTCGTCCACATTGGTGTAGCGTAGAAGGATCCGAGCAAAGTCCTCCTCGCTGATGGTGGGCATGCCTTTGGAGTAGGAGAGGAACTCTATCTCAAGCAGCTCTGTCTGCAAGTTGTCCATGAACCTGGAGGAAAGAGGACGACAGCTGCTGACAGGAAATGCCACCACCAGAGCCTTGCACGCACAAAGGAACACTTAAGATAGTAACTAAGAAAACCACAACAGGTTTATTTGTTGAGGGTTCAACGTGGTGTGAAATTGATGAATGGTTGTATTATTGTGCACTGTAAGATAAAGATTTTCTCAGGGAAATCGTCATCCATGGCAGAGTAAACAAAAAGTTTCACAACTCACTTGTAAAAGTCTTCAAACTTCAATTCGGCCTTCCCTTTTTTCCCAAAGAAGTGCACCAGCAGAGTCGTCTCTGTATTTTCATCCATGTGCTATGACAGGAAAAAGTTGACTATGTTATGCTTCTGCATAGCTTTCATTGTCCACCTCACACGTGATTTATTCTGTAAATGCAGCAAACCACAATGCACAACTGATTACTGAAAAACTTTACGTTAATCTGCACAAAATCTCTGTTCCCGCAGTCAGGGTGAACTGTTCTGTCACACACTGCATCTATCACAAGTGTATCATTTTACCACCAGGTAAACATTAACAATGACATTTACTTAACCATGCTGTGAGCTTTAAGTAAAGATGTTAGTTAATAGCTATGCCCTGATTCAGCTATTGAATAATTTCTCAGAGTTAATGGTTAATGCTTCGCTGTGCCTGAAACCAAACAGAAGGTAAGCATTTCTCATTTTCTGCATGATACAAACACGTGCCATGCAACAGATTGATTAAACATGCTACTATCCCTTGGTGCAGATGTGCTTCTGTTACAGGCAACAGTAGAGGAATTCTCTTTGAATGTTTATTCTTACTATCAAAGACGGTAGATGCATAAATCAAGAACTTGTTCTGCTGTGCTCACTAACACAGAACCTACAGCACTTTCTATGGGAAACAAAAGGTTAGTGAGACGATACATCAGGATCTGTTGTATTGAACTCCTGTGAAAGCAAAGTCATGGTGGAGCATCTTGAAGAGAGCATGACTACCTCAGTCAGATCAGAAAACAGAACTTGACTTGTGCCACGTCTGAGAACATCCCACATGCCCCGGGCCTCCACATGCTGACTGTCTTTTTTAAGGATCTGTGGCAGCAGTTGAAGCACAGCTGTTAGAAGACAAAATAAATCTGGTACATGTTAGATTAGGGAGAGGGTGACAGACAGACATCTAACAGGGCATGCTGTTGGAGAGCGGGACTAGATAGAAGATGAAGCATTTGACACATTATCGGAGGACAGACAGGTGAGCATGCCGTCCACAGAGACTGAGGGACTGACTGGCATTTATCCACACTCAAACAGGCTGAAACAGACCGAGGCTGACACCGATGTATCTGGCAGGCCCTTCAGCCCTGACATGAGCCTGCTCTGCAGCGATGCATGCAGGACATTGAGCCAACACAGCTAACACATGCCCAAAGCATGCAGGGAGACAGACCTGAAGGATGACTCATGCTGGGTTAACTGAACCACCCAATACATCATCATTTGATGCTAAGTTGCAAGGTAAATGCTGGTTATCAGGTACCTTCCATCTCGGTGTTGTGAAATTGGGTCAGATGTTGATCATATGCATTTTCTGGAACACTTTTAGTCTTTTATCTGTCTCTCAAAGCTCAAATTTAAAAGATGATGGTGCAGATTCTAATGTTTCTGATGTGATAAAAAGCTGTCTGGAACAAAGAAGCCACTCTGTGCTATTTTTCTCAATGAGGTCATGCTCCTGATTTAGGATTAACCAATCATTATTATTATTACAGTTTACTTACTCCCTTCACTCTCTCAGCTGCTGTGGAGCTATTATAACTACAGCTACACCGGAACACAACTGTCAACAACAATTTGCTTATAATTGGGGTCGTGTGCAATAAAAAAAGATCACAGAGAATCTGTGGTGTAGTAGTGTAGAGGAACTCAGATTTCTCACTCCCAGTTATGAACTAAACCATGTTGGTGCCTCTTGCTGCTCATTCTGCTTTTTCAACCTATCATTTGATGCCTCTCAAGTCTCGACATCACCTCATTCTAAAGCAGCATGAGCACACCAGAAACCAACCAGAGACAGCCAGCCGCTCCTCGACACGTGTTCTTAAATATGGCTTGCTTCATTTCATAATATTTATTTATCTTATTCAGTTTTTTTTTCACCTCTCAGGCCTGAGGGGGAATGTGAGACAGCTGATAACTGTCTGAACAGCTCTTCCTCTGCGCCTCATCGCTTTTCACCAGAGAGAGATTTACGACATGATCCCACAGCTAATTACGGAACAACTCTTTAATGCGCTGCACTGTTCCCATCTCATCCCATGAAAAGATCCTGATACACTTGTAATTAGAATATGCTGGGGAAAGCCCAACCGCAGGACTAAAGACATGTCTGTTATGTGTCTTTTTTTTTTTTTTTTTTTGAAAACATTTGACTTTTGAACTTTTTCTGTAAAGATACCTACAGTAATGGCGAAGGAATCAAAACAAAAAAGACACACCTAAAGGTAAAGTCTTCAAACAGTGCTCTGAAAAGATGGGTCTGTCCCTCGGTTAGCTGTAGCGTGTGCTTTGAGTGCTTTTCACAGTGCTGCTTCTTCTCTCTGACTGGCATCTTCATGGTCAAACCCATCACAAAAGGTAACCTGAGCCCAAATACCACTCCTCAAGAAACTGTAAAAATAAAACATGGGGGTCTGGGAGAAACGATGTCAGTCTTCAGGTAAGAGCTTTTTGAAGTGGAATCTCTCGCCTGACGTTGACAAAAGGCGAGTACATAAATCATCTGCACTGCACTACCACACACACACAAAGACAATATGTCAGATAATGTTGTAGTAGGCAATGATGTATTTCAATTTCAGTGAATGTGAATGAGGTTATCTGGTGTTAACAGAGACAGATACGGGTGGTGTCAGCCCCTGAGATAGATTTTCAGTGCTAACTCACTGTGAAAAAACATTTTCGGGACAAGAAGACTGCATGCCAAAAATACATGCAATAAGCAGAACAAGGAAAAAGAACAATAAATACACTGTGGGCCTGAGATTTGCGTTGACCGTAAAGCTGCAGGTTCTGAGATCCAAAAAGAGAGAATGTGCATGCGTGACAGAAACACAGCAGAAAGAGAATACTTCATTCATAATTCATGAAGTATTTTAGAAGATGGTTTGAAATAGCTTTCAACTGATTTTTAAGTCACAGCCATCAAGTTTATATGATGTGGCTTTACCTGTCATCTAAGATCAGTCCTCCTATTCGTAAGCTTTATGAAGGCACCCAGTCTTCATCCTCAACGTTGTTTTCTTGCAAAGCATCATTATATTTCAAATCTAGAGTACCCATTCTAATTATCTTTTTGATGGTTATATGGGCTTCAGATTAATGCAAGACTTTCCAGAGATGCTAACATTTGTCCCAGCAGAGTAAGCTCCTCCATGGTTGTGTTTGTGCGATAAGACCTCAAAGAGTTGCTCTTATCGCTCTAGTCAGCTCTGCCTGTTTACATCCACCTGCATGCGGCATAAGACTGCCCTAAAGAGATGAAAGCCTCAGGCATGTTTTACCCTGTATGACCACATTCACCTCTGTACAGCCTGCGTTCTCTCTAGGAACCTAGTGTTACATGAAAAATCACTGCCTTGTTAAACATTGCTTCAAATTTAAGATGCAGACCAATGTCTTAAAGGTGCATTCATTCATCTTTTGGCCATTTGGGGGCAGCACCAAGATGTAAACAACACTGACATATTGTCATTTTATAAAGTGAATGTGCTAAAGCTAATGTTTTAGCAAACTGTTGTCTGTTTATACCACTGACTGTATATAAAGATGGATGACATGACAGCGCCCTAAAAGTGAAGCCAAAACATCTCACGCTCCCCCTGGTGTCTGGCTGCAGTATAGCTCACAAGTCCCACCCCCTCCATGTTAGCAGATGGGACATGAGCCAAACTAAAAAAATCAAAGTTCATGTCAAATGAATTCTTTCCAAAGATGGTTTCTGTCATTTTAGGTCTCTCTTATCACACTGATGTTTGTCCAAGTGTTCATTTTTTTGATAAGTTTGTTTTTAATAAGTTATTCAATTATTTAAAAAAGGGGGTGCTCTCAATGGCAGTGGGACAGCTCAGGGGGCGGGTCCAGCAGGCCGTCATCCCGTTGCCCGACACTATTGCACAGACTCTGACTACAAAAGATGTCACACAAGCAAGATGGCAGCTGCCAGAAAACAGATATTTTGGCTTCACTTTTGCATAGTGGCAGGAAGTGAAGACGCATCATCCATCTTTATATAAAGACAATGGTTTATACATACAGCTTCATTAGCATCCATCTGGAGTAACACAGTAGTTTTTCTGCCTGCCCAACAAATTGAAGTCCAATATTCAGACCACTTTTAACTTTGTTTTTGAATTCTATTTGAATGCTATTTTCTAACTTAGTCTGCTGTTTGGTGGTGGGAAACGAACATGAAAGCAGACTTTGTGAGCCATAAAACCAAAACAATGAGCTACAAGGGGTTAAAACACTCTGTAGAGCTGAGAGGAACTTCAAAGTTAGGTGTTAACCCTTTGTGGGTTTGTCACTATGAACAACTCTTTCACACTACATAGTTATTTGATCTATTGTAGATATAAAAAAACATTGATTAGAGCAGCATTATCACTGTCAAATGGCATGTGAAAGTAACTGATACCTGCTTGTCAAATCTTTTCCTGTCTTCAGTAGTTTCCTTTTTGTCCTTTTTCTTACGGAAAATTTCTTCCAGCTGGTAAGAAGATGATAAGTTGTGCAAAATATAACATAACTGATCGAATGTATTTTAATATATCAGATGAAGCTCGTACCACCAAGAACTCCCTCTTGTCCACCATTTCATTCCCATCTGCATCAAACATGTTGAAAGCAATCCTGAAGCCTGCATGGGGCTCTAAAATAGAACAATGATGAATTATATAGGATTCTTTTTAAGCTGTTAATAATTTCCAATTCTGCCAAAGTAAGTTCAAATAAATACTGACTTGTTAAAATGCAGAGCAGGAAGAGGTACTCTGTGTAGCTGATGACACCTTGAACAGAGAGAACAATTAGTCAGGAAACAAAAACCAAAATGTTCCTTTTTGCACACAAGACAGCATCAAATACCATTAAGCAGTTAGCTCAAGCTGTTTACAGATGTTCAAAGTCATGCGTCCCAGATGAATAAGCCATCCAAAGAAACAGTGCACGCCTTCAGACAAGAGTAATCTTCTCGTGCTCACTGATAACATCTTAAAAGGTGCCTTTTACTTCATGCTTGGTGTTCCCCTCACACAAACACTAGGCTTTACAACTGAGCTGACCTATCTGGACACAAACCCAAACAAATTTAAGGCCTACGGCTTCTGATCGTGTTTGGGTAACAAGGTGTAATACATTCTCTAGTGATCTGTCACTGATTGAGAATGGCCGATTCAGGTTTTTGTGTCGTGTCCTTCAGCTCCCTTTGTTGTATGACACGGAGAAGGGAAGAGTAAGTGTCAGGAGCCATCTCAGTCGACTCAGGAGACTTCTCCCCTCTGCCTCTGAAAGCATTCCCAAGCTTTTGTTTGCTTGGGAAGATAGAGAATCGAGCACAGATAGTTCTGGGTGACTGCTCCTGGTGTTATGGGAAAAGAATTCAGCTTTGGGGCTTGCTGCAGAAAAAGGAAAACTCAAAGGAAAAAAAAAAAAAACAATACTGGCAAACAAAGATGTAATGACAACTTTTTCTTTTTGCTGATCTTCTACATTTCCTCTAGAGGATAAACTAAGCTGCTAATAGGGTGATGTAAAAGCCAGTAAAACACATGTACAAACTGAGGTGTGAAGAGAAAATTAGCAGTGCATGCCATTAGGCAGAGTATATCTAAAAATTCCCCACAACAAAGTGCTCCGTCTTCTCACCCAAGCTCTATCTGTTTGGCAGGTACGGCCCTATAATGACAACAGATCTCTAGCTTCAAAGCCTTTAAAGCTTAAATGAGTTGAGGAGAGAGAAGAAAAAAAACTTTTAAGATTCCAGCCATGTCTCACCAATACCACACACCTTCACTCCTGGAGGGAGCCGTACCCCTCCCTCCAGCTCAGCCTCTGAGCTCAAGTAGATGTTGTTAGACAATACAAAGAATTCCACAGAAACACTTCATACAGAGTGGCAGTCCCGGAGATGTAATCCAATGCCATTCTTAGGCTTCATAATGTCCGTGGTGATCAGGGGGGTGGCCAGTGGGACATGTCTCGACATAGCTGGGTTCAAACAGCTCCCTCATTCTCTAAAGCAGCGCTTTGTTCACAGATCAATCCAGTCCTTTTTTCCCTGACAAAGCCGCAACGTTTAACAGCAGGATTAAAAGCCCCAAATCCCAGCATTGGCACTTAGCTAAAGCAACAGGAGAGAGAGAAGAACAGTGAGATCTGATGCTCCACTGGCTCGGCTGACCCGCTGAGAGGGAGTGTGCAGGTCCAGGTGGGAAAATTAAAAAGATCTTTGCTCACGCCTTGCTCAACGACATTTTCTTCATCCAACGTTACTATGAACTGCGGTTTACAGTTGAGGAGTGCAGTCAGTATTATTTAACAACCCGCATTAAGAGAAATGAGATTCTTTTTTTGAAACCCGACCATGAAGACTCTGAGTCCAGTCTTCGTACCTGGTGCCATGTGTTTAAAATATTTAAGAGTCTGAGCAATGAATGTCAACTAATATATTGACGGCCTGAAAAGTCCTCAAGCCAAGGCCTGTTGCTTCCTTCCCCTAGCAGTCAGGATTTGTTGAGGTTTTAAGGCTTTAAAGATCTGTCAAAATTTTTAGGGCTGCAACAAACAACTTTCATAATAATAGTGAAAAATTCCCATCACATTGTCCCAGAGCCCAAGGTGACATCTTTGAGTTGCCAGCAGTGCTAAACCTAATTTTTTTTTTTATTAATGGCCATATATAACAAACACTGCCACAAATTTAGCAGCTGGAACAAGCAAATTTTTAGCATTTTTGCTTCAAAAATGACTGAAATGATTAATCGATTATTCAAATAGTTGCTGATTCATTTCTGTCAACCGACTTATCAAATACCCGACTAATCGTTTCTGCTCTAAACTTTTTAATTGTGCATGGGATAATGCACAAATGAAAACATTGGGGGAAGGAGAAAACAACTTTTTGTTGTTCGCATGTTCAATGTAGAACCAACACAAGTGCTGCAAAAGTCATACTTAAGTCTAATTAGTAATAGGTTTTAAACATTTCAGTGCCTCTTTATTCTATGAATCTGCAATTTTAGAATAATTTCATAGTAATTTCCAAAACATTTTCTGGAAAGAACTATGTAATTTGGTACTGATTGCAGGGAATCTACAGACAGCATTCAACTGATACGCTTCCAATTAATTATTTCCAATTAATCACTAGAGAGCATGCAAAAATATGAAATTTGTCAACAGGCAAGCATATATTGTAATTCAGCATATATTAAAGAACAGACTAAAGTTTCTTGTAATAAATGTCACAATTTTAAAAAATTAAATTGAGCTTTTCTTTCAAGAAAGTTCCTAATTTCCCTATTTTTTTATTACCAAGTTATATAGCTCTTGCCTAAGAAACATTTTAGGATAATATTATAACAGACCTGTAAAATAAAGCACTATAACAGGGAGGATCACTATTATCAATCGACTGGGCTGTCCTGCAAAGATTACCTGAGAATAAATCTACAGCTTGTTACCAGACCCATGGAGAGATAAGATAGCATTTACAGCACACACTTTCTGTTCTGGATCATACCAACAAATGGAGGGCCTTAACATGACAGCTTAAAAACATTAAAGCATAAAAGGGAATTACTTATATTCAAGGGATTTGTGTGTGCAGCTGCAATACATCATGACAGACCAAAAGGGTTACTCTACCTCGTTCCCGAAGATTTCTAAACAAATTAGATGATCCTTTCCAAACAGGTGGGGTATCAGCCAGCATCTTGTCTAATTCCTGTGAGAAGAAAATCCCAAATCACTCATTCTTTTCCAAATCCTCAGTGCACTGGCAAATCACAGTGTAATGCAGTGTTGTTGGCATTACTGTAATTACAGAGGTTTCACACAGATAAAGAGGAGATTCACCTCAAGTCCTACAAAAGGGAAGAGGTAAGAGTCTTTCTTTATTGAGAATTTCTGTAATTGAGCATTTATTTACCTCTTAGGCTATGTGAAGAGCATCAAATACTTTAATGACAGAACAACTCACCTTTTTTGTGAGGATCTTCCATGTCCTCTTACCTAAAGAAATAAGGAATAAACGCTTAGTAGCTGATATTCTTGTGAATTATGATAATACATTTATGATATCATGTGTTTACGTGGATGGCAACACAAGCCAAGTGTTGCCATGGATGCATTCCAATGGTCAATAAACCAGAAGATAAGACAGAGACATCGTAAAAACACCTGGCTGGGAAATTACATCGATAACATTGGCAATAACTCTCTGCTGACACTTTTTAAAGCCTGTGTCTGAAGCTGGGATTATGATCGCCATGTGATTGCCTGCTCTCCACCAAAGTGAGGTGTTTAAGTGAGCAAAGTGGAGATTAAAAGGGGATATTGTCCTCAATTTAAGGACGAATCTGACACTTTTAATTAATGTTTCATAACCTGCAAAGCTTATGAAGCTGATATGAATAACTTACACCTCAGTGCTTACAGTTTTGACTCAAACACGAGACGCTACAACAGGCAGTTCACTTATTTAAAGTGAGTGAAAAATCAGCTAGTTCACTCATAGGGTTCACTGCTTAATGGCCATAACTCCATCATCCTCTGCCTGATCTGATGCGCTACCTCTGAAATTAAACATTAGTGATAAAATGGTCATGTCCAAGGCCTTCCTTAACATCCATATGAATGAAAAAAGCATCTATTTTCAGCCACAATATAACCATAAAACACCATGATTACTATTTTTCAACGCAATTAGCAAGCAAAGAACACTGACTAAATGTATGTTATTACATTAATGCTTCCTATTTACCTTCCTAAATTTTGTGGCAGTGAAGCCATGTTCAAAACATTAAACCAGGTCACACACCATCAACCACAATCAATCAAAGTAATCAGAATGTCTTATCATTACATTTATGACATCCATGCAGTGTTGTTTGGTCTCTCTAGGTCTTGAGTTTGTTGCCACATAAGTGGGCCATAAAAGTGGGGTTGCTGGCAAAGATGTTTATCTTTATGCAGGTGTTTTGACTGAAGCACTTTAAGCCACAACTTATTGTCCGATGACACTTCATGGGCCCACAGCAACAAGTACTTTTACAGGAAACACTGGGACTTTTAGAAATCTCTAGTATTTGGATGGATGAAGTAGCAGGGGTTTATCTGATGACTTGACGTAAGTGTAATTAAGCAAATGGCCGCTGATAAATGTAGTTAATTTATCGATTGAGCTGCAAAGATTAAACGGGTGATGTGGCATTTACATAAACACACACAGTTACAGCACAGGTACACTGAAGAAAAACGGGTTGTCACCTCTTACGAAATGATTGATAGCAAACATTTAAAGATGCTCTAATATATTTAAATTAACAATGTATTGAATGAGAGAGAATTATTGCCCATATTTTCATATCCCTCAGCTCTACAGAGCATTTTAGTGTCTTTCAGCTTGTAGTTTTGGCTTTATGGCCACAACTTTATTGTTTCGATTGATTCTCACAGCTCTCATCGAACCTTTCACAGCAGGCAGCTGTGAAAGGTTCGATGAGGTTTTTAAAAAAAAAAAACTCTCATAAACCTGCGCCAAACAGCAGACAAAGTTAGCAACTAGCTGGTGAAGATAGTGGTGCATGCGCTGCTAATGAACACTGATATTTCTTTATATCTCCGGATGGCGATTGATTAATTATTGATTTATTCATTATTGTGAATCAAATTAATTATTGACATCCCTAGTAGATAGGCAAGTGTTTGCTTATTCATTTATCACATCAACTTTATAGTATAATAGTATGTCCATGTTTTACAGCTTACTTACTGCCACCAAGTGGCCAAAAAAACATTAATGCAGGTTTAAAAGAAATTTTTATAACTTTCAAAAACAACTGTCTCATAAAACCACTTTCACAGACTTTGTTTTCATTAACAATTTCCTGTTCTATAAGATGACAAAAACAAAAAACAAATACATTCTATCATTGTTCCATGGTGATGACATCAAATTGCTTGATCAACAGTCCAACACCCAAAGATAAAAAAAACAAATCACTATTACTAACGCTATTTAGAAACTGAAGCCAGGAAAATTGCTGATGCACTTTCTGATTCTTTCTTCCTGCAGAGGATGTGTGGTATATTGGGAAGGGACTGGGTAATAACAGCACACTCACTCTTGGGTTCGTTCAGTGTCACAGACTCGATGAAGTTGAGTGGAGTCATGTAGAGTTGGCCCTCATACTCAACAGAACTGAACAGGCGGAATCTGTTTTCATACGATGACATGTACACATCTCCATCATCCAGGCCATAGGTCCTACCCTGTAAACACACACATACACACATATGCACTCATGAAATATTGCAAATCATATCAACAGTGATAATACTGTCTGAAAGATGCTTTTTACAAAATCCATGGGAGCTTTTCTTGTCACGAAAAGCCTAGCTCACACGGAAAAACAAAGAGGCCCATGCTTTAATTCAGTAATGGGGCGCGTGTTATGTCAGCCCTATTTTTCATCCCTGTGCACCAGATAATGTCCCTACAAATGTTCAAACCCAGCCAGATCAGAAGGCTGGATTGGTGAAGACAGAGTGGATCTCTCTGTCAGGTGGCACAGTGCCAGGTCCACTGGGCACAGAGCAAACACCCAGGGAATGTGTGCCCCCCTCTGCTTAACCATTAAACCCCCTCTAACCACCCCCGCCTCTCATCAAATGTCAAGCCCTCCGCCAAGCCCCAGTGTCCAGTTTCCTGTGTCCCTGGATTCCTGCTGCCTGTGGACACCAGTCAAGGTTAGCTCCCTCCTTACCACAGATATGAAATAAGAAGTCTGCTCTCTGGGGAGAAGTGTGCAAACCAGACCTGGTTTACATGCTTACATGGTTGTTCACATCTCCCTGTGATCTGTGAAAATCTTATCAACACCATATTTAACACCTGCTGTAATGCAAACAATTACAACAGCGCCGCAAAAACCTGTATAAAGTTTGTAATTACTGCTTCACTAATTTGTCTAACTAATCAATTAGTGACTCAACATGAAATCATGCAATGAACACTTTAGATAACTGATTAATTGTTTAAGACATTCTTCAAGAGCCAGTGTGCCAACATTTGCTCTTCAGTTTTTGTTGATATTGTTGATGTTCCAGAAAGGTGTTGGTTCCATTCTGGGTATTTTCTCAGGCCAGAGTTTGTGGTATTGTTTTTAGATTTAGCGTGTACCTGTTTTTCTGTCCATTTCAAGTATAAAAAGTTGAATCAGTAGTTCTCTTGCTCATTTTCTGGATTTGAGATTGTTGGTCAAACAAAACAAGCAATCTGGGGACTTCAACTTGAACAGGATGTTTTATAGACTAAACAATGAATCTGTTATTTAAATAAATGCTGAATACATTAACCAATATCAAAATAATCATTTGTGGCAGCCCTACTCATCATGTTTGGATTTTTGAGACTTTATAACGGATTAACTGATTAAACTTTGGTGTTTATGTATCTGGTAGGATATATATCTGGTATACCTCTGTAGATATTGGACAAGAACATCAACACCCCAAAGTGTGGCCTCAAACTAGATGTATATCACCCTCTAGTAGGTCTGTCTTTATACTACCCGCTGCCCAAAAACAGACATTTCCATAAATTTGAATGAACACCTCTCTGATATCAACAACAGCTCAACACTAAAAGCTTGCCAATGGTACTATTCATTGATAGGCTATTGGCTTACATGTTACAGTCAGATGTTCTTGTTATTTTGTCCACACCCCCTAAATAATGTAGATAATATAAATGTTGGCACAAATAAACGTAAACACATTATCTTAATTTGCATGAGGTCGGCACTGAAGTTAAAACCTTTGCATCTTTAGTTATGGCCGCTATTAGGTCACGTGATCTAAAACGCCTTTGACCATTTTGCCATTTCAGCACCAAAGGTCGCGGATAGCTCCTTGTGGTGACGACACATCATGATTGTGGCTAATTTCACGTGCACGAAATGATGTCATTACCTAGCTGGTAGAAACGCAGACGCTGCAGTTACCGTGAAATAAAAAACCGATATTGAAACTGAATCATTTTTCAGGACTGCGGGGGTTTGGGGGGGCAGACTGTATGTGAGCTGACTGTTGTCACCAAAGCCCCGCAGCTTCACAGATGTCCCACTGTACCTTGTCGGTGGCAGAAACTGATGGCAACGCCAGATGCAAGAGTCGAGCCTCGACATGGCTCGCTAGTCCCGAGCGCCTACCGACATAAGAGCGGCAGTAATAATAAGCAGCACCGGCCGCGGCGGTGACGCACGCTCCAGCTGCGATAACTCTCAGGGCTTTTGTCGCCTTTGAATGTACTTGTTTCCGCGCCGCAAACGTCCCTGTTTTGGAGCTGTTGGTGAATGAAGGGATAAGCCTGCGCAGAGCAGCCATGGCTGTTTACACTGAAGTGTCGTAACCGATAAACGAGCCGCCTGCTGCTCCGAGCTCGCGAGAAATGCCGTGGGTATTTCAAATCGCTCTGGGATTAAAGGGCGTCAAATTCGTGACAGTGAAGGAACATGTTGAAATCTTTGGAATAAACATAGAAATATTCACTGAATTATGTCTCATCTAAAGTGGATGAATTTTAAGAGTCGTACATGTTGTGTGTGCAGGTTTAATCTTTAAGTGATGCGAGAGCTCAGTGTAAGCTACCGTCAACTCTCTCCCCTTATGACTCTCTTATTTTATGCCTTGGGAGAAGGAAAAAAAATCCCTGCCAGGGCACGTCTGAACTGTGACAGCCCCGCCCATTACTAGTCCTGTGGTTTTGCACCTGCCTCACTAACCCTGGCACTTTGAGCACAAAACGTCCAGGAGCTCCTTTACCTGCACTGCAGCGTTTACTCAGCCCTTCTTTACTGAATCCTGCTCCGCTGTGTCTCCTCCACGGACCCACTGAGGCATCACCATCCGCTATGAACAGGTATGAAACATGAGGGCTCTGTGAGCAGCAACTGTCTGCAGCCCACCTCCAGCTGATGAAGACGCAGCGTTAAAAAAGAAGAAAAAAAAAGAGGAGAAATCGGTGCAGCCGGCAGCGGAGATTTGGTGAGTGTTTCATGTCAAGGGAGAGAATTCCGCGCGTCCGCGTGTCCTTGCACAACGGGGACATGTGCTAAGTGACGGAGGAGGAGGACGTAAACATGCAATAAGTGACAGTAGCAACCAGGTAGCCTACTACGCAAGAGCGCTCCCTCCGGACCTCCTCACTGAACTTTACCCGCTGCGGTTTGACGCGATGGCTGCTGCTGCTTCTCTGGGGGAAGTTGGAGGCGTCTTGCACGGTATTGATGGTATCGCTCAAACCGGGTCCCATTTCCTCCTGACCCCGTTTGGGGACAGTCCGACCCTGATGGGGGAGCACCTCATACCTGGGGACAGCCTCTCCCGGAGCACCCCGGCGGATTTAACGCACCTCAAAGGGATTCTCAGGAGGAGACAGCTGTACTGCAGGACTGGATTTCATCTGGAAATACTTCCGGATGGCACAGTGCAAGGGACGAGAAAGGACCACAGTCGTTTTGGTAAAAAATCACAGACACTTTTTACATTGTGTGTGTGTGTGTGTGTGTGTGTGTGTGTGTGTGTGTGTGTGTGTGTGTGCAACAGTTATGTAATATAACAAAACAAACAAACAGCAAGAATAAAAGTAAACATGAATTATTATAGTAACCATGTTTTAGTATATTCTTTAACTGTGTTCATTCAGATATTTTCTTTTACACCATAGCTGACATGGCTTAATTATGACTTTTGAGCTTCTTTCTTTCATCTTTATCAAAGTCTGTAGAGAACAACTGTGTTATTCTTCTCCAGGTATTTTGGAATTCATAAGCCTTGCTGTTGGGTTGATAAGCATTAGAGGGGTGGACAGTGGACTCTATCTGGGGATGAACGACAAAGGAGAGCTGTACGGCTCAGTAAGTATTACTTTGCTTATTCATGGTGCCAAAATCATTATTTTTTTTGCCCATGATGATAAACAGAGTTTTTTTTCTGTCCTCATTTTTTGCCTCAATTTGCTTTTCATGGAGATGAACACAAAGAAGTAATTAAATGTGTCATGTGTTTTTCTATTTCTGCGTCATCAGCCAAGATTTCTTTTAATGTTGTCATGTTTGTTTTCAGGAAAAGCTCACAGCTGAATGCGTCTTCAGGGAGCAGTTTGAGGAGAACTGGTACAACACATACTCCTCCAACCTCTACAAACACGGAGACAGAGGGACTCGGTACTTTGTGGCGTTAAATAAAGATGGGACACCAAGGGACGGGACTAAATCCAGGCGACACCAGAAATTTACGCACTTCTTACCCAGGCCTGTGGACCCCGATCGTGTGCCAGAGCTGTACAGGGATATCCTGGGACACAGCTGAGACCTGTGGAGGGCCTGGTCCAGATCAGGAATAGCTGCTGCAGCCCTCGCAGACAGGGAGTAGAGAGAAAGGAGGGATGCAGGGAGGGATGTGGCCAGTGCAGGCTGGTGGACAGCAACCCGACCGGCAGGGATAAAGGCACGTCTCTCAGCAGCCAGGAAGACAGGCTACAATGTCTGACTCTGTCAGCCTGCACGCTCGGCATGAGGGGGTCGTTTGTTTCAGAGGACGGACGACTCTAGAAGTACCTGCGTGGAATAGGAGACGGATGGGAAACAGAGGTGAACGGTCAGGGAGCATCTCCTCTGGTCGGACAGAGACGTCAGTGACGTGGAGTCTGTGGGAATCACAAGATGATGTTTTTATTGGGTGTCAGAGAGTTTGTTCAGAAGGACTTTGAAGGAAATCTGTTTTTTTTTCTAACCTGTGTCTAGACCTGTTTGAAAAGAGCAAAGTGTAACAATTTATTTATTCATTTTAGATACATATATTTATGTTATATATTTATTTATTTGAGAATATATTTTTACAGTTAGATACGAGCAATATAGAAAAAACCACTAGAAACTGTATCAATTATGTAAAGACTGAGACACTGACTGTACCACTATGACTTTTATCCTGAGAAACGCTCCATCATACTGTAATATGACCAAAAATATGAAACATATTGGCAAAATTTGGAACAAACCCCCATATCCCAAATGCATTTTATCACTATATGGCAACTGTGAATCAAGTTTTTTTTTAAAAGCAATCTTTGTCTTTTAGACTTGGTAATTATATCCAAACTACTGTTACATGTGTCACAAACAGAATCTAAAGTCAACAAACTGAAAACTAATTATTCATGTCAAACAATAAATTTATCAGAATGTGATCAGCATGCTTTTTTTTCTCTCAGCCAACGATCAGAGATGAAGACATTTTGTATGTTGCTCACCATGTGTCCACTCATAACCAGATTTTTACTTTTAATAGAGCAATATTTTAAAAGAAATATACTTTATTGGTTGCCTTTTGTCTTTCAGAGTTTAAACATATAAACCTGCTTACAAGATCAATGTTGTCTTTCTTTATGGACACCATAATGCCGAGGGACGAGTCGTAAGACCTGATGCGCACATAAAACTTCAAAGCCTCCCTCCTGAATCCTGTGAATGCAGAGGCCGCACAACAACACGATCAGGGCCAAATAAAATCTGACCTTTAGCTCAGGCACAGAAACTTAGCAGCTGCATAAAACTGGAGGTCAGAGCGATAAGGATTAAGTAACCTCTGCTGACAGTTTCAGGGTTGTAGTCTTGTTGAAATGTCATATTAAACAATGGAAGTCAAGGCAGCCAACACATCTCTACATAATGCATTTTTGCTTCTATTTCTGTATGTTTAAAGGACACTAACATCACCACCTTTTTCTTGCCGTAATCGTTCCTCCTGTTCATACTGGCCATCACAAGATCCCTTCATAATGCTTTCAATGTAAGTGATGGGAGACAAAATCCACAAGCCTCATCCTGTGCAAAAATAAGTTTACTTGAAGCTAATATGAGGCTTTAGTCATCCAAGTAAGTCAAATCAATATCTTTTAAAATTAGTCTTTTTAGTTCCAAATTCCTTCTTTTTGTAACTATCGTTGTTGCTGAACAGGAAAACACTGTTTAAATGTGGAAAATATTCACTTTATTCGACTAAGATGAAGCCTTATATTATCTTATCTTCTTATTTTGTCCCCCATCACTTACATTGAAAGTCCATTTGGAGATCTTCTAATGGTCGATAGGATCAGGAAGAATGCTTACGGCAACAAAAACTTTTGTGCAATGTTCATTTGGGCTCCTGACTCTTGCTCTAAAATCGACTTGTAAAATTATGAAGCTATCCTTTAAAAATGTTTCATGAAAAGATTGTCTTACTGTTGTCACATCTTTTTGACCAACAGAAGAAAACCATAAGCAGGTGATGATGATGGAACAACAGCTGAATTATTTTTAAGAAGCCACTATCTCATATCTGTGCACAGTTTCCTCCACGGTTGGGAGCAGATCTGTGTTGAAGCATGAAAAAGCTCAGCCTGTGATCTCAGCGCGTGTGTGATGGCGAGCCAGGGGGGTGTCTCGATACGCGGAGTCAACCCTGCTGCCAACTCTCTCTTGTCTACAGCGTGATACTGTGGGACTTTCCCACCTGCACACCTTGAACATCAACACGCTTCTGTCGTCGATTAATGACAGCACCCAGAGTGTTTTATAACCTGGCATGCACGTGGACATCCCCTGTCCACCGTGCATGCCTATTATGACATGAAAAAGGATTGTGGAGCTTGTTTTTGGAAATATACTGTCACTCCTCACCTTTCATTAGCTTCACACAAAACTTAACAAGCACACAAGTGATCGACAGGGTGTGTGCGGCTGTCTTCATTCCTGTCCGGTCCCATCTTTCCAAGAAAAAGTTGCGGTACTGTAATAGTTGTTTTTCTGGTGTTGCAATACATCCAAAGAGAATGAAGTTTCAGTGCAGGGCTCTTCGCCATTACCTTTGCGGTCATGAAAAGCAGACTTTGTGCAAATCTAAGAGCGTAACCCCCCTCCACCCCCACCTTTTTTTGACATTTTGAAGGTCATCTCTCTAAATACGCTGGAAATCCTGACTTGTGATACCTGATGCCCAGAAGTGCTCTTTGGCATTTGTTTAACCGATGTTTTTGGAGTCTATCTGGCCCTGAGACAGATGCTTTTGTTCCACCTACTCCGCCTCCTCCAGGTGGTCTGTGGCTCCTCGCTGAAAACACTTAAACCCCTCATCCGCACCCACTCTGAAGGCCGTCTCACACGCTTAATGGACGCTCCCTGACTTTCATCACCTCCTCAGCAGCGGCCTTAAAGGGCTCTCTCTCTCTCTCTCGAGGAAACCCAATCAAGTGTGTGTGTATGTATGTATGTATGTATGTATGTGTGTGTGTGTGTGTGGCATGGGTCGACGGGCAGGTGTGGAAGTCAGTGATCTTCCGCGTCTATCTTCACAGTCCGGTCAGACAGCGCAGGTGTTCCCTCAGCACTCTGATCTCAGCCCTGCTGTTTGTCAGCTGAGGATATGACTTAGCAGGTAGAAGGGTGGAAATATAGCCTATAGCTTTGTTGTCTGCCCCCAATTATCAGAGAGCATAATTTCTATATTTAGAAGGCTGCGTTGGGGAAGACAGGGGAGGTGCCGAGAAGCTCACCTGTTGCTCTAAAGCCGTGGCCACTTCTAAAGAGTGTGTTTGCCCAGGGATGGTGTCTGCAGCTTTGTGTCATTTGAATCCTGCAACTATTGATTTCAGGCTCTTTGTTGTTTGTTTATTCCTTAGTAAATTGCCGTGCGCACAAATTATCAGCTGCATGTGTGTTTATAGGGATTACTGCAGCAGTGTAAGTATAGCGTTATCTACTTGATATTTTGGAGTCCACTGAGAGGCATTCTGGAAAAATCTGCAGCCAGTCACTCCAAATATCATCCATCAATCCAGCCAACGTTCATGTTTTGTGGCCTGAAAAAAACATCTTTCACACTTTCACTCCATTGTACTCCGTTTGAGTTCAATCATTTTTAGTGTCATAGCTAAGAGGATTTTGCGGTCTGCCTTCCGCAAGCGGCAATTAGAGCAGCATACCCGATTTACTGACACTCCACATCCCAAGCTGTCAGCTCCAGTGGAAAATATGCTCCTCTGTTTGCATCTCCATGGAGACATTAGTAGAAAACAACTATGTTTAGTTGTTGTGGAGAACAGAAAAAAGTAGTAGTAGAAGAAGCCGAGGCAATGTAATTTCTGCAGAGTTCAGTGTGTCAGTTAAGGAATACATAGTGTTTCTAACACACCCTGGTGTGTTTGCAGTGGCCGCTGGTGACTGACAGTGTTTGTGTGCATAACTAAAAGGATGTGAACACACAGTACCTGAGGGAGGCTGAGCATCTACAGCACAGCACACAGATACAGAGGCAGGTCAACAAGAGGTAAACAGGAAATAGTTGTAGTTATATAATACATACAGTACAATATACTATGATGCACTGCATATGTTTGTGTAGATGATATTGTTTTGTTTAAAGAGATGTGGACAGTTTTTATCCACTAGCAGGAAGGGACAAAAGGATTTTACAGTTTACTCATGAGGGGCAGCACTAGAAAGTAACTGTTATAATTGTGCTATATTACAAATTGAAAATATTCACTTTAAAATGATTCTACTTTATACTTAGACTCCATTTCAGAGACAAAAATTGTACTTATTATTACACTACATCATTAATCTGAGAGCTATAGCTACTAAATTTAGCAAATTAAGATTTTACAAAACAATGTAACTTTTTAAAAATATGATTTATCATAGTTATAGATTAAACTACCCATCAGTATGTAAAGTTGTAATAAGCTCCATCTTGATCAGTCACAACATTAAAATGCTTCAAATATGTTCATCAATAATAATCAGTGGTGGAATGTAGCTGAGTACATTTACTCCATTAATGTGCTCAAGTACAGTTTTTTGGGAATTGTACTTTACCTGAGTATCTCCATTTTCCACTACTTTATACTTCTACTCCACAGCACTTCAGGGGTAATATTGTATTTCACTACATTTATCTGACAGACAAAGTTTCTAATAATAATAATCCAGGGGTCATTTTTCTGCACTGGCTACTTTTTTAATGCTTACATAGTTTAATAGAAGTAACATTCAACTTTTATGTGTAATGGAGTATTTTTACTTTGTGATATTGCTACCTTTACTCACATGAAGGATGTAAATTCTCCTTCAGCCACTGTTGAGGGGAATCCAGGTAAAAGCCATAATATACTGCAAGTTCAAAGCAGATGCAGATAAACCAAGCAGTTAAGAAGGCTATTTTGACCTTTTAAAACAACCGATTTTTCAAAAGGGAGCCTGACACGATATCAGACTATGTTCTCTAGTAATTTATAGTTCTGAAATACAGCATCACAGACTCTTTAAGCTCTAAACGCCCCATGCTGTAACGCCTCCAGCCCTTCACATCTGCTGACCAAACCGGTGTGTGAGTCCCTCTGGAGAAGTCGTGTCACCCCTTCCTCTGGCCCATGTGTGTCCACATTACAGAGTCACAAATTAGGTCTTGACATTTGGGCGCCATAATTGCCCCCTGAAAAGCATGAGGCATCAATTAGGCTCTCAGCACCATGACAGGTTATCCCTACAGGACATAATCACCCTGCTGGACTGCCCCGCCAGGACACACACACACACACACATACACACACATTTTCTACTTCACTGGTGAATTTTTGGTAGCAATTTCAGCCAAGACGGGTTGTAAAATTTGCCAACATGACATATAAACAATGTGACATTTTCAATAAAAACTAAACGATCATTTCAAAGTGAGAGCTGTGTGACAATAATGAGTATGTTGGAGGCCATGCTGGAGGAGTGGCAGTAGGTCTCAGGGTGCCGTTGCACTAATAACAGCGTAGATCCCTTTGATTTCCCGACTCTGCTGCCGACTGACAGTTTCTGCTCCCACAGGGCGTGGAGATCTTTAGGGTCAGAAAAAAGGTCAATTGGTTCATTTCCATAGCTTCCACTTTAAACATTCTTCTAGGCTTTGGAAGCAATTCAATCAGCAGTGAAAACACTGGTTAGCAGCGTGGAATTACCAGCCGTCACTAACGATGCAGCATACTCATAAACAAGATGGATGTATCCCTCAGAGAAATACAACGTGAACTGTGTGAAGCTCTGCGGGATTTGTTGTTTGTTTTTCAGTGCTGAGATATATTACACATAATAGACACAATGTTTACTCTGAATATTAGGCATAACTGAATACATTCAACATTGAGAGTGATGAGGGCTGTGATTTATCTATAAGTCATTTCTCCTGGTGAGAGGGGAGATGATGACTTACATGTTAGATTTCATATTGATTATTTGGTTTTATGGACAAATACACAAACTTTTACTTGCTAAACATAAATGTAAAGTAGGTATTCCCTACAAGAAACGACATTTGGAGAAGGCATGTTCAAAATTATGACATTTGACCATTTCATTTTTACTTTATCCGTTCAATTTAATTTATTTTTTTCACTCATTAGGACCCAACTTAGCTTCACCAAAGCAGCAGATGTTCTTTCTGTTGTGCACGTACACATACACATATAATACAAGATAAACTCCTGATCAAAAGACAAAAGAGCACAACAGAACAATTAAAACAATACATCTTCAGTAGATCAAGTATAAGATATATAATATAAGTTATAAGACTTTATATACCTAATATAGAACTAAAAACTGCTGCAGCAATTATAACAAGATCCATGACAATCCACAAAACATAAAGAAAATGGATCAATTTACTATGTCTAATGCGAAAGGGGTTGCTAATGGTGACAAACCCACAGAGAGTTATCATCCAGTCTTTGGAGCGTTTTAGTATCTCTCAGTTTATTGTATTGGTTTTACAGTTTGCAAATTTACTGTTTTGATTCACTGTCACTGCTCTGGTGAACCCACTGTACACTACCTGCTCAGTACCAAACAGCAGAAAGACAAAGTTGGAGGAGAAGCTAAAGAGCCAGAAACGTCCCTCAGGAGTTGGTGGAGACCACAACTGAGCTAAAAGGACTTAAAATTCACCATGCACATGGCCAGAAACATGACTCAAATGTTGTTGTGTGTCTGCCTGATGTGTAATTAGACGATTGCCAACATGTTCGTCTTAACAACTTCATAAGGTGATGATGATGTGAATGATGTGTACAGCTTGTTTCAGGATGATGTCAAAAATTAAATGAGTGAAAAACAGACCTTCCTGTCTTCGTCAAGAGACCGCCTCACTGTGTGAAGTCTGGAGAATGGTTGTCTTGATACATCACTGTATTTGTATAATTTCTGGCTGTAAGAGTGATAGCTGCGAATGCCAGAGTAAAGAATCCAGCTGTGTGTAATTCTCTCTGCCTGGTTAAAGAACATGATAGAGGAAGACTGTACTTTCACTGCCTACCAGTGAAAGTGGAAATGTGCTTTGTTGCCCCTCAGTCAGGCGGAAAATTGCAAACCCATTTGTCATTGTGTGCCAAGATGCAGAGGTCAGTCAATGGATTCCTTCATGACAAGCTTTCGGAATCGAATGTTTTTCCACGGCCTCACCCTTTCACACCTGCACCTCCAGGTAAAATAACAAAACATGGGAGAAACAGAGAAAAGAGGGCTTAGAGCGAGCGATTTAAAGACAGGGGAGAGAAAAACGATACGCGAGAAGAATTTACCGTGAAACCCTGCACGTCTATTGGCCATTTCAGCTCATTTGAGCCCAACATACATTTAGCTCACAGTGGCAGATGAAATGCCAGGTTTTGGCCATCGTCCAAAGCTGGAGAATACCACTAATTATCCCTGCCTGCAACCACAGAACATTCTTACAGGCTCAAAAGGATGTTGTTTGTTATCCTCTTGCTCAAAACAGCAACTGCTTGATTTGAGGTAATAACAGAAACACTTAACAAAACTTTTCCAATGCTTGATTGACTGCTTAATCCTGCAGAGAGGCTTCAGGCTCCAGCCGTGCTCCCGACAGCTCTGATGCACGGGGAACATCAAAAACAGATACCAAACTGATTCAGCCTTTAAATTAGTCATTTTGATAGCTTCTGTGCAGCAAACAAATGATGTAGTGTCTGCAGAAGATCAGTAGAGATCAATATCAAAGACAAATATGCTTAAATGTTTTTCTGCTTCAGAGCCGCTTTGTGTGAGAAAAGGCTAAAATCATATATCCTTAAATAGTTTGTGTCTGTTGCAATTTTTTTTGTTGGGATTTTGTTCATAAGATCCATGAATATATGTGCTAAATTACATCTAATAGTCATTTAGATTTTACAGTCTGGACCAAACTTTTGGACTGACAGACCGACATTGCCATCTCTGCAGAGCTATGCTGCTAGCATGGCCCAAAAAGCAGTTTCCCAATGGACCACCATTATAAAAGATACCTCTGTTTTAAAAAAGGACACTTCAATCTGCAAACAAGGTCCATTATTACTCTTTGTATTATGCATTTTCAAACCATGACAACAGAAAGATTTGTATAACATTTTCAGAAAAAAAATGCCATTTTTATGCATGAGATGTAACTTCAATGTAAAATCTATCAGCCAATTAGAGGACAGAGAGACAAATGGCTGCATATCAAACCAGCAAACCAAGGTGAGAGAAATGTTTATGGAGATATGTGCTGGGTGAGCAACTTCCACCAGAAATGGTGGAGGTTGCGCCCACAAAATGGGCACATCTTGGAATCACGTAGCCTGTCGCTACAACATACACGTCTCATGGTAACATTTTTACTTCTTCTTGACATGCTAAAACACCGTAACACAAGTAGAAACGAGACAGTTACACAATAATGTCTTTCTAAAGTTAACTAAAATTAGCTACTGGACATACCAGACCAAGGGAGGCTTTGACAAGGTTAGATTTTATCGTTCATGAATTCAACCTTTCATTTTTAGTGGGAAGATTGTGATATTGTTTATTTTAAAAGTTAAATAGCCCCACTTTAAGATGTGAAATCCCTTTTGCACAGGGCTTAGATCAATTCTTGTCAAGTAATCCTTAAATTAAACAGACGAAAAACATTTCCTCTCCAGACGAGTGTGTCTAGTAATTGTGAACATCATGTGTACTTTGACAAGATTTCTGCCCAGATAAAGTTTAAACAGGGCTTTGCCATACAGTATATTAATCTGTAGCTCTTACAAAGTTACACTGTATAAATCACAGGGCTAAACATGAACAAGTCCCGGCGAGTTACAAGGCACAAGTGATCCAAGAGTGCCGCTTGAGTCCCAGTTGTTTTGGGGAACAGAAAAGAGCCTGAGCCAACAGAGAAAACCACTTCAGAGGAATCAATGTGAATCAATTGACCTGTAATCTGTTGCACTCCAAACGCTACATTCAATCCCTAATTACATCACTTACACATAGTGTATGTGTGTTTATTATAAAAGGTGGATAAAAGTGGATTTAACAGTTTACACAACTGACATGATGATTGTAACTTCAGAATGCATTAAAAATTGATGTTTATAAAAAAGGAAAAAAGAAGATGTTATTGACTTTTCTGTTGTTGAGCTCATTGCTGCTATGGCTGTGATCTCTGGGAGGGTTAGCAGAGCAAAATGTTGTGGGGGAACTTCAAACAGGCGTTGCAGCAGAGCTCAGATCCTCCTCCACAGTAATAACTTTGAGTGCTTCTGGAAGAAGGAAATCCCCTGGCCAGGAAAGACACATCACTCCACTACAGAGGCAACGAGCCGGGTGGTTTAACACAGCCAGCCCACAGACTCCACCTTGAAATAACAACACACAAGACTACTGGATGGTTCCAACCAGTATTGTAGTTAATGAGTACATGTTAACTGCATGAATCCATTTTTGTAGAATTTAACGGCATCTAAGTACTGTTGATGTGTTTCATTTCAGTGAGCTAATCCTTGGGAGGTGCCTTCACATATTTATATTTTCAACTGTGTGTATTGTACAAATTAAAATAACATTATGACTATATTAATAATAATAAAATAACATAATATATGAACAATAAAATGTATAAATCGCAACCCTAACCCTTGTCTCAGAGAACTTTACAGTCTGAACACTGTACAATCCTTAGAGCTTTGATTCAGATAAGAAAAAAATCCAGAAAAAAAAAAACTTTATCAGGGAACGGGAGAAACCTTACGAAGAGTGACAGAGCAAAAGCTGATTATTCCAGTGATAGAAAAGGTAAAAGTAGACCTATGAAAGTTACCTTAAAATCTCAAGAACCAGACATGTTTTACATAGAAGCTCCAACCCCAGTCACAGAATCTACAGAGGACTTTCAGACCCGTATCCACTCAAATCCATCTCAGCATGCTTCTTACGACTGCTGATTTCTCCCAGCTTATCACAGATTCAGACGTTAATCAGGAGATTTTTTGCCGAGGCCTGCATTTCCCTCGGTATCAAAGGCAACATGAAAAACCAGAGTAAGAAGCTGCAGCAGGTGATAAGCTGCAACCACAGTGAAGATTCACCCTTCAAAGAAAACTTTTGGACACTCTTACACTCCTGTCTTTAGAGGATTAAAGGATAATTCATGAAGTAATATAATCACGCAGTGTAGTTCTTAAAATGTAGATGTAAAATGTGGATATAATGCAGTTACTATGGATTTTATGAGATTAGCATATTGACTTTTTTTGACAATTTAAATATACTTTTGTCTAATTTGGAATGAAAATTGGGTGTAAAGACTGTAATAAGTTTTCTCGAATTGCATAAAAATGTGCATGAAAAGAAAGGAAATTTTGGAAAGTCTTTATATCAGATAAATCTTGTCAAATTTAAACACAAAATTTATTAAATTTACTAAACAAGGACTTCATGAATTTGCTCTGGAAGTGTTTTCCACGAGAAATAGAAGCTTTCAGGGTTCAGTAATTAGTATAACAAGAAAATATAGATCGTTGTCAGACACACGGGGGGTTTTTGATGATGCATCAGCCTTCTCTTCCTCCTCCTCTTCTTCTTGCTCATAAGGCATGCATACCTTTCCACGTCCCAGTAACTAATCATCATACAGATCTGCCCAAGAATAGAGTAGCTGTATCATATTCAAGCTCTCTAGAGTTTCACCTATGCTTCCCAAGATCATTTCCCATACCTTGACCAGGAGGATGTCAATATTATCTGCTTCAGTGGTCAGAAATTAGACTTCAAAACCATGAAACTCCAAAAGAGTTTACTGTGGTTGCTTTAATAGGCTGCTCCGGCCCACATTATTCTGTCTGGTGGCTCTTACTAAGCCAGGTGTGTTTTTATTAGATTCAAACTTATCAGTGAAGTGATCAGAAAGCTGTTGCCAACTAGGCAGGTCAAACTTCTATGTTATGAAACCAAAAACAGCTGTTGCAAAAAAAAACATCCTCATATTTCTAAAGGAGGGTTCAAACATAAAATGTCTCACATTATGTGGCCGGAAAAAAGAAAGATTATCAATTTACAAGTGCAGATAAAGTTTAAATCAAATTTATTGAAGCTACTTTTAAGAGAAATGAGCCAGAACAAGCCGCAGCCCTTCTTCTCAGATAGTTGACACCCGCCTGTTCGGGAGGATCAAAGTGCTTCTCTGTGCACATTAGGAAAATACAGGGGACTCATTTCAACCGCTCAAAGTGCCACCTAGATGCTTAGCCACACATTCCCCCTGTCAGAGGCAAACAAAGACAGTTTTCTGGGAGGAGAAAGGCATGCCGTTTCACCAACATGCCTCACATGTGGTGACCAATCACAATTGTAGTTACAATCCCGAGCCCTGAAGGTAGATAGGTGAGGGTTTATGTTGTCATTGGTGGATGTTTTACAATCGGGTGTAATACATCTCGCAGTTAATGTTTATTTTCACAGGGACCACCTCATTCCTTTGGTCTGACCCAGAAAGATGCAGCGTGTAATCATAACAGCATTGATAGGGACACGTTTAAATGTCGGCAGAACGGCAGACTTGTGCTGTGTCAACAAGCAGGCTGTCAATCTGTGAACAGGAATATTAAGTAAAAAACATGTATATTAAAACACAGGCAGCACGAGATAATGGTGTTCTTGTTTTGTCTTCATAGTGACTTTTAAAAGAAACTTGTGAAACAGAGGCTGTTTATAGTGATAGTGAAGGTGCAGCCAAAGGGAAACATTTGTGCCAAGTTCCTGCAGGCAGCGAGCAGTGGCTCCCATATTATTGTGTTCCTTTATTCGTCACAGTGGGTTCACCTGAACAAAACCATGTTAAAGGGTTAGTTGAAACCAAATTACCAAAAGCATATTTTCACTCACCTCCCTGGTATCTAGCCATGAAGATAGACAGGTGATAAATTAAAGGAGAAAACAACATTAAGTGTCTTAGTAAAGTTTAGATTCTTCAAATATCTGAACTCTACTGGAGGGATAAACATCATTCTTCAAAAAGATATTCCCTCATTTGGTATTTTGATGATGGTGGTGGAGAGCGCTGTCTAACACGTCAGTCCAAAATCTCTCATAGGTGGAAGGTTATAGCATACGATTCACATCATTTTCATCAAACTATCCAGTGACCCCTCATGTCCTATGATTAGGGCATTTTCATCCTGGAAGAGACCACTCCCATCAAGATGTTTCATTATAGGATAAAAGTGATGACTCAGAACAACTTAGTATTGATTTGCAGTGACCCTTCTCTCTGAGGGGACAAGTGGACCCAAACCATGCCAGCAAAATGTCCCCAAAGCACAACAGAGCCACCAGATCCCCTTACTGTAGGGGTCAAGCATTCAGACCTGTACTGTTCTCTTGCTGAATGCCACACATATGAATATAGTGAGGATTGACCATATCACTTTTTGCCACATCTCTGTAGACCAGTGTCTATGGTTGTTGCACCACTGAACTCTCAAATGTGCATTCATCTTTGTAATGAAGGGTTTATGCACTGCAACCCTACTATAAAATCTTTCTCTATGTAATTGTCGACAGACTGCTCTTGCTGACACAGTCTGATCATGTCCTGCATTGACATTCTCAGTCCCCTGAGGAAGAGTTGCTCTTCTGTCTTTCCTCACACTAAAGCACGAGTGTCACAGTCCTCAAATGTGTGCAGTTTCCTATTGACTGCATTTACTGATGTCTTTCCCATAGATCTAAATACAGATGTCACTTTAGTCACTGCTCCTGCTGACTAGCCAGTTAAACAGTCTTTGTGACTGAAGTTCCTGACATCAGTGCGCCAACAATGAACCCTCTTTCAAAGTCACTTAGATCTTTTCCTTGTGTCATCTTGATAAAAAATCTGAATAAACTAGGCCTGCTCAGCATTGTTATACATGTACACAGAGCATGATTGGATGTTATTTTCTTAACTGTACCATGCAGTGCACCTTTTTGGAAGCATCTGCATTGGTTATGTTTCCCTATTCATTTATTCAGGTTTTCCCTTTAATTTGTTACCCGTCTTGTTGTTTTGGTTTTATTTGCTCGGGTCAATGGTGGAAGAACAACTCAGAACTACAAAAAACTGTAAAAAAAAAAAAAAAAAAAAAAAAGTCAGTATTTCACTTACATAAAACTACAGAAATATTAGCAGCAAAATGTACTAAAATATCCACAGTTAAGTATTCATTATGCAGAATGACCCCTTCATTGTGTTATATTATAATTTTATTGGATTATTATGGACATTAAAGCAGCATTTTTGTGTTGTCTCTGCAGGTTATTCTAACTATTATTATATACTACTATACTGTTGGGTAATTTAATCTATGACAACGCATCAAATGTTAATCCAAAAAAAACAACTTTCCACATTCATGTAGTGGAGTAAACAGTACAATGTTTCCTCTGAACTGGAATAGATTATAAGTATAAAGTTGCATAAAATGGAAATACTCAACAGCACCACTACCTCTAAATTGTACTTAAACTTGCATTAACTAATGTTTTGGCCTCAGCAAACAGTGTCTTATTTACCCATCCAGCAGGCACGGAGCAACATTAGCATTCATTCACTGTGAGTCATATTTATGGCCACCTGCCAAATATGCAATATTCACTCTCCTTTCTTCCTCTGTTTTGCTCTGTACTAACTCCTGAAGGAAATATGTGACTCTTAGCTGCTAAACTCTATATTCAACAGCTAGATGTTAACTTTGTTTGGTGCTGGGCAGGTAGTGCACAGTCTGTTGGAGCTTTTTGGTTGAGGGCAGCTTCCTGCTGCTGCTGCTGGGAATGAGGTTGGTTGATGAGAGTGGTGAGAGTGAACCAAAACAGAAAAGTTATGGGCCCAAAAGTCAAAACAATGACATCTAAAAAAGTTGCCCAAAAACTGGGTCGTCAAACATGATAATTCTCTGGCTCATTTCTACAAGCTTTTCACATTATATATAGTCATTTGATCCATCGTACATAAAAAAAAAATGTATCATAGCAACTTTAAGTATAACACTTAATAACACCTGTTTTTAGTGACTTTCCACCTGAGATTTGAAAAATTCAGCAGCAATGTATCTTTCCAAATATGCCTCAGTACTCTGGACTATGTTGAAGCATCATACAGAGTTTCAGGAACATGGTTTCTGAAGTCCAACATTTAAAGACTTATACTGCCCAAAAAGAAAAGATTGATTTATTGAAAGAGACCACTGATAGATATTACAGCTGAAATAGCACTATCCATGTTTAAAAAAATAACATGAAAGGGGCCCCTCAGTCTCACAGGGAGCCCGTCGCTGTTCACAACAGATAAAGTAAGATTAGCCAACTTTGAAGAAATGCTGTTTTAAGGGCGGAGATGGAGATTGTAAATCTGCTGGCTGATGTGTTGGCACTGTAGCCCAGGACCTCACTGCAGCTCACAAATCACAGGACACACACTGGCACTGGAACTCAGGGCCTCCAGTAATCTGACGGAGCATCAGATCAATAATAAAACATTACCAATAGCCTCAAGCTTTGAGCTGTCCAGAGACCATGTAATGGAGAATGTGCACACATACATTTATGATGAATACAACAACAGAAGAGCCAATGAGGTAGATAATTATTGGAGCAGACAAGCTGAGCAGTCTTTGTGAAGCCAACATCTGTTTTCTTTTGCTTCTGAAAGCAGTTACATAAAAAGTATTGTCTATTCACTCTGCTGTGATGTTGTAGGACAGAAAAGGAGAGAAGAAAAAAGCTGATGACAGGGTACTTTCATGTTACTTATCGTGACACCCTATCAGAGTGATCTAGATGGGCCAGACAAAGTACCACCACGTCCCGTAGCTTTGAGCAGAATTTCATCTGTTTCATCATATCTCCCTGTCTTTACTCCTCGGGGGAGATGAGAGGTTGGTGGTCCACGCATTTAGACCACAGTGAAAAAAGGAGAGCGGGCCTAAATGACAGATAAGTCTAGTCTTATTCAAGAGGAGGCATCTGTGTTTTATGAAGAACTTACAAATATGGAGCTGGATAAAAAGAAAGAGACAAAAACTTCTGATAAACTACACACACGCCGTCTCACGCAACACTTCTCAGGAGAAGATAGTGGGCTCATCTCTTAAATGTCCCTAAAGCTTTAAGAGGGTGCATGTCAGGATGGAGGCGAGAGGAAACATTCATGGGCTGTTGCATAGATTTTGATGTGTATTTCTGAAAAAAAAAAAAAAAAAGAAAAAAAAAAGCACACCAACACGTCAGTACAATGCACCAGTAAAAATAAACATTACGAGAGATGAATAATACGTCTGCGGTTGACTTATCAGTGTCAGTGTATATCTGACTGTGACGTGGAACAAACTGAGCTGGTGCTTTCATCTTAGAAAGTACTGATTCCCACGCAGCACATCTTGTCGCCTCTCTGAGCCTGCACCCTTCAGCATGTGCTGTGATGATGTTCCCATACGTCAGTAGATGTATATCACAGAGAGTAGGGTGGGTGGGTGGGTGGGGGGGAATGTTAACATGAGCAGGAGCTCCGACCTGCCTTGAGAGTGGTGTCAAACACAAGGAGCCAGGAGGCAAATCCTACTCTGTCGACCTCTGAATAAATCTAAAATCCACATCTGCTGCGCTAATTTTCTGTGACGTGGTAATGAAAGATGATAAGACTAGTCTACAGCTATGCTAGCAGCTCTGTGAGGCTGAACTCAAGCAAAGCAGTGCTTTCAGTTCAGTGCTAATGTCACCACGCTAACAGGTATTTGGCAGTGAAGGTATGTAATTTCCTCTTTTACCGTAGCTCTTGTTCAGTGCTTGTTCCTGCATGGAGGTGTTTGCAACGGGAAACCCCAGCTCCCCAAGACAGAGAGCACTTTGCTCACCTGCAACAGTGCTGCCAGGTGTCAACTTATGACATTACTGCAATAAAAAAGCATTTTTTCCACACTGGTAATGCCTGAGTGAGAAGTCTATAAATAGTTTGAATGCTGGCTTGATTGCATTTGTCATTTCTTCATTCCTAGTGTAGACTCCGTCCTATAAGGAGTTAGTTTCTGCCTTTAGATTTCTCCTGGAGTGGTATATTTGGAACATTGTGCACCAAAGTAGCTGTCATCCTTTATCGCACTCTCTCTCCACTCTTAAATGTAGTACAACTGCAGTTAATGAAGCAAATTTGCAAATGAGACTAATTTTAGACTAAGCGTACTCTGCATTATTCAGAAACTTCAGACGCTGCAGTCCTAAGCAGCATCAGCAGCAGTGGAATTCTTACATGGCAGAGATAAGGACAGACTGCTCTATTTGTCAGTGCATGGGGCCCCTTAAGGGCCCAAAGAATCTGATGTCCACACTCTCTTTTCTCCTGCACTCTGACATTTTCTCAGCAGTATGAGGTTACATACGAGGGAAAAGACATCTACATCATCAAACCCCCTTTTCTGCAAACAAAACGGCCTCTTACTCTTGTTTCTGGTGACATCAGGACAAAATGTCAAAAGTTCCCAAAAGGTTGCCCGCAAAACAAAGTATTCTCTAAATGAGAACGGACAGGAGCTAGTATTTTTAGACGACCTATGAATCACTTGCTATTTTTATCGGCAGCTTCTGTTTAGTCCGCTGACCTGTGCCCCGTTAGGTTCTTACTGAATTTTAGACAGGGGCAAAGAGCACAAAGTGTACTGAAGTACATCCCTGGGATTACAAGCGTTCCAGGGTGAGAGTTTGTAACCTGCAGTGGCTGCAGGCTAGCAGGGTCATAGCCCACCCATGGGGGAGGGAAGACCGGGTCACAAAGGCTGAGGAGGATGCATGTTCCCAGACGCAAAGTAGACAGCTCCAGAGCCTAAACACAAAACAGGAAAACACCCACAGACAGGCAGGAGAGCCATGAAGAAGGATTGCTTGCAGAAGTCTATGGATAAATATGATAAATGCAGAAATGTGATGAGGCCAATAAAGAGACAAATTCAGGTCAGAGCTTGTTCACAATGAATTGCGCTTGAATCCGAAGATACATCTAAGCAGTGCAGGAAAGATTACAATTTGGATAGCAAAAGCAAAACGAATGACAATCCTCTCTTGCATACTTGATTGCAGCGCGGTCCATCAGGAAGAAAAGGTTATAGGATCTCTGAAAAGGCAGCCATTGTTTGTCATCTCCAGCAAAATGACTTTGTAAAATTGGGAGGAAGAAAGGCAAACCACTGGACCAATGTGATAGCAGCCCCTGAAAGTAGAGAGCACTGATGCATGAGTGAAAAGCGCCTTATGTCAAATATAATTGTCCTGCCTTGAAAAACAAGCTAGCGATGTCCGATTTGATTCCCTCCTGTTTGGATCAAGTTACTTCCTGTCTACTTTAAGCATGTTTGCCGTGACAATGAAGCTCCCGGAAAGATCCTAGGATGCTCCGTTGTCTTTGTCCACCAAAGAGCTGAATTTAATTTACGTCTCATTTCCTTTTCTTTAGCCAAGTAAGCTAGGGATAGCTATGTGTGTTGGTCAACCACTTTGGTCCAGATGAAACATCTCTTCAACTATTGGTTGGACTGCCATGACATTCATAATCCCAAAAGGAAGAATCCCTCTGATTGTGATGATCTTGACTTTTCATCTAGCACCACCAGCAGGTCAAAATTTCACTTTATCCAGTAGTTTTGTTTATGACCAAATTCCTGCAAAACAAATGAAATTCCCACCAGCCTCAACTGTACTTTATGTTTAGCTCCTAATTAGCAAATGCTATACTGATTAGATGCAGTCACCCAGCAGCATGAAGCCAAAAGATGTGAGAAAATTAGTCCTCAACCAGCACCTGCCTACCTGTCACGTCCATGTTCATCACCTTGATCTTATTGGTCTGGACATCCCCCCAGTAGATCTTGCATTCATCATAATTGAGTGTGAAGCTGTTGGAGCCAACCCGCTCCATCCCGTCCATATCAGCAGCCATGTAACGCTAACACACTAGACTCAGATGGTGGATATGGCTAATATTACCAGCTAAACAGCAGCATGTTAAAGCTAAGTTAATTTAGAAGCATAACTTATATTTAGACAGCAACCAATAAATCAAAGGCTTTGACAATAAAAAGAAGAAAATACGGTATCTGTTGCTGTTCGGCCCGCATGAAATGATTGGATGGCCAACCTGCCTGTCAGCATACCTACCTGCCTACCAGCACAAGCTCTACCTGTGCACTCATTGCACATTGCTCCCAGAAGTGAAAAGCAGTGATAGATTTATATGCATCACTGCAGCTTCGGGTCAGATACTGACCACCTCTGTGCCCTGGTGCTGCTCATCAATGTGGGACTTGGTTCAGAGCTGCAGGTTTGGGTCCAGCTCTTGGACGGACTAGTAAATTAGGAGGTTTTGGAAGCGGACAGTGAAAGAGACGCAGTATCATTTGAATTCAAGCAGGGAGATGGGACACTCATTACTTTTGTGGCGGACTTCCAACAGTTGAGAGGCAGCGCTGTTTACTTTTTACTGTTTACTGAGGGTTGCTGTGCCTTGAGAGGAAGTTGTGTGTGTGAGTGAGTGCAGTAGTAAACACTGTTGTGCTGCGTGCACATATAAAGCACGTGCATATGCCCATGCTCATATGGTGGGAGGGGCTTAGGACAGAGAGAAGAGGGGGGAGAGCTGCAGGAGGAGGGATGTATTTTTCAAATACTAGCGTTTTTTTTTTTCTTTTGTTTTGTTTGTTTTTGTCTTCAAGAAAACTGTCTACCCCAGCTTTAATAAAGTCATTGTGAGCATGCTGACATTAGCATTTAGCTCAAAGCATTGTTGTTCCTCACAGAGCCGCTAACATGGCAACAGATGCTTAAGCAAAGTAAAATGTTTCATTTAACATCAGATTTTAAATTCAAACAAGGAAATATACTAGTGTTATAAAACATACTCAAAACAAATCTGCTCCTTTATTCTAAACTCTGTGATTGGAGATCCATGCAGTCAAGATGGAAGGAGTGGACGTCTCCTGTGGACACTCGTCATACTCTCTGCTACTTTGCTCTGCTGTCCAGAGTTGTTGGCTCCGTGCTGAGATGTCTGCAGTGGCCCTTCTCTTGGCTTTTCTTTTGCCCGTTGCTGCTGGCCTGGAAGCATGTCCAGCTGTCCCATCATTCTGTCAGCGCCGCTGTCTCCCTCAGCTCCAGATTAAAAACGCCAAAGGGGCCGCCAGGAAAAGTGGCTCGCCCCGTCTCTCAGGACTTATGTCAAAAATGTTTCAGTCCTCAGGTAATTTGCTACAGTCTGGGATCCTTTCACTATTTACTTCAAAGAACCTTGCAAAGAGGGGGACACAGAGAGAGAAATGAAAGGGAGGAAAAATGATATTTAGTTGTGAGTAGTGACAGATCTACATTCTTGAGTATTGACATGCGATCTGAGTGAGGAGTCCTCCTCCTCTTCTGGTTCAGGGATGCTGACTGAGACTGCAGCCGTCTGCAAATCTAACTGATAAAGAGCAGTGTGTCCATGGACTGTCTTTCTGAAATAACCTTAGTTAAACAAATTGACTCGACTCCAAAAGAATGCACAATCGCTCTTACACAAATAGACACCATACTAAACAGTTAAATGTTCTGTTTATTGTTTCAAGTTTTGGAAAATCACAGTTACTCTACTGAGCCATTTATCATATGGTTAGTCCCATTTGACACATTATAAGATATAAATGAGTAAAGCTGATAAGGTTTCTCTGAATTGTAATCCAGTCTGAGCAGCTACTCTTACAGGTAGGCCTAAAGTGTCTAAATCGGTCTGAAATGTTCTTGGAATGGTACATTCATGTCTTTTATTTAAACGTTGGCAACAAAAGTGAGTTCTGCCCTCTGTGTAAGATAATCCTCTGGTGTTGGAATTTAATACAAACTGGTTAAGACCTGTGGAATGAGGAAGAGAAATTGGAAATGTCAGTGCAATTAAACGCAAGCTTGGTAAACCTCACAGGGAAGTCTGTATTATTTAATCTGATCTGCCATTGTTGACGTAGGAAAAGCTACTGAATCCGTGTAAATGTGTTATTTACATTAGTTTGAACCGAAAATTAGACATGACATCCAGACCTGTGGCATGTGTAGCAGTAGATTTTTTTCTTTTTGAGGGTGTGGATGTCTCTGTCAGGGACAGTCATGATGTATATCTATCCTGTGTATCTGCTGAGCTACATACCAGCAAAGCACAGTGTGCACTCTTGCTGTTTAGTGTGTAGCCTATACATTCAAAGTGCACAAGTGCGCACATGCGTGATGAAAGTGTTTGACATCAGTCCCCTCTCAGCATTTGGATTTTGAAATGCACCAACACGAAGGAATTCACAGATCCTCAGCAGGCCATGACAGACCCGTGACATCTCCGCAGCACAACATCTCCAGTTTTCCCCAAATCAGGAATGCATGGGCGCATTCACGGCAAACAAAACGGTGATTAAAGAGAGTAACAGGATCAGCTGTAATCAGTGTGTCCTGTGAAAATGCCAGAGAGTTTTCAACAATTGTCAGGTCACTCCAAAAGGGTGATCTTTTTCTCCCCAAGCGTAAGGGACCTTCTCTGCTTTCATAGAGTGATCAAAACATGCAGTGAGACTGTGTGGAGAATCAAGCTCCAAATGACGTGCCTGCCCTCTCATTTCTCTGACAAAGAACAATGGCCGCCTCATAAGCAGTCCTAATGGCACTCGCACAGACTTCTTCAGCGCAAAGGGGAGCAAAAAGGGGGAAAAAATAACCATTATCCAAAGACATGTTCTATCATGTGATAAATTCTGTTTTCTCAAGCCAAATCCTTCAGTGCCTCCCTGCTGGAAATATTCAGGGCTTGTAATAGAGATTTGATCATCAGATAAAAAGTGGGTTGAACATTTATGCGAGGCTGAGAGACAGACAGAAGAGAAGAATGATGATGTGAAGGCTCATGCATCTTGGGCTTATCACTGATGGAATAGCTCAATGACATCCTCTATTTAGCCAAAATGACAGACCCTTTTATTATCCCTGTTTTGAGAGGTCAGAGAGGGATAGAGATCACCTACTCTGCTCCTCAACTATACTGTGTCAGTGCTGCCCTCTGTTGATCGCAAGTCAAACAGCTTCAAAACCTCTCGACTTCTGGGTGTCTCTCACTTTTTCTCACATCTTTTCGTTCTCTCGTTTAGTTTAAGTTTATCACCAGGTGAACAGGTGAAGAAGAGGACGAGGTGCTGCATAAGTATATTTCCGGTCGAAATGTTGCAAAGGACTTTCTCCATTAGGATGCCTAATGGAGGGATAAAAAGCTTTTTTTTTTCTCTCAATCTGAACAATCTTCAGGAGCTCTGCGGGCCCTGGAGAGTGTGACACGCTCCCAGTTAAGCTCCGGGTCAGAGGAAACAAGCAGGCTTAGAGATGAACAGGAAGTTCTTTGATTGCTAAAGGCTTTCTGTGAATGTTATGTACATGTTGGATTAGTGAGACTCTTCTTTCATTCATCATCTATTTAACTCAGACCCCCCTGCTCTGAAAATAGCATGCCTCTCTATGGATACACTGTAGAGAGATCTGCTCAGTGGAAGGAAAAGTACAGGTGTAAATAATAAAATGAATGCTGGCTCACTGCCATGATTTACTGGGACACTCAAATTCAACTTTGTACCTTAACTTTGTTGGTTAATTAGTTGTTTAAACTTTATTTCCTGTCTTCAGAAAGGCTATTGTTTGGACAGATGTTAAAAGTTTTTTGGCACTTGAAAGTTTTTTTAAGTGGTCTCTTTAATATTATCACTAAGTTAGTCCTGCAAAGACTATAGAATATAGAAACTTTATGATCACACCTATATATTGCATAGCTTATGTAGGATTGAAGTTGAATTTATTGCCATCATTAAAAAAAGGAAAGCACAGCTGACATAGTTCTTCAAGTGTGAATCTTCTACATAGTACTGTGTCCAAAAGACATAATAACCCTCTGATATTGAATTAGATGTTTACATATAAAGTCTGCAGCGGCACTGCTGAGGTTTTCTGCTCAGTTTCTTACTTGGACAATGGATCAGTCATGTCACTAACAGATGATCACCATATACAGAACACACAAAACAACATCATCTTTTAAAAATAGTTGATTAATATTTACTCCTGGTGGATACTTACATTTACTAGAGAAATATAAAATTACCATCAATAAAAAACCTTCATTATTACAACTGACTTTTCTGGATATTCTTTACCAAATAGAATATTGCACCTAAACCTTTTATGTTGTTTTGTACATATAATATCTGTGGTGGTCACATGGCTGATTGATGTAAACTGGAACTGGGCACCAAGATAGACACAAGATAGTTGAAAACATTAGGTGAATAAAGCATGAAGAAGAATATTGTGCTGCATAGTTCATTTTGATAATCTTCTGCACATTATATACATACATTACCACAGAAGAATCTGGAGAACAGGTTGAGAACTGACCCATCTCTCTGCTGGGATAAGAAAGGATGATGGAGGTAAGAAACCATCAGAGATGAAGGATAAACTGAGGTGGTTTTCTTTGCTGTTACGCAATCATTACTATCTGCTTACATTTCCGTATGTCACCATCCTCTCTGTGCTGTTCTGTGATCAGTGTGGTTCTAATGTTTTACTCATTAGAAAAATTCATTCATTAATATTGTGAAGAAGCGCTGAAAGAACACCTGGAGCCCCGGTAACTACTCACTGTAGCAGCTACAGTAAAAGCTATGACTTTTTTAGACAAGAGATATCATGTGCCAGCTCTTGTTATTGCCAAAGAGACTCCTGAGAGATTCGTCAAAGTTGTTTTTACAATACAAATTACATCTCCATAATCCAAAAATGAAACACAGGTTGTCTCTAAAACTGCAAGTTGTGGGAATTCAAATCTTGAGTCAATCTTACGATAGGCCTTTTTGACATGTCATAGCTGGAAAATCACAGATGTAATCAATAACATGAATGATGGCTGCGTTCCATTGAGCTGTGCCTGTGATTGGCTCACTGAGACACTGGAATGAAGCAGAGTCCTCATTCATGTTATTAGTTCCACTTGTGCGTGTGTCCTGCTATGAAGAGTCATAATATCTGCAGTGAAATAATTAAACATTTGAACATTTTCTTATTTAATTTAATTCTGCTATTCTTCATATGTAGTCATTTCTTTTTATGAAAGAGTAAATATCATAATGCTCTTGCGGGTTAATATAAACCATTTAATGATGAGTGATACTTGTAGTTTATCAGGTTCAGTTTTATTTACAAGTGAAATACAAAATATAGACAATATTAATATTATATACACTATACATTGCAGGCATGGAAAGGGATCCATCCTTTTACCCTGTCGTTACAGTTAGCTCCCACTAGAGGGCACTGCTCTTCTTGGATTGTCAGTCTCTGCTCCATCTTCAAAACCAAGGTCTCCACATGAGTGAAGGAACTGATGACCCCTCCCTCTGTGCAGGGTGTGGGGGGGATCTCAGTGCAGTGAGTGGGGGGAAGTGGGCGACTGTGGGTGAGAAAACAACAGGAGTGGGCAGGGTGTTTAGGGTCTGTGGAAGTGTGGAGAAAGAGGTGTTGGAAGATGGAGGTGACAGGCAAGGGGGGAAGGAGAAGTGACAGGCAAATGATGGGAAAGGAGGAGAGGTGGCGTATGTGGAGAAAGAGGGCGAGAACCAGGGAGAAGTGGGAGGGGAGAGGGTGTCATGGCATGGTGTGGAGCAAGACTGAGGCTGAGGTGGGGAGTGGGACAGGAACAGTGACCTGCGGGATTTTTCTTTACTTTCAGATGTGTGGATGACTACTGCTGATGCTGCATCTGGCATTTCAGTCATTCTCTGGTTTGAGTGTGTAACAGAGGCTGAAGAGTCGTGTCCTGGGCTCGTGGTGCTCGGCTGCTGGCCTTCTGTGTGATGTTTCAGTCTCTCAATCAGGCTCGTCCTCTGTGCCGGGGTTATCTTATGCATGTAGCTGGCCAGTTGAGCCACACACTGCTGAAAACCTGCGCTCTCAATGGTGAGATGAGAAGGAGCTCTGGAATCTGAGTGATGAAGGCTCACCACAGGAGTCTTCATCTGACCATAAGTGGCATCTGCAAAAAGTGAAAAAACACAAAAGGGTGAAGGGTAAAAAAAAAAAAAAAAACTAAAAAAATGATACTTTGCTAATTTGTTGCTGCAGAAGTGGAATTTTTCTAAACATTATTAATACATTTTCAGAAGATGATTAATTATTTTGTTTAACTAACCATTACTCAAGTTCTTCCCATCTGTCCACTTCTGAAGATACTCCACAACCAAGTCCAGAATCTCTGCTTTCTCTAGTTTAGGATTCTGCAGCCGCTGTTGATGATAAACGTTGAAATATGGGGGAAAAATACATTTCATTACTGTAAGATTATGGTTTCTGCAGATACATGTAGTGGCTAGATGTGATTTTTTTAAATATATGACTCACTGGATCAGCTGTATAATTCAACAACATAGTTCTCAGTTCCGCAAGACTTTTGTTTATTCGATCTCTTCTCTTCTTTTCCACAGCTGGTTTCAGAATCTAGAGAGAGATAAACAGTGTTATATGAGCATGATAAAGCTGTGGTCATCCATCAAGGTGTCTCAGCTAACACATCATTAACTTTCATTTTCAAGTTTCATTAACTTTTCTGATCAATAAAAAATATTCAGTATATGCATTTTTCCAGCTATAAATCATTCTTCTATAAGTTGTAAGAGATGCTTTTATGCGTGGTTTGTTGATCAGTTACAGTGTATTGAGAAGTTCTGAGTTGCCATGTGAGAAGATATTGTTGGTTATCATGTCTGCAGTTACAAATGTTAGTTTGTGTCATTAATAAAGGATTTCCCATCCAGTGTGCATTTATAAAAAATGTTTTAAAAAATGTAATTGATTTTGGTCCAGGTGTTCTTCAACTCTTTTCGAGAAGCTCAGAGGTCCAACTATCTTTTGGAGGACACTTCCTGATCAATTAAAGAGCTGAAAACATGAAGCACCTTGAAAACTGGAATTTTTCACAATCTGGAAACCCAACAGCTGTTCTTATTAGATTATAACTGATCTATAAAGCATCAGTAAATCATTTCAACTTTAAATAAGGCATTATTACATAATCTTTAAATGTTCATATCATAAAGTGGTACCAAATAAATCAAATTCTTACCCTTTTTCTGCTCTTGGTATCATCCACAACTGGATTTTGTATTTTCCTGGTCATGGTGCAGTGTTCGGTCCTGACTGAGAGCTGCAGTAGTAGAAGAAGCTTCCTGGCGGCCTGCTCGTGCTTTTAAATAAACCTCGTGCTGCCTCTGATTGGCTGACAGGTGTGAGTGACGACACTTAACTGAAAATGGTTTTATTGTGGAACAAAACGAAACTAATTTTCAAATCAGGTCGTTTAAATGTCACTTTATTATGTGAAACAGAGAAAATTAAAGGTAAAATACAAACCTTCATGGTTCATGATGAAATCCTTCATCAGGTGGGATTATCTCTATGGCTTTGGGTCAGAAAGTGGAAGAAAGTTTTTGTCTTCGTAATTTGTCGACGGTTGATGTATATATAACACTTATAACAGCTTTCAAACAAAAAAAAAGGTTGTTTGACTCTCTAATATTTACATATTATATATAAAGTATAGATGAAGTAAATAATAAACACAATCAGTCACTGTTAATTCAAACACCAATTATCACTAATTTAATTTTACGCTAATTGCAAATGTTCAACGCTTCCCACAAACTGCAGCCGTGAAGTGAGACTATGGGAAACTATTTCTTTCCCGTGGGAACAGAAATGAAGTGAGAAAGTGAGCAGCCATGCTTTTTATGATGTGTGAGACATCAGCACTTTGCATTAAGTGATGAAAAAGACCAAATGAGAACACACAGAGTGTTGGTCTAAATAAAAAAAAGATTCTCCTATTTATCTTTACATTTTGATGTATACATCTAGGTGAAAACTACACTCAGGTAACGAATAAATTCAATATTTCTTTGATGTGAAGCCACAAAGTAGCTAGAAGCATGATGGGAACTGAGGGCCAAAGGGAGCAGGTCACGTTTGGCTGCTGATGTGATGAAGTGTGAGGATGATTATTACACCTGAGTGTCAAGTGTGCTGCCTCGGGTCAGCTTCATACCTGATGTTTGCACTTCACACACAAGCTCTTAAAAAAAAAAAATCAAACCAGTTGTTGACTCCACTACACACGTCCCCAAACCTGCAACTGATTTTGACTCTTTTTGTCAGTGTGGCTGATACACCCGAGGAGTCACGATATTAGAAGTGAACGGTCCATTTCTCCTCCAACAAAGGGACACATTTTCACTAATTAGTTTCCATCACAGGCTCAGGCGAGCACATTATAGGACTTATTTATGGGGCGGGTCCACGTGGCTTAAACCTTTTACACACACACACACACACACACACACACACACACACACACACACACACACACACACACACATTTGGTATCTTTTTGGTATATCGAGACTTCTTCCCTTTAATAATCTTAACATCATCATATCAGACTTTAACCACACTGACATAATGATCACAAAGCTTGGAGACATAATGATTCCTTACAAAGGAAGAAAATACACATTAAATATAAGTTTATTCCTGTTATAGCCACGTTGCCATAGTTCTCCACTTCTTCCTACAAACAGATGATTGATGTTAGAAATAGCTATTGTTATAAAGCCATGTGGTGGTTTTCTTTGCTCTTCACCGGGCTGCCATAGCTACCAGCAGTGATCTCTGAGCCTCCACTAATCGGCCTCTCTTTGATTTTAAACGGAAGTATCATTGCCTCTGAAAAGCCACTTAATCTCTGCGGGATACCCGTGATCCGATCATCCTAGTGTTATCTCCACACTTTAGCCTATTATAGGGATCAGGGTGACCATAAATGCAGTGCAGAGAGAAAGCTACCCCCAAAGCTCGGTCACCTCTCACTTCTCCCTACATCACTAAGAGGCAAAACAGACTATAAAAAAACAAGATAGACGCGCATGATCTTGTCCAGTCCACAAGTGTCCTCGTGCAAGTATTTCTGAGGTACCACGCCCACTAAAGACAAACACAACACGAGCCTTTAGGTGTGAATCCAGCAGTTTGGTTCAGGCAGGTATGAGGGTGTGGTGTGTGTGTGTGTGTGTGTGTGTGTGTGTGTGTGTGTGTGTGTGTGTGTGTGTGTGTGTGTGCGTGTGTGTGTGTGTGTGTGTGTGGAGAAGGGGGGCGGGGGTCGATGGTCTCAAGTCAATAAGAAGAAAATATTCCTCCACCAGTTATCTTTGATTCCAGAAAGATTTAGGCTGGTTAGAATCTAATTTTATTTGTAGCTAGGTGTATTAATAGCATTATAGACGGTGCTAGTAGTAAATGTCTGCTCCAAAACCTCCTTAAAATATAATTAAAGTGAAACCAACTGTGGAGAAACAATCTGTACAAATTTAGACCTCAAATTTAACGTTCCTCTACAATACAAACTACTTCTAGAAAATTGTTGTTCTTGTTTTTTCAACCTTCATTGAAAAAACTTTCATTGTTATTAGGGTGGTGGTTTCAAAGGGGGGTATCACAATTACACAAATCACTGAAACTACTGTATCTGAATAGCTTGATTTTTTTTTTTTTTTTTGGATGAACTGAACCTTCAACGGATTAAGAAACCCTTGAAAGACCACAAGGCACACCCTTTTATCTCAGGCTGAATGTATCTTATAAATAAAACCCTTATTATCCCCTGACTGATTCTATAAATCAGGTGAAAATATACCATCATATTATTATTATTGTTAGTGAAATATATAAATTCATGTAGCAGACTTGTACTATAGAACACTTTAAAATGTATGTAATCCAGCTCTTCAGGGTCAGTGTGCCACAGTGAATGAGGGGCGGGTCCAGCAGGGGCGTGGCTGTCTGCAGACAGATCAATATATTGCAATGTGGACACAAACATGAAACTTACCATTTTCAGTTTGGACTTCTCTAAACACGGACAGATGCGAGTTGGCTTTGGCCATGAAAGCTTTAACTTCACCAACGTCTCCTGGACAGAGAACTATGAGAAGGGTAAGCTGCTGCTACTCCATTCTGACTGTAATGAGGGTTTCTGGAGAAAGATGCATAGACTACAATGTTGAGTGTTATTCAACGTTTTCATTCTCGTGCTTAACTCTTCCAGGTGTCTAAACCTGTCATGGAGAAACGCAGACGGGAGCGGATCAACCACAGTCTGGAGACATTGAGGCTTCTGATGCTGGAGCAAACCCACAACGAGGTTAGTCTGAATTCATTTTGGGTTGATCTTGATTCCTAATATATTCTTGGAATCAGGAGATATAGAGTTATTCTTCTAAAAAAAAAAAAGACATAGCTATGTTGGCTGTTTACTGCAGTTTTACTTAGAAAACACCATCAGGAGCAGGTAGGTGGCAGGGAAACAGTCTAACACCCGGTGTGCCAGCTGATTGCAGTTGGGTTGATGATGCCTCAGGCCTAAAACGATTGTGAGTCAGTGCTCACAACTTCGGTTCTTTGGAAGTTTTATTCAACGAACGTTTTGTGAGTAATTTGTACTTCATTTCTTCTCCTTTTTTAGAAACTTAAGAATCCGAAGGTGGAGAAAGCAGAGATTCTGGAGAGTGTGGTCCACTTCCTAAAGACAGAGAAGGACTTAGAGAAGGGTCACCACGCCATGAAGAGAGTCCTGTCCAGAGAGCAGAGACCGACCTGCGCCCGCCAGCACAACTACCAGGAGGGCATGACCTCCTGTCTGCTGAGGATCAGTCACTTCATAGCCAGCAAGAGCCAGGAGCCCGAGGAGGGCGGCGGGCACGCTTCACTCCCCGAACCCCAGACTCGCCCCTCTTCTTCTCCCGGGCTCATCCACCACAGGGCGCTGATACCTGCCGGAGACTCCACTGCTCTGTCTCCTGAGCATCTGCCCCACCATCAGCGCCAGCGAGGGGTCTCTCATCCGTACCTCAACAAGAGGACCGAGCTCTGTGACACCAGGACGCTGCTGTCCTCCACAGCAGCCTGCACGAATATCACTGATCCAGTGTGGAGGCCCTGGCCGCAGTGACACACTTTACATATATCAACAGACTGTGTAAATATGTATTTTATTGTACAGCCTGGATTCTTTTGTACAGTGAATATATTTTCCATGAAAACTCTCACAAAACTTATCATGTGGCGTATTTACTTTTTATTTCTGTGGCGTCACATATACATGTTTTGCACGTTCGCATAGTTTTTTTTTTATTTTTTACATTTTCGGTGTAAATATGAGTCAAAGTGGGCGTGTCCACAAATGTATGTATACACCATTTTATTGCATTGGTGTTGCTCAGACTTGTATGTAAAATCATTATTTGTTTACTGTTATTTTTTGATAAGGAGTCTATTTTTTTGCTCTGATAAGTCACAGCATGACACAGTGATGGAACAAATTTTATGAATGTGTTTGCTGATGTGATGAATCCAATAAAAAGTCTACAATTTCCCGATCATCTGAGTGGCCAATCTGCTGAGTGAATAGCTTGTACTTGAGCATTTACAGCTACACTTTTCAAGAAATGGGGGAGAACATCTACAGGACAGTTAACACATACTTCATCCAGGCTGGACTGCAGTTATGACACATTTGTCCATTGAAATGTTGATGTTGGAGAGCTCGTTGCTTCTATGATCTTTAAGTGTTGTAGAGTGGCCATTCACACACTGTCCAGCATCCAGACCGCTTCTTCAACAGCCAATCTACAAAACCACAAGACCACTTTACGTCTAAATTCTGCTGGAAATGTTTAATTATAGACGTAAATTTGTATTTATCTGCCAGGGAGAGCATCCCGGGAACAAACCAATATCAAGTTTAGTAGCACCTGATTTCAATTCATATTTCATTTATTTTATATTTTGTAAAAAAAAAAAAAAAAAAAAAAAAGGATAATAGCCTAAAGCATTAAAACAGCCGAGGCTACCAACATATGCTGCTGTTTGTGTGTGATTTTCATTTTATTTAATATAATCAGTATTTCAAAGAAGCACTAGCAGTTGTAGTAGACATGCAGTATATATGTCAATTCAGTCAGTTTTGGCTGACCAGCAACACGTGCTCAACTATTTTTATTTAATTATTTATTTATTTTACCATCAATTCAAACTCTCAGGTGCTGATTTGAGTCTCCAGTGTGTCACATAATGTGGAACCAATGTGTGTTTTCTTTCCTCCTTTTTTATTATTTTTTTATTTTTACAATTTAAATTAAACAATTACACACCAGTGACATTAATATTTATGGAGTCTCACAACGCACCAGATGAACAATTCCAGCTTTTAAATGAGTATTTAGAGTCAATTCTTTTTCTCCAAATAAAATACACCAAGTATCGATCAGAATCAGAAACGCGTTTATTCCCAATAATGGAAGGTAAGAGAAAATACAATTACTACTTAATCAGGTAAGTCGTCAGGTAAATAATAGAAAATTGTAGGTTAAAATAAAAAATCCAAATGATATTCTTAGTGGAAAGAACTGTTGGGAGTTTTAAAAAGTAGAGTTACCAATTACGTTAGTATAACGTCATTTTTGATGTGATGGGCTCACAATCTGCGATATGTGCAAATTATTACATTTTTACGTTAATGTAAATAAAAAATAATAGAATAGCCTATATGCTACAGACCCAAAATGAAACCAAGCAATTTCACACTGAGGTGTGTCGGGGCTGTTGGAGCTCTGAAGTGGTTTTAGGACTCTTGAAACAGTCTGGATGCTGCAGAGTGTGGACAGTGTGTTAATGGTCGTGTGTTTTTCTACATTTGAATACTGCACTTAAAGCAGCGGACTCCCTACATCAACATTTCAATGCACTGTTTAATGTGTCATAACTGTTCTCCATCCCGGATAAAGTGCGCCCTGCGGATGATACCCTCTAACTTTGGAGTATTTGGTCGATACTAATGCCCAATAAAAACCTTACAGGACAATAATATGCAATTAATTTGGCGTGTGGCCCCCTAAAAACAAAACATTACAGGGTGAGGTAGTAATTTCATAAGAAGTTTCGAAATATAATCAACATATATCCCATCATCATCTCGTGCAGCCCCATATTTATCTTGTAGACCTCGGTGGGTCCAGATCCCGGGCTGGTCCCACTGAGCGAGCATTCCTTCAATGCCTGTTTAACATCTTCTATCAAAGGAGGTGTTAGTCCCGCTGCGCTGGTCTCTGGACAGGATGCTCTTTTGTGCGTTTTGAGGCTTAAACTCCCTGGAGAAAAGTAAATCAATTAAAGTTTGAATCAGATTAGTGTTTCACTCGAGGGGCAGCTGTCTCAATGAAGATTAAATGGATCCAAATGGCAGAATTTATTGTCAGTGTGAAATAAGGATTAGTCCAATGCGGATATTTTAGGTCACTTGTTTTGTTTTAGACAAAAAGCGCACGGAAATTAATCTGACCTTAAACTTTACTTGGAAGAAAGTGCAAACTGCAGTTTATGGAGCCACAGAGAGATGAAGATTTCAACAGTCTAAACAATTCTGCATGTGTTGGCTTTTACCACATTGGTTTTACCACCACAACAACACGACGAGTCAGGTGATAAATCACCTTTTGGCCTCATTAACAAACCATTTGATGCCGGTTTATAGGCTACCCAACAACCCAAGAAATCGCTTTTTTTTATTTAGTTATAAAGTTTGTGTGGATAGATGCTATTTTGAAACTAGGGGAATCATTCCTTATTTATGCCAGCTTGTGTTTGCTTCAACATAAATGAGTCCTATAATTAACTCACACAGATACAGAAATACAGTTTGACTTTAAGAACCAAATGTGCAGGTGATATATCTCCCACAAGTGGCCACGTGTCGGTCAGCTTTACAGCCGGAGTCTGGATGTTTTGGTTTGTTGGCACCCGCGCGCCAACAAGGTGACAGGCTCGTGCGCCAAACAGCTTTGTGACCGTGTTATTATTGTGGTGTCAGTTATCTGTAACCCACATTCAATACAACCTCCAACACATTCATGTCTAAGCCTGGACTGAAAAACAAACGAACAGTTTAGGTGTGTTTTTATAAGGAAACAGAACTGAGGCTGAACAATATTATGTCTTTAATTTAAAAAGCTACAGTTCTTTGTATATTTAGTTATTTATAAAGTTAGCTTGGTCAGAATCATTTGAATTAAATGCCGAAACTGTAGTTTCTGGCCAACGACGTTTAAATGTCGCTCAAATGCTCAAACACGTTTATGTTGTAGCCTTCAGTACAGCCGATAGTTAGTTTATTATTTAAATTAAGTTTATATTATCTGAAAGATTTCCATATGGTTTAGTCTGGCATGAAAATGTAAACATAGGCAGTCATAATCGATATCTCAGCCGTTTGGCCGTTGCTATTGAGAAGTTTTGCTTCTTACAAAAGGCTCGTAAAAGGCTTGTTTTGATTAGTTATTCATGTTGTCTTAATCCCCCGCTGGTGGTAAACGCTGAGGAAGAGACTTTAACACACATTCATGAATGTGAACTGTGCTGCACCACTGCAGTAAACTGATGGGCGGGTCAGTGACTGCAAAACATCTGCTCCAGTGGTAACCAGCCTGCCCCAGTAATTACAGCAAATATGCAACAGAAACACACACACAAACACACAGACCTTTTTCTGATATATATATTAGTATCTGTGAGTTAAGACAACACTACTGACACAATGAATGAAGAAACTGTTGAAAATCGTAGGACCTTTCATGAAAAACATGTTTATTAGTTACAAGAGAAAAGTCACAGTAATAAAACTGCACAGAAATGAAAAGATACAAGCAGAATTTACTGGGCATGATGCTGTAGATAGATGTATATCATAGTATGATACCAACTGAACTCCTTCAGTTTACTGTGTGTGTGTGTGTGTTAGAGCATGCATGCAGCATCATCACTTGGTCAGACTTTTCCAACAGCAAGGCCCTGAGCTTTCTGAAACTCCTGCTGTAAACTGGACAAGACTTCTCGGTGCTGTTCGGATTTCTTTTCCATGTCTTTCAGGAGCGTCTCATACCTTTGACTGTCATGGAAAAACAAAGAAAACCAAAAAGCATAAGATTAACATTTTTAAGATGTTAATGAAAACAGCATCATAAAAACAGGATTTACTGCAGGACAGTTGTATTAGCCTGTAACAGACTTATCAAGGTGAACCTAGTCTCCATGTCTGACGTAAATAAAAATGATGCACCAATACTGTTCATGTGTAGACAGAGATGCTGTCAATCATCTGTCCACCATACTCTAACATGTACCGTTCACAGCTAAGGTGTAATAGGTCCCAATACTCATACTTCAGCTGTCAATTTGGTTTCTGAAATCTTTCTGGAGATGTCACACCGTCATGAGCAAATTATCCTAATTTTATGGTGCTGTTGTTTTTAGCGTGCATATTGACAGTTTTGAATATACCTCATTTTGTCATGTTCTAGTCTTTTAAACTGTAATAGTTCTAGCTGCAGTCTACTACAGAAACATCTCCCCACTGCTCCCCCGCTGTTACCACAGCATGTACATTTTTACAAAACACAGAGCGTAGATAGCTGAGCAATGATCGTAAATGATCCTTACTAAAACCAAGCTGAATATGGATATTTCTGTACAGTATGCCATAGGGCTGCACAATTAATCAAAATAAGATCTTGACTCAAGCCTGTAGTGTTTGTATTAATGTGGAGATCCACTGTATTCAAACAATCACTCTATTTCTTTCTGTGCTGCATCAGCAAATGACAAGTGTGACAAAATAAGAAAGAAAGAGCTGGGTAGGTAATTAATGTAAATACACCAAATGTGTGTGAGAGACAGTAGAGTGACGTGAAGTGAGAGAAATAGCTTCTCTGGTAGAGTGTCAAAAACATGGTGATGGTGAGGAAGAAGAAATATATTTATTCAACTCCAGTTCTGATAAAAATGTCTGTCAAAAGTACCTGTGATAATTTACAAATGTGCACAACCACCTGAAAGGTCAGAAAAAGGCCAGGAACACTTCAGCAGGAAGTCTGAGTTCCACTCAAACATCCACAAGTGGGGAATCAGCACACTACGTAACGGTTATGGCTTATTACTCAAGTTAGATAAAGATTGTTCATTCATTGTTGCAAAAGAGTGAATTAAAGCTTTGCTTGACAAATGCTACTGAAAGTCCTTCAGCAACTGTTACTCAGCAGATTTATGGTGAAGCTGAAATCAATCTGTTTTAATTAGTAATTACTTTATAGACTGTGAGGATCCCTACATGAAAATATTATGATTCTCATTTTGATCAGAATCATGCAGTCCTAATACACCACTGCTCTTCTACTATTAATTACTATCAAAGGTTGTGCTCTGTAAGGGGCAGTAAATGTCAGTGTGTCTTTTTGTGCACACCACATATTTTTGAGATGTAAAACATATTTTCTTTGCAGGTTGAGGTCCCATAGCTTCAGTTATCAGGATGTAGGACATGACTACTATGCTGGTCCACAGCTTGAGTAACTTACATCTCTCCATTAATATACTCCAGCCTCTTTGCGACTGTGGCTTTGGCCTCATCGAGGTCTTGCTTCACTAAAACGGGGCCAATAAGCTTATAAACTGTGTTTGTGCTGTCCAGTAGATCCATCTCCTGTGAACAGAGAGAGAGAAAGACAGAGAGATGTGAAGCTGAACATTGCATTTATTCAAAATGAAAGGGGCTAACAACACCGACTGCAGTTCAGAAAACAGGTTTTTAGAAGGAGTTACCTCTTTGACAATGTTGTTCTCTGTCAGCTGCGTCTCCAGCTTCTGTCTGGCTGACATGCTCTTGCTAACATCTGAACGGACAGACAATTCACATTTATTACACGTATTTTTTAAAAGGATGTAATGAAAGTGCGATCATAAATAACAGTTTAAATGTAAAGGAAACATCTTCATATATGACTGTTTGTCCTAATATGGTCAGTTAGCACGCCTCAACATGGCACAATATGAGAAAGCATGCAAAGCTAGCTAGCACATACCTTTCTGCATCTGCGTATATTTTTCTAATTCCGCTTTCAGTTTCTTTTGAATGGCCTCTGCCATGTTTACGTTTAGTCGGGGGGGGGGGGGGGAAAGTACTAAAGACTGAGTAAATATACCGAAGAACAAATAAGTAGCTGGCTAAATGTGGTAGATGAGAGCTCTGGTGGCTAACAGGAAGCGTCTGCGGCAAGAACGGATGTTACGCCAGGCATCCCTTCAAAATAAGGACCTCCGCTACATTATGGTTTTATTTGCGGTCACAAAATACCGTTCAAATCAAATACGTTCTTGGTGAATGCACTCGATTAGTTATTTTTTAATACTGAAAACTGTTCAACTACAAAACAGTAACATATAAACAAATATGAAGAACAAAAAGATGAAACTACAAAGTGCCATTTGATTCAGTTATGACATCAAAAACATTATGTAAAGGGATTGTACAACAAACTTTTTACGTGGAATAAAAGCTAAACGATACGTATAAAAACACGGGATAATGTTACTTAATTATTCATCTGTACCCTTGACTTATTCATTTGTTTATGTGATTTTTTTTCCCCGCTGTCATGGTTGCGGCTGTTTACGACAGCGTTTTACGACACTGCACGGAGCTCCTCGTCACCCTGGTTCAAGATGGCCTCGTCGTTCTGGAAAGGTGTTGTCGGAGTCGGACTCTTTGCCTTAGCTCATGCAGCTTTCTCAGCGGCACAACGTGAGTGTCGTTGGAGGGGGTGAAGGCACAGGTGTCGGTATCTGTGTCTATCACCGGGGAGGGTGCTCCGCTGTCACCGGGCGGGCTGATTAAACAGCAGATCGGGCCTCGCGGTCCTACGGCTAGCTAACAGGATGCTAACGCAGTTTAGCATCTTTATCTGCAATTAATGTCACAGTATCATTTGCTCTTTACAACGTCTTATGACTCGTATAGTGTTAAAACGTAAATGCGGTAACGTGGCGATCAACCTGTCCTCGATGCTTTTCTCTGTCACTGTTTAAGGGTGCAGCCGCTAAAATAATCTGTAATCTTGTCCCATCAGATCGATCATACATGCGACTCACAGAGAAGGAAAATGAAACACTACCAATCGACGTGAGTCAAATTCATCCCTGTCATGTTTATTTCTATTCTCTGTACTCTTCTCACACTGGATTCTACAGCTCTCATCCCTCTTTTAAATCCTTCACTGGTCACTTTTATGTATATCATCAAACTGGACTTCACACTGTACAGTTTATATTTTAACATTTGTTTGTATAGAGACAAATAAATAGCATGAACTTAAGCCACACACCACCACATCAGTTATAGCCTGAGCTAGTTCGACTGTAGACTGGCTTTTAAAATACATATGAAACTGCACAAGACTCAACAATACATATACACACATTACAACAACAAAGTTCATGCAAAGCAGCACAAAAGACAAACATATCAAAGTTTCATAAAACAACAAGCAGCAGATGATCTATGACTGATATCCCTGTAGAAGCTGTTTGAATTTCTGTAAATGGATTGAACATTTTTGACTTAATATGACTTGATCTTTCATTCATTATTCTTATTACCTTACTTTTGTTCTTTATGTTCATCTAAGTTGTGTTTGTGATGCAAATACAAAGACACATTCTTTGTCTGCTGTTTACTTTGCTAATCAACATATTCTGATTCTTTTGTACATCAGAGAAGTGTCCACTCCTTACCAATATCTCTCTCCTCTCATTGCAGATTGTATTACAAACCTTATTATCGTTTGTCATGACCTGTTACGGTATCGTCCACATTGCTGGAGAGTTCAAAGACATGGATGCTTCCTCAGAGCTGAAAAACAAGTAAGTTAAGATTCACTGCAGCACCTTAATCCCTTGATAATGTGGTTGTTTGTGTCCTCTGCCACATGGGAAGCTCGTCACCCTCAACATTTATAGTAACAACACGGTGAATCAATTCCCACAGACACACAGTGAAGAACCCTCAGCTGCTGTAGAAGTCGCAAGCAGCTTGATTTCATACATATGTACATCTTCGACCTTGATATTAACAGCAGACACTGAAGACAGAAAAGATTGATAATATGAGTGTAATGAGGGAATATTCTAACAAACAACAGGAAAACAATTAAGTGCAGAGCCCAAATGATCAACTGCTCATTAAGCTATAAAGAGAAAGCCCAGAGAAATAGTTTGGTTTTCTAAAGCTATTTTATACCATGAGACCATGAGAATTGGTCCGACTGGTAGAAATACGACTGAAAAAAGGGACAAATTCTTTCTGTTTTTCAGCTCAAGCAGTCTGTAAAATGTCAGAAAATAGTGAAAAATGTCCATCACAAACCAACAGATTTGACTGACTAGCTGTTTCAGCACTGGATGACACATAATATCGTCCAAATGTTTGATGTAACACACACACACAATGGTGATGGAAGAGTAAGGCTTTTAACATACTATATACTTGTATGTACTATAACTCTTTTCAAAGGGGAAGATTCAAATATAATAGGAGGGTAAAGACATCTGACACACGCAGTCTAACACACCTGCTGTGATGTGTGTCCACAATTTCCTGTTTGTCTCTTTTGAAAGCAGAAGAACATTTTTTTTTTTTTTTTTTTTTTTTTTTACAGTGGAAGTCTTTTCATAACTTTATTCTTTCTTTTTCCCCAGAACATTTGATACACTGAGGAATCACCCATCTTTTTACCTTTTCAATCACCGGGGTCGGATGCTATTCCGCTCACCGGAGGAAGAGCCCTCCTCCGTACGCAACCAGCAAGCTCTTCCCAACCCCATACGGCTACGCAAGCTGGAGCATTTGCACTGAGACTGGCCTTTCCTGCCTGTAACATTATCAATGTCAGATAAGATTTTTTTTTTTTGGTTGTTTTTTTTTTTTTTTGTTAGACAGAGCGGGCAAAGTGAGAATTCCTCTCCCTCTACTTTAATTTGTATTTGTACATAAACTAATATGCTGTCTAAACATGCATCTCTGTCCATAAAAGTGGTCACCACCATATTCAACATTGACTGTGCCAACCCTTCAGTTTTTCAAGCAGATTTGTTTGTATATACAGTATGTAAATGCTTTGGAGTCTTAAGATACAGAGACATCTGCCATTCTTGTCCCTTCTGAACTGAATTGGGATACTGCTGTCCTTTGTACTGTATATCCTCTTTATGAGGGGCATAAAAAAAAAACGCCTGTTTCATTACTGTTTCATTTCAACCACACATCAGTCTTCAGCAGCCGTCTGGGCAAAATGCAGTTTATAGTCAACTGAAAAAGTGAGTTTGTTTGTATGAACTGAGGACCCTTTATTTCCTTGATGATTTCCTGGAAGCATAAAGCTCATTTGTACATCCTGTATTCAATAAAGAGCTTTGATTTATGTAACAGGAAATCAGCTCGAGGCGAGATGTGAGAACAGAAAACATTAGGCCACCGTTCTAATGATGCTGTGAACACTATGGTGAAGTAGAAAGTAATGGTACATTTATTTGGGTGAAGTTTATTTTTCCTTCATTTTACATTTTGTTAAGATTCAACAGATTGTTTTTAATTTAATAAAAGCATACTGATTTTACAAGGGTGTCAGAACCTTTCTTTGCCCTCATAGCTCATAGTGGGAATATTGTCTCTGCTAGATAAAAGTGAGTCATCTCTACTGAAAGCAGGAGGGACTGTTAAACAAAGGGGTGGTGGGGGGGGTCACTGAATGTGATGAAACTGGTTGTAAGAGCTAAAGAGATGGTGCTATCATTAATTAAAATCCTCTTCCTGAGTTTAAAAGTTCTTGAAAACACAGTTATGACTTTGCAGAGATGTAACCGTGACCTTTTCGATGTTACCGGATTGCTGCATCACAAAAATGTCCCAACTATCAAAACCCTGCAGTTGCTCATGTTGGCTTCTAGATGTCAGTGAAGACTGAAGTGGCAGTAAATCATTTTCAAACAGGATTAGATTTCTGCAGTGAAGTGTTTCATGTCTCATTTTTTCCCCTCCTTGTTGGCTGGAGTTCTCACATTAACGCTTAAGCACATTTGAGGTGAAGTTTACTTAATCTGAGATACTTCTGCTGAATTTGACTGCTCCATCAAATGTAATGCATCCAAGATCGCGGATGAAAAACGTCTAGTTTGTTTCATAATATGCAGAATAATGTGGAAAAAAACAAGTTATCGTTTAGCTTGGTTGAGGAAAATGAAGGGCGCTTTACTAATCTTTGTTTTTTCATGTGAATTACTAAATTTTATCTCACCAGGTTGATAAATTCAGATAAAATGAGAGAAAAAGAGTTGATGCCATACTCCACCCAGAGCTACTTCATTCATATCTGTAGTATTTGCTCAATCAGATCACAGAGATTAAATGTAACTACATCTCTGTTTCAAATAAGATTTTCTTTTCTTTGTACTCCTCTGAACACTGAGAACGTGTTAAGATTCAGTTAACACATCTGTAGATAAAAATACATTGATCCATTTACAGAAAAAAATAATCCTGTAAAAAAAAAATGAAGCAAAAATACTCAGTTGTTCTGTATTCAGTTAGAAACACACACTGACACACACGGCAGTAGATACCATTCTACTTGTGGTTTATTCGTTTTGTAAAAAGACAGTAGCTCAATAAACTTTCCACTTTATATATGCATTTAACAGTTTACAAAATTGGCTTCCAAAATATTTCTTATACTCTGAAATAAACAAATTCACAAAAATAATCTATTTTGTTTATGAACATTAAAAAGTAGTGTACATCTGTCATAAAAACAAGAGAGAAGAAACAAAGGAGGGCTGCTGTGTGAAATGTTAAACAACAGATGACAGACAACTGAGCCCGGACAGATGCAGAAATTCCTTAAAATAAAGCTGCAATTCTGGGAATCAATGGAGGGTTTGTGGTGCTGTGGAGAAAGGTGTGTGTGTGTGTGTGTGTGTTGGGGAGTGGAGGGGTAGCCTCTCAAAGTGGACACTAACAGCTGCATACAAGTTATACTGAACATGTGTTCTTCTATTGCTGTAATGGCAGGTAACTGTCCCGTGTTTCATGAACACAATAAATTCAGTTTGACACAGTTTTGTGCAAAAGCCTTAAACACAGATACATTTATATACTTATTGTATGAAGTTTCCAGGAGCATGTTCATACACAATATAGCTGTCAAAATTTGTACCCAAATTAAGAAAGTTTGGACATTTAAAAGCCATTAATTTACCTTAAGACCAGCATGTGTGAAGTTGAACCTTTCACGGGGAAAAAAAAAAGTCATTTAGGGTTGTGCGATATGACAGTAAGTACTGAGAGATGAGAGGTTCGTCTACCATTTGAGATTTTGCTACGCCATTCATACCGGGTTATGTATCCGTTGAATTTGGCAATTTTAGATATCCAGGATTTTTGCATCAATGTGATGAAGTACCTTCATTTGTTCTGTATTTTATAGTCTGGATTAACCAGAGATAGGCAGTAGCATCTGGTTGTTTTATCCATCACTGGTTTCTCAATTGACTTTGCAGAAACATGAATATATTGCAATCACAATATAAAATGACATACACTCATATGCTCACTCATATCAGGATCAGCTAGTAGGAATGGGAACATATTGTTTAACAGCATCAGCTTTGGAACAAAATAAACATCAGTGCATCCCAATGAGGGTAAAAAATATATCAGACCAGATTTCTCCTGTCAGAAACAACATCTATGAAACATTTTATTACTCATAAAAAGAATTGTTGCAGTCTCACAAACACTTTTCAGACCAGCTGAAGAAAGGTCTGTTTTCAAAGAACAGGAATAATCCTGTGTATCCCTCGCTCTGCCATTCAGGGTTCTGTCGGCTTATTGTGTGTGTTTGACGGAGTGTGTGTGTGTGTCTACTGAACAAATATGCCTATAAAGACAAAAGCCATATGGATGTTTAAGGCATCTGTCAGTTTGAAGGGGATTATATTTTAAGTCTCTTTACTCATCCCCTGGTGGGTGGATCTGTCCTGAAGGCCCCTCCTCCAGTTGAAACCCTCCTCCTCCACCTCTAACAGGAAGTGATGTAACAAGCACATTGACAGTTGACCCATCTGTTATCAGTGCATTTGTCCTCTGCCACTCTCCTCTTCCCCAAATTTGTCTTTTTGAAGCGACTCAACAAGGACATCTTTTATGGTGGTTTATCCAAACGCTCAACACAATGTTCCTCCAAACAAAACAAAAAAAAAAACAAAACAAAGGAAGACTTCCTTTTTTCTAGCGGCAAAACTATCTGCCGTGATCATTTGGAAGCCGTGAAGATGCTGCTTGTTTCTCGTCCAACTCGGTGAGGGCTAACTCCAGCTGCTGGATCAGTACCCGCTTCTTGAACCTAACACAGAAGCAGAGGGAATGAGAAAACAATCCAGGGATGAAGCATGTAGGCAAACCCGCTTTAAAAGACTATGAACATGACTGCAGTAGTTGTGACTCAGTGTTAATAGCTGCTGAGGACATTTTATAGATGTAAATAACACATCAGGCATGTTCTATGTCATGTGACGTCCACTTAAACCATTTACACTTACCTGGAAGCCTCTTTGATAGCATGTTGGATGAAGTACTTCTGTACATTAACTGGTCCTTTCACCTGCTGCAGTAGTGCGAGTATTGCGTCGTAGTCTGACATAAAGCACACAAACAAATATTCAATATGACACCTTCTTCAGCAGATCAGATTGAATCAAGTCGTGTTTCTGCTGTTTCCAATATGTGACACACTGCGCTGGCTCATACTCACTTCGTCCAGGTTTGCGGACCTCCTTGATGATCCGAGTCCGCAGCTCTGCTTGGCTGCCATCTAGTGGGGCTATGAATATGGTCTCGGACGCAGGTGGGTCAGCTTCAGCGTCCTCTAGCTGGCTCTGCGGACTCAGCCGGTCGCAGTTGAGTTTCTCCTCCAGCGGCTGCTCGTCCGGATGATCTTCCACAGGCCTCTCCTCCGTCATGTCGACGTCCTCCGTCCGATCCGCCGCTCCCAGCTTGGCCTTCTCCTCCAGGCTCAGTGAGGATGGGTTCCCTGCTGCGGTGTCTATCTCCGTGGGCCAGATCTCCCCCGAGTCAGGCCCGAGAGCCCTGTCACCGTTACTGTCGGTGACCACGGCGTTGTTTCCATCCGCTCCTGCAGGGGTGACAAAGAATGATTTTTAAAACGTCTATTTCATATCATGTGACGCAGGCAGTCTCTGCGTCTGCGGTCTCGTGCTGTGTCTGACTCCTACCTTTGTGCTGCGGGATGGGTTTGAGGAGGTTCTGCTGCCCTGGAACCCCTGCCGGACTCTTTCCAACCACCACATGGTTTGTGTTTCCTGGTGGAGTCTGCGGCCGTCGCAGCAACGGGGACATGCTCCGCCTTCTCTTCATAGTCGCACTCGAGTTGGAATCACTGGAATTTCCTCTTTTCTTGTTTTGAGGGCCCACTACGAACTCATCTGCCTCATCGATCATCATCCCCTGAGATAAACACATAAGACAACAGCACATATAGGACTAAATATGATGGAACATTCAATAAATATTAGTTTCTAAACAACATGGTATGAATTGTTGAGCTCTCAACCAGCTTTTTATGTTCTTATAATATTACCTTCTTATCCTGCTTGAAGGGATTTCCAAACGTGTGCAGGCGTTTAGGTTGATCAGGGTCAATCTCTCTCAGCGGGGACGGCATCATTTTTAAATACTCCTGATAGTTTCCCATCTGAGCCACTGGAATACTGTGCAGATAGTCTAACAACCACAGGAAATGATATTAGTATTTACAAAATACTGCAGTAACTACTGTGTGTATTTCCTTTAGATTGGCATCCTGTATGTTAGTTTAATGACTGCCTCGCACCATGTACGTTGCAGCACAGTGGTGGAAAATCATTAAAAAAGCTTCACTTGGTGTGTTTGAGTGAAATCTTAAATTTAGAAATAATAGAAAAACTTTTGATAAGACAGAACTGCAAAGTCAGTTGTCAGTTCATTTTTAACTGACATTAAACTAGTGTCAGTGTTAGGATCATATACTGTACCTTCGTCTTGCCCTCTGATCAGTTTTTGTGACGTCCGCAGCAAATTGGAGCGCATTCGTGTGAGTTGATCCAGAAGGTTCCGTCTTGGGATGTCGTAGGCGTTTCGATAAGCTTGAGGCTTTAAATCCTGTGAACATATCATATATCTAGTCAGAGAAAACCCATCAAACGTTGCACTTCCCTTGTGTTTCCTGTAACTTTTCTGCCCACGTGAAGTACTCGCTGTCCTAAACTCACCTTGTTGAGCAGGGCGATCTGGAAGCCGGCAAACTCTTTGAAGTTCATGTCCACCAGGCGAAGCGGCCCCTCCCCGGTGATTCCCTGAAGTAACTGCTTAAAGTCTCTCCGGTGGGCGAGAGACAGAGAGCTGGAGTGGTTCTTCACCTTTATGCCTGTTTCTTGAGGCGCTTTCTTTCCCACGGACACGATTAAACGGTCTGATTCTATCTTTGCCTTGATAATAACATGAGAAGAAGAGAGACTAGATGTTACTGTAAATACTCTCTGAAATCACTTTCTCATCAGGAATATTGTTTAGAGCACAGACACAACTAGATATTTTAGAATCAATTCAGAGCTGCAATTGAAATATTTGAAACAGCCGACTGTCTGAATTCAAACGATGCTGCATTATGTTCACAGCAATATGATAATATATAAAAGATTACAACATTATTTAACTGCTCTACCACATAATATAATTTTGCTTTCCTAATTATTGGGTGACAGTGATGTACATTGAGATAACTTGCATTAGAAACTTAATTTTGTGAACATCCATCACAGTGTCACAGTCTCTTATCTTTAATGAAATGACACATTATTTCTCAGTCCAAATTTAAAGACTCCATCTATAATTTTTTGACCATTTAATAAACTGGTTTATTACTGTGTTTTAAAATATTACTAATGTTACTAATAATAATGTTAATTGTTGCCTTGTGTAACTTAAGTTATACAAAGCAGCTGTAGACACACATTAATACCAGCTTTAAATGTAAACATGTTAAATCATATCTAGACACAATCTGGACATGAGACGCATTTTAAAGCAAGGTGTAAAGGGGACTATTTGACTTTCATCATCCGTCACACCAGGTCATCCTGCCTACTAAACCTGTCACACTGCTTGGAAGGTTTGTTTACCTGCTGGCTGAGCTTCTTCAGGTAGGAGATGACGCTGTAACTTAGACCGCAGTCCATGGTGTCTGCAATAAGGTTAGGTGCGCCCATCATCCTTAACGCCTTTTTTAAGGGCTGTCAAAAGACAGTGAGAGGACACTGAGGATGTTAGTTATGTGCAAAAACAATATTTATAAAAAATGATGCGATGGAGGCGTTTACTACAGGCAGCAGGAGAAGTGATATTCATTTACCAAGAGGTAGTATGGAGGCATGGTCTTCAGGTACATCTCAAAGGCCTGTCGCCACTTGAGGTTGGGTTTTAGTTTGTGCACTTTAAACAAATCATCTGAAAGGAGACAAAGAATGAACACATTAATATTTAAGCAGGGAGTCCAAAACAATCACATACATACACTCTCCACTACTACTCTGGAAAAATCCTCATTACCTCGACTATTTCTTACATACTATTATTAAAAAGTTAGAGTTTATAATGTTGCTCTGAGAAGTTATTTGTGATTATGTTTGGAGCTGAAGAAGATTGAAAACAGGATCCCAGATGAAGATGTGCCCCAGAAAAGCTTTTTAAAATCCACTCAGACCTACTGACCCAAAAGTTTTGAGACCACTTTAAAAAAAATAAAAGGTTTATTGCCGTATGTCTTACCGAGGAGTGGGAGAAGGACTGGAAAGTTGTAAGGCATGACAAAGAGGTTGACACAAGTGAGAGTGGTGCTGGCTTTAAGGTAGCCAAACGGCTGCCCCAGGTCATTTTGCTTCCCACTGCTGCTGACAAACACCTGAGGACAGAGGGTGAAAGTTTTTTCATCTTTGACAGGCAAATATTATTTTATCTACCTCTGTAGCGGCTCTGTGCACCGCATAAGTGTGGCTCATGATTAATTCACAACTGACAAAAGGTGAAAATATATTTTGATTAACAACTAGCAACCTCATTATTTCTTGTTTTCAAAAAAGCCCCTGAGGCAACACTAGTGACAATACAAGCCAGCAGAGGAGATGGGTGTGTGTGTGAACGTCTACCCTACCTGCCAGCACATGTGTGGAGACTTCCTTTCCAGAATGTACTGAGTGAGCGGAGAGGGCTCCAGTTCATACTTGTCAAAAGGAAGCTTGTCTATCACCATGGGCTCACAGTCCACACATGAGAAACGCACCGTGGGATGAGCGGAGCGAGGCGGCTGAGAGCAGATGATAGAGACAGAGAGAGGCAGCAGAGGGAGAAAGTGTTAAACATATTTTTCTGTGGTAGGGACAAGTATCCTTACAGCAGCAACAGTGATTTAAAACAAAAGCATCTACAGATGATAGAAATCACAGAGTGAGTTTGCAGGGTTGTACACTTCATTATATTAGCTGTAAATCAAAGTTCTTGGCAGATGTTAGGTAGAGAAACAAAGGACTGCCAACAAAAGAGAGACAAAGACAAAGTGAAAGTCAAAGAGCAAGTCTGTGAGTAAATGTGTTTCTGTATCTATTGAGGATACGCAGACAATAAAAGTGGCGAGAAAGGAACTGCTTCATGTCATGCACAGTCATGACTACATGTAATGTGTAGAATAACACACTAATGGTGCAGCTAAGATCTCTAAACCCCTCTCTCTGCTCACCAGAGTAGGAGAGTTCTGGTCTGGCCAGAAGGACTCTGGTATTGGCCAATGCCCAACTGGCACCCCTGTCTTTGGGTTCGGCCGCACGTAGATGAGTTTGTGGCAACTGTGCCACGGCTGTGGACTGAAGGATGAAACAGGACGACTTGACTCCACAGAGTTCTCTGCAAAACAAGAGAGGACATTAATCAGTCAAATGTTGAAAAAACAAACCGTTGGCAGTGCCAGCTGGATGAAACTCAACAACCTCACAGACATGAATTAGCTTTTATCATTTTGTAAAATATTTTTGAGCTCCTACTTGGGAGTGTTGCGAAAGTCAAAAGTATTTCAGTGGCTGTGAACATTTAAGGAGGATCTTCCTGTACACAACATTATTTTCATACTCTTCAGAAAATGCACTCAGTTCTCCTTTTAGTGTCCAACTGCACTACAGAGATTCATGATGATAAGATTCTCTTCTGCTTTCTTCTGTTTTACTGCAGTAACAGTATCTTTGTTCCAGCTAAATGTATGATATGTGATAAGATATGCTAAGAGGCCAGTTTGGTCATTTTTATATCATGATTTCAAAGACAAAATCTGCACAAAGGAACAGCTGTTGCCTCGTGTTTATTCAGTGTACATCGTTCAATAACTCACCTTCCCCAGCTAGAGGCGGATCTGGCCCAGTTTTCTCAAAATTAATGACGACCCCACTTTGAACTTTTTGGACCAAAGACTCCAAACACTGGTTCAGCATCCTCTGTGTCCGCACACAGTATGATCGCCCTGCGTGAAAAACAGAATCAATTTGTGAGCGCTACTAAAAAGAGTACAACATAAACATTCTGCTGTAAATACAACAGATGAGCATCAAAGCGAAAGAGAACACCGAACCTCCAGTGACTTCACACATTTGGGTGATGGCTGACTCATCAGTGGGGACGCTACCAAGCTGCTCATTGTCTGGTGTGGCTGCTCCTGGCAGCCTCAGCACCAACGCAAACAGACGCTGGTCCCAGCGGAAGGGCTCTTTGGTCAGCTCGCTGCCTGCCAAAGGAGAGTTCAGAGGCAGGTGCAGCTACGCGGCACACATGGGTAAAAAAAAGGTGATGGGAGATGAAGTCTTAGGTCACCAATCGCACAGTTTTACAAACAGTAATCATATAATTATTTTTATAAAACAGCAGACGGCATCAGTGGTACATTACATAGTGGCACTACTGCATTTGTTTGTGTTCTCACCTCATCTGGCACCCCAGAGCTGTGTGTGAGTTTGTTGCCATCAGTGATAGTGATGATCACAGATGGCTCAAGGAAGAAAGGGTTACAGCCCTGAGGAGGAAATAGTAACATTCAGCAGTTAATTACAAGTTCAGGCAAACAGCGACCCCATTCATTCTCACTAATCCACTTTCCCTGTCTTTACGTTCCACACCACAAACACTGCTCTGGTTTGTGTCTAGCAAAACATTTCCAGCTCCTAAAGTACAAAATCTAATAGGTCTTTTATGTTTGGAGTAATGGCGAAATACAGGTCTAATGTTTAAACAGAGGTCAACTTAAACAGTAATTAGTGTGGTATTAGCATCAGATTTATGAAAACTTCTTTGATACTAATATGATCTGTGTGCTGCAGCGTATAATCTTTGCTTTGAGTCAGATACATCTGAAAGCTGCTGAGTGTCCTTGCACTACTCGTTGAGGACAGAGGCCTCTACTGCTGTGCTATAGGGGTCAGCCTTGTCTAATTCGAACACACAAAGAATGCCTAAGTAGATTTACACACTCCCCAATGCACAGAACTTGTGTCACTACTTGAGTGTAGTAATCCATCTCTCCCTTCAAGCAGAAAAAGATGTGTGCCAGGAGCTGATGACAGGGCTAACTGAGGCAAGATGGAGTGGATTAAGCTGCAATCAAAAGTCAATCTTCTACAATAAAGCAATGCCAACTGCAAGCTTCGTTACATTCATGAAAACCTTTATTTATCCAGGAAAAGTCCAGATACACATACTGCACTGACATGCACGTTTTACAACAACTTTAATCTTTTACAGGGCTTCATTTGTAAAGTGAGACCTTGCTCATGTGTACTTACCTTCCTCCATTTGTATTATTGTCAGTTTGTCAAGGATCAAAACTAGCATTATTCCGTTTCAAAGCCTTTCTAGTGACCCCTACTTCTACCGCACTATTATTCTGATGACTTTAAACGTTAAGTTGGACTTTCTGATGTGGCCTCACGTACCTAATCCTCACAGAAATGATCTTCAGTTTGAAAATCATATCCTCAGAGCTGAAAATAGATCCCAGTCAATATCAAAATAAAAATTCTCCACTGCATCACTGTGGCCTGATTATTCATTTTTCCAATTAACACAACCAAAAACATAACCTTGTCATTGTCTCATCTGTCAGTGTGGATATGGTCATTAAAATGTTCTTGATGTCTCTTTTTCAACCAGCACTAATTGAACTGTCTGAAGGTTTTATGAATAGTACTTGCTCTACAAAAAAAAAAAGTAATCATTAAAATGATTGTCAAACAAAACACTGGCACTACTTTGGAGAGTAATCCTACTTTTCTCTCATGGCAACAGACGATACTGGAGAACAGGATGTTGGCGTTAAATACCTGTCCATAGTTGTCGATGCCTGAGACGAGGCGGTTGAGGTTAAGCAGGTCAAAGGCTGTACGAAGAGCGTGGCCCAATGTAGTCAGCCCAGACGCCTGCAGGTTCTTCAGCTCACACATGAAGGTGGCATGGTTCTCCTTCCAGCCTGCCTGAAATGCATAAATGCATACATACATACATACATCAACAGTGTACTGAATGTGCTGCATAGCAAAACAGCCGTTCAGCTCAGCAGAGGAGGCCTGAAGTCACAGTGGAGGGTGAACAGCCACAAACCAAAATAGACACACACCCACAGATACCCATACTGTGTAATTACAAAGACAAACAGTTAGAGTTTTGTTCACTGACAGGCCGCAAACTGATGCATGTCAAGAGGACTTTAAATCTCAGCAACCCACTAATTCTGCATCTATCATAACATAATAGTAACCATAAAATTAAATCAGGTTATGTCAAGCTCTGGAAATAGAAGATAATATTGTGAAAATGCAGACTGCTCAGTCCCACGTTTGAGCCGGATAGTTCTGTTTAAAAGAGTCTAATTTCATACATGACAAGCATCCAAAAATACACATCCCACTGCTGCCTGTCCTCTGTCACGGAGATATACTCCCCCAGGAGAGGATGTGGGTGAGAAACTGTTCTTGGACTTTTCTCCCCTGAGAGGTCAAGTACCTTACTGCTGCAGCTCCATGCTTAATCTATGGATGACCTGCAAAGCTTACCACTTGCTTTATAGGGAGAGGGAGGGGCAAAGGCTAAAGGCATACACAGAGAGATGGAGACCAAGAGAAAAATAAAAAGCTTTGGTATCAGCATGTTTTGCTCTGAAAGCGGTCAATGAGAAGATGGTGGTTAGTTGGTTGTTTGTTGAGTCTCGTTTCGAAATCTTTTGATTTGTGTGGGATTTCTAGGAAAAAAAACGCAACGTGTTATATGAATGACAGAAGGTCATACAATCTACATCACTGAGCTGCTGAAGCGCAAGTGAAGGTGAGAACACATTCACTGGGCTAGTAGCAGAGTAATAACCCAGACATAGACCCCTTGTGTAGGCCAGCAGAAATGTAAGGCTTAGCTTGCACTCAATAATTCAGACTACAGAATATTTCTATTTTCTTCCTGCCCGAACTCCTCCTCTCTCCCTCTACATCAACAATTTATTGCCTCTGTAACTGTGCAATCAGAGTATCCCCATTCACTATAACCTTGTCCTTTCATCATAATACTCAGTACACAAAGCAGGCAGAATCAACAAAGGAGAAGGCAACAAAGACAAAGAGAGGAAGGGCATGAGGAAGAGGAGTTGAGGACAGACTTTATAACGAGGGGAAAGCACTTCAGACATCAGCGCCTGAAGGGAGGAGGATACCATCTTGGATTATTTTGCCACATACAGATATGATCAGGACTTATGGTAAACTGCAAAGTGAATTTGATGAGTGAATCCAATAAGCAGCATCCACACACAGCGTTCTGTCATAATGACTCTGTCCTGCACACAGACCTACAGCAACACAATGATCATTATGCAATAATGCTGTAAGTGCTGAGGCAGTGAGCTGAATGTGGTTAATATTTCCTGTTTTATATATTTCTTATAAGTGAGTCAGTCAATTAAGTTATTGTATGCATTTTACCCACCTCTTACACAGCTCTTGATATTAGCACTGAGCAAGACTGTACATTAGTTGATTGAATTCATAACTTGGTATTCAAATAGTTATTTCTTTTAAAAAAATGAAGCGATGAATTATGGAATAAAGTGTTGAAAGTTCACTATACGTAGCAATAGAAGTACATTCATGAATGTAATTTGGTCAGAATTACTTTTGACTAAATTACATGTTTCCTAAAAACAGCTCTACTTATTCCTCAAAATTTGGAGTTTTCAGACTATAATAATGCAATTGTGCTTCAGTGTAAGAAAGCATTTCAATGTAGATTTATTTACCTAATATGGATTAATGTAGATCTCTTAATATGTTAATTATGAAAGCCTTTTCCTCTCTCAAAGCAAAATGTAAGGAGTCAAGCGATGGACAAATGTTACTGACAGACTGGTCAAAAGTAAATAACTGAACTGAATACATATACCACAAGGAAAATACGGTACTTTTAATTGGTTGTTAAAAAAAAAAAAAAAAAAAAAAAAAAAAAAAAAACAACCAAAGGAAAAAGTTGCTTTACTTTACCTCAAATCAGTTGGTAAAATAAAAATAATTTATTTGACTCCTTTTCAACTTTCTAGTTCTATATTTTTACTCTCAACACATGTTTCTAATTATTTGCACATTTCCCATTTTCGCTTGTGTGATTAATTAAAAGTGCATCTCTAATCCCCTGGAAGATAAATGGCAGTGCAAAATATTACATTATTTTTATATAGTTATGTTATTCAGTTATCATGAAACAGACTGTGACAGTAGGGCTCCATAAAAAGCTGCAGCTGTTGGAAAGATGCGGTGAAGAACACTCAATCTCAAGTATTATAAAAACAAGAAATATGGAATTCACTGGTTATTACAAGAAACTTGTAACTTGAAATATACTTTATATAAAAATGATGCTTCTATGTCATCTCTAAACCTCATACCAGCTAATATCATTAAAGATGAAGTAATTAATTACTTTCAAGCTCCGGCAGAGTAATTTGTTTATGAGGCATGCAAAAAATCTATGTTAACAATTTAATAGGAATGCAAAGTGTTTCATGTGTCATCAAGCATTAATGACATGGGATGGAGTTAGCCTCCAGCATACTGTGTTGAGAGTAGAGTGTTTGTAGACAGTTAAGAAAGCCAAGAGATTTCTATTACAGATCAGCCTCTGAAGCAGACCTGGGACTTCAGGGATTCATGTGGGTACTTAAGGATTGCATTTTATTGGGCATGAAAAGCTTAGAGAAAGACGGGTGCCAGGTCATAAAACAAGTCAATAGATGAGTGGCGAGGACAGCTTTGCTGACATGAAGCCATCTGAAATTATTAAAGTGATTCACAGGTTGCATGAATATTTTCCTCTTTGCAGTGTAAGGAAAACGATAATGTTTTTGTATGCTGGGCTTTAATGTTAATAGTATCGGCATGACAGATAATTATCATATGAATAATGATAATTTTCTTCTAGCGAACTCACATAAAAAATACAGAAAAAAAATCTCATGATGAAGAGGGTTTATCAACTTTCAGCCCAGATTGGCCAATAGGAAAGCGTGGATGATGCCAGGGGCGGGGTAAATGATGACTGGCGGTCTCCTTGACCAATCTAAATAGTGTACTGTCAAAAAAAGAGCGACGTCATAGGCGATAATAAATCTCTCCGCCTCCATCTCGACGCCCGAGAGTTTTCTCAACACAAAAGCAAAATGTCCGCTGGATGTTAGGAGGCAGTGCAGCTCCGGGTCTGCGGATATTTGGAGCAAAAAAAGACGTTTTTTTCGCCACCGGGAAGCCGCCCGACACTGGCTACAAACCAGAAGGACAATAAAGTCTCACTGACAGAAAAAAAAACGTTGGGCTTAACAGTGTAATAATTGTATCAGTTGCTAATTACCTTCACTCCGTATGGTGGATCATCGAATGTAACTAGCATGTACCTGTCGCCTCTACTAGCCGGGTCTCGGGCACGCAGCTGTCAAAAACAAGAAAACCAAAACAACATATATTAATTTCGACCGATCTTGCCCATGGAACCCTAAAGCTCACCAAAAGGTGCATACTTGCTGAGAAAAGTCGGGGGTAAAATCATTCCTTTACCTTCATAAAGACCTCAACCGCGCCTTTAGCAACGTCCAGATACGTCGTACCCAAATAAGTGCGCTGATTCATAGAGGCGGACGTGTCTAACAGGAAAAGTAAAATAGGCATTTTAAATGTAAAGCCGCGTTTGTATGCTTTTCTAAAAATAATTGTTATCCACATATGACCTATCGTGCGGCTACACAGTTCACACGTGTGTATATATTTGTTATAATAAGCCCCCCCCTCAAGAAGGGGCCGTTGCCTCTGCCCTCTCTCTAACCGCCTTTCCAGAGCTCTGTCTCGGCTCGCGCTGTTCAACTTCTGCTCCTAACCGAATGGAACGCCCCGCTCCCTCCACTACAACGCCATTGGCTCATCCCGATCACGTTGACCACGCCCCCATCTATATAAACATATATAAGGAGGTCGACATGGCTTGTGTTGTGTACATTTGCCTTCATGTTTATCTGTTTATACACTAATAGGACGGATACTCAAAAGCAAGGCATATGAGCTGTTTGCATTGCTCTTTTGTCCGTTATTATGTTTGTTGTTCTTACTATGTAAACATCTGCCTGTCTTGAAACCAGACAGTTAACAGGTGTAGATAGAGGTCATACTCATACCCGAAATGTCTTGCCAATTATTCCTTTGCACCCCCTCCACACACACTCACACTTACGCAGGGGCGCGCGCGCGCACACACACACACACACACACACACACAAACAAACAAACCTTTCTTATGTTACTCTATTGCTGAGTTCAATGCTCCTCAAAATGTCCGACTCTATACAACACAACATATCAAGACAGTCATGTGCAGTAGTAGGGTAGGGTGGGGGAAGTTACAACACTTTTTGCATTTTGCTCAATTACTCTGAGTCTATATTTACAGTAGACCAACACAATGTTAATAGATTAAAACTAATATCTGTCAGCTTAGTACCCACATCATTAAAAATATGTCTACATGTGATAAACTCAGAATTTGCATTTGAAGAGAGGAAGTCAGGTGTTGAAACTGAGCGACATACCTAGGAACAACGGTCTCCAGGGACCGTTGCAACATACATTAAAATGCATTCAAATGGTTGGCTACACATGGCCTAACCAAGTAACAAAATATTTTTTGTTGGAAATTGTTCATCAAGGGTTGAAATGGACAGAAGATTTTAAGTTACAAATAAAATAAGGAAAGGAAAATACACATATATTAACATATTTTAACAAAGGGAAAGTATTTTCCATTATCAAGCCTGTAACATCATTACACGTCCCGCCTTAATTTTTGTTTGGTTTGGTCATATTCTCATCATATTAATAAATCCGACAGCACTTGAAGGCAGCATCACTGTTACATCAAATGGTACTCTTGGTGTATCGTTTTAAGACTTAATCTATGACTTTACCACAAATTTACATATAGTACTGCGAACGTATATTAATTGCAAGTTCAGACTTTATATCAAGAGGTTAGACAAATACCATATAGGTTTAAAGGTCAGTGGAAAGTCATATTAGTCCAACAAAGACACAATGCATGTCGAATTAGTGTCTCCTGGCCTTTCCTTATACCGTATTTGCATACAGTCTCTAAAAGAAAACTGTTTACAATTGGACTTATTTTGCTTCCACTGGGAAACAGAATGATAATTAGATAGAGGCAATCCAATAAACAGACTGTGAAGATGTTCCAAGCCTTTTACTTTCTGTCTGAGCAACGTCAAATACACCAGTAAAGTGTGATCTATTGTCCTTATCATCGTGATGTAACACTTAAAAAAAACACAAAAAAACAATTAGCTCAATTTCCAGAAAAAAAAAACATGAATTCTTCTCATTTTTGTACTTTTGCTTAACCAACAATTTATCGGTTTATAGTAATTGGCTACAGGAAATAGTCCACTTTGTGTGGTTTTGTGTCTTTACACGTTCGCGTATCACGCTTCCCCCCAGGCACGTTATAAAGTTGTAATAAACATCTTGTTTGGTGTCTTTACGTATCTTTACGTCTGTTTTGTTGACGTCTTGCACGTTGTCGTTCACCCTCCGTCATCCCAGCATGCATCGCGAGGTCTGCATTGACAAAGAAAAAAGAGCCGAAGAGAAACAACAACAGGGTGGGATCAGGAGCACAAACCCCGGCGGTAGCGCAAACATTTAGACTAACAAACGCGCTGACAACAAGGTAAAGTATCACTGTTACTTTTTTCTTCACATAAAACAACTTTTGGTTTTCTTTTCTCTAATGACACCGCGTGAGGACAACGTTTAGTGGCTATCTTAGCTGGCTAACGTTAGCCAATGTTAACACTGTTACACAGCATTGCACTATTTTATCTTATGTTATTATAGTGTCAGAGCAAGAAAATTTTATAAAACTGCAGGGTTCCGCCACCAATTAACAGTAGTTATGGCATATTCTGTTCTAAATGATCCTGTTGTGAAATGTATAGTCAAGACATATGCTTAAAGACCTCATTTTTTGTCTGTTTACGGTAAAGCCTATGATTACAGTGCAATTTAACGGCAGCTCACATTTATGCTTAATATGTAACGTTACACACGAATATAAAGCTTGCTGGATAATCACGTAACCGTAAACAAATATGCAAAAGCAACTCCACTACTACCGTGTTGCTGATAAATTAACTGTGTTTTTTTATGTGTAACGTTGCGTGGAGAAGAAAAGTGTTGCGACATCACGATGTAAACACACACGGGCACGTGATTAGCCACATGGCGTGTACTTAATGCTTTTAGCCTTGTTGAACTGATACTTAAACTTGAACAAGTTTCAAGAATCAAGTTGCTGTGGCCCTCTCTCATCATTTCTCTGCACGAACTCTTAAAAACATTGAGATACTTGACTGAAAAAGCGAAAAACCCCATCAAAGTCATGCATCAAGTGTACAGTTCTGAAGAATGGTACACATGGTAATATTGTGCAGATAATGTCAGCCAATATATTGTTTTTAGATTTGTATAATCTTTTCAATATGATGTGTATATATGTATATAACCACCGACTACGTGTATATAAAGCAAAGTCACCTTTTCTCCATTCACCATATTTATCTCAGCACTCTTCACTTCTCTGCACTTTTTGTATCCTGTCTACAGTTCACAGAAACAGTTTCAGCTGTCTATAGTCATTCTTTGTGTATATTTCTGAAGATTGTTGTGTTGGTATATTTGTGTAAGTACTCGAGCCCAACTGATACTGGATTTTTGTAGCAGACGCCGATACCATGATGTTAGGGAGTAAAACAATCCTAATATTGATGTATTGGCCGATACTCTTATATACACAGATTATATATATAAACACACAATTTTTTGCAGTGAGTCCTCAGATGTGTTTATCAAACACTTGTGACAAAGATATGTAATGGAGGCATTTTACAGTTTAACAATAAACTTTATTGTATAAAATTACATCACAAACTGTAAACTTCATTGTTCTTCATTTAATAATTGTGATTATAAATAAAAAAAAAACACATAGAACAAAAAACATATGTACATATATATTAAACTTGAGTGAAGAAAAATGATCAAATATACATAAAATATTGCCTCTATAACTTTAAAAAAAAAAGTAAATATATGGGTGCATATTGGACAACGTATACACTAATTCCGATATTTCTGTGAAAGGCCAATATCAGCTGATAATATCGGCTGAGCGATATATCAGTCGGGCTCTAGTAAGTACAGTAAGAGCCACAAAACAGGAGAGCCACAAAAGAAGTCTGTCTCAAACTGACAAGACCTTACATTCAATACACTGAAATAGTGTACAGTTGCTGAGTCTCACTTCTGGTATAATGAGATCCCATCCAAACATGATCCAAATCTAAGTGAACAAAAAGCATTTTAACATTCACCTGACACCCCGGTTAAACAAATCAAGGTGGAATTTTACTAAAACTGACTGTAACTTTGTACGAGTCCCTCTTTATTTGACCAGTTCTGACTGCTGAAGCCTCATATTAGCTTCAGCTAAACATCGGGATGAATTTTTAAACAGAATAAGGACCGTGTATTTTGCCTCCCATCTGTTACATTGGAATCACATTTGGAAGCAATCTCTTTACAGCAAGTATGAAGCATAGAGAGCGTTGTTTTGAGACAGACTCCAACAAATGTGAACTTATAATATAAACATGTATTTGTCACATGCAATATATTAATCTTCAAAGTAACAGGAAAACGACAGCCATCGGGTAAATAAAATGAATAACAAATGTAATATTTTCCTCAGAAATGTAGTAAAAAATCTTAATAAAAATGTAAATAAGTGGAATGCCAGTCCCTCATGAATAAACACACTTACTCATTCTCCACCTGTGTCTCTTCACAGTACCATGTCATGGCCCTAAGGAGCTGATAGCAGGAAGTGCCATTTTCACCTAAAGGGATTTTACACAGCTTGATAGTTTGTGGAGAGAGGGGTGGGGGGCCCAGGCAGACCGTGGACGGGGAAGGGGAAGAGCTCAGCTGGAGCCAATGCAGCAGCAGCATCGACAGCCTGAGCTGGTGGAAGGAAGCCTTCCCGTGTTCGTGTTCCCCACTGAGCTCATCTTTTACGCAGATGAGCAGACGTCTCACAAGCAGGTGCTCACCCTCTACAATCCCTATGAGTTCGCCCTCAAGTTTAAAGGTCAGTGGGCAGAGTGGTTCATTAACTACATTTACATATATGAGTTTCCATGTTTGCTATATAATGTTGAGTATATATCTCAGATGATTTGAATAATCTGTGGGTTTTTTTCCTTCTTTGTCAGTGCTGTGCACAGCGCCAAACAAGTACACTGTGGTGGACGCTACTGGAGCTGTCAAGCCACAGTGTTGTGTTGACATGTGAGTTTCTTATCATAGTGGTATAAGCACCAAAGGGTCCAGGTTTCTCATTAGTGATGTTTTTGTTGGATTCCTGTTCATGTTTGTATTTTTTTTATTACTTTGCTGTATTAACACGTAGAATGACGGCTCTGATTCTAGCTCCAATTTTCCTAAAAAAAAAATTGTGATTAAATACTGTGTGACCTTTCTGTTTGCGTCCCATATTTCCTGCGTCTCATCCATCTCATTTTCTATGCCTTCACAGAGTAATCAGACACAGAGATGTGCGGGCGTGCCATTACGGGGTGTACGACAAGTTCCGACTGCAGGTGTCGGAGCAGAGCCAGCGGAAAGCTCTGGGTCGCAAAGAGGTGACAGCCACGCTCCGTCCCTCTGCCTCACAGGAGCCGTCCAGCCCCCGACCCCAAGATGAGGAGCGCAGAATCAGAGAGCAGCTGGCAGACAGCGAGTTCTTTGAACAGACTGCGTTTCAAACAGGTAGGATACAGGACTGTTGCGTCGTGGCCACTAGATGGAGCCAAATACTCACAAGACACATATTGGAGCCCTTTACCATTCACTAGATATGATACCTTATATTCCTTTATGTTGCCTCTACATACTGATCTACCATCAAAGTTATCACGTGTTAAAATTTAGTCTAAAAAGTAAGACAATAATAATAAAGTAATGTCCATCTTCTCCTGCACTTATCTTCTAGCAAGGTTGGTGTTACACTATGTTTATCAGCATACTGTTAAGATAATCATATGCAAAGACTTCCATCTTTACTCTATAAAATCTAACATAATCTTTACATAGACCAGGCTATCGGGTGCAGATAGTCACTGTCATTTAAAGTTGAATGACAAGCTAATGTAGCTTTGGATACAGGTTCAAAGTTATCATCGTTTATGTGTGTGTGTCAATACTGCTTACTGACAAAATACATAGTATATTATTGGTAGTGGTTAGTTACACTCTTGTTAGTTACACATCAGCTGATTGTTTTGCTATTCTGAGTGCTGAGTGTAGTTATTATAAGAGCATCAGTGTCATAAACATGATTGCTTAGCTGCAGCGTTCATTAAGCTCTCACTTTCTCTAAATAATAAGTTTATGAAATGTGTTTGTTAAAGGATATAAGTCTTTTGATATTCAACCATTGTGGTATTGTCAGCAAATACAAGATATAAAGAGACAAAGATCTTTATTGTCATTTCACCACAGTTACATTTATACTTTTCAGTTTTCCAGAGCTTTGGTGATAAGGTAGCGTAAACGCAAGAGAGTTATTTAAACTTTAGAATAATTAAAATGAAGGCTTAAAAAAATATAAATCAATAAAGAATATAGTGTGCAAGGTTGAGTTGATGCAGGCCGTTGAAACTGTAGCAGCATTCATGAACATCATGGATTGTGAAAAAGATGCTTCAATACATAAATACAGAATATAGAATAAAGAGAGTCCAGTAGTGCTGTGAAAAGACCAAACATAGCAATGAATAAGAGCTGCCTTTGTATCCAAAGCCTATTATATCTTATCCCTCTGTGCCAAAGACCCTCATTGTTGTGTCCTGAAACTATTAAAAACACATCTTGTTCCTCCATTACCATGAACATGGGCGGTGTGGTTTATTTTGAGTCAGTCCCACACACACACCATCCTGCTGCCATAAATACTTCACATCTGAGAATGAAAAGAAAATCTCCAACAAAGGCACAGTTTAATCATGTTTAAGTTACATTAGCTAAAATTGACCTTTCAAAGCTTTCTTTTTCTGAAAGCATATTTTCGTGACTTTTTTTTTTTTTTTTTTTTTTTAAACATTCACATGTTCAGTAGAAGCCCATGAGCTCAGGACTGAGAGCCACGGACAGACACAGGATGTCAGAAAGAACTGAGAAACCCTTTAATGGTTTGTTGGTTTTGGCCTTTTCAGGAGCTTTGTTGACAGTAAGAGAAATGTAAAACGCTGTCAGTCATGTTCTTGTTAAATGGCTCGTGTAGCGTCTTCACGTCTGATCGCAGTATGTGTGTCTGTGTGACTGACAGAGAGCCGTCCTGCTGCTGGAGGACCCAGTCTGTTGACGGTGCTGCTGGGGCTGGTGTGTATGGCCGCCCTGATGCTCCCGACGCTGGGGGAGCAAGAATCTACTGTGCCTGTCTACCTCCACTTAAGTGTTAACAAGAAACTTGTAGCTGCTTATGTTCTCGGTGAGTTGAAAAGATTGTATGCAATTAATCCTAGGTTGAATTATATATGTTCAAAATGCGTGTGTTCTTCATGGAATCATATTGTTGCAAGACTTTACAGCATCCTCTGTTTTTGTTTCTTGTTATATTTTAGGTCTTCTTACAATGGTCATCCTACGCACATGAAGTGCCCTGAGCTGAGAGAAGAGGAGGAGAAATGATTTTAAAAAAAAGATGGAAGAGAACATTCTCACACCAGAGGCGCTACTACGCTTCAATGAGTAGAGCTGACAGCAGGAAGGGGGGGAGGGGAGGACGGAGGTCTCCTGTCCCCTGAAAATATTCAGTACATTTTAGAATACTTGTTATAAAATCCACATATTTGTGTTAATACATAATTGACACAATACTGAACTGATGCAAACAGCGGAGGCCTCCGGTGTGCAGGGGTCAGTGTGAGAAGAGCTGTCCCGCGAGCAGGGCCATGCGAAGAAAACACGAGTCCATTCAAAGTGTCGTTGGGCCTCATGTCCCCCCCCCCCCCCATGTCTGTATTTCTATTGCCATTACGTAACGGAAAATATGGTTAACTTGAGTGTGAAGGAATTTACATGCAAAACATGATACATGTATATAAAGCCATTAAAAAGTTTTCTTATGGTATTCACCTGTAACCATCATTATATTGATGTTTTAAAGCATTTTTAGTGTAGAATCTGAGGACTAAATGCAGTTATTTGCATGTGTGGGTACCTAACTGAATGAGTTTTTATTTTTTCAGCAGTAATATCCAGACATGTCACCAAAAGGTTTTCTTCTGGAGATAATGGTTTGTCTGCCGCAGTATATCAATGCTACAAACGTTTAATAAAGTCTCAATGCATCTATCTGGTATAATGTTTACAAGTTGGGTCAGAAGGCTGTAGAGTGACCTTATGTTACAGTAAGACCTCTGTTAGCTTTGTGATGATGGTTACTGAAAATAATAAACCTCTCTCTCTCTCTTGGGGGCTGGATGTCGTTGTCAGGATTGACAACATGATTTGCTACTGCTTGCATACCGTTTAGTTCCACAGCTGTAAATAAAGTTTCCTTGAAGCAGTGTTAACATTTTAACTTAGTAGTGTGCTTGTTTAAGTGCTGCAGACATGAATTTAAAAAAAAAAAAAAAAAAAAAAGTTACATGCACTCACATAATAAAGAAATAATTTATTTAGTCCTGATGTCTGATGGCAATCACAAAAGACACAAGCAAAGGCATGGTGTTAACCATTATGGCAGATTACAGCCTTTCCATTACAGACATTACTAAACTCATGCCCTAAACACTTCCTAAGACGACTCCAGGGGGAAAAATAATCATCTTGGAAAAAATCCTTGTTGACAGCAGGGCGAGCTGACTGCTTTTTCCATTTTCTTTTTTGGATAAAAAAGGAAAAAGAATCAGTGAGAGAACAGCAAACACACTTTTCTTTATATTTTAAAAAAGGGCACACTTCCATAAAATGATTTACAATCACTTCCTTGTTTGCACATGAACATACAGGAACCACGGAGGGGTTCAGACGTATTGAGTAACAGAGGATATTTGGACACTGGGACAAATGTAGGTGCAAAAATTTAATGATAGTAGACTTCAACTCATACTGCTTCATCCCTGCTTTAGACTAACACACGGAGACATTACAGGATTGAGTCTTGGGCAAAAAGCTCTTTTAATAAATGTAACCACAGCAGAAACAGCAGCCTCTTTACTGACAATGTGATGGTGCCATTTTGTTTTTGCTGCATGCTCCAGCAGTTTATGACAAACACAAATGGTTCATTTTTTTTTATTTTTTTTTTATACTGGGGGACAGAAATCTATCAGCCTCTCATTTTTATAATAATTTTTTTTACCATAAATAACATTTTGCCAAAAAAGGAGAAAAAAAAAATACTACAATCTGTTCATCTACAAAAACATCCTGACAAAAACACAGGATTACAGAGCAGCCTTTAGTGTTGAAAGCCCAACAGTGGTGACCATCTGATTTTGTCCACAATTAACTGCTCATACAGGGCAATTAAAGCTGCAGCATGTCACGGGGAGGAGGACGTCAAAGCAAAAAAAAAAAAAAAAAAAAAAAAAAAAAAAATCACCACAGTTCACAGCCTATACCATAAAAATAATCAGAATATCTGTTGAAAACATAACTTCTCTTACATTATAACAGTAAGGAAATCTCCATAGTTCTACCCTGGAAGTAGTTTGTTCCTTTTCAAAAAAAACGTTTGCTGTTGAAGACCTGTGCCCACATTCATCTCACAGCTCACACAACTTAAAACTATGTATGACATTTTTGACAAGGTTAATATGTACATAATTACAAACAAAGCAGGAAAAACAATAAGTTAAATCTTTTCATACAAAAATCTGCAGACTGTGTACATACCAAGGCCTGTGGACAGAAGTTCTCCAGCACTAAACAGGTTAATGTACACATCCAAATAGTCTTTTTTTTTTTGTTTGTTTGTTTTTTCTTCTTTTTTTTTTTTGTCGTCCAGTGCGCAATGTCTCTCTCCAGTGAGGGGAACTGGTAGGACAGATTTGCAGGATAGCCACTTATGTAAAAACACAATATCACTATGAAGCCAAGCACCATCCAAAGATCCTCTACTAGCAGCTGGTGCTCAGCGTCTTTCAGTCCGTCCCAGTTTGACTAGGTTCACCTCTACACACACACACACAAACTCGTCCATGGCTTTTGTTTCCTTAATTCAAAAACATATCTGGACCCTCCCAGAAGAAGCCATGAGAACTGCTGTTCAGAAGCAAACATGGAATTATTTCACTTCAACTAGAAATCTATGCGATGGTGAGGTGGAGGGTCTGAGAAGAAACTCGTTCCCTGGAGAGAGAGAGAAAGAGAGAGAGAAAGAGAGGTCTGCTTTTTTTTTGCAGCCGTCCTTTTTGTGCGTCTCTTGCTATCCCAGGCTCACTTTGGAGACAAGTCCTGGAGGGAGGTGAAGGGCGAGTTGCTGGACGAGGAGGGCGACACTCCCTCCATTTTGCCCGGGGAGTCTGTGGAGGAGCCGACGCTGCTTAGGCTGCCGTCCAGTAAATCTGGAGAATGACTGAAAGAAAAAAAAAAAAATTTGAGTTCTCTGTAAGACTGCAGGCTGTAAGAACTTTGACTGTTTAAAGCACTGTTGACTTATACAGTATGTCTGAATAAGACCCCATCTCATGTTCCAACAACTTGACAATTAAGTGCTGTATATTTCTAAAAACATCCCATAATAAACATCAAGATTGTGACTAGTCTTTTAAAAATGATTTATGCTGATATTCGCTGGGCAACTAGGTGAAAAATACCAAGTTGAATAACATTTTCACAGCATTCAATATTTAAAAAGGAGTGTAGCTCAGCAATGAGACAAGATACATTATGTAGCTACAGTACATCTTACGCAATATGTTTCTCAACAATTTTCAATCTCCAATTTGAGTTCAGTAAATAACTGAATGTAGGTAAACCAAGTTTAGCTTCAGATGTAACAAAGCTGATCCAGTCATAGCTGTTTCAAGCCTTAGTGTGGCTGGTTGGCTTTCTTGCTTGCTTGTCTGTTCATATGACTCATTACACAAACTGGGGGGTTTTTAAAGTTCTCGTCTTACCAGGAACTGAGATCTGACAGGTTGGAGACGTCAGACGACAGCATGGTGGTGGTTCCCTGGAAGAGCCTCTTAGGTTGACTCTCCGTCTCCATCTCACCTGTAGCAGGAGAAATGGAGCCTCACATTTAGAAATATTTAAACATGTGGTCTAGAGCTGATTTAAAAACAAACAAAAGAAAAAAACTCCCTCCCTGCAATCCTAATCCGAGATACTGTGAATTACAGAATGCTTGTCAGCAAATAACCACATAATCAACAGTGGTCACAGTGTGACACATTGAGTGTGAACAAAGATTCAAGGGAAGCGTCACTATGTCCAAATATCAAGAAAACTCCTTCATGAATCACAATTTCTGAAATGTTATGTAATACCTGTTCAAATAAAAAGTTAAATTCTGTAAATACAGTCCATGCAGTTGCTGTTTATTAGCAGCCAAGTGTCAAATTACGTTTGAACCCCTAAACTTTGGGCACTATATGTTAAAGGGACTCTCTCTCTCTCACACGGTTCTCTTTATATTGATTTAAACCTACTCACATTAAAGCTGAGACTTGTAACTTTAATGTAGTATCCATTATTTTATTTCAGATAAAATAATAGCCTGTAAAAAGAGTGTAACTGTCCATCCATCCTTACAGTCTGGACTACACGTCATCCTCAGTGTCCTGAACAACCTTAAGTCTGAACAGGTCTATTCTGTTTGAAATGAAGTGGCTCTTGTTGTGATAGATATTTATTAGATATTCTAAAAAGCACACACTGAAGCATTTAGGCTTTCAAGGCATATTAAATACCTCACCTTTGCGTTTTATTGGCCCGAGTATGCTGGCTCTGATGCAGTTGATTGGGCTTTGACTCCGTCGGCTGAAGAACACAGAAAACATGCACGTTGCCACACCAGTATACTTGTTAATTCAAAGCCACAATCAACTAGAGCTGCTAATCAACCTGTACAAAAGCATCAGCCATATTAACATTTATCATTTAAAAAAAAAAAAAAAAAAAAAAAAAAAAAAAGGTAGAATTATTTTAGTTATGACCAAGCTTCACAGAAATCAGCATTTTTCCCAGCAGACATTTGGACTTGTCACAGTATGGAAAGCACAGATGTTATTGACAACATTAGGACCCTGAAACCCTGCAACCCTGAATTATTTAGACCCGTTTTCCTACATGTAAAATGTCTTCTGTGAAAAAGGCCTGTTATCTTATTTTGTACCCAGACTGGCAAAGACAAACTTATTTTATGCCAACAGGGGGAAATTACAGTCAAATTGGAGCCAGCTGTTGCTATCGTAGCCTCATAGCAAATGGAGTGCTGCAGATGTCCATCAACTACACACTGTTTAGTATAAGAGTACAGGAGAACTGGTTCATTATAGAAGGATGCTAAAGCTATCACTCAAAGACTTGTTGCTCACCTAAATCGCCGTGTTGGGCTGGGTATCGGGCTGGGTGTTAGGCCGTTGCTGCTCACAAGGATTTGTAGTGAAGGAGAGAAACACTGCTGCTTGCAGGAAAGAAAGACACTTAGACAAGATGGTAATGCCAACAGCTCGAGCACCAAAAAGTTTCTTTAAATGCACATAAATACATTTACATATTTCCAGTTTACAGCTACAAATCAGGTTAATATTCTATAGAGGGTATATTTGTAAAAATTAAAAAGGGGAAAAAATGGAGCATGCGTGACCTGATTAGCAGACAAATTGCTGTTTCTATACACACACAGACTTGGCCAGCAGTATAAGCAAAAACATGTTACATATTTCTGGAGCTGCATCAAACAGAAACAGCTCTACCCGAAACGCTAAACGGCAACAAGGACTCTTGTTGACTGTTTTTTTCTGTGGCTAATAAATTGCATCCTGTAAGCTACCACAGTCTTCTATTCATCAATCTGGATTGTGACTTATTGGAGAAATCAGGTTACCGCCAACCATGGAAACACTTTAACCCATTACATTCGTCTGGTTATTCACAGTATAATCAGGTTATATATGTGTGTAAACAAATTGAGGTCAGCTGTACCTTCTTTCCTATCCCTCTTGTTGGGGATGGCGCAGGAGACACGGGAACAAAGTCGATCCGCTTTGGAGACGAAGATGCAGACTTCTCCAAGTCATTGTCACTCTACAAACACACAATTACCAAAAAGACATTTATCGTGTCTCGGTGTTTCTATGATACTGCAGAGTGAGGTAGTTTAAAAAAAACAAAAAAAAACCAAAACATCAAGAGTGTTGGAGTTTTATACTACCGACTCAGTCTGACCTTGAGAGACTGGTGGCCCTGTTAACTCCCAACTGTTAATCTAGCATGTTTGTACTTGTCCACTCTACAAAAATACAGAGAGGCCAACGATGGCCCGGGGCCAAAAAATGCAGTGGGATGGTACAGAGCAACAGAACATATCAACAACACAGATGGAAGGGTTGGACGAGTTGTAATGAAATCATTCTTTACCAGACTCAGACTTTCTTCCCAGGACTGGCTCATCTGCATAGCGGCTTGAACCTCCCTGTGTGTGCAGAGGCAGAAAAACAAGGAAGAAGTTGGCAGCGTTCTCCTTTAAACAAACTTATGACAATTGGAGCAAATCTCTTCATCCAGCCAGTGTGTTCATAAATACACAGCTTACCGCTCATGAGCAGTTTCTCTGTTCATCACGTCTACGCCCTCCTCCTGCAAAGACACACAAGAAGGTTATTAGATTGTAAAGTCTTAGTTTACCAACTTGTTTAGCGTTTTCTGGATTACATGTGTTCTTAAGAAGCATTTCCAATTCACCAATTACAAATTCTAAAATCACTTCTGTCGTTGCAGTTCAGGCCTGATTCAGGCTCATGAGTTACAAAGCTCAACTTGTCCATTACTTCAAATATGGAGATGTAATTCTTTCTGTTGGAGTCTGATACTACCAATTGATCAACTCTGGAAGATCGATGGCCCTGTTAACTCCAAAATGTGTTTCTCTAGCATGTTTATTTGACACCGTCACTCCCTATGGCTTGAGAGGGAGACGGTGGTCTGACATGCTCACCATCAGCGTGTAAAATTTCCAAACATGACGCAGTTTTCTTACTTGTTTTATCTGATGAAGCCTGGTGCTGGGAACTCGGATGGGTGATGAAGGGACCTGTAAGGAAGGGATGCGTGTGGATTGAACACTCAGCACTGAATAATTCAAGACACAAATTACTTTAGAAAACACGTGTTTAATTTAAGTATTGTACCATATTGGGCCTGTTGACAACTGTAGTGCTATTTCTCCGGCTACGCAGGACCTCTCTCTGGAACACTTGGGAGTTATCGCTGTAATGACAAATTCACAAACCAACCATATGTCTTAGTCCATCAGTTCTACCCATGAGGTCAGTGCAATGTGATTACACCGGGGAGTTACTTCAATGTATATAAAAGGACATAAAACACATTCAATGAAACATTTTGCTGTAAGTTATTGTAACTGTGTTATATTGTAGAACCTTAAGCCATTTATCATTGGTGCACTGTTGGATCTCCTCAAGTGTCCATCGGTCTGAACTAATGAAGATGGGATGTCCAGATCCAGCTCCATCTTTTCTTGTGGCATGACTCCTGAGTTGTTCATTTTGCTTGCTAACGCTGCCTGTCACCAGCTCATTAAATTAAAAACGGTGTTACATTGCTGCTTTCCAAACTTTGCCAACTTTACATGATTCGTAGAATCATCATCATCAACATCAATCAAGGCAACTGAGCTGATGTGAGACAGACCAGCTAACGCAATGCCGTCAACAGTCAGCTAACTTAGGCCCTTTGCTCTATGTAACTCCGGCGTTTTAACAACTTCACACTGGCTAACAAACACAACGTCTCCTCATATCTCAACTATACAGTCAGCTTCACCTGGCCTGTGCTAACGTTGCCTGTAACGTTATGACCAGTCACCAACTTTCCTGATGGATGGTTAGCATGCCACGGCTACATACCGCACAATGCCCGGTAACTGTTAGCTACCGACCGGATAGTCTGCTGGTGCGACTGAGACACTGCTGAACTACTGCTGCATATTAGCGCGGTGAAACAGGTGACGTTAAACTCCCGACGCTGCTGTTAAGTCAGTCTCATAACGCGAGTGTACCTTCTGACTAACAGCAACAACCAGCAAACCCCGCTACCTAGCCGCACAGGCTAACTAGCTATGTTAGCATTAATAGCCACAATGCCATGTCCAGAGAGAGGCCGGGTCACCATTTCACCGGCTAAATGTTCCCGTCCATCGGCCTAATTGCTGCTACGGCTCAAAAAGATAACTAAGCCGTATATGCTGTAAATATTAAATGCTACACTGCCTCGTCCTTTGGTTTCTACAGAACACCGCCAAGAATGAACTGAATCCCACAGCGGCTAGCGGTTAGCAGCTAAGTTCACGCCCCTTTTAACGTCACCAAAACTGTCCAATCAGACAGCGTCATCCGCCGGACCTGGCCAATCAGACACTATCATACGCCGGACCTGTCCAATCAGACAGTTTCCCCTGCCGGCGTGCCCATTAGGAATACAGTTACCCGCAGCGTTTGGTTCCTCTAGTATACACTCGACCTGTAGACACATTTTTTTAATTTTTTCCCCATCTGGATGACTGGACTGTGGATTTAAATTTCCTATACACTCTGTAACAGTAGACATATGCTATCTACACTATATTTAAATATATGTATACAAAACGATGATATGGTAAGCTTGGAAGCTATAGTCTATGGTTTTGTTTTGTTTGTTTTTTCAGTTATTTTCTATTTTTCTATTTGTAGCCAAGGGGTATAGGGTATGTGGTGTTGGGAGGCTACAGGTTGTTTGTTTGTGGAATTGTTTTTGTAATGTAAAGACCCAGGACAGAGATGTCAATACATCTTGACTGAGATTTTGATTCACATGAAGTGCATATTTTTTTTGCATGGCAATTTGTGGTGTGAGCCATGTACCAATACTAAACTACATGGGGGAAAATAAGCAATAAAAAGTGTCAAATAAACACAAAAATTGCATTGATTCAATTTGATTTTCCTCTAATCCAAGGCTGTAAAACCTATGAATGCCTGTTTTTGTTTAAAGTCTTAATATGAATTATAACTGCCTCTAGCTCAGAGATTGTTTGTTTGGGGTTTTTTCTTCCAACTTTTCTTCTGCAAACAGTACAGCGAATATTTGAAGATATCGATATTCTGTATATGTTCACTTTGTGGCAGAGGAAATTGTAAGTTTTTATGTCAATAGTGGCAGAACGTCTCATCAGAAATTATGTTGCATTTCACAGGTTTATACTGAAACATATGTGCTCTTTTTTTAACCTTGTCAACTTAAATCTGCCAGAGGCTCTAAGCAGACAACTCAATGAGAATTGAGTTATGATTGTTCTGACACATTTTCTGTATTCATGAGTATTTAACATCTCTCTCTACTGTTCCTACTTCAATATTGGCTGCAAATAACTTTATGTGAACCATCATACCACTTTTGTGCAGTCTTGAATCTGTATTTCCTTCCAGTAAATCTGTTCAGACTATACTGTTTAAACTGACTAATGACATTTCCTCAAACAGCTGTCCAAAGTAATCAGTAGCAGAAAAATAAAGTACTGATTCTAATATGAAGCAGGTTAAAATAGGCAAATAAAGCATTCATCAGACTTTTACCAGCAAATGTTTGTTACTGTCTTTAACATGGCAAATAAAATGACAAAAGGCATAACATAGAAATGATGAACTGCAATCTCTAACTCATTTTTTGTTGATTTGTAAATAACACAGACACTATGAAAACACAAATATAGGATGACATTTCCAATGAACCTACATTGTAACAAGACACATGAAATACGTGATGTGAAGACGCATTGCAAAAGACTTTAAGTGGTGCCGCATTAGATAACACATTCTTTCTTTGGTCCTAATCAGTGACCTTGTGTACAGTTAGGCAGTTTGTAGGTCAAAGTTAGGTGACAACATCAACGGGTCAAACATGCACAGTCTTCACCCTCACTGAAGACTAAACTTGTCCACACAGATTATTCTATTCTTAGAAAATTCGGAGCTCTGTTAGCTCCTGGAAATGAGGCAAGAACACATAAATCACACTTATTGGGGGTGGGGGTGGGGATGTGGGGGGTGTCACCACTGCATTTCCCCGTATTTTCATACATTGGTCAGAAACAATTTTAAGGTTCCATGAATTTGGCATTTGGTGTTAGATTGTGTACAAAGCTTCTTTTTTTTTTTTTTTTAGTAAAACCCACTAGTCACAGGAAGGGTGTGAACATTTAATGGCTGGTGTTGCAAAATTCAGTTGACAATCGTTTAAAGCGATGGCACCATTGAATGAGCGCGGTTTGTATAGTAACTGTTAAAAAAACAATAGTTAAACTATGTCAAGTCTGACTGCTCGAATGATAGGTAGATACAGATGAATTGTTTCAAAACATATGATTGAATAACATTTGACTTCAGGTGAAGTTGAAATATTTTCCATCATATAAAATTATCCTCAGTGTTGCACAAAGAAATTGGATGCATGTTCAGACAAAATAACCACTATACACTCATAAATAAGAGGACATTTCATCTTCAGCATATCCATGTGTTTAATTAGGGACAGCAACCAGCATTTGTGTTACTTTTTTTTTGTAAACACAATTTATCTTATCACATAACATAACATAAAAAACGTATTTGTCCCAATATATACATAGAGACTTAAAGAAAATGTAACATCCTCTTCAAGAGTGCCCATAAAGCAGCTATTGATAGTTCTCGGTAAAAGTAGAATTACAATAAAAGCAATATTTTATAAAATAGGTTGTCAAATGTTGGAATCTTATAGTAGCACAAAAATTGTGATATTGTACCTCAAGCTAGCAGCATTAAATTACTCGCTTAAAAAGTGATTAATCCGTGTTGGGGAATAGAAGCATTGTACTATTTTCAAGCAAACCGGGCTCCATGCTGTTTCACCCAGACGTGGTTCTATCTAAAGGCAATTCATTTACTCAAAAGCGTGTGTGGTGGCCTAAAACTGTCAGGATTGTCACTATACCAGTGTATCCTCAGGGACCCTGAGCAGGCTGAGTACTTTATGTCACAAATATGATGTAATAAAATATAAAATGAAAATCAAATGGAAAAAAGATATAACCATACGTTAAAAATTGTTATTAAGTGCTCTTCATGCCTTGTACTTCTCCTTTCCGGTTTCACTAATGACGCAGATATGCTGAAACAGAAAACAACCAATTAGTATTGCAGCATGTTATTGATTTACATTATTTGTTCTGAAGGTTCTTGCCCTGACACACACACACACACACACACGGTACAAACTCAAACAAGCATGAAACATGAGCTACTTTACTTATTATGTTCCCTTATCTAGCTCACATACTTACATTTAGATCTCTAAAGTACTCGTTGTAGTCTAGCGCGTATCCCACCACAAATTTGTCAGGGACCTCAAATCCTACAACTGAAACAAACAGGCAAATAAATCAGTTACTTGTCTTTGTAGTGGTAAACTAACAATACTGATAAAGTTATACAAAGCCTCATTGTATAGAAAACTGTGTGGTAACTATACAGTGTATCATTCAGTATAATCTACTTATAATAAATTCAACAAATAGTCAGATTAAAACATTTAAACTCACAGTCTGGTCGGTAGCCAACACTCCTTGGTGTTCTCTTCACCAACAAACTGAGAGCAGGAACCAAGTTCATAAGCAAAATGCGTTAAAAAAAAAAAAAAAAGACACAGTTTGAGACTATTTTCCAGTGAAAATCACTACAATCTGCTGTTATGAAACATTCATAGAAAACATGATCACAAGACACAGGAGTTTGTACTTGAAAGGCAGCTGTGATGGGATTAAATTACCTTGCTACTTTAACCATTTTGGGATTGTACTGTTTGAGGAGTTGCAATAATGTCTTCATTGTTTTCCCTGTGTCGATAATGTCCTTGAAACGCAACATGTGAGAAGTTCGTATTAGTGGTATTGACATAGGAAATTCATAACAACAATACCGAAAAAGAAAAAAAAAAAATCAATACATACCTCCACAATCAAGACGTTCTGTGAAAAATTGAAACAACAATTATTTTAGTTGGAGACTTTGGACTGAACACATTTTCATGCGAGTGTGACTCTCAGCTGTCTCTGTCTCCATGGTTGTGGCCTTTTCATTACACTGTTGCATCAGTGCACAATAACGAGTGGTAGGGAGTGAGACTGCTGAGAATAATACTCACTGTATCATAATAACCAGATTTAGTTATGATCATGCTCCCCTCTTACCTTGCCTGTCAACGTAGACAGGTCATCTCCTCCAATTACTTTGATTTCACCTGTCGACTGGTCATTCTGTGAGGATAAGAATGAAATTTCTCATTATATGTTGTACAAGTGCAGAGAGTAATTGAAGGAAATATTGTGTCAAATGAATAAATCAACAGAATATTGTGAATTATGTAAATTCAAATATGTAAATCCAGATACTCTGCTGAATGGGCTGTATGTTTTTAATCAAACAAAATAAATGTAATAAAAAGTGATTGTTAAGTACACAGTAGCTCTTCAGGCGGATGAAGTCCACTGTCATTGGGATGGAGCGGTCACTGTTCCTGTTCAGGGCCTTGATGTAGTCCAGCAGGTCTGCAAAGAACTTGTAGCCCCCTTTGAGCACACAGAGGGCCACAATGTGGTGTTCCCCCATTTCCTTCATAATCTCTCTGGCCAGTCTCTCTGTCCTGGGATCACGTGTGGGTAAAATAGAGAGAGAGAGAGAGAGAGAGACAGAGAGACAGAGAGACAGAGACATAGAGGATGGTCAGCTCAGTTTTCTGCTGTAGTCAGCAGTAGTTTCCATTTCCTTTCTGTTTGTGTCAGCAGGCCGAGCTGTCGATTCTATAGCGCTGCTAGAGTCCAAACTGTAATACTGTAACACCAAAGATCCAGTTTTCAGAAGTTAGTTTAAAAAAAAAAAAAAAAAAAAAAAAAACACATCCATGAATCATTAAAGCTCAAACATGCAATCTAAGGGAAATAGAAATAGAAAAGCAGAAATTCAACAATCTAGATAAAGTCCAACATACAACACGTGCTTGTTAGACAGACTTAAAAAATGTGAACCTGTGCTTTAAGATTAAGTAAAACAAAACATCTCTATGGCACTATTAGCCATCAGTTACATCTTGGAAACCCAACGTTCAGTATATAAACTCTACCTTATGTCTATCTTTTGTTAAGGCAGACTAGTCAACCAATCACTCAGACAATCCCCCCTTTAAGTTGATCCTGACAATCCATCACATCTTTTACAACCCTGCTACAAGCCGCTAAAAAAAAAAAAAAACCCACCTGTCCAAGATGAGTCCATGTGGGATGTAGACCTTCTCCAAATCGGTGGCGTAGTGCTTTGGTATGCAGAAAAGATCCAGGTCATAGCCCTGCTCCTCATCACTGATCTGAAATACAGCATGACACAAAGGGGTTAAAAAAAAATCTCAGGGGGTATTACCTAACATGGAACACGGGGCATTCATCTGATACAGGGCAGTACGAGGGGGGAAGGAGTCGAGGTCAATAGCGGTCTATTTTCCCATCCACTCCCTCAATATATTTCACTGTCTCAACAGTTTGTCTGCAGAGAAACACAAAGTCAGAGGACAATGCCTGATTCTGTACAGTTTAGCGAGCAGCCAAGCTCGACACTACGAGAGTTGTTATTGCTCAATACTAACCTGAGGTTATTAGAGAGAGGAATCTGTTAAAATGTCAGTGAATCCCTCCATTTGCCACTAATGGAGGTCTATTCTAAGCAGACCTTCTATAACAAATGGCAAGATCTTGACACCTTAAAACGGATATCGTTCCTAATTCTTTACCATTTTTCATATTTTGTTTAAAAAATAAATAAATAAATAAATAAAAATCAAATTTCCTGCTCTCACACAAACTGCTTACCACATGAACCCAGATGACATAACTGGTATCATGTGACAGCTGAGAGGTTGGCTCAGAGCTTGAGGTGCTGTGGGACTGATGTGAGAGACTAGAAGCAGACTCACAGTATTTATAACGGGGCAGTTTTTTTTTTATAATCCTATGTCAACAAATCCACATTGCTGTAACCTAGTGGTAAGCAAAGCAAAGCACCCGCCCTGACATCACATGTGGCTGAACTAGAATAAAGCATTTCCTCTTATGCCCGCCAAAATGAAAAACACGTCCATCTGTTTGGGCTACACCCTTTAGATTCCAAATAATAATGACTTATACTGAGCAGATGTCCTTGGAGTCACATGATCTGAAAGAGTGTTTTCCGCCGTTACTCAAAAGACTTGTTGTCTGTCAGTTAAGAAAAGCAAAGTTGGAAAGCAAAAATTTAGAAAAACAACCCAATGAACTAGACTGAGGTCAATGGCAGGGCAACCTAGTAGTTTGTGCTGGCAAAGTCCATGTTTGGCAACGCTGCACTGTACAGCTAATTTCATTTGGAATGGGATACAAAAGGCCGGATCTTTTACTGACTTTTTTAATGCAGTTTTCACAAAATGTGCATTAAGATTCATTATCTGTGTCAGCAATTATGTCTGCTGCAGTCTGCTGGCAAGGCTTAGTCACAATAAAACACTAGCTGTGCTGGAAATATAGAGCGCTGGTTATTTATTTACTTATTCCAGGAAAGTCCGCTTATCTATATTGCATTAGAAAATGGCCACAGATCCCATGTGGGTTCACTCAAACTGAAATAAAATACCACAAAAGAAAAGTCTGTTACTTGCACCATTTTAGATCTTTCGTGCCATTTACCCAGATTGTAGAATTCACGCCTGTTCTTACTCCTAATGAAGCGTAGACAACAAACTGTGTGTTTTGTGTGGAACACACATTTATTCGTGCTAAAACTGATCTTTGTCCTTAAGCAAATCTGCTAACTTTCCCTACATACTCTTCCTCTTGTTACATGTCGTCACATTCATAACTGTGAACACATGCTGTTGAGTGGCTTTAAAAGACATGTTGCATATGCGTCTGAAGCCAGTCAGTCAGACATTTTGTAGGCCAGTTATACACATAAACATCTGCGTTGCAATGTTCTGTGTAACCCAAAGACGCTAAAGCCGCGCGCTCACTCAAACACGCCCCCCTGTTTGTGGCTCGTGCATTTCTTCCTGTAATTGTGTATAATCGTGTAACTACACTAATATAATCCGCAACTGGCTGTCAGACACAGACATACATACACACACATATATGGTTTAAACGTGTCCATCCAGAAATGTCTCTTGCGTCACGTACGCAACAGCAGCGTGGAGAGCGCGTGTCTCCGCAGCTGCAGGCCACGCTACTGAGGAAACACACCGCGTTATGCGTCCAAAACGTGTTACCAAGGTGAGGATACAGTTCCTACGGGCAGGTCATTAAAGACAAACGACCTGTAGTTGATTTAAGGGCTTTATTTAACGCAGTAGCACCCACGTACGACCCGTTATTCCAGTGTGGACTTGTAGCGGTACCCTACGACCAGCACCTCTGTCTGTTCATCTCCTTTGCTGGGGGGGAAACTTACCACAACACAGGAGCTGGATGTCGCCATGTCTCTGCCGGTGCCTGCCGTTCCCTTTGATGTAGTCTACAGCGGTCTTCAGGGAGAGAAGGTAAAAAAATACAAGTGTCAGACTAGTTTCGCAGACCCTTCACCCTTGTGACAGCACACACATGGAGGCTGCTAGCTCCGCTGCTACAAGAAGCGCTTCTGTCTTTTTTCCGGGCTGCGGTCGGCTCTGCTGTTGTATATATGACGCAGGGCGTGGGGGGCCAATCAAATGAGCAGGAGCAGGTTAGCCCCGCCCCGCCCAGCCAGGTGATAAAGTGCTGGCGCTGTGAAGCGACTGCCAACATTGACCCTCAACAATACCATACCTTCATTACCTTCTGTGGATATGAATACATTGTTCAGTGGCACCCATGAGTCTATTAAAGTGAAGTCTGCGCGTCATCACATTAACGCAACTTGTATCATTATTATTTACACACTGCATATACTGTTTATTCCTGTTAGTGTTTCATCTCATTCTCTTCAGTTTAAACCTGTAGCAGCTCTTCTCACATAGTATGTATTTTACCTATTTCTTATTGTAAATTCTCTTTCTTTTTATATTACCTTGGAAACCTTAATCTTGTGTATATTTTTGACTGTTATGCAGAACAACACCAAGGCAAATTTCTTGTATGTGCAAACCTTATTGGCAATAAACCTGAATCTGATTCTGATTACCATGACCTTGGACTGCTGTTTACCTTTTTAGGGCAAGAACGTCTCAATGCGGGACAGTATGTTTATACAATTCTCAATGCTATGCTGTGAAAACACAGCTTTTTTGAAGGGCAGTGAGCAGGGCTGTAGTTACACAACGAAGGCATGAGTATAATAAAAAAAAAGCCTATTATATTACATGTCAAACATCAACACTTTTTGGCTGAAAGCCTTTGTCAGGGTATGATAAAATACAAACTTAGTTAACAGGACAACCCAAAGGATGTTTCCAATGTGGAAGACGCAACCATTGCATTGCCGCAGCTGATGTCTTTACTAACAAGAGAAATGTGATCAATGGATTTATTAACTACAACAGCTCTTTTGTTGTTCGTCTCTGATGTCCCTGTGGATGTTTTTATGTTGGCAGGATGAAATTGGAGCTGAAAGAACTGAAGTTGAACTGAAAATTGCAGAATATAAACATGCTAGGAATTGGCAGTGAGGAATATTCCAGGGCCAGACATTATAAAACGACACAATAACCCTGATTCTCTCAAAAAAGTTGGCGTTGAAGTCATCCTGCAGTCCATTAGAGGGGGAGATACTTAGGGAGGGAGAGATAAGTACCTCAGAGGGAAACTTGGTAGATGTGGTGCAGAAGTCGTGTTTTAGGGTGTTTTAACAACCTGATAAAGGCTTTCAGCCAAAACATGTTGGCATCAGAATGTAGTATAAGGGCTTTTTGTTATTTTTTTCTCCATTTGTCTGCAATTGTGATTGCCCTCGACTCCTTTTTGTCCTTTGTTCACCAAGTGTGATTTTATAGAAAAAAAAAAAACACTTTTGTTTTTTTACAAGCCAGACACACTCCAGATCTTTTTTCTTTTGACAATGAAGTCATGTTGAGTATTTTTGGGGAATTTGGGAGTTTTAGTAACACAGGAAGTGTTTGCATTCTATAGTTATTTAAAAAAAAAAAGAAAAAAAAAAGAATACAAAGTATGCGTTTAATTGATTGTTGATTAAAGCTTCAGTATATTTAAATTTCACAACCAACTTTCAAGCCATTCAGTATTTCTCCAAAGAAAAAAGTCCATTCCTACACACATTTCAGGACCTTTCAGAAGACAAGATGTCTTGAGAAAGATCCGTGTGACCGAAACATTGACACTTCTTAATAAATAAATGCAGATGTGATAAGTGTGTGCAGGAAATGACATTTTTTCTTTGGAATTGAACATTTCTGCTCAACAGAAGACACTAAGTAAGCAGTGTGTGTGTGTGTGTGTGTGTGTGTTTCCTTCTATTCTTGATTTAGTATTTCTCCACCAGAAGTTTATTTCTGACTTTATAGTGAGGACCTTAAAGCAGAATTTTGGGGGATATTTGCAGGAACCATAATATGATAGATAAGATAATATATATATATATATTTAAATGAAACTTTCCTTTTGGTGTTTTGAGGGTTGTGGGTTCTTTGGAGGCTTCAGCCCTGCCTATAAATCATGGTAAATTACTACCAACTATTATTACCATTAGAGGGAAATCCTTTCCTAAATAGTATAGTGCTGCATCAATGTTTCTAAAAAAAAAAATCAGTCAATACCCACTAACAGGACAAATATCTCCTTAAACTGGAAATAATGATGCCATTTCATGACATTTGTGTGAGTTTGTCCACTAACACTGAATTTGTGATTAAACTCTTACATTTTATTCAAATGTAAAATTGTAGCCGTTTGTGGTGTTCACAGTGGAAGTGGCAACATTAAGTATGCTATCCATATTAGTAAATTCTGGATTTTTAGTGTGCTATTAATGTAAACTGCTGTCTTACAATAAAATGCACAAAGGAAATTTTGCTGAAAAAAACCCCAAAATGCTGCTGATGGTCAAACAGCCCGGGGAGTCTTAAAGTAGCACTCTGATTGATGTTCATTTCTTATTAGTACAAAACAATAAAGAACCATTGATTTCTTGATTGATTTCTTCCTACACTGTACACAACATAACATGCTTTATACATTTAGTATGTTGCGTAGAGTTGAGAATCAGCATAAGGAATGAAAGCTGAGCTGCGAATACTGTCACATTTACATATGAGTTCTTCTGTATACTTTTTTGTCTGAGGGAATTTTCATTTTGTCTGGATATGGACAGCGCTTTGAAGGGAAACGTTTCATCATCACTGGTAAATTATACATTACAGCAGCAACCATAAATCACTTTTGTCCTGTCTGTCCTGATGACAACTTGTTTTTTTAAAAAGTCATATGCAGTCAGAGCATAAAAAAAGGGCATTTATATGAGTTAAATGCACAAAAGGATTAATACAAAATGCTACAAAGAAAGAATGAATGTTCCATATGTGAGGATGAGAGGACTTAGTCTCAATGGAGAATGTAAAACTAAGGTAATCTCACACACTCTCAAGTCTACAGCTGGTGTGACATTCCTCACTCTTCAAACCACACCAGACGGCTTCACAACACCATGTCATATGAGTACTTTTACCCCACAGACGCATCTTTCAATAAAAGACTCGGTTTTTGCAGTAAATGTGTAAAATAAAAATATTTTCTATTTCCAATCATTCATGGATACATTTGTAGAGATACAAGTAACAGTACATCAAACAAAGTCAAGCCAACTCCTCTAAAGAGCTCTACTTTGCCCTTTAGCAGCTAAATAAAAACAATGCCACCTTTAACAGTGGGGAAAATCCAAGTGCATGCTGGCAAAACTTGTACTTGTGACTGTCTGAAATCCAGATATTCAAAATTACTCATGATGATAATACAGTAGCAAAATATTACATATCAAGAAAGAAAGGCTAACGAAGAGTTTTTAAGACATGATTACAGAAACAAAGTAATCAAACTGCACAACTTTATAGAGACTAGTAACAAACAGACCCCTCTTAAAAGTGAGTCCTTTCAAAGCTAAGGAAGAGGAAGAATGTACAGTACCAGTCGAAAGTTTAGACACACCTTCACATTCACTTGAATGAGAAAGTGTGTCCCAATTTTTGACTGGTACTGTATCTGTTTTCAGCATGTGTAGGTCATATAATCTGTGGGGACACGGGCAGTGAGTGACAATCGAAACATCAGTCCATTCAGCTCTTATTCATGGCAATAGTACACGTATTTGAAACTGAGCCCATAACTGACTCTCGGGAAAGATAAGCCGTGGCTTTTCACTTATCCTGCAGCGGTCCAGAGTGCTGCACAGTACAACCAGTCTGTGAAAAGCTCATTCAGTCAACTCAAAAACAGGGTTTCATGGGAAAAAAACCAAAACAAAACAAAAAAAAAGCATCTCGGACATTACGTCCCCCCAAAAAAAACAAAAAAGAAAACACGTGAATGACTCGTGGCTGCTTGTAGACCACGACTTTGTGAGTAGGCTAAGATTTAGTATAAAAAAATATTTCTCCCCCATCTTTGAGTTCTTCTGTTTTTCCCCCGCGTCACATCCATCAGGCCAACCTGTAAGAAGAACAGCACCAATGAAATGACAGGAAACTGACTTTCACTGCTGTGGTAGGAAAACAATCCTCATGTCCGACAGTAAAAGTGGACAATGGATGTGTTTTTAATGACTGTTTTTGTATTTAAATAACCATACATGCTAATATCGTACCTAGTTGCCATTCACTTGCGTTGACGGTGTTCCTCCGTGGTCGATTGCTGCCCTTTCTCTACTGCGATTCTCTCGTTCCTCATCTTCTTCATCTCTCTCCTCATTGCCACTGTGGTTCTTACAATATAGTCTAAAAAAAAAAAAAAAACACAACAGCATTATTTAGTGATTCTGAAGCAATCCAGTGATTACTTGAAAAGTCTGATGCAGTTCAATCAAAGTGTATCGAGTTACAATTTATGACTGGAATCTCCATTATACTATAATATAGTCAAACAAGATCGTCTCATTATGCTACGTCTGTGAAAGGATTTCATTTTCATTTAAATATGAGCTTGGCAGTAGAAGTTTAGCTCACTTGTAGATTCCACGCGCCATGTTTTCGATGTACTTGGCTTTGTCCTGCACGCCGCAGTGATAGTGGTAGGTCTTCACACATGCTTTGATTTCACACCCAATAGTAGCACCCAACTGAGTGCAGAGCGTGCATTTCTGGAGGAAAAAAAAACACAACAACAACAAATCCAACAATTTATTTGATGAACTTTCTAATTTAAAAATTACATTTATGAATGATCAAAAACTGAATATAGAAAAATGTTCCAACCATTCTTTTCCCTCTCTTGATTTCCTGGATGACTGTTTTCACATCAAAGTTCCCGAATTCAGCTCGTGATGTAGTGGTCAGCTGGACCGTCCCCGATGAAAAAAGCTGCAATGAATCATGGGAAACAGAATGATGCAATAAAAGTCTTTTAAAGCACTAAAGTGCTTTGCAACATGTTACACAAACAACATCTTACCATGCACTTGTAGTGTGCAGCCACCTTTTTGGAGTTATCGCTATGAAGCATGCCTCTTGTTTCGTTCTCTTCCTCACCGGCGTGGCAAAAGCCACAGCGCTGGCCGCTATCTCCTGGGCTGGACCGCAGAGGTGACCTGTCCCGCTAGAACACATAGTACACAGCTCAGAAACTCCGAGCGCAGGCCACATGCAGCAAACACACTGAGCAAATGAACTTCAATAGACTGCTTCTGTGAACAGGCGCGTGTTGCCTTACATGGGAGGAACTCTCCTCGTCTGCAGCCTGTGAGGAAGTGGAGCGGGTGTCTTCTGATTGGCCACGAGATCCAACCTTCGCTCTCCCCTTCTCAAACCTTCCTCTTCCCCTGCTCTGTGGAGGCGATGAGTCTGAATCGTTGGCCACACCCTCTTCTTCATCTGCTAAGAAAACAACAATCATTAAAAGGTGAACTCCACTGTTTTAACACATCAAAGTCTGTTTATACATGTTGGGAAGTTACTACTGTTACTATGTAAAAATGTAGTATGAAGCCTTCTGTGTTTCCAGAGGCAGCTGTGTGGAGCCACCGGCGATCACGTCGGTTGGGGCCGGAGTGAAATTTGAAAATGAAATTAGGAGGTTTGGAGTTAGAAGTGAGGTTATAGACGACATTATCTGCATAACACACCCGAATGTCAAATCCAACTATTGGCAGTAGAGTTGCATTGTGTGTTATGTATGTGTCCAGTTATGACAAGATGGAAGAATGTGTGGCATAAAAAAAAGACAATATCTATTACCTTTTTTAAAAAAAAAATCTGACATGGTAAAGCTGAATCTGTCATGTCAACAATAAAGATGTAAAACTCAGATCAAAATGAGACTAAATGTAAAGCACAAAGCAGATAATTGAGGGTGAAATATAAAACCTCAATCATCTCCATATTATTGATGGGTACTTAAATGTACGTAGAATCTAAGTGTTTGTATTTGGTTTGTGACTGAGAGCAAAAACAGATTCCCAGCTGTAAATCTAATTATCTGTGTAGCCTCGTAGTGTAACAGATGTTAAAGCGTACTTTACCTTGAATGCCATCCTGAGAAGCATCCCGGTGTTTGCGACAGTAAACACTACATTTAGGAGCAAAAGAAATAGGTTTTTATTTCATTTACATTAAATGAAAACTATATTTCCAGTACAACGACACACGGTAGAGGTGAAGTGACTTACAGGTAAATCCCTTGTGAGGGATTCTCTTTGATCTGGGCTTTGTCCTTTACAGCACAATAATAGTGATACGTCCTCCGGCACGTCTTCACATCACAGCCGATGGTAGCACCCGGCCGGTGACATGAAGAACACATCTGTTGGGGAAGAAAAGATAGCGTGTGTGTAGTTCCACAAACCTTTGATGTTCATTCCAAGATGAACAATAGCTGACGACCAGTAATGTGATTTTAATTCAATAAATAATGTGAAATTTCTCCACAAAGATCACGGGGCCTGACGGACACAACGCAAAGGCCGCATGCAAATATCATGAAGGGGTGCTCTCTGTGGGGACCATTTGATAGTTGCAGGAGCAAAATAAATGTAGTTCAGCAGAGAAGAATACACAGAGGCATGAAACAGCAGAGAAAGCTAAATGTTAACTAAGTTGTAAAGTAAAATATAAATAATTTTAAGATTATTCAAAATTACATTACATTACATTACTAACATTTATGGATTAATTTAGAAAATGCATCTGTCTGCATAAAATACCTGCTCTGTCATACAGATTTCACAATAAAACTTGAATTATACTTGTAGGTGTAAATATTAATGTAAGAAACATGTTGGTATATGTCTACAGTACATAAGTAAACATATTGCTCACAGTTATGTGTGTAAATAAACACTTTACTTGCAAATATATGGATCATCTTTCACAGTGTGGTATGAAAGTTTCATATAGAATCATCATAATTTACACTGCATGAGCTGGTGCAAGCGTGTGAGAAAGTAAGTATAAAATAACACGTGAAACTGATATTAATTTACAGCAATATACATGCAAATTTAATTTGCTGCAAATGAGATGAAACCACACTTCAGTGTCAGACTCCTATCAAATTCACACACACACACACACAAGATGAAAACAACAGAATCTTACAAACAGACAGCTGCAGTGCATCTTATTAACATTCAGCGTCTGACATACAGACTGTCAAGTCTTCTTCACACACTCCCATTTCCCGCCTCAATGCAAACCACCCGTCCTACCCGATTCACGGCTTTGTCAGATTGAGGGATGAATACATTTTAACAACTGACCTGTTGAACTCTAAATCTTATATCAGACAACAAAGGCTGATGTTCCCAGATAAAACATGAGAGATGTGAATCTAATGTAATCTTGTGATTACAGTTATTGCTAAACCTCTCTTTAGTTCATCACAGTGTCCCATTTCATGAGCTGAATTGAAAGCTGAAACAAAGTGAAGTATAACCTGCAGCCAGTAGTGAGATTCTTGTTTGCTCCCAAGTTTATGTACATTTAAACAAGCTCAAACTATTTATAATCTGCACATAAAATCTCTCTCTGTCCTGGTGCATTACTGTGTCACTAATGTTACACTGAGAAGGATGGAAGCAAATACTCACCAATTTATTTCCCCTCTTGATCTCCTTTTTCACATCCTCAATGGAAAAACCTCCAATGTTTTCACTGTCTGAGTGAGATGTGACCAGAGCAGAGGAGAAAAGCTACATGCAGGAAATAAGGAAACAAATATGAAATGAGTGGTACTGTCTCCTCTTCTCTAACATACATTAATGTACTGTAAACTGTGATGATGCTGCTACAACACTCAGCAGTTCCCTGTGAGTTGCCATGTGCAAAATCTGCACATTTTTTTCCCATTACCACTTCCAGTGCATCATTTCCCACCTAATTAAGTATTTTTTATTGTATTAATCAACAGATTTGATGGATGTATTTTATTGATGTCAGACAGTGATAAAATCCTGCCATTTTTACTTTGCCAGTTTTTCTTGTATCCTTTCAAAATAATGTATCAAGAATAATGGACTTATTTCTTCCATGAACATGGAATTTTCATAATTTCTCACTTTCATTTAATGAAATACATATTTTAGTAAAGCCTCTAGGCCTTCTGAACAAATGAAACAATATAAAAAAAAGACAATATCCTCGTTTGGCAGAGCTGTTCACCATGACTTTGTTTTAAAAGGATCACAGGCTATGAGGCTTAAAACCACTTTGCTCTCCTCACCATGCACTTGTGGTGGGCTGCCACCTTCTGGCTGTCGGACAATAGCAGTTGTCCACATTCCTTGTCCCGGTTGGTTCGGCAAAAGGCACATTTAGGCAGCCGCGCTGCAGCTCCTTTCCTCTGTCCCGACATGGCCGAAGGCTTTTTTTGTGTGCCCAAGGTTCTAATGAAAAAAAAAAAAAAAAAAAAGGAACAACACACAAATGACAAAAAGTAAGAATGACAAGATAACTTTGCATTGAATGTGCTTGTAGATGCTTTATTAGATATTATCTAAGCAGTTATTACCTAGTCCACAGTAATCCACTAACAATGCCTATGTCAGTGATACACATTGATGCATATGTTTAGCTCATAATCACACCTCATATCTGATTCAAGCTGCATGCCAGAAGACTTTTTAATGCAAACAGTAAGTGAGTGATGCTAAGATATTTTTTGGCAAAGTAGATAAAAGTCATGATGAACATGGTAGTGCAACATGTTAGCAGTGAGATAACAGATGTTCAGATCATATATGCATTCATAATTAGGAATAAACATTATAAATGTGAAAATCTGCATAACTGCTTGTCATCTTGTTGTCAAACATCCACTACATACTCAGTTGTAAGAGAGGAAACTGTGTTTTTTTCTTATTTAACCTAAATAAAAGTGAGTATTGTGAAATAATGAATAAAAATCTGGGAAATGAGCCACTAGAAACTCTTTCCCAGAAACAGTTGGAAACAAAACTTTGACTCAACTACCACTTCGAGTAACTCCAAAATAGAGCAACGAAAGTCACAAAAGAAGAGCGGTGTGTCCTGAAAACACTGTTAAAGCAACTGACTTGCTCAGCAAAGCCTCTGATGCATCACACATGGGGCCCACACTTTGGTTGTAGAACAAAAGCTTGAAACTTTTCCTACTTCTGATGCTGGTTAATTTAGTCTAACCGAGCTATAGAGAGTTTCTGATCGCGTGCAGTATGAATGCTAAAAATCAAGAGAATAAGTGTGATTGCTGACAAATGTCAGAATTTTGTGAGATCTTGATTGTCAAAAACGTTTATGTGTCCTGGTTGAAGGTGTCTATTCCAGGGAATATCTGCATAACGCAGGCCTGCAATAACGACATTCACCAAGCATCCCAGGTCTAATCTGATTAAATGGGAACATGAAGGGAAAACAGCAGCAGGACTCAGGACCAGTCGGACTAGATCTAACTTAATGAACGAGGAGCAACCCAGTTTACCTCACACACAGGGACTACTTAAAACACCCCCACATGAGTAGTTTTGCTGAGAAATGATGCAACATGTTTCTCATTTTGCATTCACCGTCTGCTCCAATACTCCACCACATCTCATCTGCCCCAACTTGCATCCACCCTTTTAAAAAAAAAAAAAAACACAAAAAAAACCCTATGATTCTGTGGAAAATGTGCAATTTCAGATGTGTGTGATGTTGTGATGAGCAGTTTGCCTTGGAGACACACACATCACCGGGAGCTGAGGTGAATTAAAATAATAGTGTAGTTATTGTATTATCATCATCTGCATTTTAATTAAAACTTTTAGCTGTGTATTAAACATTTGCTTGAAAATCATGCAAGATTGGTTGCCAAATCACCACTGTATCACAAAGAGGAGTGGATCAACCTCCAATTGTGTGCTGTCATTTGCAGTGATATGTCTATTTGAGATAGTAATAATGTGCTGCAGGCGCCATAGATACATTAAATATGAGGATTAAAAAGATCCACTCAGTCCACAGACGAAAGTGGGTGTTTTTTAAAAAAAAATCACAATAGCAGTGTGCTGCGACGCCTTGATAGAGCCATTACTGCCATGATAGCAGGGCCAGGATTTCACTGCGGCGGCTACAGCGGCAGAGCCGGCGTGCAAACACACAATACAGCCCATGTAAATAACACCAAATATCCTTTATTTCAGTCCCTGGTCTCCACTGAAAGGCTCACATGTCACATTTGTGAACTACATGGCGATGTTGTGGCCGATTTGTAACCACAGCAAGTGAAACGTGAAAAGTCCCCCAGATTTCTCTTACAAAGTTTTGAATTAAAGGGGGTGTGTGTCTCTTTCACCAGTTAAAACTAGCTGTAACTGAAAACAATTTTCACTAAGAACATCTCAACGCCCCGAAATCCAAACCAAGGCCTTTACAAGCATGGAAATAAAGGTCGCTGGTAGGAAAATATGACACTTGGACTTTGTGTTTCTGCGGGAACCCGAAAAACTGCGAATATTTCCCTTTAAATGTGGGAAATTATCCTGACAGGCGCGGGTCTTTGCAAACCGTTTCGAAGGGAAGAGCGCCATACGTGATATCTCCCTGCGAAAAGAGAGCAGCTCGGCTTGTCCGCCAGCAGATACGGCCTGAAACGACTACAGGCCATAAAACACAGCAGCTACCATCGAGCCGCTGATACACAGCTCACATCTTACCTGCTTCTATAGTTTTATCGCGCCAAGACGTTATAAAGATGGAAAAGTGTTCCCGGTAGCGGCTGTATTTCTCCCCGTCCTTCACAAGCTATCGTGTGCTTCTTTCACACTAGCATCAAGTTAGCTGCAGCCGCCATGACAGCTTCACTTCCGGGTGTGGCTTTCACAATGAAAGTCCTGTTGACGAGTTTGTGTTTGCGATGCTTTAAAGGTGAAAAGCTGCAGGAGGCTATTGATGTAGAAACTGAGAGCACTTGACCAAAATACCCCACGGAAATGACTAATTTTGAACTATCTATATCAAAAAAGCAAATGTGACTTTAGGGAAGGGTCATGTTACATGCACGCAGTTTTGACAAACTGATTTTTTTTGCCAGATTTCTATTTACAGTGAGAGCATGTTGCATGTAATTCCAGGTCTCTCTCTCTCGCTCTCTCCCTCTCTATATATACAAATATATCTCACAAAAACTGCTGAGTATTTTATGTGGCATTACTTAAATCTGCAGTGTGAAACTTTTACATATAAATGAACTTCCGTTACTTTCAAGCCTTTGCCAAACGAGTTCACACGATGCTGATTAAGCCTATCAACGCCAGGTCTCTATGTTTTTCACAATACAACCTGGTGTCGGGTTTAACATTCCCGCTCTGGCCGATGAATGCTTACCTTGCATGCTCTATGGGCAGAGCATGCGCACTAGAGACTTCCGCCGGCCGAACCGGCTAACTTCCTGTTAGCTAACTTGAATGAGGATAGAATAGTTTAATCATGCCACACTTTGAGACTTTCCTAATGTAATCAGACCAAATGGATCAAATTCTGATAATGAAATTAGTAATTTCGCAGGGGTTGTGTGACGCTCAAAACAACTGACCCACTGTTTTACATCTGAAACCATAGCGATGGAGAAGGCTATGGTAGAGCGTATAATGTAAAAACATGAAAATAAAGACTTTAAAGGTGCAATATACAATATTCAGCCCACTAGATGTTGCACTAGAACACCAGCAGGTGTCAGACCAAAACAAATGCACATGTTTACTCAATAAAGTTGAGAAATAAAAGAAAGCGGCCTCTGAACTGACAGCTCACAAAACTCAGATCAAACAGTGTTGATCAAATACTCACTCAGATGTTTTCAGAAACATATTTTAGTGCACTGTTTAGCTGTAATATGAGAACCTTTGTGACCCAGCCTCCATGTTTGAAAACAGAAGTGGGAGGAAACAGAGAGACTCACACGCACTAACATGCATGTGAGTGGCAAGACCAGTTATCAAAACAAAGAACAGAAGTTCGAATTACAACCATTGACTGTATATAAATATGGACAATGGATCTCCATTTCCTACTGCTATGCAAAAGTGAAGCCAAAATAGCTGCTTCCGGAGCTGCCATCTTGCTTGTGCGACATCATTTGGATCCAGAGTCTGCGAAGCAGAGTCAGGCAATGAGTTGATGGCCCGCAGGAAATGCCTCTTCAGTCGTCCTGCCATCTGATGGAGGTTTGAGAGCAGCTATCACAGCTGCCAATCATGATGTCGCACCCCCTTTTTATATTGTCAAATAACTAATTAAAAAAAAAAACAGAAAGAAAAATGAGCACTCGGACAAACATCAGTGTGATAAGAATGACCTAAAATGACAGAAACCATGATTGATTGTTGATTTTTTAGTTTGGCATATTAAATGTACATCTGCAATTTTCTCTAGCGGTCCCAGTAATATTTGTTGTTAAAGTGTACTGAAGTAGCATCTCATGACATGGTTAAGCTACCTTTGAGTAAAGAAAAAAAAGGTTATAAATGCAGTTGCAAGAACAATACTTTCCACTCACATCTTTGGATGTTCGATTTGAAAGAGAACTGATTTTTAAGTCTAACTATAACTATTCTAATTATCTGTTAACTCCCCCTGCTCTTTCATCTGTTTCACTCTGCAGATGTCTCTTGTTTTTCACTCTGCATTGAGTAATTTGTCAGAGTAATGGTTATTTGAGCTCTAACTCTGCGCTCTCTTGTGCACCTTTTTTCTTCTTTCCCAGTCGATGATCATGGAGGCTGCGCTGGAAATTGTAAATGAAAGTTTTGACACCATTTTGGTGCAAATTCAGGAGGCTTATCTCCGTCCAATTACTGCAGTTACAGTCAAATCAAGTGCACCTGCAGAGCAGCTGCCCGACACTAAACTGATATAACTATTACATAAGTTGCACGTTTTATCTTGTGTTTTAATACTGTTGTTAATCATTTGTGATGTCAAACATGAGGGACATAAAAAGCTTGCTTCCTTGTATTTAGTTCAGTTATGGAATCCAAACGTACCGCAGAGCCGGTCCAGCCGAAAAGCAAATATGACTTTAGGGAAGTGTCATATTGCATGACTGCAGATTTGACAAACACTAGCTATGTCATTTCTAAATACAATGAGGATTGTTGCAGGTAATTTCAGCTCTATTAGTCACAGAAGCTGCTGTGTATTTTATGTGGCATTGCTTAATTTTGTCATAAATCCCTAACAAGATAAAATTCATTTGCAAAGATAAAGACTTAACCAAGGCAAAATTACCAGGGAGCAGATCCACAGGACCCATCTGGTTCACTGTGTGGCAAATTAGTATTTCACAATTGGATAACTTTTTACAAATATTATAATTTTGTTATAAGTGTTTCAAATTTGCCCCACTGAGATATAATATCAACTCATGCAGGCCCTGCATTATTACCTAAACTTGAGATCCTGACGTGGAGCAGCCCTTATTATTAAAGTTTGTTATGTGTTCATATGGTGCAAAAGAAAAAAAGTTATCTTAGTGAGGTGTATAATGAAGCTTCTACATATAGTCTACTGCTTATCAGGCAAATGCACAATGCAGAGTGTTGAGGTCAATATGGACAGAGGTTAATCACAACAAGTTAATCTGGCTGGCGGTTTGACAAGTACTGCAGTTCTGAGCTGGCAAATAAGTCTTATTTATGTGAAGAGTAAATAACAAAGGCTCTAAAAGTGCTTTCAACACCTTTATTGACAATTTGGGGACTGATTTAAAACATTTAGTGACAACAGTCTGAACAAGTTATTATTTAAATCAGCTTTATGCAGAATATTCAGAACCAGTGCAAAGCGTATTTACCAAAATGTTGTGATCGATGGTATCAAAAGCCACGGATACAATGTTAATCAGATCTACAATGTCATCCACAACAGCATGCGGCAGCAGTTATTACACTAAGATTAGATCTAAGCCGCTAAAATAAACAATCATCCTCTAGAAAGGCATCGTTTTAAATTGTCTTGTGATTCTAGGATTTCAATCAAACTTGTAAAATGAGCTCCAAATAGTTGGATATCATTTAAAAGTATGGCTAGTATTGAGAAACCATCTGTATAAATAAGAACACATGGAGATACATTGCATTCTATAATGAGCACAAACCTGATGTTTTTCACTAATATTTTCAACATCTGTATTGATTTACTGTATGTTTGGAGAATGCTCAAGGGCGGTTTCCACCCACAATGCCTGTCATGAACTGTTGTGGGGATCTGATATGATATGGGCGTCATATTGGAATCATAAGGACCAAAGAATGTTAAACATGTTTCATGCAGCATTTTGCACAAGTAGGGACTCAGAAGAGCAAGTAAATGAACAAGCCGAAGATTGTGTGATACCACTGTGATGAGTTTCAAACTGAGGAAAACAAACAGGATATGAGCGAAGAGTCAGTCTCTAAGTGTTTTTGAGGCAGAAGCTTAAACATGAGAGGTATGTTTAAGGTATATAGAATTATAAAATATTTATCACTGTATTATTCACAGGTGCAAAGCAATTTCCGATTGGGTTATCTATCTATTAAGATTAGAGTTTAGATAACAGGAAATTGCTTTTTTTTTTTTTTTTGTCATATTTGAACCTTGGAGGATTTTACAGCTTTAAAGAAGTTGCCAGGGAAAAAAGTTAAAGAAATGATTGAGTGAAGGTTAGTGTAGGATAGCATCATAGCTCAAGGATGTTCTTTAGGGAATAGGAACTTGAGATGCTTAAACTATGTGTTAAATAGATTCAAGATGTCACAGCAACACAGCAGATGGCAACTTTGGCTTCCATTTAGAGTATATAATACAATGAGAGAGAAATATACAAATATTCCACATAAGTAGTAAATAGATAAATAAGTGTATTGCACATAAGTGATGGGTGATAAATGCAGTGATAAGTGATACAATGATAAATATTATTAAATACTGTGTGTTCACGTCAAATATATCCAACAATTATCCAAATAACATGAGTTGTAGGTTTAGTACAGCATGAATATTCTTGTGCTTTCTGTGAGGAAGTATGTCTTTCACTCCACCTGCCAAAATATGTTGGACTGATGTTGAAGACTGGTGAAAATGTGTTTTTCTTCCTGTTCCTACAATTGAATGTTTGAGCTTCACTGTGCAGAATGATTTATGTGCAGAGTTTGCAGAGTTTGACACTAGAAGGCTGTTCTCACATTTATCTGCTGAAAGTGAAAATGTCACTGTGCTCGCTGAAAATGCGGTTAAAAGGGGCGTATCCTCAAACATGATTTGTGACATCACAGATAGTTTGGAAGCCAATCCTGGTATAACACCTACAAGTGTGATGTGGACACTTGTATCCAGTAGGCCTAGTTTCCTTCTTTTCTTTTCTTTTTTTTTTTTTTTTAAATGAACAGTATTTACATATTCATGGTTTCGGAATTTTTAATGAGGGAGAAAGAGTATGTCATTTTAAGGATATTAACAAGATAATAAAACTTTTTGTGGAAAAACCATTTCAAACACAAATTATTATTCAAAGTAGAGTATGTTATATACATCTGGAGAAGATCCTGAAGGAAAAAGTCATCTAATAGATATAATAACAATGTTATTAATGTTCTAATGTTATAGATATTCTGCTGTGCTTTAAAACGTTTCTTCATCTGAACTGCTTGTGGAACTCGACGTTTCATTTACATAAGATGAAAAGAACTGACTCAAATCAGTCTGTTTCTAATCATAAACTCTTCGTCTCGTCTTTTCGCGAGAATTCAGGTGCGCTTGATTACTATCACGGGACGGTCCGGTTGTAGGGGCTTCCCCTTTAATGTTTAATGTGTCCACCCACACGACAACATGTGAGCTATGAAACATGCGTACCTTCAGAGGGGAGGGCCTTTACACGTCGTCACTGTGGTTAAAGCTGACTGGCTAAAAGTAGTGACAGTCTTTTTGTAAAGCAAAACATACCCGCCCAGTGTCCCCGGGATGAGGAGAGGACGAGAGCTTCAGCAGAAGAGAACAGGGAAATGAAGTTGTCAGACAGGCCAGCCCAGCAACTCTCTCTTTACAACTAGGCAGCTAGCAAGTTAGGTGACAGACGGTCACGGTTGGAGAGATTTTCATGAAACATCACAGCTATGAAGGTCGTCCGTTTGAGCAGTTTGTAGCTACAGTTAGTACGAGGTAGACAGCTACAGATCTCAGATAACGTTTCAGACATTTCAAAGTTAACCTGACAGTGGTGAAGCAAAGTGGAAACAACTCGCTAGCCTGCCAGCTAACCTTTAGCCGCCGAGCCTCCTTCAGCTTCAAAACTCGGTTCAGTCGGTGAGTCTTGACAGCTTGAGCTGAATATTTCAGCAGTGTGTTGAGTGTGTTTTCTGCGGTGCTCGCTGCCGACGTACCGACGCTAGTGTTGCTTGTTTCTCGCTAACTTACAGCTAACTAGGTCACAAGCTAGCTGAACTTTGCTGTAGCGTTGACATTTTCAACGTCTTCTATCCTTGTTTCAGTACAAAGTTCACGTTTTATTTCACTGGGCTACTGTTAACGTGGGGAAACTAAAAACCCAATGCAAAATTAGCGTTCAAGTGTTATTTTAGCATTTAATGTTCCCTCATTATTTTTTTTTTTTTAAACTTAACTAGTGTAGGTTAACGTTAGCAACGCCAGCTAGCTGTGTGCTGTTATTGTCTTCAACACTGTTACTTAATAGTTCACTTTTGAGTGTCGACAGTATGTCTAACCTAGCTGCAGCCCTGTTTTCTTCAGGTGTGAGTGTTTCAGCCATTTCCTGATGCACAGAGGTACAGGAAGTTGAAGTGCATTCAATGGCACATTATAACGAAACTGTGTTTTTTATTTCTACAGAGATTGGGCTTGGATTACCCTCTTTTCAGCCATGCCTTTTCCTTTTGGGAAGTCTCAGAAGAGTCCTGCTGAAATAGTGAGGAGTTTAAAGGAGAATGTGGCTTACATGGAGAAGCTTGACGCTGGAGACAGCAAGAAGTGTGAAAAAGTCAGTGACTGTGTTTCCTTTGCCTCTCTTGTCTTTTAAAAGCTGTTTCGTTCTCTAAACATGATCTGATAGCTCTGCTTATCGTCTGTTTTTTTTTTTTCTACCAAGGTTGCAGAGGAGGTGTCTAAAAATCTGGCTTCTCTGAAGGAGGTGCTCTGTGGAACAGGTGACAAGGAGCCTCAGACCGAGGCAGTGGCACAGCTGGCACAAGAGCTGTACAACACCAACCTCCTCATTGCTCTCATTGCAAATTTGCAGAGGATTGATTTCGAGGTGGGGAAAATGTTCTTCTTCTGCAGTGACTGTGTGTCTGTTAAAAGTATTGATTACTTTGTGCAGGCAATGAATTAGTCAGTGGGCGTGTGTATGCTTGATATGAACATCTATGCCCAAAGCCAAAATGTCATTGCATATCATCAGCACACAGTCAGATTTTTTTCTTTTATTGCACAGGGGAAGAAGGATGTGGTTCATTTGTTCAGCAATATTGTGAGACGTCAGATTGGCACCAGAACACCCACGGTAGAATACATTTCTACTCACCCTCAGATCCTCTTCATGCTTCTAAAAGGGTGAGTTAACAGTTTCAGGTGTCATGTACTCATCAATTGATGTGTTAGATATGAGTGCTTTTTCCCCCATCTAAATGTTTTAAAGGCAGCCCACTTTTACGATACTCGTAAACTGTTGGAATTCACCAGACGTTACCTAGAGTTATTCTGTAAATATTTTTTGGAATAATCACTTTCCCTCAACATGCCTTGTGATTTTTCTACATTACCCAGAATGTGTTTCAACAACTCCCAGAGAACGAGCATGAACTTGTTGCATTCATCTGTGGGTTACAGACACATGTACTGTAGATGAAGAGAGTGATAGCAGAGTGCCTGGTTTTACAGCTCTCAAAAACTGAGTCATCCTGCTTACTCAAATAGCAACATGTCTAACTGCTGCACTGCATTATGGTCAACTGAGGCTGCTGTCAGTGGATCAAATGCTATCTTTTCCACCTGATTGATTTTTCTCCTGCTATGACTTTTGAATGTTGTTGTTGCAAAATGTCAAAGCTATAAAAGAGGCCTTTCAGTTTGATGGTTAAAGAGGGCCTGTTTGACAGCATTAAAAGCTTTAAGGTGGATTTTCCTTCAATTAATACTCTTGATAAGCTGTTTTAATTTGTGTTATTGGCATATGGTGACTCCTGATAATGCTAATGGCTTGACCCAGACCTGACATGTATTAACCTGTACAGATATGAGAGTGCAGAAGTGGCTCTGAACTGTGGAATGATGCTGAGAGAGTGCCTGCGTCACGAGCCTTTGGCACGAACGGTGCTCTTCTCTGAAGAGTTGTACTGCTTTTTCCGTTACGTGGAGCTCTCAACCTTTGACATTGCCTCAGATGCTTTTGCTTCATTCAAGGTACATTCTTTCAATCTTCTGTGTGTTTCCAGTGTCACAGTACTAGCAGTTCTCATCTAACATCCTGGTCTCTTCTGTTCTCTGTCAGGATCTCCTCACAAGACACAAGATTATGTGTGCGGATTTCCTGGAGAACAACTATGACAGGGTGAGCTTTCAGTCGTCGTTCATGGCATTTAACAGAAAGCTATGCTGCACCTGCTGCATTAATGCTGTATCTAATCTACTTTTAAAATTCCTTATCAGGTGTTTACAGAATACGAGAAGCTCCTGCATTCTGACAACTACGTCACTAAACGACAGTCTTTGAAGGTACGAGCTCCACCGCTCTGCCAAATCTACACACTTGAAACTACAAAGTCACTGTTTAAGTTTTATTTGAGCTACAGAACGTAGCTGACGCGCTTGAGTTAATTATATATTATTTTTCAGCTCCTTGGGGAACTTCTCCTGGATCGACACAACTTCACTGTCATGACAAAGTACATCAGTCGGGCAGAGAACTTGAAGCTGATGATGAACTTGCTAAGAGACAACAGCCGAAACATCCAGTTTGAGGCATTCCACGTCTTCAAGGTGTGCACTCGATGACATTCAATTTTAAATCTGTCTGTGAAAGCGTTACTCTCTAACACAGGAAAATAATAGTAAAATAGTGAAAGTGATATTTGAATTTAAACACTGGCCTTTGGATGAACAAACTAAAAAAAATCTAATCATTATTTTAATTATTTGTCTGTTTTATAACCTTTTTAATCGTCCGCTCTGTGACGTGCCTCTGCTATCACAGGTATTTGTCGCAAACCCCAACAAAACTCAGCCTGTGCTCGACATACTGCTGAAGAACCAGACCAAGCTAGTGGAGTTCCTGAGCCACTTCCAGACAGACAGATCCGAGGATGAGCAGTTCTGTGACGAGAAGAACTATCTGATTAAGCAGATCCGGGACCTGAAGAGGCCCACGGCACCGGAGGAAGCTTAAGGCTGCGGGGTCCGACTGCTCCGTCAGGTGGTAGATGTAGAGGTGATAGCTGGAGCTGCAGAGGGCGAAAATGAGAGTCTAAAAGTCATGCTTCATTAAAATTTAATATTAACTACAAAATATAGGGAAAAAAAGTACAGATTACTTCCTTCACTTTCTGTTTTTAGTGTGAATCTGGAGGTGATTTCCATCCAGAAACATGAGTGGGCCAAGAACTGTTATATAAACCATAGTGCTTCTTTAGTGATCATGAAATGCATTTAGTCTGTTCTTGTAATGTTGGACCTTAAACTGTTACCCTTCCACATTGTTGCTGGCAGAGACCTTAGAATGACAGAAACTTCACCCCATTCACAGCCAACACAAGCTCTGATGTGCTCCTGAAAGGTTTTTTTTTTTCAGAAACTTGTCTATATTTTAGAGATCGAAAAACTGGGGAGAAGAAAATATATTATTTTTCTAATGCGTCTTCATGGTAAACAGTAACTCCTTTCTCTGACCATTGCTTAGTCTAACTAATCGCATAGGTTTGGTTTATTGCCTTATTGTACGCTGGTCTGTTGTACAGGGATTTGAATGATCTTTAGAAATATGGCTTTGGCGCTATGACACATGGATGACATTGGCCAGGTCAGCACGTAGTAGATTTTTTGGTGATTAATGTGTAGTTAGTAGGCCTTGGGTTGTGTGTGTGAGGTTACAGAGGTCAGAAATGATCCTGCATTGCTGTACTCGCCAATGCATTAGCTGGCACAGGAAAGAGAAAATCAAAACCATAGAGGAATCAATTTATTGTGCTGTGATTTTTAGACTCAGCCAGGCTTACATGACTGAAATAGAAACGGGGCATCAGATAATGCTGCAGGGTACCTGCCATGCATTCACTGCTAACATGGACAGCTAGGATACACCAATTGATCTCACTGGGAGCACTCCATTTCACCCTCACACACTGAGCACAGACGGCGCTGATTCATTTAAAACAATGACATAAACATTTAATTCATGGGTTGATGAACTATTTAATGTTTCTCCTTTTTAAAGTATAAGCACTGCTCAACAGAAGAAATAAGTTTGCAGTTTACTCCAAGGGGTTGCCTATGAAGATGCATCACAAGTATGTTATACTGACATCTATTATATTCATATCAGAGTTTTGTTATTTCAAATAAGTTGATATGTTGAGGAAACCTTGTACTACATTTTACAAATTGCCTTTTGCTTGAATACATTTACTGATTTCCCTTTAATTTGACACACATTGAACATGTGCTTGAATTGACTTGATTTGGACAGACTGTAGTTAACTAAATCTGTCTAATTTCATGTTAAAAAAATAAAATAAAAATCTCCCATCCATACAGTTGAGCTTTAACAAAAAGACGCTGGCAGATGCTTGAACAAATACACATGATTAGAAAAGTCATATTTCTCTGTGACTTTGTTTTCTGATATGATTGTAATATTACATTTGAATCACTGTAACTTGCCTGTGATGGATCAGAAAGCGCCTCCCATCAGATGTCACCAAAACTGTCGAAAAAACCAACACGCACTGTTATAACAAGAATGTTTTGGATGACGAGCACTGATTTTTATTGAATTCCTCACATGCATCACTGACTTAGATTTACTTCTAAAGGATTCTGTTGAATAATTGCCTTATTTCTGCCATTGTAAGTAAAATGGCACATTAGGGATTTCAAGATGTGTTTTCTGTGCACACAGTCTTCTAGTATATACCTCATGGGATTTGAGTTTGCAAATGCTGTGTTCTTTTTTTTTTTTTTTTTTTCCTTGACATATTTTATTTGACATTTTAAATACACCAGTGGTTTGTATGCATGCCTAAACTTGATGTATATGTTCAAACTTGAACAGGGACTGCAAACTGGTTTTCACAATGGAAAACTAGATTTTTAAACTTAAATATTTCATTGGGTGGTTCCACACAAATGTTAATTCATAATGAATTGCAGCGTGGTACCTCTTAATGAATGTTGCCTTATTTAAAGACATTTAATAGATCGTAATGATCATGTAAATTTCCAGACCTCTAAATTTGTTTTTTTTTTTAATAACCAAAGTCAATATGAAAAGGGGGAAAATGTACATTTCAAATCCCAAATGCATTGCTAGTTAATTTCTTCAGATCCACATCCAGTGTAGTGTAGACCTGTCAACTGCATTATGCTCCAAATGTGATCTGTGAGTGTAAATAAAGTTTTAATAGAGATCAGTAAATGACACTCGGGATAGTGTTTTAGTTGTAGCTAACTGGCTTTTTTAAAAACAATTACTCATAACTATTTGGTACACTGCTCCAGACAGTCCCGAGCTCAGTATCAGGCCTTTTTAAGCTCTATAAAATAATTTTGGAAATCAGCTGATATAATATATACAAATAGACTGAAGTCATGTCACCAGTTAATGACAGGTTTGTCTGAAGGTGTGTTTGAGTTTCTTAAAATATCTGGACTTGTGTTCCATTTTTTTCCAAATCATTTTGATATTAAATGAGAAACTAAATTTTCTTAAATGATATAAATGCCTTGGGTTTAAAGGACCAGTGTGTAGAATTTAGTGGCATCCAGCAGAACATCCCTTTATATCTACATAGGGAGTCCTCTTATATGGCCACCATGTTGCATTGCCATTTTTCTACAGTAGCCCAGAACGGACAAACCAAACACTGGCTCTAGAGAGGGACTTTCCTGTTTTTCACGAGTTTTACGGCCACCGTAGGTTCTCCTACCTGCTTTGGAGGGGATGGGGTATACAGTTTGTCAGTTTGTTGCAATCTGCAACCTCACCACTAGATGCCACTAAATATCACACACTGCACCTTTAACTCACATACACATCAGTCATTAATGTACCTGTGCGCTAGAGAAATTTAAAGTCCCAGTGAAATGGAAGTTAGAGCGTCTTTAACTTCTGTACTGAGATGTATTTCCCAGTGAAATGGAATATTTCAGTGGTGTACAATTGTAAGAGGGATCTAAATCAAATCTTTCGCATTTTGACTAGACTGTTAAAAAGTGGGTGGGGCTTACAGAGTTAAGCATAATATGGCTACAGAGGACTGTTTGCTCCACTCACACCTCCCTCACCAGGAGAATGAGAGAGAGATGAATGAATTAGACCTCAGCAGCCACATTGTTATGGAAATGAAAACAAAGTTTTTGGATACTGATACCCAAACACATCTTTCTATCTCTCTCTGTGTTGCTCTGTTAGCTATTACGACCAACAAACGGTGAAGTGCGGTTTTATGTGACTGGTGTGGCTAGCTACTCACCCAGAGTCACATTTGATTGGATGAACTTTTAAAAATACTCTGATACTGATTTTTTTGACATATTTGTCATATAACAAAATAACAGACACAGGATTAAAAGTGGGAAAACGTATTCTTCATTTCACTGGAACTTTAGCATGAAACAGGCCTTATTCTGTAATAATATTCTTTTTAGAGAAATACCCTGCAATATCTCCAGATTGAAAGTGTAAATATTCATCCAAACATGAGTCCAGTCATGACATGCACTTTGGGAAGGATCTGCTGTACACAGCCGTCCCACCAGAGGGAGCTGTTGGCAACAATTGGCACCTTGTATTAGTTGTACAAACAAAGCATTTCATGTTTCTGTAACCCTACCTCTAATTATGACTATATAAATCACTGGCAATGTTATGTAGACATCAACTCAAATTCCTTAAAATCAAGACTATATATTTCCTGATTTAGAGTTTTCTGTTTAAATATTTGTTGTGTTTTACTTTCTTTTGTTTCTTTCTTTTTTTTTTTATTGCCTTCTTTTTTCCCCCTTATCTTTTTCCACACTCTGGATATTTTCTTTATTTACCATGGGAGCAAATTATGTGTACATAACTTTATAAAGGACAAAAAGTGTGAAAGCATTCATGAAAATAAAACTTTATGGCAATTTATTTTTGTGTGGTGTTGAGAAAATGAATGTACAGAATTTAAAACAAGTAAAGAAGAGATCATGAGGATTACGTTCAATATCCTTAATTCTAATATTTATAGTAACGTTTAAAACTTCTTTTAAAACTGTAATCTAAATCCTACATGTTTTAAGTGATGCTTCAGTACAGACACTTATCATTTGTGCAGATTACTTCTGTTTTAAGACATTTTGAACTGGGATATTTAGATGATGAACTATGCAGTGGTAGCTATGCTTGTTCATTAGGCATAGCATGTATGGCTTCTAGCTGCTTTGAGATATTGAGTCAAATAAATGCCTCACATAGCATCACCTTTAGTAATATGGCAGCAAATGGTCAATATTGCCTAATTATTTCTTATTATTAACAACTTATTAGATTCAAATGTTATGTGACCTGTGGTGTCAGGGATTAAGAGGATACCTGGATAACTACTGAAGTGCACCTTTATCTCCTTCTGGGACCATATGCATCTGCTCCAATTTATTTATCCAGAGCTGCATATTAATATAGGCACAAATGACCCCTCCTCCCTCTCCTCCCCCTCCTCCTCCTCCTCCTCCTCCTCCTCCTGGTTGCAGCTCTGAGTGTGGAGCCGTTCAAAACACTGGGACACATTCCAGCCTACCAGGAGGTATCCAACATGAGGCCTGTTCAATAGGCTGGCAGGCTATTGTCTGTGTGGAGGTCAATTATAATTTGTGCAAACTTAAATCAACCAAAGAAACATCATCTCTGACTTCATAAGACCATGATTTAATTGATGTTAAAAGCAAAAATGACCCTCTATCTTTGAAGTAACCCTAGATTCCTGCATTTAAAAAGCTCAAAAATGTTACAGACCATAATTAACCCTCTTCCTCTATCAGCGGCAGGCTTCATGAGATCAAACATAGGGTGAAATGAATTCAGTCAAAAATGGGCAGATGCAATTTTTCTTCCCATGAACTCAATCCCAGCCTACAGAAGCAGAGCAAAACGCAGTATGGGAAAGTAGGTTAAAGTTCAATCAGGGAAGAAGGCAAGTGAGGCAACGCTGCAGCCGGTTCCCACAGTGCAGGGAGTGCCAACCATGCTTTGACATGGCTCTGCACCTCTCAGCGTTGTTGGTTGGGACCACAGTAAAATGCACTATTGCAAAAAAACAACAACAACAACACAACGTTAGTGTGTGATATTTGTGTGCACATGAGGCGGGATTGTGGAGGGACGTGCTCCTGCAGACAGAGCAGAAGGCTATGTGGGGGCAGGGTTTACAGGGGTTACAGGTCACAAGCCTCCTGGGTTTCTTTGACCAGCACGGTGCTGAATGGAGGAGCGAGATGGGTTATGAAAACTACCCGCAATTCTCTCTGCAAATTCCCCGAGTTTGCAGGAAAACTTTACAGGGCCGTTGCTACAGAAGAGAGGTTTAAAAATTGTTGCGCCAAAAAAGAGAAAGAAAACAAAAAAAAAGAAAAAAGAAAAAGTGACGGCGTGTAGCGTGTTTGTGTGAGGATTTGAGGACGACATCCGCAAAGACTGCGTCGCCTAGCTGCGCTCCTCTCCCCACCCCCACAAAGAGAAAAACAACAAAAAAGATGCTCTCACAATTTCATGCATGACAAAACTTTTTGTTTGTGCAAAAGGGTGGCAAAGAGGGCTGCAGAGGACGCAACATCTGCGAGGTAAGGTACGTATAGCATTACTGGAGGTTTGTGCATGATGGGGAGCAGAGTAGTGGAGGGGTTAGATCCCATGCGCCAGTAACATCCGAAGGTAGGTTATCTGCAGCTTTTCCTCTTTATTCCATTGAAAGAAAGTATTGTACACATACAAGAAGTTTGAAGTTGTTTCCTTTTTCTTTTTTTTTTTTTTTTTAAAAAGTCTCATAATAATCTGAAAAGTGTTGTTGACTTTATGATTCATTTGGCAGCATGTTGAACATGGCTGGTGCAGTAATCTTGATGTCATAAATGTGTTTGATGATAATAATTTATATATTTTGTATTTCAGGAGTAACAATAACTTCTTAAACTTGATTTGTTGAGATCTTTGTTGGTATATTAAACTCATCCAGGCTCCACTTTAATAGTTAGTAAAGAGTGAATAATTCAGCCACCCACTGCTTGTTTATCTGGGAGTGTGTGTGCGAGTGTATGTGTGTGTGGGTGGGTGCGTGTGTGTGTATTAGTTACTTAAGTGAATAAAAGCGGATGTGATTGTCATTGAGACTCATTTTTTAATTAACGGGAGTGGACGCACTCATCACAAGGCGCTGCTGTTGGCGCCACTTTATCAAAGCTGAACACAGAGAGTTGGACCGCATTCATCAGCCTGTTTATACCTCTGCTGTCGAGCTCCGTAAATTTGTGGTAGACACATAATAACCGACAGGGGAAAAAATCTTATTAACTATTTTGCTTTTTTTTTTTTTTTCCAAACCGGACCCTTAAAGTTTAAACTCCCCTCCCCTCATGGTGGGCTTTGCATCGTGTTCAACCTAAATGAATGAAAGCTTGTGAACATTAGAGGAAGTCAACAGGCACACAACTGAAAATACATGTATTGAGAAATGCAAATAAGAAAAACAATAGCATTATCTTCATAGACTTACAGAGAGATGGTCACAATGTTTCAATTAAACTGATGTAATGGTTGGATTTAATACAATTTCTGAAGTAGCCCGCAGTTTTAGTTCTCCTACTAGTGATTTACTGAAATATTTCCATTTTATGTTTTATACTTTATACGTCTTCTTTACTACATTTTAAAGGGACACATTGTACATTTCTCTCTCTACATTTATTTCACAGCTATCGTTACTCTACAGATAAAGAGTTTACCATCTCATATGGTTATAGATTCAACTACTTAATATATAGTTATACATAAATAGTATCTAAAATGAGCACCACCTGCCATCTGCAACAAAGCTGCTTCTGTATGTTAATGCACCAATAATAATAATAATAGCTATATATAGTATTATGGCATTGTAGAGGGCCATTCTGCATAGTAAGGACTTTATTTTATTATTTACTTTATTATTTATTTGAATACTGTATAGTTTTTTGATGATGATGATGATGATGATGATACTTTGAGTTAAATAACAATGTGAATGTAGCCTAATGGAGTGTTTTTATATTGTGGTATTGGTACTTTAACCCATCTCCAGTCTGGCAATGAGGATCAACAAGGAAATCATTCTGCTTTCAGAAAAAACTTCTTCTTTTTTTTTTTTTTTTAAACATACTATTAACAAGATCCTATCTGAGTGTGTTGTGCTCAGATTTAAATTTTAGAGGTTTGTCATTTTGTTATCCTTGAGAATCTGTACATGGAAGTTTTGTTTGGTTATTAAATCCCTAACTTTATAGTTTTAATGTAGCTGCAAGTCATGTAGTAAATCTCCAGTGAGTTTAGATATTTATGTTTATTTAATACTTGTCTATTGATTTTGTTTTTCTTCAGATGGTCCACTTTGGAAGTGTCTTGCCTGAACTACGAAGTAATCCAGTACGTCAATCCCCTCCAACCTCTCGAGCCTCTGCTGACCTTAAGGTCCTCCAGCTAAGGTGCATCTAGTGTAGTTAGTGAAGTAGTTCAGTATCTACTGCCCTAGTTGCTCCTTCTGGCTGGAGGGCTTGTTCTTTTTCAGGTTCAGAAATGTTTTTTGCTGCAAACTTCTTCGCCTCTTGTGTCTTCTTTCCTGTTTTTCCTGTTTTTGAGAACCAGCATATTGTAGCTTTGTTACAGTCATTATACAGAACATATTCTTAAAATCCTAAAAACAAGAAAATTCACAAGAGGCTTAAGCCAGCAAATGTTTGGTATTGTTCCTTCATAAATGATTAAATAATTTGTTTTACTTTCAGTCATCTAATCAATAATTAATAGTTTCTGCAGTACATGGAAGTGTAACACAATACAACATGTAATCGTTCAAAATTAAAGGTTCAAACCTCTCTTGTGACTCATGACTTTCTGTCTCATGTTGTGGACTTGGCAGCTCCAAAGTGCTCACAGTGCAGGTAGTATACTCTGATCTACTGCAGTTTGTGCACTTCAGGTGCTGCCGGTCACCTTCCTTCACACGCCAGCCTGTTGATAGTGGAGCTCATGTGGGTTGACAGCGAGTTTTGTTGGTTTGCTCTCAGCTTCTGCCAGTCTGTGCTGTGCAAATCCATGCAAAGCTCTCTGTTTTTCACACAACACACCCAAAGAAAGAGAAATGCTTTTGTTTCCTGTTGTTGCAAACTTTGATGAACACTTGAAAGACTTAAAAAAAAAAAAAATCATATTCACCGCAGGCACAAGAGAGCAGCTGTTGTTTCCCCCCCTCCTGTTGCAGTCATTTTAGACTATAAAGCCATCTTTACATCAAGTTCCCCTCACAATGCTGTTTGTCTCGCTGTTTTCGGGTGGATGACTTTGCAATTTCAACACTTGACAGAATGAAAGAAATTGCACAGTATCCATCTGCAATCCGCCAGATGTTGTGAACAGCTACAGATTTATCAGCTTGTACTAATTAGCATAAAGACATTTTAAAGAATCTACCGCAAGAGATTTTCTCCTATCTGCAAACAGGGTGAGGTAAAAAAAAAAAAAAAAAAAAAAAAAAAAAAAAAAAAAAAGTTGACATGCAGACTGAACACTAGATGGCGTCATTTCAACTTTATTGACTCTGTTGAGCTGAGAGGAGGTGAAATCAGTGTCCACTCAAGATGGGATTTAGATAAAGAAAAAAATCATTATGGAAATGAAATGCTGTTAAATAAAGCCACTGAACTGTAGTGTGAATAGTTAAATGAGACTCTTTTGCCTGGTTTGCGCACATCTTGTGAGTCAAGAGTGATCTCGAGGTTGTTCCACTTGTTTTCTGTATCTGTAAACTTACAGTTGAATAATAAAGGCATATTTTCAAAATATATACGCTTTTGTGTCATATTCATTGAAATATATGTGCATCTCCTGGCCACAATATGCGCCATAATGCATGAACAGTAAACTGCAGAGGTCCTGTGCCCTCAATGCATCCTATACACATCCTATACAATACAATACCATTCACCTAACAGCTCGTGCATTAATCCACTCCTGATGTCTCCAGTCCTGCACCCTCATTGGACCGATGTATCAGTTCACATCTCTACTTTTAGGCTGCACGAGAGGGGAGATAGCTCGTTATACGCGCAGGTTCACGCGGTGGCGCGCGTTTTGGCAGGAGCGCGCACATGTATCCGGGGCTCGTTCATCTGTGCAGCGAGCTGAGAGTCAGTGCCGCAAGTGAAGAGGGACTCATAAGTTATCAGCATCGGAGTAGATTCACCAAGAGGCTCAACCGAGCTGCTTTTCCGGGCGGACGGGCCGTTGAGCCAACTCTGGTCGCGCGCGGAGGAAAGGAAAGCGGAAGGATGCTGATCCGAGCAGAGCCACGAGCCGCAGCCTCACCTCATCAGCGCCAACACGGGATCCTGCTGTAACTTTTAATGTGTTGAAGTTTATCTCAGCTGTTTATCTAGCTTGCTCTCTTCTGTCCCGGTGCCGCTTGCCCCACCATGATTGGTTTATCAACCCACAGCGCGCTCTTTCTGTGCGCTTTCCTCCAGCTGTTCTCCCTGCCCGGCGGACAGGTGCCAAACTGCCAGGAGGTGCGCACAGTGTTTCAGTCTCTGCACCCGGGCTCCAAGTGGGTCCCCGAAACCCCGGTGTCAGGTAACTGCCATCAACCTAAAGCATGTACCTATAGATTTTTTTACGCACATGATGTCTGGTCACTGCGTCCTTAGATTGTCTGTTTCACTGAAGGCTAGAATAGATTTGTACAATTTTACCACAGACTGCTGAAAACACTTCAACTCAGTTCCACTCTTCAGTTTCAGTTGCATTACCATTACAACAGCTCTCTAACACCATCGAGCTGTTCTCTTTCTCCATATTTCATGGCTGCTGACCTCTTCAGTATCAGCAGTAAGAGCCAACCCACACACACTCTCCAGCCCTCTGGCTCAACATTCAGCAACCTGCTCTGGACAAAAAAAAAAATCCATTGCTCCATATTAAGCATCTTGTTAAACACGCAGGTTGAATTATATAAACCACCATTAAATAACAAGTTTTCAAAAAATTGATTCCTTCCAGTATCGATCCAAACATGGAGCCAAGTGAACCTTCCCTGACATCTAACTTTGATTTGGTCAGTTCTTTTAAAGATGGGAGGCAGATACAGGCATCTTTGTGCAGGTATTTGTTGTGTGGGTTTGAATCTTCTCCCAAGTTTGAGGTTTGTTCGATAGAAAGATCAGCACTCTTCTTTTATGAGAGTTGTGATTTATAGTCTTGTTCAGCCTTGACTCTTGGCAGCATTTCCTTTGCCACATTGTCTCGGAATATAGATTAGCGGTAAGTACCCTGAAGACAGTTTTGTAAAAGATGCAATCATCCAAACAGGATCATTATTGTTCCCCGGAGTTCAAATGTCACTCAGATGAAAGGAAGGAACATATCTCGAAAAACTGGAGGACTTTTGAGACGTGAGAAGGGAAAAAAAAATATCCCACACTGAGCCAATAGTGAAATAATTCATGGCTTGTGCGATGGAGTACAACAACATCATCCTGTTTAGCAGAACGCAGCATGTTGATGTGCTGCTGGAGCCTGTTGCATGCATTCTGGTTCAGTATGTAAATGGAGATCTCTCTCATGTGGCTGAATCACAGCCAGCTGCAAATGTTAATTGGGTATTTTAGTGTCATGTCAGCATGGGGGAAGTGCTCCAGGTTAAGTTAACTGTTTTTTCTCTCCGTTGTCAGCATGACTTCCTCTCCACACCTCCCTCCCACCTGGTACCGATCAGTTTACCAGCAAAATAATGCTAAATGCTCCGTGAGCATGAAAGAGTGTGACGAATCTGAAAATACTCCAAATCAAACAGCAGGAAAGATGTGCCACGCACTTTGAAGCATATTTTGTCATGCTCCTTCTACTTGGTATTAATCTCCCATCTGTGGGTGCACGCGGCTCCCTACGTTTCTCCATACATCCATCTTTAATCGCACAACCTCCACCTGGGCCATCAAGCATTTTATCTGCCAGCCAAAGGGGGGAATCATCCGAGAAGGCCAAGAGAAATATTTAGCCTCCTCAAGTCTCAGATCTGTCTTCATGGAGGAGTCTGTCTGAGCTGGATGCTATGCACACTGGGCAGTTCAAAATCATTACTTACACAGGAAATCAATTCACCAGTCAGCCAAAGCACAATACATCTTAGCCAGTTAAGATATATTTAGATTTACATGTTCCCATACTACCCGTGGCTCCTCTGCTGCGGACTAATTGCTGGTTTTATTAAGTGACCTGGTTGTACAGCGAGTGACTGATGACAGAGTACCATATTTATGCATGTAAAATAAATTTCTTGATTAGCTGAACTGTAGAACAAACCTGAATCTTGTGTTTGGGGTCCTGGAGACCTCAGGTTCTTTAACAGCTCAAAAAAAAAAGCTCAACATTGTTCTCTCACTTTGATATTTCATGTCTTATTCTAGTTTGAAGAGAAAAGCTTCTACACATGACTGATTATGTGTAAAGCTGCTGAGAAAATGATGCATTACTCCATTTGAGGTTAAATACAGTGGATTTCAGTCTTCTAAAGGTCTGTGATTGATGTTAACAATACTTTTCACGCAGCACTTCCCCTTCCTAAATCATAATTAAGGCGATAGATTTCTGTTGTTGGAGTTCTCTAACAGTTTGTTAATAAGAGATCCAAACACTGTACTCTGTACAAATACTGTTTTTGTCTGTGAATGACTTTTCGGCAAACATAAGGAACATATTTGCTCATGCAACATATAAAACATCAAATATCTGCTTATTTGGTGTGATATAACAAAGCTTTATGGTCATTTCCATATTTTGTCACATTCATTAAATGTGAAAACCCAGTTAGTGGCGAAGGGAACCATTGCAACTTCAACATATTGTGTTTTAATAAGGCTGTGAGAAAAGACAAAAATGTATTTTTGCAATTATAATCACACATACAGCAGTGAGGTGTATGGGACACCAAACTAAGAGGAAGTAAACATGAAAACATGAAGGTTAACATAAGATTATGAATCTAAAGCTAAACCTCTTTTATTAAGTTTTAATGTTTGTGCTATAGTGACACGTGTGTGTTTTGTATATGACTGATACAAAATGACAATAACTGTACCAGTATATTAACAGGAAAGGACTTAAACCTTAAAAGAAAAGAGAGAAAAACGTCTCTCTCTTATATTCACCCCCATGGTGACTAGAGAGTAAAATAATGCAGAAATGGAAGAAATTCTGATTTCCAGCCGTCTTCCTCAACCTTCTCAATCCCAGGGGATCTCAGGACCCCCCTTCAGTGTAGTAAAACACGATGGGATGTGATGTCAGGACTCACAGGGCAAAACGAAGTAGGTGAGAAATGGAATGTGACAGATTTAATTGTAAAATAATTTTACAGTGTTAGGATTTGTGGTGAGGAAGACTTAAAAAAAAAAAACAAAAATAGATCCTCAAATCACCTCAGCTAATGGAGGATTGCAGTAAGGATGTCACATAGCCTTGGCTGTGCCGCACGAGGCCTTTCAAACACTAAATTACTGAAGCCTTTTCACTCTGACAGCAGCATGTTTGTCACAATGAGGTGAAAATCCAAAGAGCAGTGATTCTAACCTTGTAAAATCTGATGATTTGTTGGATAGAACGGTGGTTGCTAACCTTGTATTACATGTATCATTTTCAGAGGTCCTGTAAATCACAAGAAAATACGCCAAGATTAGAAGAAAGTAGCACAAATATGTCTTTTCTGTTTCCTCATTCTATCAATCATCTTCCAACCCTTCACATTTCTCGTGCGACTCTTGCGACCCCTAAACTCTAGCGGTTTGGGAAGCGCTCGAAAAATGCAATATTGATTGTTTTTCAGTGTGTGTGCATAAATACTGTAGTTGCATTACCAAACATTACATCATCAAGAAACAATCACTTTTTCTGCTTACACTCTAACCTATTCAACATCTGTTGGGGATTTTTCTGTGGGGATCCAGATATTCACATACTGGAGAAAAAGGAGAAGTAGCTTCTGCAAAAAAAATGTTTATTTCATTATTCTCAAAAGCGTGTAAAGTCGTATGCTAGTTTTAAATAAATTATATTCAGCTTTTTTTTTTAATGAAAAAATGTGCTTCCATTATTAAAAATATAACACATATTAAACTTTGCAGGCATCTTTCCAGTATTTGTGATAACACTGACACTTATATAAAAATTGTATATCAAAAGTGATATCCTGAATAAGACGGAGTTATGGCGCAAGGCTTGTATTTTTAGGAAGGATTTACAAAAATCGCAGCTCTTCCTCTTTTGTCTTAATGAGCTGACTGTTGTTTTTTTTTCACATTTTCTGAAAGCATAAAATATGCAGTCATATTTCATGTATTTAGTGCATTTTTTGTCCAGTGTTTCTTTGGTTGTGCTTCATCTATAATATATCCTTGTCACTAATTTATACAGAATAAGTTGGAGCTTTTCAGTCACAGTTAAATCATCTGTAATTGTTCAGAACTTTGTGCTTGCATAAAAATTTGGCAAGTAAACGCGGAACAGAGGGCTCGTCATGCCCCCTAATGTAACACCAGCTCCTCACTGAGGCAGAGAGCAGATGAAAGATTGATGAAATTCAGTGTTGGGGGTGGCTCACTGTGATTTGACTGAGGGAAGAATCACTTTCTGTATTGATATGGTGCATTGTGTGTGTGTGCGTGTGTGTGTGGTGAGGGGGGGGGCTGATTCAGAGAGATGTCCGCAGGAAGGCAGAGCAGAATTCTAATAATGCTACATGTGGTGCCAGGGGGCAAAACACCGAGAAGCAAAGTTTTTCTTTCCACCAACATGATTCAAAAAGAGATACAACATTACACCGAAGATATGTTAAAAAAAAAAAAAAAAGTGTTGTGGGAGTAGCTACCACTCATGTTTGTTCTGGCATTTACTGTGGGTGGTTGTAGCGTCTGAAGGTGAAATGGAGGCTGGGTGTCACTTCGCTTCATCGTGTCATCATATATGTGCAAGAGGGCGTGTGAGGAACGCGGAGCACTTACCCCGGGACATGAGCGTTAGAGCGTCTCCATCAGTGTCAGCAGCGGTTTGAGTGGAGGACGTGGTGGATCTCTGGCAGCAGCAGCTGACCTGATTCATGAGAACAGCATCAGATTCTCACTAAATGGAAGAGTAATACTAGTTTGCTGGAGGCTCAGCTGACAGCTGCCACTTATTTCAACAGAAAATCCCCAACAGTGGTCTTGCAAAGGAGGAGGTTATGTTTCCCTTTTCTTTTTTTTTTTTTTGGCTCTTAGCTGAAACAATTACAGCTTCGTGTTGTGCGATATTGCTTTGCAGGATGCCAAAATAAAGGTCCAGAGGATGCGGACCTCTCTGTAATTAGCTGCAGGGTCAGCTTGTTGGGGCAACATGGTGTCTAGGCTAATTGTTTATCATGAAAAAAAATGAACAACAAAGAACAAATGTCCCTGCTGTTTAAATACCACTGGACACAGCTAATAGGTGGATCAGTCTGACCCAAAGCAAGAGAGGTCTCTCTGTCTAATTAAACACGGATTTGTTTATTCGGTTTTCCTTTTTTAATGAAGCGCACTTGTGTTTGCTGCAGCATTGTTTTGTGTAGACTTTTTAAAAAACACAGAAAGCGGGCTCTTTCACATTCATGCTTCCAGCTTTCAAATTATTGCTTCATCAAACGACTTAAAGTAGAGCAGCAAGCAAAGCACTAAAAATACTTAAAACAATTGTAATCCCCAGTAGCTAATGATATTAACATTCCTTAGGTTGGTTGTAAATTGAGCATCTTAATTTCATTTATGCGTATTGTCTCTACAAAGTGACATTGGCTTATTTTGCCCTGGAGAGGAAGCCATGGATTCCCACATGCTTCCACCCAACACTGGTAGATGATGTATAATTTATGCTCATAATGAACAGCTTTTAACATATTCTATATCTTAATACAACTTGTTTTTCCCCCATGGTCTCCATCATTAAACTTGCATAGTGATAGCTTTCTAATTGGTGCTGGGAAACTAAGAGACACACTGTATTTATGGCTGCCCCGGTTCCCCTCGGCTCGCAGTCCACAAGCTTGTTAGAGATGCGAGGAGAGGGACTCCTCTCATCTGTGTGTACACAAGACTGTTTGAGCCCCAGCTGGAGTTTTCACCCGTGGCATTTCTAGAAAAACTTTGTGTCATGTGACCGTGTGAGGATTTTCAGATAAAGCAGTGACGAACTGAAGGCCGGTCAATGTGTTTTTAAAGAGGCGTTCAAAGACGATGACGCTCATGAAAACGGCAATTGTTCTGCATGTCGAATTGTCTGGCCCACAATTTCAGTGTATTGATTGAGAGCACGTAACAATTTTAAAGGTGTCACCTTGAACTGAGATTGTATGTTGGGGAAATTTACATCTAAATTGCTACTTGCCCACACCTTGTCTGTCTTCATTTTGTTTGAGCGAATTGGCCATCAGGACACAAAAATCAGCTAATTAACCAATAACAGACTGATAGAAAAGGGCTCCCGGCGCTCAAGGTAGGTGAAGTGAAACAAGCTCAGAACAAAACTGTGCAGGGATGACAAGGAATTAAAAAAAAAAATGGGGGAGGAGGAAGAGAGCTGAGCTTAAAGCAAAGAGGAGAAGCAGGAAGCTTATTCCCAAGTGATCTGTCAGTCAGAAAGAAGGCTTTATTTAGACGGTGTGATTTTATTATTTGTGAAGCTCTACGGGGAATCATTTTCCTGCCGAATCTTTCCCTTATTCCCCACCGCTGTGGAACTTGTGTAATGAAACACATTTATCATCTGCAAAACGACACACGTGCAGATGAAACTGTCTGTTTTGTCGGAGGTAATTGCTAAATCCCTGTCTCTTTCTCCAGCGGGCGCGCTCACCGCACCTATGGTGCTATTGACAGCTTAATAATTTTGCCCCTGCAGTCTGAAATTAACTTGATCTTATCTGTCAGGAGTCCTTTGTTGGTATTGATTTAAGATATTAAGCCTGTCAGTATGCATACAAAAGGTGCAGTGTGACAGATTTATTGGCTGTTTCATTCATTAGTCTGTGCACCTGATGGGAGTCAGGAGTGAGGTTGGAGTTAGCTAAAGCAGCTCCCTGTGTGACTCCCTGCGACTTGTTAATTATCAAGACTGTCACTCTGTTGCGTCTCCCGCTAGTTTAACTTCTCCTCAATGCTCACTGTTTCGTTGTCACAGTTTCTGAGGATCTATTGTTTGAAGATCTGAAAGAGACAAAGCCTCAGACCAATAGATATTCACTTTTCATATTAAGATAAACCCTCTGTCTCAACAAAAGCCTTTCCGCTGTCTTTTGACACACTTCTTATCAAGACTCTTCTGATATATATATATTTATATATATATATACATTCACAATCCGAGCCCTCTTTCCAAATTAATCTCTCCGCTTCTGTCTCTTTATCCTCTGCACCCCCGAGCAGCAGCTGAAGCTGGCAGACTCCCCTGACATTTGTTTACCACGCCATCAATCAGGCCCTTGTCACTGACGCTTCTTAGGCAGCAGATCCTGCAGACAACTCCTCGAAACAGTTTGGCATGTTACGACTGCAGCCTCCACTGAAGCTTTCGACATCCACACGGGACAGACAGAGAAGGAGCACAGAGGAGAGGGATTTTCACAGGAACTCCTCTTTGTATTTAAATATCACATTCTTGTGCCCTATTTATGTCTATGATGTCTGCGAAGCTGGAAATTTATGCCTTGTGTGTAGAAGGTGTATTTTCCACTCGACATCTTTTACTGTAGAGGTGTTTTGACATAGAAACGTATGTTCTTTATTATTTAAGAATGGCATTGTGTAAACACTGCATTGGTTTGACCCGCAGTATAATCTCTTTTTCAAGCTTTACCATGACATAGCGCTAGTAAAGGCATGTTCACATAACACACGAGAACATGGCTTTTTGTGAAAGTTGTCCTTCGCCGCATCGTGACACGAACCTGCAGTTTATTCACCATCGCTGTGACAGCAGCTGAGGCACCTACACTATCCTTGATCAGACTAAATTCTAACCGCGTAGTCTTTATCTCCCTCCTTCTTTCAAATTGAATTAATTTCTTCAGGGTGTTTTTTCTTTGATCTGGTCGTGTACGGCTACATCGCCCCAATGAAACATCCTTGTCACCCCAGTTTAGCTTTCACTGGCTTACATCTGCACCTTTTCAAAAAAAAGTGCTCTAGGAATCCAATTATTTTTCATGTATGTGTAAACAACCTTTAGTGTCAGTGGCCAGGTGCCGAAATGTTTTTTCATCGCCTCCAATCTTACTTGTGGCTATTTTGTTTAATGTCATACATAGTGAAAGCATGCTGGAACCAGGGTTTGTTTGTCTGTATGCTGCCCTGCTCCCGGCTCTCATCTTTATGCCTAAAGAAATACTTTTTAAAAAAATTTTTTGTCCTCATTGTGAAAAGTGTAGCCTCGAGTGGGGAGAACATTTCTGTTGACCAAATTGATCTCTGAGGGAAACAACATATCGCTTGAATCTGTATCAAAGTGACTCTTTTTTTTTTAGCTGCAACCCTGCTTAATAACACTGCCTACATAATAATCATAAGCTCATTAAGGCTGCAGAATCTGCTGTGGATGGTGTTCCCTGTGTGTTCAGCATGCAGAGAATGTTTCTGAATCTTTTGTGGGGATGTGTGAAGGAGCAGACTTCAGTTTGGAAAATTAAACATCAGTAGCTTTGCTCATCCGTACTTTTGTCCCGTCTCTGTTGATTTCCTGCCAGGTGCGGATCTGCAGGTTTGCCAAACCAAAGGCCCGAGCTGCTGTTCCAAGAAGATGGAAGAGCGGTACCAGGTAGCCGCACGCAGCAACATGGAGTCTGGTCTGCAGGTTGTCAGTGGTCAACTCAAACGTCTCATCATCCAAAACGCCGCCATATTCCAAGGTAAGCAGTACCATTTGTCCAAATCTGCATCAAACAGATGTTTTCTTAGCTGGCGCCCAGAGGAAAACAACATCATGGCTATCCTTAGATTCTGGCCCACTGCAGAGATGACTGAAAAATGCCAGTCAGCAGTGGTCCAGAAAACCATTCACAGATGAGAGAGGTCAGAGGAGGCTGACTGGTAGGACTGGTTCAAGCTAACAAACAGGCCACAAGTACTTAAAATCACAGCTCATCCAACAGTACAAATCCTCAAACCTGGAGACTCAAGTTCTACTCCTGTCAGCCAAGAAGAAGATGAAGTTGGAGGAAGGTATACTATGACTGAAGGTATACTATGTAGGATCTTCTTAAAAAAAAAAAAACAATGTATAGAGTCATACAAAGTAATCCCTCTCAATCATCACTTATGACCCACTAGAAGTGTGTGTTTGTGTATTTATCTGCCCTTTGCCCTCTGTGTTTCCTCATTTTTTTATTATTTTGCTGTGTTTGGGATGTTTCTGGGTGTCAACCTTTTGGGCAGTGGGTGTGTAGCCCCCAGCCAATAACAGTGCACAGGTATGAGGTTGGGACTCGTTGCAACCATGATACATCGCTGTCTCCTCTCTCTCTCTCTCCTCCGCTCCACTCTTCTCTCTGTCTCTGTGTCATGGATGTATAAAGAGCTGCAGGTCTGTGTGTCTGCTTGACCGAGGGCAGGGCCGAGCTACACACACGCAGAGCAGAGAGGGCACAGCAGACAGGATGAAGCTCTGCACTCACACAAAATCCGGCAATGCGGCACCTTCCCGCAGGGTTGTGCGGAGGTGTGGGCGTGTTTATTTGTGCTTTAGAACAAAAACCGCAGTGAAACAATCAGAAAATAACGTTTTATTTATTTATTTATTTATGGCTTTGTTTTCGCTCCCTCTCTTCATTCACTCTCTAGCTCACTTGACCACCGCTGCTCTCTTTCTTTCTCTCTCTCTTTTGCTCTGGTCGAGCCAGGGAGGAGGGGCCTGCTGTATTTACAAACACCAACCAATCCTGCAGATCTTAGTACTAGTAAGTGAATGACTGAAAAATGACACCTGGTCTGATGATGGTAGAAGCATGAGCTGTACATGTGACACTATCAAATTTGTTGCTTTAAAGACCTGAAACTTCTTTAGAGAAAAAGTAAAGTCACAACTGATATGACGTAGGTGTATGTAATGGAGCAAATGCAGAGTGTATTAGCTTAAGATTAACACATAACTGATTGTAGCTTAGTTGTCAGATCAGTGCTCAAGTTGCAGCTGTGCCTTTACCTTCTCTTACTCTTCTTATTCTTGGCCAAACCAAAATTTCTCAAAGTCCCCTATGATGTTCTCAAGTGTTTGAGGAAATCTTCAGTCAAGCAGCAAGAACAAAGTCTGACTCCATGAGTTTTCACTCATGGAGTAAAAAAAGAAAACCTCAGTACAGAGATATAATGCTGGTCAATGCTTTATTGTCTCTGCAAACCGGCTGCTGCAAGGAAACAAATTTGCTGCTTACCTTCCACAAACACACTATTAAAGGAGTGGCCCGGGAAGTGACCACATGCAATGCATTTTGGTTGTTGTTGGATTTCCTCCCGTTAAAACAGGGAAGTTTACAGTCTTTTTCTCAGTTCATCTCTGACCATAGAAACTGAGATTTTGAAAATAATTGCACATTTCTACTACACATGACCCAGTTTTGAGAAATCAGAAATCTTTAATAAGGCCTACTAATCTTGTTAAAGGAGTAGTTCGACGTCCTGGGAATTATTGGCTTTCTTGGATAAGAAGACTGATAATACTCTAATGTCTGTATAGTAAATACGAAGCTACAACCAACAGCCAGTTAGCTTAGCATAGTACAAGAACTGTAGAAAGCTTTAGAGGTGCTGTTAGGTAGATTTTATTACCTTATGACACAACCAGGGTAGCTGTTTCCTCATCTACACTCTTTATTCTATGCTAAACTAACTGCCTCCTGATGATAGCTTCATTTACCATTTTTGAGATCATTCAGTTGGTTGCCATTGGCTACCTCACCGCTAGGTGACACTAAACAACAAAGAGGTACAAAACCTTTTTTTTCCACTCTGCAGCCATGTTAGAAACAATTGTTTTGAAATATCCTTTTTCACATTTAATGTTGAGTTTCTGTTATCACGCTACACAGGCCTTTTCAATCCAACACAGCGGCTCTGTTTACTGTCTCGGGGTTTCCACTTGAAGTGGGATGTGCGGACTCGCTGGGCCAACTTTTTTGAGAGTGCAGACTCACGGGTTGTGAAACGCAGCACCACCCTGACATGCCAATTAAAACTTGAGGTTTAATGGGGACCATGGGGTTTGCTTGACTTGGTTGTTACGCACTAACTATGTTAGAGACTGCTGCTGTGGTTTGGCTGCTCTTTCCTAGAAGGGGTTCAATACTAATTGCTTTAGCATAGGGCTACAGAGAACTCCCCAAACAACCCCCGGACTGAAATCCTTTTAACATCCTGGTCTTATCTGTTTCCCTCTACTTTATTTTCATCCTCTCTCTTCTCCTCCCTTTTTCTCTATCTCTCTCTCCGACCCTGTCATCCTCTCTCTCCGTCTGTCTCGCTCAATCTACTTGACTTTCTTTTTCCTTCTGTCTTTCTCTCTCCATCTGTCTCTTCCTCACGCGTTCCTGTCACTATTGGGAATTGAGTGCATGCCTTGTTTGCAATCTTCTTTGCTGCTCTCTGTGTCTTTTCTTCAGCGCTCACTGCTGCCAGAGATCAAAGGGCTTCCCCTCTCCACTCCTCTATCTCCCATCTCTTAGCACTCTCTCTATCCCTGCATCCCCCTCTCCTTGCAGCTCCACCTGTACTGCTCCGCTTTCCCAAGCCTCAGACTACACCAGAGGTTTTCACCCTTTTGAAGTCAACTTCTCCAAACAACAGAAAAAAGTAATGGCTCTCTTTATCTTTGTCTTTTAAGCGGTAAGATGACAGGCTGCTTTAACATTAGGCCTTTCTTCAAGATCAATACCAGGAAATAGGTAAAGCATTAGGAATTTCTAATGATGCGTGGCGCAGAATGTCTCATATGCCATTTGACAAACTAATGAGCCATAGCTGAAATCTTTAGGGTGTACCAGGGAAATATACGTAATGTATAAACTGCAGTATCCACTTTGATATGTAACAGACTCCTTGGATTTCATTTTGATTCACATTAGTGAGATCATAACACCATCCTCCCTGGCGTGCTGTGATTGCTTTGCTCTGAATGGGCCTGATGTTGTCAATTTAGTTCAAAATGAGAATCTGTAAACCTGTGCAGGATGCTCATTTTTAAATCTAATATTTTAAAATGAGAAGCTGATCTTGTGCATGCTGAGAATTAAATTTAGAAAATAAATTGTGAAGTCCAATATTTCTGAAGAGTGTATCAGTACGTGATGCAGCTTGTCTGGATACATGAGTTTGTTGTTTTGTAGTTTGCAGAGTTTTGAGTCACTGCTGAGGACAGAGGACAGTGCTAAGGGTGACATAAAAGTACTTAAAGGGGTACTACACATCAATATCAGTATACTTGTCCTATGTCTAGAACTTTCCAACACCTGAAAAATAAAACCCTGATGACGTCACTTATTACACAGCAAGACAACTCCTGTGTTATTAACTGGGTGTGGAATTTACAACTTGTGAGCGTTTACAAGGAATGGAGGTTCTAACAAAGAGATGCCATCAAGTTGTATTATGGGAAGTGTAGGATTCACTGCGTTTGGAGCTTGACCAAAAACACTGGGCACACTCGGGCCTCTAGTGTACCAATTTTGACCATTTGTTCTTTAATCTGTCTCCCACAAGTCCACCAACTTTATGGAGGTTTTTGAGTGTATCCAATATGTTGAAATATATCTAAATATTTAAAATGAATATATTTGAACATCTAAAATGCTGAAAAATAGTGAAAATTACTCAACACAATTTCTCAGAGCTGAAGCTGTAAGTGGCTTGTTTTGTCTAACAGTCCAACATCTTCAAATATATCTAATTTACAGAGCTACAAAACAGACAAAAGCATATTTGAAGAGCTGGAATCATCAAATGTTTGACATTTTTGCTTGACAAATGATGTAAAACTAAAAACTTCAAATCTGAATTTTTCTTCAGATCTTCACAATTATTATGATTATTATTATTATGATTATTATTATTATTATGAATAAATAATTATGGCCAAACAACCAAAGTTAAAAAAAAATCCCCATAGGTATCATCTATTAAGGTGAAATGGAAAAAAAAATCATTTTCCAGCCCTAATATTGCATCACTGGGTTCACTGTTCATTTATCTATTGTTACTAAATACATATACATACTAAATACATGTCAACAAAAACATTTTTAGTATTTTAACATCAAAGTCCCTGTCTTTTCTCTTCCTGTAAAACATTTTCAAATGTTTTATGACTCATCTTGAACTGTGACTTTGGGCAACAAGCTAACCTCACACATCATATAAAACTCCACTTGACTGCTTGTGTGGGTCGTCGTAGCTAGCAGTGTGTGTTATATCAGTGAGCAAAAACTCACTGTTTTCATTTCAGGCCAACAATCCTCTGCAGCTCCTTATATCAAATCCCTCTTGTGATTCTACACCGCTCACATATTCCATTTCACTAGAAAATATGGCAACATGAGCAAACAGCCCCATAACTGTCATCAGATATTGATTTCAATGTTACTAAATCCTGATTTCTCTTGGTGTGCTTGTGTAGAATCACATCACTCAGTAAACAGCTGAAGAGAAAATAACTTTCCATGGCCTTTAAACAATGTTGATTAATTTTCTACTGGTCGATTTAAGGATCAATAGATTAACTGTTTGAGCACTGGAGTACTTCACCTAGTACACTATTTAGAAAGATGCCAAAAAAGAGGGAGGGGTGGGGGCTGAGCGTATATGTAGAGGCCTGAAGTAAACTCTCTCAGCTCTACTTTGGAGCTGTAACGATTTTCTTCCAAAACAACGGAAAACAATAACTCAGCTGTCTATAGCACAGATTTATGTTTGTGATGCGATTATACCGCACATCTCATGTCATCTCCTCTCACTCTCTTGATCTTCTCTCTCTATATATCCATGACAAAGCAGAAACTCATCCAAAACCATCTTTTGGCATTTTGGGTGACTGGCGGCTTTAATTGTTGTTATTTCCCCAGTGATGTGTCCTTCAGAGCTGCTCTGCTGCTGTGATGCTCACCCTGAGCCACATCCTGCAGATTAAAAATTAGATTATCCTCCTTTGTTAATGAGACAAGCTTTTACTTAACTTCTTTAAAAATGATTTGTTGCGGGTAATTATTGTGGAAGAGCTGAAAGCCAATGCAGCTGAGTGGCAATGCAGACAGGATCTGGGTACTTTTAGTTGTGCAGTGCTTGTGTAAAACGACACATCAGAAAACAAGCTTCCCTTGACTGCAGTGCTGGTGGAGAGAACAAGACCACACTGCTGTCTCCTTAGTTTCATCACAGCCCAGTGCTCTTCTGCTGCCCGAGGAGCAGTTTTAACCCAGAGGGGAGCCACACTCAAGTCCAAAGAGCAAACCCAATTAATAAACATGAGAGGACAGGATTGGCCCGATTGCTTATAAAGTCAAATATGTGAGGAGGAAACTTGTGCAGCATGAGTGTGTGCGCAGATATCAGAGAGTCTCTGTGATATCTGCTGAAAAAAGTGGGACAGCTAGCCTGGTGCTCCTGGAATGACTCAATGAGTCCATAGAAGGCTGGCACAGTGGGGTGTTCGAAAACAGGTCTGACTTGGACTACTTTCAGGCAGCATGAGGGCTATCTGTATGTGGCTTCACTCGTTGCTGCAAGGCAGGGGAGCTTTCTCCACTTTACTCTGAACTCACGGGGCGACGCTCTGTAAATGATCGGGAGTTTGGAGGGAGCTTAAAAGGATTCTCATATCTTTTTATCAAACATAAAGACACTGGGCAACCTGCGGTGTGCGATGCTCAACAAACTCATTGAATATCTGCGAAGACGTATTCACACACACACTCACACGCCATAATTTAAAAAGTTAACAGAACAGAAGTGTGAATAAATCTTCTTTTGTGTCCTTGAGTTCCTCATACCTCATTCCTAGCGGGCCAACAAATTAGCATCTCATTAGCAGTCTCAAAAAAGTCTATCGACTTCCCCCGCTTCTTCTGGATGGGTTTTAATTACTCTAAGTGTATAAGGAATTAGAATGGCAGACCCCCTGTGGCCCTGGTGGAGGTGGTTGTTGACCTTGAGAGGAGTTTGCCCTCATTTGTCTCCGATAGTGCTGAATGGACATTTGCCATGGCAGTAACCCAAAAGAGATGTGGCAGGAGTTGGATGATGCAGAACCTGGCAGGCCTGAGCTGCCAGTCCATCCAGCAGCCAATAATCAAAATCAGACCTCACTGGCCTCTGCATCCATTCCCCGTCTCTTGCTCGTTAGCCGGCTGCTCGATTGTAAGTGCTCCAGGCGTCTGGCCTGAGCAGACCTTTCCTCTGTTCTTCCCATCATCTACTCTCCAATAATAACCCCCTGCCTCTCTCTCTCCATGGAGTCATTTTGTCTTCTGGAGAAGTTTCCCCAAGTAATCCAATAACAGTGAGGACTGGTGGGATGTATGCCTGCTGCGAGATGTCTGAAGTTGTTTACCCGCTGCCCGAGGCTAATCTAATAACTTAATGATGGGGAGAGGCAGTTTTGCTATGTCCAATGAGCTCCTTCGAGCATCGTTTACCAGACTCGATGGGGTATACCAGCCATTACCACATCTTCTTCTATCAACTTGTAATTTGCTTTTAACTTAATTGCTGTGTTTTATCATTATGCATCACTTATTAGTTTGGTTGTAATGAGATTTTCGGATCTTTTTGAGCACTCTGCTGGGCTGGCAAACTGTTGTACAGATTGATACTACATAAAGCAGTGTATTTCTGAAGAGCACGCTGTCTGTTTGAGTTCTGTGGTTTCTTGGAGCTCTGGAGGCACAAAGGAAAAAAGCTAGTGTGTCTCTTTGCAGTGAACAGCCTGAAACCACTTTCTAGTGTTTGTGAGTCTGAGGAAGAAACATCATCTGCAGCTACAGACCCACAAAGCACCAAAACATCGAAGTACAGCAAATGTGCCAGTGATGCCACCCTTCTTATTATTTCCTCTCATTATCCAGTCTGCTGTTTGTGGAAGGGGTCTACTATGAAACTGTGTATCTGGCTTATATTACCAGAGGCAATTACAAAATAGATGTTTGGGTGGAATTTGCTACCAAATTATGATGACATGGTTTGCATATGAATCTATTAGCAGTGGGAAATGTGTGGGTTTTTTTTTTCGTTTAGTGTTTTCTCCATCTGTGTCTGCTGTACAGGACAGTCTGTCTACACTGAACTGAACAGTTCATTAATGTAACATACTGGCTTAGTGGAAGTGGATAATCAGGAGAGTTCAAGAGAGTTTTATTCTCAAACATATACTTGCACAAAAAATATGATTGAATATATGAAAATTAAACTAACAAGTATTCACGTTAATTTACATTCAAGTCTGGCGATTTTCTATATTTTTCTTATTGTCATCAAATCTCATGTGCAGAGCCAAACCAACAATGAACTCATCCTACTTAAAGGTATTGTGTGTGTGTGTACGCAAAGCCTGATATATCATATTCCTCTGTGCATTGTAAATTTCTTAAAGAACTTCAGTACGAAGTCAAGAGGTTGTGATACACAGCATAACAAGCTAGCGAAGCTCTGTAAGCGAAACCCCGCTCTCATGCGTACACAGTGGCGTCTGCAGTACAAGGAACTAGTCTCTGGAGAATGAAACCATGATCGCTCTTACTAGTCTTTGGAGCCGCTTCTAAACAAACTAACGTGCGGAAACTCTTCACGCTGAAGGAACATGTCACCAGTGCAGCGGTGTGACTCACTGACGTGTTTGGACAACAAAAGAAGTCTACGGCACAGAGGAATACGATATATCAAGCTTTGAATACACACACAATACTTTAAAGTAGGATGAGTTCATTGTTGGTTTGACTCTGCACATGAGATTTGTTGAAAATAAGAATAAAAATATAAAAAAATCACCAGACTTATCCTTGAAAGGATAGTTTGGGTTTTTTCCTGTCTTAATATAATACCGCTGTGCTGATATGTAGGTAGAATTAGGTCTTGGTCACTGTAACAAATATTCTCCATACTGGCCCTGAAGCTGTTCTCCAGAATAAGACTACGCTGTACGAGAAGCAAAGTTGGGCTCAGGTTAAATATCTCAGAGGACGACTGACTGAGTTTCACATAAAAAGCGACAACAGTTTCAGGGTTGAACTTCATTGTAACAACCTAACAAGTTTCATGATAGTAACAGACTGTAGAGAGAAATCCTCCAATTAAGACAGAGAAATACACAGGCTGCTGTTATATGATTTACATATTCATCGCTGATAGCTGCTAACAGAATGCTAATCTGGCTTTGAAAGGGGTCACTGTGATTGTCTGAACAAGGGTTTCTTAAGCAGGTGTCAAGAGCATGGAGGGATTCAAATGTATTGTATAAATATATACACGGTACATTTATTAGACATTGTATAAACATTTAAAACCTGTTTTTGTTATCAAAGAAATTTTAGAGAATTTCCAAAACTCAATATGCATGTCAAGTGTTCCAACTCTTAGCTTTAGAAACTCTGGTCTAAGATATCACAGGAACTTGGGTTCAGGACTGATTCACTGGGGGAGCGACAGTAAAAAGGAGGTGAGTAATTTCTGTGGTCGTCTTTCTTAAGTCCAAAAACCAGGTGGAGAGGCTGTTGAAAAACTGAACATAAAATCACCTCTTCCTGTGAACCATTCCACTTTTTTCTTTACCCAGATAAAGCTTTGTTTTTATTTTTACATGCTTTCATTTGTCATTGTCTGGCTTTCCAAACTGTCTTATCTCTCCGGGCTTTATGCAGGTTGCCAGGCGCTCCTGTCTCCACAGGAGGCCTCAGCATCCTATTCCCAACAAGGCTGGCATCCTGTTTAAAGTGCTCCCGTTGTCTCGCGCGCTTCGCAGTACACCTTTTTAATCGTGCTTCCGCCTTTTGATTTGACCACACTGAAACCCAAATGCAACGGCTGCCTCTCTGCTGATAATATGTCAGCCACTCAGCACCCCATGGGGTGGATATTTGCATATTATTTCAGCTGTGGCTCTGGAAATCTTCAATAGCAGAATTATCACCTCTGAAAGAGAAGAAGAAAAGAGCCAACTCTTCCAGACTTACACTTTGGGCTGTTCATCTTACGCTTTTCTTCTATTATTCTTAAACAAAGGCTGATTTCTCGACTGAGATTAAGAGTCTGTGTATTAAGTTTATATTCAGCTTGGGTAGATCTGTGGAGAGGAAGATTGGTTAGCTCTGCTTTTGAGCTTGTTTTGGAAATGAAAGGGAAAGAAGATAAAAAAAAAAAAAAAAAACGCAAATTGACTTAAAAAGTTGTGATTTTTTTTTATTTTTTTATGTCCATGCTTGTTCCAGCTTGTGTCCTTGAATGTTCTCTTGTGAACAACAACGTCTCAGTTGATAAAGAAAACCTTTCATGGATTTGAATTGAAGCTTTTACTAGTAGTTGTGTCTCCAAATTCTTATAAAGCCTTATTTTCTTCAGCTTTAAGGCAGGAATTTGTGACTTACTCGTCCCAGACCAGAGACAACACTTTAGCTTTGACAGATATGCCTCATTAGATTCATTTATTCTCGTTCAGCCTTTGTAGAGAGGCCCGAGTTTTGATTCAGCTTTGGTGTCACCTCAGCGGAGTGTTATCTGCAGGGAGAACACATAATTTCTGTTCATCTCTACAAATCCTGTGCCACCTACCCTGTCGTGTTCTTTACGCCGATGTGACACAAAATTGTCATGAGCGGTTTCTAGGGACGAGCGTGGCTCTCCGCGTTTGAGCCACGTTTTAATGATGTGCCCTGTTGCACGCCTCTCGAGCTGAATTTCATCATAGAGGAAAAACAAACAGTGTGGAGTGAGGATCAAAGTGTCATTTGAAATGCTATCATCAAACAGAGCTGAAGGGACTGACAGCTCCTCCCTGCTCCAGCTGAGTGAAGGAGCCTTTGTTTCTTTGGCTGTCTGATGACTAGTGTATCAGCCGGGACAGAGAGGAGAGCAGAGGAGAGGAGAAGAGACCAGAGCAGAAGAGAGGAGAGAGGAGAGCAGAGGAGATGAGAGGAGAGGATAGAGGAGAGGTAAGGAGTGGAGAGGAGAGGAGAACAGAAGACAGGAGAGAGGAGAGATACGAGGAGGGTGATGAGTGAAAGCAGCATATTGACATGTACACATCTCATACTGAGCTAATGAGCTCCTTTAAATGAATCACCCAGCATCTCCATACATCATGTGAGACTTTTTTCCAACCTAATGGATGATACAGATCTGCTTTTCAGAAATGCCCTCAGTTCTATTTAATCAAAGCCGGTTCTGTGAGCTAAATCAATGCAAATGTAAGATCACATCTGCACAGGCACATCTATTAACAAGACGTGTTTGAGAAAGTGCACAATGGTCTTCATATTCACCCAGATGGAGGCTTTTTTTTAGATGCTGCTTTGTTTATTACTGGACTATTTACTACGACTATACTATTTATTTATTTACTGGACTGGTCTGGGAACACAGACTCTGAGTTCAAAAAGGATCAGAGTCGACTCTTCTTACTGACGAGGTTTAGGTTCTTCATCTACAGGACCATGCTGTGCATGTTCTGCCACTCTGTGGTAGGAAGCTTCATCCATGTGCTGGTGCAGCCGGGTTAAGGCAGCTGATGTCAGTGTTAACTTTGTCAGTGAAAATTTTGATGATAAGTATTTTTTATTTAAAATTATAATGACAATGTAAATGAAAACAATATTGACAAAAAAATTACAGTGAAATCTCTGTTCATTATGCCCTGACAAGTAAAGATGAGATGAAATAGTTGGTTCTATTTGGGCGGACAACCTCAAAGCATTAGGTTGTTTTCCTTTTTAGCCAACCATTTATCTGCAAGTGCAAGTCAAATTCTCATTACCTCATCTCTTTGAGTGATATTTTTTCCTGCTTAGTGTATGTCAGTGCATGCTCGACTGTGAACAAACTAATCTTGTCAGTGCCAGAAGCTAATAATAAATCTAAGCTAGCTAGCTTAAAAAGCCAAACTAAACCATTAGCTGCTGCTGGCAGCTGGCCCCAAATGATGAGTGCCTCATCCTCACCAGCCTGTCAGGTGGGAAGCAAGAGGAGAGACGACCTTTGGACACATTTCTCGTATATTCAAACTGAAAGAAAGACTTGTACCGTTCCCAGTGAGGATGGAGTGTCTCACGGATTCAAGAAAATCAACCAATTTGACACCTGAAGACATGCCATTACTGACAAGGTAAATATCATTTATGTATGTTGACTGTTTCAATTACATGTATATATGTCAATTCCCTTTTAGGACTAAATTTAATGTTAGTGTAATGTTATAGCTCAAAGTTGTTTGTGTATTCAGGGCGCATTAGCGGTTAGCTTGCTTTGCTCTTCTAACGTATTGTTAATGTAACACCCGTACCATGTAGCTAGTTGGATATCTCAAGTGTTGTAGTACTATGGGCGGGGTCCTGGGTACATATATCTAGGTTTCAAATTTGACGCGAAGAAATTAAACAAATTTAACTGTTTTTTAAGATGAGTAACTTAAGAATGAGATGTCAAATTATTGGGCGGTGACTCCACTTAGCAGGAAAATTTAGTACGTTTTTTAAAGATATTAAGATTTTAAATCCCACTAAGAATTTTGTTTAACTTATAACCTTTTTACTCAAAACACACCTTTATCAAATATAATCATGACACTCACTACACTCAAAGTTCAAATTATGAATTTAGTTAGCAAAATGTAAATAAAAATATCCATTACCACAATTAATGATGATACAAAACATCGAATAGAGAGTGAATTTCACTTGAAGACTTATAGCTTTTCTCAGAAATTACTATTCTTGTGGATTTACCAAATGTTACACACTTTCGCTTACCTAAAGGGCCCACACTCTCACACAGACACACACACACACTGCAACAACATAAAATGTCCTTTTTTCAATAAGAAAACAAAAAAACCGTTGCAGGCCTGAGTCGTTGCTTGGGAGCGTGGAGACCTAAAACAAATGGCCGCTTCACTTGTACAAACAAGCAATAAAAAATAACAGTGCACTGGTTAGTATTTAGTAGTTCGTTACTCACAAGTCTTGGAGGGGGAAAGGGGCAAAAAGGGGTAAATCGGCTAGATGATGAGAGGAGGGAGCATCGATGACACCGGAGGTACTGGCAACACACAGTTCACTAAGGCAACCCTGGCGCGAAGCACATCTACTCATCCAAAAGGGTCCAAGTTTGGCTTCCTGGTTCACAGTCTGATAGATGTGTACAACACCATATTTTAGTCACTTAGACTTAACACAAAATTATTAGCTGAGCATATCATGTCACACGTCACATGCTAACACATTAACTATACAATACAATAACGTGCTCATATCGTACTAGCGTGCTAATATGCTAACCGCGTTTAGCATTACCTCTAATAGCAGTATGGATCAAAACGAAACATTACAGAATATACACAGAGGTTAGTTTTACCTTCTGCGAGTGATATGATGTATGATACGCTTGATGAGACTCTGCATCCATCCATGTATAAACACCACACAACTTCGACCACGTTTCCACTGTCTTCTTTAGCTTAGCTGTTTTACCTCTGACTGAACCCTGTTTTACACAGTACGGGGTCTCCTCTATATCCCGCCTCTACACATCTCCTACTGGCTAGCAAATAAACAAACAACCAGCATGATTGAACAAAACCCAATATATTCAATCCCATACCCTGTAAGGCTAGGTTGTAAACGTTCTCTTAATACATCCATGGTTGTAAACAAACATACTTTCTATGTGCACATCAACCAAACTTTCTCCATTAACATGAATTACACCCAACAAAATGACAAAGATTAATCAATCGGCTTATAATGATTTTAATTATATAAGGATATTTAACTCTTTTAATGAACTTGTTTTATCAGAGGAATGTTTTAAACATTAAAGCTTATTTATTTAACTATTTGCATATTTGTCTGTCTTAAATGAAATATTTTAAGACTGGGCTACATTAAATTTAAAGTGGCCGAGCTTACGGAAAACATGTTACTCCTTCTAAAAGATAATTTATGACTTTTTAAGACTCATAGACAGATACTAACTCATTCAGCGAACATTTAACATAATTCAGTATTAATTTTAGATCCATGTAAAGTAAATGAACATTGTGATGTTTCCTAGCTAATGCTCCTCTGCCTGAATGACGCAGTTTAACGTTACACATTTTAATAACTGCTTTAGTTCAACTCAGTAATATATAAAAGTCTGTTTTTCCAGGTAATGAACATTATCACTGTCTGATCACCAATAATGACCAACTGCCATTATTTGTAGTTAGGCTACCTCTGTCATCCTTTGCCCTTAATATCTTAGTGTATTTTGACATGCTTGTTAAAAAATAATTATGTTTTACGGTGTGACAATGCTGTGGTTAAGGTCTGGTTAGGTTTGGTCACAGAAACCACTTGGTTAGGGTTAGAGAAAGATCATTGTTTGGGTTAAAATTGTTCAGAACAACAGGCCCCAAATAGCGTCTGTGTGTATGTGTGTGTTTGTGTGTCTATGTCTGTGTGTCTGTGCTGCAAGTGTGGGTTGGGGGGATTATTGGAAACCCTCTCAGTAGGCTGTACAAATAATATACAACACTTTTTTCCTGCAGAAAACAGGCAGTGAAGAGGTAAAAAAGTGAAAAGTTGTATTTCGGAGTCTTGTTAAAAAATGACCCTCCAGTCAATGAGCAGGAAAATAAGATGGACCAAATAATTTCACAGTATTTGTAACCTTTCTGTATTCCTTCAGGTTTTGTGCAAATGAAGAGGACAGCGTGTCATGTCTACAGGGTCTGCTTCACTTTTATTGTAAATCCAGTCACAGTGTCAACAGAGGGCCAATGTATATATATGCAGAAAATAAATATGACCTGTGAGGAAATATGATTGTATTGCACTTTTTCTAGCAAACTTCAGGCATTCATTTTTATGTGATATATGAAAGAAGTACGGTAAGTCAGTAACACATTCTCAGCACAGATGACTCAACATATAGTTCAGGGTATGCTTACTTCTCATTTTTACAGCCAGCAAAATCCTTTACAGTATCATGAATCTGTCTGAGAAAATTATTACTAAAATTAGACTAAAATTAAAACTGAGCTCCACTGACTAAATCTTGACTGAAACAAAACAAAAAGATTAAAATGTGACTTTAAACCAAATACAGTTGTCAGTAAGCCACTAGGACTTAGACTAAATTTAAAATTCTTGTCAAAATGAACACTGGCTGATGCCAGCAGACTTAACAAGTTCATTAAGAAGGCTGATTCTGCTCTGGGAGACAGGAGACTGGAGACTCTGGTTGATGTGTCTGAGAGGAGGATTATGCAGTAACTTCTCAGCATCATGGACAATCCCTCTCACCCCCTGCATGCCTAGAAGGACAAAAGAGCAAACGCAGCAGGAGACTCTGTGCTCCTCTGTGCAGGACTGAACGGTACAGGAGATCCTTTCTGTTGGAGGCCATGAGTCTCTGTAACTCCTCCCTTTGCAGGGAGATCATCTAAAAACCCTTTCAGTAAAGACATGTAACATTTTGTCATGTAACAGGCTTAAAAACTGAATATGTAATTTGCTTTCCACATTGAGTGCAGTATGTTCACCTCATCTGTTTTGCCTCTGCTATCAGTACTGTGGCTTTCATTCTATTCATTTTATCTTTTCACTATTAATATAAATTTCTCACTTTCAACCCATTATTCACAACTATGTTGCTCTATTTTGCACTGTCACATCCATGTCTATAGCTGCACTGTGTAAATATTTTATTCTTTTTTTTTTATTTCTTCCTCTTAATTTTTATTTTTATTTAATGTACATTGTATTTAGATTTGAACAAATTCTGTCTTATCTTATATTTGTCCTCAGTCCTGGGCAGGAATACGCAGTTGAAATGTAAAGCCTGAATAATTCTTTACATCTGATGTGTTGTGGCTGCTAAAGTTCCTGCTCCCTTTATACTCATAACTATCACTCGCTCAATCTAAAGTTATTTGAGTTCAGCTCTATGGGGGCAACCCCAGCGAGAAGGTGTTTGCATGTCAATCTTTTTCTTTGTGCACAACGCTTGGCAGGTTGTGGCATGGGACACCGGCTCCAGAATTAATCTTCAAGGTCTCGTTGTTTATGAAAAACATCCCTGGCTTTGACAAAGTGCACTCTGCAGTCGGTTCACTCACAGGTCTAAGCTGTTTGAACCTAATTCAGGTTGCTGCTCCATAATATCAGAGCAGAGTTTCCCTGTATATGAGCATTATAAGACTGTCACAGCGTTCCATTTATTCCTGCTCATATTCTTTTCATAGTTTCTCGTTCACCTTGCGACCCCACGAGCTTGCCCTCTTCCTCCTATACTCCAACCATGCACTTATAGTTCAAAGAGATGCATTTTTCATTTCTGCCCATTAAATATTGAAACGCTTATGTAACATGAGCTCAGTCATGCAGACATAACAAGCATGTCAGGTCAGGGTGGAGCAGGGCACAGGGGCTGATCTTACATCTTTGGGATCTAATGGCTTATTTACAACTGTATAAATATATAACAATTAGCTAAACTTAACTTATGCTGACATAGACTCACCTGAAAAATGACTTTGTCAGACCTCTGTTTAAACACTTTAATTACACTTAAATTGCCCTTTCCTGACACGTGACCTTTCGCTGTCATGAGTTATTTCTGTCTACACTACACTAGTAGACAGAAATAACTTGTATAACTTTGACATGGTAGACTGCAGTTTTTACAGCAGCCATCAAAATGGGTGTATACAACAATGGTGATGTTTTTCTAACCTTAAGAGAACGTTACCCTCAAACAAGGTGTGGTTTCCTGGGCCCCAACTTCCCTATTCTACATTACTTTCACAGAGTCGTTTTCAGCAGCAGCAGGCAGCTTATTAAAACAAAGAAGTTCTAACTCAACTTTACATGGCCTGAAATTAATGTTAGCAACTAGCTTGTGAACACATTGGAGCATTTAGCAGCTAAAGAGACATATTTTCAATAGGAGTTAGTGGAGATGTAAAACAAAGCTGAAAGAGAGATATAGAAAATATACTAATATTCACCTGATTACCAGAAACACAGCTCCAAATGTGAATATTGCTTTGTATCTACTGAATGTGTGAATAGGCAACTGTTACCTCATCGACTTAAAAGGTGATAACATCTCATTGTTGTAACATTGATTCTGCTGCTCCCAAATGGACACAAAGTGTAGTTATTGCAGGTTAAAGGTTATGTTAGTTCCCTAAATATGAGTGAAACTTTCAAGTTCTGTTCCAGAAACAAGAAAACCTCATTAAAAATCACACTGCAAATTCAACTTTGGAACATAACTTCACTCTAAAGTATGTATGGTTCACTCAATATATGTAGATAAGGATGCTGCATTTTCTAAATTTGTTGTGTATTTAAGTTGTGCACTTAAGCCTTGTCCTTGAGCCCCTGAAAGGAAAAAGTTGAAAAATGACTTTAGAAGAAAGTGTTGGTGGATTCATTTGCTGTGAAAGACACTAAGTTACAATGACATTAGTACCCTTGCTGCTGTGGTGTTACATTTTATGGGAGCTGTTGTTTTTTTATGCTAACAAAGTAATTGTAGTGTATCTTTGTTAAAATTACAAAGCTCTCAGGGAAGCCACCGCTTATATTTGGCCATCTTATTATGAACTTTTATATCTGCATTTCCACCATGAAGGAAGGAGTAACCCTCCTGGAGGTCTTTAGAAAAGACCGACTGTATGCTAAAAGAGCATCACAGAACATCACAGGCTAGCAACAACACTGACAATAACAAATTGATTGACACATACAGACAAATCAGTGTTGAATTCAGATGTGTGGTGCATTGCTTATATTTTTATATTGGGTTAGGTAATAACGAGTGGGACAGAACATGATAAATGTCTATGTAAGCGCTAAAAACAAGTATCACATAATTACAGTTTTAATTGTGATGAAACAGGGACAATTTGGTAGTGAATGTTGAAAACCAGGAAATTTAGAGTTTCACAGATATTTGTCAGAACTCGGGACACCCAGCTTAAAATGGGGACAATCCTGGACAAACCGGGACTTCTGGTCACTGTAGGTATATTTACAGAGCTTTTATGGACATTGAATTGACATACAGAAACAGAACAGAAGTGTGACTCATGCAATCTTTATATTATGGCAGTCATTGAACATTTTTTCATGTCAGATCATTACCTCTTACCAGTTTGCTTCTTGGTCAGTAGCACAGATTGGAGAGACGGCCTGATTTGACAATATCTGTATTGTATGATGCTTCTTTCATTGCTTGATGATATAAAGAACTGTTATAACTAAAAGTATGATCCGAGGATCACCCTAAACTCATATTTTTCCTCTATAATAAAAACAGTACAGCAGTGATCACATGTAGTTTAAAAAAAAAAACACCACTGAGGCTGCAGCTGAGAGCATAGTTGCCCTTATTGAAGGGATTGACCCGAGGAATTATTGATGAAGCAGGACACCATGTTAGCCCAGCAGGAGTGTGTGAAGAGGGCACCGCAGTCCAAGGGCGCGCCAGGACTGAACGGCTTAACGAAGGAAAGAAAGAGAGATGGTGGAAGGATCTACTGCACGCTTCTCTGCCCGCGTGGCGTGACTGATGTGAGGAGAAATGTTTGGGTGGTGAGGAGTCTGCTCCGAGTCCCGGCGGAGCCTCATCAGTGGAGCACCTCTGCATCCCCACCCCCTCCCCTACATCCCTACATCTCCAACCACCCTGGCTGGACGAGAGGCTAAGTGGTGTGAAGCAGGGAGCTCTCCGACAAGCTCCATTACTCCTCCTCAGCCAATTCCCCGGTCCGCCTGTCAGTGGAGAGGTGATGGGGCGGGTGCTGGGGTGTGGTGGGTCGATCAAAGGGGTAGAAAAGAGTAGAGTCACATTCATTTACCAGCTCTCTCGTCAAGTATATACACTTTTTTAGCAACTTCATGATGATGGCTTTAAAAATAGTTAATTTCAGCCTGACTCTTTAGCATTCAGCTTGAGATCGATTTGTCCTTTTTTTTTCTTCTCCTGAGAGGGAAATCAGGCAATGCAAGTGGCGGGAAGACGGGAGGCAAAAAAAGAAAGAGGGGGAACTGTGTCATGGCTAACTCGGACCTTGTTAGTATCGATCTCCTCAAACCGTGCACCCTTTCATTTATAATTCATCTCCGTCTGATGGGCACAGATGGAGGTTGGAGAGGGTGGAGGTGAACTGTGTTTTAGTATGTTTTCATTAGCAGTCTGCAATGTTTTGTTGTAAAGGTGCTGTTGATAATGAGCCACCAGGGGGTTGTGTTTCAGCTTTTTAGTGAGGGCCCGTGCGGCTGGCTGTCCCAGGCCTGAACCCTGCTCTGTCAGGTCTGACGGGTGCTGTAGGCGGCATCTGCTGCGTTACGGTAGGCCAGGATGTCTGTTCCCAACTGCAGCGTTGCAGTCCACTTCAGGGAATGTCAGTTTGAACAAGACGAGTGGAGGGGGTCGCTCCTTATTAATATTTGAGGAGCTCTCGTTGCTGCAGCTGTTTACTTAACAGAACACGCTCCGGGGCTCCCCTGAAGAGCACGCCGCAGAAGAGCTGACAGCGTCACCCTGTCACTCTTCCCCCCCTGTCTCTCATGGGTGCTGTACTGCTACCTGTCTCTTTTCCCCTGAGCTCCACCCCCCCCCATCCATCACTATCTCATGGTGTTGTTTCCTACCTGTCACCCTCTGCAGTGACTGTCATTATTTTTCATTTGTACAGCTGTGTTCCGTGAGGTAAGTGCGCCTGCTCGCTGAATGAATGATGTCATTTTTACCATCTGTGTCTCCCTTTCAATTTGTAAACGTATCTGTATCTGTGATCTGCTCAGTCAAGATCTCGCCGATGTGTCACAGCGCTGGTTGTTTGTCACCTCGGAGCAGTCAAAGTAGATTAATGACTGTTACGACCAAACTCCTGCGCCACTTTAAAGAAGATGACAATCATTCACCCGTTCAGGACGGGACACTCCCCGCCTCGTTCGCTTGATGTGTATATCACTGCTCTGAAGTCAGATAGAGTTCAGGAGTTCATGCAGTTTTAATAACTGAGCCCCCCCCCTTCCTCGCCTTTAATTTCTCACTGTCTCGTTTCTGCACTTATGACACAGTTTCATCACTTTCAGCAAAGCAAAGGCCCGCAAAGGCGGAGAGGCTCGCCATGGAGAAGGCCTCTCTGCCAAAACACGGACGTGAATTAATGGAACAGAAAAAGATGCAATTTAAAATGGCCTCTTTACACTCTTAAGTCAAGTGTTTTTTTTTTGTCTCTGTCTGCCTTCTTCTTATTCCTCCTCTATGCTTTCCTACTATCCGGAGGCTTTCTGTTCTCCGCAGTTGAGCAGGATTTGTCACAGGTGTTAACAGGAAGCTCTCGTTCCTATTAAACCGCAGAGTCTTTTCCTGTCCTGCTTTGAACCGTGCTTCATTTTGGGCTTTCTCACTATTGGGAGCAGGCTTGATATGCGTGAATAGATCACTAATCTTAATGTTTGAGCCAATATCAGACTGAGAGGTAAGGTATGTGTGTGTGAAATGCCCCATTAATTGAAAGAACAAGAGCTTTCCCTGAGCCGGTGCAGATTTCCTCTCATGTTGAGCTTTGTCTTGTAGAGCTTAATTTGCACACCTTATACCACGCTGTTAGCTCTTATGTTGTTTTTTTTTTTGTTTCTTTTGTTTGATGCCAGACTGTGTTTTTCTCTAAGTGGGCTTATTTGTTGAGCAAAACTGCACAGCCAAATACACCAGGGGAAGTTTTAGAGGCTGGTCACGTGTCTGTCTGTGTGCAGATACTGTAGGTTGTATGCAGGTTTGTTTCATTTTCATATGTTTCTCTACCATTTTCTTACTATTTTCACATTTTGCCATATGAAATCAGTTTCTGTTTGGTTTCTAATGTTGTAGGTGAAGGTTTCATGTTGGTGTGTTAATTAAATAGTTCAAGCTGTGAAATGTGGGTTTCTAAAATGCTTCACATTTTTATAAAATACTTGTCAAAGCAGTAGACTGAGTTCCTACATTAACATGGAATGAAGGACATCGTTATGTCAAAGGTAGAAGGACAGATCATTTTTATGATTAATGAAGTTTTTTTAATTTGAGGTTTTACATGCTCCTCTTTTCTTTCTGTCTGGATTTGTAAAGAATTGTACAACATTGATCAACTTGACAGAATATCATCATCACGGATATTTAAAGGGTGAGATGCAGTGTTCCTGCTGGTTAAAAGGTAGAACACGCAACCTTGCCTTAATGACAAAATGGCAGCACTCTTTTTGATCTTATTCATGCATTTTTCAGAAGGGCAAAGAGTTTGTTTTTTTTTTGTTGAGAAACAGAGCAGTTAGTAAAGATGACACACACACACTAAGAACTGTCCGAACCCTGGTAAAACCCCAGGAGAGGTGTTGGGTTTAACCACGACATTTCAGAGCAAACTGTAGACAAGACCCAAGGGGTGTGGTGGTGACTAGATCTCCTTACAACACTCCAGTACGAGTACAGATGCCCTCATGAGGTTAAGAGGGTAAAAATTAGAGCACTGCATGTGCAGGCTAATGACCAACCCAGGGGAAAACGAGCTTGGAAGCAGCTGCTGAGAGGAAAGAGAAGCAGGCTGGTGATGAGATAGCTGCTTGTTTTAAAATGAAGAGAAAGAAAGAGAAAACAGACATTTTCTTCCTTATAGTCTAAACTTTAAAGCTGCACTAATCAATATATTTATATCAATGATGCATCAAGTTTCAGTGTGCACTGTTGAAGCTGTTGCTCTAGTGACAAACCCACAGAGAATTATGACTTGACTCTGCAGTTCCCCTCAGCTCTATGGAGTGTTTTAGTGTCTTTTAGCTATGGTAAATTCTGTTTTTACCAACCTCAGTTCCAGCAGCAATAGGCAGCTCTGCGGTGAAAAGGCTCTGATAAATCAACTGTTCGCTACAGTCCCAGCACCAAACAGCCGACAGACAAAGTTAGCATCTGGTCGGTGAACACAGGAGAGCATTTAGTGGCTAAAATCCCTGATATGCACTCTTAAACAAGAGTGAATATTGCAACTAATTTGTCAGATGGACAGAAAACCAACTCTGAATTAATGCTTATGTTGCTCCGCGTCTATGGGATTTGTTAATAGGCAACTCTTTGCAAATAGATCCACCATTAGATGCAACTTTGTAAGGTTATAAAATGTTGTTTAAATCTTGTTCTGTTGCCCTCAAGTGGTCAAAAAAGAGCCGTAACTTTAAAGTCTCTTTGGAGTTTGATTGGTTTGATCTGATGAACACAATAGAATTAAATTAAAGGTACATAAATGTTCAGTGTTGAGTTGGAAGTTACACTGAGTTTCTGCATGGTACACAGAGTAATTAAGGGACAACTTTATTTTGGTAAGTTCAGTCTGGACTGTGACAGGAAGCAGGAGGATCTTCACTTCCAAGTGGCTTCTTTATGCGTCTTGATTGTGTATAAATTCTACTCACTGAATTAAACGGTATGTTAATTGTTAATTTATTCACTGGGGGCAGCAGAGCAAGCTGAAAACACAACATCTGACACATTATGTCCTTATAAAGTTGTTGCAACAAATGTGAATGAGTCTTGTTTGTATCCACCTGATGAATGTAAGTCTAATATTCAGTCTACTTGTAGCCCTGTCTCAAAACAATGAGCACAACATGTTAACTAATAACTCCATACAGGTGAGAGGAACTGGGAGTCAGGTTATAATTCTCACTTGAGTTGATCACTATGAGTGATACATTTCATATTAGACATGTAAAAATGTTGATTAGTGCAGCTTTAATTAAAGCAGTACAGCACTATTTGTGGACAGCAAAGTGATACAAATAGAACAAAAAAGTAGTCTGCCATTGACCATCATGAAGAAATAAGAACATATAAATAATCCACTTTCTTACTTTAATAACATAAATAACAGATTTCCGTGGGCAGTCGAAAGTTGACCTTTGTGTCCTAATCCCACCCACCCATAATCTGTCTAACATTATGGGTGTTGTCCATAGCAACATGTAATCATAGTTTAGTGTCATTTTGTTTTTTTAATTGATCCTTAACTTGTACAGGACTTTGACAGCTAATTTGCTGTTTTTCAACACCTTGTTAACAGTTACACAGTGAAATAAACAGGAACAAACAGGTTCACAAACCGAACAGAAGTAACAGATAATTAACAAGGTGCAGGCTGAGTCAAAGCAGCTAGAGGACAAGCACTGAGAAAGGTTTCGTAAGTACAGAGAAGTGTTTTGTGTATTTTAGTCGCAATTCATTCACATCAACTGTATCATTTCCGTCTTTGTTGAACTGGGGTTGATTTTTTACACACAAAAATGTCCATGTATAGCCAAAGGACCTTGCGTTCTTGGCCACTGAAAACAAGGATTTTGTGCGGCTGATGGCAGATACTGGCCCTGGCCAGCTATTCTTTGTATTTCTTTGGTTCATCCTGGCAAAAAAATCCACTGTTCTTTGAAAAATAATAGGCAGCCTTGGGAATGTATTGAAAGAACAAGACAAGGCATGTCAGGAAATTACTTTCTCTCTAAATTATATTTTTTAAAAGAATTCACTTCTCTGAAGCAATGTCTCCTATTGACTGTTTCACTTAGGGTCTTTTTGTGAGTTTCTTTGTGTCCGACCTAAAATAATTATTAAAAAAAACACACACACACACAAATTGAATGAGGCTTAAATGAAGTAAGTTCCCTTGTAAAGAAAGCACAATCAGTAGCTGTTACTGTCATTTGCACGGCAGGAGAGACTTTGACTGTCAATGTCATTTGAAAGTCTGCACAGTTTGAATGACAGTAGGGACGCAGCTGCTTTGAGGCTCTCAGTGAGACACTGAAGTGAGGAACACAGAGAAATTAAATCTACGACACAGAGCCGGAGTCTGACTGACGACGGCTGTCACTTCGCCTGTGACTCCCTTTCAACCAGCGTGACACCGCACTTACACGGCTGAGCCTCACAGACAAAGTTAAACTGTATTACTTATGAATACTAAATAAGGAAAACCTTCAGCTGTAGGTTTTTTTTCAGCTGTATTGTGGGAAATGAACGCTTGTTTATATGCATGTGTGTGTGCCGGGTGAGTGTATGTGTGTGTGTGTGTGTCTTGCTCTTGTGATTGTGGGTCTAATTATTGAGCCTCAGCTGGAGCCAGAGGCCAACAGGTGTCTAGGAGAGGCTGCTCTGGATCAAAGCCAGTGAAAATAATTACACAACCCAACTCTCTCCTCTCCTAGATAAGACTAACTGCCTGCCGCCCCGCACTCGGACACGCTCTAACCGCAGACTACATATCCGCAGCCCTTTCACTTGGAGGCAGAATCGCACAATCAGTTGCATTCGTGGACCGTGGCGCAGATGACGTCGGGCAGACAGATGGACGGACACCCTCACGCTTTGTGTTCATGCGTGCACATATGTCTGGGTACACAGAGCGCTGGGGGTGAGCGCAGGCAGACAGATGCCGAGTAATGCCACTCAGTTGAATATTTTATCTGTTCATCATTAACATGCAGCCAGGAAGCCAAGAGCAGACATTAAAGGACACAGACACACGCTCCACCAGTGCTCTGGCATTTTCATGGCCTCATTTCAAAGCGCCTCTTTGAAGTCTCTTAACTATCTACATTCGAGCCACATTTATCTAAAACTACTGTACGGCGATAAAACTGATCAGTTCATCAAAAAAGGAGTTTGATTTGATTTGATTCAACTCCAACGGACTTGCCCCACCGTGACGTGACTAACCTTGACGCGGTTTGATTAGATTTTTAGTCAAAAGGAGATATGAATGTTGAAAAGATTTCCAACTGTGACCAGAAAATAGCACGTGGAGGTTTTGGAAAACATGATTAATAAAATACCAGCATATAACAGGAAGTGTTTAAAGTTGTTATACTGAGTGCATCAGGAGGTTGAATTTCTTGTTTTTAGAATCACACACAGCCTGACTGTTCTGGAAACTAACTGTGCATCAATAAAACACCATATATGACAAAAATCAAGTTGTGCCAATTGGCTATCAGTCAGATATTTATTCATATGAAAATCTTACAGGTTATCACTTCAGCTGTGCACAATGATGCTCGAGTGATATTTTATCTGCGTGTTCCGCAGCATTAGCTCGAACCCTGCAGTTATACACAGGGATATACGGCCTCTGGCAAATATGAATATGTAAATGAAGGCATATCTGCCTTTATATTATGATCTGATGTCTGATTCTGACTTTCACTTCTGTCCTTGCAAAACTAAAATCCCCAAACTGTGACTGTCTCTCTCCTCAGTTTTATGATGATTATACATTTACTCCCAGTTCACGAAAATGAAATATGAAAAGTATTTAATGTCTTTAATCTGGAGTATTTGTTCTGTATATTTTGTGCTGCTGACAATCCGTCACATGTTGCTCCTAAAGGCAAAACCTGTGTGAACCAAAGTATATTTTGGGTCAATCTAACATGCTTGTTGTCCAACACAAGACACAGTTTAACATGATTGGGGAAAGATTATTCTGTGTTGTGTGCTTTCCAAATGTCATCAGTGGCATTAGCTGTACACATGAACCCTGAGGGTTCAAAGAGTATTAATAGGAAGAGAAAAATTAAAGTTGACATACAAAGTACATGGAGTCATTGCTTGTGTTTGAGTGGGTCGAGAATGAACAGTGCTCTTTAAAGAAAAATTGAATCATCAGATTTTGTACAATATTTGCTTTTATAATATTTGTTTTTACCGTCATCCTAATCAAAACATACAAAAGCATGTGATGTAGGGGCTGAAAGCATCTCCTCAGGATGACAATTTGTTGGCTCCCTTTATGAGAGCCAATGCCGACATTTTTAGAACAGTGGAGATTAGATGTCTGGGTGTGATGTTGGCCTGCTTGTGGAACTTTGTAGGTTCACTTGATTAGCTTGGATTTACCGTCACATTCTGAGTGCAGAGGTCCTGAAAGTCAGACTGTGACTCATAGTTCATGGCCTGCGTGTTGTGTTGGGGTCTTAGCAGCCCTTTTAAGCCTGTATAGCTGTTGGAGGCCAAGGTCATGTGAAAGAGGACAGCAGTTAATCCTTGTAACCCAAGTTCTGTGAGCTCTCTGAACTTGCTCTGCCACTGAGTCAGGCTGAATCCAAACGTCCAGAGTTCACTGCAAATGCAAACTCGCAGACATTGTAGGCGCGTTACTGGGAAGTGTGTGAGTGCCGAAGGCTGTCTAAATCCACAAGGGGACGGACTTTCATAAGAACTTCCAGAGAGTTCGCTTGGACTGTAAGCTTCACCAGACTTTGCAAGGAAAATTACACATAATCCAAAAGGAAAGTGACAATGTTTTATCAATAATACAAAAAAACCACAATAATGATCATCACAATAATATGTACCATATTCACTTTCGATGACAACTGCTTCAACTTTTTCCAGTTTTGTTGTATAAGTTTATTGCTGCATTGGGGTGTTAATGTGAAAATAATGTTGTTTAGTAGTTGTTGTAGCTGCTGTGTCAGGCAGCAGACCTGCACATGTTATTTATGAGTTTCCAATATAAAAACCATTAAGAACTGTTCAGAACAAACACTTTAAAATTAGTTACAGGGTCAGGAATTTCAATTAATCTTTTAACTCTTAAGTCCTGTCTCATAGCGCATGTTGTATCCTCGTGGCCCAGCGCCCTCACAGACTTGATGGGATGCCGCTTGTGGATGCTCCGCTTTGGTACAATGGGCTATTTATACATCCTAGTAGTGGGAGAGGTTGATGTGTCTGTTCAGGTACAGGTTCCTGCAGGGTTGAGCTGGAAGGCTTTTATAGTCTGTTAACACGATCCACCTGTACTCACAGAACCACAGATACAAAGCATATAATACTTTCTCCATGTTAGTCTTGAAAGCACTTTGCGCTGTACAGTATTAGTATGTTGGAACTTACACTGGTTTAATGTATTTTTTATCAGTTAATATCAATATTTATGTATTCTCTATTGAGGACTTTGATTGATTGAAGAAAGCAGCATTGGTTGGTTATTTCTAACATGCTAGCTGGCTTATTGACTGCACTGCTGGATGGTGTTGTTCCAGCTTTCCTGTGTTAGCACTGACCTGAGAGACAGATTTTACATTTTGTGCTCCACATACCTGGAACAAATTGGAGCATAAACTGAAGGCTGATGCTGTGAGTGCACTGGGATAAATCAGAAATCTGATGAAAACCTGATTAACTTTGAACGTGAACGTTTTAACTCATTTGTATTGAACGTTTCGACAATGGTGAATTTTGTTTGTGTCATCTCTTTGGATGTTAACTTGGTAGGGATACAAGTGTGTGTGTTTCTTAGTGTTAGGGTATAAATGAAATGCAGTAAAAAAAAAAAAAAAGTGAGAACATTTAGTTGTGTATGTGCAGTTTGTCCTGACTTAAACTGGAACAGTGAAGCTTTCACCTCACAGCTCTGATTTCACAGAGTGGCAGGGCCGTGTCATGGCAAGATCAGGCATCACTGGACGCTCGAGCTCTGCTGCCTGATCCGCCCGCGAGCCAAAATCCCTCCCTGGGGTCTGACTGCCAGGCTCAGTGCAGACTGTGTGACAGACAAACTGCGTCTGTGGCAGCCCACAGCGGACCAGAGCCATAGAAGGACAAGGCCCAGCAGGAGGAAGTGTGTGTGAGTCTAAGTGTCTCTGTGCTCACATGTGTGTGTTTAACTGTATGTGTGTGTGTGTGCGGGACTGTATTCATATAGTCCGAGCTCTGCCTGAGCTACTTAATACAGGCAGAAATGTGACGGGACCCCCCAGTGAGACCTGAACTATCAGCCCTCATGGCTCAGGCCCAGAGGCTGTCAGGGGCTACTGTTAAGTCTCTCTGCTCTGTGATCATATGATCAGAGCTAGGAAGACCCGCAGTTTTCCTCTCAGGTGGAAATATAATGTTACTTTAATGAAATTTCATTCAAGTAAAATGAACACTCTCAAAGCTGTGACCCATAATTTTCCACATCTTCAAGCTGAAGCCAAGATGACAGAGCATATCATGTGGCGGTCATGAGTTGTATCCTGTTGTCAGTATGTGGTGATTGTAGTGTTGTGTCATTTAGTGCAAACGGCCCTCACAAATGTATTAATGTTATGGAAAAAATAGTCACATGTGCAAAGCATGTGAGTTCAACTTATGAAGTGCAATCCTTCAAAAAAAATATCAAGAGTTAAAAGGAATTTCAATTTAAGTGTAAAAATACAAGAGCATATGAAGTTTTCAGTTACAGTAACAAGAGTTAATGTAATTTACTTCCAACTTTGAATATAATGAGCAATAAACTGTGGAGCCTCATGTATGTTTGGCAGGATGTAAAATACACCAGAAACAGACTTGTTGCTGTGCTGAAAGCTGGATGCAGGTTAAATAATCATCTGTAAAAGAGCAGAGCTCATGTAATATAATTATTTCAAAACACTAAAGCACATTCAGTCATTGGTTTGACTTAAAAAAACAAAAGGCTTGCAGGTTTCACACTGTAATCTGGCTCATAGGGGATTAAAGACTCTGGTCTAGTGCAGCCATTAGTCAGATCCAGCTTTATTTTAAAAAGGTTTTGAGAATGGAAAAAACAATTTTTTTACACACAAAAACTAGAGAGAGAAACTACTTTTCTATTTGATATTACTGTAGATGAAAAACATTTTATAGCTCACCTTGTAAATAATAAGGTCCAAGGGCTACTGTACATGTTCTTGATGAGATACTGAACTACAACATGTTGTCCATAAAAGAAAATACTGTGAGTACTATAAAAAAAACATGATGGTCACAGCTCAGCTGTAAAATACAATGAAATGACTTTGTGTGGAGCTGGGGTTGTTAATGTAATCTGTGTTTGGTTGTAATCCATGCGCTCCAGTGCAGTTTTAATTAGACACAAACACAATAAAACACACATAAAAGCTGACATAATTCATGCCGTTCCACAATTTTCCAGTGAAATCACATAATAATTGTACGCCAAAATCTGTAGGGTTTTTTTTGTTTTTTTTTTATAGATGTGCGGATTTTCCAGTTGCTCAGAATTTCCACAGCTGACGTCGGCAACATTAAGGAAAGCACAACACAGAGGCGTCTGTCTCTCACTGTGTGTCGATGCGTGTCATTGTCCAGCTGATATACCTTTTACTGCATGCGTCTACTGGTTACCGTTAAGAATGACAACACAGAGCAGACAAGAGGCTCTTCATCTTCCCTCAGCATCACATCCTGTCTGTCAAACCACTGGGGAGACTGTGACACGGGAGGCTGAGATTTTAAAAAGAAAGTATTTCTTTTTTAATATTAGTGAATATATGCATTACATTTTCACTGTCTACTATAACTACCAACACATAGGCCTTTATTGGGAAAGAACATAACCTGGCACTGAAAATCCAGTCAAAGCCCAGAATCAGAAACAATGACAAAGCATACAGTCATAGATTATAAGCTAACCTTCCTATCAATCTCATTATTAAAGCGGTGTAAACTTTCTGCAAACCATCAATGAAAAAGACATCACAGCTCAACCGGCCTGCTCATGTGTAAATGATGGATGTACGGAAGAGTGTGTGTTAAGCTCAGCACATTTCTCGGCTCCCTCCGTGCGCCCGGGTGATGCCGTTGCCTTTGATGATTCCTTAAAAAGTCAATCGACTTGTGCGAGAGATGAAGCTGTGTATCAGAGTGAGAGCGAGGAGCAGTGAAAGTGCACACAGAGCTTTTCCACTGTACGTTCGGTGGATTGAATCTACTGTGATTGTTTCTTTAATGTTTGGTTAATGTTAATGATTACTGCCAATTTGTGCTTTACGGCCTTTGCTCTGTCGTCGTGGCTGCTGGTAGTTTAATAACGTTTACTGTTAACAGGCTCTAGATGATGCCATAATTGTTACTTGCTCACAGAACATTGCTCAGCCGTTGTGAAGTCATCGGAAAGTGCAAGTGCAAAGTCGACAACATTTATTTTGAGCGTTTTTCTCGAGGAAGGGCCACACCATCAACTGGGATGCAAATAGATTGTTGGGACTGGTGGAGCAGGATGATGGCTTCAGTGTGGGGAAGGCTTTGGGAAGGCTCTACCATGGCCCCTGGGCTTGGCAGACATCCAAGGGACCCTACGAGAGATGACAGAAGAGAAAGAGGGAAGAGGGAAGGAAGGAAGGAGGGTAGGGAAGGGATTTCATACGATGTATGAGAAGAAGATGAGTGTTTATGGTTTGGTTCTGCTCCTGAAGTTCAGCTAAAAGTGTCTCCAGTATCCAACCGTGATGAAGTTTGGCAGTGACCAGATTTCTTGTTTCACCTCGAGAAACAGATGGGAGCGCTCGTAATGACCAGGTGGACAAACAATGATTAACATATTTATCATCTGAATGAATCTCTCAGGCTGTTTTATTACGAGGAAAGTTAGTTTGCATTTTTTTAACTCAGATTGTCGGCAAGCACACAGAAACTTTCCACTTTCTGTAGCTGAGAACAGCCTTCGAGTGCCAAACTCTTCACAAACATCGTTCACAGTGAAGCTTAAACATCACAGTGAGGGGAAGGCGACTTTAAACAAGTCTGAAGCATTTTTCTAACTTTAATCAAATTGACCTGTTAGCTAAAATTTTCAACTTTATTGTCCTCAAAGCGAAATTTGTCTTGCCTGAAAATCGACCTCATATACTGACATAAAATGTACATGAAGCAACAGCATTACATAAAGCCTCCAGCCATGACTGCTAACCTAAAAAATGTTTCTGGAAGACTCATCATCAGCTGACAAATGAGCATTTAATAGTTTGATGAAAAAAAGAGATAAATGAGAGAATTTCTCTCCCTGTTTTCAGATTTATTTATTTTTTCCAGATTATTTGGTGACAGCATAAATTTCCGCGTGGTTTTGAAATTCCGTCTGATGTTTTATTGTTGACCCATTTAGAAGAATCTGCACAGCTGAAAATATACACATCAGACACTTCCATTATCTTGCTGCCTTCAGCCCGCCACTCATGAGCGGTGACGCACATGACAAGTGACACATTGATGTTGTTGGTTGTTCAGTGTTTACCTGTACATTTATTCCTGTAATAGAACAGGAGTGATACATGGAGGTGTTGATGTTGTTTAAAGCTTGCACAGGTGGACGAAGTTGAGGTAAATCACCCATAATCACAATTCAGACAGATAATTCAACAGCAATATAATTGTTTACATGCACACTTAGAGTAAGTACAAAAAAAAATCTCATCATCACTCCAAAACTAATTCTTTCTTTCCTTGTGTTTGTTGTTGTGAAACATCTTGATGATCAGTGTTACTACAAATGCATAATACGTCATTTAATCATGCAGTCAAGGACAAATCTCAGTTGACTAATTCCTCTCTGGCTGTTTGTGTTTAGTCAGTTGAACACAATGATGTTTACTTTGCAGTGTCACATCTCATTTTCATTATTTCCTCAGTCTGTGTTCTGCCTCTTTGTCTGCCTCACTTTCATTTTTCCATCTCATTTTGTTTCTGCCTCTGTCTGTCACTTTGCTATCTTCCTCTCTCACATCACTTCAGACACATATTTCAGAGAAAACAAGCACTAAAACAGAATGCAGAAATATTTCTCTAGTAATGTTGGGTACTTAGGATCATTCGCTGGGAACGACTACGGCTCATTCTCAAAGCTATAAAGGAGAGAAATAAAGATCTAATGCCTCTGATTTTGTAGATATAAAGACACAGGAAAAGCCTCCTCTGATGATATTCAGTCTGAGTTTCTGTAACTGAATCCAGATGTCTTTGGGTGAGTATGACATTCAATAGTGTCGTGTCAATAATGTGTCCTTGTGAGGAACCTTCTCCCCAAGTTGTCTGAAGGACATTGATCACATAGTCACACTGTTTGAACTGTTATTATTATTATTATATAATATTTTTAGTAGTCAAATCAGTACTTATCGAATACATCCTCATTTAGTGTAGTATTATACTTCTTTTGTCATGTCTTCCTTTCTTTTGGTAGCATGCTGTATTTTATCCTTTTGAAATGACATCGATTGTGATACGGAGGAGACAGGAAGACTGGAAATTTTCTGGAGCTTTCAGCAGCATCAGGTGCCTCAGCTTTGGAAAATTTCCAATAAATGAACCTTGTACAAAGAATTTTTTTTTGTCAAAAATAAATCAATAATAATAATTCATTTTGATGTAGCAGACAAAGCTACAAGTGGAGTGTGTGATTCCAGTTTCATATTTCTACAACTTCTCTTGAACCATACTTTGACTTAGTGTTTATAATGGAAAATTTCCAACTGCATTAATAGATGCTTTTGTTCAAATTGCCTTATAATAAGTGCACTCAGCCTCCATATCTACATACATAATTTCTAACTTAATACTTTTGCATTAGGGGTAGTAACACATTGCATCACATATCAGTCAACAGAGGCTTCCTAAGTCAAACCATGATTTAGATGTGGCTGAACAGAACAGAGATGTGGTTACTAAACTGAAATGATTTCTTCTGTTTACGTCCTCTGCTTGTTTGTGCTGTTCTGAACTGTATTGTACTGTTGCTTTTGTTTTGCCTGCTGTTGTATAAGCTGCTGAGAAAGAACTGTGATGTAAATGAATAAAACAAAACTTGTGATGTTTGAAAGAAGAAATAGCCTGACCTTCCTCTAACAAATGAAAAGTTGGATTCGTAAGAAAAATGTTAACTAACGTCAACAAACTTTGGATAAATACTGTGGTTAAGACTCGCCTGATGATGATGATGTCTGTAATGCAAGTGACTCAAGAGAGTCTTTGAAAATGAAAGACATTCAGTGATCTATTATCCTTCAATTGTGTTGTTCATTGAAAGTCACACAGTCTCCCTTTAAAGAGCTGAACCTTATAATTAAATTAAATTCAAACTAATGATTTTTGTTGCACATGTCAAGCCAAAGGTTATTTTAAGTGCATCATCACACCAACATACTTACATACACAGTAAAAGCAATCAAAACATACATGTTGTCATATTTATCAGCACTGTACTGTTTTTTTTTAAAGCACATATCAGATCGCTAAGGAAAAGGAATGTAAAATTAGAAACAGTAACAATAGTTATGATAAAAATGGTCATATAAAACAGTAAAGTAAAGAATTATTACAGACACATGTTGAATTTGTGCAGTATATTAAATTGAAACCTGAATGTCAGGAATCTTTACAAATTATTGCAATCAAAAAACAGCCTCCTAACGTCTTAAACGCACAATATGTAAATTCAGCCGCTAGGAGTCAAAACAATAACAAAAGACGGAGTATGCCGACGGTGTGAAGTAGCAAGGGATCATGGGAGTTGTCGTCTTCATTGTTAAATAATCAGCTTCACTGGGATACAGTACTCCGGTGTTCATGGTTCAGGATGTTTTTACCGGGAGCCGAATTATCCGCAGAGGTCTCCTCCTCTCCAGAACAAACGGACCCGATGATTACAGGTAAAAACACTGAATAAAACTGTTTCATCTAAAAGAGCAGTGTTTCTCCAACGATGAATGGTGACCCACGGACGTCAGATACGGGCTGTTAGCTGAGCTGCTGCTAACACTTTAGCGGTTTATAACTTTACATTCAGGTGTCCCTCCGGTTTCTCCCGGGAGCCGAATTACCCGCAGAGGTCTCCTCCTCTCCAAAGTCAAACGTACACGCAGAATAAATTCCTTAAAATATTAATTAAAGCTGTTTTTCCCTAAAAACTAGTGTTTCTCCGACGATGTTTGGTGACCACCAGACGGCTATTAGCTGAGCAACTGCTAACACTTGTTCGGCTTTTTTCTCTATAACATAAGATGTTATACGTTCGTCCGGTTTCTCCTGGGAGCCGAATTCTCCGCAGAGGTCTCCTCCTCTCCAAAATCAAAGTACACGCAGATTAAAATAGTTAAAAAAAAATACTACTTAAAGCTGTTTCACCTAAAATATCAATATTTCTGCAGCTGTTTGTGTCCTGGAGGGGCTGTTAGCCGAGCTGTTGCTAACATTTGTTTCTCTGAACCGTCCGTTACTTTTATTAAATTACAGATTTTTCTGGGTTTGAAAATTGTTGGAAACATGTGGGATAATGTAAGTACACAACTCAACAACATATATATATATAACATAGGTCTAGTTGTTTTTAGACATTTTAATGTGGAATAATTACATATTATACCTTTTAAACGCTGTTTATGTTAAGTTATTGTTTTAAGACGACATACTGTGTTATACAGTTTGACTTGTTTTGTTTAAGAAGAATACATGTACCTTAAAATAAGGTATCAACTCTGTAAAGTAATGTTTGGACACAGAAACTCAACACAAGTGTTGACCAAGATAAATTTAGTCTTAAATCTTGTGTTTTTTCCAGCACTCCCTGCAGAGATGTGATCTTCACAAATAAAAGCTGAGCTGATCAACATAATCTGTATAAATTTGGTTTCCGGCTGTTTTTCCTTTCATTCTCCACTCTCCACCTTTGTCTTCTGATTAATGTGTTGCATCATTTTTAGACTCTGTAAATCACCCCTTTTAACTCCTGCACTCACCTTTCTTTCCTTTCACACTTTCGCCTCTGATTTCCTGTCCTCTGCCTCCCTGAGCCATGCCACTCCTCCACCTTTCACCACTATCCACTCTCTTTTCATCTCTCTCTCCATCCTTTCAGCCTTTTAATGTCAAAGACATTAAAGAGCTTTCCTGGAATGATAAATGTTTTATTAGGCCTCACTCCCCTTTTTTTGAAGGGTAAATACAAAGAGGAAGTGAAGGAAAAGTTCGTATCGCTGTCTCCCTCTTGACTTAATTTCCATATCTGTCAGTCTGCTCTACCCCTCCGCTGTGACCTCTCATCTCCACTCATCCCTCCATGCCTCTCCTCTTTCATCCACTCTCTCCATTTCACTCCCTCATCTCCCTGTACTGGAAACCAGCAGCTATGCACTTACTTGATAAAAGTCTGGTAATCTCCTATGGTTTAAAAAAAACGTCTCCTGATGGTTTAAACTGTGGAGAAAACCACATTTCTGTCTTTCTGCAGTTTTAACACTGCGCAGCGCATTGTCGTCAGTAGGTGGACAAGTATCTTTGATCAAATCTCGAAGAAGCTCAAACACATTTAAGAGCTAGTAGGGGGTTGCTGGTTGGACTTAAAAAGGACCAAACTCCTCTGCTGCACTGTTGCCGAATCTTTCATTTAGCCTCTGGGCTTGTAGATGATTGTATTTCCTGTGCTGTAATAGCTGTCTGTCCTCTGGGACTGTGTGAGTGCTCCCTGTCTCTGGTACCCCTCGGCTGTGCTGCTGATTGCTCCTCCTTTCTGGAAAAAATAAAAATGGGTCACGTTATGTGGGCTGCAGCGCGACACCTGCTTCTACCTGTATTCAGGACACCTATCGCTCCACGCACACACACGAACCCCCACCCCAAATGCCCCCGCTGAGTAACATTTGAAGATGCTCCGTGAAAACACGGAGTATGTTCCATTTTCTCAACTTTAAATAAGAGCGCCGCACCTTTCACCCAGCGATCTGCCGCGGCAGAAACAGATGAAAGCTCGACACGAAGCATCCAAACACGATTTCCACTCTCCACAAAGGCCCGCGCTGTCAGCGACCCCTCCCCCCCCCTCTGTGTGCACTCACACATCCTCCATGTGTTTTTCATGTTTGCTGCAAAAAAAAAATCCAATATTTCTCTGCTATGTTCCATTCAGTCCCGGAAGGTTGACATATTTCCTTTCCAGCTTCATTTGTGCCGTAATTGGTGCGGCCTCGTCCATTAATACTCGCGCACAAAAACCCGAGAGACCACACACTCAGAGCAGCTCTACAGCATCGAAGTCATTTCCTCCATTTCCCCTCAGTTATCCCATTATGCTATAGGGACATGTGATTGGTATGCTGGCTAGGCCAGGACTAATGATGCATACAGCTGTAGCCCCTGGTTAGGCGTCACAGACCAGGGTATTGCAGCCAGGCGCTTGTGTACGCAGGCTCTAATCGGTCATCCCCCGAAACATTAAGCACGTCAAAGTGGGTAATGGATTGGCCCAATTAGCATGAAGCTTTGATGGAGAACACACCTGTTTATACATCCTGACTACTACACATCTTTCATTTACCTAGTAGTTGTCTGAGTGACTCTCTTATCAAGGTGAATGCAATTTAATTTGGAAGCCAAGTCCTCACCGCCGTCCACAGACAATTAGAGTTTTGTGATTACTCTGAGTAACAGCACTGACAGTGGATTTGCCCAAACAAAGGAGCTGAAATAATGGCTCACACCCCCTTCACAGTTTTAAAAAGGCTCTCCCCAGCCTTGTTCTGTGTCCTCATTGATGTTGGAATTCATTGTGGATGTGTGTGTTATATGTGTGAGTGTGTGTGTGTGCACGCTGCTGTTTTAGTGTTTGACCCTGGAGTTCAAGGACAGTCTTGTATGCGCTGCCTCTGGCTGCTCCTGTCTGTACCCAAGCGGTGTTTATTTAAGGAGCTCATCTACCCACACATACGCACCCACACACACACACAGACACACACACACACACAATTGTGTTTCCATCACTTCAGAGGATATTACATTGACTTACATTCATTTCCTGGAGACTTATCCTAACCTTAACCATAACCACTACTTGTCTAACCTTAACCTCAACATAACCCTAAACTAACCTTAACTATTAACCAAGTTCTCACCTTTAAAATTAATGATTTACGTTAAGGGGACTCGTCTGCATAACGGAAGAGAGTCTCCACAACATGAGGTACCTGGTCCGCACACACACTCTCACACACACACACACAATAGCCTAACCTTGTGCTCTGAAACACATCACCCCCAGTTCTACGCAGATAAAAACACTCTGTCTGGAGTTTCTATCTTCTGTTTCCAATAATGCACTCCAACACACGCACGCACGCACACACACACACACACACACACACACAGTGTCCTGAAGCTCACAGTATGTCCTGCAACCCTGCCTCCTATCCTACTGGATTAATTACTCTCCTCCCTGCCTGTGATCCTCGAGAGTGTCTGAGCTGCGTTAGCCGGCCTCTGCCTCTCGCTGGTGGGCACGGAGATGGCAGCGCTCACCCATTCATCACCGTGACTTTGGGAAGGGAGACACGAGGGATGGGGTGCGTGGGCGAGTTAGAGTACGCGAGAGGGAGAGGGTAGGAGTGAAGGTGAGAGAAAGGTGGTGGGAGAAGGGGAGCGGAAAAAAAGCCAGGTCCCTTCTGACCAAGGCCCTGATTAAAAATTAAAAGTGTTGCCGTTTCGCTGGTTCCAGAGGTCCAGACTGTAATGTATGGTTTGCTGAAGTGATTCTCGGAGGAGGAGGAGGAGGGGAGCGAGGTGGCTGAAGAGGAGCACTGTGGGAGTACAGGATTAGGAACCAGGGAGGGAAAAGTAGGGGATGAGACACGTCTTTACCAGAGATAAATAACCTAACGTAGCACAGCGCTCGTACTCTTCCCATTGCCCCCCCCCCCCCCAAAAAAACGTTGTCATATTCATTTTTTATTCCACTGGAGATGTCTTTTTCACAGGAGATGGATGAAGGCTGGGGTGGAGGGGTGAAAGAGGGAGGAGGGGGAGGGCAGCACCGAAGGTTAGAGCAGCTCTAATTAATGGAGATGGAGAGAAAAGTAAAGACAGATAGAGGAGAAAGAAAGACAAACTGTGCGGTGTGTATCTGTGTGTCTGCGTGTGTGTCGGCCTTTGATCAAACCAGGAACTTGTCAGGATGTTTGTGAGCCCTATTTGTGCCTCCGTGTGTCTCATTTGTGTTCTGGTGACTGAGGCGTACACCGTGCAAAACTGGCGTCAACCTCAACGTGTGTGTGTGTGATGGGGGGGGTGGCAAACAAGGGAGTTCGTGGGATGAGAGAGATGCAAGAGAGGAGGCAGTGAAGAAGAGAAAGAGGATGGGTGGTGGTGGTGGTGGTGGAGGAGGAGGGTGGGGGTGAGGTGTGTCTCAGCCATTCAGGCAGCGTAGGCGTTTGTCTTTCATCTCCTCTCTCACACAAACAACAAAGAAGCTCTGAGAGGGTTTTTTTTTTCCTCCATCGTGTACAATACCCTTTCTTAACTCTCACCTATTTATACTAGTGCAGGTTAAGAAGTGCCATAGACTTTGCAGCATCATTTAATTAGGAGCTTGTTTACCAATAAACTCGGCACAACAAACAAAGCTGGGAAACTGAATTTGTGAGAGCAAACAAGAGATTCAGCTTTGTTGCAGTGATCCATCCACTGACGGAATAAGAAGAAGAAGTGGCACACTTGTAAGCCAGGAAGTGAGTTTTTCCCACTGTGAAAAAAGGAGATGATCATTATTATAGTTTCTGTGTTTCCTTTTTGGCTGAACCACAGCAGGCCAGATCTATAAACAGGAACGTCACTGACTGAGTCACTGAGTCTCAGCTGGTGTAGGTACCAGATCGGCTCGTGGTCCTAGCTGTGTGTTCTGCACAGTAATGATGATGTACTTTTTTGTGGTTGTTAATGTTAGCTATGTTATCTAACATTAACTGGCTAACTAGTCTAGTTTGAGAATGTTGTCCTTTACAAAATGCAATGAATGTATGTTTGTCTGATTGTTTGTTTGGAGTCACGCTGCAATCCACTGCACGTTGGAAGTTCTGAGTCTGTAATCCTGACTTCCACTCTAAATGTGTCCCAGTGCATCTTTCTCAGGAACACATGGATGCCTGGAGCTAACTGCTGTTAGAATGGTAAGTCTCTGAACTTGATAAACAATCTACTGAGGACCTATATACCACAGCAGATTTAACAGATTAGCACACTTTAAAAGTGACAGGAGTAGTAGGCTAGTACGGCATGCTCAGACTCTGTCAAGCACAAATCAACTGAACGGAAATGGCGACTACAAGGTCGTTACAACACATTTCACAACACAAACACTACACAAAGTAAAAATGGATGAAAAGCTAATTCTTTACAGTAAGATGTGTGCGCCGCCATATTGCTATGATGTCAGGGGTGTTTCTGTCGGCAAATTCGGTTTCTGACTTGGAATTCCAGTGTTAATGACCGTTCCATTTCACCTTTGCGTGTTGGAGGTTGCTTTTTTCCACAAGTTCTGAGTACATTGGATTGCAGCATCAGTGCGTGTTTTGCTATGGAGAATTTATCCGTTTTGCAGGTTCTCGCATACATCTTTGTTACAGCTGTCAAAACGTTCAAAGTGGAACTCACACTCTAGAATTATTGTTCCGCATGTTGGAGTAAGCAGATTATTAAACCATTTTGACAGTAATTGTTTGGATCATGGAGCATATTCTTCATATGACTGCATTCACCAAACTGTAAGGTCCATACCATGACAGTTGGGGACTCTTGGGGAGACTCTTAATTAGAATATTAAAGTTGTTTCCTCTGTCAGGACAGGGCAAACTACTGATTTGTCACAGTTCTGCAGCATGTTTTCCTCACTGAATTCCATTTTTGGGTTGTACATGCTATTTGTTGTACTTTTTCTAATAAATAATGGAGCAGCCCATGTCCCAGACCACAGCAGTACATTTATGCCCAGCGCAGAATTAAATAAAGAATTTAAAAAAACAAAATATTGTGTACAGATAGGTCAATGTCTGCATTCAACATAATAAACTTTATTAAAGAAAGATGTATTTTTCAAATACTAATAAATATTAGTCTCAGACTGCAGCAAAACATTTCTGCACACAAACACACACCCACACACACATATATATTTATATATAATATATTCTCACCAGCCATTCCATTACGTACACCTTTGTAATGTATTCCAATACAACAGCTCTGCCATAAATTCTACATTTACAAAGCTCATACATCTTCAGTTTTTGTTGAAATATGTTTATTATTGAGGTTGTAGTGGGTATTGGTGGTGTGCTGGGGTGCATTATATTGAAAAGTGTTCCTAATATTTTGCCTTCCTTGTGTATGCTAATAGGGTGGAGCCAGCAAAGTTCTGTAGTGACTGGACTCAGGTGTGGCCAGCGGGCTCCATAGTGCTCCCAAAGGCAGGACCATGTTGGGATAAAGTTGCTTTGATGTTCATGAAATTCGGTGGGATTGTTGCTCTTATTATTCTTGACATCATACATATTATTGAAAAATATGTGATGACAATAATCTGATTTACTTGAAATTTACATGGAGTTGTCTACACATGTTATACAGTTTGTGTAGCACCGCCTACTGACAACAGGAAGTGAAGCCGAGGTAACTCATAGTTCATCTGATGTACACTCAATTTCCATTACATCATCTCCAACCTCACGTAGTCCACATTGGAAATAATATTTTCCTTATTCAAGCAGTGTCCAATGGTCACAAAAGTGAAGCTTTTTTATCCAACATGGGTCTTGGGCTTGGATGTGGCAAGATGGCATGATAGCGCTCCCTATACATTTTCAACTAAGTAACACTAGTGGTATGTTTAACTGCCTACAAAGCTCTGATTAGTCAACAGTTTCTCCAACCAAGAAGAACAGCCATCAATCAGCTCAACAGCAATTCAATTACTGAACAAAGGAGAGATGTGGGTGTTGATTCAGAGCAGAACCAGGAACCAGGTTTACACCAGCACCACTAAAGCTCCTAATTAACATATTGTATCCTGTTTGTAATAAATAAATTGCAAAAATGACATTTTGTAGAAATTAGCGGAACTTTCATAATATATATATTCCTTGAATATGAACAACAGTTTGTCTATAGTGCCTCTTTGCAGCGTGACTGCTGGTTTCCTGGGTGCATTACATGTTTTGTTTTTGTAAGGATTAAACAATGTATAACATTTTGAATTGTGAGCTTTCAAGGAGCTGGTAGGACTATACTTGAACTTTGGGCTAAGCCAGGATAGCTGTTCCCACCTGCTTCCAGTCTTTATGCTAAGCTAGGCTAATCGCCTCCTGGCTCCAGCATTGTACTCAATTTACAGAGATGAGACTGATAAAAATCCTCTCGTCTAACTCTCTGTCAATGACAATTTGAGCTTCACGTTCGCCGTACTCACAGTTTTCATTTTTGTTGTTATAGTTTTTTGTCTAAGGTTTGCTTTTCTTTACTAATCCTTATCCTCTCTGCTGCCTTTAGTTGTAAAATAACATTTTTTCCCCATGTCTTTCCAAATGAATTCCTTCATCACCTTGCTGAATTTAAAAGGGAGATTATACTGTGTGCTGTAATGACAATTTTGAGGAGATGCAATGTTGTGGTAAATTACAGCAGTGAAACACACATTTGAATGTCCTGTAGAAAAGGTTTTAACCAGATTTTGATGTTTGTTACTCGAAAGGATGTTTGTGCTGCACAGTGTTGCTAATCCAAATGCATTTTTCAGATGTCAAAATACAACATGGGGATCTCTGCTCTGTTGTTTCACTGATTGAATTTGGTGCCAATCATGCTTGTGTGTTTATATACCCAGAGATGTTTTTACTTTCTTCGTGAATGTAAATTTGCTGGTTCATTTGTCTACCTCTGTGCCATCGTGCTTGAGAAAATATTTGCTTATAAATTATGGGGGCTTATGGGCAAAGAGTGATTTCCTCAGAAATCATCAGAATTCCTCCTCCTCCTCCTCTTTGGTGGAGAGATTAATTGTTTCTCTCTTTTGTTTCATAAATTGTCATAATCCCTAAATCTCAGGACATCTGGTGTGCGTGTAGGAGGAGACACCAGGGGCATTGTTAAACTCATTTGTTGGGGATGGTGCCATATCAATATTTTACTTTCGTGTAGTGAAACAGTCCTGGAAAATAAATACTTGTTTACATCATGTCCAACAACATGCCACAAGCAACTGGGGCCAATTTTGTAGTGATAACAGCAAAGCATATGTCTCTTTGTTGTTTGAAGCTCTTTCATTTGGCTGCTGGGTAGCAATGTTGATTTTAGCTTCAGATGACTCAGAATAATTAATCCCACTGATCACAGTTGTGACCACATTTTCATATCAAGTTGGTAAAGCTCCAAAAGAGCTGTCTACATGCTTGTGACTGATTGTCTTGACTCCATACAAAATATAAGCAATATTATATACAGTTACATTACATATAAAGCTGATATCATTTGAAGGGTGTAAATGGCCACATGATAATAACCAACCAACAACTGCCAGGTGTTAAACCGCAAATTGAACCATCTCCAGATCTCTGTGGTGCCATTTTCTTTGTATAACTTTTATGACCGCCGGGGTGCCGACTCTTAAAAAACAAAACAAACACAAAAAAAACACAGAAACATGGTTGATATACCACCAGTTGTATAATTACACACATAGTCGGACTGGCCATCAGGAGCACTGGGAGAAATCCCAGTGGGCCCTAACATGATATATTTGGCAAGTTGCAAAAAATTGTTGACACTGAACATGTCAGTGAAATGTTCAGAGACGATATACCTAGTTGTTGTTTTTTCAACCAAGATATCAGATCTTGCAGCACAATGTCTGCTAGTAGTAATGCTACAGCATTATTACATTATTTATGGTTGTGTTTAACCAAGTATGGCAGCTCTTGGTTAAAGTTAGTGAAAGATCATGGTTTTGGTTCTATACAGAAAACTGTCTGCATTGACTCGAAGCACAACATATTCATTAACATTTAACCAAAACCACAGTTGTTCTCTAACTTCAACCAAAGTGCTTGACTAAACCTGACCACAGGAGGGACTCAGGATGCAAACCCAGGTCTCTGAGTCTCTAACTGTGTATCACCTGCATATCAGTGAAATAAGATGTTGTGGTGATGAATGATATGACCTAATGGTAGCATATGCACAGAGAACAGAATTGGTCCAAGAATTGATCCTTGAGGTATGCCACATGTTATATTTGTAGTTGAAGAGATAAATGAATCAATTGAAGCATAAAATGTTCTATTTGACAGACAGGAAGAGAAGCACTCCATGGCCGTTCTAGAAATGCCCACCCAATCCTTAAGTCTATTAATTAGCATAGCGTGATCGATGGTGGAAAATGCTGCGCTAAGGTCAAGCAGCACCAGTACAGAGCAGTGTCCAGAGTCTGCAGCCATTAATAAATCATTTGTAAGCCTTAGAAGAGCTATTTTGGTGTTGTGTGAAATCAAGATTGAAATTTCTCAAAGATGTTGTTATTGAGCGTTTTCAGAGTTGTTCTAAAACCATTTTCAAAAGAATTTTGGAAATGTGGGGCAATTTTTTATTTTTTTTTAAACTGATGGATCAAGGCCCTTTTAGCAGTGGCTATTTTAAAATAATCTGGGACACATCCAGAGCAAAGGGAGCTGTTTAGAATTTGGAGCAGGCCCAAGTAATCCTGGCAATGATTACATTTTACATTACATTTGCCAATGCAACATAACTGGCAAAACAATTTAGTTATATATGAATGTAATTTCTAGGAGACAGGGTTACATAAAATAATAACAGTATAGTTGCTTTGAAAAGAACATAGTGTGTTGTGCCCTAGCCTTGACTGAAATTCAGTCAAAGCAATGTGTGCATTGTCACCTTGGCGGACGAGGAATGGAAGAAACACAGTATGATGTGAGGCTTTGAAAGGTCAGTTACCATTGTATTATGAAAATAAAAAAGATTGTGGTCAGTGTAAGAGCACAAGAAAAAGTTGTGATGCTTACAGCACATTAAATCTGGCGGCAGTGTGCTGTTGTTTCCATCTCCTCTGCCTTTCAGCTTCCACAGTTTGCGGCCTGACTTCTTGCTTCTGAGCTATCTGTGTGGGATGATTGAACAAGACTGAAAAACACTTGTTGCGTGTTGTGTTCTGATTTTGGGGCCTCTTCAGATAACCCAATCTATTTTCACTATCTGCTGGTGAATGACAAAAGAAGCTGCAATTTATTTTATTTTTTTTGCAACGATTTCCGACAGACAAAGACTGAACAGCGTCTCATCCTTTTGTGTCTGTACAATGTACAATTTCCTCTGGTGTTGTTAGCACCTTAGATAAAAAACATTATCACATCAGAGCTCAACTTAAACTTGTTTTTTATGGATGTGAGTGCTGTTGGCCTCTGATCCACTAATACTGTGAGCACAGTGATGCCCCTGAGAAACACAATTTTGGCTGTTTTGTCACCTAACACATTTATTTGCAGTTCTGGCTCCTCATGTAACCGCAGGTCTAAATTAAGATTCTACTTTGCTAATATGTCGACTCTTAGAGCACTTTGCCCTGTCCTTTGGTATTCCTACATTTCACAATGAACTTTAGTGTTGCGTCACCTTTTCTTAAAAAAAAAAAAAGTCTTGATATGAGGGGTTAACAGATAAAAGATTGCAGCAGATAAAAAGAAAAGCTACTGTATAAGCAACATGAGACAATGTGTGATTATGAGAAAAGGGAACAACAGGCTGATTGGCTGTCAGCTACAGCACAAGAGGTTTATGTGCAGGTATACTGTTGCGAAGAGGATGAATAACTCTATCTGGATTGTTTGTACACTTAACTCATCTCCACAAAGAATAAGTGACGAATGATTTCATGAATTTTAAATGATCCTTGCAAAATGCTGTCTTAGCTCGTTCTTCTTCTTTGTTTCTTCCTGCCATCCTTTGCGGTCGTCAGTGCGATCAGGGATTCTTTCAGTTTACTCTCAAAACAGCACTGATACATTCTTTGTTATCTTCTGAAGTCTTACTTTGTGAGCTGTCTTCTGCCTTGCACTCACTATTGAACTTGTTGCTGCTTTCCCAACATTTACTTTTTGTTTTTGAGACAGCTGCCTCCTTTCTTTTTGTGAACTCCAAAGCTCTCTGCTCTGTAGCTTTACTCTGATAACTTTCCCCGTTTTTGCCGAGTGTTTCTCGGCTGGCCTGTCAATCAGCGTTTTGAACAGCATAAATCAATTCCCGCTCCCTCTTTTTCGTAGCCCCTGGCTATTGCAGTTTTTTCTCGCTAATCATTTCCCTCCTTGGCCGTCTGACCTCCGCGCATTTCAGTGCTGATATCTGCCTCCTCTGTGACAGCAGCGCTGATAACCTGAGAGAGGCAGTTTACAGCCTGTTGTTGAACTACAGGGGTACCACTTTTTTTCTCCACGTCTTGTATTTTAAGGCTTGTTATCCCAGGATCAGACTACATAATATATTCGTGTCTTTCACAATGGTCACCATGTCAGATTAGGCGATCAAAGTGCCACAAATTCTTGCTGTGTCTTGGTGGGGAGACTGACAACATTATATGTTCATAGGTTGTGTCATGTGTCATGTTGGCGGTCTTGTGTTACAGAAAAAGGAAAGGAAGAAAAAACAATTGTGGACCAAGGGACAGTATGTCCTTCAAAGAGAACAAATGTGTTAACATGTAAAGAACATTATATAAATGTAGCTAGCTACTAGGTTCACTCTATGTAAACAGAGGGTCTCATGGAGGGAAGATGAATGGGTTTTGGGAATTGTGTTGTCTGGTAAACGAAGATACAAAGATATGTCTTAATATCAGGTGGTTTCACAATCACTATAACTGAAGTGCTCTCTGGTGCACATATGTCAAAGAAAGTCAAAGCTGTCCGGTGGCTGTCGGCCAAGCTGACCGCATTTAGTGTCTCAGACAGATGGGAGAGCAGCGGCTCATCTCCGCCTGCCTCCTCCATAGGCTGGAAAACCTGTCGTCAGTCATCAGTGACCGTTTTCTTCATCAGGTTTTTCCTGCCTGAATCAGCCTGTGGAGGAGTCTGCTCTCCCTGCTGTCTGACACACTAAATGCGGCTCAGCTCGGCCAGACAGCCGCTGGACAGCTTTGACTTTCTGTGTCGGTGTTTACATATATGCACCAGAGAACACTCTGTCATCCTATTTGTCAATGTCAAGGAACACGTTGTAATGGATGTCAAACTAGGCATGAAAATACAAAGAAATCTGACATGTTAGACTTTTCATTGCTGTTTCGTGGGGCGTCCTAGGCTGTTATGTCAGACTTCAAGGCCCAGTCGTCATTCCTAATGTTCATAATTGGACCCGATGCTGGAAATTTGTCGGCAACAACAAAATCATGTCAAAATCAGGCTGAATTTGTGTAGTCTGATCCCGGCATTAAGGCAACTTCCCACCAGCCACAAAAAGCCCAGCCAGAGCTTTTCTTCCTCCACTCCTCTTTCAACTGCTGCTGGTAAAAAAAAAAAGCTGCATATTTTCATGTCTACATCAAAGTCTGTTGGCATGTTATTTCTCCCTGAGGCCATCCTTCCTTTCATAAGACTAAAACTGAAATATTCCTCCTGAAAAGGGTTTGTTAATTTAAAAAAAATCTTTCCCTACGTTAATGAACTCTACTTCATCACACATGACACAAACAGATGAAATGTTGTGTGTTGTATTTGAACCCTTATTGTCACAAGGAAGGGATACAGTAAACATTTGAAGACCTTACGCTGCACTCTGCAGTTCTGTAATGAAACTGTCATTGATGTCCTTCAACCCTCAGGGGTTCAGGCAGTCAATTACAAACACTACGCACACACATACTCACAAACCATTTGATCTCATGACAAAGTCATCTTCAAGTAGCCTTGCACAGCAACAGAGAAAATAGACTATGTAGCAATATATCACAGTACATCTCACATACTGTGCATCATTATAAAGAGCCCATATAACTCAGAATTAGTTATTAAAGCAGCAACACACTGACCTTTCTAATCTTTTATTAAATTCAGCTTGTATCAATTAAGAAGGAAGATAGACTTTGTTCTCATCTCATATGTTTCATTTTTTAAAAATGTTTTTACTGCACAAGCATGCACGTACACACGCACAAACATCACAAGGGGCTTGAGTGTAACTTAATGGGTGTAATGTAACCGTGTTTTGATGATAACCTCTACTATTCTGAGGTCGCGTTGACAAAAATGACACCAGAGCTTCTAGTCGCAGGTCAGATGCTTTACAGCGGACAAAAATCTGACATCATGGTTTTTAACGTCTTTTTCTTTTTTTTTTAAGCCTCTGAGGTCCTGAAGTCCTTTTGTCTTGCAGCTTCCCATTCACAATTAAGATAGCGGTCATCCAGCTTTCCCCCACTCTTTCTCTCCATCTCTCGCACTCCTTGTTTCTCTCTCTATCTCACACTGTGCACCCATCTGTTTCAAGAACTTCAAAAACACTCCGTATCCCCTCGTTGCTTTTCTTTATAAGTTCACTCCAGTTCAGTTCATTGCTCTTTTATGTCTTATAAGCCCGACTTCAAAAAGGAAAGAATCTCATCTTTCGTTACTATTAAAGGGCTTCATAAAACGGCAAGACAAATACTTATTCTATAACATTTGTTTCTGTTTCGAAAGCGAGCTGTGCAGAATTAAGCCGATGCATGGGCGTGATGCGTTGCGAGCATGAAAGATAGACTGAGGGTGAATGAGTGGGAGTGTATTCATCTTAAACCACAGGATCTACTTAGAGATGCATATTGGATTAATAGAGCTTGGATGCTTGATTTAGAGTGGAGCACTCAAGCTGTGTTTGTCGTGACCTCTCTCATCTCCGCTCAAATCATCTCCACTCTGGATGGGCTGCAGGCTTTTTATCCACGTCCTCAAATCACAACCCTGGAGAGCAACAAGAGCTGTGGGTGTGTTTATGTGTGTGTGTGTGTGTGTGTGTGTGTGGGGTGATCTGTTTGTGTGTCCTGTGTCTCTGTCTCGGTCTGTGTGCTGGAAATGAATCCATTATTGGAATAGCCTTTCACTCAAGTATCACTTTTCTGAGTGGTAGGATTCCTCAGAGTCTGAAGATGTATCTACTGAATACGTATTTTGTCTGCGAGGTGAGCGTTTGATTGGGGTGTCAGGTCTCTCTCACCCGTGGCTGAGTTTTGGCGAGAGGTGTGCGATGTGTCTCACAGCTCTGGCACTGCTTGACTCCAGCTGCCTTTGAATGCAGCTTCAAAGCCTGCCTCGCTGAATGTTTCTCTCCACACGTTCTGGCACTTTTCACTAACCCCCACCACCTCCTCCTCCTCCTCCCCTTCAGCTATCTGCTGTGTTTTTCCAGTTCACTTTTGCCCTCGCGTCCTTTCCACCTCACTGTGTCCTCTATTCTGCTGTACACCGTGTCCTCTGACAGTGCCAGTTTGCCGGTATGAGATAGAGCACGACTCAACTTTGACCTCGGCGAAGGACCGCAGCGCCAGAGATCAATGGAGTCAATGGCGAAAGGCAGAAATATGGCAGCAGAGGAAGCAGCCTGGCACATTCTGTATCAGCTAGAAACAGCAGTTTTGGTCTGTGTGCATGTCCAGTGCTTCCTGTTTTTATATCAAGATGGGATGGGAGTCATTTTGGGTGTGGTTCATTGTAAGTAGGCCTACTATCACTTCAAATGAGGTGATGTGTTTTACTGTTTATGGATGTTCACAAGGTTGGGGGGGTTAGTTTAAAAAAAGTGTTCCAATGAAATTACTAATTATCTTTTAAAAAATATGAAAGTAATGTAACTTGATTACTTTCCGTTACTTTTGGATTACCTCAATACCAAATATGCAAATAAAGACAAGAATAAAGAAATATCAGAAAGATTATTTTTACTTAAGTGTATTCAGTCAACAGAACAACGTAACCTTATAAAAGAAAAATGGGAAAACCAAGATTTTTAGCATCAAACATCTTAGAAAAACTTGCTTTTCATTTAGCCAATTCAGGCAGGCGCCTATAGACCTACAATGAAAACGCACAACACATGATGTGCATTACAGGGAACGTTCTCAAGGAAAGTGTCTGACGAAACAGCGCTTTGCCCACTGGCTGTGTGAAGCTATCACACAGGCATGCTGTATGTCGCAGCGGGGGAAGACCCCCCACTGGGTATTCGTTCCCGCTCTACGAGAGCTTTGTCCTCCTCCACAGCTTTTCTCAGAGGAATGGCAGTGGTAGATATATGTGCAGCAGCATCATGGGCTTCACCGTATCCTTTTATTTGGTTCTATCTGCGTGATACGTGTGAGATTTCTCTAACTCATTCAGTGTTGAATGTGCTCAGTGACCAGTGACACACTGTTAGCTCACTGTCAGGGTATTTTTCTGATAATATGAGCTGAGTTGGTCAGGATCAGCTGTACATTTCCCCGTAGTGGAGTAAATGTTATGCGTTACAGGTTCAGAATGAATCTCTGGGTCCAAACTTGTGCACTTTGCAGTTTTTCACCAGGGTTACATGTGCAAAACATATTTAAAACAGTTGTCAGCAATGTTATTCATATCATTTTGGCTTTAACTCAGCTTACGTCTGCTCTTCTATCTCTGAACTGTGAACTTCACTGTAATATCTTCAGCTTACAGTCCTGCTTTAAAGTTTTGAATGGACTTTAACCATGCTACAAACATCCATACATATGAGGTGCACCTGACCTATTTCTACAAAACAGAAACAATATGGAGCATAAATAATCATAAACATATTTTCTTAACTGTTTTTACTGAATGACCTCGACAATGACTGGGGAATACAATAAACCTCACTTTCCAGTCTACATCTGTGAAGGCTCACAGGTTTAACTTGGCTGCTTAACTGCTTGTATTCTAGCAGTAATCTAACTCTTATGCGCCCTGAATACAAGACTGAACTAGAAGTACTTTGGTGGTCGTAGAGATATCTGTCATCACTCCAATACAATGGAGGTGAATGTCACTTGGTTTGTGAAATATATTTGAAAAACTCAAAAGCAATGTCTCTTTACAGAAATCATGACCCAGTTACTCAAGATAATTCATAGGCCTTGTTCTGAGCAATTTCATGTAGGAACAATTTTCTATCAAAGTGCACCCCCATTCATTATTATGGGGGTTGTAGGTCAGTACAGATAGCATAATATTTACCAATAGTCTATTCACTAGACTATGCATAAGAATAACTATTGTGATCAGAGGTTTCACTCACTCCAGGGTTATCTCCCCAACTACAGTACAGAAAGTTTCTCTACTAAATCATACCTAACAACTGTCCTCTCTAACAACTATCTTCTCTTCAACTACCTATACGGGTTCCAGGGGGAAATCTGATCAAATAGGTGTCCACAGCTTGTTAGATATCAATTTGGGGATCCTTGACATGAAAAGGTTTGAGAACCAATTGTCAAACAGTTAACTGAAGGACTGATTAAGAATACGTATTGTACTATAAGGAGATTCCAATTCTATATCATAAAGATGAATAATAACATATTAATTTAAACTACCAAAATCAAAATGTATCCAAACTGTTTATTCTGTCCTGTATAGTTATCATTAAATGTACAAAATTATCTTATTCCCTGAGCAAGTGTCCAGATGTCCCACTCATAAGGGTTTTTTTTCTAAATCTTTATTTGTTAAACCATTCATAAGGAGTGAAGGTCCCTGTTACCATGACTAATGTTTCAGTAAACTAACGTTATGCAGTCAGCTTTACCTAGGTTGTAGCTGGTTAGCTATGAACCATGTTTTTCACTCGCTAGCTAGCGGGCTAACAGTTAACATCAGTATAGCCAACGCTAACAGCAGATTAGTGCCTATTAAAACACATTTCTAGCCAAAAGAAAGACATGACAGTAATGTTGCATAACTCATTAACACACAATATACAGTATGTACCTTGTATTTAGACTACATGGAGAAATTAAAACTCACCTGCAAAACAACATGAATGCTTTTAGTCCTACTAGTGCAGTGCCTGTTCAAAACATGCCTATTCAGAATGGGCTGGTTTCAATAATACAGTTGATGACAGGTGTGAATGAGTTTATACACCAACAATATGAAAGAAACTAACATTCTATTATACACATATGTTATAAATAATAAGTACTCTGATAGTAAATGTTCTTTTCTCATTTCAAGTAACCTAGAACTGCATTTAAAAATAAAATAATGTGAATACTGAAATGCACAACTAGTGGATCAATCATATTTGGCCCTAAAATCATTCCTATTTTCTGTGCCTTCAGTTCAGATTTGAATATGTATATTTGCTCCAAAGATTTGTGTTTTGTCTATAGTGGTGCTTCACAATCGCCACGGTCTCAGATCATATGAGACAAACTGGTTTTGAAATGCCCATGGAAAGTTTTTTCTTCATTTTACGCATGTAACCACAGTCATTGTGTATTTGGCTCTAAAACAAGAAACACGAGCAATAAGATGATCAGACTGGTGTCAAACGATTCCCCAAGTTATCTAAACTTATTGGGAGAAGAAAATAAAGGTTAACCATGAAAATCATTACTCAAACTGTCCGTTGCAAACATCCATCACAGTTTCAACCTAATGTGCTTATTCTAGCTGTGCAAATAAACAGTTTTCCTGTGCAATGAGGGATCATTACTGCCTAAACTGTTGTTTCTGTTAGAGACACGGTTACACAGTTGTCTGAAAAGGCTCTGCTCTTTTTGGGTTTCTCAAAGAATCAGCAGCAACAAGGATTCTGCTGAGAGAGCTAATCCCCCAATAAACCACTAAACCTAAATAAATCAACAATACAAAATACCACATATGGAGGAAGTTGGGATGGCAGAGGGAGCTGCAGCACCAAACAGCACTGGCATGAGCATAATCAGCAGAGTAATATTAGGTTACGCATGAATATGATTGGACATTAGTAGTCACATCTCAGTGAATTAGCCAATGATTGTGAGGAATATTATAGAAGAAGCGGATGCCAATCAGCTCATACAAGCGTGACTGAAGTGCTCTGCCGGAACTAATGCCATGCTTTATTTTGAAGCACAATTAACACATTTAAATTGAAATTCTTGTGGTTCCATTTCCATGATCTTGATGAGTACATTGTTATCAAATAATGGACAAAACTGCAAAAATTAGACCTGAACTTAAAAAAAATACAGAAAAGCGTTGATAGGTATGATTCAAAATGTATCAGGCTGGACTGTGTAAGATTTATTTGTTTGTGGGGAGCAGAGTACAGGTAATAAGACCAGATGATGAATTTTCATTGTTTCTTATTTGGTCTGGCTGTGAGGAAACATTTTCCAGAAGCTCATGAAGAGGCAGATAAATGAATGAAAAGGAAATTATGCCTCTGTGTGTGGTTGTGTGTGTGTGTGGTTGTGTGTGTGTGTGTGTGTGTGTAGCTCTAGTCCTTACACCTGACTCACACCTTGCCCTCCCACTACGGTTTGCCAAATGTTCGCCCACACTTTCACCACCTGGCTACTGCTGTGCGCTGTGTGATTGCATTGTGTATGTCTTTGTGCATGTGTGCGTGCGTGTGTGTGTTTGTATGTGCAGCGAGGTGCTCTCTAACAGATGGAGTAACCTAATACACGTCTCATTTCTGCCCCGCTGTCCATTGGCCCTCATGGTCTGCTGGTGATGCTATCTGGGCCTTACCAGCATCCTGTGTGCTTTGTTCCTGGAATCAGCCCACCCCGCCCTGCCTCGCCACCCCCGTCCCGTAAGCCTTGGGCTACTGGACTCAGACACACACCGGTCCCGCAAGAGCAGCTTGTCAGGTGGAGCAGCTCTCAGGTTACCTGGGACAGGTTGGTGTGGGTGAGCTGAGTGAAATGTGTCTGGAAAAACAACATATTGTTTACAGTCAATGAACAGATGCTGTTTTTGTTGTAGACAGGCTCGTAAAATCATAAATGGACGCAAAGGCTGCTGGGAGGTTTCTGTGTGTGTGTGTCTGTGTGTGTGCTCAACACACAAAACCTTATAAGTCCAGTTTTGGTGATGTGCATGATGAGTAGTAACATCCATCTGCAGAATGAGAAAATTTAGAAACCTCTTTAATAAAAGTTGCATGATCAACAAGCTAAAAATACTTTAAAAAAAAAAAAGGCTAAAAATACTAATACTAATCATACATATGAAAATATAAAACTTTGGAGATACAAGGTTTCCACTTGACACACAGTGTGCTGACATGTGGCTTTGTGAATGGCTCTCCAGCTCTCCTGCAAGTCCTCTCTCTGCGTCCTGGACAGGTACTATTTTGTCACTGCGGGACCAGGTGGCAGCAGCCTCTCCATCCGTCTCTATGGCGGCTAGAGGTGACACTCCATCAGCCAAATGGATTAGTCTCATTGGCTGGGTAATTTATTGATGTTTTCCTCTCCTGGGGATAATGGGTGTATGGCCTGCTGATTGATGAGGCAGCACAGCACATGTCTGCCTTCGCAGCATGTCACCCGCAGTCAGCGGTCAGTCAGTCAGTCTGGCCTGTTATGAGCCGCAGAGTTGAATTATGTAACACCAAGACTGATGGCTTCACCGACATCAAATATGTTCATTTGACAGGCCATTCATAGATTATGTGAAAAGCCTGTTTTATGTCGGTTGTGCAGTCACTTAGAGCTTTTGGATGTCAAAAATAAGTGACCTCACTGTGACACAGATTTATTATATTTCTTTTACAATTTAGATAACCTGAAATCTGCAGCACCCGATTGCAATTTAATTACCGTCTTTGATTAATGACACGATAATCTCAGAAAGTAGGTCTACCTCTCATTATGATAAAGCATTATAATATAACACTGCTGACTTATGACCTCCTTGGTTACAATGTGAGTACCTGTTGGTTATTACTGACACCCATGTTTTAATGCACAAAAAGAAGCTGAGATTGCCCAAATCCCTGGAGCAAACATTAGCTAGCTGGTGAAACAGAGGTAAAAGAGGAGAGGCGGACACATTTCCCTTTGTGTTGTACTGCTAATCTGTCTGTAGAAAAAGCCTTTCGTCTCAGTGGAGAAATAGTTTTTCCAGGAGCCAGTCTCTGTCTCCATCTGACAAAATAAATGCTACTGCTAATTTTAAGCGTGACCCAATATGTTGCTGTGGGCTCCTGCTCTGGTAATGTGTGCTCTTGACCTCCTACAGTTGTATCCAGAATGTCACAGGTCTCTGACATACAGCCCCTCTCCCCTCCATTAGAGGATACCTGATCCCGCACAGGCTCTCACTGATGAAAGAGAGCGAGCAGCATGCGCAGGAAATGGGCTTGCAGCGGTTCTTACCATGACCCCGGCTACTTAGAGCCATTGAATTGCATTTATGAAGAGCCCTCTAGTCTTTCTCTTTACCATTACAAAGTGGCTCTCCTCTTTGTGGTGTAAGAGATACTACAGGTAGCAGCTGAATTACAGGGTTTGTATAAGAGGCTTTCATAGAAAGCAAGAAAAGGAGAAGCAAATAGCTTTGAGTCGGATGTGCATTTTGACACCTTCTTCAATTTTCAAGCAAATAAAAGAAGCTTCTACTTGAATATTACCAGAATAGATGTACTTACTTTTTCTATGTATATCTATGTATATGTTCTGAGTGTGTGTGTGTGTGTGTGTGCGGGTGGGTGTGTCTTCCCTCCTCCCAGTCTGTCTCCTTGTCTCGGCTGGCAATCTGCACATCTGTCTGCTCATTGATCACAGAGGGAAGTGTTTCGCAGACGCAGCAGGACAGCCACAAATCTAAACGTGCGTGCTGCTCCTGAGCATCGTCTCACATTCACCCAAATAATGTTTTCCTCTAATGTTTTTCTTAACCTTTATTCAACCAGGAGCACGAGTGCTGCTTTCCACCTTGCTTCATATTCACACACACAGTCAGACCCACAACAAAGGTTTGCTTCTGTTTATCACTGAGCCAATGTCGTGTTTGCTGAACAGTGGCCACTGTGACCACATGTGGTAATTACAGGATAATAGTGTATTCAATTTATCTCTATTCCCCAACAGTTTTGCTGAAACACATCCTAAATGCGTAAAAATGCAATTCAAACACCGACACACAGCCTCCACACGCACTGTCTCTTTTGTAAGTGACATCACCTCGTAGTTTTGTGGTGCGCAGTACAAGAAAACATCATAAAATATTCACTTTTTCCTGATCTACAGCGCAGCATTACTTGATTTTCATTGGAAAAGGGCAAATGACTACTGTTGCAATGAGCACTAAATCCTGGGGCCAGAATCAATTACGAGTACACTAGAGTGACTGTACAAGACTGCCTGGACTGTGACGCACAAGTGAATTCAATTTTAAATTACTCTTTAAGGTGTGTTCAGTATTCTTGTGTAATTTGTGTGTATTTGACCACTGGGGTGTTGCAGTCTGCATTTATTCGCCCCAAACAGCAAAAGTACTGACTGCACAGACTAGCTGTAGCTGACTAGCACCGTGTTTGTGTGACACACTCAGACAGGTCTAAAACTTTCCAGGAACTCAGGAACACAGTTCTTCCTGTTATTTTCCTCTACAGCCCTCTACTTTTCTTCTTCTCTCCGTATGTTCATAAATGAAGGGTACAAATCGTTTATGAGCACAAATTTCATTTTCAGCTTTGTGCAGAATCGTCTCCACCTCGAGTCACACAGCCCTAAATGAATTTGTGTCTGTCCGTGCCCACTTGTGTGTTTTAAAATTAGCTTAGCGATCAGTCTGAACCGCTGAGATGACTGAAAGAGAGTGTAACTGGTGATATACAGCGTTCTTTGGCGAGAAAGCCATTAGGCTAATATGTTTATAATGACATGCTAAAATGTAGTGTAACGGTAACACAGTACACGAGAGTCATAAAATGGTTATTTAAGTACAAACTGGGCCAATAAAAGCAATGATAATAAGGTTAAAAGCTCAGAAACCAACCTTCTTTACCAGAGTTCGCACATCATGATTGTTTTTATGGCTTCTTCAGTCTTTCAATAAGCTTCTAACAAGGACATAAATCACTGTTCATCACAGGTCACCAGGAGAATGAGCTCCACTGCAAACAGATACTGAGGACACAGTCAGTGAGGATTCAGTATAGTCTATATATTGAGTCTTTGTCTATGTACTGAAAACTGGTTGAATCGAGCAATTGATTGATTTAACTCTTCATTCAAAAGAGGAAGATGGTGTTATTTCTTCTTCCAAGAGTTGCTCAGGTTGAAGGCACAACAGCAGTTAGTAAAGGCAAGGGATGGATGCTTGTTTCCTTTGCTCAGATAGCATCATATACCCGTATAGACTTTATGTGCCCTGAAAATGCACACAGCTAAACACATTTTATGTTCTACACCAAATGGAGCTGTCACATTGTCTCTCAGTGCTCTCCAAGGACCCAGTGGTCCGTGTGGCTGCAGAGCTTCATTTGACCTGAGAGTAGCGTGAAGACAGAGAAATTAAACCATCCGAGCAAAGAAAAATCAAATAACAAAAGATGAAATGGCTAGTTGTTGTAGCGCACAAACCAATAACTTCCTCTAATGTCCCCTAAAACCAGTGCTTCCCTCCTGTGCCTCCCCCTCACAAAGCAGTTGTGGTTATCACCCTCAACAAAGTGATGTAGTGGACTAGCTGCGGTATAAATGGGATTTCAGCATCCTTCACTATTCTCCTGCCCAAAAGCTTAATTTCACTGACTCTCAGCTCCCCTGCTAAGTTCAGTAATGGAGCTTTAAATCCCCTCTGTTGTTGGGTCCTCACTCATTTTGCTACTGGGTCGATGATAGAGCTCTCGCTTCTTGTGCCACCTTCTTGATAAGACTTCACTTTGTGCCTTGAAACACCACTGATTATTTTCCCTCCTCACATCGACCACGCGCTCCTCCCTCCTGTGTGCTCTGTTTGCTTTTCTCCCTGCAGACATCCTCGTGGCTATGCTTCTACCAATATGTTGAGATTAATACGCTCTTTTTAAGGGACTTTTATTAAGATTCTGTGAGGTGTTTTTTTTTTATTCCTCTCTTTTGTTGTACTGAAAGGTTAAACCCCAAATCTTGCTTTTCATCTGCTGCTGCAGCTTTGCTCTCTTTATATTTGAAGTCATCATCTATTACTGTGGTATTCTCTATATGTGTGCGTGTGTGCATGTGTGAACAGTCCCATTAGAGAAAACAACAGATCGAGAGAACCTGGGGGAAAGGGGAAAGGAGGCTGTGCGTGGGAAGTTTTCTCTGACTGTGATCATTAAGAATGGATGGGTGTTTGAGGGGGGATTGCATCTATTTGTGTGTTTCATGTTTCAGAGATAAACTGCTGCCTGTTTTTTTGACAGCTTGGCGTTGTTCTGGTGATTATCAAGGCATATGTTAAATGTAATGGCTTTCAAAAGGTAGCATAACTTTCACCTCATCTCACCTCTTCTTCTGTTGTTTTCTTGCTTTTCTTGCAGAGGCTTTTGACCTGGTGCTGCGTCACGGTCGTAACTCCACGCTGGCCATGTTGAAGTCAGAGTTCCCAGGTCTCGGAGCTGGGGCCCAGAGCTCGGTGGGGCAGCTCTACCTGGACATGTCGCTTTACATCCTGGGCTCAGACTCCACAGTGGACCACATGGTGGCGGTGCTCTACGGCCGCCTCTTTCCCCTGACATACCGCCGCCTGCTGGGGGGCAGCGCATCCTCTGCGTCTGAGGAGTGTGTAAGAGGAGCCTGGAAGGACTCAGAAGCATTTGGCCCTTATCCCAAACTGATGATGACCCGTCTGTCCCGCTCCCTCCTGGCTACACGAGTCTTCCTTCAGGCGTTGAACCTGGGCATCGAGGTTGTCAACACCACTGACCACCTGCGGCCTGGCCGGGACTGTAGCCGGGCCCTGCTGAGGCTGTGGTACTGCCCACACTGCCAGGGCATGCTGGGGCCGCCAGCTTGCAGAGGCTTCTGTCAAGCAGTGATGCAGGGCTGCCTGGGGGGAGCGGCCGAGGTGCAGCCTCACTGGAGGACCTACGTAGACGGATTGGGGAAGTTGGCCGGCGCCATGAGGGAGGAGCAAGACATGGAGGCTGTTGTTCTGAGTGTGCCCTCAATGATCAAACGCGCTCTCAAGCACGCTGTGAATGCCCGAACTCGCCTCACCACCCTGGTGAGTCCAGTACACAGACACACGTGCACATTTGCTAACTAGGTGTCATAATAAATGCAAGAGACTGCATTGATGTGGGTGCCTTCCTAAAAATAAGACAATAAAATCCAGGAGATCCATTTGAGAGTTTGAGTGAACTTGAAGTCAGATGTCAAAACACGATATAACAGCTTATAATACTATGAAACAGAATTTATCAGGGAGATAATAATTTCATTCTCTGTCTCGGTGGTTGTGAGTTTAACTGTAGAATTAAGGTACAATCACACTAGCACAAATTTCTGTGAATTCCAGAAATTTCTGGTCATTTGACCTGCAATTCTGACACCAAAATCACCTTGCAGCCCAGCGTTGTGAATCTTTGTTTAACTTTGACCTGCAAATTTGCAGTCACCCAACAGAAATAATGATGCATTGCATTTGGAAGAGGAGAAGTCGTGTCATCACCTGGTGTGGTATAATTTTTCACTCCTAGACTTCAAACCTCAGCAATGCACTCCTACACTGTTTTCAGTTTATAATTGTGCTGTCTCATATTTATTTATTTTCCATGTCAGACCCTTTTTCAGACTGAGTGCTTTTCTGTTCATGTTTCAGTGAATTTAGCCAGAAAGGTGAACTTGCAAGTAGCTTGATAATCAGACCAAATTATCATTTAGTTTCACTTAATTAATTCACTCAGACATTGTGTGAATATCAGCTGATTTGTTGTTGCCAGGAAGGGCACTTTTCTTTAGTTTTGCCCAAACCAATCAATAGCAAATGCTGTATCCATACTGCTGTCATTTTCAGTTGATACAGAAGCGATGGTGCTGGATGATGCAGCAATCATTTTCACTTTTTTCAAGACATGTGAGGAAATTTTAGAGTTTGAGAGCCATTATTTCTGTAAGTCAACTGTCAACAATCTATACAGCTGGCAACATTCTTATTTCCATTTCTCAAGTCAATTTATTTCTGTGGGTATTTTTCTGTCTCTACTTTTCATGGAGCAGGTTTCTCTGCATATCTTCCAGCAAACTGCAGCTGATTCAGGTGCTTCTCAGTTTGAGGACAGCAGACTTCCAGAGAACAAAAGGGATTGGAGCACACCGATTAATTCACGGACTTTAATTGTGCAAACAAACTAATGTTTCGTCTTCATCAGAGTCAGAGTCTCTGACTCTGATGAAGACACAGTAGTGTTCCAGCGCTACAGTCTCTTTTGTTCTCTGGAAGTCAACTTTTCATGGATGTGAAGCCGGGATCAATCACACGCAACAATTTGTGGGATATTTATTGTCTTTATTGTCTGCTATTCAGGAGGTCTTTATTCTCTCCCCGTTTAGGTTTCTTATTTATGACGTAACAGTGAAATAAAGCTTGGCTCTCACTGGTAGGAAATGGTTTCCAATTTATAAAAGAAACGGTACAAACACAGTTTCCTTCCTAGCTCACAAATAAGCAGCTCTGGAGGTACACTTTTTCAAAATGTCACATTCAAGCAATTTCAAACTAACAAGTCATTTGAATTAATTTGTTGTGTTCAACAACTCACATACCATAATGTGTCAGAGATAGAATTGACTAGGCCAGTGACATCCATCGGTCAGTGGACAGAGAGAACATCTTTCCATTCTGTATAGTCTGTTTTCATGTGTGGTGTCATACAACTGCACTATGTATCTTGAGACTGAACTGTGTCAGACCAGGTTGTAGAGTTAACGTTGCTCCGCTCATATGATGCCTCCGCTGCCTCACTTGTGTGGTAAGTTTACTGATGAGATTTGTTGGAGTTGTATAGTAAGCCAGCTGCTTTTGATGGTAATTTTGATGTCTATGGTGTATCCACTAAAATATGTCAACACACTGCCTCTCATGCTTTGGAGTTGTCAATCAATCCAATCAGCGTGGCTTTGCTCGCTGCTGTCCTTTGCCACTTTCCTTTACTGATAGGTCAAAGAGCATGCATAAGGTCAAGTTGACCTCTACCGGATCATAAGGCAAACTACTTTAAACGGTCTGTTGCCTTTATAGACTGTAAATTTTGAATTCAAAAAGGTCATTACAATTCAAATATAATTTTTTCCCCCACATTCAAACCAAATGAACAGTGAGAGTCGTGTGGTACATGTGATATGTCCAGCAAGACAAGCAATCCTAAACCCAACAATTACACAAAATGTGGATTTGTGAAAAGTACATGAGACAACCAACATATTGCTGTATTGCGCTAAATATTTATTTATATCTGCTTACAGATGTAGCTACAGTAGGTAGCAAGCAAGCTACGTAGGAAGATGATGTTGACATTCTCAATCCCGCCCACAAAGCTGTGATTGGTGGATCACTTCTCCAATCGGCAGAAACAGCTCTCAAAGAGCACAATGCTTAAAGCATTAGACTTAAAGCACTCAACAAATCAGACATGTGGGGCAGTGAGAGGTCTGGAAATATTTGATTGGCCAACACAGTCTCATTGAAATGAATGAGCAGGCTGGATTTTCTGATGCAGTGTTGATGAAGGAACGAAAGAAATATTACAGTTTTAGAAAGTAGATTCCAGGCTACAAGACACTTATTGAGTGAAGGAGGATACATTTTTTGTTGAAGGTTAAGTGATGAAGGCTAAATTTCTTCATTTGTAATGAGACATCACCTTGTAATAACAATTCACACACTCGCAGCAGAGCACTCGCAAGCAGTGGCCAGTTTCTGATCATTTTTAAGAGATAACATAACGTATTTTTTCTCCACATTACCTTTTGTCATGTTTGAATCAAGGAAGAGAAATAATATGAATGAAAGGGAGAGAGGAGAAAGAGCATGTATTTTTTCCAGCAGTCAGACAGATGCTCCCAGCACGTCTTGCTGCAACACGTCTCTTACTCCTCAGCAGCGGTGACCCGTTATGTGTGGTTTCCACTGCGATAAAACCGTCAGGTTTGTTCTTAGCCCATATGTGAAGTCAGGGAGAAGTGCTCATGAAATATGAAGGTCTTTTTCTTGCAGAGTTACAGAGCTGGATGTGCTTTTGCTCCTGTATATCTGCTGAACTTTTGACTCTCACACCCAGAATCCCCGCGGTGACCAGGTTTCCACTCAGAAGCCATCATTTATTAACACACAGGTTGACCTCACTTACTCTGCAGCCTGAGGGTGTGGCTGCATCCATGAAACGCTGACTTGGGGGAAATCACTCTTCCTCTCTATGTGTGTGTGTGTGTGTGTGTGTGTGTGTGAGAGAGAGAGAGAGAGATCCTTATCCAAAATTAAATAAGTCTGTGTGGGTTTATTTAAGACTGCAGCTCCAGTCACCACAGATTACTTTACACTATGTTTATGGCTCGGAGTCTGGTTCCAGTATATGGGATTAAAGCTACTATGTCAGTGTATTGTTCAGCTCTGTGACAAGGTGGAGTGTGTGTCTGTGTGTGTGAATGTAATCTTGCAGAGACACACGCTCAGTGGTGTCATTGAAGGGACAGAGGCATTGTTTCCCTAACAGCTAATTTTGTCTCACTGCGGAGTCATGGGAGATCAACCAAAATTAGACAACACCTGATTACTTCAAATAACAGTTTAGGATTTGGCTGAATGGACTCGGGGATTAAAGGACAATTGCAATAGTTTTTCACGTTTTAGCCCATTAACTACAAATTGGGTATGTAATGAATCAAAACCAACTTGTAGAGTTGCTTAAACATTTCATCAAGTACATTTTTTTTGTCAGTCATGCTATTGTTTTTATTGTAATGCAGTAGCAAGAAGGGACAATATGAAACTCTTCTTGGTGGTGGGTTTAATGATGGAATTCAGATTCATCATATCTTTTAAGTTTTTGATGATTTTTATGAAAAATTCCATTCAAATATATTTGTATAGCACCATCTCATACAAAAGAAGTTCACAGTGCTTTACATAAAAAAAAACATGTGCAAATAAACAGAAGCATCATGCATACATAAGCATAAAATGACATATACATACACACTAACCCTAACCCATACAAACAAACACGCTGTACAGATACAGTGTGTTCATTTAAGAAAGTGCTGGACTGAGAAGGAAGGTCTTCAGGTTACTTTTAAAAGAACTCCGTGTTGGAGCAAGTCGAAGTTCAGCAGGCGAGCTCTTCTATTCTTTAGGTGCATAAATACTGAATGGCATCTCACCAGAGTTTGAAAGTGCTCTGGGCACATGGAGGAGACTTCTACCTTGTGACCTGACGGAGATCTGCTGGGGTTATAAACTGACAGCATGTCTGAGATGCACTGTGGAGTCAGACCAGCAAGTGCTTTGTAAACCAAAAAGAAGATTTTTGGATTGTATTCTGAAAACAACGAGTAGCCGGTGAAGGTTTCAGGAGTTATGGCCTGATCTTTTTCTCTTGGGTATAATATAAGTTAAGGAAGAGATTCTTTTAATAGCATTTTCCTTGATTTTTAACAATTTAATGTGTTTTCTGCTGCAAGTGGATCTCTGCAAATGATGTGCTTATAATCAGTTTTATCACCTCCATTTTTAAAATTAAAGATAAGAATGAATGAAGGCCACAAGCTCTAATCACTACAATCCTTGTGTGATTAGAGCTTCTTTGAAATTATTCAGATGACGTAAGTTTTTGTTTGTAGAAAGATTAGAAAGTCCCAGTGAAAATTGGTGCAGTTCATATTTTGCTTGCAGCCTATTCATCTACCCCATTGACACCGACACTGTGATGGTGGCTTAAACCTGTCTTGGCTGTTTGAATGGGTCATTAAATGTCAGCTGACCTTCTCTCAGAATACTTCTCCCGAGCTGGGTTGAACCGAAGTCCAGCTTTGGTAAACATTCATCTTTATTAGGGACAGAAATAAACGCCTACACTAATGAATCCTAATTTTGTTGTCCAAAAACAAGCCCAGAAGACAAAACAATATGCAAATATGAACATTACGAAACCTTTTAGAGCATCACTGAGTGTATTAAACAAGATTGTCTGAATATACACATACCCCGTCAGGTCTGTAAACATAAACACACAGTTAAGACCCCTTGTGGCGCCAAGCCAGAGTAAAAGGTCTCAGTACTTCTTCCAAACCTGACGTGAAGTCACAAACCTTTTGTTCCGCTGTGATTCGATGTTCACCTTTACTGACCTGACGGGGGAATATATATTGTCAGACAGTCTTGGACTGTTTAGTGCTTGTTGCCACTCGACAGAAATCCATTCATTATCCTGTTAGAATCAGCGTCTCTTCATCTTCCAAGGACACTACATATAACAGGAATTTACACCCTGCATCCTATTCTTACCCATCCAATTATATTGTTGTACTATATAACCATCCTAACTATTTAGGAGCAGTGGGCAGCCACAGTCTGACACCCGATAGTTGGAGCAGATGCACTTCATGCTCTGGGGAGAAAGGCTGGTCTATTGTGCTGTCTCTCTGTATATACACTCATCTCCTGCACACAAATGAACTAAAACATGGGAATGAATTGTATCTTGTGCACACGCAATAGCATTTTGAGCACTCAATGTAGTAAAACATGGCCTCAATATATTTTTTTTTTGTCCGTGTCCCCTTAGGGACTCTGTAGTATTTAAAAATTTCAGTAGTCTGAGTCAAATAAAATGGATCATCTTTTAGAGATGCTGTAATATACTGCACAGCAACATCATGGATCTACTACGTTCTCTGGTTTGTTTGGTGCTTTCATATGATAGTAAGTGTCGCAGCTGCAGTCGGTGTCTCTCACTTCACCTCACCTCCAGTGAGAGTTCAGGCCCCTGATACCGAGGGTGACAGACAGATCGACTCTATCTGAGTAAAAGAGTCCTCGAGGTGTGAGAGAAACATCTCTTTCCTTCTCTGCGGACTTGAAACATGTACTCCTCTGGCGAGATGACCACTCATCGTCTGCCAGCCCGCTCCCCAGCATGTTAACATTCATTTCCTCCATCCGATGCAGCTCCAGCGTGAATCAACCAATGTTCAGAGAGACGGAGAGGGCAGTCGAGAGCCCTGCAGCTCCAATCTATTCTCCTGTGAACTTCCCACCCCTCCACTGGAGTTTGATGTCATCCACCTCCATCTGTACATCTCATCCTCCACATCCTTCTCTCTTTCCCTCTCTCTCTTCCACCCCCCCCCCTTCTCATTTATTTCTTTTTCTCTCATTCTTACGTGCTGCTGCGAGAGAGGATGCATGATTTATGAAGCTCTATTTTTACCAGTTACTGAGGAGAAAGAGAGGAGAAAAAGAGCGACAAAGACAGGGAGAGAAGAGAAGAATGGAGTGTGTGTGAGGAGCGAACCCGAGGGGAAGGAGGACAGGAGAGTGGGGAGAAGACATCCATCACCCTGCGACCCCTCGGCTGAAGACGAAGATGGGAAGTAGGTTGAGACAGAAATATGATGGATCTGACCAAGATTACAGAAGATGTACTGCTGGAGAACATGACTTGTGTATCGTAACACACTCGACACTTTCAGGTGTTATAAGTCTAATATCACATATCTCTTTGTGTTCCTGTAACATTTTTTTTTGCCCATAACACACTTTTCATCAGCTCTTGTTTTTGTTGTCTTCCCTTTTGTGCACAAAAATAGCTCAAGCAGATCAAATCCCATCCAAACGGTTGCTTCACTGAGGAAACAAGAGCGCTAATTAAATCTCTGCTGCATTTTTATTTCTGATTAATCCGTTCAAACATGTGGGCCGCAGTAGACACGAGAGTCAGACTTTTTAAGGAGTGAAAGCCATTTGAGCTTTTAAACATGCAATAAATCATTGATGTTGTAAAATCTCTAAGTCATTATTTATCGAGTCATATGCTTAACCTGAATTATGGAAGACAAACTGTGGTATTTATAAGTCCTTAAAGGCTCAATCTGTCATTTTTTGGCATGCATATGTTACAGATATAAGAGTTTGAAATAATTATGAAAAATATTTTTGCTTCATTAACTGATTATAATTGACAAAGCTGGATTACCAAGCAACTTCTCTGTGGCCCCAGAAACCTCAGGCTAGCCGAAGACTCCAGGTTCACCGCCTGATGTTTGAAGACTGTATGACACATATTCCTAAATAAAATTGTGCTTAAACTCACTTAATACATCTGCATACATTACATACAAACAATCTACAGAGAATGTGGTAAACCAGGGGCTCAATAGGGGCCCTTTTTTGCCCCAGGGCCTCTTAGATGGTTCATCTGGCCCTGTAATATCAAAGAATATGCAAATATGTTGGATACTTGTCCAGTTTTTTAAGATGAAAACATCCATTCCAGACTACTCTCAAAAGTCTACTATCTCAACTCTGACATGACTGTACGCTATAACTTTAGATAAAAACCAGTTTGCTCAAGGTTGTTGAGTCGTACTTGTATGTTATTATTTATATAATTTCTGATAATTATTGGTAAATTAGTTACAAATCTCAAGTACACATTTTTCCATAACATCTTTTGCATTAAAGAGCAAATCTTCAATGCAGACAATTAGCCTCTCGTTGCACCTTCTTAATGACTCACATTAGACATGTTTTCTGTCCTACTTTGAAGAAAACATCATGTTCCTTTACTTCAGTCTCACACATCCGGCTCTTTCATCTGCATAAGAACAGTGTCTATAAAATCAAAAGAATATCATGCTTTAATAGCTTTTCACAGCTCTGAATGCTTCAGGAACTACAGACCTGTGAGTGAGAAGTGTGAAATCAATTTTTCTTACAAGCATCTCTCTAACCTTGATGCACGAGCAACTAATGTCTCATTTTGAACTTGACTCTGTTCTGCACTGTTGACTCGTCTGTTTTAATGAGATTAACATTTTAGGTTCAAGTACGCAGGTTTTTAGTAACGTCAGTTTCACCATGCAGAGCAGCTTTTTGTAAGCCAAATTTGTCTTAAAATATCAATAATTTATTATTTTCCAAACTATTTGGGGATTTGTTGTCATATCTCGTTGATGTGAAGCTGAAAGATTTGTGAAGCGGCGGATTTATTTAACAGGCGTATTGAGCTGAACTGATTAGTGAGATTTAGAGATTAGACTGAAAGAATCGCTGCAGATAGTGAGTGTGAATACAAGTTTTACATTTTGAAAAGCTTTTGATCAGTGTAGGAAAATGCTTAATATTCACAGTATACACCTGCACGCACACATCCATCATATTTTACCTCAAAGCCCTGCATTTTCTATTCAAATCTGGTGATATTCTGACATGTTAAAACTATTTCTAAAAAACCATTTACACCATACAAGACTTTGGAGTTTATGCACCAAATTCCTCATTTACAACCCAGACTCTGCAGTATCCATTTGAAGATATATAACCCTGATAGCTGTCCTGTATTGCTTTCCCTTCTGACGTAATAGTGAGACTTTCTCCCTCATTTTTCACCTCATTGAGAGGCTCTGAAAGGGAAACTTGAGCTGAAATAGGATGCCTATAATGTGTGCATTTCACCAGAAGCCAGTTCCTATGCTGGTGACAACAAAGCAGGGAGGAGGAGGAGGATGAGGATAAGGAAGAGGAGGAGGAGGGCTGAGTGCTGACTCAGTCTCTCCCCTGAGCTTCAACTCCCCTGGAACACAAACATTACTCACCAAATATTCTCCAATATGTTGTCACAGCTGGATATGGCACCCTGCCACATTTGCAACACTGATTGTATCATCGCTCCTCTTCAAAACCGTTTGCTTAATATTAACTTCCTTATGATGAAGATGAAAATATAATCCTGATCATACATTGGGTGTGTCGGGATCCACATGCATTGCCATTGATCTGTTTGGAGTTTATCTTTACACTGTGTTTGCACAAGCAGAGCGCCACATGGAACCTGAGATGCAGGTGTGCAAGTGTATGCACATGTGGATCACAAAGTGTGTGTGTGCGTGAGTGCTGTATTACTAGCCATCAGCATCTCTCTCTCTCTTAGCGAGGCGGGCTGCTCAGTGCAGATAAAAGTGTGCAGATACTGTATTTCAGAGCACTCACGCTGAGGCAGGCTTTATCTGTAGACTCTCCTGTTGGTTGTGTTAGTCCAGCCCTGGGTGATATTAATACCCCACTAATGAGCCCCTTCCTTGAAGAATCCGGAAACAATCGGTGGGGAGGAAGTTTTGGGAGTGGGGGGTGTGCTGAATCAGTCTCTCCCCTGTGCCACAACTCCCCTACGGCTTCCCGGGAACGCACAAACAAAAGGAGGAACACAGCTCCAATCACATTAATCATGGCCTGTGGGAGCACCGGCTCTCGCTCCAGGCGCACGAGGATGGGGAGAATTACATGAGAGGAAGATGTTGAGGGAGAGAATGGTGTGGCAGAGACAATGGGCTGAAGTGTGTGTGTGTGTGTGTGTGTGTTTGTGTGTAGACTGTGGTGGCTATCACCGTATCCTTGGATGACAAGGCTGTATTGATTAACCCTGATGATTCTGTCTTACAACTGATCAGCATTTGTGTGTGTGTCAGCACACAAGCACTAAACAAGAAGGTGTGTTCTGAAAGCTAATCCTGTTCCAGTCCAATAGGTGGTACTATGTAACTGCTGTTATACTACTTGGTAAGAAAAAAAGACAAAGACATTGTGGTGTGTGGAGTTGTGAAATGCACACCCACAGTAAACTAACATGGAACAAAATTAGCGATGAGGATGCTCATTTGACTCCCACTTTCCTACAATGTCAAGGAGAACCTGCAATGCCATTTGAAACATGGTTGAAAAGCCAGGTGAACCGATACCCCAAAGTGAGCTGTACTGCTGCACAGTGTTGGAAATAAAGCACAGAGGATCCTCTATAACTTCTATAACTAAATGTCATTGCTGAGAGACATAAGTTTGGCCAACGAGCACAGAGACATGATGAAACTATTGCACAGTATGTCTCTATGCTACATGAGATGCTTACTTTGTATGAGTTTGGAAATGCGGAGCAAGATATACTATGAGATCAAATCGTGGAGAAAGCCTACAGTGGATGCATATGTGAACATTTGCTACTAGAAGATAAACTGACGCTGGATAAGGCCATTGAGATCAAGGGAAATCAGCTGTGCACAACGCCAGTGCACTCTCAAACAGTGAAGTGCCAGTGTGGGAGATGAAAACACTGCCAAAGAGGAACAAAAACACTCCAACGGTGCAGATAACCGAAGAAAAGGTGAAACAAAGTCTGAACATACACGCAAATGTTACAGATGTGATTCAGATAAGCACCTGACAAATTCCACAAAATGTCCTGCTAGAAGCAAAATATGCAAATCATGTGGAGAGACTGGCCACTTTACAAAAGTGTGCTGCTCAGGTAAAAAAAACAGGAGGGGAGGGAGGTTGTTATGTCCGAGCTGACTGTGCTATTTCTGAAAGATGCTGTCCTCAGTAGAGAGGAAAATAATGCGCATGGTAGAATTAGGCACATCCCCTAATGTGATAATAGATACTGGATGCCTGTGAAGATTCTCAGCCATCCAGGTCATGGTTGTCCAATGAGGGTTTAATCGAGGGCACTGGACTTGTTTGTGGATACTTGAAGACGTTTTACCTCTCATCCATCGCCTCTCACTTGTACCTGACTGGTGGAGAGTCCCAGGTATTTATCCTCCGTGGGATCGTTATCGAAGTCACTGACACCACTTGGTTCGTTAGTTCACCTGGCTGTTGTAACGACAGTTGTTAGAGTCGTCGGCGTCACCTGGGGCCAGGTGTTAACGACAGTGATTGGAGTTGTCACATGAGGCGGTGAATGGTTGTTAAATCTCCTGGGAAAGGATGAAAGGACAGCATTGTAGGTGGCGGATAAGATATGTTGTAGACCTCTTCCTCTGTCGATTGATGGTCTCTCTTCTTGGACGTAGAGCGCCTCCTTCACTCCTCTTTCAAACCATCTATCGCTATCCAAAATATGCACGTTGTCTTTGAAATAAGGTAAACTCGACCTGCGGAGTTAGCCCTCCACTGTTGAGCCATGTGTTTGTCCAAGTTTTTCCAAGTCTGTACATTCCTGACCGCATTGGACTGCAAACACTAGATGGCTTTTCCTGTGTTTGGGTGTGTGGTTTTTTTGGGTAGACCGGTTTCTGTCTTAGTGTGTTGCTGGGTTTGAAAAACACAGGGATGCAGTGTTAGTTGGAAATCCTCCTGAGTTTCATACACGTCCATGCACAAGTCACTTATTCTGAGAGGGAGTCGCAGAATAGTGGTGCCAGTAAGCCTACATTCCCACATGGTACATCTAGCGCATAAGAGCCACCAAAGCATTGTTGATACAAAACAGAGACTCGGATACTTGTATTGGTGGAGTAAGATAGATGTCCTAGTACAACCTGTCATTGCGGCCTGTGTGTCCTATCAGCTGAATGACAACAACAACCGCCTCCTGCACCAGTTCCTTTGCCTGATGGACCCTGCCAAAATCTTGCACTGGACATTGTTGGCCCATTCAAGACTGATCCTGCTGACTTACAAGTTTGCTATCACCATGGTGAACTACTATTAAAAGTTGCCAGAGGTGTGTTTTGCTCCACAGTGCACTACTGGTACAGTGTTTAGCCTTATGAGATCTGTGTTTACTCAAAAAGTAAAGCTCATGGTTAAGTGTGTTATGTTCAAATAATTCAGATAATGACCAACAGCTAACCTCCTCAGAACTGTCCTCTTCCCAGGACCATCAAGACATCCAACACATCAATCTACCACCCAGAAGGAAATTAGGCTTTAGAGAGGCTAAATAGTTAAGAGAAAGCATCTTTACTGCACAGAGAGAGAAAGCTCCGTGGAAAGCTCATGTCACTGAGTTCCTTCAAATCTAAAGAGCTACACCACATGAGACCACAGGGACATCACCCCTCCAGCTCATGTATTGAAGAAAGATGAGAACCGAACTCTCTATCCAGCCAAAGCTCACAGCTGCTCAGGATCAGGAACTGAGAGAGAGAGAGAGTTGCAAAGAAACAGTTACACATGAAAACATACACTGATGCCAAGAGACATGCCAAGACTCTTAAACTTGCACCCAGGAAGCCCTGTGTGCGTGAGAAACCCTGTGCATGTCAAGAAAGTAAAGTCCAAGTTCAATGAGCCTCTTAGAGTGACACAGCAGAAAGGACCTCACAGCTACACGCTGACTGATAGGCAGATTTGGGATGCTTCACACCTGTCTGTGCTGCCGGAGGCCTTCACTCTTCCAACAGAAGAACAGAGGCCTACAGAGTCTGCTACAAGTGACTGTGCGAAATAGAAAACAGCCAACTTGGATCAAAGACTTGAGAATACAAGAGGGGCATATAGTCTGTTGCTGTAACAGTGTTCAAAGTGTTATTCTTAAAGGTGAAGTAACACCAAGGTTATCGCTATGGAAGATATTTGTTTATGAAAACATTTAGCTGTTTCCCCACTTTCTTTATGTGTAGAAGATACGCTTTTTTTTACGAAAGGGGGAAATGTCGTGTTCTGAAAGCTAATCATCCTCTTCCAGGCCAATAGGTGGCACTATAGAACAGCTGTTATACTATTTGATAATAAAAAAAGACAGGAGGTATTGCAGTGCACGCCCGCAGTAAAGTCACAGTGCTTTTTTTACTACAAGTACATAACAAAAGTGTGTGTGTGTTTTTATGTAACATATGTGTGTGTTGGCAACGAGCTTATTATGTAGGAGTGCATGTTAATCATGTTAATGGCCCTTTGTGCGTTATGCTCAAATGACCAATTTGATGAATTTATTCATTTTTATTTATGCAGGAAAGTGCGTGGATGTGGGTGTGTGTGCGTGTGTGTGTGCGTGCCCATTTTTATTATCTCATTTGAACCTTTTCCAGTATAAACACTCACCTTGTCGGGACCAGTAGTCCTCATGGGGACCAAAGTCTGATCCTAATGAGGCAAAACATCATTTCTGAGGTCGTGGTTAGGGGTAAGGTGTGAATTGAGGTGAGGTTAAGGTTAAGGTTTGGGTTAGACTGTCCACAATTAATGGACGTCAATACAATGTCCCCACAAGGGTAGCTGTTCAAAAACTGTGTGTGTGTGTGTGTGTGTGTGTGTGTGTGTGTGTGTGTGTGTGTGTGTGTGTGTGTGTGTGTGTGTGTGTGTGTGTGTGTGTGTGTACGTGTACGTGTACGTGCGTAGCCTCGGCTGCCACTATATAAAGATGTCCGGTGCTGCTCTATCGGGTCCCATCAGTATTCAGCAGCAGTGGTGCCAGCCTATTCACTTAAAGGGGAGCTGGGCACAATTAGCTGTTAACATTACATGGCAGATTTCAGCCTCGGCCAGTATCCCGGGGGAAATTAAACCACCCGCAAATCATTAAACCACAAGCTAAACATTAACATCCATTTGCATTTTTATTGCACCTGAAAAGAATGTGCCAGGTCCATTATCTCTGAGAGACAGAGAGGGACTTCTTATTTATTATTGTTATGTGTGTCCCGCGTGGAAACACAATGGCATTTATATGGGGAGAGGAGCAAACGAGAGGCCTTGTTTCCAACGTTCGTGTTTTTGGAGTGTTATGATTACAAATTCGAACAAGGCGGAAACGGCTGGCAGAGGATACAATGACTTGTTTGTTATGCAAATCCCCCGCTTTCATCCCTCCCAAAAATAAACAAACCCAAACTGATGACAATTTGTGGAGTGGCTCAGCTGAGTAAGGTCGGCAGTTTGGCTGCCGACAGGTTCTTACTGTCTGCAGTGTCATTGTTATTAAGAGTTTGAATAAGCAGGCTTAGGTCCAGAAACTGGAAGCAATGAAACATAAGTGGGGTGAGGAGGTTTGGGGAGTAGAATACCCTCACTCAATGCTGGTTGCTCATTTTCTCCTCTCTCTCTCTCTCTCTGTCTCTCTCTCTGCTCGGCAGGTGAGCGGGATGTGTGGACACACTCCTCAGCGGGCCTCTCGCTCTGTTGCATCCTCTCCTCCCCAGCCTCCCGCTGCTTCTGCCGCCCGCAACACCCAGCCCTCATCCCTGGACGCTGATGAGACTTTGGCGGGCCTCCGCAGGTGAGGAAATCAGGGACTGTAATCCAGGCTGAGACCCTTCCAGCTGATGAAGCAGCACTTCCTCTCCAGATCGCTGCATTTGTCTGACAGACAAATATAGCCCCTGACACTGTGGACAGGTTTCCTCCTGTTTCCTTGTGACACTCAATCTTTCTCCACTCGAGTGTTTTTAACACCCTTGATGCAGTAACAGGCTTAAATGAACAGTGTAATAATGCCCAGCGGGGCCGCTGGCCTCGGCAGTACAATGGCTAGATTAATGTCAATTAGGAATAGAGACACTGCTTATTCTAGCCTCTTTCACTCTTCCTCTCTCGGGGGGGATCTCATCGACTTGCTTTCACAGTTATCAAGCTGAATTCCCTCTCGCGTTTTATCTCTGCCTCTTCTTCTTTGCCTTGCTCTCTTTGTTTCTCTCCTCTCTTGCGCTGTATATCTTTCTGCTTTTCTTCCTACCAATGTGTGCAAATCATTTCATCACAAATTAAGATGGACCACTATCATTCTTTGTCCGTCTATGTGTTGAATGTTTCCTGTCTTTACCTACTACAGGGAGTTTATATCCAGCTTGAAGAGGTTCAGCTTCTTCTACAGTGGTCTCGGGGAGGCGCTGTGCAGCCGTGAACCTGCTCCAGCAAACCACTCCCTCTGCTGGAATGGGCAAGAAATGACAGACAGGTAAATCATGTGTCCCATTGGCTTGAATTTAAAGCGAACCCTAAATGCACCCACAGACAGATACTCACTTTAGCACAAGCTACAGCCAGCAACATGGTCTTTGTCAGGTGTATTGGCTTTCAAAATAATACAAATAGTCTCCTCTGATTCTTGAATTTCCAATATTCCAGCCGCACATCTAGCAGAGTGTAGGTGAATTGAAGGGTAAATTTGCCTTGAGCTGATGAGCTTCACATGAGGGCCTCACTCTCCCACTGAGGGTGAGTGTAAATCTTGACTTTGGCTCTATGGGATGTTATTAATATCAGGCTAGCTGTCACCTTCCTCTCGCTTAGTTAATTGCCATTTCGATCGTTCTCTCCTCCTTTATCCAACATCTCCTGTGCACCCCGCGGAATCTAATTTGGTTTTCGCAATATTTCACTTCACCCCTGTCCTTTGGCTGCACACATCATAACTTTTTCCTTTTCCGCCCGCGCCATCAGCTGGTCCCAGTTTCAATTTGGCTTAGATAGTTATAGATATCCGGTATTTTTTTTTTCCCTTTGTGAATTATGTGTGGAATTTAATCAATGCAGAAGCACACATTTCAGACGAGAAGTGCTCCAGGTTAATGTTTTACCTCTTGTTCCAGAGGAGGGCTGTGAATAAATTCTGTGCCTTTTCTCAAACTGCTGAAAGAGAGTCTGTCAGAAAGATAGGAAAGAGCCTCAATCTGAGGAGGAGACATCAGGTTGGCAAGTGGGCAGAGCTGTCCTGAGGGGATGATTATAAGCTGGACCCAACAGTGTGATAGGAAGGTGCAGGGAGGCAGAAAAGGAGACAAAATGATGGAGAGATTACAATGTCTTGCGGCAAGCAATTCTCCCTGTCATCTCCGAGGGCATATGCCTGCAAATTCACTCCAGGTACATTTTCACTCTGAGATTTGTTCTGGATCATCTTCCATTATCCTCTCAGATAGGACCTGCTCCAGAGCCAAACGTGGCATCCATTCTCATATTGTCTCATGCAGATAAATTTAGATGCAGTGTGTGGGGGTAAGCGCTGGAGGGGTCGGGTACTGAATGTCTCTGATACTTGAGGAGTGATCTTGGAGCTAAATGTGGCACTTTTTATCAGCCGTGTTTACCATCCCCAACTGGAGCCAAGATCAGAGGATCAACACTTCTCACCACATCAAAGAGCGTTACACTGATAACTATGATAATAGATGTGATGCCGTGTCAACTCAAAACATCGAGTTTCCATTCCTCTTTTGGATCTAATGACACTGTAAACTCATGCACGTGTGATAAGTGATAAAAGATTAGATGATATGTCAACTGTAAACATTTGATTTAGGGACTGGACTGAAATTATTAGTGGGGGAGTGTTAGTCGGAAAGGGGGAGGGGCATTGTAATGTTTGTTTTTGCTGAAGTGAGGGTAGTTTGACTTTTTTAAGAAAGCAGGGAAGGGTCTTTTTTTTTCTTGACCCAAATTTATATTTTATTTAATTAATTTCCTTTGCAAATCAGTTAAAGGTGCAGTGTGTAGAATTCAGATGCATCTAGCGGAAAGGACCTGGCAGAAATGGAATATAATATTCATAAGTATGTTTTAATTAGTGTATAATCACCTGAAATTAAGAGTCATTGTGTGTTTGCTACCTTAGAATGAGCCCTTTATCTACATATGGAGCAGGTCCTCTTCCACGGAGGCGGCCATGTTGTTCCACCATGTTTCTATATTAGTCCAGAATGGATAATTCAAAACACTGGTTCTAGAGAGAGCCTTTCACGTTTTTTTTGTGAGTTTTGCGGCCATCATAAGTTCCCCTATACAACTGGAAGGGGAGGGGAGGAGTATTCAGTTTGTTGCAATCTGCAACCTCACCACTAGATGCCACTAAATCCTACACACTGTTCCTTTAAGTGATAGGTTCACTGTTTTTCAAGGCTGTCTTAAAACAATAGTTGGATGTCTATATATATACATGGATATTGAATCAGGTTTTGCTTGAAATAATCATTCCTACTGCTCATACTGACAGTTAGAAGATCCCCTCCAAATATGCTTGCAATGTTAGTGAACAAAATAAGTAAAAGGGGATATCTTCCACGGGTACAGTCTTTTTAGTGAAATATTTTTGTGTCTTGACAGACAGTGTTTTCCTGTTTAGCTGCAGTGGAAGTATAGAAACAAAAAGGACTTTGGTGCTAAAAAAACTAACGTTGAAAGGTTGAAGATTGATTTGATTTGACTAATTTAGATGACTGAAGCTTCATATTAGCTTCAGATAAACTTTTAAGTACATTTTTGAACAGAAGGAGGGCTGCGGATTTTGTCCCCCATCACTTACATTAAAACTGCATTATGAAGGGATCTCTTAATGGCCAGAATGAACAGGAAGAATGATTACAACAAGAACCACATGTATTATTTTGACATGTTGAGGGTTTTAAAGAAAACTTGGGGAGGGCCTGTCTATTTTGACATAGTGAACATAAAGTTCAGTCCTCTTCACCACCCCAATAATTTTCATACAGTCCCTTACAGCTCTTTTTATATCATCTAAATGTGATTCTTTTTTCTTTTTTTTTTTGTGGCTCAACATGACATGCTGCCAGAACAAGTATAGTGTATTAACAGTAACAACAACACTATTTACACGCCACAAACCCTAACCTCTGACCCTGTCTGCTGCTCGGAGGTGGAGGTGTGATCCATCAGATGGTGTGAAAAACATCAGACTCCATTATGTATTCTTTCAACACCTGCACTCCCGGGCCTCCTCCCCCTCTGGTGTTTATTCTGATGTGAGAGGCGACCGTCTCATTCAGACTGGACCTAATAGCATAGTAATTGGTGTTAGATTAGATTAGGTTAGCACCAGAGTTAACGGATCTGATCAGCTCTGCTGGTGGCGAACAATAACATTGCAAAGATTGGATAACAAACCAAAAGCTGAAAACTGAGACTATCAGTGGTGGGAAGATTTTAATGGTGATAACACATTAAATTACAGTAGCAGTCAAAAGGGAAATGGGAAAGTGTTTCCAAACTTTTGTCCTGTATGTCTCTGCAAAATTATCTGACTGGCATCTATCATGTGAAACGCTAACCTGTCTCGGCTGCCTATCCTCACTCAAACCCCTTGACTCTCTTAATCCTCCTTCCTCAACCCATATTTCCTTTCTCCTATCCTAAATGGATCACACATCTCTTTCTATTATTAATGTGATAATTAGCAGTGGAGAGGGGATGAGATCATGGCTAATAAGAAGAATAAATAACTGGGGAAATGTAATTTGATTTTAATGAAAAATCTGACTTAGGGGAGAGCGGAAGACTGATAAATGGAGATGGCAGGTGAAAGGTGTGTCTATATATGTGTGTGTCACAAAGTTGAGAACATAGTATGACCTCATGCTTTGCACACACACGCAGACACATGCATGCCGAATTTTTTCAAGGCCCTTTTCTCTCTCACTAACCTTTTCTCTGAAATTTATTTCTCTACACTCCGGCCCATTTGTCTGTCATCATAGCAGATGACATTTACACTGAGGTATGACCTCTGCCCTCATATCACTGTGTTGCCTGGGAGCAGATATGTTTTGAGTCTTGACTTATGTTGATCTAAACACATGTGGTTTAGGCATCAAGCCAGAGCTGTGAAGCTGCGGTGGGAAAGGGTTAATTCCTGGCATTGCCAGGAGCGGAGAAACACCTGCAGGGAAGTCTCAACATGAAAGATAACAACTGGAGGAGAAATCTACCTTTCAGACTCACCAACTCCTCCTCTTGATAACATACACAGACATCAACAGAGCAGCGTTTCCTCAGTTACGCATAGAGACATGTGAGCACCTGCCTGTCGGCTGGTTGCACCTAAATATACGCTTACCGCTACAGAAGGACAAAAGCCTATCTCTGCTAATGTCCTCTCATTTACTGCAGGTATTAAAAAGCCACTGACTGATCAGTTAAATGTGCATGAGATGAATTACAAGTCAGACTTTGCATAATGGTTCAACTCCTCTGAGGATGTTTTGCGTAATGGCAGAACTCTAAATTTTATATCGACATGTAACTGTGTCTTTGTGTTGATTGAAAACATCTTTAAACATCAAAGTTTAAAAAAAAAAAAGTTAATCCCTATTTAAGTTTATAGACCTAATGTCTCCAGTGAGGGGAAAAGTTAGGTTGAGTTACAAATGGACTTTCCAGCTCTTCAGATTGACCCCTAATCTAAAAACCAGAAGAGCTGTCATTCATTTTATAAACACTAGGTGGTGATAAACACTCTAGTTTGGAGAGATGGAGTAGTTGGTCAGTTCTTCATGTCTTCCACTCATGAAGCTGCCTTTGAGCTCTCTGCAGAAAGTGAATCTGCTCTAAACATTTCTGTTGAGTGAAATCATTCTTCCTGTCCTGTCAGGTTTGCAGGTCCTGGCCTGAAGCGGTCAAACCCCGGCTCAGAGTCCCGAAGCAACAAGCCTCCTGAGCCAGTTATCAGCCAGATCATAGACAAACTCAAACACATCAATCAGGTGAGCTGTGTGTATTTCTGCTTATAATATATGTCATCTCAAGGTTCAATACGTCAGACTCTGTAAAACAAACTGTTCACACATGTTCTCCTCTGTGTAGGTGTTAAGTTTTAAACCACCCGTTTATTCTTCTTTTGGTTCCCATTTGAATATTTGATTCCCAAGCTGCTGTGAGACTCGCTCTGTGTGTGCTCCTGCGAGGGTCAACACAGGACAAGTGCAGATGTGAAATGAGGATGCTGTGTGCTTCTCACATTTAAGAGAAACTCCACAAGGAACCTGTTTTTTAGGATGATGTCAAAACCTTGCTCTTTATAAACACACTGTCGACAGGAAACTTCTGAATAGTCTTTATTTTGTGTCTCATCTGTACTGCCCCCAAAAAAACCCAAACTCTTATTAGACACAATATTGTAGGGATGACTATTGGTGCGTTCACAAAATATTTACACAATGAGATTTTTAATGTGGATATAATGACTAAGTTGGCAAAGGCAAAAAATAGAACAGTCTGGTAAGTTCAGAAAATTACATCACATTACTCTAATGAAGCCTTTAAAACCAGGAAAAGACAACACTTATGTTGTATCACAATATTAAGATACTGATATAATATCAATATATTGCTCAACCCTAGTTGTAACAGACTGAAATTATGTTTTCCATCCACAGTAAGCCCCAGCTGTCGTCAAGGCCAAAGCCTCATTTTTCCCTGCTGCCGTCACCATGGAAACCACCTTTTGGAGTAGGCTGGCTGAGTATAGAGATGCTTGCATGTAGGCTCAAAGTCAGCCTCTATAGGTTGATGTATCAGCCCACAGATCTATCTGTATTTCCTGGTTCCTGGTGGTTACTACTTGTAGCTGTCGACACGTCAGATTTCCACACACGCACTCCGTCGTCCAGTGCTAAAGTGTGTTTCCGTGTGTGTGTGTGTGTGTGTGTGTGTGTGTGTGTCTTCGTGAGTGCTGTGGGCCTGTCTCGGTGGATTACAATCCTTCTCTCTTGTTTAAACAACCTGGGAGATCTAAGCAGTAACTGTGGACTTTTCTCCACTCCTCCTCTGACAACCAGAGACCCTCAAGAAAAAATACACAGCGTTGTGGGTTGAGACTGTAATTTTCTCAATTACTTTTGCTGTATTACCTCATGCACGCTTAGTCCTGCTGTAAGTGAGAAGAGTGAGACTTCACCGTGAGTGTTGGAAGCTTCCTTACCCTCTGCCCTCTTTCTTCAAAATCCCCCACACATGATTCACTCTAGATCTGTCTCTCAACATTTCATCCAGGTTTAAAAGATAATTCCAGTTTATAACCACTCGTTATATAAACATTGTTCTCACTTAAGTAATTCATGAGATCTGTGAAAGCAACAACATTGCTACAAAGACAAAGAAACATGAGCAGTCAGACTGGTTGTAAACAAGCTAACTGTTAAGCTTAATTATCTAAACCGCTTTATTTGGCAGTAAAACTACAAGTGAACACCCCCAAAATGTCAAAACTGTGTGCACACACATCTACGGTGAGTGGGATGGGTCAAAGTTGAACCAGTAACTTGGTCTTTAAACTGTAATGGACGTTTGGGTAATAATTCTACTGTCTACAAATCAGTTTGACCCAACCTTGGAGTTTCTGTAAAAAAATGTTTGATTGTCCCATTGGATATCTTTTTAGTAATTCAAAGTTTCGTAATCTCTATAATTAACTTAAAATGTTATTGTCACTGATATAAAACATGGCCAAAACTATGACAGTAAAACACAACTAACTGTAATAAACCGGTATTATCCTTCAATCTTGAAAATACAGGACGTGCACACACACACACACACTCTAATGTAATAAGCCTTTCAAAACTTCCTGCACTGACAGGGTCAAACTTTCGTACCAATATGATTACAAGCAGAGCTGCGGCAGTCGTCATGGGCTGTTTACCATGTGGATCAGGTTCCTGATAGACTTTTGATGAGATTTTGCAAGAAAATGCAGTTTGGTGAAATGACTGAACTCATTTTATTACAGACATTCAGACAATTCCTCAGAAACGCGGACACACACTGACTTCGTCTCCCGCTGTGTGTGTGTGTGTGTGTGTGTGTTTTTGTGATCAGATGCTCTCAATAAACCCAAACTAATTTGTCATAGGCTCCCATGTTGCACTGGTGTACATGTGAACATTTATGAGTTTCTGATTCTGTTTACATAAACACCTGATATTTATGCAGATTGACTATTCACATGGGAGCTTTTAATCCCATATCTGATGACCATACAGCAGAGTCAAGCACATTTCTGCTTGAACTCTAACTTCCCTTTAGATCTTGACTTCAATGGGCTGGATTAACATCTGACAAAAGACTTGCTGCGCTTGATTGCATATTTCATGTGCAGTAAAACTGTTTACGACTCATAGCGGTGCTTTTTTGGGTTTCTGCAGAAATCAGATTACACAAATATTTTTACTACAAATCATCACTGTACCAATATAACAGAAACGCCCTATAATGTGATACAATCCAATATAAAAGTCCAGCAATAAATAATCCCTTTCGTGAAGTTTACAACATACATTTTTTGTTGAGCCAGAGAGTGAAACTTTCCGGTCACTTTTGAGGCTGAAATATCTCAACAAGTACTGGATGGATTACTATAAAATTTGCTACAGATATTCAAAGTCCCCAAAGGCTCAATCTTAACCTTGGTTATCCCCTCATTTTTCTTGACGTCTACCAGATGGATCGGCACTATTTTGTACAGACAATCATGGTTCTTAGGGGATGTATCAAACTGGTGATCTTGACATTTCCTCCAATGTCAACATGATGTTTACATTTTTTGTTTTGTGTGGTGCATCTTGACATGAAATTTGCTACAGTTATTCAAGGTCCCTAGTAGGGATGTGCAGAGAGCCCAGTAGTTGTATTTGTATCTGCAGCAGAAAAGTTATTTGTTTTTGTATTTGTATTCAAATAAATGTGGAAAGAGGCTTAAAAACCCTATTTTTGTTTTCATTATGCTTTTAATTAAAAAATTTTTTAAGTACAATAAGTGTTCATGAATAAACTACCTTATGAAGGAGGTCCCCACACCAGGTCTTGAACTGGATTTTCCTAGATCATAGACAACTATGCTGACTAATTAGCTAAAACTTTGCTCTTTGCGTCATTGCAGAAAGACCTATGTATACACTGCATGTAATGTGTAGGGAAGAACTTCAAAGGTGATTCTTGCTTTGCACCTAACTTATGGATAGGAGAAGGGGAACAACAGGTTATGGAGAGTCCCTTGGGAGCACTTCACATATGGTAGGTCAGTTTTACCTCTGGAAGTGATGTCCATATTAGAAAATGTGCATCATGTAGCAGGTGGATGTGACTTCCCTTGTTGAGACCTGCTGACACAGTGGAGCAGAGGAGAGAGACTGAGATAGCGATGTAACTGACCTGGGTGCTGGTATTTGACATGTTTTTTTTCTCCCAAAAATAAATCATTTTTAAAATATTTGTACGAAATAAATATTCCTAAAATCCCACTATTTGTGCTTTGCCAAATGTATTTGTATTCAGGCGCAACCCTAGTCCCTAGAAGATACATTCAAATTACTTGTAATTTGTCCAATACTTTTGATGACCAAACTACTTGCTAAAAGTCATTTTGTCATTTTGAGGAGGTTAGCATACTGATGTTAGAATTGACCTCTAAGGACCTCTGTGCTTAAATAAAGCCTCAAAGAACTGTTAACATGGCCATAGATTCTTAGTCTTGTTGTATTCCTGCCGGTCATCCTGTTATGTTGTCTAACCATTTTTATATCCAAATTAGCAAACATATTAGCTACATAGAAATTTGCTAATGTAAGAAAAACATACAGTGCCTGTGTCAGCCAATAGATACACTTAATGTCATATTTGACCAAAGAAGCAAAACCTTAAAATGCTTTATAATCCTGCAAAAGGTTTATTAACTATACAAACTATTTCATGGCCCAAGCCGCTCTGAGCTGGCATGTTGTAAACAACCTTTGAAGGCACTGGAGAAAGTGATGTTGTTTAGTTAAAAGCAGTTTTACAAGGTCTCCGCCTCCCTGCTAGTTGTAAGACCACCGGCTCTGGATGTTGCACAGCTAAAAGCAAATGGACTAATTAACCATCTGATATGAGAGACTAGGCCACAACTCACAGATAATTACTTTCATCTGCCCTGTTTATGCAGTGTGTACGAGGACAGGCCAACAATGAGATAGTATGTGTAATGTTCCTGGAAGTGGACCAGCAGAGTGCCATGCTGATTAAAAACTGCAGTATCTCAGTCTCATGATGTCGTGTGTCATCGTGTACAGTATGTTCAGAGCTGCAGACTGAAGAATGTGTAGATTGTTGTCCTTTATATGCATTCAGCTCCACATTCAGGACATGGGTCCCTCGCATACTGGTCTTTACAAGTCCTGTAAGGCTCTTTTATCCTGCTCACGGTTTCCAATTGAATGAACATTATACTCCTTTTGGCTCAAACACTGAACACAATCAATGGTTCTTCCAGCTTGTACTGACCCAGTTTTTTTTTTTTTTTTACCATGAATCAGTCCCAGCCCAACAGTATGTGAGACTATGTCATAAAATATAGGGGCTACACTCTCCAACAGTTAGGGGAACATGGGACCCCTCCAAAGAATCCACTTCCTTCCAACTTTAATCCCCCTGATGTTTCATTCCTCCTCTCCTAAATGCCCCGTGACGATGGTCCTGTGAAATGCAACTATGCGGCGGAAATGTGTCATTTCTCACGTTGTCAGCGTTGATCAGAGTATCAGCAGATACAGAGACGGCCTGGCAGGGAGACCCTTGCCTTTGTGCCTCTGTGAGGCTAAACTAAACACTAGAAGAAGAAAAAAGTCTCCAAGCCGGTCGCCTCAGCTTATAAAACAACGTTTTCTCACGCCTAAAACAGCTGATGTCATGACTGAGCCGTAGCCAAGTTTAAAGTGAACTGTGCACTGTAAATGGATGAAGAGAAATGGCTTTCTCCTTTCAGTTATTGCTTCTCGACTTGGAATCTCTAAACAGTACAGGACTGCGAGGAGCCATGGACATTTTTGTGCATGCTTACACTGTGTAACAAATTCCTGTGTGAGGTCCTGTCTGTGTGTTTGTACCCTGTGTATGGAGTATGTCAAAGCTGATAAAGACGAGTGCACATCAACACGCTCTCCTTGGCTCTGTTGTCAAGTTGATGATACTCTGCGATGCCAGTCAGACCGGATTTTCTATTCGCTTTATGAGAAGTTCAGTGTAACCGTGACAGTGGGTTAATGCTTTCATTTTGTTAAAAGTGGCCAAGTCAGTTCTTGTGTGGGGGAAAAGTAGGAGTTTGTGGTCTTAAATTAGAATATATTATTTTGATGATGTGTTCTTGTTCTGAGGAGATGAGTTTGTTTTTTTGCAACATCTGTTTAACTTCCCAGAGTATCAGGTTTCTCCTCTGAACAACTAATCTCACAGGAGATGGTTGAGCTAGTGGCAAAATAGAGCAATTATGTGATTGGTCTTTGATTACAGAGCATTTCCCACTCATTTGTCAGATGAGTTTGCCATTTGGAGGGTCAGACCTTGTGGGATTATTCTGACAGCCTCTTCTTGGCTATATGACACTCTTTGGAGAGATACATTTGGGATATGAAAGACGTCTTTGTTGGAGAATGTTATGAATCCCTTTTGGCAAAATACAATTATTTCATCTGATATCGTTAAAATGGCTCTGTCATTTGAGAATAAAGCACATCTTAACATTGCAAGCTGTCGGTTTTTTTTAGCACCTTATTTGAACATTTTAGTTTTTTTTACTACCACAATTCTCTATCTCTCCCTGTTCTGTCTTTCCATCTCCCCAGCTGTGCTGAGTTGTGTGTGACAGACTCCAGCTCTGTCGCCCTTCCCTCTTCAACCCCCTCCTTCTCCTTCTCTCTTAAACCCTAGATCCCCTCCTCTCCTCCCAGCTTCCCAGCCTAATTGAAGCCAGAACCTGGGAAAATCCTGCAGGTAGGACAGGGATCCAGGGTGGAAAATAAACCAGATCCCGAGCGCCACAAATTCCATCACGCAGTCTCACTTCCTCCGAGGCACCAGAGCCTGGGCAGCGTGCGCTCGACACCTCGTGCATGCTTGCACAGAACATTCTTTAATATATAACTCTCTCTCTCACACACACACACACACACTAAAGGATGGACAGTTTTTACTGTGAACACTTAGAGAAGTTAATCTTATACACACATAGTTAGTCATGTAACTACAGTGAATACATTTCCAGCTCATATACAGTAGTGACATATTAGCATACAGATGGCTATAAATTAAGCAACACTTCAAATACTCTTTGAAATATGTGAACAACCACAGTGATATATGTGCAATAATGACCGTATGGAAGCTGCTTCATAACCGGGCCAGCATGCGGTGGCCTCGTCCTACAGGCTGTGCTTACAATCAGACTAATAGACACCATGGGTGTCAGACTAGGCCTGCTGTTTTGTAAACTTACACTTGCTAACCTAGCCATTATGCTCACCCCAGTCAAAGAGGCTGACTTCTGTTTGATGTTATTTACTGAGGGGTTTTGAAGCGTTATTTAATATACCCCCTCAGGGCCTTCGTCCTCTCACCCTCCTAGTTTTTATGTGTGTAAAGTACAACTGCTCTGGAAGCGGAGGAGGAAGGAGGGCTGTTATGCCGCTATATTTGTGAGCAGGGATAAGCCATGAGGGTTCTTTAAATGAAGTGTGACACCTGGTGTAAACCTCTGAGGAGCTGCAGGGCGTTTGTGCAGCCAGAGTCGGGATCCCTGTTAGAGCAACACACGCATGTTATCCTTTCGTTTTCGGGAGCCTTTCTGACTTCATCATAAGTTTAGGATTTGAGGAATTATGAAGAGTTATGGTTCTTTAACTTTAGGAATCCGACTATGAGATACTACCCCCCACACCTCCACATACACACTCACATACCCCTCTCCCACCCCGGCTTTCTCCCCTGCTGGCAGGGAGGTCAGACAGAGCATGTGAGGGCCCTTTTCCTCCCAATTAGTCTGCCTGCTAATGAGGCCCAACCATCCCTTCTACCACTGCCACCCATTCCTCCTTACCTCCATACCTCCACCTCTCCCTCCCTCAGCCTTGAGGCCCAAGTCGGGGTTTCCTCCCTCTCTACCCACTCTGCCTCTGCTCCCACCCCACTACACCCCACTGGGTGTAATTATCACGCAGCCGGCTTATAAAAACCCTGCTGCACAAGCCAGGCGCCTGGCTCGCTACGACACACAGCATTTCTACCTGTGAGTGTGTTTCTGGAGATCTCTTCATTCTCTAATATTTCTTCAGCTGATGCTTTACTTATGTTTTTTTTTTTTTTAACAGCCGTGGAGCAGAGATATAAACAGCTGAGTCTTCCTGCTGTGGTTTCTGATCTGATCCACATATTCTGGGCTTGTTGTCACTGGGCACAGTCACATGTTGGTGTGTAACAGGATCCCCCCCAAAGAGGTCAGGGGTCACACTTCCTGTTTCCTGTCTGTGCTAGGTCATCAGAGGGTCTCCCTGTGAGGGTCAGAGACCTCCTCTGTTCCTCCTCTGCCTTTTGTTTGGGGCAGCGGTGCTCTGGGGGGCACTGCAGAGTTGAGGCTCCTCTCTGGACCTGTCAAAGTGTTAACACTCCCTAACTTTATCATTCCCTCACATGCTCCCTGGCTTTTTCATCTTGCCAGCCCCCCCATACCCCGTCAGCTCGTGGCGGTTCCTTTCCTCTGCATCTGTCTCAGTTTTTCTTGCATTCTCTGCCTCTTGTCAAGCCATTCTTTCTGTGTGTCTGTTAACTACAAGCTAAGCTAGCCGACGGCAGTACAGCTGCTTGTAGGCCCACAGCCCACTGAAGCTTGTGCAAACACAGGCCTCTCCACCCTTTACTATCCGCTTACCCAACCGAGCATCCGCTGGCTCCCGGTAGGTGTGATCATGGGACAGGCAGTGACGGTCTGCTGATATGGAAATGGAGGGTTTCTTAGCAACACATGACTCTGGGAACCACAGCGATAACGTGTAAAGCAGACGAGCAGCAGACAAAAAGAGATTGTCTGAGGGACATAATCTGATTTAGCAACCAGCGTCCTGTGCAGGAATGAGACTTTTTAAACTATTAAACCCCATGCAGACAATCAGGCACATTCACAGACATTAGTCAAGTTTTTCATTTGGTTAGCCTCAAAAAAAGATTGAAAATTGTTGTCATACCAGATATATTTAATACAAGGGCAGTTAACCCTCTGCATTCATGCTCCGCCTTGATCTGATCTGCGTACATCTGAATAAACAGAGAGGACACTGTGTTTTATTCCTCCAGAAGATGAAATGGCAACAATTTATCAATCTTTAATGTATATAGAGGGATTAGGCGTTTTGTTAGCTTTCAAAGATTATCTACCAGTGGAGCAAAGTCCCTGCCAACAAAATCTAAACATCCATTCAGCTTTCAGTCCAAACTAGAGAAATCTGGAAATAGCCTTATGGGCTTACTCAGAAAGGTGGAGTGGACACACGCCCAGTTTAACGCAGGACTGGAGAGCACTTTTTTTTTCTCCCTCTGTGTGTTCTGTTCCAACTGGAATTAACATCAGGAAATTAATCTTGTCTGCATTAACTGTCTGAAGCTGAGCTCCCGTTGCGTGACATACTTGACCGCGAACAGATAGAGGAAGACAAGGAGGGGGGGGATGAAAAAACAGAGAAGAATGAGAGAGCATAGATCCCCCTCCTCTTTACATTTCAGATTCAATAAAAGTTGAGTAATGAGTCGGGGAAAGCGGGTGGGACTGCAGGGCAGGGTCTGTCGTCCGAAACGCCGCTTTGCCTGTCAGTGTGCTGAGGAGCTTTCCATGACTCACTCTGTGGAAAGTGCCTCCTGTCATTCCTCCGTCTGACTCTCTCTCTATCTCTCTCCCTCTCTCCCATGGTGTCTGTCATTCATTCCCAGTCTCCTGCTTTTTCTCCTGGCTCTGTGCTCCAAACAGCACGTCTGCAAACTTGATACAAGTGCAGCAGCTCAGTGTACATGTGGGGATTAAGTGTAAGGAAAGTCCATTTCCTTCATCTATCAAGAAAAATAGTCTTCTCTGAAAGGTCATATGTTTGATTTGTCTAACACAGTGACCCGGGCATTGGCTCCTACAACTGCTTTAAAACTATACAATCTGCTTTACAATATGTTTCATGAGCTCTTAGCAAAACAGGACCCAATTAAACCGCAAAGACTAATGAATATAAGAATAAGAATAATGTCAGAAGTTTGAATGCACTTTATTTGAGACCATAAAAAGACAAAGACAACTTTGTACCACATGAGAAACACTTTCTTCATCACTATTAAAGTTAAAGGCCCGGTCTGGTTTATTACAATTGGGGTCTTATTTTCACTGTTTTGGTCGTCATTCCTATTGGTAATAAAAACATTGTACTCACCAAATTAATTGCTGAGATCTGGGAACAAAACAACATTGCAAAAAAAAAAGAAGTCAGATGAGGCAAGAACACAAGAGGTCAGAAGATCAAACATATTTGAAATCTTATTAGTAATTCCTTTTTCACCTGCCTCAGCAAAACATCCCTTGATTGTTCACAAGTGGTCCAAAATGCTGCTGCTAAACTCTTGAACAGCTCCTTATATGACACGGATTGTGATTGCTCTTCACTGGCTCCCCATCAAATCCAGAATCCAATTCAGAGTTCTTGTGATCACCTTTAGAGCTCTGCATGGTCAGCCACCTGCCTAGATTAAAGATCTACTGCAGCTTTATGTCACCAGCAGGTCTCTAAGGTCTTCTGATCAGGGTTTGCTGGTTGTTTTGAGAATTTGGCTTAAAACTAAAGCAGACTGCACTTTTGAGGTTGTGGCTCCTCAACTTTGGAACTCGCTCCCTTTGGATTTACGATCTGGTGACTTTGTGGACTCTTTTAAAGAGTAGTTCAAGACCCATTTGTTTAGACTTGCCTTTGTGAAATTTTTGTGTTTTCTATTCGTTCTGTTTTTTGTTTTTTTTTCTGTGTGTTTCGTGTCTGTATGTAAGTTTTTGCTTTATCTCATCTGTGAAGCACTTTGTGACGTCTCTGCTCTTGAAATGTGTTATATAAATAAAGTTACTCACTTACTTACTTACATCCATCACAGTGTACAGACTAACTTCCCCGCTCAACTTTGACCTAAAATACTTGCTGTAATTGTGCTCACACACAGTTTTTCTGTGCAATGAGTGATTACCACTGACGTTTCAGGTGTACACTCTTTTGGTTTTTACTTACAAATAAAGATAGATAATCTGACTGAACTTTTCTTACAATCTGTCTGTTTTTTTTTCCTTCTTCCAGTTGGACTTTGTTGTTGCAATACTGACATGTTCCAAGAGCTCAGCATTTCCTTTGGTTTGCACGATGTTATCGTAACCTATAGAAATGATAGCCAAAACAAAAAAATAAAAAAAACAAGTTATGACAAATCACAATTATCCTTTAAATCTGCAATTACAGATTTCTTGGAGAAGTACAACAAGCTGTAAACACAACACGGTCATATTGTCACAGTGTAAAGTTGTTATGGCAAACAGGTATTAATATTAAGTCTAATATTTACTCTCCTTTTAGCTCTGTTTTGTTTTCTATCATCTCCTGACAAAAAAAACATCTGTCTCTGTAGCTGATAAATGTTTCACTATGTTCACTAGCGTGTTGCTAATTCTGTCTGTCTGCTGGGCAGACAGCGTATTGGTAGAGTTTTAGCTTTTCAGCAGCTAGAAACAATGTTGATGAGAGCGATGAGACCAAAATAGTAAGTTATGAGCTTTAAAACCAAAACAGTAAGCTAAAAGACACTAAAAAAGGCCAGACAAGATGAGAAGAACTACTGTTTTTTGTCACTACAAGCATCACCTTTCACATGACACATTTTTTCCATTGTTAATATAAAAATATTGATTACAGCGACTTTAAAGCAGTTATGATTGGACACCCAAAACTCAGTCAGCAAATCAGGAAGCCTCCAACTCAAATCAATTATGGAAAGCATCAACATTAGATGGTGAAATCATGTCTTTTGTATTTGAGCGTATGGTAAGCAGTCTGTTTGGGAACTTAAGCCTCAAGTTCTGTAGATTAGATTTGTAGACAAGATGTGTTGAGGCATTGATAGAAACATTCAGAGCAGCAGATTCCGTCTGGGCCGAGTCATGAGCAGCTTGTCCAGACAAGTCCTCTGCGTGGAGAGGAGGACATAACACAGGGCCTGATCCCAATCACACACTGACAAGAAGCCCCTTTTTTCTATACACTTTCTGTCTTCATTACTCATCCGCTCTCAGTTTCACTCTAACATCACTCATTCACTTCAACATGACCTATATTAATACTAGGATTTTACAAGCTTATCTTTAAATTTGCCCCTTTTTTCCCTGTGATTTATGGTCAAATAACAATCAGGATCATAATCCCAGCTCATGTTAAAAAAAAAAAAAAAAAAACCACAGCTGATGAGCAGTGAGTGCAGGTTGATTCCTATCAGCACAGGTCAACCAGTGGCTGAGCTCTGGGGCTCAGTCGCAGCTGTCGTGTCGAACACTGACCCTGTGTGGAGTTCATGTCATGTGTGGGAGGCAGTGACAGACTTGTGGTTTCTGTGTCTCTGTCTGGGCTGGCCTGCATTGAGCAATGCACCACATGTTTGGGCTTTGTGTGCAGCCTTTGAGCCCGTGTTTCCTTGGTGTGACTTGTGCTTTTGTGTTAAAGGGAGGTGAACCCTGTGGCCTGCGGGATGCCTATAGCCGCGCTGATTACATGTTCTGTGTGTCCAGCTGTCTGTCGAAGCCAGCTCCCAGTGCAACTTACACAAGAACCCAGAAGAGAGAAAAGAAGAGCGAGAGCGCCAGATTTCCTCTCTTAATGGAAAACATACTGAGCATTTCTCCAAAAAAAAAAAAAAAATGTCTTTTTTATTTGTTTCCTCCCTGCTTCCTTTTGCTTTGGGTTTTTTTGTTTAATTGCAGAAGATTCCAGCCCAGAGCAACTTGAGGTTTCTCCCTCTTGTGGTAAATCTGGAGGCTCTTGTCGGATCACGCTGTGGCTTGGCCATGCCAAAAGCGCAGCGTCACTTTCGACACAAACATACATCCCACCCCTCCCCGCTACCACAGCCGTGGCAGAGGCAGGCAGCTAGTGGGAAGAAGCCACAGCGCCCTGCCACAGAAGCTCAGAGAGAGTTACTGTCCTGCCACCCCTCTATGGAGAAGGGCACTGCTCAGTGCCATGGCTCATTTGGGCCACCGCTATTCTTTTTTAATTCCTGAAAACCCCTTTTTTTTTCTCTCATCTGCTCTTCATCTGCTGCTATTCATAGCTGGTATGTTCTTATTCCTACTTCCCTCACATGTGTGGCTGAAATTTAGATTCCGAAACGTTAATATGCCGCTGTGTTTTTTTTTTTTTTCTGTCAACATCAGTATACAGTGAGTCAGAGGACAGCATGTCTGTTTATATGTTGAGGAGCGTCGGTGTGTATGCTGGCAGGTGGTGAGCTACACATGGCAGTGTTCACACAGACTCGGGGACACAACAGTTGCTGTCAATGTTTTTCCCCTCGCTCTACATAAGCTTTTTTTAGGTTTTGTTCTAAAATACCCCTGAACCACATCTTTCTCCCCCCTGCTTTACAAGTGTTTGTTTGCCTTTTAATTGGTTTGCTAGGCTCCCCTCCCCTCCCAAAGTCCAACTGAGTTGCCAGGATACAAACCATGAGAAGGAATTTCAGGACCTCAGTAAATCTGCAGAGGACTCCGGCGAATGCAGGCAAACACGATTCTGTCTTTCACAAAGCGGTTCAGTACATTAAACGCCCATTCATCACGGGGAGAGTTTGTTTCTTGGAGATAACAGGGTGTTTTAATGTGACACCTGAGGGCTCTTGCTCTCTCTCAACAGGTGGCGCTTTTGCTAGGCTAGGCTTCAAACAGAAGTCAAAATGTTCCTATGGATCAGGAGTCCAGTCTGTGAGGTACTGTTTGTCCATCCCTCGGTCTAAGTGACCAGGCTTTTAGAAATGTTGTGGTCATCGGTCGTGTATGGCCTCAATGTTGAGAAATGAATGGAGGTTTGTTGGGCAGCCATGCAGGGAACAAGGTGATGTGTGTTCCCTCTCTACACTTTCGAGTTTATGTCACTTGTAAAACCCAGATCGACTGGTTTGTATATGCAGGCGAAGGGAACAGGGTTGTTTATCTTCTAACTGACGTAATTCTGTGATTAGCTCTGGGTTTTATACCTCCGCTCTCCCTCTCTCGCTCGCTCACACACACACACACACACACACACACACACATACACAGTCTGATCCCGAGCAGACGTCGCAGCTGACCTGAGACGAGGCCCATATGAATTCAATTTTCTCCCATAGACAGCCAAAACAACTAAAACAACAACAAAAAAATGCATGCTGACGTATGCAGATAGGAAGGAAATCAATAAAAAAACAAACAAGGAGGCAGAGCGGTGAGATGAAAGGGGGCTCGGAGGGCAGGCGGCTGGAATTTAGCACATCTGTTACCTTGGCAGGGCTCTCAATCATGTGTGATGTTGTGGAGTCTCAAAGATGGTCAGAGACCAGCCGCGTAGGTCGTCTCCAAGCTCGCTCACATGTTTTTCACCAGTAGATACGAGACAAGAACGTTCCTTTCTCCTCTTATTTCTGTGTTGCTTTATAGCATCACAAGAAAAAGTTTCCTCTTTCAAGTTGTAATGTTTCACTCCATTTCTGTAATTAAATGTATAAACTTTGCTATTTCCTCCTTTTTATATTTGGTTAAGAGGAATTCAAAGATTTTTAATGAAATTATTTTACAGCTCTTGGACATTTCTGTATTATTTATGAGTTGATTAGTTTGCCGCAGATCTCAATAAACACATCTGGTATGTGTTGCACAACTTATTATGAGCTTCTGTAAATCACTTGGGAAAATATCTGAGTTGAACAACAACTGCTTTTATAGCCCAGAGGCCAAACTACATTGAGATTCTGTTGCAAAGATCTTATTTGTGTTAAAAATCCTCTATGTCTGCTTGTTTTAGATCTTCTGCTGCATGTTAGATACAGTATAATCCGAGCATAACAAACATTAACATTAATTCCTCTTCATCTTTCATCCAGCTTTCTCATTTTAGATCTCAAGGCCTTGATGTCCGCTTTTGCAGGGCATGTTATGCGGTGTTATTGTATCCCTGTTGCCCTGGGACAACCACTCAAGACAATGATGTTTGCCAGTAACAACACGATCTTACCGGTCTGCTCCCCCCACTGTTTCTTTTTCTACCAGTAAATTACATGGAGCCACAGCCGCAGTCCTTTGAATGAATTACGTTTGGACAAAAATAACAAAACTGGGACAGATAACCAAACTGTTTTCCCGCCTGGTGATTATAATTAGAGTTTGGTAAATACCAGCGTATTTAGATTCCACTGACTTTTTGTCTGGAATTCACCCCATACTGTTATAATCATACAGTGCACGCTCAGATCAAGAGACACCCCTTATTTATTTTCACAGCTTTGTTAAACCATTAATGCACAGGCACATTCCGGCCGCAGAATGATTCATGGAGAGGCTGAGGAGGGTGGACTGCGTTTTAACATCATTACCTTTAACCACTTCCTGTTTGTTCCACAGCTGCTGCGGCTTGTGACGGTATCTGAGAAGCGCTGGAGAGCCCGGTCGCGTGGAGGTGGTGGTGGTGGAGGAGGAGGAGGAGTGGATGGGTGGAGCGACGAAGGGGAAGAGGGATTCGAGAGCGGTGACTGTGACGATGAAGACGAGTGCACCGGGGTGTCCGGGCTGGGCCCGCCCCCGAGACGCAAACGGTTACGCATCTTTGCAGGTTAGACGCACCGACCTCATATCCACACTGGATCTAAAAATTAACTTTAACTGCAACTTCTTTGGTTTCAAATGAGGTGCTGCATCCACACTGATAACTTGAAATTACCTCAAATTGGATTTATGAGACACTCTGTGAAAAAATCGTCAGGCACAACCTATTAAGTTGTTTACGTTTAAGCCTGCTAACCAAATTGGAGTTATTTACTTTAAAACTGGTAAGTGCATGAAAAAGTTTGGCTTTTTCTACAGTGAGTCACAGCAATCACAGTCCAAACACCGGCAGTGGGCACAGCAGAGACGTGTTTACATGACTACTGTACATGTTGACACCACCATGACACTATGCAGTGGGAGACGTGAGACTTCCTCAGGTAGCCGCCTCACCTCGACCCCTTGACCTCCCCGGCCGTCAATCCCTTGAAAACGTCAGACGCGCTCTCCGAAAACCAAACAAAGAACAAATGAGGCTACAAACTGTTCGAAGAAAAGAAACCAAACAGAAAAAGAGGAAGAAAACAGCCAGGGAGCTGGAACAAGGGGGTTCGATACGCCGACACAAAGCCAGCGCAGCTGAGCAAACACGGCAGTGGGAGTAGTCCTCCTGTCGGGGATGTTGTGGCAAAGATTTGGGTTCGCCGGGCAGGGAGCGGGAGCAGGAACCCAGGGTTAACACAGGAATCCTGCAGGGCCATCACTTCCAGCAGGCTGGGCCGTGAGAGTCTGATGCCCTCTCTTACACGCTCCTGTTAGCCTGACTGTACAGTTCTGCTTCAATACACAGTCATTATACTGTCTCCTCTTTTCTACAAGCTGCTGAGGGTTGACACAGTGGGAAATTAAAGCTCTCTTTATAGTCTGACCTCCATCTCAATCTCAGTGTCCTCTCAGTGTTCCTTCATCTGTGCTGTGAATTATGTGAGTGTGTGTGTGTGTGTGTCTGCAGGCACATATACGCCTGTTTGTACCTGTTTGTACATGAGCCAGTAATGTTTACAGACCTTGGAGAGTCCCTGCTCATTGGCAGATACACAGATAGCTGCTGATAGCCTGTGATGACCTAGCAAAACGCTGACCTAGCATGGCCGTTCAACCCAGTTCGGTCAAACAGGGGACTGGGGTTCAAAGGTCAACTTACAGAGCATGAGGCCTAATGGGCTGGCTGTCTGTGCTCTGGTGCTCTGAGATGGACGAGGCAGATCTGGTTTCACAAAGCGTAGAGTGTGTGGTGCAGCGCTCATACACACACACACACATGGAAAGGTGAGAGAAGGCACAACAACAAGGTGCAGACAGCATAGAGGCAGCACTGAGAGACCCCGACTCAGCCCGGCTGTCAACCTGCTGACGACACGGAGGATGTTCCCAAACGTGCCTAATGATTGATCTGTCCGCGGTCATTCCCAGCACAGACCTTTCCGATCAACTAATGCAATACACACACACACACACACACACACACACACACACACACACACACACACACACACTTCCCCTCCCGACCAATCAAACCTCACACCACACATTCCCTAGAGCATTCCAGGCCAGTGGAGCTATTCCAGGACAGAGACCCCCACCCCCACCCCCTTCAAAGCCAGACTAACAGTCAGGCACACCAGAGTCACAGATCTCTCTGTACTGTGACCTCTCTGGTGATGGTGTCAGTTAATGCTATCACTTGTGACATGGGCCTGCAGAATTAATTTGAGGATATACTTTTTTTTTTTTTTTTTTTTACATAAAACTGCTTTATCTTATTAGAAAAGGGATTTGTAGTATTCTGGCACTGAGTCCGGTTTTGTTGGCTTAAAACGACCTGCATCAAATCCTGTAGACCACGGTTACACCAGCTATAATCAACTGAAACTTCACACATGTGATAAGGTTAAAAAAATCACATGGAAAGGCAGTGATAATGGTCAGATGACCAAATGATTTGTCTTTAGTCACTTGATGCACTATATACACTATATGCACATTTTCAGCTGTGTGAAGGTCTTCATTACACAATTAAAACTATAAATGATTAGATAGATTATCTTAAGAAGAAACCTCTCAAATAAATCCACAATAATTTCAATATGTGTACCTGTATATGCATAATGTGTAGGGTCAGCATTGTCTATGTCTGTACCTTATTATGCCAGTAATCTGTGTACCATACGACTGTGTTTTGCTCATGATGGGGGCTCACCTGTGATTCTGTGCTTTCATGCACACCTGGCCTCGAACTGTACGGCCTCTGTAAGAAACAAAGAAACCGCCACCATCTCCACTGAAATCTGCTCGTAGATTTATCTCAAAGCCTCTCTTCATTCCCTTGTCTGCACTTCATTTTTTCTCTCGCTGTCACTTCAGATTTCTACTGAGCTGCTTTCAGAAATATAGACTCACAAAACACTTAGAAATATTGAGTAATTTACTGCATAAAAAGTGAAAACCTGCCAGTGAACTGAATTATTTCCAGCTGAGTTTTAGCTCTTGATGTTTTGTGAAACAAATGCAGCAAAACAAAGTAAATCACTTCACTAGTCTCAAGGTAATGTCTCTTGACGTGCCTTAGTGCTTGAAACAAAATGATTCACACTGAGAAAAAGTGGAATTAATCCATAGAAATGTCTCTTTTTATAACGGGAGTGGACCACTCAATTCTAAACCACTTATAAAGATGGCTATTTGAGAGTCTAAGACTAACTGCTAGACTAAATAACTTGTTAAAATGGGTTTTTGATGCAGTTTGGAAACTGTCAGCAGAAAGCCAACAGTTGGTGGGCTCTGCCACGGCTGAACAGCCCAGAGTTCTGCCTTGTGTGATTTCTTGCTGAGCTGGATGGGCCTTTGCTGTGCGCTGTACCTCGCCATGCTCAGCAGGAGCCGTGTGAATAGACCTCTTGTTATGTACCAGCGCTCAGACGTTCGGTCACTGTAAGCACCCCGAAGGAAAGCTGTTCTTTTGGAAGCTCTTGAGCATTTTTATCAGCGCCAGGGGTTAACAAAATACAAAGTGGAAATATTCCTGTAATGTGAAACATGCGGCTTACGATGAGAGGCTGGGCTGGGCTCACCTTTCAGGTCTGCTACAATTTTTTGTGGCTGGAACAAAGGAGTGAGTAAAAGAAAGAAGAAGGTGATGAAAGAATGCGGCGAAAGAACAGATAGAGACAAAAACACCTTTGATAACTCTAAAGGTTGATACACTGGGAAACCTAAACATTCTTTACTCTGTATGTGGGTGGAATTAACAGCCCTGCGTGCTGCCAGTACGAGAACCTGGCATATTAATTAACTGCAGCTGTGACCCTTGACCCTCAGCACCTGATAGGTGAGTCACACGGCGCCGGTCTTCCACAGTAGTGTTTGCCACATGTCTTCATCAAAGCAGCCATAATCCAGACACTGTTGACATTAGCTCCGGTGGCTCCGAATGCATCCACCATATATGCTGTTTCCCCCTCGTTTAAGCTCCATATAGTTTCATAGACCTGATTATCTGAGCTACTGTGCTCATGAATGTCCTCCCAGTTAACGTGTCTTCCACATGTGCTCGCCAAGTAGAGGGCCCGTGTGCCACAGGTTAGCGTGAGACACAAGGAGACAGGCTCAGACGGTGCAGATGTGTAAGGAGGAGCGCAGGTGCTCGGGTGGAGGGAGGATGGACGGGGGATCTGGGTGCCCACATGGTCTGAGTCTTCCATGGTTTTTCATCAGCAAGCGGAGCGGGATCGTGCTGAGGCACAGAAACATGCAGACTTAACCGACGTATCTCTGTCACTGTCAAGACTAAATTATCTACCGTTTGGATACAATAAAAGGCAATGGGTAAGACAGATGAGTCCATTTTTCTTTTAAAATGCCGACAGATCCAGAGATCAGCGTGGAGTCACATGACTTGGACACAAGTCTGACATGAGGTATAAGTTCTGCTTTATTTAATGACCCCAGCTTCTTGAAAAGGATTTTATTTACAAGCAAAAAGCAAAAAGATGACACAGATGATATTGGTGATTAGGATTGTCAAGAGTTTTTGGCACTTAGACTCTAAAGGGAGATTTTGTAATCGAGGGACATCAGTCCTGAGCAGTAGCAGCAGCAGCAGCAAGATAAATCCACCCACGGAGTCCAGACACTGGTGGTGGCGGCTGATAAGTTCTGCTGAGGCTGATAAGGCTGATGAGGATGATGAAGTGATACACTGATGAATCTGTGATGGGGAGCTGGTGGGGCGCACAAATCAGCAGCCTGAAAGCACTAGAGGCAGAGAGGGAGAGAACATTTCAAAAAATACAGCCGCAAGATGATAGACTGACAGTGAAGGTGTGTCACTGTGCTATTGGTTCCATGTGACCAGCTGATGTGAACAGCTGACATCTCAATTGATGGCCCCCGGGCAATGATAGCAAGGAAATTAAGAGTGAGCATGCGTGAGGGAGGGATGGAAATGACAGATGGTTTGAGAAATAAAACTACAGACTTGGGCGTGCAAAAGATCTTCCTGACTGAACTTTGGATAAAGCTCCATGACAACTGAAAATAACAGCCAGAAACATTACAGTCAAGAGAGAAATCCAAAATATCTCCAACACTAAAAACTTCGGTTGTGATTACATATATTGTCTTTTCAGTACAAAGAGAATTTACCAAATATATATGTTATTCCAACCAATGATCCTCAGCGTTGCCAAGAAACAGCATAATTATGATTTTTATGAGAAAGTAGCAAACAGATAAAAGAACAGATGCTCTGTTGAAGGCAAACTGTGGCCACACACAGCTACAAATCAAAAACTTCTTTCCAAAAGCCGACAAAATGATCGTGCTTTGGACAGAAATCTGTTTATTTTCAAGAAGATTAATAATGAACTTCAAGCAAAGACTGTTTTCCAAAATTTATGATTATGGACTAAAAGCATGGGGAAGAGGAGGTGTGGCAGGGTTGATGGGTGGTGCTGGAGAGCTTGATAATCTGTTACACACTGGAAGTGTTCTGACCCGATGTTCTCCACCTCCATCCCTCCTTGAGCTTATAAACAACCTCTGAGATCAACCTGAATGTACATTCAGCCAATCCTCCTCCTTCTCCACCTCCTCCACGCCCCTCACAAAAATAATGAAGCTTGCCACCATCTGTGTAAACAGGCTTGGCTAGTGTGAGCAGCAGTCTCTCTCTCTCTCTCCCTCTCTCCTTCTTACAGCCACAAGGCTCTGTGTGTCCCCAGTTGTGGAGCAGAGCGTGGTGGCAGTGGAGGGAAAGATGGGAGAGGCGAGGAGGGGAGGGGAGGGGGGAGAGGGGAGGAGAGGAACAGGGGGATGAAGTTACCCTCTCATTGGACCCTTGTTGGTCTTCCGCCATGGAGCTTTCTCAAATCAATCCAGGGATAAAACCCTTAAGATTAGCCAGAAGGCAGGAAGAAGAGCCCTGGTTTTAATTTCTGTGGATACAAGCACACAGAGCCGACCAGGGTTCTCATCATCTACATGAGGGGGGCCCACCAGCGTTTGATTCATTTTGTAGGCCTATGCATTTTTCTGTGTTTGTGTGTGCCTCTCGGAAAAGCGTTTGTTTGCTCAAGAGCTTTATTTACATTCACAGGCACTTTTGGACGCACTAAATTGATTCCAGGCCCGTTCCTGGGTCGTGTCCATCAGCTCAGCCACAGTCCACAAACACTCTGCACACAGCGGGACCATTCTCGAGGCCCGCTGCTCCGCTGCTGGCCGCCGCAGTGACACACAGCAGCCATTTTGTGGGTATGTCTTAAAAGCCTGGTTGAGGATTTGGGTGGTTTGCATTTTACATGTTAACCCTCTACTCTCACCTTTCGTCTCCTAAATTCTCCCTCTATCCATACGCTTTTCTCTCTCCTCCTCCCTCCGGCCGGCTCACAGCTCTGTTTTTCCAGCCCATTCTTGAAAGTAACTCAACGATGCAGTGAACATTGCAGGAGTCCTGCTGTGGATAGACTCTGAGCTGTTGGAGGAAACCGCAGGATAACCACTAAAAAGGGCTTGGATAGATAGTGAAAGTGCTCAACAGGAGCTCTCTGTGTGTACAGTCAGACCAGCCAAATTGTCACTCTTGGCTGAATTTCTAGTCTGCCTTTCCATGACAGGAATGTAGGGAGAATTCTGCATGTTTGTTGGCAGGGACACTTGCACAACAAACACATGTCTCAATCTGCCAGCAACAGTTCCTCCTCTGGACTGACTGTTGGACCCAGGAGGAGAAATGTAAACAGATCTGTGTGGGATGTCAGCTTCTCTCATTATTATAAGATAAAGATAGATATACTGAGAATGTGTTCCCTGACCAGTATATCCCCCAGGCCATACTCAAGCGCTGACCCACCAGTCATCCACTTGGCTCCATGCGCGGCCACTCCTGCCTTTCTCTCTCTCTCTCTCTCTCTCTGATAAGAACCACTATTGTCCATTCCTCCAGAAGCAGCCCGAACTGGCGCTCCCTGTCAACCTCTGACCCTCCGTGAGCACCGACCTCCGAGCTGCCGAGGGTTACAGGGCTGCTCTGTGAGCGGCAGAGCTCCCCACCCTGAACGAGCCCCATTGCCCTCAGCACAGAATCAACTCTTTGTATGTTTGATTTGTTATGGTTTTTACCTCTCTCACTCGCTCACACACTTTCCGCCCTCACAGCTCGGGTGCTACCAGGAATTCTCGGTTTAAAATTTACGCCTCTGTTTCGGGCTTTTATTTCTCTCTTCGAGCTCCCTCTCTCTCTTTTTCTCCTTTCTACAATCATATTAGCTGTTACTGGGAGCGAGGGCTATAAATACATCGGAGTAAATCTAATTTGTACGGCGCAGGGAGAGGCCAATGGGTGCAACATGCTGGTCATCCCCTCACTGACACCACCTCCCTTTCCCCCGACTATGTTAATTAATAGGTGTTGACTTGCGTTTGTCCCACGAAGCCACAATTTAGAAAGCGTCAGGACGGGGAGATTTTCGGTCTCCCCTTTATGACAGCTGGGAGTATTCCTTTCTTATCAGAGCAAACCCACACGTTCAGTATTCAATTTTAGACTCACCCGCCATCTGTCTCTCCTTTCCCCTCCTAAATGTTCTCATTATGTTTTCTCTTTTGCAAAGTTTCCCTTTTTCTCCTAAATCCATTTTATTACTTTTGCACCTTTCCTTTTTAAACTTTCCTAAACTCCATTACCTCTGTTTATGTCCTGTCTTCTGTGGCATCACGTCTCCCTGTCTTACTCTCTTGCCCTCTGCGTGGGAGGGTCCCTCGGCCTAGAATAACAGTGAGTGTTGTGGAGGTTGTGAGGCCAGAGCAGCTCAGAGAGCGGTGCTGTTGCAAAGGCCGGGGCAGGGCCTCCTCTGGGCGTCCCGTTTGTCTTGGCCCGACATTCCCAGCCTCTTCGAGCGCCCCTGTGGTCGGCCTGTGGGTGTGGAGGCAGACGGTCACATTCCCGCCAGCCCATGGACAGAAGCATCCCGCGCCGCTCCCTCAGTTCCTTCCCAGCTCTCAATCAGCAATGTCCCGAGACAAACAACCCTGACCAAGTCAGAGGAGTAACAGACCAGACCTTTTGCACAACAAGCCAATAATCACAGTCCAGCTCCTTATCTGTTACCCTCTAGCAGATAAGACGTAGTCAATCAATTCACCAGCTCCTATCATGTTATTACAGGAGCATTGTCTTCATGTGTTTGCAGCTGTAAGGGTGGCTCCTAACAAAGGTTTGCACACACACACACACACACACACACACACACACACACACACATAGGCACACATGTCCTTTCAATTTCTAAATTTGCTGAGTGTAATATCTAAGTGAATAGTTTGCTCTGTGGAGATGAGATGAGTGATAAAATATTTGCTTTACCTCGGAAACCATAATATCTTTTAAGCTGTTGAATCTTGAAAACCTAGATCAAATTTGACCAGCTTAGGTGTGTTATGTGCACACAGTGTCTGCCAGTGTAGCAGCAATCTAAACCATCTCTCCAGTTTCATAAGAAGCACCTGTGTTTGGAGACTTAACATTCCACATACTTAGCTGACCAAAAAAAGGCCTTTGTGCATAGCACACATGTACTGAATAAACTGTACAGGACCATGAAGGTACACGCTTGGAGAGGGGTTATAATATGCATCAACTGGCCACTGATGTTTCACCGGCATCCAAAAGTAATTCAGCCACATTTAAGAGAGATATTTACTGAATATGCAAGACAGTGCAAATGAACCGTTTCCTGTGATTTTCTGTATCCTATAATCATCACCTGTAGTTGTGGTGTGCTGGAAAATGTAGCTTTCCACTCACTGTTGCAATTCTTCTACTACATATTTTGCTTGTTGTGACAACTGCAAACTGTAAACGACAAGCCTCAGGCACCGAATGCTGTTGAAAACAAAACTCCAGACTCTCTCCCCCTCCTTTTTTCCCTGTTTCCCTTTGCACAGACAGAAACATACACCAACCAAACATCTATACATGCGTATATACACTCTCCAGCCACCGTTTGACCTGCTAGGGGGATTCAAACAAACATCCACTCCCCGCCCCCCAAAAACCGCAATGCAATGTTTTTATTTGCTTATCCTCCTGAGGAATGGTCGCTGAAGAAGACATAAATTGTCTACGTCCCCCGTCTGTTGACTTGCATGTGACTTCCCTGCCTGCTCGTTCTTAGTGCTCAGCCTTAGCATAACCAATCAATGGCTGGACTGTTGACCTCTCCCCTGGGTCGTAACTCGAGCTCATAAGGCCACGATAAAGCTAGCAGGGGTGCGCTAGCAAGGTGGCGTCCTTTTGAGGAGTGATAGTTTCAAAATGGAAGGTTTGAATGGAGGAGCAGGAGGAGGGCTGCGCTCTGCTTAAAGCCACAAGAGCCCACACTGGTCACATTAATCACAGTCGGGATTGTGGCTCTATTTATAGCCGGGAGTTATCCATCTATTTGGCTAATTGTCCCTGCCTGTCCACTGTCCTGACTCCTCCCTATAAGGTCTCAAAAGGAAATGAAAAAGAAGCTGAATCTGTTGCCAGCGGATTACTTTTGTCTGTGTTTTTCACTCTTCCTCTGTCTATACTTTTGCTATACACACACACACACACACACACACACACACACATAGGCACAGGTGTTCATCACTAATTATACCAGGATATTATTAGTCCAAGCATTGCATAGGAGTGTAGGGGATCTAAGTTTGCATAGTGTTCAGTCCCCGTTGGGTTGTTTTTAAAGCCTGCAGAACAAGGCCCCTCTGTGGTGCTGCTCATGTCGAAGTGTTTAAACTAGCAAGAAAGACCCTTTTTTCCCCCCGTTTGAGGGATTTTTTTCACAGCCTGAGACTTTTTCTCTGCACACACACATTATTGCCGCTGTAAAGCACACCAACACAATGCTCTCCCACTTTGTCTCCCGCTTTTTCACAAACACACACACACACACACACACAGACACACAGAAGGACAGGCGCGCACACACTCCACTCAATCATCTGCACACAAACACACAAATGCAGACGCGCATGCCCCCCGCCCTCCCTCTTATCCACAGTGTATATAAAAGCTGTATCGAATTGCACCTTGAGCTTAATTGGCTCGGCAGTACAGTGCGCGGCTGTCGACAGTGACAAATTGTTCTTTCAGAGCCCCGAAGAATGTCTGCCCACTGCCATGTCAGAGGACACAGGAGGAGAAAAAAAGTTAATTGTCCCCTGGCTGGCGTTCAAATGATGTCGTAACTGCAAAGAAATTCGTAGGAGATGCAGTTTGGAGCTTTGGAGGTTTATTTATTTGCCTCCTTCCTCTGTTTAAGATGGTGCCTGGCAGTGTAGGACCTGTGGGCACCATGGGACCTGGGAGGAAAGGGCCCCCTCCTCCTCCTCCTCCTTTCTGTCTTTCTATTCAAGTAGAGCAAGCCAAAGCTTTAGTTGGACTCCAAACTGCTCCCTCTGATCACACGGCGGTTCAGATCAGCCACTTCCTCCCACTGGATGACTCCCAGTAGGCAGAACAGTACACAGATCAGATGAGACAGCTAATCCAATTTGTGGCTATCTGTTATTTTAGCAGTGCAGGTATGACACTATGCATGTGTGTGTGAGTGTGTGTGTGTGTGTGTGTGTGTGTGTGTGTGTGCGTGCGTGCAGTCCCAGAGATTGTTTGAGGGGTAAGTATGTCAGAAATGCTCCAGTGTGTGTGTGTGTGTGTGTATGTGTGTGTGTGTTTGGAGAGATGCAGACTGGCTTGACAGGGGACAGCTCAGCTCATAGTTGGCGTTCCTAACCATAGTGCTGCTTTATTACTGATATCCTCCTGCCCATGCTCATAATTCAACCTTCTTGTTTCGGGCTCCCTCACAGCTTTTTGCCAGACAAAACAGCACAGAAAGTGCCACACACACACACACACACACACACAGAGAGACACACACACACAGAGGGAGGAAGAGCTCTGCTCAGCGTCAGTAGGAGAGCAGCTGTGGATGAAGAGCAGTTAGACAGCAGTAAGTGAGAGCAGAACAGCAGGTGACCATGAAGTCACTGTAGCAAACAGAACAGATGGAGAAGAAGGGAATACAACAGGCAAATAAAGGACACGGGATATGGAAAGAAAATGGAAAGTATCCACTAAAGATTTGTTCATTAAAAAAGTAGCCTATTTATCTAACCAAGGCTTTCAAGGTCTTTACTCAACAAACGTGAGCGCCTCATATCTACATAGTAGAACATGCTGTCACCTGGGACTTTCCCAGTCTAACCACAGTCTACTTCAACGCCCTGACACAGCCCTGTTGGTGCAAATGAGTTAAGTACCTCGCTTGAGGGCGTCTTTACAGTAATTGTGGTGGGAAAAGGTGAAAGTGAAGGATGATGAGCTGGCTGCAGTGGACGGTATCACTGGTGGCATAAAGAGCACAAGCCCCTGGTGTAATTTCCTCCTCACTCTCCCTCAAGTCATTTGCCTGTTTTCTCAGAATCCCAGAGAACCTCATCAAGACACATTACACTGTTTATGATTCACAGCACAGTGAAGACAAAAGTGGTATCCACAAAAATAAATACTAGCTGTATCTGGGAAGAACTGAATGTCCCCTGACAGTATTGCTACAGGACTTTGGATTCAGTATATGGCAAGTGTTTTATAAAGGAATTTAAGAATTTGATGAGGGTTTCATTCAATCTACAACATCTAGACTCAGACGTTCAAACTAATTTATTAGAACTGAGGGATATATTTTGTACTCAGAAAGATTCAGGAGTTTATTTTATATGAAATTACAACATGACAGCACAATACCTGACTGTCATTTTGTCTTGACTATTTCTGCCTGCTGTGATCATTTTGCTTTTTGGATATAAAGTACAAGAAGCCAGCTTGTTTTCCAATCACTTAAACATATGCTGAGGCCAAGTGCTCAACCTGTTTCAGATTCAATAAATCCAGGGGGATTTAAGATGCTCTTGAAGAGAAAAGATTTTGGCTGTGCAAGTGCAAGTCTTTGCGCTAACTACAGAGCTAGAGCCAGGAGTCATCTAGCTTAGCTTAGCATAAACACTGGAAGCAGGGTGGAAAATCTAGCTTGACTCTGTTAAAAGTTCTAAAATACACCTAGCAGAACTTTTTTTAATTCCAACTGAAACATTTGGTTGCTACTTTTTGCAGTCAAAAATAATGTCAGTGTTTTATTTATTTACAGGTGACACAGATGGTTTGATTACTGAATGATGTAAATAATCTATAGGGTGCCTTGTGGGCTCCTGTAGAAACAGTGCAACATGGTCGATCTACGGAAGAGGACCCACTATGTAGATATAAAGGGCTAACGGTTCTAAGCTAACGAAAACACAATGATTCTTATTTTCAGGTGATAATACATTCATTGAGACATACTTATGAATACACTTCTTTAAGAGTTGTAACTACCAGCATACATTTAACAGGATTGAGGAGCTTCATTTGAGTGTTTTATTGATTGTCAATATTTTTTTGTTCAAAGGAAGAAAAAACGTCTTTGGGGAAATGTCCTGTGTGGCAGGATGCTATCAGGCTCAGTGTGACCGTGAACTGTGATGTTACTGCTGTACATAAATATGGTTTAAAATGAAGCAATTTGATTGACTGTATGACTGTACAAAGATGGAGAAATTACACTAGTCTAACAAATTCATGCAAAGAAAGGCGGTGTAAACACATTATATCACGTCTGTTTAATCTGTACACAATGTAAAAACGACAAAATGTAGTTTTATGTGAAGGTTTTATGCTCTTTGCAATAGTTACTGCACGTAACTGCACCTGTAAAACCACAACTTTTCTACATTACTGGCTGTGAACGAATTACACAAACAAGCTACAAATGTTAATTAGCTTTAGAGGTGCTGGTAGGCACATTTTTAAACTCCAGAGGGAGCCAGGCAAGCTGTCTTTATGCTAAACTAATCTAATTGGCTAGTGGCTAGTGCCACAGTTAACACATACTGGTTGCAATCCCAAAGGGTCTTCAGCGGGGCAAAGACAACTAAAAACACTGTCTTGTCACATTTACAATCACATTGCCTCTGAATGCTTCTGTTTGTCACGTGATCCTCATCATTGACTCTGGAGTGTCGCCTCACACAGATCTATAAATCCCCCTCCTGGCACCAGAAATAGAACTGCTGTGATTCATCAAATTAACTGTAAAAGTCAGATATAGTCGTTCTCTTTCGTCACTTTGAATTTAATAACTGATTCGAGGATTCAAACCAGTAGCATCTTGCAACAGCTATAAATATCCCATACATGTACTAACCTAAGCAGGTTTATAAAACATGTCTTTTTTAAGCAATTAGGTTATATTCTGACACAGATAGAAAACATATATCAGTTTGAACAGTTGTATGTTTCAGATTTTGAGACGTGACCTCACGCAGCTGTCTTTGGTTTGTATTTTTTTTTTCAGCATCTCACCACTTAATTCACATTTCAACACACACGCTCAGTAAAATATATGTCTGTGTGATTCAGCATGTGTCTGCAACAATAACATATGGCATCTGGTTATATGTGGAGCTTGGGTTTCTGGTTCTCCCAATGTAACATTGTTTTTACAGCTGCGAAAGACATCATGCAAAAGGAGGACAGACATACCACACGTGTTTTTCAGCTTTGTGACAATGTTTGTTCTAATTGTCTCCATCCTTTTTCCTGCTTCTCTCATATTCTTCATTCTTTCGCCTCCCCTCACTATCTCCCATCCATCTCTTCTGTCTCCGTCTCCATCTGTCCCTTTCTCAGACCTTGCTGATAACCTGGCAATGGACGACTTCACCTTCCAGGAGCAGCTGCTGACCCCTCGGTTAGCCACAGCCGGTGTGGGAGGCGTCTCCTCACCTGCTGCTCCGCTGTGGAGGAGCTACCTGGTCCCGACGCTTCCTGTGACGCTCGCTTTCCTTCTGCTTTGTCACCACTGACCACCTGATCTGTGCACTCACACGCTCCCATCACCTCTTTTCCCTAGGATTCAATACAAACTGTGGAACGTGACAAACTTTTTTAAAGCTCTGGTTCTGGTAAAGTTCAGTGGCTCATCAGAAGAAGCATGAACAACCAGAATATGCTACTTTCTCTTTATCTGTCTCAACAAGAACTTGTTCTCTTTTATTCAAAAGCTGTTAAAATCACTGGATCCTCTTAAAAAACCAATTAAAGCACACCAGATAAACTTAGGGCATCATGTAAATAAGAAACCTGCCCTCTGGTCCACTCTCACTACGGTTATCCCAACATTTGTGCCCTCCAGCACCTTTCCCTTGTGCTCTCATACTGACTTCTGAGCCCTCATCATTAGAGAGCTTTGTCATTGACCTGCAAGCGAAGAGCCACTTGGAAAACAGACACACAACTGACCTTTTTAAAATGCTCCCACTTTCAGTCTGCACTGAGTTATCGCCCTGCAGGAACAAACTGGACGAAAAGAAGAAGTCACCCTCTGCAACTCTCCTACATGGAAGTAAATGAACTCCTGTCAGGACTGACCATCAGCTGAGGAGTTTTAGTCAACTCACTGAGGTGAAACCCTCTTTTAAAGATGCACTATACCTTAAAATACTCTGTTAGTACTAAAATCTCTCTTTTCTCTTTCTCTCTCATTGTTTGTGTCCTAGCGATAGATAAATTGTTTCAGACTGATTCCCTCAAATCAAGTTTCACTCCAACTATCAGTGTTTGCTTCATTTTGTAATGCTGGTCCTTTTTTAAAACAATAACAGCCCGATAATAAAAAAATATACAAGGGCTATCATGAGAGTATAACTCTAGCCTGATACCTGTACATATGTATGTTTCTCTGTGATGGTGCCATGTTTACAAAAAGATGTTGATTTGCAATATTGGCATATTTCACATGAAATTTGTGGATTGAATTATTAGCTGGACTGTGAAGCATTGTTGCAAATTTCTAGCTTGTTCTTTAGCACTGTGGGCAAAGCAAGGAGTAATATGAACTACAAATATGTATAAATATGTGTAAATTAATTTTGTTATGTTTGTTTGCACTGGGCTCGCACATTCTCAGTGTCGGTCCAGTCCTATTATTTATTGTTGTTGTTTTTTTGGGTTTTTTTTGTTAACTGTGAGAATTTTGTTTGGTTTTCAAAAGACTGGCGGATGTGTGATGACACGACTCATCAAAGTGTATCCGCTGCTGCTGCCACCCAGCTGACTTCACATCAGTGTGTGTAGGCTGCGCTGCTGGCAGACCATTTGACTTGTACAGGTGTAACGAATAACAAATAATGATGGCTCTGCTCCAATTAGGTGTGCCAGTAAGTCATGTCAGTGAGCCACCAAGCCGAACACTAGAGCCTTGACACTGGTACATCTAAACAGAATGTAGCCTTAATTAGTGTGATTAGTCACACCTGTGTTTGTCATGAAAAAGATCTGTCAAAAGGCCAAGACAATGTTAGACCAGAGAGCAGAGGCTGGTATTAATTCAATGACCGGTAACATATTTCTTTGATTTATTTTCTCAGTTGTAATGTTGATGGGAAAGTAAAATGTAAAATAAACACACATGATGTTTTACTGTTTTGTGTCAATGCAACATGTGTGAATGTTTGAATATTAACAACATAAGAGACATTTGGAAAGACTTATCTTCATAATTTAATTATTTCCATTCAAAACAGGATATTGCATGAAAGACATGGTGACTTTGTTTATTAGCCAAGAATATATTTGGCACATGCATTTTCTAACCATGTAATCCCATTATAATGATCAAAATTTGAATAATCCTTCCATGTTTGCTCCTGTCAAAAATGATGACTTCAAATATATTTCTCATATTTAATGAGTAGAGCTCATTCACTTCAAAAGGGACTCCACATTAAACTGTAAACTTAAGCTTTTACCTTTGACATTAAATATTCACTACTAATGTGAAACACTCAAAACCTGCTTCATCAGTACTGTGTTTTAGTGATTTAATCGGATTTCATCACACTGAAATTCAAGTATTGCTAAATCCTGATTGGTGCATGCTGGTATGTGACATCACTTTTTCCTTGCCCACTTCAAATCAGTAAGTGGAGCACAGGGAACAACACAAATACATCAGTTGTAATCTCTAAGTTGCAATAACCAAAACTATTCTAACTTTAGCTGGAAATTTGGTGTTGATGTAGCACAAAATGTTAATTTGAGTAAATAAGCTTCCAGGGCCTTTTAAAGGAAACTTTAAAGGAACTGTTAACCCTTCTCAGATAAAGAGCAACTCCACACCACTACCTGTATGGAGTATCACAAAGTATTGAATGAGGAGCAACTGGATGTGTTGGAGATTCAAGAATCTGTATATGTAATTTGGATATACCATGACCTGGATGACTGAGAATCTTCACAGAGGCACCAACCTCTATGGACTTCACACCTGACCACACCCATCATTACAGAAGGGTGTGGTCTGTTGTGCTTGTGGTTACCCCCAACTGTGATGTGATGTAGCATTAATACAGTCCTGTACTGCAACCGCTAAATGGCAGCACAAGCTAAAAATCACCTGAGCCTGAAAAATGAACTGATTGTGAACCGGTTGTTCTTCATTGCAGCAACGCAGTCAAAAACAACTCCAGTGATCTAACACATCACCAGTAAATGTGAGGTTTTGGTGTTAGTTCCTCAGAATCAAAGACCAGAGGCTTCTTCCTGGTCTTTGCACAGCTTTCATCAATCAGGGAGTGATCCATTGTACAAACAACAGATGCCACTTTGTACACCAACAGTAGTCTCTGTAGACCAGATTGCAATGCATCTACCAGACTTGTGTTTGGGGTAAGGGGCATGACTGCTGTTTTTTCTTCAGTAGAAAACTTTTCTCAGTTTCTCTTGTTGATTTCAGGTTTTCTGGCCAAATTCTATGATAAATTGAGTCATTTTAATCAAGGTTTAAAAGAAAGAATTATTTCAACAAACACAATTCCCAAGAGTCTTTGCCATAAGCACTTATCAGAACCTCATTGCAGATGTTGATGCTCAGAAAATATTGGTAGGCTATTTGTTGATATAATGCTTGATTCTTACAAAAGTAGATATCAGTTAAAGCCCATATGTATAGATTTTCTTATGTACGCATAATATTTTGTAAATTATTCGGGTAAAATAAGATTTATTTGTAGACTAAAGTAAAAAAAAAAAATTATTATACCACTAGGAGGTGCCAAAATCAGAAATGTTCAGACCTCACACATAGGGGCTTTAATTAGCCTGGTGCCAGACCTCTGAATCACAAACCACATCTATGGATTTGTTCAGCAATTCATATCGCTGTGCTGTTGTGCACATTGACAGTTATAAATGACATTTATGTATATGACATTTGTTTGCATCAGTTAGAGAAACAATTTACCGATCAGAGCTTATTTAAGCTTGTTTAGGATTAAGAATGAGGACATTTTCCTACATCGCTAGCTAGATAAATATTGTACAGTCAAAAAATAGCAACAGAAAAACTTACCAGTGTGGATGAGATTGATGCAGCCGTACAAGATGTTGTAAATCAAAATTACAAATTTAAACTGATATATTCTTTGATCAATATGAATAATTTTAAGTGAAGTAATGCTGGTGAGATAGACTTGTTACTGATTTATTAGGGCAACACTAAACAAAATGTCATTTTGCAAACAAGAAGTCAGCTAATAATATGAATGAGACTGAATGAATGAAGAGACAGCAATTCAGTCAGATTATCGGCTATTATAGGCTAGTTTTACATTAGAATATGGACAGAAAACATTATGCGCATCACTTATGGTCTCCGCCCAGGGACTACAGATGGAAATTAGCTTTTAGCTACATGTATCTGCTACATTAAATGCATTTTACATTGTCCCTGTTAAAAGATAAACACTAAAATAAAACAGCTGTTTCAACTTTCTAGGCAGAACCATGTATGAGAAATAATATGCTGTCAGCTAGCTAACAAAGTGACTTTGGATCACTTATGCAAAAAGTTCTCTTGACTCATAAATGATTGTGCAAAATGTAGGAAGTCATTAACTGAGGTAACGTAACTGTGACTGAGGATGGTTGAAGTAAACTGAATAAACTAAAGGCAAAAATGAAAATATCTGCTGAAGCACCTGAGCTGTGCGTCTTTGATTTTTTTTTTTTAACTTAAAGTATGGAAAAAGAAAAGAAAGAAAAGAAAAGAGAAGAAAAGAAAAGAAATTGAAAATGTTTGACATGCCTCAGAGGTTATAAATAGGACACACAATGTTACAAGTATATATGTTACTTTATGTGCTTTTCACCCTCTGATCCACTTCAAAGCCCTCCATGAATCATATAATTTATGTGTCTCTGGACTGTGCTCGAAGTTCTCCGAATCCTCAAAGCAGCATGTGAATCATGTGTGTTTTTCCTTGGATCTGTATTTCTCACTCCCAACAGATGATGAACCACTTTGGGCATAAGATCTCCTCTGCCCCCTCGGTTCAGGGTCTTTCTACATTCAGCCCTATTAGTTTTACCCCTGGAGTCACCTTAACCAGGTAGCAGATACTCGTCTAATGCTCAACAATGAAACGAGGTTCATTAGTTCTAATTGTTTGTGTTTCTCCTCCATCTTTATAGCCTGTCAACTTTCCTAACAAGGCCAATCACTCACAGCTCCCCACGTAACACGCCTGTCACTGCAAACACACTTCAAAATCCTGTTTCTGTGTCCTGGCGCTCTGCTGTAACTTTTCACACCCACGCACCCTCTGCTCCCCAGATCCAGATAAAAACGCCATTGTTATCCAGCTGTGCCTTTCTCTCCAGAACTGGATAGCAGCTTTTAAGATGGAAAAGAGAGGCTGATTATTAGGAGATGAGCAAACGCTGGCTGCAGAGAGAGCAGCAGCTAACCCAGGGTGGGGTGGGGTGTGGGGTGTGTGGGGGGGGTTATACTCTGAATGCTAATGCGAGGCTGGAGAAAGGGCAAACAGGCCTATTGAAATGCAGAGTTCACGTGTTTTCTTAGGGTAATATTGGGGCAATGTTGAAACAGCACGCATTATGAGAGTGAAAGGTCAATTTGATGTTAGTCAGCAGGAACAGTGAGAATAGCTGACTATCAGGAATTGTTGTATTTTCTGCCTGAGTGATTGCCACCCTATGAATATGTATTTCAGCACTATTTCATGGTCACACAAAGATGTTTGGGCTTGGGTACCTTCACGAGCTGTAGGGGTCATCAAACCGTGCATATAAATTAAAATAACAATATAATTCAGGTGCTGCAGTGTGCATGAGCTCTGCAGTCCAGTCCAATTTTTTACCAAGCTGGATGTTGAAATTCCTCCGCCGCAGAGAAAAGCTTGAGACATGTCACGTCGTTCAAAGCTCATTCATGTCCAATTACCATGGCACTGGACCATTTTCTTACCTTTTGTTGGCCTATTGAGGGGAGCACCGGGCCCACGCTCTCCCATGCACACAGCTCCAGCATCCTCCTCCTGCTCCTCAGCAACCCCTGGCTTCCCCTGCAGCAGCCGCAGTCACACAGAATGAATGGAGCCGCCTGAGGAATGTGCACACAAAAGGAGGAATGTCATTTTGCTGAGTGCTACCCCCCAAACTAATGGACGTGTGCGCACACACACAACACTCACACACACACGCACCCCACAAGTCCAGGCATGTTTAAACACAGGGGGTAGAAAGTTTTATTATGACTTTTTCTTTTAATTAAGGGATTTTCTTACAGGACAAGACTACAATTTGTGCACATATACCCCACAGATGAGACTTTGTAATGAAAAAAAGGCTAAATCTATACAGTTTTTTTGATATAAAATGATATATGTGTGATTATGGTTGAAGAGCTGTGAAGGGCAGTTTTACTTTTTACATTTTACTGATCTTGGCAAGAGTTGCAGAGGTAGTGAAATAGTCTAAAAACTTAAATTTACAAGGAGGGCAAAGGTCAGAGGCATGACAGCAGATAAAAACTACTGCTGGTACGCAAATGTAAAAGAAATCTGAGTGGAGAAGTGAAGAGATATTCTCAGCAAGTAGAGGACAAGGATATGCAGGATATTAAGTATCTGTTGAACAGATGACATCCTTGAAAATGCGATATTAAATATTTCCAAATGGAGGGACAAAGGTTTCAGGACACATACGCACAGAGATTTACCTCTATAAGGAGAAAGCTGCTGCTTTAACGCAAAATGTGACATATTTCTGAGTGATTTTTACATCATTTCAACAGCAGCTGCTCAGAGGGTTGATGTCAAAAACCAAATGTACCATATTTCCCTTTATTATAGTGATTTTCCTGTTCTGTTTCAAGTCTAAAACAATATATTTTGACAGTTTTATAAATCTCCCATTACTTTTTGTCACCTCACAGAGCTCCAATATGCTTCCAGCGGACTGTTTACTGTAGTTTACAACACTGGACGCCCTATGACAGGCAGGCAGCTGCATATTAAAAACACAACTGCCCCGTTGCTAACAGGACACAGCCTGACCTGTGTTTGTGTTAGGAGCAGGTCTGTAATTTTGACTCCATGGTTACTGTAACACTAGCAAGGTTTTAATCCGACGGTTTTAAACAAACCAAGATGTGCAGAATTATAAAGGCTGAACAAAATAATGTCTTCAACGCCATGTGACTGTGATGTAAATGTCATGCAATAAATTGCACTTGGAAAGCTATTTGTCAGATAAATGATCCAGTAACACAAACTCCATTTTCCCCCATGATGGACAACATTCAATTACAAAATGTGGCTGTTTTCAACATGGGGTGTGGGGCCCCACGAAGGGCCCTCGCGGTGTTTTAGAGAGGTCCTCAACAAAGCAAGAGAAAACAGTTTATCTTCAGTAATTATTTCACTTATTTTACGTTAGGACAGTGAGAGAAACATGTGGGAAGTCTGTTTAGTTCAAAGGATTTTTATCTCCAGTGTTATCTCCACCCCAACAGTAAAAACAGATAAGAAAGACCTCTGTTAAAACCCAGGTCAAATGGGGGCCTGCAATGAAAGAGATTTGTGATCATACAGACTTTTGACTGTGCAATGTTTCCTTTATTTATATCATGCAGAGCTGTAAGTAAGTCATCATGTTGAGTCACAGTGCAGCTCCAGTTTGTGCTCCAGTCCTGATTTTCAACACTGGTTAGCACAAGTCTAGACATTATAAAGAAAGAGAGGTATCCAGAGTTCGAAGAGTCCCTGTTCCATACTCCACTCCTGGTGTTCCTGCTTTCCAGGTCTTTGTCCCCGGAACTCGCACTCACTCCTGGGTGTCCACCAGGGTTTTTTTTTTTTCTCTGCTTGCATCTGGATCCCAGTACGACCAGCATACAGTCCAGTGTCCTGTCCTACAGAAACCACGGCCTCCTCAAGTTTGGAAAGAAAGAAGGAAAGAAGAAAAAACACCTTCCCGGCAGGCAGCTTTCTAACGCCTCCTCTCCTCCTGTGGTTTCTCCTCTCGTCGAGTCTGAGAAGCAGCAGTGTGACTCTGAGACTCTTGCCTGCAGTTAAGAAAAAAGTTTTAAAACTGTTCTTTTGTCGCTTCTTCGTGTTTTTTTCGATTGAGGCTGGAACTTGACATTTTTCCTAAATACCCGAACTGTTGAACGGACGACGTTAAAGAAGTGTTTCGGTTTATTTTTCGTTTTTTTTTTTTTTTTTTTAATATATAGACACATTCTCTCCTTCCCTCGAAGTTGTTGCTGCTGTGAATGAAGTATCTGTTGAGCTGAAGAAATCAGCGCGTCTCCATGAGGAAACTCAGCGTGGGAGGCTGAAACTTTGTCCTAGCTCTCTCTCTCACACACACACACACACAGAGACACACACATACACCTGAGCGACTATCACTTTTTGTACTCTTTGTGCTGGTTACTTTGTAGCTTTTGTAGTTTTGGACTGACAACATGAAGACGCTGTTGGTGCTGTGTGTGGTTTGCACGCTGGCTGTGTTGTCTGTTTCGGGCACCGCGGAGCAAAAGTTGAAAAACTGCAACGAAGTCCGCGCTGCTTACAGCTCCAAAGGCTTCAACGTCAACGATGTCCCCAACAAAGGAATAAACGGTAAGTTTCACCTCTACTTTTTGGCCTGTTTTATAACTTGCTACGCTACAGTTAGGAGCAGAGGTTCCTAAACTGGGGGCCGGGGACCCCCCCACGGGTCGTGGAGAGGTCTGCCGGTGGTCCTAAGGCTAGTGAGAACTATTTTTTTAAGATAGAGAAGTTAGCATAAAGTGGTTCTAGGTTAGTGGTTCTTAGTGGGACTCCCAGGGTTCCTTGAGGGGGCTCCCCATCAAGAAGGGGAATTTTATGTTCACTTTAATTTAAAAGTAACACAATGACAGAATGTATGACTAGTTTGGGTTTCAAACTCTTTCTGTAACGAAACATCTGAAAGCATATGGAGGGCCCTGATAAAATCTTGTCAAATGGGGGTTTGTGGTCTAATTTGTGTCAGTTCAGGGGCGCTTGGTGTGAAAAGGTTTGGAAACCACTAAACTAGTTTTCTCTGTCCCATTGTTAGCTTCAACCCTGCAGTGGAGAAAGCCAGCCACTCTGAGTTATAACTAACCGTTTTCCAGATGGTTTTCTTGAACACAAAATTGTCTCAAATGTAGTAAACGCAAAGAGTCATTGGCATGAAAAAGTATCGGAGGACCTACAGCAAACAGTTGAACTGTCACTTTTGGTTAATCATGTGTTTAAAGTTACAATACAAGTTGGGGGGGGGGGGGGGGGGGGGGGAAGTAGCATCGAAGCGTTCGGGGATGTAAGCTCCAGGCAAATGTGCGGCTGGCAACAGTTCACTGCTCCAGTGGGTAAATATAGTCTTCATTTAGGAAATAGTTGTAGGTAATTCATAACAATAAAGAGGTATAATCAACACACAAAGTCTGCGCCCCTCTGAAAGAAGCCAGGCCTGTGTTTATTCCCAAGCTTCCTTCATAGAGACTCCTACGGCTGTGAAGTGAAGGCAGCCGGCAGTGATTTAGTAAACATTCCTGTGTATTGTGAACCAGGCTTATGGATTTTTTTTCCCCTTATTCTTTCTGGGTTAATTTGACTTTGTGGTTTTGACATTTTCAGTGTAGGCACATGTTGTTCCCCTACATCTGCCTCTATTCTGCAAGGAAGGATGTAATGCACCAGTGAAGACCTTTCGGTAATAAATAGGAACTGTTTTGTTAATAGTCAGACAGAGGTGAGAAGGCAAATCAATTTAGCTAATAATGAGTTAAACCCAAGTAATGGAAACTTACGTAGGGGGGCTTTTTCTGTGAAGACTTTGAGGGGGAGTAGGGGAAGGGGGTTGGGGTTTGAAATTCCACTGTGCCCTGCATACTTTAAATCCCTCCCTTCTCTCCTTTCCTTTTCATTTTTTATGGTGGTTAAAATGAATATGCACACATATACTCAAACCCCTAAACTCAGGCCAGTTTGGTTGCCATTTGTGCAGCGGCTTCGGCAGCATGACGGTCATGTTTAAAATTATAGAAGTAGGTCACCCAGGCATGGCCACTGTCATGTTGGTGTCTTGTTTTCAACCTTTTTTTTTTTTTTTAGAGACTTTGAATGCAGATTTATCTCTGGACTGAGAATTTCTCTTTTTCTACACTTCTTTTCTCAGTTTTTTGGCAACACAACGTGGTTTTTATTGACAAGGGTGACCAATTTGTATGTGTCCTCTTTATTGTCCTGATTTCCCTTTTTTATGAGTTTACTTTTCATAGTAAGACTGTCTTTTTCTGTTCAGTCCTCAAGGGCTCATTAGAATTTGAGTCGGGCTTAACTGTCAAAAAGGCCGAGAACTTATTTTTTTTCCTGCATTTCACACAAGTCTATAGGTCCTTTTTGTTTTGTGCCTGTATGTCTTTGTGATGCTAAACGTCATTGAGAGTACCCCAACATGTCTACATTGGTCGGATTTAATTGTCTTGCATCTGTGGGTTTTGAATGAAGGTTCTGAATAAAGCCAGTTTTATTGTGCAGGTTTCTGTGCTACACACACACGTGCCTTCTCCTTTACAATAGATTCCTGGTGTATGTCTGGGCCTTAGGCAGGGCTGACCTCAATGAGCAGCTCTTTGTCATTGATAGAGACTGAGATAATTGATCCATAGAAAGCAACAAGGTCTACTGTCATTAAAGGGAGTTGGGGGTCTCCAGAAAGCAAAAAAGCGGATTCAAAAGCCCCGGCGCTCTTGAAATGTTTCATGTTGCTGGGGAGAAATGGCTCCAGATGTGTAGTCTGATTGAACTTCAGTCATGTTTGTCAAAGCTTCAGAGCTTCAATTCTCTTACTTTTGTAACGGGTCAAACTCCAAACATTAATTCTGTCTTTAGCATAACACAGTCTGAACTGGATGTGAGGGTGCAGAAGGGTTAGACTATTAATTACACGCATATGCACGTCACCATTTTTAGTTTGAGCAGTTAATAATCGAGGAAATGGTTCATTGGAAAAGCTTGTTTCACTTGAAACATCTGGAGAAGTTGAAATAGACTAAAAGTTGTCATAATATGCTGTCCCACATAAGACTATAAGTTGTGATCAGAATATTTCTACTAAAATAATGGTCTTTTTTAAAAAAAAAAAATTTAAACAGTGCAGACATGGGTGGTTGAAGACATACTTTAAAAATGATACAGCGTCTCTGCCAGTTGTTACAGAAGTAGTTCCTGTAATCTTTACCTTCTCTTATACATGTACCATAAATCAGATTGGAGAAATATGAGTCTTATTGGAGACACGGGATTGAAAACTTGTCTTTCATAACCACAAACATCTTGTGTTATTGTTGGCAGCGTGGAGATAAGGATGTTTGTTACCCTTCACATTACCGATGGGCTCTGCTAAAGCCAGACTTGAGATTCAATAAAGATGTTTTAATGCAGTAAAACTGAAATGGAAACCCTGACTGCTCGAGCATAGACATAATTAAGTGATAGGGAGAAACGGCAGGCTCATTTGGTAAATTCCTTGTTGATCCCATGGTATCAATCTTTTACCACTCACATGGAAACAGTTCTAGACCAGGTTTCCAAGTTTCTTGTCTGCTGGATGATGATTTGTTTAGGGCCTGTGGTTGAATACCTCCCTTAAATGGCAAATAAATGATGCTCACAGTCTTAATGATGACAGATTAATATTGTGAGCAATCATACGGAATATAAATGGCGGTTACGCTATCTGAAGCCATCTGCTAGTAGTAGGTGATGTTTATTCTCCTTAACAGTTTTATATTTGACACTCTGAGAAATGTTAAAAGGTATCTGCTTAGCGCTGCTGCACAGTTGCTACATGGATGAGCTCTTATAGCACCGCCTCAAAGTGGAGCAGTTAACACTGACCAGATTTGTATTCGCCATGTCAAAGGCTACTACTTGCCAGAGCCCAAGTGCTACCCCCCCCCCCCCCCCCCACCCCCCCCCCCTCCTTTTTTTTTTTTTTTGCTCTTCAAGCAAAATCTGTTTTGGTTTACTCTGGCAGTCAGGCTTGATGTCATGCTTCAGGTATGGGACAATGGCAGAGATCAAAGAAGAAGAAGAAGAGGGTCGTTTTTCCCCTCCCTTCAGCAGGAGGAACATCCCATGCTCATAATCAGTTCAGTGCATTATGACTGAAACTCAAAGCGTGCATGACCTCAGCCGTTGGCCTCTCGGTAAGCTCGAGACATTCTGCAGTCTTGCATTGTTAGGGCCCTTTAGCCCGATGGCAGCATGCCCTGCTGCATCATTACGGTTTGGGAAATAACAGGTTGTGTTATTGCAATGACATTCAGCAGATAAGATAAGAGCAGGGAACTGGGGCACATGCGCACACACACACACACACACACACACACACACACACACAGTCTGCAGGAGCTTTTATAGCTCAAAGGCCAATATTTGAGTGGCTCTGCTCCTGAGAACTGTGGCATGGTATTTTAACACCTGTAATAATTAACTAATAAACTAGCAGCCAAGTGTCTTGCTTTGGCTTTTAAGGTCAATCCCATAAAACTGCAAAAGGCCCTCTCTCTCCGTTTTATAGGACAACACTTTGCAAGTTAGGAATCACTCCAGTGCTGTACTTTGTCACAAAATCTAATTTGCAGTCATTTAAAAAAAAAAAATTGGTTGTAGAAAATCACAGAATTCCTTTCTGTGCAGTGTTTATCTGTCACGGAGTGAAACACACAAAAAAACGTGTATGTAGCATGATCTCCAGCTGCTTGCAAAACCCAATTGATATATTTTTTTTTACGGTTATTGCGTTACTTTTGTACTCTGGTCTTCGATGATACATGCGCGCTTCTTCTAATTAGGGCAGATTGGGAGGCCGGTAGTCCATAATGGCTTGTTTATGAAAGAAAGTGTTTATCGAAGGATAAGGTCAGGTGAGAAAATAATAAAGCTATTGGTGATATTGTATCACACATTATGAGTCAATTTCAAAATGAATAGTTAGATTATCTAGAAAATCCTGCAGTGGCTTTTAATATATTCAGGGTCCATGTGTAGTCACATGAAGTCTAGATGTTGAGATTTATCTTTAACAAGGCTATGCTATGTAAGAGAATCTTCCTTAAAGGCATGTTACAAATGGAAAATAGTCAGAGAAATACAAAGAGGTATTAAATATAATGTTGAACTTAAAGTTCAACATCTTCAACAACATCTTAAGTTTTTTAACTTTTTGGCAGAACTGGTTTGGTGTCTCTAGAGATCAATTAGAGGAAGGTATGAACAGCAAAGTCCTTCCAGTAGATGTGGTTACAACCAACAGTAAATTCAGACATGCAAACCTGAGTCATACATGAGAAGTCATCCGAAAACTATTTACAGAAGTAGATACACCAATGCTTGAATTAACGGTAAGAGATGAGCTAAGAGAGATGAGTAAGAGATTAGTCTGATAATGTCATCGTAGATTCATATGGAATCATGTGGAACTCTGGATTAGTGCAGAAAAAACTGTACACAGCCATAAGTGGTAAGACGTGCTGCATGATTACTTATAGTCAAAACAAAAAGTTCTTTGGACATAATTTTTGTCCTCGGAGGAATAAGTTGCACAAACATTAATATCAATGATTGATTTGAAGAGAAAATTGAGAAAATCTGTGTGGGTTGAGATTAAATAAACACCCTGCATTAAAGCCAAAGCCTGCACAGTAATCTCTGATAACATTCCTGAGCGATGGGATAGACCTCTGCTGCTGCAGAGTTTGAAACACTTATTTTCAGTTGCCTCGGATACTTTTTTTTTTTTTTAAACCCTCTTTTTTTAAAAAACAGGTGTTATAAGTGTTATTATGGATTTTTAATGTTTTGACACACTGATTATTTTCTTTTTGCTAGAACAGGTTTGTTTTTCATGTATCAGTCTACTGTACAGTAATGATGTAGTGAATGTTTTTAATTTAAAGAGCTGTATGTGTTTGTCTTATGTTTGAAGGTGAATTCAAGATTTCCATATCTTGCAGGTGATAGTCTTCCAGGAAACAGTCAACAGGTTTATCAATAAACAGTGCTAACTTGTTGGAAGCGGGCCCTCTGTGGTAGTATCCATGGAGATCAGCTAAAAGCAGCGATAATGTGATGGTTCCTGTTGCTCTCTGCCCTGTTTATGTGACATCTCCTCACTAACTGTTACGAGAGCCTTTAGGATAATTGAGTTTAGGTATCATGAGGCTGAGGTCTTGTGAACCCGGGGGTAGGGGTGGGGGGGTGGGGGGGTCTGGGCTGCGACTTCCAGCGTCCAGATGAGCGCCGTAGGAGAGAGGGAGGGCGCCTACACGTGCCAGCCAGCACTGCGGTATCTCGCTGTTCTTATCAGCTTCCTGCGATCACAGCGTGGCAGCTCTGAAATCAGTGGTGCCCCGTTCTGCTCTGCCAGCAACAGCTGCCCTTATCATTGGTCCAAAACAAATGAGTTTATCACAACCTACAAAACAAAAAAACACACAAAAAAATTCTGGATGTGCACGGAAGAAGTTTAAGCATAGAATTAAAACTGTCTGGTTTTTGTTTGCGTGTGGATCCTATCTGGTGGATAAAAGGATACTGTCATTCTAGACCTAGTTTGGGTTTTCCTCTTCAACATGTAGGACTGTGGAATGTTAAGTTTCCCCTCTTACACCCATTTAGTATGCTCCCAGTGTAGCATCAATTCAATAGCAGTGTGTGTGTGTGTGAGAGAGTGTCGACAGAGTGTCCGTAATTCCATCTCTGCATCTTTTACTTTGGCCCAAACTCCCCACCCCACCCCTTCACCCCCCAAATGGCCAAGTGAGCGACAGATCAGTGGGGGGTGGATGCTGTGTGTGGGAACAATTGAGCACCCCCTTTTTAGGCCAGCCTGCCATCCCCCCCACCCCCCACTCCTCCCTCCCCCTCCCACTCCTCCTCACCACATTCCACACCGGACCACCAAGACCCGCACACAGGGAGCCCCGGAGCTGGGAACACACGGCAACAAAGAGAGAGAGAGCTGGAGGGACTGACTGAGGCATGCAGAGAAAGAGAGGGGGGATTTGACTGACAGGAAAGAGTTTTGTACCAGAGCGAGTTGAACTGAGTATCCAGGAGAAATGGTGGGCCAGAGAGAGAGAGAGAGAGAGAGTGTGTGTGTGACACAAGCTTAGGGAATCTGGGGAGGTAAGTGGATGCATGCATGCAGTGTGACTCATCTTCGCTCAGCCATACAGGCATGTACATACAGCCTGCTCCTCTCAGTTACCCCTGAGAGTTACACGTGTCCCTCTAACACAATACAAGGTTTTTTAACAACAGCTATAACCTCAAAGTACATTTTTGTGGGTCTTTGTCTGATGCAAACTGTGAGAAATCCCAATCTGACTTTGTGGTTTTCCATACTTTGAGTCGAGGAGAGCCCCCCCGCCCAAAAAAAAAACTCCTTGTTAACACATCCTGTTTGCACACTTTTAAGTCCCCCAACTGACATATCAGTTCATTTTCTTCTCCCCCCCCCCCTCCTTGCTCCCTCTTTAGCAACTCCTCTGGGAGGTTTTGTTTCATTCGTAGCCTTTCCTTTCTTTTTCATCCCTGGGTGATTTCCTCTTGTTTTCACCATCAGTAGTGGTCTACTGGTATTTCCCTGGCCCCGCTGCATTCAGCCCACCTCGCTCCCTTGTGTCCGCTTTTCACGTTTGTCAAATTTTCAGGTGTCTACATGACGGACAAGCCAAACACTAGACCACATCTCTTGTTAACACACATCTCCCTGCAGCTTTGATATATATATGACTTCTGAATGTCAGGAAGACAGGAGTAACATGCTTTCACCTCTGATACTGAGCGCAGAAGAGTGTTTGGATGATTGTGTATGAAATAAAAAGATGCATACAACAGGAAAATATTTAAAAGCACTGGAGAAGGTGACTTGACTTATTAAAACAGGAGAGTCGAGGGTATTTCTGCTCTGAATCACATCACTAGTCACTCTCTTTGGTATCTACTTAAGCATTTTAGACCAATATGGGCTTAATCAGATAAGCGCATCCCTGTTCAGTGTATGAGAGAGTTGTTTTATCACAGCGACTCCTCTGCCTTCTATACTCCTACTCTGAGGCTTTAATCACCTCTCCCCCTCTTCACATCGTTCGACTCCTCTGGTTGCCGAAGTCCTTTTATGCAACCGGTGCTCGGTGGTGTAATTTCTTTTTCTTTTTTTTTGTTCCTCTGATATTTGATCCACCGTGCGTCTCCTTTTGTGTTGATCACCTCACTGCTGGTGTCACTCAGCCAGCTGTGAGGAGTGTGGCGAAGGGCCGCAGGCTCTGATCCCAAACTGCAGGGGTGGGAGGGTTGAGAGTTGAGGGGGGTGGGGGGGGCGGTGTTAACCCCCTCGTCCGACACAAGAAGACTCCACTCACTCAACTGAAGTCATCGTACCGCGGCACTGCCAGAGAAGTGAGTGCGGTTATGATGTAGGTGTAACTCAACCAAGGTTAATTGATTTCCTATGAAGCCACAGCGGGCTTGATGTCCGTGTTGATAGTCATGATCATAATTAGGATTTGTGCGACTCGCCAGAGGCCCGTGTGGTTAGGGAGAGCGGTGAGGGAACCAAGCCAGGGACTGGCCTGGGTGTTTGGGCTGAAACCCCAGTGCTGGGTGCAGGCCAGATGCGCTGTAATCCCTGCTAATTACTCCCAAGGCCTACATCAAGACTCCCACTGACGGGGCAGTCACTCACACTTAGCTCACTTTTCCAAACTGCAGTTAGCTTAATAGGTTTCCTAATATTTACCTAATCCCTCTGTGTGCTGCTCATTCTTGGATTTATTTTAATATAAATTATATTGTTTAAGAGTTTCTTTATTTTTTCAAAAAGTCCTTTCTTGGGTCAAACAGAAAAGCAACAGGCAGGTCTTTTGGCGGCCTCACGTAGCACTGCGATTTTGACGAGTCGATGCCGTGTGTTTAAAAGCAGGCCATCGAAATTTAAAACATGAAGAAAACAATGGCAGACGTCTCGCTGGCTGAGGGCCTATAAATGAGGGAGGGAAAAAAAAACACACACACACACACATGAAAGCAGCAAATACTTTGTTAAATGATGGCTCCAAAGCTGCAAATCATTTGGTCAGCGTGTTCCGAGGGTGGTTTTTGCTGGCAGAAAAATTAGTTGTTATGTGGGAATGCGAGTCGACCCGCCAAGGGTTGAAATATTGTACATCATCGGAATGGCAAGTAGCTATGATTCATGGTCACATTCAGTACATATCATCAGGAACGGACTGAGCCATCCATGACTGAGGCCCATTAAACCCATTGTGCCGTAGACTTTCTAGTCCCTTTGACAGTCTGCGATGAGTGGTTCTCTTCCCACCGCCTACGCCGGTGTCCAGTTTCGTAAGGCCCGACAGGTATATCAGAATCTTTGTTGCCCCTTTTGTAGCTTTGAGCTTCCAGAAACTTGATCTTGTACCTGACCTCATTCTGCCTGGGGGGCTTCGCCGGGCCCCGTCCTGCCTCAACATCTGGTGGACTTCAGCTGCTTTTGGATGTCTGTTATAAACATTGTCAAAGAGCTCCCTGTCCTTAAGAGGGGTTCGCTGGCTTTTACTGGCAACGATGAAATGTATTGTTTGTGTGTCAAATCTTTTAAAAGCTCTCATATGTTTCAACAAAGTTGGATTTTTTGAATTCTTTTTTTTTTTTTTTTTTTTTTGCTAGAGCTGGAAGGAGGGTGGTGTCGTGATTTGATATGCGGAACTCGAACACACAAATGCATCTGACCGGCCCACAAAGACTGTTTTTTAAATGTAAAGCCTCCTTGGATAGTCTAGTACGTGGCTCTCGAGCACCACAAGCACATCTTAAAGAGGACTTATTAGTAAGCTCAACAGTAGTCCATTTCTCTGACAGCACAACGGTGTTTGCGCAGGGTCCCATGGTAAAGCACTTGGCCTTAAGTTGAGTGTTTTTTCATCTTCTCCTTTAAAGTCTGTTTTCATTTGTGTGCCATGAGTCAGTGGAAAGACAGAGGGCTGGTGTAGAGGGACAAGCCAGGAAGGTCTTTTGTGTCTTTTTTTTTTTTTTCTTTCTTTCTTTCTTCTCTTCTTCCCCTTGTGATAATCACGCTGTGCTGTAACATGTCCTCTCCGTTTGTCTGCAAAACCTCTGCCTGTCTCTGCAAATCTTAAACATAACACAGACTCGCACTCTCTTTCATTCACTGACGCACGCACACACGCACGCACGCATGCACGCAACCGGCTAAAGTGTCAAGGTGGAATCTGTAGTAAAAAGCAGCAGATCAAACACTCTAGCAACTCTAGCGGCTCATCAAAAGGCACGTAACTGAAAGAAAGATGTGGAAAGGGGTGAAAGATTAGACTAGTTGTTAACGTGAATCATTGCCTCCAGCTCCCCCTGATAGATGGTGCCGTTTTTAAGTAAAGATTCCCAGTAGAGTGATGGTAGGAAGGAGAGTTTCATGTTGTTTTTTTTTAACCTTTTATGTTTGAATTAGGGCTGGTAGGATCATGATGTAGCATAAATGTTGTCTTTTTCCTGGCTTTAAAGGTTGCATTACAGTAAAGTGATGTCATTCTCTGAACTTACCAGACTGTTGTAGCTGTTCTATTATTTGCTTTCACCAATTTAGTCATTATATCCACATTACTGATGATTATTTATCAAAAATCTCTATGTAAATATTTTGGCAAAGCACTAATAGTCCTTCCTACAATATTATGGCAACATTCATATCAAAGAATTTGCTCAAAATATCATGATATTTGATTGTGTCCATATCGCCCAGCCAAGCCCTGTAGTCTATAACATACCCAGTTGACATAGGCACTCGTGTCAAAACCATCTGGGTGAATGGAGAGGGTTGCACGCGGGCTCTGAATGGCAAGTCAAGCCAATCACCAGTGGTTGCTGTATTTACCAGATGGAAGTTAAACAAGTTGCAAAAACATTTGTGTGGAGCACGCTACGAAACTGGCCAAAATTCAATCTCGCCCCGAAACAAACCTCTGTTTGAAGTATGAATTCCCCATAACTGTGTTAACATGAATCATGGTCTCCAGCTCGCTCTTAGTTAGAGACAGAGCTCGCCGAAGTGTTGAGAGTTTGACCTTTTTTCATTTATATGATCTCATCTCTTCGCCGCTATGTTATGTGTATGTGTGTTTCTTGACCTCTGGCAGACCTCGGTTTTGCTTTTTGAGCCAATTTTTTTGTTGTCATAGGCTTTCCTGCTGTAAAAATCATGTTGTGTTTTTGTTAAAATTGGCCAATGACATTTTCTTGACCAATTAACATAGCAGCAGTTTTACTTGTCTAGATTAATGACTTCTAAGTCTTTTTTCCTTTTTTTTTTTTTAATACTCACTAGCTTCCACAGCTTCAAGGTCAGCTGTGATCTTTGGTTTTTCTTTAAATCTCTACACAATAGTTATTTGGCCTTCATTATGTAGGTGTGAGGTAGAGCTCTCTGGCTCTTAATTGCTAACACCTGAACTTCTCTTGTAAATTTCCACTCTTGATATCAGGAAACTTTTTTTTTTTTCCATGCCAAATACACAATCGGAAAGGTCAGATAGTCAAACGCAAGACGTTTTCTTATCAAGTGTTAAACAGGTGGACTGTCTGGGAACAGCCCCTGAACGGTGGTTGGCATTTGGTTTCTGACTTTTTAAAAATGCACTCGGGGAAGTGCAGGAGCGAGTTGAAACCCTGACAAAGCAGTGACCTGGGAAGTGGTGTAGGCAGGGAGCTTTTGTGTGGGGAGACAAAGCCGGAGATGCAGGGCCGGGACGGGAGAGGGAAACAGACAGAGCGAGAGGCCAGGGCAATGTTGTGGAATCTCCCCAGGGGCTTCTGGGTAAATGTTCATGGATGACAGCGTTTTGGAATGTTCACAAATGGAGAGTTTTAATTGGCCAGAGGCCCTGACTGGTTTAGTAATCAGAAATGGACTCCGGTGGCAGAGGGCTCCGATTTATGGATCCCAGTGTGTGCTTTTGTTTGTGAGATTGTGTGACCCTTTTTTTTTTTTTTTTTTTTTTTTTCCTAAGAAAATAATGTCGGACAAATGTGGAAGATTTTTGCACTGATGAACATATTAATTTGACAAATTGTGCCTCTGAATGAGAAATAAGCTGTCAAGACTTTTTTTTTCTTCTAAAGTGCTTCTGTGTTTTTTTTTTTTTGTTTTTTTTTTTAAAGCAGCAGATGAGACATGGAGATTGTAGTGAGTTGTGCTGTTCACAAGCAGGCATGTCTTTCTTCCTCATCATAGTCATGCCATGTGACAAGCAAATTTTTTGGCAGTTTGGTGTTTTGACAGCTGCCTTGTGGAAGAGATTTTAATTCCTGATTTATTTAAGGAAACATCATTTTTACACTGACATTATCCAAAGCACTGCGGCTGGCTGCGTAGCTGAAAATATTCACTCCAGAGAGTACTCCACTAAACCAAAACTTCCTGCCTCATAAATGGATGGTGAGCATTGTTCTAAGTGGAGTAAATCTCTCATGTCACAAGCGGTGCGAGTGTTTCCTGAGCTTGCCACTAGTGAGATGCTTCCTCCCAGTAGTAGATCCTGTTATTTATGGATGTGGCTGATGGTCTGATGCGATTGTTCTTTCGCGTTAACCTCTTAACACCTCAGAGTTGAAGCTGAATCATAGGTCAATTCGACATTAGCGTCGTGACTCATGATGTGAAGGGTCGCTGCTCAGCTGACTTCGTGCCAAGTGACAAACATAATAAATATTACATGACGCAAAGTCAGATGCATCCTGGTTTCACCTCTTTATTAGATTAGATTTAAGTTAGATTCTACTTGATTGCCCTTGCACACGGATGCAATGTCACTATGACTCATAGACACAACTAACAAGGACTAGAATATGACTTGAAGGAAGGATATATTCCTGCTTATACAGATCAGCTGTTTCCCCTTTATTTTACAGTACTTTGCTGCTCTCTAACACTCTATTGTTATGCATAATGTCAACAATAATCTAGCTACAATAATTACATATAATCTTTCTTCTATATTTAAATCTGCTTCAGATGAATATGTTGATCCTCATGCTGGAAACATGACTGCAGCCTATATATATATATATATATATATATATATATATATATATATATATATATATATATATATATATATATATATATATATATATATATATATATATATATATATATATATATATATATATATATATATATATATATATATATATATATATATATATATATATATACACTATGAATCTGGAGACAAACTCTTTATTCTCTATTTTGGCAGACATATAGACGTTTAGGTCGCAATTTCAAACAATTCCTGTAAAAGATTTTATTGGCTAACTTTAAATGTTAAAAGCCATCGCCCTCTTCACGGTTCCATCCTTTATAGGTTATGGGCTAGTTATGGCAGTAGTGTAATGTCTGAGTCATGGGACGGCTGGAGCCTCGATCTAAAAGCGGTTTCTCACTCCATGCGAGTGTCAGCAGATCTGACGGTATGTGTAAGTGGAATATCCTGCCTTATGAAAGCAGATAGCTTATGTAGACCATCAACGTTTGAATGTCCTTCATCACACCTGTAAATAAAACCCCCTCTTCAAACATTCAACACAACAACTTCAACTGTACTTTCTGTCCTTTTTTTTTTTTTTTTGGACAGCTTTTCGGGGTCCGGTTACGCTCAAGAGATACTGAGCAGCGGTAAAGTGAAACACTTAACATTAAAGCAAAGTAATGGACAAGGTTTGGCATCATTACCCAACATTTTGTTCAGATACTTCAATCAGATTCAGAAGTCCCGCTGCCAACACATTCAAGCTCTTTTAAACTTTCCTTATGAACTGAGAGCTGAAAATCATTATTGGTTTAGCCAAAACTGCTATAAACTTGTCATTACTCTATTTTTGTAAGAGGCTGAAGTGCAGAAACAGAGTAGGTGGAAGTATCGCCCTGCCCTGATTATCTCCATATGAACAGCTTGGTCTCTAATAATGGTTTCCGCTTACAGCATAATGTTATTGAACGCTTTCTCCCTTTGCGGTGATTCAGTCATAGCTCTGAATACACCCATCCACGCAGGATATTAGTGTGTAAGATAGATGTATGTGGATGGCTGTCACATTTAGTCTGGCTTTTTAACATTGAATTGAAATAGTTCTTGCATTGTTCTTTTCACCTTTTTTTTTTTTTTGCTTGTTTTACAGTTTCAATCCATTTCAATCATTTGGGCAATTCCACACAATGTAGTATAATGTTGTTGTTTTTTTAATGATCTTATTCGACTCAACAGGACATTTGAATGTGTTGAAGCTATCCTTGTGAGATCTGAAAGGCTGCCTCTCAGTGTTACTAGTAGTGCATCAGGGTAATGGTTATGTAGTCTTTAGGACATCCCTGGTTTGGCTGCTGAGGAAAAGAACTGGGAAAAACTGGATGGGGGGAAAAATGAACAAGACACCCCCCCTCCCCCTCTTCCTCCTCCTCCTCCTTCAGCTACTACTGGCATCAAGCCCTTAAGCAAGAGTCTGCGGTTGTGCTGAGCAGCAGCCCCGACGTGAATGTGTGGATGTTTGTAACCTTCCCTCCCCCTGCAGCTACTCCTCCAGGTTGTAAATAAGACTGAGCTTTTCGTCCGTTTGCCTCGTTAAAGGATTTCTTGTAATACGCCGGGAAATATCATGTTGTACCTTTTTAGCTCTTTTCCTAACAGCACTGTGAAACTTATGTGGTATAAATGGGACACTAGTGGCTCAGATATGTGCTTCACTTTTATACTTTGGCTTTTACACGTTTTTTTTATTTTTACAACTCTGCACTGATCTCATGAGGGAGATTCCCACCGCTGAACGCTGCTCAATTATGGAGCCTTAAAAACATTTCTTCTGTGTTTTTTTTTATTATATATATGTTGGTTTAATTTCAAAATGACACATCCAACATTTGAACTGAACGCCGCCTTTCCAAGTTTTTAGTGAAAGCTCATAAAAGTAAAGCATTCTGAGACTTTTGCTTTCATATCAGTGATTTATTTTTATTTCTTTCTTTTTTATTGAAGACAGAATTATCAGAATTGTTTGAAACATTGAATTACTGACTGGGGGAAACTAATTGCGAAAATCTTTTCCAAAATGGATAAATGGTATTTTTAAATGAGTAATGGTGAAAAGAATTCACTTTTTCAGTCAAGATATAGACCACAATTGTAGGGTTCTCATAGATGAAAGAGGAGGAGAGACAAAAAAGAAAAGGGGGTGATTTGACAACATGCTGAAACAGGAAGGAATTTTAAGAAGGGAAAGACTTAGAACAAGCAATTTCTATGATTTTGGAAATGAAATATGGAACTGTTTATGGCCTCTTTTTTTTATTATTTCAACTCGAGCCCTTTTTTTTTTTTTTTAACATATTCTTCCGCCTACCGCAGACGTCACGCTTACGAGTAAAACTTAACACCTTAAAAAGCAACAACGGGGGACTTCTCAAAAGACCACAGGTTGAGCTCATGTGATTGTGCATGACAGGATGTGGAGCAGAACAGAAAGCTACTCAACAAATGGCACCAATCCCCCCCCCCCCCCCCCTCCCTCCCTCCCTCCTCCCTCTCCAGGATAATTACACCGTAGACAGGGGTGAGGAGCAAGAGGAGAATGTTATGGCTGCAGGGCGTGCAAATTTACAACAGTCTCGGTGAGTAATGCTCCGCAGACTGGCAGCGCTCTCCTTTACATGTTATAGCAAGGAGCATAATACGCCAATTAATAGTCTGCCTTTTGTATTCATAAGTGTTGTTTCCTTACACCACTGCTCGGCGTGTTTTATACACACACACACACACACACACTGCTCGTGTCACAGTCCAGCTCGGGATGCATTCACACGATTGTCATGTTGTTGTTTTTTTTTTTAAAATGAAAATCTCCCCTCCGGTATCATATGTCCCATCGTCCACACACCCACTGCCTCAAATGACCTGCTTTCCCCCTGGGCTTGAATTAGTATGTACATAAGCTATGAGCAGCGTACAGTTCGGTTTTTAATTATTCACAAATGTTGATGACTGTGTGAACGCTCAGAGGTTTGGTTCAGTCACAGACCACCAGGCTCCAATTAGTGACAGAAGTCTGCGGATGGTTTGCGACATGTGGTACCCCGTGGCTTCCTTCACGTCTCTCTTTGGCAGTTTTTAAGTGATGTTCTGAGTTCAGGAGGGTACAGAAATAATCCTTGAGGGACTTTTATGACTTCAGATCGGGGTGTACGACCGTTTAACTTTTCTATTTATATTTTTCGCACATGTTTGCGACTTTTACGGCTCTGGATTGCTTGTATGTATGTTTTTTTTGTGTGTGTGTGGGAATGTATGGTGGTGGTGTTATTATTGGAGTGATTGGGGTTGGCTGGTGGGGGGGGGGGGTTACTGTGTGTGGTGGATGTGCTGGCTGGCGGACAGGGAGGGTCAGAGGACAGGACCTCTCTCAGAGGAGTGGCTGTTAACCCCTGACCTCGCTGGTTAAGCCTGCAGGGTGGTGGCGGTCGAGGCGGAGGGCGCGCGGAGAGATGACGGTAGTGGGGGGGGGGGGCACCCTGAGGTCCGTCTGGTCCAGGGGCACATGATGGCAGGCAGAGGGGGCGGTGAGGTGTCTAATCTGGTTTTTGTCTGTGAGGCGTTTTCACCTCCCCCACCATCCTTCCTCTGAGAACAGTTTGAGAGGCAGGACAATGTCAAAGGGAAGTGACTTATTTTATGAGCCATTTAAAGGGGATGGTGGTCTCCCCACAAAGGAGAAAGCAGAGAAGCAGCGGAGTGTGTTGATGAATGCCATGACACACATTCAACATGTTTGTTTACAAGATGCCGCTCTCTTGTTTTGACCACCATAAATGGCAATCCTCCTCTTTCGGAGTGACACTCCCAACAATGTTTCTGCCTCTGTGTCTTATTATGTCTTAAAGTACTCGAGAAGCTGGCGGGGTTGAGAGGCCCTGTAAAAGGCAACCGAGAGCCAGGTCACCCATCATCACACAAAGACTATTCATGCTCGTGACTGTAGAGAAACGACGGACCTGAGCTCCGCTTTGCGAAACAGCGAGGCCCCGAAACATGTCACACAAAGTCCAGCGTGATGTTGATTTTTATAGGATCTAACTCTTCTTTTTAACTTTGTAACTCTCTTGTGCTCCAGGCTTCGGTACGTGCCATTTTTCTCCCAGTGGTTTGAGAAATTGGCTGCCAAAATGTTTTCACAAAGTATGCATTAGCTAAGAATCTTCAGTTTTCAGAGACTTAATCCTTTGGGCTAACAATGTGACATTTGTACAGACATTCCTGTGAAATATTGACCATCTCACTTTTTATTTGTGTACTTTGGTAACTAGGGCTATTTTCCACGTGGATATAGCCTCTTTTGATTGTACGGACTGTGCTGCGGGCAAGCAGGGGGCCCTGCTGGAGGAGAGACTGGAGGGCTGTTTCACCTAAAAGTTCAGTGTGTGTGTGTGTGTGTGTGTGTGTGTGTGCTCCCAGTACCTCCAATCATGCTGGTACAAAGAGCCATGTGTTGAGCAGTGATGTGATGTGTGAATATGTTTAGGTTGGGGCTGCCAACTGTGCCTGGGTATGTGTGAGCGTGTGTGTGTGTACGTGTATGTGCATGTGTGTGTATAGGAGGGAGGGAGGGAGAGAGGGGGGAGGGAGGTCTGGTGGAACGGGTGAGGGTTAGAGGGAGAGAGAGATGAGTTTGGGGAGAGGACTGTGAGAGAAGCAGTGACTTGAGGATTATTTGGACTTGATCCCAGACAGAGGGGTCCAGTTTATGGCGCCAGGGTGCATCCCTCCCTCTAGTGCCCTGTTTAGATGATTGTATCACTGAGTCACTTCTGACCCCACAGTTTAATTTTTTAACATTTTCTCACTACCATGCTCGACACACAGAGAATTCTTCTAAAAATATTTTTGCTTCGTTACTTTCAGTGAAACAACCAGTGATGCCGAAGCTTGAGATGCTTAATAACTCTACCAGTACACGTCAGACTCTCGAATCTTGTAGGAAACTTGATCTAGAAACCAGATTTTTCTTCTTCTTCTTCATCTATACAAAGGTAGACATGTGTAAAAATAACAAAAGTCACTAGTTATGTCTTGCTTTTCCAGCGGAAGGAAAAGGGTGTTTCTATTACATGGACAGAAATACTAAAACAACCTCACCGTTGTCACAGAGAAACAAATCCACATGGCTCAGGTTGCCATGGTGATACATTAAACATGGCAACCAGCGGTGAAGATAACAAAAAAAAAAAAAAAACCCCACAGTGGTATGCTGTGAGATCGGGCCAGAGGAACTGTAACAAGCTGAACAGTAGAGAGTAAAACACAGCAGGGCAAACTTCTTCATGTTCAACCCAACGAGAAACAGAAATGAAAGTTGTTTTTTTTTGATGATAATACTGATAGAGTTGGAATAAAACTGAGAAGTGGCCCCAGCTTTAGTTATTAAATCCCTTCAGCACAATGAATGATGTAATGAGGCTTGTTGTTTAGATATTATAAGCCTCAGATATACTTTCCCTTTGCTCTGTTGTCACTTGTTGCTTCAATTTTTTTAATAGTAAATTGTATATCTGTGACAAAAAGATTCACAATTGATTAGAAACATTTATATTAATCAGGAAATAAATTATTAAAAGTCTAAAGTAAAGAAACAGGAAGAAGCTGCTAACTCATATGATAACATTAGAGTGGACAGAAAGTCCCATTTATCCTCTATTGAGTTAGAAATTCACTTTTTTTTTCTAAGTTTACATAAAACATTTACGCATTTCTACATTTCACATATAAAGAACAGGTGTATAATGCACAGTTGAAAAACATGAAAAGCGGAGCCAGCGCTATCGCTTTAAGCCAAGTTTATGTTGCCGAGGTGTTCAAAGAGGCTTTTTAGAGAAGGCAGCATACCATTACAAGTCATTGAAAGCTCCGGTCCATGTATGACATGCAAGTAGCAAGAACCTGTGCAGACACACAGGCCTCGAGTCAGTGAGCGCGAGCTGGTGGGGAAAACTAAACAGGCCGTTGGTTGCCTGCATGCAGTGAAAGGATCCCTGTGTTCTCCCAAATTCCAACAGCCACGTTTTAAAACAAAACATTATTGCAGCTGCAACTTTGCATTCGTCCTCCCCTGACCCTCCCTTTAATTGGATGTTAAACTCACTTTTGACAAAAGTTGGTAGTCGCTCTCGTATCAAACGCAGTATTTACGTCTTGAATAATGGTTCTGATTAGAAAGCTCAGAATAGGTTTTTTTTGACTCAGTCCGCTGCCGTGTTTGAAGATGTTATAATGTTAAAGGTTGTCTGTCTAGACTAGCATTTTCAAACCATTTCACAATCTACATTGAAATTCCAAAACAACAGACAAACACTTCACATCTCTTCTGTAAGAGACACTTAAGCCTGCAGCTACTCACTGTTTTCTAGCAAGTGGATTTATGTTGTTTGGTTACAGAGCAGAACAGAGAATAAAAGCGAGCATCACCACTTCAGAAATGGATCACATGATCAGTCAGATGCCTGAGGTCACATGGCAGTCATACATATGCATTTTTAAAAAAAGGTGCTTCCCCACATTCATGATACAACAGAAAAAAAAGCCTGGTGCTTTCCTGCTTTATTTCAAATGTCATTTTTCTTCAGTTGTTGAAATGCTTTGCAGATTTATCTGCATCTATGTGCACATGACTGGATTCTGTCGTCTTACCTGTAAAGTGGATGAAGAGCTAATCCTCTCCTCTTCAAAGTCTGTGTTTTAGAAGGACATGGCACTCTTGGAAAGCTTCAGCTCTGAACTATCAATCAGGACAGCGGAGTGCCAGGATAAGAGCAAGGCTCTGTAAAGTGGCTAGCTAAAGACCGCTCTGAGCTGAGTGTCGCAATTAATCCACTTAAGTGCAGTTAAGGGGGTTTTCACACCCAAGGTGCGTTTGATTTTGTGAGGGGTGAAGTTGTTACTTAACTAACTTGAGGTTTTATTCCAGAGAAAAGCAAGGATGTGTGTTAATGATTGATAAACATGTTTCAAACAAGGAAAATGTCCACTAAAGTTGGTCAATTGGTTAATTTAATAGTAACCCCACAAAGGTTGACAAAGCCTCTCTGTAGATGTACAAACTCTTAATGAACCAAAGTTTAATTTAGAAATTGAATCACTTTTAGAGGCTTTTCATACGTTGCAATTTGTGTTGTTTTATGAGACATCATCCGGCAGAGCAGAGCAGATTTGTATTCTGACAGCCTACTGACTGGATGTATTCTGTAGCGATGTGACTCGTGATCACAATCTCACATGGTGTGTAATAGTGTATTCTCCTCGTCTTCTTCCAGGAGTGCCCCTGAAAGTGTGTCCGCAGGGTTTCTCCTGCTGCACCGTGGAGATGGAGGAGAAGCTGAGCCAGCAGAGCCACTCGGAGATCAAAGCTCCCGTCTCCAGGGTTAGCACCAACCTACAATCCATCTTCAGACAGAGGCACGACCACTTTGACAGTAAGCAAACACACTTACACAAACAAACACACATGCACACCAGCCACCTCTCAGTCTACATTCTGCTGCCGGCCACAGTGTTCCCCGTTGCAGCAGCAGCAGCACTTGTGCCGCATGATTTTTGACGGACGCTTCCACCTGCCAGTGCACTGCCCTGAACGGAGACAGTCAGTCTGTGTCCGTTGGGCCCGTCCACCTGTTTCTCAACGTCTACCCTGCCTCATCGTCCCCCTCCCTCCCACCGCCTAGTCCCTCACCACCCGCTTTCCTTCTCTCTAGAGAGACACACGCGCTTCCAGGCGGACCACACACATTTTCAGATCCAGTCTTCTCTGTACTTCCTGTTTCTGTGTGTGTGTGTGTGTGAGAGAGATAGAGAGAGGGAGAGAGAGAGAGAGCACATGTGTGTATGCCTGTAAATATTGGGATCAAGTTTCGGTTGCTGAGGGTGGGAGCGCATGGGAACATGCAACAATGCTGAGTCACCGAGGAAGTGGGGCAAGCTTTGAGTGTACCCCCCCTCGACCACCCAACCGTGCCACCCGCTGCAGCTCAAAGAGGCTTGATGAGGAGAAGAAGATGAAGATTTGTTCTCCCAAGAGACTGAAAAAAGAACATCTTGCTCTTAAACGTTTGGAGGTGTTCTAATGTTGGGTGGAAGGTTACCAGTTATGTATGCGTTGTTATGCATTTGTGTGTACACGTGCGTGTCTGTGCGTATGCGGGTCAGAGACCTTCAGATCTTATGTGTCTGTGAAAGAGAGCGAGGGATCGCCAGTATCGGGGAGCGTGTGTATTGCAGCCAGATGTGAACAGGAATGTGACGTGTCGGAATGCAGTGGCTGCTTGAGCCGTCCCGCCCCTCTTTTTCTCCTCTCTTACTGCCCTTTGTCCCCATCTCATGCCTCACTCAGCCCTCTCCCCCCAAAAAAAAAACCTCTCTTTGCCCCTCAGACCCTTCTCGCTCTTTCTATCTTTCTCTTTTCTCTGTCTCGCCGTCGATCATCTTTCGCTGTGCATTTCTCAAATTTAGGTTTTTGTGCTCAGTTCCATCCTTCATTTTCTTCTCAAGTCTTTATCAGTTTCTTACATGACTCAACTGGTGCTTTCTATCACTCTGATTTAGGGCTGCACCTAATAACAACTATGTTCATGATTATCTTGAAGATATTCAGTTTGCTACCATGGAATAGTAAGAAAACCAAAAAAATACACATTTGAGAAGCTGAAACTTGTATTTTGGACACTTTTGCTTAAAACATAGTTAAATGATTTCAAAATGGTTGCCGATTACTCGTCTGGCAGTTGACTAATTGAATAATCATTACCTTAAGGTTTGAATCTAGATAGCCAGTCAAAATGCCTATTTAAGTATGAAGTCTGGCAGCAAAATGTCCTAAGTTGTTTCTTTAGAATTGCATTTAATCTGACAAACTGAAGTTTTTCCTCAGTCACACTTGTAACATCATCTTCAGTCTGTCGCTATATGAACGAGAGGAAGTTTTCCTGCTTGCATAAAGTGGAATATCTTGGAGCTGCATTTCATTTTGGGTGTATTAGGGCTCCATTTGTTGAAGTTATTTACTGTGTGCAGATTTTGTGATGGATGTCTTCCTGCATGATTGTTTAAAGTAATAATCACCAAATGAGGTAACACAATGATGATTGAGCATATGGTCCACTGATGAAAGGTCTTGCATTTGCAGTATTATGAACCGGGTGTCTGTGGCAACATTTCCGGAAAAAAAAAATCACAAGCGGTGCACAATTAGTGATGAGTTTTCCAATCACTCAGCAGTGCTTGGTCTGGCAGAGCTAAGGCAACAGACTCGCTCTTCAACTCACTTGGGTGTGAAGCAGCATCCTGTGTTTTTTTTTTTCCAGTCTCTGCTAGTGTTGACGTCTCTCAGGTGACGCTGTTTGGATGTCTGGGAAGTGAGGTCCAAACACACACCTGCAATTACAGCTCATCGCCATAGGAGAACTAAAGGGAGATCTTCAAGATAGTTACTTTAAAGGCATGCTATGCAGGATTTTTTTTAAAATCCCCTAATGTTTTACTGCTAAAAAAAACACAATTTCACTGTGGCTGCAGCTGAGTGTTTCAACTTGATGTGAAAGTCCACCTTTATCCTCTTATATCACACCAAATGGAAGGAATCTTTCTAGTTTTTAGCGCATTTTTTCTCTCTAACATGATTACAACCAACTAATCATGTGAAAGTTGTCCAGAAATCAGTAAAAACCCCCTCACAGCTGTAGGGTCATGTATTTGGCCTACAGGGGGCAGCCCCGGTGAATCCCCCACCTCATCACTATCACTGCCGGCAGGATGCTGCTGTCCCTACTTAACTGTTAGATGTAGGATCTCTTTACAAAAGCCTGCTGTGCTCTCTTCCACCTGCGCCATTAGACCACTCTCTCACTGGATACGCTGACAGGCTCGGGTTGCTTTCCTATTATTTCCCGTTGTCACATCGAGACACCCAGGAGCAGGCCTGTTTCCTGTCGGGGAAGAAAACCGGCAGAGGGGTTGCTTATCAGTTTTTTTGCTTTTTATACTGTCGCAGAACATGAACAGTAACAACGATGACGTCAGCCGGAGCGCTTGTGAGGAGCGGAGGTGCAGATGTGCATAAACACAGCTGCATATGTACATGAAGACAGATGCAACAACATGCACTCACACACTAACAAACTCAGGAAGTGGTGTATGTGATTAGGCAGGCTCTCATCATGCGCCTGGAGCTGGGAGTCATGGCCAATTAAGACCAGAGCCAGAAATAGTTCTCTCCTCTCTGTGTCTCCTCACTGTGTGTTTGTCCTGGCCTCAGCCTGTCTGTCCTGTTGCACTGACCCCGTCCAACAGAGCAAGCATATGTCTGGGATTTAAGCACTTGGATTAAGGCCCCTCGCCTCCAGACACACACAAACACACACACACACACACACACACACACACACACACAGACACACAAGAAGAGACATCCATCCACAGCACTGAAGTCCAACAGCAGGAGGGACAGAATCCCATCCCATAAGAAAGGGGAGAGGAGCAGGGACTAATTGGCACAAATAGGACGCAATTACTGCCTGGGCTGAGATTGGGAGGAGCAGAGTTTATAGGGACAGGGATGGGGGGGGGAGGTGGAGAGGGGCGGGGGGAGGGTTGCAGGAGGTGGAGGTGGGGGAGAGCTCCTTGGAGAAGGAAGTGGGAGGAGATCGGTCAGCTCCTCTGCTCCTGTGATGGATTGAGCCGAAGATCATTGCTCATAATTTAAGGCTCCTCTGTAACTTGTGGGAACAGTGACAGGGTGAGAGGAGGCAGGCAGGGAGGGAGGGGAGATGGGGGAGGAAGGAAAAAGACAGATACTTACAGAGGCAGGAGTCGTTCTTCTTCTCCTTTACATTTCTTCTACAGCTTATACTCTATCCTGTGTAACCTTTCACCCACATTCTCGCAGACCACTGGCTGAGCGACAGGCGCATTTTTTTAATGGAAAAATCCAGAGGGAGTGCTCAGCTCCTCGGCCTGTTGGCAGACGGCTGCGTGTCATAAACTGTTTTTAATGACAATGCAAGATGCCTGTGTAATGCTGCTCATACTTCAGGCCCTCAGCTCGGGCCAAAGAACCTCCACACTGCAACCCCCCCCCCCACACACACACACACACACACACACACACACACTGCTGCTGCTGCCACTGCTCGCACACACACACACACACACACACATCTCTCTCTAACCAGTGAATTTGGCCAACTCATTACAGGGCTTATCTGTTTAGCATATAGGCATTACCGCTCTGCTAAACTGGAGAAAGGAAATGGAGAAGTTTTGGGTCGTTCTCCTGCTTCTCTCCTCTTCCTCCTCCTCCTCCTCCTCCTCCTCCTCCTCTTCACCTCCTCCGTCTCCTTTCACTGACTTTAAACTTGTGGCTACTATGACATTCCAGGGGTGGGGGTGGACCTTTTGTTTTAATCTCTGTCAATGGAGCGTGGAACTTGGTGCCCTCTCCCCTCGCTTTGTATATGTGTGTGTGTGTGTGCTGGAGGTTGGTGTGTGTGTGTGTGTGTGTGTGGGGGGGGGGGGGGGATGGCAATGATGGTGGGGAGGTAAATGGAGGGGCTGCAATGTTTCCGGTATCCTTGGTGACACAGTGGGGATTTGGAGTTAAAAAAGCCCTCAACTTAACCCGCCCCAAGCCGCCCTCACCCCTCCCCTTCCTCATTTTTTCTTTTTAGTGTGTCAGTTTGAAGTGGAAGTGACAGCGCTACTTGGGGACTGTGTGTGTGTGTGTGTGTGTGTGTGTGTGTGTGTCCGCTGGTGGCAGGGAGCTTTTAGTGACTCCTTCTGTGAGAGCATGGGAACTTTACATTTCAAAGCCGAGCAGAGGGCACCCAGAGAAACTGCAGCGGGACAGAAGTTCTGTGCGCATGGGGTAACGAGGGAGGGAGACGGAGAGTGGATAAAAAGAGAGAGAGAGAGATGATTGAAAAGGTGGTGAGTGTATGCTTGCATGCACGCAAGACTGAAGGTGAAGCATTTTTCAGAGACGCTGTGGAATTCTCATTTTGTTCAGATTAAGAAAGTTGGGGGGTGTTCGTGGGAGAGGGGGGCCTGGATTATTGGGGGTGGGGGAAAGCAGTGAAGGGGGAGGGGGGGTGGGGGGTGATGGACATTCCTCAGGATGAAGTAGGTCATTGTTCCCTGTCTCTACTGAAGAGAGCTCTCTGAAGGAACTGATGAAGTGAAAGCAGCGGAGGGGAGGGAGATTCAGAGCTGGATGGGGGGTACAGGTCCATATACGGGAGGAGAGGGGGTGTGGGGGTGAGGGAGGGAGGGGGGTCGCATTATTCAGTAATCCTATTGAAAATGCCTCTGAAGGACAGTCCAAGAGAAGCCGGGGAGAAAGGAAAGCGAATGGAATGTGACAACAGAAAAATGCCATTGATGGTGGTCAGTTTGAAGCGGCTTGATGTGGAGAGACGTCTCCGCTGAATGGCAAGTCCACAGAGACGAGCAGCACCAGCAGCAGCGCCGCTCTCATACTTGGCTGCTCTCTCAGCCTGACACAGATGCTCCGGCTCCACCTTTCACCCCCCCTCCTGCTTCCACTCCTCTCATCTAATTTCCAACTGTCCCGCATCCCAGCTCACATTCCTCTGCCTTTCAGCCAAGATTTTATGCTTAAACTGTTTCAGTTGAGATACTCAAAATGTCAAGACACGGGCACAGGTGAATAACCATCAGTCTCATTTGAAATGGTGGCAACAGTTCAAGCGTAGGAGAGTCGAGTTAAAGTGTTAACTGTCACGTGCAAAGTTAAAACGAGTAATAAATAAAGAAAAAAAGAAGAAGAAATAAATAATGTCAGGAGAGATAAATGAAAATGAATAAATTATCTGAAGAACACTGTATACAATATACATAGTAGCATTACATGATGAAATACCTGTGCAAAATTTTGTATACAGACAGTGAGTAGATGTCTGTGAATGTGGTGAATGTGAGTGTGTGTGTGTGTGTGTGTGTGTGTGTGTGTGTGAAGGAGGGGGTGGTGGGCTCCAAATCTCAAGATCATCAGATATTCATTCTGCAGTATATCACAGTTATTTACATACACTGTGGTCATGTTGGAATGTGTATATTATAGATGATGGAGACTCAACAATATGTTTGTGTGTTGTTTTATAGAAGGAGCCCCATGAAGTGTGGATCTGCTCTACCCAAACAAGTCAAATAAAAAAAATCTAGGAGTAGTAAAGATTGATGAAATCAGTCCTCGGTATTTTTAGATGTTCTAAGCAACATGTTAGCCATCATACAAAATGAATTTCCTTCCTAACATATTTAAAATAAATCCTTCCCTGTAGACGAACACTCAAATGTTAACAACGTAAAATTGTTTGTTCTGGCTCTCTGGCAATCTCAGCATTTTGTCATCACACTAACTCCCCTCCCAACCTCTACCCTCCCCTCTTCTTTTTCTCCACAGAGTTTTTCCGTGAGCTTTTGAAAAATGCAGAGGTCTCGCTGCACAACATGTTCGTGCGAACATATGGGATGATGTACGTGCAGAACGCAGAGCTCTTCAAGAACTTCTTCGAGTCCCTGACGCGGTACTACGTGTCCGGCAGCGCCGCCGTCAACCTGGACTCCATGCTGTCAGACTTCTGGGCCGACCTCCTGGAGAGGATGTTCCGGCTGGTCAACGTACAGTATGAGTTCAGCGACGGATACATGGAGTGCGTCAGCCGGCACACGGAGCAGCTGCAGCCCTTCGGCGATGTACCTCGAAAGCTCCGCATTCAGCTGACACGGGCGTTTGTGGCCGCACGGACCTTCGTGCGCGGCCTTGCGCTCATGCCGGAGGTGGTCAATAAAGTTTCTACAGTAAGTAAGAAAGCGTTAAAGCTTTTGTCTATGTTTCAAAAGCAGTCATCTTTAAATCTACTTTCTGGGTTATTGAAGTAGTTTCCAAAAACACAATCCATCCATCCCTCCTGTGACTTCATATCTTTCGGGGAAGAATTGGCGGCATTTCCATTACTGTGTCTCTGATAACATAAACCACTCTGACTGTTCTGGTATGACATGTTTTTCCACTGCGCTGAGTGATTAATTGATGATTAGATTATACTGCTTTGTGGTGTTGGCTTATAAAATTAATGGTCATGCTTTTTCAGTGTTTAAGTATGTCTGAGTGAGTGTTTCTCTGCTGTGAACTGTGGTGCAATGATAACAGTCTGCTAACTGCCCTCCGCCCTCCTGCAGGTCAGCGCGTCTCCCAGCTGTGTGCGAGCCGCCATGAAGATGTTGTACTGTCCCTACTGCTCGGGCCAAGTGGCCCTGAAACCCTGCCAGAATTACTGTCTGAATGTGATGCGGGGTTGTTTGGCCAACCAGGCTGACTTGGACACAGAATGGAACAACTTCCTTGGTAAGTGACCATCATGTGAGCAAGAACACCTTCTGCAGCCATTATGAAATGAACCTATAACCATAATGGCTTAAAGTGTTTGATTTGGCAGCAGGGTATATTTATATAACTCCCTGCTTTTGTGCTCTTTAAAAGTTTCCGCTCCCGCGCTCGTATCAACCTTATCTAATCCATCTTTATCTAAACATGCACCCTTCTTTACCTTTGCGGGCATGAAACCAGTGCGACATGTTTAACAAAGAAACACTGTTTATTGTAAAAAAAAAAAAAAAAAAAATCATGTACAAACACGTTCTTCATTCTTTAGTAATCTGTATAAGTAAAGCAGAGTGGGAGAGATTGTACAAATTGTACGTGTTGTGGCCCACAGGATGAATGCAGCTCCTGTGTTTAGTAAACACAGCAGCAGATCAGTTTCTTTACATTCAGGATGATGTATATGTCCTCTTCTCTCCTCGGTATGTATTATATTTATTCTGTATGACAGACCTATGTGACAGAAACATGTTGCCTGGTTTCTATACCACCATTACATGTGTCTGTCTCTGCCTGCTGGCACTGCTCCTGTCTGGTTTCTGCTGCTTCCTCACTGTGCAGCAGCTTTACTCTGCTGATGGCTCCTTTCACTCTTTAACTCTCTCCTGCTGGCGAGCATGTGCTTCCCCCTAGTGGCAGTTACTAGCAACACCACCTTCAGACAGAAGATTTCTCGATTAATCACTTTCTAAAGTGTTAGGTGATTATGTTATATGTTCTGTTTTTCAGATGCCATGCTCAGTCTAGCCGAGAGGCTCGAAGGTCCCTTTAATTTTGAATCTGTTACGGACCCCATCGACGTGAAGATTTCAGAAGCCATCATGAACATGCAAGAGAACAGCATGCAAGTTTCACAGAAAGTCAGTATCTTTTTCCTCTTCTTTTTTAACACACTGAAGAATTAAAAAAAAAAAAAAAAAAAAAAAAAAAAAGATTCAGTTTCACTTACTCTGCTTTCTACTTTATGTTCACCTGTGTCAGGTTTTCCAGGGATGTGGGCAGCCTAAACCGAGCATGGCCTTCCGCTCCAGACGTTCTGTTAAAGAAACAGGCTTTACTGGCCGCTTCCGCCCCTACAGCCCTGATGCCAGACCCACCACCGCTGCAGGGACCAGTTTAGATAGACTGGTACGGACTAAGAAAACACTCAGCACAACCAGACTCATGTGTTTCTTTTAGTAGTTGTGTCTGACTTTTTTTTTGTGTGTGTGTGTGTTTCTTCTCAGACAAGTGATGTGAAGAAGAAGCTGAAACAAGCAAAGAAGTTCTGGTCCACATTGCCAGAGACGGTGTGTGTAGCTGAAAGGATTGCACCTGGAGACGAATGCTGGAATGGAACGGCAAAGAGCAGGTAAGGGCACCGTGCATGTAGAATCTCATTTTAATTTATCACAAGACAATCCAACATCCTGAACGTCCGCTTGTTCTACACAGGTATGAGTCAGTTGTCATTGGCAACGGACTTGCCAATCAGGTGTCCAACCCTGACGTGGATGTGGATATAACAAAGCCAGACATTGTGATCCGCAGTCAGATCGCAGTTTTGAAGGAAATGACGAGTTGGCTGAAAGCTGCGCACAGCGGCAACGACATCTCTATCGATAACGGTGAGGATGGTAGCTATAGGACTTTCTTTACGACGAGATGTCCTGATTGCACAAATCTGACTCCTCTTGTCTTTTTTTTTTTTTAATTTCGTGTCCAGATGAAGACGGCAGCGGAGGAGAGGAGAGCGGCAGCGGTTGCGACTCTCCAAACTGCGACACAGACCGGGACATCTACTTCTCCACTCCACCGAACCCCGTCAAACCCCGGGTCAATCAGGTGCAGAGTGGAGATACAACAACCGGAGCCGGGGTTGCCTCACAGGGAAGCATGGCGCTGGCGCTCTGCGGGCTGGCCCTGGCCCTGCTCACTCCCCACTTGAGATAAAACTGGCTGTGCAGGGAGAGGAAGAGAACGACCAGGAATGACGGAGCGAAGGGGAAAACTGTCAGAGAGACTTAAAAAAAGACTGCCTTCAGGACCTTGGACTGTCCGCCATTGGGGGGAAGACTCTTCTTAATATTACAATAACTTCACTTTTAATTATTTGTTTGTATGTTTTTAAGGACATCAGTGTACAGCAATATGATTTTGCCACCTTTTCCCCCACTTTTTCCCCCCCAGGTAAACCTTTACTCCTTATGGCTCTTTTGGAGCTACAGTATGGTTCTGGCTGCAGCAATACAAACATTATATAATTGTCTTATTTTGGCAATTTAATCTCATAATTCATTTTTGTGCCTTCTTCAATGATTGCCATACTAATAGCGAGTGCCTGTGATGGGACATATCTTCATATTTCTGAGGATGTTCTTTCTTTTCATCAGTCTATTTTCGTTATTCTGAGATCAACAAATAATATAGCAAGTGAATCAGTGATTGTTATTAATGTTAATTCATAGCAATTATGAATGTGCAAACTGTAAATGTGTGTGTCTGTGCATTTCTACATTTGCATACATCAGCCAGTCAGAAACGATGAAGCTAGCTACAGTAGTATAGACTTGTTAATCTCAGCGAATGAACACTATGAGCTTTTTTTTGTCTGTTTGCTTTGGAGAGATGTTGAAACTCCTCCCATGGCTGCAGAACGCAGCTCATCTCTCAGAAGTACAGTGAGAAGTTACAGCACAGGTATTTGTGTTTGACCGGGAGATGGAATCATTCTTTAGAAGAGCTTTTTTTTTTTTTTTTTTTTTTTTTTTTTGGTGCTCTCTGCGAGCCCAAACATGCATAGTGTATGTCTGCTATGAGCATTATCACAACCTAACTTTTAATTGTCTCATTAATTTGTAATTTAAATGTCTCAGCTAAACAGTTCAATAGTATGGTCATACCTCATGCATGCTCTCATTGTCAATGCAATCTAGTGATGAGTTGAAAGTGTCTGATAGAGTTGAGATGCGTGGCTGGCATCCTGGTGAAAGGTAATTGCGCCTTGTAAGGAGAGGGACTCCCCTGGCGTTACCCCTGAAGAAGGCAAAGCTGACAAGTCCCGAATGCCCTGTTGGTTTTTTTGTTTGTTTGTTTGTTTGTTTTGTTGTTTTGTTTTGGTTTTTTTTTGTACTGTAAGCTCAGTTCAGCACAGAGGATCTGACTCTGTACAGTCTTACATTTGAAAAGGAAAGGTGGCGACATGTACGTTCAGAGCGTTTCACATCAAACTAGAGAAGAGGAACAAAAGACAGTGCTTTGATCAAATGAAATCAAGAAAAGATTATTTTAACACAGGGTTTTATGTTGAAGAGGTGTTGTAATTTTTAGCTATTTTTGGTATGAAGATATATATTAGGTACTACAGTGGATTTTACTGCTAGTTTTAGGTGGTGGAAGAGGACAATGTGCACAGATAATGGGGGCACTTTTGGTCAGTGTGCACAGTTTTGGGGGGCTCTTTTTTTTTTTCGCCCACATCCCCTGTCCCACAATACACACTTGTACCTCTGAAATGGCCTGTGTCAGTATAAATGGACTGATCCTGAACCATTTGATCTACCTATCCTCATCCTCATATTCACATCATTTCAACTCGAATGTTGGAGTGTTGTCATGAGCTACCAAAATGAATGCAATGTATGGTGCCTGATCTGATCCTTTTTTTTTTTTTTTTTTTTTTTTTTTTTTACACCTCGGTACATTATTAGCAACTTAAGGTAAAAAAAACAATGTAGGTGTTAATGGTTTATATCTGTTATCTGCTCAAATTCCTTGTCAGGTTTTGATCGTGTTGTTACCAGCTGACAAGCACAACATAAGATTTTCTGTTAATTAGATAATCGGGTCTGTAAGTTGCATTACCTGGCCATTTCATCTCTAAAATTATGCTGCCTCATGTAGCTTTTGTACAGTAACTTATGTATGTGTCTTATTGTCATTGCAAACATTCTCCTAGAACTGACATAGATGATCCAAAAATACAGTATTCAGAATGTTTTGATATGCGTAATGTAGGTGAAAAATATTATTAATGTCACAGAGTATTTGATTTAATTGGTATCCGATTTTGGGGGCTTTAAATATGCATTTTGTTAAATTTAAAAAACGGATTTGCATGTTACACCTTTGTCTGCGAATCTGAACTAATCAGCCACAGTCATGGCAGACGGTTAATACTGGACACAACCTTTTTGCCTCTTGTTTGGCTTTGAAATTGACAAGTTGATTGTAAGCTTACATTAAATTTTCTTCAAAAAAAAAAAAGTGATGTTCCTAACGATCAGTCCAGTTGTAAAGGCTTGGAACGAATCAATGAGGACATCTTTATTAAGTATCTGACTTTGAAGGAACATCTATGCAACCCACCTAAAATACTGAAGCCTTAATTTAAAATAATGAAACCGAGCTTCAGCAGCTCGATTTGGCGTCTGCATGTGACCGGTTCAGTTCTCCTGCTTTTTGTGTACCACCAACATTTCTACAAGGGCTTGTGCATGTGTTCTTGTCATGTGGAAAAGTTGTGTTGAGTGTGAAGAAACGCAACTTTCTGAGAGTCAGAGGAAATGTTTTGGGGCGATGATGGTAAATGTCTGTGCTTGCGGGCCAGGGCAGCAACAATCTCCGGTTGGCTGGAGTTGTGTCCGGCTGCTGGATGTTGCTGTGGATCATTTGATCCTCAGAGCAACTTCAGTCAAGTGACTTTGAAGTTGAGTTGGACAGGTGTTGAAACCTTTCCATCTGCCTTTGGCCCACAAGAACAGAAAGAACTCATTTTCTGAGGAGAAAGTGAGTGACTGACTGAAAAGAATAAAAAAAAAAAAGTGTAAATAAAGAGCAGCCGTTTTTAGATGTCTCTAAAAGAGGCCATAACAGTACACCAGATTTTTACTTGTCAGAGTATCTCCTAAATGTTATGGAAAAACAAGATGAGATAGATGTTAAATTGTAAGAGAAAATGTATATTAAACAACATTTCTTAGTCTTGTTGAAATAAAGACTGCCAATATTTAAATGGTTGTGAATGTTTTCCTTTTTTTATCAACTCAGCTTTTTTGTTATGTCACTTAAAAGTTGACAGTTTCAGGAGATAGTGGAACGTATTCAACATATATTGGATTCACTTGAGGTAAATATCACTGTTTGTTTAAAGTTGGTGAAAGATGGTTTTATATTTTGGTTCGCCAAATAACAAATGATACTTTGATTTGGGAAACACCACACCCTAAAACACTGTAGTGTATTTGGAACATTGTAAGCTCACGGACAATGAATTACATACCAGGTACAGAATACAGATTTCCTGTTTTCAGCCTTCCAGAATTAAGAAATAAAGTAACTTCCTGGAAACCAGTAAAATTACTTTTTAGAGCTTAACTTGACTATGATAACATCCGTCTACTCTAGCTAGTGAACATAACACACACAATTCCAATGAAAACCCCATTAGTCAATTACAAATCATTGTTCAGTGATATATAATTCAAAATTGAAGTCCACACTTTAAGACAAGAAAGGGTAATAACATTATCTAGGTGATCACATTTTATAAAAAAGAAAGCCACAAAGATCTACAGAGCAATGCAAGAAGAAACATTTCAGTACTTAAAGGCATTTTGAGCCCTTTTACACTAAGTAGTCAGCAAACAACTTATTCTACCACACTCTCTCCTTCAAACAAAAAAAGAACTTCTCACAAGCTAAACAATGTGACTTTGCTGACCTCCAGTGGTTTAACTTCTCATTTTGCTGCAGTGATGTAGAAGAGTACAGTAGGGTGTGTCAGTACACTATGACATCACTGATGAGTGTGTTTACAGGTGCAAAAGAGTGAACTTATATTGTCTTATATTGTCTTTCCCCCACTTCAAGACATTCATTAGTTTTGTGTATTTGTGTTTTGTGTATTAAATAATAACTTACAGTTAGAATATAACATCAGTCCTTAATTAAGGTAGTCAGACTTGTCCTGATTGGTAATAACAGAGCTCCAGTATTAGCTGCTTTGTTCTTTTAGTCTGTTAGCAATCATTTCAGATAGCAGAATATATCCAATAAGTTCTCCAGGCACTGGCTGCCTCTACCTTACAGTAACTAAAGTAGTAACACATGAACAATTTTCTTACTTTTTTGCATGACATGGGAAGTGTCTGAGAAGGGGAAGACACTAAATGCAGTTCAATGCAGTTCAGCTCAAGGATTTTCAGAGGAACATCTGTAATCATTGATCCTCCAGCAAATTCCAGCACGAACATCTACAGACATTTAGATGTTAATGTAACTGAGCCTGCAACAACAGCTGGTTACAGGATGTGTTTTGAACCTGTGACTCTTACTCTTGTTAAAGCATACAATCAGCACAGATCCTGTGAGCGCTATTTTTGACAGCTTTAATCTCACAATAAGGGCCTTACATACCTTTGATGAGACAGATGTATGTCCTCAATACTGTTTCTGCACATCTGGGGATTTTAAAGATGAAAGGAGTTTCTATTCATCAAACATATGTGGTGGCCTTTTAAAAACACTCACTATCTCTAAATTTGAGATAGATCAACAAACAAAAAAATACATTTACATGAACTTAAAGGACTTTGCATTTTTCCGCCATCTTACTGACAATGTAGAGAGGATTTTGAAACAACATTTAGACATCACATAAAGAGATGAAAATGACAGAAAACTGCACAATTAAATGATTAAAGAATGTGGGAGAAAATGTAATTATAATTATTTAATTTAATTATATCAGAAAATCAACTTTTTTGATGTCTAGTCAAAAATGTCCTGATGTGGTGCTTGTTTTGTTGGGGGACTTAAGTCCACTTGGACTTTTCTAAAATTCTGTCTACAGCCCTGCTCACAACACTAACTCACATTTTCACATTGGTTGTTGCTCTCTGGCAAAACCCAGCGACTGGTTGTAACACTTGGTTGAGACTTTTGTAGAAGGATCCATGAGATCAAAAAACAAGGGATCAAATGTCATATCACACTATAGGTTTTAATGGCTGACTGGGCATGAAAATGGAAACCGCATGTTGTTTTGACAATGTCTGCGTTGATCCAGGAGCCTTTATTCAATTTAAAGGACAGGTTCACAATTTTTCAAGTCTTTCTTAGAACAACAGTCAAGAACCCAAATGAACATTTAAACATTTTTTTCTTGTCATAATCATTCCTCTTGTTCATACTGACCATTAGAAGATGCCTCCATGATCCCCTTACAATGTAGGGGACAAAATCCACAAGCCTTCTTCTGTGCAAATGAGCCTTGATGATGAGTCACATCAAGTAGATATCTACAACATTACAGTCTTTTTAGTGCCAAAGCCCCTCTTTGTGTTACTATACTTCTACTGCAGCTCAACAGGGAAACACTGAGAAAACACAAAGAGGGAATTTGATGCTAAGAAAGACTGTAAATGTGGCAGATATCCACAGATATAATTATTGAAGACATTTTTAAGAGCATTCTTGGCCCCCATCACTTAGATTGAAAGAACATTTGAAGGGGATCTTTTAATAGTATGAATAGGAGAAATGATTACAGCGAGGAAACCTTTTTCAGTGTTAATACGGGCATCTGACTGTTTTATTTACATTTTGAACCTATCTTTCAACTCTTTTTTAGTGCAGCTCTGTCAAACTTCAGTGTACGTGCTCCATTTATTTTTGAATCTTTTTTATTTTCTTTTTCGTTCAGTTCAGTTCATCTTAACGTGTGCGCCACTAAAACCAGTCCGGCGGAAGTTGGGCTCACGGCCGTGTCACAAAAGAAATGGCGAGCGGGATAGGCAGTGAGTAATGTTTTCTAGCTCTTTCTCGGATTTCTTGTGATTTTAGATTATGAACAAACAGCAAACACACTCTAAACATTATAATTTACGTAGTTAGGTTGGACAGAGTAGCGTAGTTTCTTGATAAAACGTACGCCGTGTAGATGTGTGTGTCTCATGAATGTGTCCCCCCGCTAATGCTACCAACGTTAATTAGAAATTAGCTAACTGGATGTTATTGTGTGCAGAAACGTCGCTTATATCTAGTTTTATTAGTTGTTAATGCTTTTTAAGATGTTTGCGAGCCTCAACTCTTAAATAAATAAGAAGTGTATCGCTATAATGAATCTTAAAAGCATCCTATAGACACGATACAAGCTAACAATAGCAAGCTAACTTTGATAAATAATCAAATGTTATATAGTGAACAACCGGCTCTGCTGCAAGTGATTTTTAATTTGCATTTTGTTTTAATACATCACAGATTCTTTGGTTTATTTGGATTGTATGGGAGTCGGACCGTCATATTCATGTGTGTAAACAAATCGATCAAAACAACACAGACAATACGAGCTGAGAATCAGTTATACTTAGAGAGTAACTACAGAAACATTTGTTTATCAGATACTGGCTTGTCTCGGCTGTTATTTGTTTTGTACACTGTGTATTATGTTTGTGTAATTATGTTTATGTTGTGTATACTGTTTTATGATCAGCGGCTGAAGCGCTCAAACGAAAATGCACTGCAGGGTTTTATTAGTTTTTATGCAAAAACAAACACTGAAAAAACATTTGGTTGTTCTGGGACTGAGGTTTATAGATTATAATAGATCATATGTTGACTTCAATTGCTCAGAGTTTGTATGCTTAAATGAAAGATTTAAATTTGCTAAGAAAACCTGAACATGTCATAATTTCTCTGTATATATAGTTAATCAGGCACTGTGCAATAACCCTGTACTATAATACCCACTGCACATGCAAATTACACATATGTATCTTAGTCTAAAACACAAAATGTGTTTTCAATATTTCTCTCACCACTCTTCTTTGCACGATTTGCATCCTGTTTATAATTGACAGAAACAGTTTCACCTGTCTATAGTCATTACTTGTGTATATTTTTGAAGATTGTTGTTGTTATTCTGTGTAAATACATTGAAAGCCACTAAACCGGAGTCAAATTCCTTGTATGTGTAAACATACTTGGTCAATAAAGATGATTCTGTTTCTGATATTTGTGTTTCTTTTTTTTTTTCACAGAACACAAGATACTGAATGTGGGGCCAACGGAGCCCTGGTCAGTCAGGGAGAAACTCTGCCTGGCCTCCTCTGTTATGAGAAGTGGTGACCAAAACTGGTAAACATGAAAACCTCTCAAAAATACACTCAGCTGTTAATCATTCATAAAATGGGATGGCCACAGAGATTTAAAAAAATATAGACAGAGTAAAATATGTTTGGGATAGAAAATCTACAGGCATCCCATCATTCACCAGTATATTTATGTTTTTGTTATTATTTGAACATGAGGTGTACAACAGCAAGATAGCTCACACTGGGTTATAAACAGTTTGCTTCAAGGTTTCAGTGTTTCAACTCTTTGCAAATTGATTTTTTTTTTTTTTTTTTTTAAATGAGCCACATTAAAACTGTGCAGCAGTTATTAACCTGAATTATGACCACCAGATGTCAGACTTGGGCCAGCTGTCATGTGTGAAAAATGACTGATAGGAGTTTATTCAGCAGTGTTTCATGACATTGATAATCAATGCAGTTTCTAAGAGAAGCTCAGGTTCTTGTATGAGCTGAAACCTTGTTGAAAATTAATTGAAATACAAATTTAGAGACACAAATCATTGTGGTGTCCGTTTGACAACAGGTGTGGCTGAGCTTCGTGTATATTTCTATATCCATATGTATTTCTAATTTGAATTAGTTAGTTTAATACCTGCATGTATTTATTCTCAGATTTTCTCAACAAGTGTTTTTTTTTTTTCTGATTCTATTCTGAGGAATCTCTTTGTCTTCCAGGGTTTCAGTAAGTCGAGCCATCAAGCCTTTTTCGGAGCCGGGTCGTCCACCTGACTGGTTCTCACAGAAGGTGAAAGATATAACGCAACACAACATTTTCAAAATTAGTCTCAAACACTCTTTCTATAAGTCAGTGGTTCTCGGACAACATTGTCTTTTGAGCATATTACAGTGATTATGCTGTGATGAAATTTTGCCTGAGGATAACAAATCTCTCTCTCTGTTTCTCAGCACTGTGCCTCTCAATACTCTGAGCTGCTGGAAGCCACAGAAGCACCTAAGTCAGTACCCAAACACACAGACACACGTATACGCATAATAATAATATGTTGATGCTTTTGAGTTTTTTACCCTGAATAAAACATTTTGAGAGTTAAGTGTTCGTGGTCTCCTGTGTTCCAGGCGTAAGCGTGGAGAGAAGGGCGAGGTAGTTGAGACCATCGAAGATGTCATTGTACGCAGGCTGACCACTGAGAGGATAGAAGAGCTGAAAAAACTACTGCGAGAGACACAAGAGCAGTACAGGTACCTATACGCTTGAAAAACACACCTATAAAGCCTGTGAGATGTGACCTTTAAACCTCCGTGTGCTTTCTATTCTGACAGGAAGTTGAAGAAAGAGGTGGATCTGATACAGACGGGTCACATGGACTCCCAGCTGAAGGAGCTGTGGGCAGAGATTACACTGTAAGACTCTTTATCTGTCAGTTCTTCTGTTTGCTGCTATATAGTGTCCAACATTGTGGCTCCTCATCTCTTCAACAGTAGTTTTTAAAGCACAGCAGAGGGTTTTCCCAGCTGCGTCTTGCAGCCTTTCAGCCACAGTATCATGTCTCTCCTTTACATCAGCTACCGTCTCCTCAAAAATCAATAAAGCTTTTGTTCCTCCAAACTTAGAAAGAAGAAGCAGGATGAAGAGGAAGCAGAGCAGAAGAGGAAAGCCACAGAAACTGCATATCAGGGTAGGTTTGGTTGGTTTCTGCTCATCGTACCATGTGGAGATTTATTAGAAACATCACACCCTTATCGCTGTGGGGGCGGTTGTCATTCTCCATACACGGCCATCATCAAAATATTCCTTTGATTACATATCCTCATAACAAACACATTCGAATATTTTAGTTTTTCTTAAATACATTCTTAGACAAGGGGTTGTTTCTCTGATGTTGGGATGACCATTGTCTCTGTCTCTCTCTCTCTCTATTGGTCACAGCTCGTCAGGCAGTCAAAAACACGCCTAAGCGTCTGCCCAGCGTAACGGTACGTTCTCCTCTGGGTGCCAGTCCCCCCGCCATGGATTCTCAGACTGACTCCTCGGTCCCCACACCGCCTATGGATACAGGAGTTGTCGCCTCTGATGACAACAACATCCACCCTGTTGTAAGAACATCCTCATATACATCATGGTGGATTCAAAGGCTGTCATATGTTCTGTAATACAACATCTTGATCTTCAGTCAAATGAAAGTCCTTAGTGTAGCTGTTTATGTTTGAGTTTGAGATCACTGTTGTCTCTGCACCTCCAGCTTGTTTTCTGTCTCGCTCATCAGTGAGGGGGGAAAAAAAGATCATGGCAATCTCATCTCCTGCTAGAAGGAAATGTTTCAGATATTGCAGCTCTTGTGCTAAACACTCTCGCTGATTACTTGCTGCTTATGCCAGGCCCAGGGGGTTGGAGTGTTTCTACCAGCATCAGAGGCTCCAGGCCCAGGTCCCAAAGACGGAGGCCTGGCTTCACTAGTAGATGACTCACCACAGAAGAGGCTCATGACCCAGAAGGCCACGCCGCCACCGTCTCCTCTCCTGTCAGAACTGCTGAAAAAAGGCAACCTCATCTCAGCCAGCCCCCGCCTGGTGAGAGCCAGCTCAGCCTGCATTTAAACATCAAATATTACAAGAAAGAATAGTTCAAGATGATGTTACGCAAAAATTCAGTTGTAACTACCTCACACTTACTGTATGGAAGTAGTCGGTCATCAGTCACAATGGTCAGATTTCTTGCAGACTTTGTTGGATTATTACACTGGATAAAAACATGTATCTGTTGATGTCAGGTTGCGGATGGAGACTCTACTGGAAGCCTTACCAACGGAGTACAGACAGCCACTGCTGCCACTCCTCTACCACCTGGTCATGAGGTCATCACAGGTAAATACTGTATACTTGTCATAACACACATACACACACTGCTCCTGGTAGTGCCTCACCTGATTCAAAGGATGACTCCTGAAGTAAATCACACTCTGCCTTTTGTTGCTCACTTGGTAAAGCATGGAACACTTTCTGTGATTGCCGCCTGACTACAATGTTGTTGCATCTTGTTTTCCTTTATTTCATTATCTAATTCTTACATGTTCTTCCGTGTGTCTGCAGAGGGGGAAGCTGAAGTGAAGGCAGAGCTCGGTGAGGAGACGGGATTAGTAGAAGAGGACCTTGTTGCTGTATCTTACATGGGAGACGAACTGGACCTGGAGACAGTAGGAGACATCATCGCCATCATAGAGGAGAAGGTACAGGAGGAGTACTTTGCTCCTGTGTTGCTAATTTGTGATGAGTATAAGTAAAACTCCTTTAATCTTTAAACTTAGAAACTTGTATTCTTACACTGAATACCAGAGAGACAAAATGCTGCTGTTTATTACAGTAACACTCATGTGTGTCATGTTGAATCACTTGTTCGGTGACTTTTAGAGTGTTTTTTTTTTTTTTCTTTCTTGTAAAGATCGGTATGAATTTCAATCAATTTTTAAGTTGACTTTACACATGCTTGATAAATAAAAAAAAAACAACATTGAATTGTTTGACCTCTTGTGACCGATTCCCAGTGCAGCATAATAACAGAAGTTTGTGTCTTTAATCAGCTTGAACGGAAACCAGGATTAAACTTTCATAAAGCCAACTCATTGCTAATGCGCTCAAGTCAAGCCTGGTTTAAAAACATAACTTAAAAGCTTGTTTATGACTTTGAAACACATTTCTAAGACATCAAACGCAAATCATTGCAATTCACAAAAACAGAAATTGACATGTAAAGACATAATTGTGATGTTTGAAAGAAAAATGAACAAAACCACAGCAACCTTCTCCCTGCTTTTTCTCTCTCCTCGTCTCCCTCGCTGTCTTCTCCTCCTCCTCCTTCACAGGTCGATGACTCCGTGGAGGCTTTGGATGCGGCGGCGGTGGAAGCGGCTCTCTCTCTGTGCGAAGAGGCCGTCTCAGAAGGGCACACCCTCCCAGGCCCCTGGGAGACACAGGAGCTGAAGGCTTCAGACCCCACACCCACGGTCCAAGACTCTGACCCCACACAGGAGCCTCAGGAGGTGACTGCAATGGCCGCCCCGACCTCTGTTGGCCTGGAGACCCAGAATCAACCAGACACAAAGAGAGAAGAACAGCTCAAGGGAAACTGCGAGGGACCTGAGGTGACGGGAAGCGATGTCACTTCTTCTGTCGCCTCTGACGACGGTGCTACAGGAAGCGAAGTCACAGAAGAGGGAGGGGCAGCGGGGAAGGAGGCCACCGAAGCAACGGTGAAGAGTGAAGGAGAGGAGTGGAGTCAGCCTGAGCCCAACCCGCCTTGCCTGGGTGGGTGGTGGAAACACACACACACGCACACACACACACACACACACGCACAGAAATCATGCTCATATGTTTGTTTTCTAATCCTCTTCTCTTCTTTTTTATCCCACAGACTCTGAGGACAGCTCTGTGTCTGGGAAAGAGTCCAAGGTTACACACTTACATGTACTTACACACACATATGGCACAATTTGTAAAAAAAAAATGCAGGGATTTAAACTCTATTTGTGTGTCTTCTCGAATCCAGGAGGTGAAGGAGGAGGAGGCGGGGAGTGAGGGAGACCCTGAAGAAGGGATGGAGATGAAGGAGGAGTGCGGCGAGGGGGAGGGTCCCTATTTGTCGGAGGTGGAACGAGCAGCCAGCGAGAGCGAAGACGGCTACGGACCGGCCTCCCAACGCTACACAGCAGATTCACTGGCCAGCAGCCCTGCCTCTTCTTCCCAGCTGTAAGTGTCCAGATGTGAAGGAATAACTGATAATTGTCTTTTAAGAGCTGTATTTTCTTATCATTTGTGTGAAAATGAAACCAGGAGCCTGTGTAAATGCAGGTTCATGTGCTGAAACAACCTTTGGCCTTATTTTAGGAGAACTGCAGCTTTAAATCTAGATAAAGCTTAGCTGGCATTTGTCATGAATATTCATGTCATGACCTCTGAATCAGATTAGGATTCCATTTCTCTGAGCTAAGCAGTCTTTGGCTGCTGACGTAAAAAAAACTCTTAACAGTATATGCTTTTGTCTCTCGGCCACTCCTGTTTCTCTTCTGCTTCCTATTTTTATTCACCGTGGACTGAACATTCCTCTCTTCACTCACCCACTCTGTCCTCACTTCCCTCGTCTTCTGTTCTCTGTCTGCATCAGGTCTACATGTGGTGAGGACCAGGAGGCCGTGCAGGCCCAAAAGATCTGGAAGAAAGCCATTATGCTGGTGTGGAGAGCCGCAGCCAACCACAGGTGGAGCTCCTTGCCATGTCTCGACCTCAACAACAAATCCTCATTGGCCAAAATATTTTAGCCTCACAGTACCTCCCAGTCGGTCTATGTTAGAAAGGTTTTTAGTGCCTTAAATTTTAATGTTATCGAGACATAACGTGATGACTAAAAGGCTGTTTCACAACCTTCACTATACTACTAGAACAGTAGAGAAATACTAAACCACTCTGTTTTTATTCAGTGAATACATTCATTTATTTTAGCCTAAAAACAATCACAGTTGTGTGTAAAAAGTATCAGAATCAGTTTTCCCCTAAAGTGATTAAAACTCCAGAGTACACAACCTTTGTTTCTTCAGTTAAGACCTGATAAAGTTCTATAAACAGATTATAACTGTCTTCCCCATAAAAACAAACTACAGCTGTGACACAAGTACAGGTTTAACTAAGGATAAATCTGGACCAAACTCCATAGTCTAAGTTATTTATTCAACATTTTTGTTACATTTTTTTGTGCCATCTCTATTGACTAACTGAAAACACTGGGATGTAGAGCAAGATTGTATTTTAGTACTACACATACATGGTGTGGTTTAGAATAAAAGCAAAAGGATTTCCATGCAGCTGTTAGAGGGAAACCTGGTGTTTTACTGTTGTTGATGTCTTGTGTCTCTCAGGTATGCCAGCGTCTTCTTACAGCCTGTGTCAGACGACATCGCTCCCGGTTACCACAGCATCGTACACAGGTTAGATCACACACACACACACACACACACACACATGCACACTGCTGTTTAAATTATCCTGCCACAGCAAATATGGTTGATTAAAGATGCTGAATGCTTATGCTACTAAAATCCTGTTAAACATATCGTTGATTGTTTATGGTCAGACACGAATTTAACACCCACAATCTCCCTCCACCCGTCCGTCCTGTTCCAGACCCATGGACCTGTCCGCCATCAAGAAGAACATTGAGTCCGGTGTGATCCGTACGACCGCCGAGTTCCAGCGCGACATAATGCTGATGTTTCAGAACGCCGTCATGTACAACTCGTCAGACCACGACGTGTACCACATGGCGCTGGAGATGCAGCGTGACGTCCTGGAGCACGTCCAGCAGTTCCTGGCCACCCAGCTCATCATGCAGACCTCAGAGAGCGCCATCTCCGCCAAGAGCCTCCGCGGCAGGGAGGGAAATCGTAAGCCTGGCGAGCCAGCTGAGAAGGTGGGTTGTGCAACTCGAATGGGACGGGGGAGGGGTAATATTAGGATTCCTTTAAAAGTCTCTCAAAGTGCCAAACACATCTTAGATTGTCATAAATTGCTCTATAACACCTCCACATCCTAAAATTTCACTGTTAATGTTTTGAAACCGACACATTTTCACTGACTTTGGCAGATGAAGCCTGAGATGAGTGTGAAAAGACTGACTCTCTCTGACTCTGTTCATTTTGTTGCTCCTGTTATGCCGAGATATGTTCTTTTAGGTACTGAATAACAAGTTTTGTGACCTCAGGAAACTCCTGCACACAGTATCTCTACCTGACATGAACCTGAGCAGAAGTCCAATCAGCCCATATAACTCAAAACACACCTGTGTGAGTGTGCAGGGTGTTTCATTAATTAAATGCAAGTGGTGAAAGGTCTCAGTTGTTTGGACAACACAGATAAATGTTAACACTTCCCATTTATATAGTTGTGAAGCTTATAAAACAGTACAGTAATGTCAAGCTCTTGAATCATTTATTTTTGTTCAGCTCTAAAATTCTGTGACAGTTAATCAACTACTGTTGGCTGACAGCATATAAAACCTGTATGAAAATACATAAGTTTCAGTTGTAATGAAACAACCTCAAACACTCATCTCTTGGGCTGGCGGCTGGGCTGTAGCTAGCTCGGATACACAGTGGTCATAGATTCTAACAATGACCATCTGTTTGGTCAGTGTGACACATATATTCACCAAAATAATAAATACATTTCAAGCCTTAAGCTCAACCCTGTCGAGTTTGGGAGCAATCACATTAATTTCTGCACATTATCCACCTAATGCAGTACACACATAGACTGACAGTGACCCCTCACATTTAACTTTTTATTTGGTGGATTAAGAAAACCAGGATCTTTTAATCGACTTGATCAGAGTAAATTGGAAACTAGACTATTATTACTATTATGACAGTTACATACTTGATCCTGAGACAATATTAACTTGAGTGTAGTGTTTCCTTCCATCAATATGGGATCAATATTTTTACTCTAGCTTGAACTGCCTCAGATGACAGTTTCACCTTCTGTTCTGCAGAGACTCAAATAAATCTATTCACTTTTGACATACTTACACTACACATAGAGGAATAAACCTCAGTACATCACTTCTGTATTTATTCTACTTTATGACTCTCAATGCTTTAAATGCTTCTCATTCTTCTCATTCTGGTTTATGCTGAACACTTAACTATCACTGAATTTTGTTACACTCAGCATAATTGATGCTGAAATATTAACAGGCAGTGCCAGAGCCAGAGCTGCACTTGAGCGTGCATGAATTATTTTGGTGTTTATGATGAGTTAACCACAGGGTCAATCTCTCAAAAGCTTGACACTGATTATATTTGAAACAAACGCATCATCATCATCATATTTCCACTTATTGTACAAAAGTCAGAACTTCCCACGCTGTTGAACACACGGGACAGTCTCGGCGGCGCTGTCACCAGATCCATGATTCCTCTCCGCTCGCTATTATGTGCTTCAGTGGAAATAATCTCTGAGCCTTGACTTCCCAGCTTCTTCACGTCCTGCATGCTGGCTGCTCCTCTCCTCACTAACTTCTGTCTGTCTGCATCCGCCTGTCACTGACTCAGCTGTTTGTCCGCCCCTGTCTGACAGACTGACTGTCTGCTGCTTCTGTCTGCAATTAATTTTCTTATCTTGCTGTTTTGTGTGTGTGTGTGTATGTGTGTGTGTGTGTTAATGGTTGTCTTGAGTGTGTCTCTAACAGGGTTCCTGATGATCACTGCATTTTTGAAGGATTAGGGAATGTAGAGAAGTATTTTCCAGACAGGGAATATTTGAGAATGCAGTAAATTTTATTGGGAAGTCCAGAAGTATTATTCGATTTTGAACTTTGCATAAAATATTTGACACATTGTTCCTCTGTTTTTTCCAAAGTACGCCCTACACTGCTGAGCTAAAAATATGAATAAACCAACAAGGAAACACTTTAGTGGTTCATGGACGTGCTATAATCTCATAAAAGTTATGATATATAGGATATGAGTTATCTTAAATATAAATGTTTTGTGTGTGTATGAGAGTGAACTTGCTTGTGCTTGTTTGTGTCTGATGCCTTTATGTACTTCTATGTGTCTGTCTGTGTGTTATTAATGTCACTATTTACTGCCTGCATATACGAGTCTGTGTGTTTGTGAGTGTGGAAATCTGTCTTTTGAAGTTGTGTGTGTGTGTGTGTGTGTGTGTGTGTGTATGTGCCGTGCAGAGGTCAAATGGACGCTGGTCCCTCCGCGTGCTTCTGTGTTGGACGCAGACTTGTATGAATCTTGCTTTCTCACGCACATGTGTGTGTTTTCTCTCTCTTTCTCACACCAATGTTTGTCCTTCTACAGGACAGTGTCCCAATGGCCTCTCCTGCTTTCCTTCTCTCTCTCTTTGTAAGTATTCAGGTTCTCCCTCAGATTTCACCAGAACCAGGCCACGCTCCGCACACGCTTGTCTCAACTCACACACACACACACACACACACTCACACACACTGAAACACACTGGGCACACATGCCTGTACTTTTCACCTCTCTTCTTTTTTTCCTCTCTGTTCAGTTCATTAGTGGCCTGAAGGAGGTGAAGTAGTGTGGGTCTGAATAATATATGAGCCATAAAAAATAAAGCAATAATATTCCTGTTAATTAGTAATAAAGTAAAGTAAACATTTTTGATAAGCGAGCTGTCACAAGTACATTTAATTTCATTAACAGACACTGTTTTTAGTGATTAAAGGTTATTTATAGACATTGAACAAGATTTTTTTTCTTTTCAGTAGCATGAAAAACAAAAAGCTTAACAAGCAAAGAACATATTTGTTTGAAATGTAGTTTCACGGCAGCGTATAAACATTAAAGTAGAGCTGCATGGATTGATTAATCAATTAGTTGATCAACAGAAAATTAATCATTTATTTTGATACTGAATAATTGTTTCAGTTTCACATTTTCTAGTTCCTGCTGGTCATGTGTGACAGTTTGGTGTTTTTCTGACAGTGAAGTTAATATCTGTTAGTCAGACAGAACAAGAAATCAATTTGAAGACATCATGGTCGCCTCTAAGACACTGTGAATGCAATTTTTTCACAGTTTTCATAGACAATTAATCACGTAATCAAGATCAACGGGTTAATCGATATTGAAAATAATCCTTAGTTGCTACTACAACTACTCTGAAATATCAAGTTCAGGTAATTGATATGCAGTGTAGTGTAGGTTAATATCATTTAGGAAGGTTACAGCACAGCTTCCTTGTACTTGAGTAAACACTGCACTGTCAGCTTTGAGCTGTTTTTCTGACGTGTGTGTCAAAACAATGAACAGTAACTCTGATCATTGAAGTGAAACGCTTCAGAATCAAACACTGGCACCACTAGTAACAATATGATTAAGACAATTCAAAGAAACAGACTTAAGAGTTGTATGGATAAGAGCTAAAGAACCCCTCTCTCTCTCTCTCTCTCTCTCTATCTCTATCTCTCTCTCGCTGTCTCCTACAGTTTCACACACACACACCCATTTACACACATCTCTGCACACACTGTCTGTATCACCCTCATAAACTTTTAAGTTCTGTTTGCCCACTTGGACATACACACACACACACACACACACACACACACACAGGCTCCAGTAACCTTTCATCACCCAAGCTTCCGTCGACCTTCGGTTAATGACCCCCATGCCGGTTTCCTGTGTTTTTTCTGTTGACGTGCGACCGTCCGTCCGTCCGTGTCTCTGCATGTTCTAATTTCTTTTCTCCTTCTTTTCTGTTTAATTATTCCTTTTTGATCATCGTTGTTTTTTTGTTTTTTTTTGTTTAGTTTTTTGTTCTTCATTTGAGGAGGAAGCCCTCCGAGGTGGACTGTGCTGTGTTTTTGTGCGGAGGTCGCTCACATCGGGCCTCCCATCACTCGGCCCAGCTGACCTTTTGACCTCTCCACCCTTTATGTTAATTATTCTTCCCGCTCTCCCTCTCTCTTTCTTTTTTCTCCCGGTTTCTCCTCATCTGTTTCTCTACTACAGGATGGAGGCACCAGGGGTCGCCGTAGTGCCATGGAGGCAGACCTCAAAATGAAGAAATAGACTTGAGATTTCAGAGAATGAGACACTAAGAGAGACAAAGAGCCACTCTTGGAGTCAGAGAAAGTGGAGCTGAATACTTACTGGTCACTTTGGTCGTTTTCTGTGGAGGACTGTGCCGTCTCTGTGTGCCTGGTGTGTGAGTGGACACACTAATGCATGCGTGCTTTGGCGTAGACGAGGGAGTGTGTGTGGATGTGCGTGTGTAAATGTGTCTGAGAGAGCTGCATTGAGTTTCCTCTTCGACAGTTCCTATGATTGGTTAACATGCAGTACCATGGGATTTCACTCCTGGCCAAAAAAACGCCAGCGCACCCCTTGCCCCAAATATCATTTCACCAGCGAAGGTAGTTCGCTGAGGAGGTGCAGAAAAGAAGAGGAAGAGAATATTTTCACCAGCAAATGTTTGTTAGGGATCAGATGATGGAGAGCAGGATGACTTCTTCTTGTTAAATTTGATCATGTTGAATTACAGAGGCATTAATACAACAACTGCATGTTGGGATAACACCAGACAGATTAAGTTTGATCCTTGATCAACTAAAAACATATCGGAAATCTAAACAACTGGATTTGCCTTTTTTCATAAAAGAAGAATGAACGTCTTTCTTCATTGAGAAATTCTAATGACGTCACCAAACTGGTGGTTTTTAACCACAGAGTTTAGTAATTGATCAGACTGTGTTGGCCAACACACAGAGGAACAGCAGTGCTTTTAGCCTGTTAACTGCATATACTTGACAGTTCTGCTGACCTTTTTTTTTTTTTTTCTTTCCAAAGAACAAGATTAGATTGACAGCCTGCATTCACGCAGCCCTGAGCTCTGTTAAATTCAGGATACTGTGGAATTTAACGTAAAAATCAGCTTCACAACCCGCAGAGACATGAAACCTTCTTGACGTGTGTAATCCATCACAGTAAACAGTTTGGTTTGTTAAGTTTACATTAACCTTGTGAGGTAACCCTGGTTTAGAGAAGGAGCCATTTTCAAAAGTCTCTTCTATGGTGGTTCAAGTACACCCCGACATCAAGAGATAGACTAGCTGTTGTAGATGTGGTGAGATGCAAATTGGGGTTTGATTTTTTTTTTTTTAACTTTTTGACAGTGTATAATTATTCAAGACATTTCTTGTCAATTGACAAAAAAATCAATGATCAATGTTTTATTTTATATTTGGGGACATTTTGTGAAGGGAGAGGGGGGTGATGTGAAACAAAGGTCCGCAGCCGGATTCGAATCATGAATGTTGCCGTTATATTGCAAGCGTCTTAACCAGAAGGCTGCTGGGGCGCTCCAAAAACAGTTATTTTGATAACCATTTAATTGTTTGTCATTTTCTGGTTCCTGCTTCTCAGATGTGAATATTTGCTGCTTTTCTCCGTTTTAAATGATTGTAAATTTGAGTATCTTTTGGTTTTGAAATCTTGTCGGGACAAAACAAGTATTTGGCTGAAGGGAATTCTTTTTCACAGTTTTCTGACATTTTATAGACTGAATAGTGCGTCATTCAGGAAAATAATGAACAGATTCATCATTTCACGTCTGTGTTTTGTTGCTGTTCAGACTTTTGACGTCTGTGTCCATGAAAGCACCAACAGAGTTTCCAAACAGCAGAACAGTCTTTGCTCGGAGCTGCACGACCATGTGATGATAATGTAACTTCAGGAAATCAATCTAAAAACAAAACATAATGTGCTTTTTTTTTTTTTTCTTTCTCCAAACGGCTGCCAGTAATGGGTGAAAACATAAAATGTGGAGTTTGTTGTTGCTGAAATAGTATTGATACATCCTTCCTATGTGTCAGTTAAGACAGTGGTTCCCAACCTCTGACCCCTTAAAATTAAGCAAAGTCTTAACAGGGACCCGTCGTCACATGTTGCATTTTCTACCAGTTAAGTTATCAATTATGGTTTTGATTTGTCGTTTTAACCATAAAATGTCAGAAAATAGTGAAAAATATCCGTTAAAGTTCCCCACAGTCCAAAGTTACATCTTCAAATGTCTGGTTTTGTGACTAACAATCCAAAACCCCCAAAATCAGTTTATCATCATGTTTGAAAAAGAAAAGCAATAAATCATCACATTTAAAGCTGAAATCAGCAGATTTTTTTTTTCATTTTTGCTTATGAAATGATTAAAACAATTATTTAATTATCAAAGTAGTTGCTGATTAATCTTCTGTTGATCGACTAATTGATTAATCTTGCAGATCTAGAAAAGACTTTTATTTCCTTTGAATAACTCTTAGAGGGATGAAGAGGTCAAATAAATCCACAATAAAGCAAAAATGAGAAGAAAGCTGGAAGAAAATCAGAATTATGTGTCCAAAATGTTTTGTTTTCTGTATCCTATCATCTCATCCTTTTGAGTAAGTCAACGACCCCATGTGGGGATCCCGACCCCCGGGTTGGGAACCACTGACTTAGGATGTAGCCAGAGTGCTACAGTATGTAAACAGCGTAAGAAACATGTTTGTGTAATGTGTGTTAGATGGGAGTACAAAGACGAGTTTTGTACCTGTGTGATGGACCATGTAGAGTTTTGTGTTTGGGTAGCCGATACATGTATCATGTTTTCTGTTGTACATTTGTTAAATAAAAAGATTATTTGATCTAAACTCACAACTAGTCAAAATAGTTTTTAGTAATCCATCCAAATTCATTTGTCTTGTGATTTTAAGAGATTTCACTAGTAGAGACTTTTATTCTGATAGCAATAGCTGTAAATCTTGTTATATGAACTGATATAATCCTGCTTTATGAGACTGATGTTACACCAAATAACCTTGTGTAATCATTTTCCTTACTCATAAACAAATATCTTTTGGCACATGAGCCGAGGAACAGGACCAATGTTTTATTAAGGTGATAAGTGAATTGTAAAAGTGCTGTAAACACGAGAGTGCAAAAAAAACAAGAACATAAAACGGTAGTGTAAGAAAATTTATTTTGCATTTGCATAATAAAAGTACAGCACAAAACAGGAAAGAGACCCGCCCATTCCTAAGAGGAAGTTTACGTGTTTACAGTGTATACTTTGAACATTCAACTCATCAGTGAAAAATACTATAGTCATACTAGTTACATGGTTCAGAAAAACAAAGTGTGACTTCCTGAATCACATCAGACATTCATTCATCAACATAGAATATCATCCACTTCCTTTAAACTAAAATACAACATAGTAAATTCCAGTGCGTGCCAGGCTAACTCTTGTGCATGTAGCCTGACATTTAAAACATGAGGTCAGGAATGAGATTTACACAAAAAATACATACAGTGGAAAAAGGGTTTCTTATCTTCACCCCTAGTGGAAATCATGAATAACAGGACTGGCAGAGGAGTAGAGCTTCCTCTTCACCAGCCGATACTCTGGTCTCAGCTTCATCACCTTATTGGTATCGAAGATGTGCTTGAGTGGCGGCCAGCCGTCATCTTTGCATGCCTTGAAGACCACAGACAATTCAAAGGTAGGAGTGACACCCGGGTCTGGAAAGATGCTCCCCAGGGACTTGAGGCCATCTTTGCCTTCTACATAGACCTTGATGGAGGCGCCCCGCAGCCCGCAGGGTTCATCAGCGGATGAACGCATCACGTCCTGGCCGACCCTGGCCGTCATGTGGCGAGGCAGCATCAGCACCTGGCAGTGGAGGATGGAAGCCTTGGCCTCTGTCAGACAGCGCTCTATCTGCTGGGTCACGTCTTGTTGAAGAAGCCTCTCTCCGTCCTCCAGACCAGCATCCAGGTTGGAAACTGTGGAAAGAAAGTAAGGCCACTGTTAGAACAAGTAGCATTAATTCACAGTAAGTACATATTATAAAAGTGTTTTTGTAACAGCTGCTGACAGTAAATGCAAGGTTAGTGTATTCCTATTTTCTCTCCTGACATCCTCTTTAAATACTTCACAAAAGCAAGAGTTTGAAACATGCCCTATTTTATTTGAGGATTCTGCACTAAAATCTTGGACTCATCAGAATAAAGGCCTATGAGCAGCCGAGAGGAGTGTGAACAGCTCAGCTCAGCACATCAGCTGACCAGAGACCTGTTTCTGATGTAATACATCAGGAACATCACCATCAGAGAGATTGAGCAAACTATTTGTTCTTCCACTAAATAATATAGTGTTAGTTTTAATTATGATGTTATGCATTAATATCTTAATGTTGTTAGGTCGGTGTTAAACGTTTCTGTAACTTGTATAAATGCTCGTTACAACTGATGTATTAACCTGAAGTTACACGGGCTGTTTTTATTACTTTTCTGTAGTTTCATCTTTGATTACCTTGACCAAAGAAGAAACATTGTCTTCCATAAAGAAAATTATCTACATTTAACTTTAAAAAAAAAACAACAACAAAAAAAAACGACTTACAAAACTTACAAAGCGAGTTGTTATCCGTCTCTTCGCAGCTCTCGACGCTTCCTCTCCGGGCTGAGCTCCTCTCCCGGCCCGGGGATGTGAGCTGGAAGAAGTACTTTCCTATCATGTCCATGACACTTTCTTCTTCTGATGAGACGGGCACTCCGTGTCCAAAGAGTAGGGCCGTGGTATACACCATCCTGATTCCTGTTTGTGTAGCTCCGGTGTCTCCTCCGCACGTTTAGTCTGTGTTTTCTCCATGTATCGAGTTAGGTGAGTTAAGCAACTGCCGGCTGTGAGCGGAGAGCTTTTATACGGTAGCGGAGGAGCGCTTGGTTGCATCAGCTGAGCGCTCACGTGTGGGCGGAGCTAACCGGTTCAATCGAGAAACTTCCCAAACGGTGGCTCACGCAACATGCCCGGGCGTTGCACCTAGCTGAGCCCCGTCACGTAGGAGCAACAGTTCTGAGGAAAATAAGAAAACTGCAGCTTAATACTGTCTTAATAACTTTATTGTTTGTACATTCACTCGTCCTCTTCTTCACAGTACTGTAATATTCATAGTGGTGGAGTAACTAATTACATAGACTTAAGAACTGTACTGTAAGATCCCCTCCAGACATGTTTGATGATGTATATAACATACTCTACATTGAATAATAATTTGCATCTGATATAGTTTTTCTACAATAAGGTTGAATGTCTTGTTAAATTCCTTTAAATGACATCTACTCCTTCTTCATTAAAAAATCCAAAATCTATAAATATGCAGATATGTTTCATTTCTGTTGGACATAAGATGTCTCCTACTTTAATGAAAAGTCTATTCTCAGTGTTTGTCCACTGGAGGCTTCAATGTTTCCACATAGCACTTGTATAAGTTGAATATTGGACCAGGACTGGCTTTCAAACCAGGTGTGATGTCACAAATCCTGCACATAGGCTCACCATTTAAAATCACATTTTCAATGAACACCGAGAAACTTTCCACTATCAGCAGATCAATGTGAAAACAGCCTTCAAGTGTTAAACATAATCTGCACAGTGAAGCTCAAACATCACAGTGAAGTAACAAAAAGGAAAACATATTTTTGAGTGAAGGGGTGAGTTTTTTTCCTCACTACATCTATTTCACAGGTATAGTTACTAGTTACTTGACAGATTCAAAAACAAAAACAAAACAAACATCTAAAACATATAATTAAGCCAGCTGAGAAAATATGGTGCAGTGGTTAAACTGCGTCACGGTAAATTATTACATGTATTTTTAGGAACCACGTAGAAAAACAAGGAGAGGAGATGTATTGTACCAAATAAAGTTACTAAATGTTGCTTCATCTCAACCACCAACATTAAAATGCTGCTTACATATTAATGCATCATTTAAATTATCCAAAAAATAACATAATATTACCCTCACTCACTCATAGGGGCCATTTATGCACAACAACTATGTTTACTTTCGATACTTTAAGTCCATTTTGCAAATAACACATAACACTTACTTACATTAACACCCAGACACATTATCTTTCTTTAAAAAAAAAAAGAATTGATGCAGGACTTATAGTGATATAACATTGTTGTATTAGTACTTTTTTGGTTTAAATGCTTCTTTCATCATTGTTGGATGGGCATGTGGGCTGACTGTAAATTTACCAGCATTTTACTCGTAAATTCTTATGATCACAATGTGAATTCAATGAAAAGAGAAGTAAATGACCACAGAAACCCTTCAGAGGATACTACGAACTACAGGCTACCACTATGGCTAGTTATGATAATAATAGCACATGTAATAATAATGCATTTGCTTTGTATGATCACATAAAGTACATGTAAGGAGAAGAACAAAATTAGGATAAAACATGATCTATTCTGTTATTAATTTAGTTGAGCATTAAAAAATTAGGACAAAACAACAACAAGTCAGAACATAAATGGGATGAAAAGTAAGTTTTAACAGTAGAAATGATGACATTTACAGTTACTTCTACTGTAGATTTTACTTTACACAGTAAACTGAGGTGTTTTTTTTAATTTACTTGCACCTCTAAGACAGACAGACAAACAGGGTGTTGTCCAATCTGGGGGCCTTCATGGAAAAAAACCCAGACAGACGGCCAGTCAGAGGTGCCCCACCTGATTTCTTCAATTTGAGAAAAGCCCCTATGGCAAGAGGAGGGAGAGGTTCCTCTACAGTCCTCCAAAACACTAAACCAAATTCCCTGACAACCACACAAGCATGCAGGACTCCTGTTATCGTGTTTCAACTGCTAAATTACAAATGATCTCTTGGACTCTTGGACTTAATTTCCTAAGTTGTAGCAGGTAGTAATGGCTCTGTTTTTGAGTTTGTTTCACTGTTCTTAAGTCAACAGTACACTGTGTCTAAAATAGGCCTATTGCCTCTATAAAATTATTTCTCCAGAATCCAGAATAGAATAATACTGAAACTGTAGGCAGTCGTTCACAGATGGCAGGAACAATGAATCATTTTTATGTACAATAATTATGTTCGTATTTGACTAACTAGTGCAGATTTTGATCAGTTCCCATGACACAAGTATTCCCATGACATTTTGTCCATGGACATAAATAGTTGTTTGGGATTTAAAGCATTGAAAGTGAAATGTATTTTCCTTGATGAGTCAAGTAAAAACCTGCCTTTTATTATAGGGACATCAAACATTGCCAAGTATTGAGACAGAGTGTACCAGCTCTATCAAATTGCCTTCCTGGTAGGATTGTAAAAAACAACTTAATTATCCTTCATGTAATTTCATGGCAAGTTCTCGTTTTCATTTCTGCTTCCAGTCTATTCACACACGAGCCAAACCTCTTGAGAGGCTGTGAGCATGCGTATGTGTGTGTATGAGCACATCAGGTCCAGACATAGTGGCATGAGCCCTGCCTTACTCACAGGTGAGTAACATGGTCTGACACACGGCATGTAGACACGCAAACACACACATACCTGGGGAAGAGAAGTCCCCTCTCCATCTATTGCTTAAAATTTATGTAACCCCTACATGAAACATTCTCTTAAAATAGATCCACAGCTTGTTAAGAAACATGTATAAATACTTATTCACGAACAACTCAGAGTAGTCGTTGTGCATGGATCATGGAAATGTAATCAATCGCACTGGTCAGTTTTAGAACTGATTTAAAGATTTTGTTGTCCACTTTTAAGGGACTTTGTAGTTTTGTCCCTGCTGACACTGAGAAAACATAAAACTCAATCTAGGACATTAATCTTACAGTTAATAGTGAAATTAAACAATCTCTGGACCACATCTAGGATCTCTATGTATCTGTGGAGAGGCCAGTTCACACACATAAAAACACACATATATGAACCTTTACTGCTAATAAGAATGTTAGCTGACAGTCTGGTCCTCAGGCGTGACGTGACACCAGACATTGAAGGGGAAGGCAGCTATTGTGCAGGTTAACCTCTCACTCCTGAGTCACCCTCTTGGGAAATCTCCCAGCTGTGTGACATCACTGCTGCTAACCAATCACATTCAGATAAGACGCTGTCGTCATAAAAGCCTTACCACCAAGGAGGAAGTGTCTTTCTGTGGAACAGCAGGGGAACTACAGCGTATGGTGAGACTATGTTCTCACCTTATCTAACCAATAATGCCAGCCGTTATATTTGTGTGTCGTTCTGTCTTGGCTTTAAGACAGTATTTCACACACAGTGATGTAATCCATTTGCAGTCTTGCAAATGGAGAAAATACTGCACAATACAGATGAATGTTTATTTGTCAATCCACCATGAAAATAGCATTTTAAGTTATGTCTTGAATAAAAAAAAACTGAAATTCTGTTGATTACAAAAGTATTTTGGCAAAACTTCCAATTTCCAAACTTAACTTTCTTTATAATGTTGGATTCTTAGGGTCTGACTACTAATCAGAAATGTTTGTAATAAACCCCTGACTGCTCTGGTGTTAACAAACGCATCATTGTCTAGTTCAGATGAGCTCAGATAAATGATATTCAGTGTCTCAACATCCAATCAAGTAAACAACCAGCGTCCTGCTGTGTGTAAACTCAAGTCACAATCCTGTCAGTGTTATCCATCTGTCAACATTAGCGTGTCAGCTGATGTCGGCTGTCGGGGATGTGTGGTGTTTGTTGAAGAACAGGTCAGACCTGTCCCTGCTAGTCATCCATCACCGTGGCCACGATTAAAACCCACGTGCCTGCAGCTGGGTGTGTTTTTGAAAAATAACACAGAAGCAACGTGATCAAAAAAAAAAAAAACACAAACTCATATCAGTATTCTGATGAGGACAGATGATAGTAGACATGCACAGTCATAATGCTCACAGCTGTGTAGTAATATGTCATAGTGTAATGATTGTATTTAATTCTACATTAATAAATGATCAACATTGGCCCATGAAATGATTAGTTGCTCACTATTGAAATAATGCCGTCAAAACATCAAGACCGAGAGAGAAGAGAGAAGTTACTATTTTCCTGTTCAACAGTTGGAGAAAAGTAGTTTTGAGAAGTAGTCAAAAGCAAGTGTTTGATGTTTTTAGTTGATAAATTACTCAGACAGTAATTTTTTAAATGAAAATTGTTGTCAGTTCATTATGTGTTTATTCACTGAACATAACTGACTAATAATGTATATACCGATATGATGTGCACATCATTTCCTTTGCTGTGAGCTTCAATACAATTTAAACACAATCCAATATTGTTTAATGATCTTTATAGCTGGCTCTACATAATCCTTTAAATAGAATTTACTACCAGCAGAACGGAGCAGTGAGAGCTGATAGGTGCCTCTGACCACTCCTATAAATTAGCCAAACTTTATTTGTATAGGACCTTTCATACAGGTTAATGCAAATCCCAAGTGTTTCACAGATGACAAGTAAACAATTTCAGACAAATGCACACAAGGTAGAAATGATAAGAACAATAGAATACATTAAAAACTGTAAAACAGACAGATAAAATAAAATAATGAGGAAATAAAAAACATTTTAAAACATGATCTGTTCAGATTTGTATTATCAGAGGTGTTAAGACTGGTGACCTAGGCTACCAGATTGTACAGTAAAAAGCAAGTGTGTGTGGATTATCACAGCTCCTGAGTCAAGGAAAGTAAACTGTAGCCTGTTGAAGTCTCATAGCTTATAGACACGACCTATTGGCTGGTGTCTGAGTAAGTGTTCTTCATGCACAGTGCAGCTGAGGCTGAAACAATGCTCCATTGTTTCAGCCTCAGCTTTGTTTTCTCATTTACATGCTACATTTGCACATGTTTTAATCCATTAAAATGAGCAGAATTCAAAGTGCAGCGTAGTTTGGATCGGATCACACTGCCCTTCTTCTCACCTCAGCCTTGTCAAGAAGACTGACGGCTTGTAAACATATCTGATGCAACAAAGCAGAGCAGTTTCAGTGGCTGCACTCCCAGTCAGGAGGTGTGTGTGTGTGTGTGTGTGTGTGTGTGTGTGGCTGTCTGTCAGTCAGTCATAGGCTACTTGTGGGGACTGCTTTTCGACTTAAGGCCAATTTCTTGGAGATGGCTTGTTCAAGTGAGGGCAAAAGTCATGTCCCTAAGTGGGAAAAAGCTGATTTTCAGGTCAGTAGTTAAGGTTAGGGTTAGGAAATGAATGTAAGTCTATGGAATGTCCTCAAAAGTGACCTAGGACAATGTATGTATGCGTGTGTGTGCGTGTGTGAGAGAGAGAGAGAGAGGCAGATAAACAGGCATGATGTCAGGTGTCTTGTGACTGATTCTTTTGTTTATACAGTCATAAAATGCACTCTTGTAGATCCTTCTCTTCCTCCTCCCTCTCTCAGCAAACACCATGTCTTTATCTGAGCTCTCCTGCCTGCAGCCTTTGTACTTTCCCCCCTGTCTCCCCTCATCTCATGTCCTTATACTCTCACTTTTTCATTTAGGAGGACAAAATTTGAGCAAATAAAAAAAGAAGTTTAAAAATCCCACAGAGAGCCATAAATGTTGTAAAAAGTTGAGACTGTTCAGTGAGCCAACCAAAACAGCACTACAGGACATCATACAACCTTTGCACTACTCCAGACTCATTTAACTATATATTAACTGAATGGGCAGATTTTCAGACCCTCAAATGGAAAGATCCAGTAACCAGGATTTTTCCACCGCCTCTAAAAGTTTGAAAGGTCAAATAAAACACACATTCATACTAAATGTTTATATTTATTTAATATTTCACAATTTAATTCAGCCACCAGTCAATCTGAACTCATTTAAGGTCCATATATAAGACAAAGAAAGAAGTTGAAATGTCAGAAAATGTCAAGAAGTATACACCATTTTTCTAATGTCAGGTTGGTATATAACAAGACTGTAGTATGACAGGACAGGAATATGATGACTGATGAGGGGTATGTGTGTGTATTTATGTTTTTTCCCTGTCACTATGGTGTGTTTAAGGTTATGTTTTTCCTTGATAATAGTCAGTATTCTCAACAGGTCCCCTTAGAGTCTGAGGTTGTTCCAGGCTGAACATGAGCGTGGGCTCGCTGCTCATTGGCTCGTGGCGGTGCCACTCCTGGTTTATGGGCAGGCCATTTGGCTGTGCATTTGAAGTATCAGCACAGGGGTGCAACGTCTCCTGGTGAGGAGGTGGAGTGAGACAGAACTCCTCTTTCTCCTGCTGGTCCAAGTGTCTGAGGATGGCCTTGGACAGGAAGTGAGGATCGTCCACTTGTTCATCTACAAGAAGAAAGAAGAAGAAGAAAACATGACTTTGAAGCCTTTTCATGTTAGTTTTCTTAATGTTTGACCTATGCCATATGTTCACTTGTTCAAAAGGTAATCCTTGTTAATAATAATCTAAGGTGGAGCATTTATGCAGTGATACTGGGTTTTTCACTGCCAATACAAAGATAAAAAGTTCACATTAGGCCTGAGATCATCCTTCATTTCAGCTGCACACTGCGCAGCTTAAGGGTTCCGTCTATCAACATAACCTTTTTAAAAACACATAAATTACGAAAGAATCCATAAATACACTAATCCCGATTGTCAGTCCTTGTGGGAAAGTGGATAAGCTGAAAGCTGAAATCCCCCTAAAAGCAGTCTGTCTCATGGTTACATATTTAACTCAGGCACACACACACACACACACACAATTGGCTGTCCTCCCACCATTGAGTAGGATGAGTTTGAAGCGGTTGCGACACTCCAGCGAGCGATCCAGTATGTCCTGCACGGTCCTGTAGAAGAGCAGGACCTGCTGCCTGCGGTCGGCCTCCCCAAAACCAGCGCTGCTCTCCTGGGACATCTTGTAGAGTGTCAGTAGTGGCGTTGCGTATTCCACCACACACTCGTGGGCCTGGTTACCAAAAAAAAAGGATACAAAAAGATGAGATGAAGACATTTCCTGGATAAATAATCTTTTAAAATCTAGTAGTACTATAGCTCCACATATGATTACCATGTTTTACAGGTAGATGGTGCTGTCACTGTGCTTTAGTAAACTAGTGAATTCCCAGGTTTAACCAGGAGGTGGTACTAATGCTGTGCTATGGAAGGCGCTGAAGGTAATGTGCTGGACTGTGAATAATGTCACTGCTTTAGATCTGCTAATAACATATTTATTAAGTTATTTATGCCTTTTAACTATATTTACATAGATATGTCTGTGTGGCTTGTACATTGTTTATTTATATCCCAAAATACAAGACATCTCTTATGAAAAACCATCACAAGTTTCAGTTTCTTTTATAGTCTCAAAATATGTTTAAAACGAGATAATAAAATCCTTTTCCGATAACGTTTAAATAAAAATGAATTTTAATAAATATACCAATAAAGCTATCAATTTCAATAAGGTTGAGTGCTGGATGATGTAATGTTTTACTTAAGTAAAAGTAAGAAGTCCTGCTTTCACAGTAAGTAAAGGTACATAAGTATTATCATTGGCATTCTTACTTACAAAGCATAAAAAGTTAGCTCATTCTAACTTAGATCAGAGACTCTGGGACACTCTGACGGATATTTATCACTTTTTTCTAATGAAAATTATCATTAGTTGCAGCCTTTATTTATAAGATTATTTCATGTTTTGTATGTCAAATCTTCTGTAAAGTAACCATAGCTGGCGTGAAATAAAAAGTATAATATATTCCTCTACAATGTGGTGGAGTAGAAATATAAAGTAGCATGAAATGGAAAGTTCAAGTACAGTACTGGAGTTAACGCTCCTGTTCACAGCTGGGCTTTATCTTATTCTATTAAGAAAACATTGTTCTAATGTCACTCGCGGAGGCATGATGGGAAGTCAAAAAGTCTTTCTTGTGTATTGACTGCAACTGTAAAATACAGCCTATGACATATGTTTGGTAATCACTTTGAAATAATTGGTGGCTATTTTGGTCTCACATAAAACTCAGGCTGCTTTCATGAAGCTGCAAACTTTCTTTCCCTCAACTAGACTACAGAGGTGGTTTTGAGTACAATCATTCTTAGATTTGTGGCATCAAACACCTTGAATATAGAGCACATTGACATCTTGAAATGTTGAAAAAAATATACTGAAACAGCCCCTTAAGTTACTTTACTCTGACTCTCTCTTCCTCACTCTCTCTCTCTCTCTCTCTCTCTCTCTCTCTCTCTCGCATTTAAGCCGTGCAGTCTTTACAAATCTGATCAAAGGAGAAAACATGAGCACACTGAGTCTTTCAACTCACACTGGCAATAAGAAAACCGACACTGAGTTGAATTACAGCACAAGTAGCTCAGTGGCATTCAAACCGCAGCTTCTCCTCTTACTTTATTTAATACTGACTGAATAGTTTACGCTGCATCTGAGAGAAATTGGTGTAGTAATCTGCTTCAGATGGCAGATTATCTGGTGAAAGGTTTGACGGGTAATCACTTTTTTTGTAATACAATGTCAGATATTTAATTTAAGATAATGGTATACAGGTCTGTGATGAACTCAAGACCTGTTCAGGGAGTTTCTGTGCCTTTTGCCCAATGCATGATGGTTCTTTTTCAACCACACTTGACCCTCGCAAACACAGAAAATGATAGTCTCATAATACCAGACATTGGAGATCTCCGCCTACCAAAATTAGGGGATTTCTAAATGCCCGGTGAGAATGTCTATTTTGTTCCCACCCAGTCTTAACAACGAAAGCTGGGAGATTGTCCTCAGTCTGTATGAGTGAAGTGTTTAGAGACTGACCTGTGAGTCTAAAAAAACGGATGGATGGAAAACATTCCTACCAACCTTCCCATGCTCATCCACTACTCTGTAGACGCTGTGCTTGTAGACCCGTCCCCGCACCCCCGCCCTGTCTATTTCGTTGTTAGGGAGGTTGTCATAGAAATGGATGTTATCATCCTCGTCTTCCAGCTTGTGAGAGATGTTGGCGTTCAGAGGTATGAGGATGAGGAGCTTCTTGGAGCCACGACCCCAGAGAGGACGGCTGGCCTGGTGCGTGGCCTGAAATGCTGCGATGGAGTCCTCCAACCCTGAGTGGACACAAACTCACTCACAGATTCACTCATATCTGTTTATTCACATTAAATCATTCCTGTAGGATTATACTTAAGTGAATTCTCAGTCTACTTCATATTCTGGTTAGGGTGTTGTATACAAAAGAGGTTGAGATCCAACTAAACTGATAACATTGTACAGATTAAGTCCACAAACTGGTATTCAAATGATCACTGCAGAATTTGAAAGAACAGGAATCAAATAGGCATGGTGTGTGTGTGTATGTGTGTGTGTGTGTGTGTGCTTTGATGTTACTGACGTGGCAGCACCAGACGCAGGTAGCCCAGGTAAAAGGACCAGGCCAGGCCATGGGCCACGTTCATCTTCCTCCCCTCGCAGATGTCTGACACCTCCACATCCGACGGACCCTGGACACCGACCACAGAAACAGCCAGGAGGATGTCACAACACCTCACCTTTTGCATTTCTGGAACAGAAAAGGGCATCCCTGGACCCAAGCTGACCTTTTCTACGCAGGACGACTATATTTTTTTTATATAACTCAGTACAAAAGCAGGGGACATAGACAGCTACACCCAAGCTTGAGCTGGATTTGAATCTATAATACTGTTGATTTCTATAAGGAGGGAACACTGAGCTTTATTCAAAATTATACATCAAGTCTTTGAGGGCAGTGTGAGCACTTGGTCATTCTTGCTGGCGAAGGCATATTTTCCGCCTATTTTTACTCCAGAAATGCCATATCAATTACAATCAACTCATGCTTCAAGGGGTATCTTATATAGGAACTTTTCTGTCTGAAGTATAATCCTCTTATGTTAAAACCAAACTATTTTTCACATGTACCATGGTGCTCTGAGCTGTAATAATGACAATTATCTTTGCAATAAGTGCATTTTGTTAAGGAGGGCACACCTCCAGTCCAGGGCTTTATTAAAAGCCCTGACTAACTGTGTTTATTATTTAAGAGTTATTGGTTTTACATTTAGTCATTAGTATTATTCTTGTTTCAGTGAAGTAAAATGTTTTTTCACACTTATTTTTAGTTTTTTGAGTAGGTTTAGTAAACTATAATACCTGCTGTATCCTCTGAATGATTTTGTTACCTCTTTGTTACTTATTGCGTTTTATGCCTCACAGGCATGTTTGTTGAAGTACGTGTTTAAACCAGTTACAGCGTGTTTTGAATCAAGGTCACAGAATTGCTTTGTGTGTGTTAGTGTGTTGCATTATAGCCTGTCCTGTGTCTGTATATGAGTTAACTTATAGCACATCCTGGGATTTTCCACAAGTTTCATGTCCATATATGCGTTTTCCGTACCGCCCTAACCCCACACAGAGATGACAATCAGCTCATGTTGCACGGGTATATAAAGAAAGAAGAAAAGAAAGAAGAAAAACAGCTCTCTCTCTCTGCTACACTGAAACCCTGCATTGGTTTTGGACTTGACTTTGAATAATATTTATATTGCAAACGAACAGGAGCTATTTGTCATCAAGTATGTGAAGTGCAACCCTTCAGAATAAATTAATAGAATGACATGGCAGTTATGGGTGTGGAGACAGACTGAAAAAGTAGTTTTGTGTGAACCCAATGTACCCGGATTGTAAAGAGAGAGAGATATTCCCTTTGCCCAGTTTTTCCAGTTATCCAGCGCAAGAACCATGTACACCTTTAACCTGCAAAGACATTCTCTTAAGTTTAAAATTCCTCTTTAAATTAGACTCAAAGTAGACTAAAAAGTTGCTTGTTTCACTATTTAACAACAGCTAGCTAACAACTGGCTGTTGTTAGCTAGCTTGCCCTGGAGGGCTGTATGAGTGTTTGGGTGCAGGTAAAGAGGGAGGTCTGGCTCTTCCACACATCTTCATAATGAAACTATTTCCTTTTATACTGACACACGAATCAGGTGTGAAACTAGATTGAAGATAAGAGTTGCTCTTTGCCTGTGAGGTCGGTTAAGGTCAGGTTAGAGGATGGTGTCAGTAAATTTATGTCAGACATCATTTAACGTAGGAACGCTCACCCTTTCAGCATTGATAAATGACTCGACGGACGTCCTCAGTGAAGCTCAGTCTGAGAACGACATCTGAGATCAGGCTGTTGTACAAACACAGGTCTCATTTCTGACTTTGTGTGACAGCATTGAACATTCACCTTGTCAGAACTCTCTTTGATTTGTTTTTTTCAAAGACTCATAGCCACATCAGAGCCGTTTTTCTGGGGCAGCGACAGGCGGCGAGGCAGAAACTGAATGACACTGTCTTATGAGATAAATTAAGTATTTCTAAACTAATCATAAAATTGTTTTCCAGTAGCTGTTAAAGTGTAAACAAAGTTGTGATGCTTCAAATGCTAATGCCCACTGCTACCCGGTTTGGTAACATCCCTGAATATGGGCAGGGTCCTTTAATACAGAATAAGTTTCTCATATTCAGAGATCAACATTTATATGATTTTTTTGTGTTTGTTGGCAGAAAAAAGAAACCCCAGGAAAACAAAGACACTGATGTTTGTGTGTCAGGTCTGGATCTCACCAGGACTCCCAGGCTTTTCAACAGTGCGTAGAGACCAGAGGCTAAGAAGAGGAGTTTCCAGCTTTGGCCTTTGTGTGGGAGAGGATTTCCACCCAAGTAGAGTAGAAGTACTGCCAGCCCTGCAACCAGCAGGGTCTTGCCCCCCAAACCGCAGGCTGGCAGCACCTGGCTCCACAGCGCTCTGCCTCGATACCTGGTAAGAAAAACAGAGAAGAGAGAGGCGCTGTTGTCCCTGAAACCATGTCGGCGCTGTGGAACTGTACTGGTGGATGTTCAGCATCTAACATTGAGGAGTGTAGTTCCAGTGAAGCAAAAGAGAAAGTTTCTACACACTCACAGTGATGCAAGAGTGGGCGTGTTACATGTTCTGTCAAACAGAAAGCAACTGGATTCCTCGGAAATGTGGGCTTAATTTAATAAAATAAGCACTAATTACATCACTGTGTACCACAGGGACTGTCATGTGACCTATTTGTTCATAAGATTTATACCAAGAAATCTCAATCTATTAATGAATGACATACTGATATATGCAAAGTTGACACGCGTTGCAGATATTAAAGGAAAGGCACTCTAAGGAATATTTGTTTAGAAATAAACTTGAGTCACACCAGATTGTAAGCGCTGAAATTCAAATTGCCCAGATTGCTTTTTCTTTTTTTCCCCACATGAACAAAAATTTTAAACACTTAAGCCACTCCATCTTTTCTTTGTAACACCTCTTTCTCTCACCTAGTGTTTGCATGGTGCAGCATCTCCTCCACCATCAGACAGACTCCGTGCATCAGAGGGCCAAAGGTCAGGATGAGTGTTACCATGGCAACCCAGCCAAATAACCTTTCAGGGGACGAAACCACGATGCCTCCTATTGTTATGGCAGCCAGCGCTGCAGCACACACCTTAGGCAAATCCCCACGAGGCCGAGGGATGAGAGCATCCTCATCTCGGAGGCACTGCATCTGTGACAGAGCAGTCACCCGGTGTCAGGGAGCGCTTTTATCATTCAGTGTGCAGGGCCAGCTCACGCACATAACATTTCAAAACCATTTGAATGAAGTCTTATGTTTTAGTTGAGTGAGCAATATGGCTGTGTTGACTGTAAACACCTTGGACATTCAAAAGCAAAATATTACATAAAGACTTCCTCGAGAGTTTTAACATATAAAAATACTCTGCTTTGAATAATAATGTATGTCTGATGTGTTTTTTTCCATAAAAAGTAGTGGTAACACTATTATTTAGCCTGTGTGTCAGAGTTTAACTTCCTGTCACTTTCAATGTAATTCCCCTGAACTTGCAGTGTCACTTCCTTGTCTTCTACTTAATTTTATGAATTTGAATAAGGACAAGTTGAGAAATGGGTTTATACTTTTGAATATTAGCTCCTAGCAAGCATGCTGGTCTAGCACTGCAGCAGCTCATTACAGGCAGGCTGGAGTAGAAAACAAACTTACCTCTCTCAAGTGTCCAGCTATGAAAGGTTTGTACTGTCATAAGAATACAGTAATGTAGTAATATACGTAGTATATCTTTAATTACACAATAAAAAGGTAATCAGGAAATTATTAAAAAAAATATTTTAATCTTTAATTACACAGAAACCACATAGTATGTGCTGTTCTCCTGTTCTTACTGTATAACAACTGTAAAACATACACAATAAACACTATCATGCATTAAGGACCTTTGCCCATATGATGTTACAATAAAGCATACCATCTATCTGGTTTCGTTATCTTTCAAGTCATAAACAGCATAAAACATGTCATTAACAACACACTGGACCTACTTTTTGAAGGGATAAGAAAACATAATTGAACATGCTGTAACTGCCATGATCAAAGGGAAGATACCTGATTTTTTTTGCACTTCATTCATTCATATATATGTGTACTGATTTATATGAGGATGTTACACCATAAGCTACACAGTAAATGAAGGGAAGTTACACTCCAAAACGCAGGCTGTATTACAAAATGTTACCAAAAGTTCAATTATCTAGTTATACATTTCTACCTTGTTAAAAATCCTCTACGAATATATAAATATTGTTCATTTTTAAAAGTTTAACTGCTGGACACAAGATGTCTCTGCTTCACTGTAAAGTCCATTCTCAGTGTTTCTAAACTGGAGGCTTGTGTAAGTTGCACACTGGACCACAACTGGCTTCCAAACTAGTCACAAATCATGCTAGTAGATACACTTAAACTTAGATTCTCAATGGACATGTTACATGTGTGGCCAGTCATGTGTTTTTCACCTGTTAATAGATACACAGGTGCTGTGACATATCTGGCAGTAGTGTGGTGAGAAATATGTTCTCACAAGTTACACACTTGTTACACTGCATTACAGTAAAACCACAATTCAATGCAGCCATGAGAGAAAATGTTCCAGTAAGATGTATAGTATGGTATATGAACCCTAGTGGGTAGTAACTATATTTGTAATAGATAATACTTTTTCATATCAAATAATAAGGGATTTTGTTTTGGTTTTTTTTGTTTTGTTTTGTTTTTTTTACACCAAACACACAACCTAGCTTGGAAAATTGTCTATTACAATTTGTTCTCAACATTTCTAAATACAATAGCTTGTGTTAATGTGGTCTATCTCCATTCAAGTTAGATTTTATAACTAGATAAGAAGAGAAATGTACGCAGCCACTCACCTTGCTCTGCTTGATGTGTTGATCAACGCGGGAGATTTCCTTTGTCTTTTCTTTCTTCCTCCGGTGTCCTTTTCTCTCTCCGCCCCATAATTATCCAACACTTTCGGTTTCGATTTCCAATACATTAACCCTCTATCTGTGTAGCAGTAGAGAGAGAGAGTGAGGGTGTGGGAGGGGGGGGGGGGGGTAAAGATATTGAAGGTTATGAAACAGGAAGTTCTCACTTAAAAATTATAAATAGTTTTGTAATGACAACAGCTTTTTAACTTCACATTTTCACGTGACAGTTGGCTTTTACTTTACGTCATTAGATTTCACACTAAAAGAGGCCGATATGTTGCCGTGGCCACATTTTGTCCCCTTTGTTGAATTATTTGGATTTAGGTAAGGTAAGTAGTAAGGTTTTAGGCCATAACAATCTTCCAAAACTGTGTTAATGATCCTCATCGTGATCATCATATATTCTCAAAAGTTTCCAAAGTTTTTCCAGCAAATATTCCCTAAATTGGTAATTTGATGATAGTGGAGAGTGCTGACCCCTTAGAGGTAAGGGTCACTGTGAATCAATACAAAATTTAAGTTTAATTTAAGATGAATTCACAGAGAGCAAGTTGTCTTTCAGAGTTTTATTGTAATATCCAGAATACATATTCCAGATCCAGATCTCCCAGTTTACTAGGCTGAAGAAATACTGATTGAAGTTCAGTGTTGATACTTAATTGCATATACAGCCACATGCATCACAATCATCCCATAGTCATCACTGTGACAGTTATTTTTAATTAATTCACTGTATCTCTAGGGAGTTACTTTTGGTCACTGCTGAGAATTAATAGTTGAATGCCTTATCTGCCTTTTCTCCCTGGACTTTCCCTCTTAAGTTACAGTAACTGAGTCCCACACCTGACCTTTGATAGTACCTGTTAGGAACATTTTCACATTTTGGTAAGCAGAGATCATAAAGTCTTAAAATGAGCTCATGACTATAAGGCAGTATAACATAAACTTAAGACAATAACATAAGTGTATATGTTTTCATTCCAATGAAAATGCCCCCATTCACAGGGCACGAGGGTTCAATGAATGGTTTGATGAGTATGAAAATGAATCATATGCTATGGCCTTCACAGTCATCAGATCTCAACCCAGTCGAACACCTATGGGAGATTTTGAACTGATGTGTTAGACAGTGTATTACATAAACATTGTAATACTTGTAACAGGGATCAAACATGAACAGTGTCTCTAGTCTCATTTTGACAAACCTGTTTCACACAGTGGCTCAGCTCCACAGTTATGCTAAGTTTATGACCTTGTTTTGTAGCTTACACTGACTTAAATTAACTTGTAATAATGTCCCAAATGTATCTATTTTAATTAAGATACAAGACTAATAACTTTAGTAAAATGATAAATTCACTTGGCATGACAAAAATCATTTTTAGGGCCTAAACCCCAAAGGGGCAAAGACCCTCTTTTATCTGTTCTGTTTGTTTATTTCTTCTTTCTTCTTCTTCATTATTATGCCACTTCAACCCTAGATTTGATCCCCTAAACATGCTCAAAAGCTCAACAAATTTAGCACACACATGTTCTCGATAGCGCCACCTATGTTAATGAATATGAAACGTTATCTCCTCTGAGGGTGTTAATGCTATCGGCTATATATGTGTGTTTGGATTTTTTTAAATTTTAAATTTAAAAAAATCCAATTTTTTTTTTTTTTTTTTTTTTTTTACCAAGTTTGTAAATAAAATAAACCAAAACAAAATGAATTTAACATCTGAATAAGGTGCTTTTTGTAAAAGAAAATACCCAGATTTTTCTTTACAGATTTACGAGCATGATTTGTGACATCACAACTTGAGGTGACTGTGACTCAGGAGGTAGAGTGGGTCATTCCCAACATACCATACCACTCTATACTAATCCTGGTCCAATATTCAACTTACAAAAGTGTGATGTGGAAACTTGAAGCCTCTAGTAGACAGTTACTACCCACTAGGGTTCATATACCATACTATACATCTTACTGGAACATTTTCTCTCATGGCTGCATTGAATTGTGGTTTTACTGTAATGCAGTGTAACAAGTGTATAACTTGTGAGAACATATTTCTCACCACACCACTGCCAGATATGTCACAGCACCTGTGTACCTATTAACAGGTGAAAAACACATGACTGGCCACACATGTAACATGTCCATTGAGAATCTAAGTTTAAGTGTATCTACTAGCATGATTTGTGACTAGTTTGGAAGCCAGTTGTGGTCCAGTGTGCAACTTACACAAGCCTCCAGTTTAGAAACACTGAGAATTAACTTTACAGTGAAGTAGGTGACATCTTGTGTCCAGTAGGAAGACTTAACGAGTAGATGTCATGTTAAGGACTTTAACAAGATAATATGACTTTTTGTTGTAAAAAAAAGAAAAAAAAACTATGTCAGGCACAAATTATTATTCAAAGTATTTCATATACATCTTAAAACATGTCTGGAGGGGATCTTAAATATAATTAGTTACATTCCACCACTACGAATATTAATTAAACTACTTTCATAGTAGTTTGTGGAAGAAGAATTAGTTTTGATGCTAAGTTTGCTCTTGCATTTAGTCCAACTATAGTTGCTGGTGTGTAAACCAAACTAAATGAAAAACGAGATAATGTACAATTAATAAAGCCATTAAGGCAGAATTATACTACAGTTTTTTTATTCTCCACAGAACCGTTGTTCCTACGTGACGGGGCTCAGCTCTGCAACTCATGCTGCTATGTAATCATGTTCCTCTGTGATTTTCCAATTGTATAACAGGTCGAGTCAGTTCGACTGGCTTTGATGAAGCCTCCCTCAGTTTCATCATGGGGGATCTTGTAGTTTAGCTGTGTGTGTGTGTGTGTGTGTGTGCGTGTATGTCCATGCTTAGGAAATAAAGGCTCAGTATCCATACCAAAGGTTCATGCATATTTTATTCAAGAGTAAAAAAGTGGATCGTCCCATGGGGCATGCTTACAGTGTTAGTGACTGGGGAGTCAAAACAGAAAGAGAGTGTGAGAGAGAGAGAGAGACAGAGAGAGAGAGAGAGAGAGAGAGAGAGAGAGAGAGAGAGAGAGAGAGAGAGAGAAAGAGCCGTGGCACAATTTCTATGGCACAGGGTCTCCCAGGGGGGTTCACCTCTCCCAAAGAAGCACAACAAGATCAACCAAGGAGCAACGCAACATGAAGAGCAACCAGCAGAGAGAGAGAGCTTAAATATTAAGAATAATGTCCATAATAAATAGAATCATAATAATCATAGAATCATAAATATCAAATAACAAGAGGAATCATCAAGAATTATGATCAGAGAGTACACTTTTTTTCCTTTAAATTGTGACGGCAACACACCGGCTCTTCTGTTAAAATGTGTCTTGCTGCTTTTTGCTTTGAACAGCGCAAATTGTAACCATGCAATCATGCTTTTGGCTGCCTGAATGCCTGTGCCTCTGTATATAGTATGGTCATTCATCAATGCTAGTTTAATATTTGTTTATCGTTATTCATATTTATCATTAAAAACAACTCCTGTACATCGACAAAGAAGAGAGGAGAGAACGTGGACTCGACACTTTGAATAGAATTTTGTACAGCGTCGAAAGAAACATCGGAAAACACAGGTCGTGAAAAAAGAAAGAAAGAAAGAACATGAAAAAAAAATCAACAAAATATAACACAAAATGAATACAAAAAAATAAATAAAATTAACATTATGTACAAAATAAATTATTCATTATTCCTCAGTTCATTTATATTAGCCAGCAAAACAAGAAGAAAAGAATTTCCTACCATAGTGAAACACAGAGCACAAATATAATCTTCACATTATTATCAAAGAACTTAACTCTGCATGCACTGATGCGTTAATATAAATGCTTTACAAAGACCTTTTTCTTCTGACTTCTTCTTGTTGTCTTGGCTGCTGCCTTCACCAGAAGAGTCTGTTTCCTCTGTAAAATATCATTTCCTGCTTTTTAGGCCGGAGATTCCCGGCCATCATTGCTGTTTGGTAGCAGACAGCAACGCGGGAAGAAAGAGAGGATGTAGAAAGAGAATGAATAGAGTATGACTTCACATTTCAACTCCCCCCTGGCTCCCTCACATATATATAAAGCATCCTACTTCCGCTATACTGCATCTTGCAATCCTGTGACCATATGCATCAGATGTGCAATAAAACCTCTCTATGTATCCTATTTACACACACACAGGTAGGGAGAAACACTTGCTTGCAATCTGACCCGGGGCCCAGTTTCAAGCCTTTTCCCGAGAGCTAACTGGCCTTGGACCAGAGGGGATTAGGGTGGGGATGAAGGGGTGGGAGGGGGGCGCTTCCACTTGACCTCAAGTGGAGGGTGGGTGCAGTGTAGTGCTACAAAAGCAACTGGGAATCTCCTCCCGAGAATAAATGGAGAGCGAGGGCTCAGATTAGACTGCAGCTGAGATTATCTCCACACATCTCGCGGCGACAGATAAGCCGTCCGCACCACCCCGCACATCAAACATTTTTCTCACTGTTGCCCCGGACGATCGGCTGAGATCTGCACATGTTTGCAAACGAAAACACTTCTTTTTTTTTTTCCAAATATAACCGCACGGACATTTACATGTTGAAGCATGTGCACGCACGCAGGCAGGCATATCCACAACCCTAGAAAATCAATCTATCGCAAAGTTTGGTTCCACTTCCTGTTTTTTTTTTGGGTGCAAACAGGAAAAAGAAGCATACATATCTTTAATGCACCCCCTTCCCCTCCCCTCCACCCCCCCCAACAACCCCCACCCCGTGCAAACACTTGACCCCTGCCCGCCCTGCCCGACACAACACATTCCACCGACACGGCTACGTCATGCTGACATTGTCAACCCACTGGTGATCCCCAACACACACGGTGAACAGCAGATCCTCCTGTTTTGGCATGGGGCATGATTTTTGTAGTTTCTTTCCTGTTGTTGTGCAGGTACATGGGAGTTGTAGTTCTCTAAATAGGGTTGATCAGTTCAGTGAAGAGACTCAGCCTTTTTGGTGGTAAAGTCCTGGGTATGCTCATGCCTTTACATACAGCTGAGGGCAACGGGAAGGGGGTAGATAATCATGTCTGTGTGTGTGTGTGTGTGTGTGTGTGTGTGTGTGTGTGTGTGTGTGTGTGTGTGTGTGTGTGTGTGTCTGTATGTGTGTGTGATCGCCTTTGTGTGAAGCCTATTTAATGTATGAAGTACTTTGTGTGTGTGTGATGCGTTTTTCTTGTGTATATATGCCTATGTACAGGTATCTATAAATATGGTACCATATCAGTGTTGTAACTGCAGGTATGTGTCTGGGCATGTGGGAGCGGATGTCCATCACTGTATATTGCTGTTGCTGTCGGTCCCATTGGGCTCTCCCATGTTCATGCGGCCCATCGACAGGCCCACGCTGTTGACGGCGTCACGCCGCGGTGGCATCCTCTCGTTGATCCGGTCCAGACCTTTGGCCTCCTCGAAGCTGCTGATCCGATGCTGCGGGGAGAAGCCTCGGATGGCTGCGGAGACAAGCGGCCACGCACCCAAACACACACGCAAGACACACAAACATACATACACACACGCAGAGTTAATATTTAACAAGACATTTAGTAGAATCTTGTGTATCCGAACCCCTGGAGGCCTTGAGGGAAATATTCAGAGCACTGAAATGGATTGAATTTTCAAACCACATTTTATTCATTTATGAAATGAGGTAGGACACACTTTTACAAAGCATTCAGTGTGTGTCTTGAACTGTATTTCACCTTTTAATACTTTCATTTGAGCGCACCGGTAAAGACATATTAATAATTTTGATCCGGATTTTGCTGCCTTTAGCTTTGGGTTTGGATAAACAAGGTTCTGTTATATATTCACATCAACAGGGTTCTTAAACCAATATTCACACACATCAGCCAGTGTTCATCTGTTGTCTGAATGCTGAGCTAGGATTAGCCCGACCTCTGGCTCACAGTGAACGTGACAGTCAGTGCGACCTGGCCATTGATCCTAGATCAGTAGACACCTGGTATGGAACAAAGCACAGCTGCACAGAAGCGGTCGTTCATAAGTCATTCAATTGTGTTTTGAACGTGTGATGGGTTTTTGACAGGAAGCCAAATGTTTAAAAGAGTTACCACTTAATCCTAAACCGAAGGCATTTATGAGCAAATATGAAAGGAAAGGTGCCATTTTTGAAGTTTGTCAGTTTTTCTGAGATAATTAACTTGACACCACTTTGTAGCTATTCCTCTTTCTCAGTGTGTTCAATTAATAGCACACAGTTATTTCTTAAAGGGGCACTTCATTTTACACATGCTGTATGTCAGTGCTAGTCATGGGGATGATGTCATCAGGGTTACCTCAGTTTGAGTTTAGGGAATTCAAATTTATAAAAGGAAGTTTGACATTTTGTTTAAAACCCTTATTCTCTTTCTTGGCGAGAGTTAGAAGAGAAGCTAACCTGGCGCTGTCCTAAAAACTTTAAATGTTGTATGCAGACAGTTTGTGTTTGGACAGGGAGTTGTGTGCTGGAACTACTTCTTGGCCCGGCGCAGTGACCTTTTCTCTCTGCTGGCAACTTCATGATAACAAAACAACAAGAAGACTTAAGGAAGTCACTGGTTCTTGCCAAGAATAGTTCCAGCACACAACCCCCCTACCGCCTAAGAAAACAACTTATTTTTACTTCTCTGCTTCTGTTTGGATTAAATAAACAACATACAAAAAGTCCAACTGTTCCACTTAACAGAAAGCAAAAACAAAAAGAAAAAAAGATGTTACTGTTTACATTATGGGAAATCCAGCATTTTTGGAGTCTGAAACAAAAACTCCAAACTAGGGAACAAAACTCATGATGTCTCGCCTTCTGCTGCTTCAGTTTTTACCATTCTTTCTTTTTCTTTTTTCTATTTTCTTTTTAGAAAAATCTGTCTTTTTGAGTGTCCCAGGTTTAATGAAGTGGCGTAATACATTTCTGGACCGAATAGAATCATGTGTCAGGGGTCAATCTAATGGTGTTTGTTGTTGAAACTAATTTCACTAAAACAAACACGGATCCCACAACTTGAGTTTTTTTTTAGATGAGCTGAATTGCGTTCTCTGTGTCGACAGATGCTCCTGTGCTGTTCAGGAGGTCTGTCTGGAGAGATCAGCGGCACTTCTGAACAACGACTACTGTCACGTTACCTTTGCATGCATGCAGCTACTCACAAATACAATATGCCACTGTGTTACACAGCGAACACCCAGCTAACAAGTCAAATTACATAACAGAAAAACACACGAGAGATGTCCATAATTTATTTGCGTAAACAAATTATGGACTCTAGGTCATGTAAGCTGGAGACAGCACTAATATACAAACACAGAAGACTACAGTTAAGTAAAGCGTGGAGAGTAATCTATAAGCCTACACAAAATACAATAAACTAAACACAAACACCATGACCACAATCTGTTCAGCAGCACAGCAAGAACCTGGCAGATCCGTCCCGGCTTCTTTCAGCCGTTCAGACATGTTTGAATTTTTTTTTTTTTGGGGGGGGGGGGGGGGGGGGGGTGAGTGAAACACACACACACGCTAAGTTGATCTTCTTTTTCTTTACATTGAAGTTCTTAACCATGAGAATTCATATCTGTGGTGAAATATTTTACACTCAAGGTTAACTTACTTAACTTTCCACAGACTTCAACCACATCCCACTGTCTTCTCCCAGCAAATGGAACTTACTCAGGTGTCGTCACATGACCAAGTACAGTATAAAACCTAGGTTGCATTACCTGTTGTCTTGTCACTGAAGCTCTGTGCTTAGGTCATATGACCATTTGTGGATGAAGACCATGGGATATGATCAGAAAGTCAGAGAAAAGCGAATCCTGAGTTTAGGATATTCTACCAAACACAAATTTTTTGGGGGGTTGGTTTGTAAAATGAACACAAATATATATTTCTGCTGTTCTGCTGTTGCTTTTAGAGAAACAGATGGATTGCATGTTCATCTTCTACAGAACTACAGCACCTACGGAATATAAAATAAACACACTGCAGACGATACGAGGCCCGACTGACCCCGTCCCCCTTCACAACACCCACTCCCACCTACAGCCCCGCTCTTCTTGTGTGTATGTGTGTGATGTGCAGTGCAGTGTGTGTTACATCTGAAAAGGATGTAAATAAATGTTTGTGTGTGTTTTACTGCGGTGGTGCTTCCTGTTTCCCAAAAAAGGAAAGAGAAGAGTGTGTCTATGTTTGCATGTGAGTGTGTTTCAGTGTGGTGGCTTCAGCGTGCAGCGGTTTAAGGCTTTGTAGTGAACACTGATGCGGTTAGAAGAGCTCAATGCATCGTGGGTAAGAAAAATCTATGACCTTATGAGCATGGGTGGCTGAGAGCGCAGCCATGCTACACACATACACACACACACACACACACACACACACACACACGCACACGCACACACGCACGCACGCACACGCACAGTGAAATGAGTGGGATTTTACCTTCAGCATCCTTAACTGTCTCGATGGCTTCTATGGCCTCAATGGTAGCTGAAGGATGGTCAAACATAAAAGAAGAAGAGAAAGAGAGGAGGACAGGAAGAGAGAAAGAGAGAGGAGATGACAGAGTCCGAGAGAGGAGATGAAGTACAAAGAAAGAAAGAGGAGAAGAAGAAAGGAGTGAAGGCTGAAACATGCTTCTGTGCAGATGTGTGTCTTTGGTTAAGGACGCAAAGATGGAGATACCAGGTAATCATTGCTCTCGGAGGCTCGCCGAGGAGTTGATGTATTGACGGTCAAAATCTCAGCTATGTGTTGCAATTAAATGTGAGTATTTAAAAATACTGGTTGGTTGAGCGGAAAAGGTTATCAAGTCCAACAACCAGCAAATTGCTAAAAAAGGAATCTAAGCACAAAATCGCGCAGATGGAAAATGTAGCAGATCGATGTGCGGCTTGCAGTGAGGTGACCTCTCCAAAACATTGTAAGACCTGCTCTACACATTCTGGTTTGGTAAACGCAACACGTCCTCTACTGCAAAACACCGATACAAAGGGCTACACACGACACCTCCAGATTTATAAACTCAAAAGCATGTTTCAGGTTTAATTCATGTGAGGCCATCGCAGGTTAGAGGGCACCTGGTGTTAGCAGTAGCTGGTGTTAGCTCTCTCTCTCTCTCTCTCTCTCTCTCACACACAAACACACACTCTATGGCTGTTCTTCTCTCTTGCAGTCTGTCTGGAGGTGTCTATCTCATTATGCTGCTACTTCTTACTTTCTGTCTATCTCTCTCTCTTTCTCTCTCTCTCTCTCACACACACACACACACACACACACACAAAAACACACAACCAGCAGGCTGTTAGTATCCTCAGCGCCGGTGAGGTGAGGTGGAGAGAGCGAGTTAGGCAGAAAGGATGAGAGGAGATAAACAGCAGTCGAAGAGGAGAAGAGGAAAGAAGGCAGGAAGGAACCTGAGGGTGGTCTGTGTGTACTTGTGGGTGTCTTTCCATTTGTTTGTGTGTTCAAGGTTAAGTTTCAGAGTGTGTTTGTGTGTGGGCGAGTAAAACACTCACCGCTCTGCAGGGTCTGTTTGCCCCCAGACAGCACTCCGCTTGGCAGCATGCCTGTAGGGGTTAGTCCCTTCAGGGTCAACACGTTCTCACTTTCCTCCCTGAGAGACGGACAGACACAGTATGCATGTGTGTGTGTGTGTGTGTGACAGGTGTATGTGGATAGAAAGAGAAAGAGAGAATTACAGAGAATTACAAACTTCCCCACACTGTGCACCTGCAAACTCAGAAAAACACACTTGCTGGTTAAAACGCTCCACACGGAATGTGAGATAAAGAAAGCAACGAACTGGTGACTGCTGACGAACTTCTGCAGAAGTTAAAAGAAATACGTGTGGAGTCAGAGCTCGACCCACCGTAGAACTGAGAACATTTTGGCCATCTTCCCGATGGCTCGGATTTTGTTCTTGATCACCTCTTTCCTGGCTGCTGCTGCGCTGGCTGTGAGAGAGTCGAGTACAAACTCCGTCATTAATGCGATTTCTTGTAGTAGTATCGTCATAAAATAAGAAATCACTGAATATATTTCAGGTATTTATTTATTCACACTTGGCGTGGGGTTGAATCACACTGCTTTAATGTCAGCTTTTAGTGTTCCTTACCATCGAAGATCTCCTCGCCGTCGTTCATGAGTTCGTCGTCAGAGCAGATACTCAGGACGTTGACCAGCATTTCAGTCACTGCAGGGCAAAGAGAGACACAACCATACTTAACCAGGGACGTAGGGAAGGACAAATCCGACTAAGCTCCAGCTACCCACCAGTCTTTAATCCTGTAAGTAAGGGTTGTCCACTTTTTTTAAGCTGATATAATAGCTGTATTCAGACAATGCATTTTCAAAAGTGGTACCAGAACAATATTAAGTGTGTGAAAGGGATCTAAAGGTGTTCAAGGTACATGACAGGATGTAGACAAAGTCACAACAGTTCGCTGCACAACTCTTCTTCTGTTTTGCATTCATAGATGATCCAGAAGCTACAGTTCATACAGTGATATTACAAAGATGTATTCGATTTTTTGCATCATGACTTCATTGTTTTAATTTATTGCGCAAGAGTGAACTGAGCCAGGAAAGCTGCTATTTTATAGTGCTTTATGTGAGATTTATGCCTCCAAATGAAACTGTAAAGCAGCTTATCAAGAGTGAAGTTTATAGTTTTTTGCCTTTACTGCTTCAGGCTACACAAGTCTGACCAGAGTCAGTTTAAATCAAGCATGTTGCACAAAATCATGTCAGCCCCAAAAGCAGGATTTATCATTCTTGAGGCCCTTTAAAACCCGGTGATCTGTTCAAGTTCAAGCCTGAAAGCCAACGAATCCCAAACAGCTCAGATTTAAACTGACCTGTAATTAACCAGCATTTCAGCTCACATCAAGGAGAGTATTCTCCAAAAACATTATAATTGTGTCATACATGTGAGAGTCTAAGAAGAAGGATTTGTGTGTGTGTGTCTGTGTGTGTGTGTGTGATACCTTTCTCTCCCACGAAAGGCAGCGACCAGGTGAAGACGTCCATGAAGTTGGGCAGCCAATAGGGATGAGGAGAACAGTTAAACTGACGGATGTTCATCACATTGTTCTCGTATTTCAGCACCGCCGCTGGACACACACACACACACACACATTAGCCAATATTCCCAATAAAGTACATGATCACATTTTGTAAAGCAAATCTGCAAAATAAGTTAATTTATTGGGGTCATACTAACAAGAACGTTATTTGGTTTGAAAATATCTACTACCTACATTCAGTGTGTAATCATTAATATATAACAAGTGTGGTAGAAATAATCTTGGAGACAAAACTCAAAACTGAGAGGCAAGTTTTTCAGAAGAGTATTCAAGGTTATTGATTCGGATCACAAAAGTTAAAGACCTGAGTTAATTCTGTGCAGAGTAACTAACATTGTCAGGCAATAGTCTGATTTATACTTTTATAAGAAAGATATGATACGAACACATCTCCTGATCCTTCCTACATCTCTTGTTGGTCTTTTCTTATTTATCCCAGTAATTCCCCTAGAATATCACTGGTTATAATACTAAAGAGTTGCTCACAGGTTTATTTACTTTGTCTGTTTATGCTCAGCAGACTATTGATTTAGTCTAGTGGCGGGGGCAACCTGCCCCTCATCAACTCTACTTCTGCGTCATGTCAGCTTCAACAGTTTCAAAAACAAGAGAGGCTATATGGGCTTCAAAATACATGTATTGAGCAATCAAATAAAGACCATATCTCTAGTACATTAAAAATACATGAGTATATATGCACTTAAAGAATATATGTATGCTTAGAGAATATATATGTATTAAATCATAAATCTTCAACACATAATCAAAAACAATTGCATTACAATATTATTTTCCACAACACAAATTCATCATCAGCTGTTTCACATGTTATGTAATGTTCAGTCTTGCCTGAGGAATAACATACTGTTCCGTCTACAATAACCGCACAGGAGTGCTCATGCTTCACTATGTGTGTATAAATGATCTACGCCAGTGTGTAATTGTGCGTATGTGCGTGTGTGTGTCAGACCTTTGTTGTTGTAGACATCCAGGTAGTTTGGAGCAGAGAAGATGGTGATGAGGGAGGGGAAACCTGTAGTCTGACTCTTCCTGTACATGCGATACCTGAGGAAAGAGAGAGACAAACAAGCTTCCCACGTTACAGCAGCTCAAACAAAACACCACAATGTGGATGAAAACTGAGGATTTGCTTCAGAAGTCTTAAAATCAGAGAGGAACTGGCTGAAGGCGAGACAGTCACACATTTAAAAACAAATACGGAGAGCAGAATCCTTGGCTTGGCAAAGGAAATCAAGGTAAGGTACCATCGAGCAGGGCACTGAAACTTTATAACTTTTTGATTTTAAGGCCCAGATCTAGAGACCTAGTCACAGTAAAAACAAGTTTGGGTTCAGTTTGTTTTACACACACAAAGAACTGAGATCAGACATGCAAATGCATACAAGCAAGCACACACAATTCATTAGTGCCCACAAACAAAGCACAAAAGCAGCCTGTTCTAGCAGGGTCCCTAGAGGACTGATAATTAAGACTCTAGTTTATTTATTATTAAAAGATAATCCAGGTGTCTAGCAGAATGTGTTGGCTGTTTTCTTATTACAGTGACTTTCATTTTGTCTTGTATTGCGGTATTATTGCCAGTGTTCCGTGCAGCTTCTCCCTGTGTGGCATAAACATGTGCTAATATGCAATCAATAACTAATTCATCATTAGCATATACTCTTTGTTTTAGTCTTGGCCTGTTTGAAAACTTGAGTCTATAACTGACCACTGTACACTGTGTCTGATCATGAGTCAATCGTAACTAATGACTCAGAATCATACAGGCTCCTGATTGGCTGCCTGCTCCACATGGTGGCTCAGTCCACACTAGAGTCTTAGATGGTAACTGAACATTATAATTATTTTATTGTATGAAGTCACTCACACTGATATATGAAAGTGTAAAAAAACGTTTTGAATCATTTCTACTCACAGGTACAAAAGTATAACCTACTAAAATATAACTTCTTTTGGCCCGTTACCCAAACTGCCCAGCTGCATGACAGACAAAATGTTGCTAATGGGTTCACAAACAGCACAACTCAGAGCAGTGCTGCCTGAAATGCTGCATTATATTTAGAGGATTTTCACTGAGATAACAGATGCCAGGAATGGATTTGTGGGTCAGAAAAGTCACTATTTTATTCTAACCTTTCATCTTACTGCACTGTTTTCAAAAGACGAGTTAGTTACTGGTACTGCGGTTGGTGCTCCTCGGTTAGACATTCTTTGATAACCAACTCTAACAATGCTAATAAAAATAATAATATTAATCATAGGGTAACGGAAGGAATAATGTTTCAGGCTTTCAAAAAGAAAAACAACGCGGCAGATGAAATGTCAGGGTACAGTAAACCATTAAATACTGAAAGAAGGACTGTGGCGTGCCAGTCAGTAGGTAAAGCTTACCCAGCATCCTGTGCTTCATGCGCTCTGATGATTGACAGCAGGTTGTTGGTCTGTAAGAACTCACACACTGCTGGGTAACTAGGGACAAAGAGACAGAGAGAGAGAAGGAGTAACAACAAGTAAATACATCTGAACTGGGACAGAAGAAGGAGAGTATATCCAAAAGATTCAGTAAAAAGTGCTTCACATAACAAACATGTCATGTTATTGAAGCAAGTAAACATCAAAACAGATGGAAGTATTTAGAGTCTGCTAGTGGGAGATAGGTAGGCCTCTTGATTTCTAATGTCATGTCTGACTGAGACCAGCAGGGGGCATCAGTGAGTTCAGATAGGCCTGAGTAGGGTTTATGGCTGCCTCAGTGCTGTGGGGGCCGAGTGTACTCTGGTTGGTCGATTGATGCTGTGTCTGCTAAACAGGGAAAATCACTGTGTTCGACCACAGACAACATGTCATAACACTGACTTTTACAAGTGGAGAGTACAAACGCTCCGACGCTCCGTCTGTCTTGACATTCCTCCATTTTTTATTTTTTTTTATTTCCATCTTTCATCTTCCATCCCCAACACCAACACCAGCACCATCACCACCGCCACCCTCCTCCTATGTTGCTCTCCCTCTTTCTCTCACTGTATCTTAATATCACTCCATATCTGGCAGGAGTAGCCAGTCGTCATAGCAACAGAACCGTGCAGTCTCCCTGGGGATTGTGGGATATCGTTTCATGCTGAAACCTAACTGTGTGTATCTGTTTGTGAATGTGCTGCGGTTATGTGTTTGCTCTTATACTCAATGTGTGTGTGTGTGTGTGTGTGTGTGTGTGTGTGTGTGTATGAACTGGCCAAGATTTTCAGTCTCTTGCACAAATCCCAGTGACTGTTATTGGATCTTGGATTGTGGTGTAGCCATACAGGAGGCATCTCTCTTTCTCTCTCTTCTCATCACCAGCATCCCAAACCAATAGCCTGAAGTCCACCTAAAACTTATTGGATTTATGATTTGTAGATGAAAGTCACATCTCGCTGACGGCAGGCGATCACAAGGCGCCGAGATCATTCCAACATATCGAATAAGCCCGACACAAGGCACACTGGAACACATTCGAGGGTCAGTCTTATGTGTGGCTGCATCTGTCAGCTGTTAATTTAAAAAATATTGCTCCCAATGTGTATTTTTATACCTGAATATTACATTCACTCTGGCTTGCTTGGATATCAGGTTAGTTCATATCTCTGAGCTTCATCAGTACAGGGATCTATTGTGTCAAGGCCACCAGACTATATTCAGTCACACTGGAGTCTAAAATAAACTGTCAGGGCTCTTATGCAATATTTCTTTATGTTGGTGTCAATGTGGACACTGTGAGGAGTAATTCTGTCACAGTCTGGGCGGCCCTGTACCTGTAGAAATAGGAGCAGCCTCTGACTGTGTTGTGGCCAAAGTATTCCTGGGTCTTCTCATTGCCAAAGTCTTCCAGGGGGTCTGCCCACAACAGGTCGCACATGGGCCCAAACGCTGGGGGCTCCTTGAACCGGTCCAACTAGGACATACAACACACACACACACACACAGAAAAATACACAAAAATGTAAACACGTATGCTCCGTTACCCACAGAACTAGACACAAAGAAACACAACATTTTAAAAAGTGATGTAAACCACACACACACAAAAGCACCACCACCTATAGTATAAATCAGAGGAGAAAGAAAAGCAAACACAAAGCGTACACACACACATACACACACACACACAAACATACTGTCAGAGCATCTCCATGGCAACCCTAACCACATAGGAGGGAGAAGATGTCACACCAGCAGATTCACCATGGAAACACTGCCATTAGATGAGGAAGTGTGTGTTCTCATGTCTGTGTGTTCATGTGTGTGCCTTTGTATTCTGTATTACTGTGAGCTGTATACATACAGCGTGTGAGCGGGTCTCATTCACTGGTACTTGTTTCTTATTAAACCTCTGAATATGCAACACATTGTTGTATGAAAACTCAAACCAAAAGTTGTAATCAACATAAGTTGATAGCATGTTACATTAATGTTATTTTTTGTAGCAAGTAGAAATGTGATATTTTTATATTGTTGCTAATGTGTCTTCTTCCCTCCAGAAACAGAGAGCAGTTACTACAGAAGCAGAAAAAAATTGGCAGGCAAGTTGCATAATAGTTGGAAAGGTTGTAACACCTTCATTTTATGCCTTTATAGGGTCATTATTGTAAAAACATAACAGCACCAAAAAAATACTACACTCGCCTTTAGATTTTAACGTGTGTAGTTTCAGCTCCAAACATTTTAACTGGTTTATTTAGGAAAACAAACTTTGGTTATTTACAGTCTGTAGTACATAGGGATTAAATTAATTTACAATTTAAAAGTAGCTTAAGCACACCATGTCAAATGATGAGCGATGGCACCTACTGAGAGCTGTTTTCATCCACTGTGATCGCATTTAAATACTATTTCATTTCCAGTCATGTGGACAAACAACCCGAATTAAAAGGGTGTCAGTTTTTTTTATTCATTCACAACTAAGGAAAAATCAATAAATGATTGTAGTTTTAGCTTTAGCTAAGGCCAGCTAACTTTGTATTAACACAGTTCTCCAGTTGGCTGTCTCTCTGTAGCAGAGCAAGTGTGACAGCAGCTTCTAGTTTACCAAGCCAAAGTGCAGTTACTACAGCTTGGGCAACCATACAAAGCCAGAATGCAGTAACTACACAGCCGGTATAGCTGCAGTTTGGCTTGGTTTTAGTCAGCTTTGTTTTGTAGTTACTGTAAATTTAAAAAAGCTGTTTTCTCTGCAATTATACATTTCTTTGACATAATGTGTCAGTTGGATTTGGATGGTAAAACAGATGCTAAAAAGTCAGATTCTTGTCTTAACTCCAACTTAACCAAATAAATAGTTATTGTGTTTCGCTTTTGTAGGGTAGAATTGTTCACCCTAAATTGTGTGTGTGTGTGTCTCTTTCTATACCTTCTTGATGTCGTCCAGCGTGTGGATCTCTGGTGAAAGCCCCCCATGCACACACAAGAACTGCTGGTTCATCAGGGCTGCCAGGGGCAGGCAATCAAACGCCTCCATGCAGGAGTCGTACACCTGCTCCGAGTACTTGATCTTACCTAGAGGTGGTTAAAGGAAGGGGTGGGGGTGGGGATGGGAGGGGGGTATTTCAAGACTTGAGACAAAGTGCATTTTGACATGCTTTGAACCGCCATCATCCCTGCAAACATACAGTCAGTCCTTGTCACTGTCTCACACTGCACGAGGAGCACAGAGAACAAACAAACATGGAGCTTTTACATGGACGGATCTGAAGAACCTCAGTCGTCTGAAGGCTTCAAACAGACTCGTGCGGCTCCTCTGAAAACATAATTTAGTTCACTTGGATGTAAAGGCTTTAACATGTAGGATTTTCACATTACACATTACTAATTTATGCAGCCATCTCTTCTCCCGCAGTCCCATATGACCTGTGTCTCTGCTCTCAGATGATTTAAAAATGCCACTTCTCAGAAAAGAAATGTTCATCTGTGGAAAAATGCTCCATATTATAGTATATTATTAATGCAACACAGACTACAATTCTGTTTCTAGTGAACGAAATCTGACCCAAAGGTAGGCATGAAGCAGCGGAGAAACACTGTGAGGCAGATTTTTTGATTTATAAAAAAAAAAAAAACTCCTTTGATTTGGCAGTGATATCAATGAAGACATCCAACATGCTGCATCTTTAAAGTACATTTCACACATGGGCGTTACAATACATCTGACACAAAACAACATCACAGGATTAAAATAGCTGAAAGGAGATCGGAGGAGAGAAAGAGAGAGATAGGGGAAGAAAAAAAAAGAGAAAAGGGTGGATTTTGGATGAGAGTAAGCAGGAGGGAGGAGAGAAAGGGAGAATGATAATTTCATAAAGAGAGAAGGAGAGAGATTGATAGGAGGAGACAGGAGAAGGCGGAGAGGTTAAGAGCGGTGAGAGAACGAAAGGAAGGAGAGGAGATGACGAGGAAGGAGAGGAGAGGGATGGGAAGGAGACGGGAGAGTTTTGAGGACATGAGAACGACACGTACACAAATCAAAGCCAGTATTGCGGAGTACCAGTGTACAGTAGCAAGCATTTGTGTGTGTGTGTGTGTGTGTGTGTATGTGTGTGTGTGTGTGTGTGTGTGTGTGAGAGACAGCGAGGAGTGTGTTTGTCAACCTCTCCATCTGCCTTGTGTAGAGCAAGAGCTCATTATTGCTAGTCCACCAGTTGTCAACTCATTCCACACACACACTGACACGCTCAAACATTTATGAAGACAGTCATAGTACATGCACACACTTGTGATACACACACACACACATATACACACTCACACACACAGCAGATGGTAATTGAGGGCGACCACTATTCGCTACGAGCACCAGGGGAAATTAGCTTCATCGTCCCATGGCCAATCAGACACAGAGGAGTAAGTCCCTGAGCCAATCATTAAGGGCCAAATTAATTTGCTGCTAATCACCCACTCTCGGACAGGACGCCGAAACACACAGGGAGAGGAGAGAGTCAGAGAGGAGGAGAGGAGGAGAGAGACTGGGGGGAGGGAGGAAGAGGTGGATGAAAGCTGGAGGAGGAGAATAGATAGAGAGAGAGAAGTAGGAAATGAGGAAGGAGAGAAGGAGAGAAGGAGTAGAGGAGGGATGGATTGGAGTGTGGGAAATGAGGGCGGGAAGAAACTGCCAGTAACAGAAAACGGAAGCGGAGGAAGGACGGATGGTGATGGAATTTGGGGGGATGGGAAGCGGTGTGCATGAAGCTGTGGTAAGAGCTATACTCCATACATAAAGAGTTTGGATGGTGGTGTCTTTTAGTCTTTCCAAAACCAAAAAAACACAAAGAAATAACAAAAGTGTGAGTGATGGAATGTGTGATCAGCTCTAATGTAAGCTGCAAATGTCTGACTAACTAGTTTACTACATATTGTAGAAACTTAACTGAGCATTACTTCCAAGACCAAAGAGCAGTTCATTAGCTGTCTACATTTTGTAGGACTATGGGTTATGTAAAAAAAAATATACTAACCAGACTAACAGTGTAAAAGTATATAAGCTAAGAAGGCACACAGGGTGAAACAGTCAGATCTTACATTGTTCCTTATCATGTTTATAATATTAGGACTTCACTGAAAACAAAACCAATGCTGTTTCTTTCTTTCTATGTTTTCTACATGGATCATCAATCAACTCATCGAGCATAATGTTAACATAATTGGCTCATTTCAGCTGGCCAAATTGATGGTCTCCGGCAAAAATGAGAGGCCTGTGTTTATCTACTTCTGTCATATTGTCAATGACTCATTGTTTCAAAAAATGCTAGTAATTTCGTTGGAATAGCTGCCACTATTATCCTCGTTGGCTGCATACATGCCATATGAGAATGAAAAACTTGACAGGCAGTACAACAGTAACTGAGAGAGGTGAGGCTTAAGGAATAATCAATTCAGCCAATCAATCAATTCTGATAATCAATTTATTGTTTAAATTAGTCTTTAAGCAAAAATGCCCAAAAATTCTCTATTCCAGCTTCCACTATGTAAATATTTACTGGATTTCTTAGTCTCCAAAGATAATAAAGTTGAGGTTTTGTACTGTGGGTTGGAAAAAACAAGTAATTGAAGATACAAGATAGATATTCACATTTGCCTGACATTTTGTAGACCAAAGGAATCATTAATTTATCAAGCAAATAACTGTCCAATAACTTTTACAGAAAGAACAGATAGCATTTGAGGGCGTAAGATGGGATGAGGTTAAAGAGTGAAACAGAAAACAACAAATGTAGGGAGGATAAGTAGAAAGGAAGGAGGAGCATATAATAGTAAAAGAAAACATCTACTCACATTCTTGTTTGAAGGTGAAATATTCTGTCAGATGTCTACATTCATGGTTTCCCCGTAGAAGAAAGAGCGTCTTTGGGTAGAGGATTTTCAGTGACCACAAGTATAACACACACTAAATGTTCACCAGGGAAGAGAAACCATAAAAAGTGATTAGAGATCAACAGTTGTCAAAAAGGAATTAACTTCAGAATTTTGGATACATTATAATGCATTATAAAAAGCAGTGCTAGCATATATACTGTCTTGTAAAAACAAATGAAGCTTTTCACATATTTACTGTATACACTTCTTTTAAGGAAACATCTACAATTATATTGGCTATCCTAAAGGATTAGTTTGACATTTGGGGAAGTAAGATCCAGTCATACAAGCACAGTGGGTTTGCCAGGCGGATTCTTTTTTTCTTTTTTTTAGCTTTGAATGAAGCTAAGCTAGCTCTTTGCCCCTGCCTCTAGTCTTTATGCTAAGCTATGCTAACCAACTCCTAGCTCTGGCTTCTAATTTAATGGACAGATGTGAGAGTGGTATTAATCTTCTTCTCAACCAGAAAGTGAATCGTAGTTCCCAAAATGTTGAACTGATCCTTTAAACCACACACCACAGTGAAACCAACATTAGCTTTGGCACACCATTGCTTGTGAGGTTATTTCACTTTCAGTTCCCTTCATTAAACTCAAACTGGAAATTCAAAGTGCAACACAGAGAATCACGATGGAGCTGCTACTAGGAATTCCTTCTCTGAATGAACCATCCGCTGCCTATATTAATTGAGCTGAAAGCAAATTGATCTTTACCCCAGTCTAAAGATAGACGTAAACAGGATTTTGAAAATAATCATCCCAAATCAAACCATGCTGATTAACAGGAAAAAATGAATTGAAAACAGCAGTTGTTGTGTGTGAGATATAAAATCAGACAGCCTATTACTCAGTGTTTTCACTGTTATCACTTTATTAACCCTACAAATGTCTCAGAGGGTGTTCTCTCACCTTTACACAGTAGCATCCCTGCTCTACATTAGGTCCTCTGTCTATGTGCCCTTGAAGTGTGTTAGGAAGGTGGCCTAAATATTGCTACTTCCCCTCCAAACTCACTCCATGTTAATGATGCATCCTTTATGCCATGGCAGCTCAGTGGCCCAATAAACAAAGGCGCTCACCATACGCTTCTATAATTACGGATTCAAGTCACATCTGTGATGCATTTCTGACAGACAACATAATCACAAGAATACCATACTGCACTCAAGAATCAAATGTCCAAATAGTCCTGTAAATAAACACAAGGTACTAAATCTGAATTGTGGGTGAAAGCTGATCTTAATAATGGCAGGTCCCTGTCAGCGAATTTTAAATTACATCACCTTGGTATGAACATTATCAGAAGCACATTCTGTAATAGACTTCTGGGTGATAATGGACATTGATTTAGTTGTAAACTCACTGTATACACAATAGAGTGAGCTTACAACATTTTTGAATGAATGCATACCCAGTAAAATGAGGACATGGTCAGGTATATGCCATGATGAAGAATGCACACTGGTAGTGAGATAGTAGGTCCATTCTTACCTCAATACTGAAGTAGCCCCTGTCCACATAGTCCCCTAGGAAGAGGTAGCGTGTGTTGGCAGGAGAACCTCCCACTTCAAACAACTTCATCAGGTCGAAGAACTGGCCGTGGATATCTCCACACACTGTGGAAACCGCACACAACAGTGTTAAGAGCATCATCACAGTAGATCTGCAGTCACATAACCAGTTTCCACAATTCAGTTGCTGTAACCAATTTGTGTCCATCCCTGCTTCAGTGGCTCCATTTCACAGGCTTTAAATCTGGAGAAGTATATCTGTCCTGTCTGCTGATCTACAAACACCATAAATTTATCTGACAGATTTTGGGAAAAACCTGCCAAAAATGAACTTTCTAGAAGAATCCAGTCATTTTGAGATGTCCCTTTAAAAAATGACTATGTGTCAGAAGAGGGATTCCTCAAGGATCTGGAAAAGGTCTTTTCATTTTGTTGTTATCCATCCTAGCAAGCATAGCTCTATGGCTGGCAATGTATAAACATAATACCTGCTAAGCATCACGTGGGCATTGTCATTGTGCGCAGATGTTAGCATCTTGATGTTAGCATTCAGCTCAAAGTACCACTGTGCCTACAGTCTCACATAACTGCTAGCACGGCTATAGACTCTTCATCATCTGGCTAAAATGTCTAAAATGTTATTTATTTCTGTGCCATTATGGTACTGTCAAAATATAGCATCCATCACTGCATTTACATCAACGGAAATTTATTCCAATCAGCATATAATGAGACTTGACAGCAAGTAATTATTGGTGTCTTGCTTCTTTACTCTAAATCATCATAAGGTCTTTAAATATTCTTAGTCTTTTCCTGGCCCAAACATTTTCCACAGATTTGTTCCATTTCACATCCAGGACTATCAGATCTAATTCAGATCAGACTTCATATTCTGAATGCTTCATATTTTGAGAGACTTCAGGACTGTTTGTCTGTATGATCTGCCAGCATAGATCTTCCTATCCGCCTCCCTCACCATCTGCCTGGCCTCTCCTTTCACTTTTAGTTGCTGTCATAGTTCCCCTCTGCAGCCATTTTACGATGGCCATTTTGCATCTGTCTGACTGGCTACGTCTGTCTGTCTCTCCATCTGCTTGCCATGTTAATATCTGGTTTTGTGCCTCCTCCTAAAGCCTTCACTTTAATTTGAACTGGGAATTGGGAATCCAAAATGGCATGAGTGAAATTGAGCCATACCTGTCTGCCTCCTTAGACCTGTCTCTTTGTTCTCCCTGAAGTCTTCATGTGACATCTAAAAGCCTGTCAACTGTCCACCTGCCTGTCTGTTCACTAGTTGGTCTGTCTTTCCACCTTTTAAAAAAGAGACGCCATCAAAACTATTCAGAACTTCTCCTCAACACTGCATATGAGAATCTGCATTATTCTGCCATAGTTTTATCTCTAAAAACTAAAGGTTCTTTCCAATTGTAGCTAACTTAGACAAAAAAAATCCTCTCAGGTGGGTGTTTCTGGGTCAGCATCTGTAGAAGTGGATAAACTTGAAAACAGGAATCAATATGTTGCTCCTTGGGAACGAGCAGGTTTGAGAACCTCTGCACTAAGCTGCTTATGATCGACTGTCTCTCCATCTGCCTGTCTATCTGTCGTCGTCCCCGGGGATCTGTACCTGTGAAAGCCGAGCGATGTTCCCACACTGCGTGGGCAGGCAACCCACACGGAATTATCTCACAGCTCGCATTTGCATAAATGTACACATATGCAGATACACACAGGTACATGAACCAAGCAGCGTCAATAGGTGGAGAGTGTCTGAGTCTGTCTGCCTGCTTGTCTGCCTTCTCTGTCATCGTCTCAGAAACTTGTTTTCCATTTTGTTCTCCATCGATTTCAATCTCCCCCTCCTCCTCCTTGGTTCATACCATTTCCCTGGCAGGGGAATACATGCAGATATTACCAAAGCAAGCCCCGCTATTGTGAGGTGCATAAGTGCCAATTGGTTCCCTCAGTGAAGTGCGACTGAACAACAGTTCATATTAAAAGGGTGGCAGATACATATGGCAGATTAATGAATCGACGAATGGAATCTGATTAATACATAATTACTGATCTTTCTGCCTTTTGCTCTGCGGCTCCATTTCTCTCCATGTCTCTCTTTCTCTCTGTTTGACTGTTGCTATCTGTGCACTCACTGTGCAAGTGTGTGATCTATTCGCCTGTCACTCAAGCATGAATACAAGCGCATACACACACATAGCTTTTTTTTAATATTACGAATGGCCTGGAGTTTTTCACACTGTATTTAACTGATATCACGTTAAGCTTTAAATCAGCTATTAACCATTTTCCGCTGATTAAATTACAGATTCATTGACATTCATCACCATCCCCCTCAAATTTTAGCACTCCTTGATTCCTCATCCCTATACCATACCCGTGACTGGCGCCTCAATGTCCAACATAGTGCGCTCCTGGCGCAGGATGGCGGCGCCCTCATCGATGATGCGCAGGGCCACGGCCTCCTCCAGTCGGCCCTCCTTGGTGAGGTGAGCTTTGAGCAGGTCCACCCGCGGCCGGCCCTCGGCATCAAACACCTCCTTCATGGTCAGCCGGTGGGCCAGGGGGAAGGGGACCGCTGAGGAGGGAAGAGAGGAGATGGAAAAGAGAGGATATGAAAGAGAGATAGAGCCAGATTAAGAAAAAGCACAGGAGAAATATTTTAATGGGTGTATGGATGTATGTAAAGGCGGTAATTGAACACAGAGGTGTAGAAAATGAGGTGGTTTATGGAGGGAATGAGAGAGGTTGATGCAAAAGAAAAGAGAAGAACATTTATTATAATGTAGAACATGATTAACTGATATTTCCTGTATTCTTAGAGAAGCTCTACATATATCAGAAGCCCTCAATCCTCAGCATTATCCTGCTACAGGCTTTGACTCTGTGTGTGTGAGGGAGTTATGGGGGCCTAGGCGGGTTGTATAGAAGCAGGGGCTGCCAGAGTTATCAGGGCTGCCTGCCTCTGTTCTGCAGTAATGTCTCTCTGCCTCTGTGCCTCTGTTCTGCAGTAATGTCTTTCTTACATAATGAAGGCCCCCAGGGCGCTGCTGGAGAGGGGGGTTGACTGACGACGGGGGTGATACAGCAAGAGTGCACAGCTGCACGTGAGGAGTCACATACACACATGCGAAGACACACTCGACAAAACGCAGACACATACACGGGCATTCTTAACAAACAGGCACAAACTCAGTGGCAAGAAACAAAAGGCAGAGGCACAGGGGCGCATGCGTACATCATGTATGGCACAATGGCGTTAACACGCATGATCGCATATGTGTGTGAGCCTACAGTGGTACATACACACAGAGACACACACACACACACATACAAGCTCATAAAAGGTATTGTTATGTAGGATCCACAGAGTCTGTTGGAGCCCCACCAGTGCTAACACAGATAATGGCCTAGATCACATACTAAAAACTAGGCCTGGCTCTCTCTCTCTCTCTCTCTCTCTAACACACACATACACACACACACTTTCACTCTCTGTCACTTTGTCTCTGTTTTGCACTCTCTCCTCTTGCCCCCTCTGTTTTTTTTCTGCTTTTCACTCCTCTTTCTCTCTTGCTGCTTCTCTCTCTTCCTGTCACTGTAACATACCACAGTCTCCTCACCGAGCATTCACACCAATGTCCACCGTTACATTTTAACGTTATATTCAAATCTTCTTTTTCTTCTTCTTCTTCTTTTTTTTTTTTTTTTTTTTACAGTAAAACTAGCTCAAAAAACCACATGGATCCAGATTGTTTTATGGAATCCCCACAGAAACATCAGCGATGAAAATCAGTTAAAATCGATGTAAATCAACACTTTGTGTGTAAATGTGAGGTGTAAGTTGGTGTATTAAAACGTTCTCATATTAAAATGGCTTATAACAAACCATACAGCCTGCTTTGGTTTTGAGCTGTTCTCAGAATAAAGGACTAGGATCTAGCATTTGGATCTCACATGTAAAAAAGGGGGATTTGTATTAAGCTTTTTGTTGGTAGTAAATCCTGGATCACATCAAACAAGAACAGAACTTTAATCATCCTGACACCCCTGAACGTCCTGTATCACCATAACCAATATGCATCTCGAGGTACCCCGAGGCTTCTGTGACACACAGAAACAGAAAAGGACACCCCTCTTGCACCTTGGGTCTCATTAAGCGAAGCCCTTCCACACTTTTACACACCTTAAGACTGAATACAACACACACAAGCACGCTGAGACATCCCAGGACACCACGAGCTGCCAAGATGAGGAGTCTGCTTTCCATCTCTTTGGGGCAGCGGTTCCACATGTTAAAACCAGTTTTGCCTTTCAGGTTAGGACTGATTAATATTTTAAGAGGTTTGTGCGCCCCAGGCTGTCAGAGAACATAAGCCAGAAAAAAAATGACTCATGCATGTAGGTATTTGTGTGACTTCATATTTATTTATAAAATGAAACAACAGCTAAACCCTCTTCCTTCATCGTACGGTAATGCACTGTCCTGTACTACATGACTGCACCACACTGTAGTGGACTGTGTAACAAACTGTAATGATGTTTGTATAAATCCCAAAAAACCTGCATGCAAAGTAGAAAAGAAGCTATAGTGTGCTTTTAAAAGCTAGCGCATACACATGAACTCAATGTGTGTAGGTATATTTCTGGTTTGAGGTAAAACTGAGGCTTCTGGTGCGTGTGTGAAAGAGAGAGAGAGAGATGGGAGAAGCAGGAGGGAAGGAGTGTGAAACTCGTAAATTGTGAGAGCAGTGTGAAAGTAGGGCAGGTATGAGAGAGTGGAGAGCAGCAGAGACACAGAGCTTGGGGAAAGGAACTATACTTGGGAAAACTATACTTGGCAGTTAGGGAATGGAAAGAGGAGAAGTTCAAATCCAACACAGTCAAGCCAAAGAGGTCTTTCGCACCTGATGACTGACCGATTGTTGAGCACACAAATACTGCTTGAGTGGCTCACACATGAAAAGGGTTGAAGACCAAAAACTTTCTGTGGATAAGTTGTAAGAACCATCATAGTAATTTAAAATAGCAATTCTGATATGAACATTTCGGTTCAGCCCTTTCTTAATCGAAGAAATGTTTGTAAAAGTCAGATGTTCTGCACTATGCACTAGAATTTGTAGGCTTGGTTCAACATTAGTGTAGAAGATATGCATTTACATTAATTACAGCACCCTCATTTATAATCAGAAGTACAGTATATTAGATGTATTCAATAGTACAACTGATAATCACATTTGAACCATTTTGTGGGCCATCTGAAGGTCTGCGCATCTGTGTATCTTATTACTTTAATGCCCTGGACTGGATTTTACTAAATAAAATAACTAAATTAGAAGGAAATGAATAAAGCAAATGATGATTTATTTCATGAAAATGGTTGATGATGACACACACGGCACTGATCTCATATCAAAGAGTTTTGATCGTTTTTGTATTCTTGTGTTTTCTTGCCGAAACCCTTTGTGATTAACTTAATTTGTAAAACACTCCATCAATAAGTTTGGAGCAAGTCTAGCGTGATAAGGGGAGACAGAAACAGTTGGTATTTTTGGAGAAAAAAAAAAGGCATGAGCTCCTACTAAGCAGCCAAGTTCACACTCTCATTGACTGCCAGTTCAAAATATAAATAATTACAGTTGACAGCTAACTGTGTTTCATTTTCACTATCAACATTTTTTTATCACAATGGATGTCTACTACGATTTCAATGATTACATTCACACTGCAGTAACCTTGAAACATACACACACACACACATGATTATGACTTTATCACCTTACAAAAGAAGGAATTCAGAGACAAAAATCCTTTTTTCCAAGTCCGTATGAGAAAACTGTCTTTTTTTTATTGTCTAACAAAGGATCATTATGTGTCATGTGGAGGCAACAAGCACAAACTCTGCACAAATTTAGTTCTTGAGCTTGTGTTGAATTAATTGCACCCACTGCCATTTCAATACACTGAGCAGTTTCAAGTGGTCTGGAGAGACCAGCCTATTAACAGTTGCTGTGTGAGACGAGAGAGCTATCACTAGTCTGGGTAGTTGTTTGGAGCACAAGAAACGATGCAAACTAAGCAGCAAGAAGACAAACTGCAGTTATCGTTTTTTGATCGTTAAATAGGTTGTTGCTGATATATGCAGAGATGCACTGTTACCATTATTATCAATGTTTAAAATATTCTTCTTATGCCTTGTACTTAGCATCCAGATAGAAACATTGTTAATCTGGTGCACAGTTACTACTAAAGCTGTCAAAATTCCCATAGGACTTCTGCATTGCAGGGATCATCCTGAAAGAGGTCCTTTCTAGATTAACTTCAAATATTAACAGTCTATTAGTACAACAGCCAAAAACAAAACTCCACCCTGTTAAAGTCTTTCCTAACACTGCAATATCTTCTGCACAAAGTCAAAGCCACCGCAGGAGGAATTCCCCTCTGTAGCACTCCAACTTCTTATATTTTTGTTTGACTTTTGTCTTCCTGAGAGAATATTTACTGACCGTAACTCAGTCTGGTGCTGCCAAACCACAAATCAGAATAAGGAGTCTTTGGGCAGGCATGTCATTAGAGTTCTTATTTCTCATCACAGATGTGTGTCACTGAAATAACATTTTCAGTCATCAACATGAACATGAGCAGTGGCTGTCCCTTTTGCCTTGAAAACATTGTGCTGTACTTACAGAGACTAATGGGACAACTAATCCTGTGAGCTTGATACACACACTCAAGCTAGCACTAACACACAAACACTGTTTTATCAGATATTGTCAGCAGAAGGCAATGCAGTCTTTTCTGGTTGAAATATCTCACACTGAGTTATCCTTTTTTTGAGTAGAAGAGAATTGGCCGCAAATGCATGCAATCCTGTGGTAGTTTGAGACTGAAGTCCAACACCTTTAGCCTCTGAAGCTAACAAATGATGTGAACAAATACTGTTGGCATAAAACAGCGTGTTCTGGCTTGAGATGTTGTGTAAAGATGACAAGCAGGTAAAGACTGTGAGAGATGGATTAATTAAAATTTTCTACAGATGAGGACTTGCTGATTTATTGTTAATGTTGTATATAAACGAATTATAGAAGTACAGAATCTTGTAAATGTAACAACAGTAAATCAATGTTTTGCAGCAACTGGAAACAAAGGACAAGGGTTCACATAAACTGAAAATCAGCATGGCAAAGCTAAAAGCTAATAGCTAATGGCTAATAGAGAGTCAAAGTGAAACCAGAACTCCCGACTTCCTGCTCCAGAAGTTAATAAACTAATTCAAAATCACATTGACATTTGTAATAATGGAAATGGAAAATCCAGCCTGGGAACATGACTCAACAGTAGGTCTATGTTGTGTGATTCACTACACATGTAAAGTTGGTCTGTACTATCTGTAATGTCAGCTTAAAAGTTGGAACAAATGTCTTTATTAGACAAAATCAGGTTATGATGGCGAGGTTATGATGAGTTTATGATCCTGCATGGGCAGATTTTCATGGGAGCTGTAGATTTTTGGATGCTCACAAAGAAATCCTTGTTTAAAAATCACCAAGGTTTCCATTTCTAAAAGCAAGTGCTGTAGTGGATGCCAAATTCTCTTAGAATATGGAAATTAAACCCTACGTACATGCTTTATTTTTTTCAGAAATATCAATGAAAGCTAATGTGAGATTGCATTGAGTTTATAGAAGTTAGTGGAGTAGAGGCTAGCCTGAATGTGATCATTCATTACTATGGCTCTCTATAAGCTACCTATGGACAAACTATGATTTAAGAAGTTTTTTGTGGAGTCATCTATCCATTCTGAGCAGTGTGAAAATCAAATACTAGATAGAAAAAGTGATACAATAGTGTCAGAATAAGTTTAATATCATTAATCCTGCTCAGATCTGGCAGTTTTAGCAGTGTCAGCAGTGTGGAGGTGGTTTTAGTCTGATATACAGTAAGCTCAGACCATAAATGTTACACCTCGAGTAAAGTGATGGCGGGTATATTTCTCCCAATTGCTTCTCTGAGGCATTTTTAACACTTTGTGTCAACTTTGGGAGGGAACTTGCTTTCTGAAGGCGCAGTGCAAGTCAAAGCTGTCTTGTGCACAGATGATGAACATGGTGAACTTCACTCTCTGTAGTGGAAGCAAGTCAAGCGAAAAGCATGCAATTCATCCAGAACTGTCCTTTTCACTGAAGCAACCAATCACATGATGCATGGCGTGCGTGCGTGTGAAGGGAGATGGACCAAGAGGTGCAAGATGAGCAAAGAGGTGAAGGCATTTTCAGCTACTTCTTAAAGTACTTTCTACTGTTTTTGTCCTCTGGCCCACTCTCCACAGCTGAACTCCCTGGTGTGGAATTTATTAAGCACCAAAGCTGCCAGCTCAGCCAAAAATCTCAACAGCACAGAGCAGCGAGGGGGAGCCTGAGAGAAAATCTATGACATAGCTTTCAACCAAATCTCCTAAATTTGTTTGGGCTGGCCTAATAGCCTAACTGGAGCAGAATCTGATCAGAATCATCTCGTTATTGTGTGCACCCTTTCCTAATGGCTAAAGTTAATTATGGGGATATTTCATCAGTTTTAATAACACGGGCATGCCATTCACAATCAGAGGGACTGCTGCAGGATGGAGGAAGTGACGGGAAGCGAGAACAGACAGATTGCAGAAATGACTGTAGAAGTCACCCGTGATCCATCTGTCCTCATTTGTGCCTGTCCTCCAAATGTTGCTAGATATGACTACAGAGGCATAGATTGTGATTCTCAATCAACTGCTTGTCAGATAATTGAAAAGAAATCATCTTTGGGGCTGCACACTGCGATAAAGAGCAGTACTTTCTGATGCATATATATATATAGTAATGGCACCTATATGCGCAACATGCAGGCAGTGAATCAATTCATTACAAAACAACATTATGCCTGCACAGACTGTATCTGTCTGGTGTTCATCCAATGACATTGACCAGAACTGATGGAACGCCTGTACGTGTGTGTGTGTGTGTGTGTGTTTGTATGTTAGATGTGTTGCCCTCTACAGGACCTCATCTAAAGTGATCACACACACACACACATCTCCTGAGATCAGTTCATCCCGCTGCCTGTCTCTGCATGAATAAAGGAAGGAGGGAGAAACTGAGGGATGAAAGAATGAGAGCAGCGGATGAGAAGAGAGGGAGAGCAAAAATTGGGGTGTATATGAGAGAGGAGGGATGTGACTGTTCGCATGCGTATTATATGTGTATGTGTGAGTGTGTGTGTCTGTGTTTATCTACCATCTTTGACCCAGATCAGCTAACACAGATCCATGGGTCTTTGAAGGTGGTGGTGGTGGGGGGACAACTAAAGATGCGTTTGAAGTCGTTCAATTAATGCACACTACACACATGAAGGACCATCTGTGAACACAGACACACACACTCACATACACACACACACACACGAACAGAAACAACGGCCCATCCCCTAACAGCCTGTCCTCATTAGACAATCCCTCTCTCTCTCTCTCTCTCTCTCTCTCTCTCTGGAGTACCTCCTCTATAAATAGCCCGTGCCCTGCCACCCTCCCCACATGGCACACAGAGACCTGTCAAGGTGGGACCCCTGGCTCACGAGACAACACCAAATCCAACCCTCTTACACACACACACACTCTCACACACACACACACACACACACAGGGCTCTGAGGGAACCATGAGGGAATGGGGCAGCATGTTACACTAAAAGGAAATATGCCCAGTGTGCCCCGAGCCTTGCCAGAGGTGGTGTGTGTGCGTGTGTGTGTGTGTGAGTGTGTGTGTGTGTGCTTGTGCATGCATGAATGCATACATGAATGTGTGCATATTGGATATGGCTCCACTCAGCTTTGGTGAACGCTCTTCCCACATTCATTGATATGTTTAAAAGGTCTAAACTTACAAAAGATAAACATTACTTTTTCACATTGAAACTGTATTTTCTTAATGGGAACTACTTTCTCAATGTGAGTCACGGGTGCTAAGCCATTTGGTCTGATTAAGTAATTCTAATGATGCTTGTTATTTGATGACATGATAGCATGCGAGAACACATTTGAAATGATCTGACAGTATTTGCTCTTTCAAAATTGTATCATCAAGCTGTGACTACAAAGACTTTAAGGCAGTTTGACACATCGCTCGCCTTTGGCAATCATTTGGCAAAATCATGTCTATATAGCTGTGTAGTGAGCATATGCTAACATGCATACAGTATGCTAAGTAGAAAAATTACAATATCCTAAAAGTGATGAGTGTAGCGACTGATGCTGGATGGTTTGTTAGTTTTAAATCATCCTGAATTGTTTCTGGAATAACAACAAAAAACTCAGCAAAAAGGAATGCACTTCTGTTGGCAAATAATGGCAAACTCAGGCAAAAGGCTGAGATCTGTCACGCAACAAGAACAGTTTCTTCCTGTTTGCAGCCGGATTCATCAACACGGCTTGGGACCCTCACTGACATGGACTCTTTCCCACCCATAGACAATACACTTATGTTAATTTAAAACCCCCATAATCTTATATTTGAAAATCTGTGATCTTTGATCTAACATGGCACATTACATTAATGCAACTTGTATTATTATTACTATTATTAATTGCACACTGCATTTATTATTTACTTCTCAATATTTTGTACATTTCATCTCATTCTCTTCAATAAACCTGATTCTGACGTTTTTTCAGACGTGCAATAATCCACTTTGGATTACTGAAAAATATATCTTCATACTTTAAATGATGGTAAGCACATTCAAATAGATACAATTCACTCAAGCCTAAGTGATAACGTAGGCAGTACCCGCATCACAGACTGAGTTACTAGTTTATTAGGTACAACTGTACAATCTGATGCAACTCAACAGCCCTGCAGTAAACCCTAAATCCTCTTTATGAAGCTCATTGTGTACTTTTTTGCTGACACTGAGTCAGAGTGATGTTCATTCAGCCCTGTGGTCAATTTTTACATTATATGACAGTTTGACTTGTCGTAGCATAAAGCACAGGTGTAACGAATAACATCATGATGTATGATGAACTAGTTAGCCATGACAGTAAGCCGACATACACATTTCCACAGCTCTGACACTGGAGCACCTAAATCGAATGCAGCTGTGGTTAATGTTATTAGTCACATCTGTGTTTCACAAGCTAAAATGTTCACCATTATGAATGTCTGTTGGATTGCACTGTTGCACATTCACATACACTGTGTTTACCAGACACGATATGACATGAAACGTGTGTTCCAACCGGTTGGTTTCCTCACCTGTTTCTCCACCTTCTTGTGAGCTATGAACAGTGTGACAGCTACAGATATTATTTTCCTTTAGATTTTACACTGAGGCTGAGTTGACTTCACTCGCTAAACCCCAGCAGCTTTTCTTTTTCAATAAGGATGTGATGATGGACAGAGTAGGACAGCTTTTAGTTTAACATTTAATTGATAATCAACATTGTTGTTGATGAATTTTGGGTGAAATCAATGGATTGTTTCTGCACTACGTTGACCCTCACTTCAGTATTCTTGGACAAGTGACAATGAGATTAAAGCTCCTGGTCCAAACTGCATGCACAGATTAGCTGACAAGTCTTTATTGGTGGGATTGATTATGCAGTTTATTGACAAATAACATAAAGTCCAAATTTTGTATATCCACAGTCCCTGCTGATTAAGGTTTTTTTTTCTTTTTTACAGTAGTGAGAGCAGTTAGGATCAACAAAGTCCTGTTGTAGATACAGTTATGGGTCTGGTGTGTCATATTAACAGAATTCATTCTGTAAAATATTCTGTTCTGTCCCACTTGAGCCTGCCTTACTATTTACAACTGAAAAGGTAGCATGTGGTGGAGTAATTTCTTATAGAAGTGGACAACTTTACAGCAACTAAACTTTTAAGTAAGAACCACATTCTCACGTTGTCTCTGAATCCTGGTTGTTTCTCTCTCTCTCTCACACACACACAGGTTTGCATGATAAGTGATGCAAAAAGGGTGTGAGAAGTCCATTGGTTAAGTCAGAGGATGCCATCCTGCCACTCAACAGTGTGAAACACCACTTCCCTTGTCTTGCTGTTTTTTTTTCCTCTCTTTCTGCGCCTCTCTCTCTCTCTCTCTCGCTCCAGCTACTTCACCTCCTCCGTGGCCTTGTCACATTCCCTCCTTCCCTCTCTCCCTCACCTCGCCCCCACTCTCTCTGTCCGTTCCTCTCGGTCTGCTTTGTCCTTTGGCTCCATCTCTGTGCGCTTCTATCCGCTGAACACCGCTAAAATCCATAACGCGGGGAACTACAGAGCACAGTCTATCCGGCAGGAGTGACGTCTCTTTGACTGATGCCCCCATCTCTCTCCAGCCCTGTAAATGTTAAATCATTCTCACCTGACTGACGAATTGCTGTGTTGTTTTGCTGCATGAGAATGTGCATTTATATGTGTGTGTGTGTGTGTGTGTGTGTGTGTTTGTTTGTGATGGATGATGCATATAGGCCGTTTAGTTTGTTCCAGTGTTGAGGCAGCTGAGCTCCGGTGGCCCAGCTGCATTACAAAACACATGCAAACAGTAATGAAGATGTACAAATACACAAACACATGTAAAGGGAGATACTTGTTTGGAGGAGGAGGGGGGAGGGGGGGTCTGTTTTAATTCAGTATTGTTTCAGGGGATCCAGATTCCTAGCACCGCCCCTGCACATCTGCATCCATGTCGCTACAAACACACACACACACACACACAGCCATACTGTAGGCATATGCACATGCAGTCCTGAAGTCGTACGTGCAAAAACTGCAAGAGCCCCCCCTTCCCCTCCTCCTCCCCAAGCACGACGCACACGCACGGAATACCGGGGCATGCCCGAGCGACGCATCCAACTGTCAGCTCCGCTTCTTCCGGCAGAGAGACCTTGTGAGTTTATTAAAGGGAGCCAGTGGGAGAGAGACGGGCATCCAGGCATCTTCGCATGTGACAGGCTGTGTGCGTGGAAGCGCCGCTGCCATGCCAGCCTTGTTATGACCCGACAGGCACGACAATCTGTGCAAGCTCCGTGGATCGTAACCCGAGCGGAGCCCCTCCTCGCCTCTCTACCCCCCACCACCCCCCCGCTCTCTCTCCCTCTCTCCTATAGCCTACAGCCGCCCACGCGTAAAGCAGAAACAGACACTCTCATAAACACATTAAATATTCTATAATCCAATGATGCAATAACACCATTAGGGCGGCACGCATCACCATCGTCGGGCAATAGACTCGGATACGCAGCCCAGCATCCCTAAACTCCATTTTGTCTCTCATTTGACACTCGGGGAAACAAGAAGGGGGAAGCCAGGGAGACCTTTACGGAGACGTGGAAGAACGTTACGCACGGGAGAAGCACAATCACCCGCTGACATTCAGGCCTTTAAGGAGAGAAGAGAGAAAGAAAAAAAACACGTCTGCTTCCAACAGACTCGTACACCCATCGTGTGCACTCGTGGCTTTTTTAAACGTCACATCAGCAAACATCAGGCTGATTTCAAGCTACACGGGCCTATATAATTCAAAAACCAAAACTCACGGGTTGGATGATGCGCACGGGGCCTCGCAAAGTTGTCACTCTACCTGCCATCTAGCTTAACCAATCGATTACCTGACTTTGGTTGAGATGTTTTGGCTTTAAAACAAAACTAGATCGCCTATGTAGGCCACCGTATGGAGGTAGTCGGCACATCCACACACAGGGGCATCACTGTGACGTGCAGCGAGAGATACAGTACATGAACACTAAGGGCAGAAAGCTCGAAAAAATCCTTCAGAGTCTCCGAGTGACAAGTCCCCCATAGCATCCTACCCTCCCCTCTCTCCCCCTCTCTCTCTCTCCTTACACCGATGCTTTACATGCAACATCATCCCGTGACACCATCCACATCCACAGCAGCAGCGGCGACACACACACACACACACACACACACAACAAAAAAAACCCTCCACACACAAAAAACACCAAAGATCGCAGGTGATGCGTAACATTTATTTACCTTTATGTCTGCCTTTCGCTGTCATCGTCACACTGCTTGATGTTTCATTGGAACAAGACGCTCATCTCCCTCTCTCCCTTGCCTTTTCCTCTCTCTATCACTCTCTCGGTGTCTCTGTAGGGTATTATTCAGTAACACGAAACCACCGCTAGGAGTGGAGCGCGTAAATGGAGCTCATGCAGTACACAGGGTGTCGCACAATAGCTTTGGCTATACATAGAGGGAGAGACATCCCCCCGTTAGAAAATGGGGTAATGCCTCCGCTCGGTGAGGGGGTGAATTCTAATAGAATAACGAGGGAAGACCCTGATTATGGCGTATCGTGCCGGATACCCCCCACCCCCTTTCTCCTCCATCACTACCACCATCACCACCTCCCTCCCTTAAAAGGTTCAGAGGCACATGCATGGTGACTCGCCAGCCAACTAGGCTTCATTTATGATAAGGTCCTATAATAATTAAAAGAGGGATGGACTCAAAACAACAAGAACAAAAACAAAACAAAAAAACGTGCGAATAAGAGACACTGGTGCAACGACAGGGATGCAAACAGAAAAGAAAAAAAAACAAAAAAGATGAGTTACAGCAGAATTATTGGCACAGAGGTAGCTCTCTCACTGGCCGTGCAGGATTTGGCATGCCTACATTTGATCACCCGGTCGGTGGGACTTGCGTTGCTGTCGGACATCCTGGAGTCGGGACGGGAACGAAGCCGAGGGGGGGGCGGGGAGGGGGCTCTCTTCTTCTGTCAAGGGCCGAGATTGTGGTGTCGGGTCCTCCGGCAGGCGTCGAGAATATGCGCGGTTGCTGGGTGCCTTTCTTGCTGCAGTAGTGGCATCACTCGGTGGAGTCTCCGTGCTCTCTCGGACGGGGGAAGCCTGCTGCTGCGCCTGCGGTGACTCTGGGGGAGGATAGGCGGATACCTAGCTGCTGTTGTGGCATGCTTGGATCCCGAATTTGTTTTTTGAGGGTGTGTGTGTGTGCGTGTGTGTGTGTGTATGTGTGTGTGTGTGTGTGTGTGTGTGTGGAGGGGGGGGAGGTTGGGGCGGAGGTAAGAGGGGGGCGCTGGCGTGTGGTGGTTCTGGTGTTGCGGCGGCGGCGGTGGTGGTGGTGGAGTAGAGTGGGAGGGGGGTCGGGGTGGAGGTGGAGGTGAGGTGGGGGGGTAAGGGGGAGGGTGCTACTCTGGAGGTTAGAGGGCGAAAGAGACGCCTTGGAGAGAGAAGAGACGCGCAGGCTCTACCTCTCCAGGACGCCTCTGCAAGTGGTGCCGTGAAGCTGGCAACACCCCGGAATGGCGAAAGAAGGAACTCCCACGCAGATTCACTCACTCACACGCGGGAACACACACACACACACACACACACACACACACACACACACACACACACACACTCAGACTCATACTGCCATCCTGTGGAGGCATTGATTACAGGGCTTCCCCACTTTACAACAGCTCTGAGGAGTGTGTGTTTGTGCTTGTGTGCGCGTAAGTGCACAGTAGGCTAGTTGGCAGATGATCACGTGGTGTATGGGCTACTCAGTGTTTCCTTTTTATGACTCTGAATAAACCAAAGGCTAATGGAAGCGTAGGAGTTGGTGAAACGTGACATTATATTGATCTCGTGACAGAATTTCTATTTACACGCCGTTAAATAGTAAAACAACTGTATGTTTTAAATCCAGTAACAACTGATGAAAACAAATATGTGCACACATGAATACATATCCACACAGAAATATAAATATATATGTAGAAGCATACACACACACACATGGATCATCCAGTGAGGTTGTGATGCTCAGTGCACCACAGAAAAAAAAACTGTTGGTTCAATAACAGAGAGAAAGCTTTCCTTACTTACACTATAATAAGTAAAGTTTGGACAGAAAGTGGCATCAGAGAGGACACCATGCTGTTTCACCTCTAAGCAGCGGTCAGTTTGTACATCTCTGACTCAGCTTCACACTGTCATGTAGTGTCCACATAGCTATGATGGGGGTGTACTTGCCAGCTGCTCGTGTGAACATGTCTGTCTATATACAGACACCAAAAGACAAAACCATGTCCGCCGTCTGTCCTATATTTATGATTTGAAGATTTCAGACTTTTGCAGCTTTTAGTGATGAGATGGGAACGTGCTTGAGAAGGTGGGGTGAAAAGCCAGCCTTCATTGAGATGCAATAATCTATTAAATATAGACAGGCTTTTGTGTTCTTCTTTTTGTGAAAGAAGACTCCCAGACGTGTGGGAGGCATTCAGTTGCACTCAGTTATGTACCTGAAAGGTGATTGTAAGAGAATTTTTCTGCAAATAATAATCTATCGCATCCAAATCATTTAAAAGATTGGATGTTCACAAAAAAGTTCAACATCTAGGGGCTTTAGTGCTTAGTACAGCTGAAGATGAAGAGAATTTGGTAGAAAGTTTTTGAGTTAGCGTGTAACTATTGATACTGATCACAGGGTGCAAATTGGAAGAAAAGTCAGGCGGTCACTGAAGTCACTGGGATAGTTGTACATGATATATTTAATTTAAGAGGGACAGATAGCGATATGTCTGTCTATCAATAAAAGTAGTCACACTTTGGGCATTTAGTTTCCCATAACCTAACGTAAAGTGTCATCTGACACTGTAAAATCATGTAAAGAAACAGAGGTTCAGCAGAAGTTCATCTTCCGAAATAAGAAGCTGAAAGTTTCTGGACCAGTATAAATATCATAGCACAGAAGACATAACCAAACCACTTGTCAACATTTGCTCAATAAGATAAACTCATTCAGTGTAAAAAAAGAAAATCACAATTTCACTTCTTCATTACATCATAACCAGTGCTGAAGTGGTTTCAAGTTCCAGGCCCTCCTGCATGTTTGTTAAAGCAGAAATTTTTCAAATCAACTTTGACTTTTTTTTTTTTTGCTTCATCTGACAACTGTCCACACATTTCATTGGCACTGAAAGCTTAAGATTATGAGATGGAGGAAAACATTCCTGTGGCCTTAAAATCTTAAAGACTTCTGTGCTTGTGAAGAGGTAAGACACATGTAGGTTATACAGCAGGTATATTAAGGGCCTACTGCATAATAAACTGACAAATGCCATACTGCAATTATGTGGATAAATACCAATATTCATCATGAATGGTTCACTTAGCTCTTACTACAAGCGGCTTAACCATTTTCTCTTAAATATGAGGATGCAATTATTTTTTAGTTACCTTATTATGGACTTAAATGAAATGTGTATATGTCCCGCTTGCATTTGGGCCTTTGTATTTTATAGCAGTGTTAAAAATATATATATGAAATAACTTTTTAGATACGACACTACTATGTTGACAAGTAGATTTTCATATACTTTACATTAAGTTAATTAGTAGTGGCGTATATTCAGTCGCTTCTCGTGTATTTTTAAGCCTGTATGTGGAAGATGTGTCATGTTTTGCGAGCTTGAAAGGACGGTATTGTTTGTGTATATCTCTGGCACCGCTGCAGGCAGGGCAAGTGCTTGGGAGAGCTGCAAGTGAGCAGACATGAGCACACGGGGAGATGCTGGTAAAGGTCAGAAGACTCATCTTTATACTACCCCTATTGTGTTTTTGTTACTTGCAACAACGTGTTTGCTTGTCCATCACTGTAATAAACAAAAGAAGTGTTGTTCTAAGGTTAATGGAGGCCGAGGATGGAGGTTGAAATAACAGTTTTCTCTTACTATGATCCTCCCGCCCACACATACCTTTACCTGAGAGTGTGCTGATCTACCCTCGGCTCTAACACCGGTAACTGGAAAAATAGAGCATGCTACACGATCATGACACCCAGTAATATACACTGTGAGAAGCATAAGGAAAATTACATTTCAAGGTATACAAAACTTACAAGTAAGTTGTGCCATAAATCACGCACACAACCTGTAGTTATCTTAGGTCTAGCTCACACATGGCACCATGACACTTCCTTAAAACAGCCTCATAGTCGTATTAATCATATCACTCCGCGCTGACTGTAGTTCATCTATATACTACCCCCTCGAATATCACCTTCATATCGTTAGACATGGCCGCTAGACTCAGAGAGACATATCTACAACCGTGTTCACGGTCTCTACATGTGTGTACGGACGCTGTATGTGTAGTAGTAAACCATTTTGGCACCGGTTCTCCGGAGTTTACCTCATGCAAAATACGTGCAGGGCAGACATTTTGGCTCCGTGCGGACCATGTGAACACACAGCCTTGCAGTCGCATGCCTGGAGCCAAAATGATGCGAGTTGCAGCAGTCCGTCGCCAGCGTGCATCGTGCGCCCTGTGCGCATGTCGGCGGAGGGCTTTCTGGCTGTAGCGCAGTCATAGATGTCTTCCAACAACACGACTTCCGCTTGGCCTTTACAATAAAACAGGGGTGTTTCTTTTATAGTTTGGAAGTCTATTGAGGCACTCACACAACATTTACTAATTAACTTAAGATGGTGAGATTAATCATATGTTCAGTCAGTTTTTGTTAATCAATGAAAAAAAACTTTCAACAAAAAACTTTCAACAAACATTCTCTGGTTATTTATTTTCAAATGTATGGATTTTCTGGTTGTCTCTGTTTTATATTATTGCACATTGAATGGTTTTTGGTTTGGACTGTTGGTCTGGCAAAACAAGCATGAATTACATTGAGACAATGACTAGCAGATTTATCAGATTATTGGTATGTTAGTTGCATACCAATAATCTGCATATTTATATTTTTTTATCAGAAGTATTTATCACCCAACACTTATGTGCAACATTTATCTATTCAACACTTAAGTGCAATACCACACTTGCACACCAATATACAATATAATGTATATTTGTATATTTTTCTCTCATTTTATTATATATTCTAATTGGAACTAGAGCTTGAAGATATCAAATTTCATTCCCTTTAATGTTGTCATCTCCTGTGCTGCTGTGCATGTGACAATAAAACCGCTTGAATCTTGATAGTCAAAGAGGAGATGTACAGTGTGATTGATTTAGAGGGCCAACATTTTTTTTGATAATATTTAATATTGACAGACACATATAACCACCATACGTTCTTTCTTTCATCGTTCTTTCGTTCTTTCTTTTTTTACTTTGTCTGCTTTTTGTTAACCAAGCAGAACAAAAAGAAAGACAAAAACAAAAAGGAAACAGTCTGATAACATAACATCTACATGACCAGACATAATTTATATCCTTGATAAATATAAATCAAGTAACATAACCAATATAAACTATGACAGTGACTCATACAAACACAAACAATATAAAAACTAATTAACAAAAAACAAAACAAAAATGACAACCATGTAACAAAAAAGAAGACAAGATTTTAAAAAAAAGAGGGTCACTATTTTTGAAAGCAGGTGCAGTTTAAATATAATGTGAGGATAAAGTTAGGGCAGTAAGGAGGGTTTTTATATATAATTTGTGATGTTCATGTTTTAGTTCAGTGGTTCTAAAACTTTTTCATGTGAAGGACCCTTAAACTGACACAAATTAGACCATGGACCCCCATTTAATAAGATTTTTGCTTTTAGATGTGAACAATATAGTCATACATTCTATCATTGTGTTACTTATAGATGGATTTATAGTTGAAAATAAATTATTCCCTTTTTTGTTGGGGACAGCTACAACCCCCTCAAGGACCCCTGGGTATCCCGGACCCCACTTTGAGAACCACTCACCTAGTACCACTTAACTTTATTTAATTAAAAAAAAGAAAAATCTCATAATCCTTAGGACCACCGTGAGACCTCTCCACGACCCGTGGGGGACCCCAGCTCCCAATTTGGGAACCACCGTTGTAGTGGGTTTATGTTAGTGCAGACGGTACTTGTATTGTGAAGGGCGGAGGCCGGACGTGGTGTCGGCGCTGCTGCTGGCGGAACACAGGCCGCAGTGATTTGGTAGCCGCTGCAGTAGGAGGAAGGACCGCGGGTCTACCCCTTCTATCTTTCAGTTTCGCCTCGAATTTCTATCGGTGGTTCCTTCTAATAGCGACCAATAATTAGAGTGTACTGTAACGGTGCTCTATGATCGATAAGTCGTAGTATTATCAACGGACAGTGATATCAATCGCCATTTTAACCGCACGTTTTCCCTGACAGAAGCGCTAGCACAACAATGGCTCTGAAAAGAATTCACAAGGTAAGGAAGTGAACGACGAGGCCCAGGATTTCGCAGTTTCGTTAGGGGTTTAGTCCAAAGGTTGCCCACCCAAGGCTTGTCTGAGGGGTTTATGATACTGAGATTAATGTAATGATGTTGGCTGAATTAGTAGGTTTCAACTAACGGTGTGTGGACAGCGAGTGACGACAGTGAGGGCAGCAATGCGCCGCTTCTCTGTTCACCAGTGTTGCTTCAAACGGGCCAACTCGACCGTTGACTTACGAGCAACCGTTAGATTAGCCGTTCTTGGTTTTGACACATCGGTTTACCAATTAAAATGTTCAGTACTGGATATAAATTGATGTTTAGGATAGCTGTGACGGTTACAAGTGAATGATATTAGCGGTATGTTAACCCGTTAGCTGTTTTGTGGCTATCTGTCCCGGTGGTGGGCTAACAGGGATGAGCTAACGTTAAAGGTTTCCTCTGATCCAGCGAGCTTCTACATTAACATTTCTAGTACAGGAGCGACAGTTGCCACACATAAGTGTTTACCTGCCGTCAGGTATGTGTTTAGTAGTTCCCCCACACCGTAGTGAAAGTAGCTAACATCCTTTATTACACTTACTAAAGCTTTACTCGCTGCTTGATTTGACAGCTAAGTTATCCAGTTAGCGCTTTACGCTAACGTTAGCGCGCATACTTTATGTTATAATTTAGCATTTTCAGTTTCCCGTCTATTCTTTGTTTTGTAGCTCACCTTTTTAAAAATAATTTTCTTACATGTATGGATATATTTAACGCTAATGAGACTTGTAACAGTCCGGAGGTGAGGAAGGATGTAACCTAAGCTAGTTTATATCATATGTTTTTTTAAGATGTTGTCTTCATAATACACAGCGTGTTAGATATCTGAAGTAGTCGTGATAAAACAAGCTCTCTATTGTATGTGTTTGACATTATTATTATTGTTTGAAATTGACAAACAGGAGATACATATGGAGAAAGCTAGTGATAGTGTTAGCAGTGTAAAAACAGGCCCCACGCGTTGTTCGCCTTTGATGTCATGTTGCTGACAGCAGGCGAGCAGCACATCTTTATTATACAGTTAGCTGAATGTTGTGCTTTTGTCTTTCTGTTGTTAATTCCTCCTGTAACGTTAGTCCATGTCATAATGTATCTGAGTAGCCAGCATAATGTTTCCCTCACTCGCCGTCCACTGTTGAACCGGAGCTTTTACGTCTGCAACGTTACACTTAACACCTAGTTAGTTAGTAGACTGTGTCTTAGTCTCTGTTGTGATGTTGTCGATCTCAGTTTGGCTTTCACACGTGCTACCTGCCCTACCTGGAGAAATGCTGTTACGTCACACCAATAATCAAAGCTCACGCCGTTACAGTAGTGTTGTTGTGTTAGTAGGAAATGCCTCATGAAGTGTTTTTTTTCACCTGCAGGGAAAACTTTGTAGCTATTGCAGAACCACAACAAGTGATTTAATCAACTGTACAGATGACTCACACTCTGCTGCTTGAGTTGTATATTAAAAAGATATATTATTAGAAGTTGCAGAACATCTTTTATCAAGAGTTCTTCTTGTGGGGTGTTTATCGTGTTGCCATTCACCTTTTGAGATGTCCATGGCTCACTGCAGGACCTGATCAACTGACTTATCTTCTTTTTTTTTCTCTTTTTTTCTTTTTTCTTTTTTGTCGCAGGAATTGAACGACTTGGCACGGGACCCACCAGCCCAGTGTTCTGCAGGACCAGTAGGAGATGACAGTAAGTTTACCATCAAAACCAACACTGTCCTGGTAGCTGTGTGTGACTGGAGCCTCAACTTAATTGTTTATTAAAATGATTGTTATGACATGTTTGGATGTGGAATTTTGGCAGACTGAATTTTGTAAATTGGAAAGCAAAATACAAGTAGTGAACTTGCTGGCTTTTGATATGTGGGGTCCAGTGCATTTAACTAAATTAAACTAACAATAATAATAATAATGATAATCTTTATTTATAGAGCACTTTTCAAAATCTACATTACAAAGTGCTTCACAAAGGCAGCAAAATAAAACATAAGTCATAAAATAATCAGGTTTAAAAAAGAAAACAATTTTGTGTATAAAAACTAAGTAAGAAAATTAAAACTCAAGTAAAATCAGGAAAGGCTTTTTGATAAAAGTATGTTTTAAGAAGAAACTTAAAACACTGACTTAGCCAACCTGATTTCCTTGGGCAGATCGTTCCAGAGTCTCGGGTCCCTGACTGCGAACGCTCTGCCCTCTGTAGTTTTCAGCCAGGCCTCTGGTACAGATAAAAGACCTCTGCTGGAGGATTTCAAATTACGTACCGGCACGTACGCTAAGAGGTGCTAAGAGGTCACAGATATAGCAGGGAGAAAGGCCATGAAGAGCGTTGAAAGTAATCAGTAAGATCTTAAAATCTATTCTAAAACATACTGTGAGCCAGTGTAAAGAGGCTACAACAGGATCGATGTGATCACATCTGTTGGTTCTGGTTTGAAGTCCAGCAGTTGAGTTCTGTACAGTCTGGAGTCGATCAGTAGGTTTTTGTTTCAGGCAAATAAAAAGGCTGTTGCAATAATCCAGGCATGATGAGATGAAGGCGTGTAAAACAGTCCCTGTGTTCCTAAAAGTTACAATAGAAAGTTTTTTTTAAATATTTCTCAAATTAAGGAAGTAGGTCTGTGTTTTGAGCTTGCAGAGCCAGGAAATACATGGACTGACTGTTGTGAAAATAGTCATTCATCGTAAAAGCACAATATTCCCACCTCGATTACTACATGTCAGTTCTGTTTTTGAACTCAGGGTGATAATAAGGGAAATTCTCAACTGGCTAGTATTACATTCTTTGTAGTATATGAGATTTTTAATCAAATAGAAAAACTCAGTAGACATTAAATTCAATTTTTCTGTGTTAAATACATTTCATACTGTAGATGTCAATGGAAAGACATGGAAAGCAAGTCTATTTGTCAGACCAGTGTCATTGGTTGGTTTTGGGGAAAAAAAGATGCCAAGAAACTGTCAAATAGTACAGAAACAATCAAATTTGTAAAATTGGAGGAAAAAAATCAGAGTATCTTAACCTGATGGGTACAAATTAAAAACTCCAAGTTGGCTTCTAAATTTGTGATTGTTTTTTTGACAGATGATCCACTGATAGTATTATTAGTTAAAATCAGCTCGAACGTGGTCCCACCATTCTTCAAATACAGAACAATTTAACATTTCTGCATGTTTGTAGTGAATAAAAAGGGAATATTGTTTGTTGTTTCTTTCTTTTAAATCCATGTTAGCAGTATAACTGCTGGCTGTGTTCAGACTGGTGCCTGTGAAGTCTGCAGTCTGTCTCGGAGAAAGTCCCGCTCTACCAGTAGTTCAAAGCTCCCCCTTTAACATCCCAGCCACCTGTGCCTCTGCTTCAATTATTCTTGTTGTTCACTCGTTTCAACAGTTTTTTAGAGCACTTTGTCCACCTCCACAATGCTCTGTCTTGGGTGAAGTCACAGTGGAATAAAATTCAGACATTCAAAACCTTTTTATTTCAAGTTTGACCTTCAATGATGGACGTTTACCTATCAGGTCCACGTCTACGTTAGCTTACTCACCACCAAGGTGTATATTATCAGAAGGAAGTTTCCTTGGTGAATAATGGTCTTGCTAGCTGATAATCAAGGATTACACACTTATCAGAGTCACCTGGTCATCATAAACTAGTTGATACTGCAAAATTGATTTATGGAGTCAAATTAATGTCAAACAATTTTTTTTCACTGTTGGGTTTAACGGCAAAGGAAGACAGATCCCAACACTGAAATATGGCTTTTAATTTGCCATCTTTTAATCAGTTTACATGATGGCTGCAGCTGATCAGATAAAAGTTGTTTAACACTATTATATTGTGCAGTTTAAACAAAATACATACATACATACATGTTAATACTGCACACAAAATAATGGAGGAACAATCTATTTTGAGTGCTGATAATCAAAATGCTTATTTTCTGTTTGCAAGTTCCAGTATCGATTTGTAAATTTCATTATGTATACAGTATGTATGTATGTATGTATGTATGTGTATATATATATATATATATATATATATATACACACACACACACACACACACAATAAATGCAAATTACATATCCATATATATTTACATGGTCTAATTAGTATTCACCATAGTAGTTTGGTAGATTAGATTACAGTATGTTTGTGTTTACAGGGTGGAGACAATATTATGAAAACATGTACAATCTGATGAAAATCAGTACAGAAGAAGTAATTATTAATGATTATTTTGGAAATGTCGTAGATGTCTTGATTCAGCATTCTATTGTTTTATTGGATGACTTTACATTGTCATGTTCACCCATAATATAATATCAAACCCCTTCTATCATGTTTATTGTATATAGAGGACAAACTATCAGTAGTCTTGGTATTGTGTCACCCCCGTGTGCATGCCAGAACAATTACTACTGTATTGCCATATTGCTATAAAATACGTCACTAAAGGTTTTACAATAAAGAATTAACATGTTGTAATATTTATACATTTTACTGATATGATGTAACACAAGGCGAGTACAGACTGACTTCTGTCTATCCTGTATGAGCCACTTAAGTAAAACAATGCAAATGTTATCAGCCCCGGTAGATACAGCACAATGTTTACACTTCCCTCTTCTATTCGCGAGTGTGATAATCAATATATTTATATTCAAATATATCTGTCAATTCACATTTGTGAACATTTTTAAGACTATTGTTCTGCTCTAGTGATGCACGACAAGCAGTAACCATCAGTGAGCTGATGTTTATACTGACAGGTGCAGTTCCCTATACTGCTGTTTTTACTGTTCTTTGTCTCTTAAATAACGTAAACATGAAGCCTTGTACCGACTGTGTCCACTGCACAGAGAGCCAAATCCTCTCTGTCTGACAAAAGGCAACTTGCTGCTATTAACGTGGCGGCAGTGAAGGTAGCACAGATGTAAAGCTACATGTAATCAGAATCAAAACTGCCCTAAATAATCTCAGTCCAGTTCTGTTTAACATCAGTTCAATCAGATACTTCAAAAAATTTTAATTTCTTCTTAAAAACAAACAGAGCATGAAAGTGTTATGTTAGTGACACCGGAGTCTGGTGTTGGGTTAGACACAATGTGATCACTTCCTTGTCTGTGGTGGATACAGCTGACATGGGTACATTTAGAGATATAAGGAAACTTGGTTTATACACAGAGAAATAATCATGTGAAACACAGTATTTCAAAGTGAAACGCTCGTACTGTTACACCTCGGCTGTGTAATTGGTTCATTCTGTTATATCTAAGTATTCATCTTGCCCTGTTACGCTATAATACTGACAAGAGTTCATTCATCCACTATAAAGGTGCTGCCTCTATCAACCACTGATTGTCATGGTTATTTATCAGTATTTTTGCATTAGGGTTTATATCAACAAAAGATTTTACTGTAATTGGGTAGTGCGTATTTGATTGCTTAATCTCACTGTAATAAGCCATACAAAAACGTGTTATGTAGTGTTTCATCACAATAATTAGTGGATAAACAGCTGTGTAGTTAGCAGTAGGGGTGGAAATCATGAATGAAGTCACGATACTATCATGTCTGATTGACACCACCTGTTCACCATTTCTGTAAGGACGCGGAGGGCAGTGGTGCTCTGCTAGCAGTTAGCCAAAGTAGCTGAATCAATTCTGAGCAGTCATAGGTTTAAAAAAAACAACAAAGTATCAATATTGGCGCCAGTGAATTGATATCGCATCGCAAGTGGAAATGTAACAATATGTTGCAGTTTTTTTTGTTTTTTTTTTTGTCTCACCGCTAGCTTGCAGTTGCTTGCTCCATTGACATCAACGAACTGCATGTATCATAAACAGTCAACTAGATGCTCATTCAAATATGTGGCACAAGCGGAAGTAGGTTGATGTAAACACACAAACAGTAAGATACTGTGGCTGACAGTAGAGAGATGAGCTGATACTCATCACTACTGCAACACCTGGTTCCACAAGGCATCAACACCACACCATTATCTCATGGCTGAGGTTTGTGACGTATCTGGGTTAATCAGGGTATTGTTGCCCTCTGCAATTTTAGTAAAAAAAAAATATTTGAATTAAAAAAATATTATTGACAAGTCTTGGTGCATTTTTAGTCTATTCCTTTTCAAAAGGTACATTACAGATATAAATCTTTCTGGATTAGAGAAGGATTTTATTCATGTAATTCCCCCCCCTTTTTTTTTCTTTGATCTCTCAATCTGTTATTCATTTGTGGATTAATTTAGTGTTTTCTAGTTCTGTGGTCTAATCCCTGTTAATTACATTTAAGTTTGACTTCAGATCAAAGGTTTCTCTTCAACTACTTGTAACCTGACTCTTGTTCTATGTTGTTTAAATATATAAAAATATTTTGAATTGAGGTATTAAAATATTGATATAAGCTGTCACAAACAAAGCTTTGTGTATTTCAGTATTATTACCAACAGCTGTTTATCCATATTAGTGCTGTTAGCATCTTCGCTTGAAATGAGTTTGCTAACATGTGCAGGCACATTTGAACAGTTTTAACTTCATACCATTGAAATGTGTTGCATGAAAACAATCAAAGCTAGCATGCATCCTGTATGAAGGGATGACGTCATTCCAATACACAGGCATTGATGTGAGGAATCAGTCATCTCAGAAATCTGATCCACTTCTCAAACATCATCCATACTCATGATTTCTTTTTCATACATATTTTAAGTATGTTTCACTCTTGTATACCTAAAAAGGCAACGAGAGGAGAAAGAAGTAGCTGCAACGTTGTTCTGTACATCTTGCTTCCTGCCACCCAACATCAAATAAACCACTCTTCTATAAACTGCATGAAAGTGGTTCTAGGAACACGTAATTACTATGGTTGACTTTTCAATGTGACATTTGTCATCAGACCTCGACCGGATGCTTGACTCGGGCAGGTTCAGATGCTCCCAAATCAATTCCCACTATTTGTTTTGTCTAGGAATTCCTTGTATTACATCTGGTAACAATTTCCTCTTCAGAAATGCTTTTTATATCATTCATATAAGAAGCTTTCTCTGTAAGAGTGTAAATGCGAGTTTCCTGCACTTATCTGACCCTTTGCATTCACAGTTAAGAGACAAGCATTGTGTATATACTGTATGTCCTGAGTTGCACTTTGTTGCAAGTCTGTTACTCAACTGTACAAATAAACATGAGCCCTTCATGTGGCATTATTTATTCTAACACTTCTCAGCCACACTTTGTGTTTAGCGTTTCATAACCAATTTCTCTGCTCTTTGTTTCAGTGTTTCACTGGCAAGCCACAATAATGGGACCTGTAAGTATTCACTTAGTCGCCGTTGTTGGTTTTTGCTGGGAATTAACATCCACACATATGACAGGATGTTCTGCTATTTGTTTCTACTCTAAACTGCTGACTCCTCAGTAAACACAGTAAATAATGTGGGAAGGAAGAAGTAGACTGAACTTACTGCTTACTTTATCAAAGTTCTTGATTGACAGCAGCCCTCGCATTAAATTTATATTCTGTTCTATATGAATAGATTTGTCATCCAGGCAGTTTAGTCACTAATGAGATGAATGTTTTTTCTTTCTCTGTGGATTAGAATGACAGTCCTTACCAGAGCGGGGTTTTCTTCTTGACCATACACTTCCCCACAGACTACCCCTTCAAACCGCCAAAGGTAAGCAAGACACTGACGCACACAAACATAAATAAACAAAGTCACTCCACTTGTGCTGATTGGCGATCGCATCGTGTATATCAACATTTGAAGGGATGATCAACGATTGTTTTTCCTCTACGCTGAAAGTTACTATCAGACTTGAAATGTGTTACACAAGTATTGTAGCTCCTTAAAGGGACAGCTGTGATGATTGTGTGTGTGTGTGTGTGTGTAGCGGTGAGTGTGTATACGGTGTGTACTATAACTCCACAAGACCTAAGCCAACTTCCTGTGTCTTGCTTGCTGCTTGCTGATTAAAGTGAAAGGGGGTTTAGCCCTGAACTCAGTGACAACTTGGGGCCCAGGCTCACTTAAGCTGACCCTCCCAAGCGATCTCATCGGGTGTTGGTAATCTCACAGGGTGACAATGGACAATCTGACAATGGAGAAATACACCCAACTCTAAAAGAAATAGTGTGTCTTTTCCTGCTAAAACATACCGCAGCTTTACATCATTCAGTTTCCTGTTGTTTCTCTTTCTCTCTCTCAACACCCCTCCCCCTTCCCCACTCCCCCCGCCCCCTCCTCTCTCTGTTTTCAGGTTGCATTTACCACAAGAATCTACCACCCAAATATCAACAGCAACGGCAGCATTTGTCTTGACATCCTGCGATCACAGTGGTCTCCGGCTCTCACCATCTCCAAAGGTAGGCCGATTCTTACTGGCCTTCAGACTCTCAAACTGCACATGTGGTTACAGATAAATGGCAGATGCCTTTATAAACAGTGTGTTAGGAATGAAAGGGACAGAGGAAACATGTTGGTTTCCTTTTGAATAAAAATGCATCCCACAAATAATGCATTTTAACATTTCTCACGCAGAGGTCCTTGTATTAAACTGGAGTACTATCTCTGTAAATGTCAGCGTAGCTCATTCTGATGGATGATTACTAACAGACGTGCTTTCAAATGATGTCTCTTATGCAGAGAGTTGGGTTTTCTTTCTATGTTATGTTGTCAAAACCTCATTTGGATGCATCATCAACAGTTCTGTAGTTCTATAATAAAAAATCATCTGCATTGCATCTGAAGGAAGGAGAGTGGTCAAAATGTTTAGGATTTGTTTTGTTTTTTTCTTTTCTTTTACGTGAATGCTGACTGGTCATCCTCCGCTACGTCCATCCCAGTTCTCCTGTCCATCTGCTCTCTGCTGTGCGACCCAAACCCGGACGACCCCTTAGTACCCGAGATCGCCCGCATCTACAAGACGGACAGGGAAAAGTAAGTTATCTGCTACATGTTGCTAAGTGTCCATTATGGTCTGTTTTTAAAGGTTCATGCCTCTTTGTCAACGTTAAACGTTTGTGTTACCAGCCTTTATATTTTTTTTAAGCACTCTACAACCCAAACTGGTCATGAGTCACGTCTCTACTGGTCTGTTCTGATGACAGTCAGTGTCACAGTCCAACTACTGATGGACACAAGCTCAGTCACACTACCTGACTGCAACACTTGAGCAAAATTAACATCAATTAGCTACAATTTCTGTTATTTTTACGATTTCACAATAGTCTTTTCTACATTGTTTGAAAGCACACAAGGAGAGCAGGTTTCAGCCTGGGTTAAATTATGGAAATGAGTTTTAAAAATATACTGACTGGTTACTGTTCAAAAGCAATAAGACTCTTGCCCTTTCTGAACAATTTGTTACATTCACCCTCCGAAATTGGCAATTTTGTCCGTCTGAAGTGAAGAATTGTGGTTTCCCCTCTCCTGCCCGCTGCTCTGACCGGACGCAGAGCAAAGTGTGAGATGGAGGAATGTTCCAAACACGTTTTTACATTTCTTTCAGAACATTTTCCAGTCTGGAGATTTAATGTCCGTTGGCATCACTATGTTATCTGGCTATATTGGAGTAATGCAACAGCACACTTGTTGCAGCACAAGTTGCATCGCAGTGTGTATAAAGTCCTTCTTTCCTTTTAAATAAAGCTGATATTTAGCTCTAGCTCCATTAGCTTGTAGCATCTGAATATATATTTTATCAGCCCGAGTCAAAGTTACTCATGTTTCTGTCATTATAAAAGCTATATGGAGAAGGAAAGCTCTAGTATAAAGTAGCAGTCAGCTGGTGTTTTCTCTCCACTTCTGTACATTATCAGATATTTATCAGGTTTAGTGAATGCTGGCAGCCCACACTGACCGGTCAAAGATTTGCACTGTCATCTGCGTTTTTTTTTTTTTTTTTTTTTTTTTTTTTTTTTTTTTTTTACGTATCTACAGAACATTATATGACGTGTTCTATCATAAAACAAGTGGTATTAACAGCTATACACTAAAGGTTCTGCTGTCATTGTGGTTTTGCCATATCTGTTATCACCTATCACCGTTTTAATAGTACTGATCAGCCAGCAGCAGTGATTTCTGGCTGTTTGCCGCAGTGGCAAGAGGAAATAAAAAAGTAACCTTCTGAATTTCAGCACAAGATGGCAGAGCTGTGTGCGCTCTGTGGAGCAGCAGCCAGCCGGCCTCTCTGCTGCTGCTGCTGCTGGCAGGGAATCAGCGAAACTTAAAATGATGTGCATATATATATATATCATAAAATGTCAATATTTTATGCTAAACTAACAGTTCCCCCTCTCTCTCTCTCTGCTTGATTACAGGTACAACAAAATAGCTCGGGAATGGACACAAAAGTATGCAATGTAGTGTTGGGGTAGAATCATGGCCAACCACCTCTACGACATAAGGTTAGGGGAGCTTCAGACGTAAAGAGAAAACAAACAAAAAACCATACAAACAAATGAAAAGTTTAAAACAAGATCTTGTTGGTTTCCATTGGAGTGCTTTCTTTGAGCCACGCCTCCCCTTCACCAGAGTACCTGTAAAACTCCCTCTGCCCCACCTTCTCTCTCTCTCTCTCTTTCTCTTTCTCTCTCTCTTTCTCTCTCTCTCTCTGTTTGGCTCTGTCTCCCCCCTCCTCTCACACCTCTCAGCTCACCTGCCCACCCTCCAGTGTACATATTGTCAACTTGCAATGGTTACGCCCGTCTCTCCTTATCCCCTTCTTCACCTCGTCCCTCCCCCGTGACCTCTGCCCCCTCCCCTCCTGACCTCTGTATTCCTTTTACATTTTGTCACCATGCAGGTTGGGCTGTCGCAGCCTCCCCAAACTCCCCCTTTTTTTCCTACACACCCCTGCATCCTCACCCCACTTACCCCAGACGTTAATTACTAAAAGCATTCCTTTGAACATCTGTAAAACTTTGAGGGGACCTTTTTCTTCTTTATTTCCCTTTTTTTTCTTTTTTTTTTTCTTTTTTTTTTTTAAAAAGGGGGGGAGGGGGACAATAATATGGAGGGATTTTTACACTCTGCTCCCTTTCTTGTTTTGTTGTCCTTTATAATTCCCATCTGTCGAGGTGACGATTCAAGAAAGCAGTTTGGCAACGCGAGTCGAAGGGCACTCTGTATTTTATACAATGAATACTTAAAAGAAATCATTGCAGGCTATGTAAAATGAAAAAAAAAAAAAAAGAAAAAGATGCACATGGCCTATTTTGGTCTTCTGTTGGATTCTACGAAAGGACTTGAATTTATCCCCACACCTCCTGCTCCTCACTCCCCCTCTCCCACCCCACCTTACCCGAGTTGACCTCTTTGTACACACACATACACACACACACACACACACACACACACACATACACACACGCACGCATGCACAACTGTAACCCCATGTCACCCCCACCACTACCACCACCTTTTCTTTATTCACAAAGTGGAGGTTCTGGACCAGGTATTTAAGCAATTTATTTTTTCTTAGTTCAACCTGTGTTTTTATCCCCTCCCCTCCCCCCCATAACTCTTTAGGTTGCATTTTTTTTTCTTTTCTTTTTTTGTTTTTTGCTATTGTTAAATTAGAGGCTAACATCTTAAATGGCTATGGGACTGGCTTGGGCTCTGGGTGCGAGGAGAACCCACTCTTCTTGCACAAAACCTCTGTATATTGAATTACCTGAGAGGCTCGTTGAGCTTTGTGTGTTGATTAAACTGTGTAATAAAAACCCGTGACTCCTGTGTTGACTCATTCTCGGGCCCTTTTGGACGACATGCAGAGTAAGGACGGGGACATTTTATAGCCGGGTCAAATTCACGGCCCGCTTCTACAGAACCTCTGCCAGTACCGCACTGTCTCACTGTTGTCTTATGGTTAGATTACTACTATACAAACCTTTGTGGTTATTTATGGGACTTTCTGATTACTAAGTAAAACGTGAAATTTATTGACATGGTTTATCTCTAGGCAACAATGAAACGTCTTCATAAGACAAATCTAAGTCCAGTTGCTTTGGAATCATTGTTGCCTAGAGATAAATATGACCTGGACAAATGAGAATATACACAGGCTTGACATGGTTTAAAATTTCCCCTAGAATAAATATCTTAAAGTGGGTGGGAGATGTAGTCACTATCTCTGTTTTATTCTGTTGAACTGAAAAATACAAGAGTGCTTTCACAGAACAATAAAACTGCATTAGTGTGCACCTTTTTATAGCTTTACACTTCAGTCATATCACAGTACTTCAAATATACAGTGAAGTTTTGGTGACTGTCGCTTTGTCGCCCTCTGGTGGTGCTTTTTTTATCCTGAGTGCATTACATTTTAACTGATGGCGATTCTGTGTTTCTATTGATGAAAATAGAATCACATATTTTTCTGCTCTTATAAGCTATTAAAGTTTATCCAGGGATGGTTATCATGGATCTGTAAAGCATGTACTTATTCAGAGAGAGAGAGACATCTTTTCCTGAAAGGCAGAAGTGAACCACCAAAGATCTCAGCCGCCAAGATAAATCTTCCTCTACAGTCTTCCTCTCTGTGCTGCCTACACGTCACATGGGCTGGATGTAGGAGACGACTCCCGAGTGTTTACATCATCCAGAGGATTGTATGATGACAGATTTGGTGGTGTGAGAATTAAAATACTGTACGTGTGGGTTTTATTACACTGTACACAGTCTTTGGTTGATGTGGAGCATCTATGTTTGTTAGGATCTCGGAAACTTCTCTGCTATCAAGTGCCAGTTCGGAAATATAGGTTCAGGAAAATCCGGATTTCCCAGTAGTCATAAATAATTTGATGTTGTCTTGAACAGTATTCACAAGTCGGCATACTGATTAAAACGATAAATCCGAAATGACATGAACGCAGCATGACTACTCCGCTATCTTCAACGACTACTGCTGCTCCCAACTCATTGTCAAGACATTAACTTTAACACTCAGAAGTCAGTATATTCAGTCACATGCGGATATATTTATGTTAATGGACCTTCATAAATAATCTCAAATTACTTCACCACCGTGTGCAATTGTTTTCACTGTTCTCCTCCTGTTCTATTGAACTGTATCTCAACATAATTCCAAATGATGAAACCTCAATGATTTTTGAGGCCTAATGAATGAATAGAGGTTAACATATCTTCCTCCCTTAGTAATTAACATCTATGGAAAAATACCAACGCGTCATTTCTACGGTAATCGGTGTTTTAAACAGCTCTAAAACGAAGTAGGTTTGATTTGCAGAGTGAAGCCTCTCGCATTGATAGAACGTCACTCCCCGTCCTCGGCTATGATTGGCTGTTGCACAGTGACGTAAGCAGGCCGAGCAGACAGAGCGCTACCGGAGCTAACGGAGTGTACATAAGACTCCTCGGTTGACCTTGCTGCTGTGCGCCGACTACAACTAACACACCGTCCAGGGAAAACATGACAGCCCCGAGTTTACCTGCTTTACCCGCATTACCCACCTCGGGGATCAGGTTGTCTAAAGGTAAAGTATTAACGCCAGCTAATAGCATGCTAGCTTGTAATGAGTCTTTTCGTTCGCCGCTCAATGTAAACATAACAGCGAACAACGTCACTGACAAACATGTTTGGAGGGCTAACGTTACAGCACGGTGTGTGAAGACGACTTCAGCTAAATTTAGTGCTCTTACCGGTAATTTAAGATTGAAAACTAACTTTTTTTTGCTACGGTATCACTAACCTACCCGCTCCTCAGCTGGCTAACAGACACCTAGCTGGCAGTGAGCAGGGTAACAGGTTGTGTTACCAACTTTAGACGACCACTCAGTTTTGGCCCATGAGCTCGAGCCATACTTGGAGGTGATCCCAAAATCCGCAGCAGGAGTATCTGAATGTTTGGTGGCAGCTAATCATTGAACTTGTTGAGCAAGACTGCCAGCAGGGCCCCGCTTCCCTCCTCATGTCTCTGCATCATGTGATGCTGAATAATCCTACTCACTGCCTCGACAAAATACTGGAGAATTCACAATCCCCGCTTCAAATGAAAAGCCACAACACAAACCCCCTCATCATGTCAGTTTTCCCTGAATCTGAGTCTACCTTCAGATGATGCAACAGGATGAAGCAGTAGGAAGAGAAGCTGGTTTTCTTCTGAAGGACGTTAAATCATCATCTGAACTAACTGTGAGGCCTTTAAGAGCGAAAATGGCCTTTTTTAAAAAAAAAAAAAAGTTAATGTGTTTGATTCATCTTCCAATGATGATAAATACAATCATAAAAACACAATAAACCTTGTCTAACAGTTTATATCACATATAGATTCTGTGTAACACTATGAATGGATTTCCCTGTCAATGTTACAACAGAACACAATGGTGCAGCAAATCCAGGCTTTGTAGACATTTTGAAGAGGCTTAAAGGCAAAGAGTTAGTAGAAACATGTGGAAAACAACTACTTAGTGCTTAAAATCTTACATCCAGATAATACTGAACGGTCAGTTTGGTACCATAAATGCCTGCAAGTCAGTGATTGTCTACAAAGTTATCAGGTGCAGTCTTATGCAATCCAGTGTAACAGGCCTACAGTGAATCCTGTGTTTGTTCAATGTCAATGTCTTCATGCAGACACTCACTTATTCTTATCATCACAAAAGCTCACTTATTCTCTGAGCACACGCACAAAAATATCAACCTTCAGTCTTGGTTAAAGTGATAGCTAAATGTTTTGTAACTTGTATGACATCATGGACTTTGTCCTTTTTTAGTTTCTGGCTTCAGGACAGAGTGCTTCATGTTGACTCGATTGTTCATCGGGATCATATAAAAGAAGAATGGTAATCTCATTTCAGCTGGATTTGATGAGCCTGTAAAGCAAACTCAAAGCATGTTATGTAAATTATTTTGCTAAAAAAAAAGATGATTAGCAGAAATCAAGAACATCTATAGCTTCCATCTCTTTACCTGCCAGTTGATGTCTCATTAGGAAAGCTGCGTCGCGCAGGGTTTTCCCTGCATCTTAAAATCCTGGCCAGTTTGGATCTAACCTCCTAAGTGAATTTTAAATTTGTTCAGAAAATGCATAAAGCCTGTTTTAAGAGGACTCACAGTGGACCATAATACCACGAAGTTGTTTACTGACAGAGGAGTGCTTTGGCCACAAATCCAAATTACGTCAGTATCTACAAGTCAATCAAGGTGACTGATAAAGTTTTTATGTTCACATGAAACAAAACAAAACACTGAGGTCACCTGAGGTCGATGTCACATGTCTTTAAACAACAAAAGCAGCTAAGGCTCTGGAAAACAGGTCAAAACTGACCACTAAAGTCACACAGGTGATTCTACACCAAGTATCACCACTTCACGTGACAGTGAGATGTTCATTCAACTCTGGTCACTTTGGAGGTTGTTATCATGTTTTCTTAATCCTCACTTATATTTCATAATACACATGTAAACACTTAACTTTACTATGTTTTTCTCTCTTCAGAGCATTTGGTGGTTGCAGTGCCGGTGGCGGTGGTTGCAGCTGTTGGAGGTTTTCTAGTCAGCCATTACCTGAGCGGCAGGAGCTGCAAGAAGGCGCTGGTGAACACATCCATCAGCAAAGACAGTCCCAAAGTGGTGCACAGCTTTGACATGGAGGACATCGGCACCAAAGCTGTGTACTGCCGCTGCTGGAAGTCAAAGAAGGTTAGTTTACTCTTTGAGTAAGTGCCAGGCATTACTGTTGTTGTGCTGTGGAAGTTAAAAAAAAAAAAAATCAACCAGTGAGGTCTCCAGGAATACAATTAAAGGTCCGACTGCTGTCTGTGTAGTCACGCTCTCACACATGTTGCACTTTTGGTTGTTTTACCTTTGACGGCACATTGAAGTGTCCAGCTTAGACACCAGAAAGCATCAGCTACTGACAGTATGTAGGGCCCCATTAAATCCATTTGAACTCTTTTTTTTTTTCTTCCTGGATTTCATTTTATTTTTTCGCAAATTCCATGTTTTCCATTTTAACTGTCCTGAATTGTATTGTTACATGATTTAAGCTAATTGTGTCATCAGAGAGTGTCTAATCGTATGGTGGATGAATAAAATATCAACAATTCACTAAGAAAATATTCAAAGTTAAATGAATATCAATGAATTTGATGTAACTCAACATTGCATTTTTTTTTAATCAAAAAAAGCTCTTCAAAAAAGTCATAAATGAAACATTCCATCCTTTTTGTAACATAAAGAAACCTTCTGAAACAGCTTAGTCATCATGAATACTGAGGAATTCCACACTAATAGCTAAATTTAGAGCAGAACAGTATCCAAACAACAAGTCAGGAGAACAAGTGTTCTATAAGTTTTGCTAACATCCATTTGACCGGACCTGTAAGAATACATGTGCACCTACGATCAGAAACCACAGGATCTCCAGCCTTAGTGAAACTCCAACACAGACAGCAGAGGACAGAAGCTGCAGCAGCGTTCCTGTTAAATGACAAACAAAACACAGTAGAGACGCTGAGCATAGTTTGGTCTGTTTATTCAGCCTCGGCGTTATGAGAAAACACTTATAATGGTAGGAAATTTTTTTATATATATATATAAATTGTATCCACATTTTGGCAAACGTTTTAAAGTTGATTCCATTTTTATTATCAAATTAGGCGATTCCGTCTGTGTTTTCCGCATCGTGGCAATCATAGAGCCCTACGCATGCTGTCAGCAGTGTTAGATTAAGTACCACTGCAGGGGCAAATTGAACACTTAGAGACATCTGAATTTAACTGAGCGGCCAGTAATTGCCTTGTGTGGAGGTCATATTTTAAAATTATAGACCTCGCTCTGAAACAGACCCAAGTGGCACTTTATGTCCTCATGAGAGAGCGAACTCGTTTGCATAACCAAGATCCACAATTTGCTTCATGGACATATAATAAACACAAGGACAGTGAAAGTATAACTCCCGTTTTTACCTCTGCGTTGATCATTTTATAGTCATTGGGTGTATTTCCCTGTATCATTTCAATTTTATCATAAAAACTGGTGTTCATCAGTTACAAAACTCTCAAAGAGTTACTTTTGTTGTTCCTCTTAACGTCGTTTGTCCTCCTTGCAGTTCCCTTACTGCGACGGCGCCCACACCAAACACAACGAGGAAACCGGGGACAACGTCGGACCTCTCATCATCAAAAAGAGGGACGCTTAAGCCAACCAATCAGAAAACTGCGCCCCTCCCTTGACCTCCCTTCCACCTTCCACCTGACCCCTCCCCCCTCCCCCCTCCTCCCCCTTGTCCCCCAGTTTGTCCAGCCAGTTATCCTCATTACAGTACACACTGATGGTTACGGTATGAAACGGTATTCTTCATAGACCTGAGTAGAAAGTGAAATTTTCATATCATACATTCCCCCACTGTTCCTATACGCACCCGCATGACTTTGAAATCAAAGGTCATGTGAGAAGAGATAATAAAGGGACTTTGACAATCAACACAGTCAGACAGACATCAGGGTATTACGACTGAGCAGCCGCTATGTGACCTCCTTTTAACATGGAAGGTCAAAATCTGCTCTGCACAGGCGTCTCACCTTCACGTCTGGCGTCCCCCTCCCTCCTCCCCCTTCTTTCTCCGCTCCTCCAGGTGTGGAGCAGGTGTTTTGGAACACAACGAGTACGGCAGATCTTTGTCCGTTTTTTGCATCCGAATGCATCGCAGGCCTTACGTTTTCAAATCAGAAGTCAGAACACACTCACACACAATTCATATGAATGTTACATGTCTTGATTTTTGCACTAAGAACTGCTTAGTCAGAGGTAGAAGTCATGTTTGTGTTTTAAATTAAATAAAAAATAAAAAAAAAGATCTATCTTGAGAACTGTTGAAACACTATCTGCTGTCTGTAACCAGTTACTGTCTTTGGGAGGAAACTGTTGTATTTAATCTGTAAAGTGTTGGGATCTCTGCTTATAAAGGATATATTTTGCTTTTTCATCAGATTTATTTTCTACTGGCTGCCGTGTGTCTGACTTGATGATTCATTGTTCTGTATATTGTGAATAAAACTTGTTGAGTGATCCAATTTGTCGGCCTTATGTATTTATTTTTTTTCGAGGAAGCTGTTTTTGCTGCAGGGCCAGAAGCCAAACTCTACATTTGTTTGTGTTTTAACCCGCAGATCTGACGCACGCCACTTAACCACTTCACTTCTGTCAGCTGCGAGGTAGAGCAGCGTGCTTATGGATTAACAGTAGGCAGAGATAATGAGTAAACAGCCCTGTGGGGTGACCGCAGTGTGTGTGTGTGTGAGGCCTCGGCTGGAGGCAGGGCTGCATTTTACCTTCAGGCGAGGCAGGCAGCTGCCCGGGCGCCCTCCCCCAAGTATAAGGCCCCCAAACAGCTACAGATTCATTATAATTAGATATGGAAAAATAATTTGTTATTATTGTAACTCGCTGGTTGGATGTGGCTCAGGAAGTAGAGCAGGTTACCACTAATCAGCAGGTTGGAGGTTCGATTCCCACCTCCTGCAGTCCACATGTTGAAGATACTGTACCCCATATTCCTCCCCTGAAGCTTTGCCATCAGTATATGTGTGTGTGTGTGGGTGTGAGTGAGAATGGATGAGCATAGAAACATTATGGGGTGCTTTGCATAGGAAGCGCCGTATCGCCCCTGACGAGCAGGTTGGCGGCCCTGCAGTGGCAGCCTCCGTCATCAGTTCATGAACGTGTGAATGGGTGAGAGTGTAAAGTGACGTTGTGTAAAATGGGTGTAAAGTGGTTTGAGTGGTCGATAAGACTAGAAAGGTGCTATATGCAGTCCATTAAGCATTTACTATTGTTCCATGAAATAACTCCCCCCAAAAAAGACTCAAAATATATAACTATACTTCCACTTCAGAGGAAAACACTCTGCTATATTTACCTGACATAAATGTTTACTCACAAAATCCTAAAAAATAAAATATGATACAATATTATTGATTAAACTATTCAACATTATATAAACTAGTTGGAGTTAAGGGTTCCACTTGTTCAGTTAATTTAAGTGCTTTGTGCTGATAAAATCTCCCTTTCTTCACGTTTAAGTAGAAATTTGAATGCCAGGACTTTTACTTTAACTGGACTTTTACAGGATTTATACTGTGTTGTATTAATAATTTTACTGAAGAAGTTTTGAGACACTTCCTAGTTAGAGAAAAGGTGAAAATATAGCAAGACAAGAGTTTTCCTGGGGCCCCCCAAATCACTAAATCCGGCCCTGGCTAGAGGTGAGGGGGGCCTCCGCCGTGCTGCAGTGTCCACCAGCACCAGTGGCCATTTTAAGATGTGGCAGTATTAGTGGTGACCGCTAGACGACGCTGTGTTTGCACGGATAGTCCTGGCCAAGACAGTGTACGCGAGTACACGGTGGGCCCCTGCTCCCATAGTGACACGCACGCACACATACACACGCACGAGGTATCTGGCTGCGTGCCAGATGCAACGGAGGACTCTCACAAGAGGTGGAGTGGACTCCAGCATCCCTGTGTGAGGAGTCACCTTAAACAGACAGCTCAACAGTGTGCTCCCTCTCTCTCTCTCACACACACAGGAGGACAATACTGAGTGGAAAGACTTTAATTAACATGTGTTCATGATAAAACCGGAGCGAGACTGAGTCTATCCTGTGAGTATGTTTTGGTGGATTAATAACATTTGTTGTTTTTAAACGGATTAATTGTTCGATTGTTGTTGTTGTTTTTTTTAACGTAAGCTTCCTCATAATGTCGACTATATGTGACACTAACATATGGGGTTTAGCGGTTATTACGCAGGAATAAACGCGTAAACGTCATTGACAGGTTTGTTATATCCATAAAAGTCACTTTCTGCTGCTGTAATGTTTCTGTTTACGTTTAACGTCACATTAAAAAACATGACCTTTTTTTTTTTTTTTTTTTTGGACTTTAATGCACTTCCTGTCCCATCACCACTAATTTGCTACTCAACTCAGACCACTTCAGCTCAGGCTTTTCATTTAAATTAATTACACATTACATTACTCCACTGCCACTAGAGCCCTCCTCCTTAACACATACACTATCCTACATTTACATATGTGTAACTGCTGTCATTGACTTCATTCATGAATGAATTAGGATCATTCAGACGGCCTGAGTGGCAATTTATTGAGATTGACTCTAATCAGCACTGCTGTAGATTTAGCCAGTTGTAATAAATAATGAATGTGCTAACAGACACACATCAGGGCTTTACATTATCCAAGGAGACGCTGGACCTCATGTTATTCTGCTCATTTTTAAAACTATAATTTAAATTTAATTATATTATTGTGCTGTAAAATATGTGAATAATCCTCTATTATTTATATTTATTATATAACATCAGGTTAATTGGTGTTCCTTCACAATAATTGACACCTAACGCCTATCATCTCATTGACTGTGCGTGTGTGTATGTTGTGAATGAGTGTGTGTGCGTGTGTGTGTGTGTGAGGATATGTAATGTCTGCTTTAAATGCTCCAGTGTTCACACTGTCAGCTGTCTGTGCGTGTTGTGGACTGTTGCTGTGGACATTACGGGGTCGCTCTGACCACGGTTTCGGCTGCAGAGTCCACTTCGCATTTTGAGCGACGCCCCCAAATTCCGTGCAGAGTGTTTGCAGACCCTCCGGGACGGAGAGGTGGAGGAGGAATCGGCAGCTCCGCCGTCCATATACACTACAATCACCACGCCATTAGTTCATGACTTCATCATATCTTTGACAGGAGAGTTTGGACAGATTTTAAAAGGTAAGAGGAGACGTTTTCCCGATACTTCCTGATTGATTTTCGCTGTTTTTGTTTGGTCGCCTTTTCCTGCGCGCAGCGCCGTGTCGCAGCGACCACTCGGACTGTGGTCAGCTCGCCGTGGCGTCGGCCGAGCACCGTCTTCTTAGGTAACCTTAATTACGGTCAAATGATCGATCGGGCTCCCTCATCGACCCGTCAAATGGTTTACACACTTGTCATGTATAAAACGTATATGTCCCGTGTTTAATCGCCAGAATAGTTCTTCTACAAATGTGGACACGGAATATAGCCTGGTCTTTTTTTATCCACAGCAACCGCATCGTTGCGCACCTCGCTCCTCGTCGCCGATACCAGACAAAAGACAGCCTGTTTTTTTTACGCTTCACTATTTAGTCTTTCTTTCTTCCAGAGCTTAAGCTTTGGCTGGCACACATAACAGCAGTCGTCAAAATGTATTTGAAAAGCGCGCTCCACATTTGACCTGCGCATATGCGCATATCTTTGCATATTGTTGTCGCTCTGTTATTGATTGCATTGATATACCGTGAAATTCTTAAAGGGATACTGCCTCCTGTATGCGGAAATCATTGGCAAAGCATGCACTGTGTCTCATACATGAGCCTGTTCATCTCTGTTCAGGGAGTTTTGTTTTTCTAAACATATCTACATATATGTTAGATTTCTCTTTTTTTCTTTACACTGATTTTTCTGACACTGAGTTTGGTGGCTCTGCTAGAGAAATATCTTCCAGTCTCATCTTCTCTGTTTACTCTCCCTCTGTTTTCGTCTCTCCAACATTTCTATTCTTAACCTTCCTCTCTTCATCCCCTATTCATTTCTAGCTCTCCAGGACTGTGAGGCTGCTGCAGAGAATGGGAATAGGGACACAGGCCAAGGCTTGCCATTTTGGCTGAAGTAACAGCAGGACGGTTGTCAACCCCGCATCGGCTTCAATCCCCTTTTCCCTCACCTCTCCTCCCACACACACACATACATACACACACACATACACACACAAACACACACGCTCGCACAAGGACAGACACTCCCACACACAGCCACTGCTATGTCCACCGCCGTAGACATCGCTGGCCCTTCCTCCCCAGATCAAGCCCACAGCAGCGCTAAAATCCCCAACGAGCCACTGAGACCCAGCCTTAAGCGCTCCAGCCACCCCTACAGCCTCTCCCATTACATCTCCACCCCTTCCCCAGCCGTGGACGTCAAAGGCCTGATCGAGCCCTCCCCAACCCAACAGCGGGCAGCCCAGCCCGGCCACACTAAGCCTCGCCGGGCCCCCTCCTGGCCTGACATGTGGGAGTCACCCAGCGGGCTCCACCTGGCCCATGCCGCAGAGCTGCTGATGCGCGCCGGGCTGCTGGCTCTGACCCCCGCCACCACAGAGCAGGCCGGCCTAGGTGCGCAGAGCAGCCCGCCGGCTAAAAGGGAGGCTGCAGAAGCGAAGGGGGGGAAGGGAGACGGGGAAGGTAGCGGATCCGGGCCTGAGGAGGAGGAAGAGGACTCCCCTGGATGCGGGACTGACTTCCAACCCTTCTTGGGCGCCTGGTTCCCCTTCAGCCCCGCTCTGTTCCCCCTGGCAGGTTTCCAGATGGGGGGAGGCCATTGGAGGAGCGCAGCCATGGGAGCTGAGGGCATAGAGGGGCTGGTGGCCGAGGGTTACTCTCCTGGTTCTCTAGGCGGGGGCAGCGGAGGGAGGAGGAAGAGGAAGAGGTGCGGCGAGTGCGTACCGTGTCGGCGTCAGACGAACTGCGAACAGTGCAGCAGCTGCCGCAACCGCAAGAGGGGACACCAGATCTGTAAATACAGGAAGTGCGAGGAGCTGAAGAGGAAGCCAGGAGGCCCTGGGTTTGAGAGCAGAGTGTCCGCGTTTGATCTAAGGGGGTCCGACTTTACTTTGGGTCTGGCACAGGAGAGAAGCAACGGCGCCTTGGATGGATAGTAATGTTTGTGGTGGCAGCATTTGTCAGAGGATCCCGGTTGGATGATTGTTGAGGGGCTGCAGTTTAAAAACACACGGGACACCATGTTAACACGCTCGGACTGTGGTTCAAAGATCTTCAGATCTTGTGTTTAGCGCGGAGCTGCAGCTCCGTTTCAGAATGTTCACACTCGTTCCCATCCTTTCTTTTGACAATCAGTGAATTGGAGAGGAGAGAAAGAAGGATACCAATGTGTGTCAATATTTAGATGATGACAAAAATGCTGTAAATAGACTGTAAATATCTGGAAAACATTATGTCTTTTTTTACATCCCTTTCCAGTTTGGATGTATTGTGTTTCAACATTTAAAGAAGGAGCCAAATGTTTTGTTTCTAATGGGGAGTTTTGATTCTGTTGTTCTGACGTCACTGCATCAGTAAGAAATGAATGAGTTCAGCTTAGGCTAAATTATTTCATGTGCAACTTGTACTGTCTGTTTGCCCTTTTGAAATAAAAGAAATTGGCCATGTGCACTTGTCTACAGGCTGGGTTTATACTACGTGTGTGTGTCTTCATATTTAATTGGATGTATGTGTCTGTTTGCCACTGCGTTTCAGCTTGCATATGCGCGCACACGTGTGTTCATGTGTTTGTGTGTGTGTGTGTGTGTGTGTGAGGTTGTGTGGATTATGAGTCACCTAATGGTGTGGCTGAGAGCCTTATCGCAACCCCACAGACACACAAACACACCTACACGCTGCTTTGGCAAGTCCAGTGCATGCACTCAAACACACCTAACCTGACATGCACACACAATCACAGATACTCTCTTCTTCTCTATTCACACACTGATGCAATTTCTCTTTTATTCACAAGTATAGATCATATACGCACACGCACATACACACACACACACATACAAACACGCACATAATAAAACCAAACGCAGAGCCAGCTGGACTGAGGCTACAGGGTGGGTTTTTGCTTGTTGCCGTAACGATGGCTGATGTGATAAGACCTTCTTCCTCGGCGCCACACTCCAGGGGACCGCAGGGAAGACGTAACCATGGCAACGGCCGGCCCGAGGTGTCACGCTATAATTGGGCCACGGCTGCACTTCCTGTGCGCCTTCAGTCAGGGGGATCGCAGAGGGACTGTGTGTGTGTGTGTGTGTGCGTGTGTGTTTGTGCGTGTGTGTGTGTGTGTGTGTGTGTGTGTGTGCATCTGTGGGGGTGGGGGGGTTGTGTATGTGTGTGTGTGTGTGTGTGTGTGTGTGTGTTTGTCAGGCAGGGAGAGGGAGAGAGAGAGAGAGAGAGAAAGCGCAGCACGCCAGCCAACGCAGGACACTGCCAACTCATGGAGAAAAGCAGTGAGCTCCAACATCACGCTATTACAACGCTCCCACTGAATGAGAAACACACAGTCTTTTAGTAAAGTCCACAGTCTAGTGTTTCTTCATCTCCCAGACAAAGGGGGAATTTCAAATTCTTGGATCTGCAGCTTTTTTTTCTCCCCCTCTTCGGTGCCTTTCTAGTGATTTGGAGCTTAATCCCCCCTCCCTGTTCTCGTCACGCATGCACACACACACACACACACACACATACACACACACACACACACACACAGACACCGGAAATCTGTGTCACCCGCTGCCCAGCAGGTCCAGTGACTCCCTGAACGCCTGCAGTCTGGCTCCACTGGCCTGCAAGATGGCAGGAGAGAAAGGGAAGAGGAGGGGGGAGGTGGAGGGATTGAACAGAGGACGGAGGGGGGTGGAGGGGTGTGGGGGGGGGGAGTGGAGGTTGGTGGTTGAGAGAGAGTTGGGGGAGGAGGGGGAAGAGGAGGAGGAGGAGGAGAGGGGAGGGGAGTGGAGGGGAGGGAGGGAGGGAGGGGGTGGGGTGGGGGGTCGAAAGTGGATCCAGGGAGAGGGAGAGAAGGTGGAGGGGTGAAGGAGGGGTAGAAAGAGACGTGGTGAAGGGCAGAGAGGGAGAAGGGGGGTAAGAGAGAGTGGGTGAAACTGGGAGAGATGAAAAGCAGGCCACAGGGGGAGAAAAAAGAAAAACGGGAGAGAGATATGCAGGGAGGAGGACGGGGGAGATGGACAGCAGGGGATAAAGATAACGTGGGCCAAACAAAGAGAGGGGAGAGATGAGTGTGAGAGCCAGCGAGCGGAGTGATGGAGGCCGATTGAAATGCAGCGAGACAGGGACGCAGGTAGACGGGGGTGCGGGGGTTAATGACGGATGCATTGTCCAGATAGCCCGTGTGTGCCGTCACAGACCCCTGCGGAGCTTACATATGTTAGCACCAGCGGCCCTGCCCACTCTGGAGGAAAAACTCCTCTCACACTGCAGTGGAACAACCTGCCAGCCCAAGGCAACCTGCACTGGAGCTGGGCGGACCCTCACTCACGAGCCAGACCTTTGAAATTTTGGCCACTGCGTCTGCTTGGAGACACTGTGTCTCATTGTGAATGTTTTTTCCCCTCCATTGGCTGTATCCCCAGCGTTAGAAAATGTGTAACAGCTTTGCAGAAACAGCATCTTTCTGAGATCACTCCTCTGTTATCCATGTGTGTTCACTTTTATAAGGAGTCCACACACACACACACACACACATGTCACTCCCAAACAGAAACACAAAAGGTTTCTTACATCCTTGAAAAGCTCAGGCTCATCTGCCCTAAGGTTATATTTTGGTGACACCGAGGTCAAAGGGGACTCTTGACCTTTGACCCTTAAAGCTGTTAAAGGTGGATTCAAAATAGACCAACTTCTATAAACAGCTTCGTCCACTCCTACTTTCGTCTTACGCCGCCTATGAAAAACATACAAAAAACTGTTAAATAGCTTTAAAAACAAGCATAAACTTATGTATTTCTGTGGCTGTGAAATTAAACACTGACTATCACTCTCACCCAAACATAACCATAAAATCAGCTCCAAAAGAAATTAATTCTCAAAACATTCTCACACTTTGATCAACATCCTCAGGCGAGTTCACACAGTGTCCGTTTCTGAGGTAATGTGTACACAAAATTCTGTTAATCTTTAGCTTGCTGCTGATTTAAAAAAAAAAAAAGGCACAGTGGTTCCAGGAAGTTAAGCAAAGCATGCTGATAAAGTCTGTCTGCCTGCCTGCAGTGATATTTCATCACGGCTTCTTTTTCACGCCACCTCGTGATGTGGAATTGATTGTTGCCATTGAGTATTGAGCTCGAAGTTGCTCGCACTCTTCAATTTGCATGATTCCCACAAGCGTTTCCTTTTTAACGGGGAAGTAAATCATGAACAGAGCTGTGATGTCGGTTACACGAGGTCTTTAACTGTGATTTTTATAGTGTGGTCTTTGATTATTAGTTGGAGTTGGAATTTAGGAGGTCTACTTGCCTCATAAGCTGTGTATCCTGATTCAATAACGCAGGCTAGTTTACAATATGGTAACTCCGTCATTTTAGAATCTATTTGATGATATCCCGCAAGGAAGTTTACTGTGACACTGAGCTAATCTGTTTTTTCTCATTGGATCTCTACTGATCTCAGTACAGCTGCTACTTCTAAATCTCTCCAATTATTATTAATTCGATCCCTGTTTGTTTACATGATCATTTTATTTTGTAACAATAATAACACTAACAACAATAATAATGTATTAACCAACATGTATTTTCATCTGACCTAACCAAAAATGATGCTACCTCTATTAAGTTTTGGTTTAGTCTCCAGGGATTAAAGGGGAACTCCACCAATTTTACACACAAAGGTCAGTTTACTAGTCATGAGTTAGATTTTTGTGGGCATGGAGTTTGAAAGACAAGAGCAGTAACTAGGAGGGTCTAACAACATTGGTTGCATTGTGGGAAATGTAGGCTCCCATGTTTGGCCCATACTCAGGACTGAAAGTCAGGATATCTCAGCTTCAGTCACATGGATTTTGACCATTCTTCTGTCTCTTCTTAGTATTTAATTTATGGATTTGCAAAATGAAATAATTTTACTGCCCCTAAATAGTGGTTGGGTCATATTGGTTAAGATTTGAGTAAGATTGGTCATGTTTTCACTCTCTTTTTCTGTAAAAAAACAAACAAAAAACAGTTCAATCCATGATGTGCATAAAACTGTAATGTATTTTGGTAAAAATAAGCATGGAAGTCTTGTGAGATCAGGCCAGAGTGATACAGCATATTTTAGATACAAAATATACAGTGCAATTTCTCTTCTGTTAGGAAATTATACAGGAAGGACAGAGCTATTAACTGACTGTTTGATCTCCCCACTCTCCACTCATTCAGAAAATGGGATGTGTTTTATTGTTCCAAAGGCTATGGTCTCAGATGTGCAGTATCTAGTCACGGTTTACTGTCATACGGGCGCTTAGTCAACACATGAAGAGTGTCCTAACTTCACCTCCTGGGCCGTTCAGAACATAAACAGGAGCACCATCACACTCTTAACAGCTACAGTAGATAGGTTAAAGGTTAAAGTAGAAGCATTACAAGTCAATGACACACACTTTCTTATGGGACAAAGATGACCGGACTCCTACAATGCTTTACTGGGAAACCCAACACTGTCAGACTATATATAGCGGGGCTTTTCACACTGTGTGCATGACTGTTGTGTCAAGTCAAGTCACATGATTCAAGATATATGGGGTGGACACACACAAACACACTCACATGCACCCTCACACACACACAAACACACACCGTCGTGTTTCCATCACTTCAGAGGACATGACATCGACTTACATTCATTTTCTTGAGAATTATCCTCACCTTAACCATAACCACCACATGCCTAACCCTAACCTTAACATAACCCTAAACTAACCTTAACTATAAACCAAGTTTTCACCCTAAAATTAATGATTTACATTATGGGGACTTGTATTTTGTCCCTAAAAGGGAGGCGAGTCCTCACAACATGAGGAATACCTTACCCCGACACACACACACACACACACGCACACACTCCACTCCCATACAGAAGCACATACACAGAGGCCGAATCCTGAGGCTGAGGGCGTGGAGGTGGTGAGGGAATGCGAGGAGGTTTATTGAGTTGGCTCTGACGTGTTGCTTCCCCGTGACCTGACTCCCATTTGCTCTGTCTCCCCGACCGTCTCGCCCTCTGTCTCTCAGTCTTAACCACATGCTAATCAGCTTTCTGTGCTCTCTGTTTGATCTCTGATGGGCTGTTTTCTGATGCATCCCGCTGAATAGATAATCATTGTGTAAGCGGCCACTATCAACAACTTCTCTGTGTCTTCCCCGCTCAGAGTCCCCCCCCCCCCCCCCCCCCCACCCACACCACCACCACCACCACCCCCACCCCAAACTGAATGCCTGCTATAACCATAAGAACAGACACAACTCTGTTCAAATGCAAGAACAAAGTAAAAAAGAGTGGTTAAGTGTCATTAATTTGTTCTTTTTTAACACCAACAGCAGACAAATAAACTCATTAGGTGAAAACAAATAGAAGGTGAAATACTAAACTCAAGGAGTCAGCAGGAGCAGGATCTTAGCAAGGAATTAGTGACCAAGTAAAGAGAGCATGTGACTGAACAGTTAGGTAGTAACTACAGCTCTAACGTCCCAGTCTAAAAATGAAGAACTGTTACATGTCTCATTGTAAAACATAGTTACTCTCTGATGTCATATTACATGTTAGTGCAACGGGGATTCAGTATTTTTCGTTGGTTATTTGCATCTAACTCAAGAGCTACAGTTCAGTCAGCAAATATTTGGTCAGTGACATGTTTTTAATTGTTTCGTTTCCCGGATACTAGAAAAGAAATGAGACAATGATCATTAGGTTAAAGTGCTGACTCAGCTATATACTCAGGGGTGTTTGAGGCTGTTCAGATTCATAATGGCTGACCAGAGTAGCAATTTTTTATACATATTCCCTCCAATTTTATGACATCAAAGCAGAATCGGTGATAGTAAACTTATAACTAAAGCAACAAAAGATGTGTTTAAGGCAACAAAAAAAAGTGTGTAATTTATTTTCTTGCTTGGTCAAGTCAGTCACCTGACTATGTCATCAACTGACCTCCAACCATCTGATCATGTGTTTCACTGAAAACCAGACTTCAGGCAAAGAAGCCCCAAAATAAGCAAGAAGTCCAGATTTTTCATGGAGGATAGCAAGGATTGTAGTCTTCATACAGTGACAGCCTGCAAAGAATGTGCAACCAACCAAATATTAAATATAATATCATATGGTCCACTTACTTTCCAAAGCTTTCAGCCATATATCATGGACTGCAGCAGCAGATGGAGTTAGCTCATTTGTCATGGAAATGTTTTAGTTGTTATAATATTGTGACCTAAATATGGATTTATATGTACATGACCAAAATATGAGAGTTAGCTTGAAGAATTAACCTTCAAGCTCAATTATATATGATAGATTTATTAAAATCTACCTTCATTTGTCAAATTACCTTTGGTCCACTAAAACTGGATACAATTCATAGGATTTCTGAGGATGTAAACACCTTTAATTTTAATATATGAGGCAGCTCTTCAACCTCATCGTTAAGTTTCATGTCATATCCAGCATGCTGGGGAAAACAAAAATGTGTCACCAAATGCTTCACTGTAGGTCTGTCTTGTGATACTTCATAATCTTTGTAAATTATAATTGTAGTCATGACACCGTTATATCCTACTCAGTCACATTAGAAGACTACTTTTATAGTTGTTAATCTGATTAAGGGGTGGTTTATGTAAATGAAATGACAGTAGCTCAGACAGTAAAGCAGGTCAGCCACTAGTTGCAGGGTTGGTGGTTTGATTTCCTCCAAAAACAGCATCCAAAAACTGAACCCTAAACTTTTCTTGTGTGTGTGTGTGTGTGTGTGTGTGTGTGTGTGTGTGTGTGTGTGTGTGTGAAATGTTTTATAATCACCCTCAGAAAGACACTATATAGATACAGTCAGACCAGACATTGTGAATTCAGTCATTTTACTGAACATAAAAAAACCCTTGCACCAATGTGATTATTGTAGATATACTGGATGAAGATGTTGAGTTAAAGCAGTACAGTGACAAGTTACATGCACTTTTTGATTAGTACACAATAACTTTAAAATGATTTCATCAAATAAAATGTTTTTCAGTTCCCAAAATCTTGCTCATGACATCTCAATGATAAAACTTTGTTAACACTTATTTAACAAGTAAACCACCATACAAGTGCTTTTTCATCCATAGTCAAAAGTCTCTGTGAGCATCTCTCTGGACATCTCTCTGCCTCTGCCTGTCAATCACAGAAACTGTGTGAGCGTTATTTGAACTCAGCAACATCAAAGCTGCTATGTTTTATCATTCAGGTTGAATTCAGTTCAAAAAGCTTTCAAGTCTCACTCCACCCCCAGACGCTTCTCCGTCTGTAGGTCGGTCCTTGAATCGAGGCCTAACAAAGTGTACCTCAGTTCGCCGCCCAGGTTAAAGTAAGGATCCTGTTAAGGAATTGTATGCGGCCTCGGCCTGGATCAACTGTATGTAACTGAGTCATTATTTTCTGCACAGGGCTTGTTACACTCAGTACAGTAAGCTCTGGCTCTTTGGGGTCACCGTGTTGTCTCTAAGCAGGCTGGATACGCCTTAAGTCCTAATGGATCAAAGGTGCGCTTCTTCCCTGTAGATGAGCAGGCTTGGCAGGTACAGGAGGCTTGGCGTAGGCAGCTGGTGTGCTGTGAGGATCGTCTGCGAAAGCTTTCCTGAGCTGTGCCACGCGACCTCCATATTCTGATTTCTTCCCATCGAAGCACACAATCTCTGAGACGGAGAGAAAAGAGTAAAGTGAATTCCTAAGATCCTGGTTTTATCCATGTGATATCAACCTGCTGATAGCCACTAGATTTGGGGGAGGGTCCACCAATGACCAAATGACAAGCCATTGTTTGCACGGAGAGATAAATGATCAAACGTACGCTAACAGCACTAGCATCAGGTAGGTGTGGAAGACTGGGGCTCTATCACACATTAACCTGCAGCAGGACAATCTGGGCCACATAGGGGCAGTGGAACAAGCTGTAACACTGACAAATCACCTTATAAAATTGATATAGCTAACATGTTTGCAAACACTGTTTAAACATCCAGCAGACAGAGAGCATCGTTAGCATTCATTAGGAGTCGTGTTTCTTGTGAATGTAAATCCAATATTCACTCTTATTTTAGTTGTGTGTTTTGTTCTCCTGAGGGAAATATCTGCCTCTGTAGGTGTAAAATGTTCCACTTTGTTCACCAGCTAGCCGCTAATTTGGTTGTTGTGTTTGCTGCTGGTGTTGTGCAGGTAGTGTACAGTGGGTTTATTTGAGCTTTTTCTTTGAAAACAGCTGCTCGCTTCTACTGGAGACAATACTGATGAGAGCAGTAAGAGTGAACCAAAACAAAAAGTTGTCCACTATAAAAATCAAAACAATGAGCTGAAAGATGATAAAACGCTCTGTGAAGCTGAAGGGAACTGTATAGAGCTGGGTGAAAATTCTTTGTTGGTTCATCACTACAAGCGGCCCCTTTCACATAATACATAGTCATAAGATCCTTTGTTAAAATCAAAATGTTGATTGGTGCAGCTTTAAGCGAGCTATTTCTACCATACAGTAGGCACCATTCAGGATCAATGTTTTGTCTGAGCTGAAAATGAGAAATTTAATAACCTAGTTTTACTTAATATTAATGTCCCTCCAGTTAACAGCTGCACTTGCTTGCTGACAGTAGTCTTTATAGGCAGATAAAAAAAATGCTTGCAAATCATTTATGATGGAAGCTAACATGTGTTTACAGAATTGATGCCTCCAGTAATTAAGTTATGATATATGGTTTGATAATATTACTGAGATCTCAACATATTTTTCTTTTCTTTTTATATATATGATACATTTCTGGTATTTTTCTTTTACCCTTTGTTGTCTTTTTTTTACATTAAAGAACGATTAGCTCAAATTTAGACACACATTTCCTGTGTATGACAAGTGTCACACCTTACAATACACAAACAGCACATATAATTTAACGATTATAACAAAATTTTACAACCTGTCTTCATCATAAAAACACATAAATCTGTATCAGGTCTCTGTCTGCCTCTTTCCTCTCCTCTTGTTTTCTCACCTCTGTCCTGTGGGCCGGCCCTCTCTGTGTCTGACAGCTGGGCTTTGAGTGGCGGCTGGTTGCCATGGCTACTAAAATGGGGCCTGTAGAGAGGAGCCCAGTCGTTGAGGTTGTCCGTGCTGCCGCCGGACTCGCTGTCGCTATACTCGGTGGGGTCCTTCAGGTCGTCGTCGGCCCCGCAGGAGTCCATCTCCTCCTCAGACGACTGGTAGCTCAGTGAAGTCTGGTCATCCTGTGTGAGCAAATAAGACTTATTCAGTGACTGTCCATCTTTACCATCCTGACTTTAAAAGCCACATGCAAACACATGAACTCACACTAACATCTGTGAGGGGCAGCTGAATGTCTTCTTTAAAGCCGAGCTGCTGGGCCTCTCTTCCTGGCAGCAAGTCCACTGTCTGGATGCCATTCATATTATCACTGTGGAGTCTGGAAGACAAAGACGTCCATTTTTAGTCTCGGGCAGACAGTCGTCCCAACCTTTGAATCAATCCTCCAGTTAGTCATTTGGCAAATAACTTCTATAATCAAATTGGGACGAGGAGACGGCTAGCTGACTGAAACTCTTTAGTTCACTGTTCATCTTATCAAAGACAATCAGAGTTATGTAATGTGTAGCAGAGACTGAGGGTTTCATAAAGGTGCAGAAACGTAGCGTGACGTTCTTGTGTGATGATTCAGAAACATACTGCACTGGTGGTAATTAATTTAATTTCCACATTCTGATTTTTCGCCTTTTTCTTCAATAAGTAGGAGTAACAGTTTTTTTCTTTTTTTTTAGTTTTTTATTGGTTGTTTTTACATTAATTCATTAAAACACAACTACACTTAAAAGTGCACTTTCCTCTTTTCAAACTGCTGCTGCAAAACAAAACAAAGCAGCTCTGTGTTGCTTCATGTTTACAGTAACAAAACAGATCCTACTGTTACATAGTCTGGTTTTATGCTTCCTGATCACATTTAAGCCGGTCAATCAGCGACACCGTGACATTTTAAGAGTCTGTTGCGGTTTTATTTGTGTGTGTGTGTGTGTCTACCTGTTGTTGATGAGACCCTGAAGGAGTTTGGAGGACCTAAATTCGTCCACCTCTCCAATCACGATGACGCTCACGTCGCCGTCCCGACCGAGCAGCCATCTCACATGCTTATTGGAAGCTGGGAACAGAGGAAAATAAAAGAAAAAACAACATAAACATGTTATCTTCTTATCTTCATGCGTCTGATGGAGCCTCATGAGTTGTTATTCTGGCTTTTATCCAGAAGGTGGTGCTGTGCTATAAGTTTAAAGCTTGGAGAGCTTCACACAAAGGGCAACACTTCGTCCTCTCTTCATTTGCACTCTTGCCTCTTCTTTTTTCTTTACTTTTGTGCTTTTTTCTCTGTCTGTCCTTTCAAATAAAATAAACTCATCGTGTGTCAATGCACAGTATTATTCATAGAGAAGACTAGAGAAAACAGTAAATACCAAATACCTTCCTCCTATCAGTGAGTAAGCAGAGACGCATGAAACTGACCTGGGTCAGTTTAACAGAAACTCCCTCTGAAGTTTGAATTGGAAACAGCCCACATGTTGCCAATGTTTAGCTTTGCTACAGAGTGCACTGACTGAGCGGAGCAGGAAATCCATTTCATTCTCTCTAATCTGATCATTAATTATACTTTACTGTATATTAATACAATTTTATTTATTATAAATGATTACATTTAGTAATAATAGAACACATAATTTCTTTTTTGTTATGTAATTCTGTGTGACACAATAATATGAAACCCAGCAATGTTTGTTCTTACGTCATTAGTTTTGCATACTGGAAAACAGGAAGGTATTTATAGTTGTTACTTCATTGTGACACAGGAGGCAGAAATAGACCCCACACCTCAGTGTGTGATAACAGGTGTTTTCCATTACAGCGGCTTCAGTCAAAGGTAAAGCACCTGCTATGACATCATTGATAGGGGTGTGGCTTGAAAATTCAAATCCTCAGAGATTTCCTGTACAGCAGCTGTTTTGTGCCTTTTGTAAATCAGTGTGGGCTTACTCTTTAACAGCGTCAGTAGACTCAATGAATAGATACTGCAGGAGATACAATCACCTCCTAACAGCGAACTGACTACGTAACCAGATAACAAGAGCGGCTCTGTTTCTGTTCATATTTGGGGGGCTGACTTGTATTTGCATACTGTCACACAGCACATAAGGAAAGAATGTGTTGACGGCTCAGTCTGATGTCACCTGATCAAAACATAAGTCATAGTCTGTCTGTGTAACACACCTTTATGTTCACAGTCGCTCTTATAGATCTAACAACCAGACTTACTCAGGTTCCTTTCTTTCTTTATTACAACCACACCCACAAATTAACCAGAAATACAGCTCATACTGGAAATCTTCATTCCCAGAAAAGGTTTAATTGTGTATTCATATAATAGGCTTGTATGTACAGGTAAGGGTTGTCTTTCCTGCACAGAGAACAAAGAGTGAAAGGTGTGTAACTGGACTGTATGTTGTGTAACGAAAACACACAAACACACACTCGGTCGCCTCTCAGGTGACATGGCAGAGATTGGGTAAACAAAGACAGTAACTTAATATGTGGTTTAAAGCGTGGTGACGCCCTAAACCAAAGGGCTTACTGAGTCTTATTCATCTTTCAGTTGGTAGAAAGATTCAACCGGCCTATCACACACTCACACATATGTCAGTGCATGCATGATGGCGCACATACATATACATACTCGCAGCACAACGCAGCCACGCAGGTTCTCGGTGAGTCAGATAAACGTCTTAAATGCAGGACGGGTGAATTAAATGAGGAAGAATGAGAGGTAGAGCAGAGGGAGAACTCAGGGCCATATTTCTTTAGATGTAATCTAAACACATTAATCAGATTGGTAACCTGAGCGTGTTACTACACAACCTGTGTATCTGTGTTTCATTACTCATGTGCACTCAGGTTTGAGGTGATTTTCTATATCAACATCAGATAGTTGTAAAGGAAGCTCAGATGTACAGTTTTACAAAATCTGAAAAGTGTGCCATCTGTAATAAACAATACATAATAATAATAACAGATGTGTGTGTCTGTGGTGCCTTCATCCTTCCTGAAATGAACAGCACAAGAGATGATGGACTGTGTGAAACTAAAGTTAGGTAATGATACTAATAGTAATTAATTACAGTTACTGTAACTCTACATATAGATACTTTTCAGAATATTATTAGAGGACTAAATGAGGCCAAATCCAAATTCTTTCAGTGTGACCCTTAGCCTCTCAAGAAATTGACTAGTTTAATCAGTCCAATCATATTTCCAGCTAATTTTATTTGCTTTAATGCAGTTTCAAAGCCCTAACACTGCCAGGATATAATTCTTGGGGGGTGACATCCTAAATACCTTGCCTAAAAATAACCAAATTTAAATATATTTATTCCAAAAATAACCCAATCAGCCTCCCAGACTCAAGACATTTCCTGTTATTTGTCTCTAACTGTGGAATGCAAACTTCTCTTTAAGTTGTTAAACCCCCTAAAATTCCCAGACACAATACAGAGGACATGACTTCAACTCAATATCTACAATCATTGCTACAGCACGGGGAGTAGGCTACCTTTTGGGAAACGTTGAGACTCAGATAAGAAGTTTGGTACCAGTCTCATATCTGGCCACAGTCAGCAGTTGGTTAGCTTAGCTTAGCATAAAAACTAAAAACGAAGGGAAAGCTAGCCCAACTCTGACAGAGTTTTCAGTAAATTACTGTATGCTGCAAAAAGAAAAAGCCGGCCACATAACCTCCTGTAAAACCACAACTTGCCTTTTTTTTTTACACTTTGGTTTTCGTACAAATTAAACAAATGACATATAATGTGTTAAATAGTGAGCTTTAGCAGAGCTAGTAGATGGATTTTGTTACCTTTGGACAGAGCCAGGCAAACTGTTTCCTCTTGTTTCCAGTTTTTATGCTAAGCTAAGCTAATCAGCTACCTATAGACAGAAAATAAAAGCACTGCAGTGTGTGATTTTATAACCTTTTTGTCAATACATCATTGTGAAATTTGTGACACCCTGTTGCTTTACTGTAAATAAATAAGAGAAGCTAGTATCTCTGACCTCATGTCACAATTATGTTACCACATTTCATTAACTTGTCCCTTCCTCTTATTTTACTGGAAATCATACTGTAGTGTGATTGAATGAGACATATGTTTTCTTCATACAGCAGCTCTTCCTGCCAATTTAATCAGTACAATAAAGACAATGTCGGGCTCTCACCTTTCTTTGGCCTGGTGTTGTTGTTGTTCTGTCCTTCCCTTTCCTCCCTTTCCTCCCTCTCTCTCCAGCGCCGTACCTGCTCCTCTCTCATCTTGAGGAAGAGGATCCTCTTTTGCTCCTCGCTCAGGGCCTCCAGCACCTCCGGCTCAACCCACATTTCCTCAAGGATTTTTGCCAGCATCCTGCTTCTGTTCCCTGGGTACCACAGACGTCTGTCAGCCCCTCTGTTTCTCTATCCAGTGGGTCGTGTTTCAGCAGTGGGGTATGATCGCTCCTTTTCCTGCTCCACTCAGAGTCAGGTTCCCTTTTCTTTGAAGGAGTCTGGGAGTCAGGTACAGTTTAAACTGCTGGAGGTCACTGTAGTGTCCTTTGTCAAGTGCTCCTCCTCGGTACAGTAGGAGTGTGTGGAGAGTGTTTCTCTGGAGGTGAAGGTGCAGGGTGTGTGGATCAACTGAGCTCCGAAGGTTGCTGTTTTGGTTTTTAAAGAGAGAGAGAGAGAGAGAAAGAGAGAGAGAGAGAGAGAGAGAGGGAGAGAGAGAGAGAGAGATTATATCTAGTGTTTTGTTCTCTTCCCCTTCATTCAGTCCTGTTCTGGCTGGCAGAACACAATAGGCCCTAAGCAAATAAGCCACAATGCCAAATGTAATGTGGTGATCTGTGTGTGTGTGTGTGTGTGGTCGTTTATGTGTGTGTGCTGGTGTGCATGCAGTGTTTACTCTACATTACAGTAGGCAACGAGAATGCCACTGTGCTTTCAAACACTGAAAGGCAAATAGGGGCAGGTTCAGTATGTCAACACACACACACACACACATACACACACACGGGGTGGGGTGTTAATGACTGTGTGCTATCTGGGGGTAACAGACAGAGATAGAGTGTAAAAGACAGCTATAGTTCCCTTGAATTTCTGCACTGACAGTTCCTCTCTCTCTCACACACACACACTTTAGAGGACATTACCTCGACTTACATTCATTTCCTGGAGATTTACTCAAAACTAACACTAACCTTACTGTAACCTTAAATCAAGTCTTCATCCTAAAATGTAATGATTTACATTATGTGGACATGTGTTTTGTCTCCAACAGGGAGGGAGGTCCCCACGTGACTGTGTTTACAGACTTATATCGCCACATGAGTGACACCTGGTAAACGCACAACAGTCCGACAGTCTTTAGCACCTTATTACCACACGTGACACTGATAACCATCAACGGCCTGCCCAGTTAATTAGAAGTCGGCCAGGAAATACTTCCAGAAAACAACCTTCATGATAAACTCTGTAAACATGCCATATAAACAGCAACGGCCTGCTGCACACCTTTGAAAGATTTGAAATTGTGAGTGGCTGAACCCGAGCCAATAGGATCTATGATTATGATTCACTTATCTCTATTTGAGGGTTTGATATTACTGTAAAGGTAACACAGATAAAATATCAGCCCTCATATCAGTGTTTCAGGTGTGGCCACGTGCACCACAGTTGAAGGTTTGAACAACAACATCACACTAAACCTTGTATGACTGTACAGTTTCTGGCTAAACAGAGAAGTACAACAGCTATTTTCTGCCTGATGCAGGACAAAATCAGTTGTACATATTAAAAGCAAAATTAATTTTAAATACAACATGCAAAGCTAGAAAACTTGATACTGCGCTGGTATTCTTTGGAAATGAATAGTTAGATATTACACTTATTTGCATTCTTGCTGAGAGATAAAACGTCTCATGTCTGAATGCTAAATATGAAGCAACAGCCAGCAACCAGTTAGCCAGTTAGCTTATCTTAGCATAAATACAGGAAACAGGGAGAAACAGGTTTCCTGCCTATATCCAAGGGTAAAAAAAAACTCCTGCCTATTAGCATCTCTAAAGCTTGCTAACAAACATGTTAAGTCTTCACTGATGTGACAACAAGACTCCAGGAAGTCACCACACCCGGCCAAGACCCCCAATAAAACCAAACCCTCATCATCTTTACAGTTTTGACAGAACTGGGCCAGCTGTTAACCCTCGTTTCCGACTCTAGCGCCATATTTAGTGTACGACCATGAGAGCGGTATCAATCTCACTCTTGGCAGGAAAGAAGCCTATTTCCTTCAAAGTTGAAATATTCATTTAAAGAGGCAAAGAACATGGAGGGAGCATCTAACTTCAAATCCCATATTATGAGGATACTTGCAGTGAATAATGTTGTGGTATTAAAAATACGGCAGCTCATAAATCCCTGCACCCATAATCAGGTAAATCTGCAGCAACCAGGTTCTCAGTTCACTGTCCTTAATCTATCTGCTTCCTCAAGAGGTAAAACTAACTCTTAAAGCTTGTTGTAAGACCTCATGGTCATCTAACTGTTGTCATTTCAATGACTTAATTATAATTATGAATAAATAGAACCAGCATCCATTCATTGATCTGATTATTTGGCCCACTGAATGACATACTGAAATTTCTTTCAATATTAGTGAATATCTCAGTGAGTGAAAGGTGTTTTCATTCATTCTTTTGTAATGTAGGAACTGTGTGGCCCTCTGACACTAGCTGTGATTAAGAACAATTCAAACTGGACTTGTCTTGAAGATTTACAACCAAACAGTCTACTCAAGTTTTCCATATGTGAATCACACATCTGAGCAGTCTTACACCTGCATCACAGCTCCTATAATTAACTGTACACATTTGAACTTGTGCACAAAAGACTTATTCAAATCAAGGTATAAACACGCAAAACTTATCACAGAGAATAACAACCTACGCAAACACAAGGACAAAATTGAGCATACAGCAAATCAACATCCACACACTCAACTCTGTTATTCACATATATAGACAAAGCATCCAGCTCTGGCTCTGCTCCAACATGCAAATAGGACCGGGATTTGCTTCTGCCTCCGCTCACATGCAGAGAAAAGAAAGAAAGAAAGAAAAGCAGGCAGAGGAGAGGAGAGGAGAGAAAGGTGTGTGTGCGTTGCATACTGAGAGAAAAGTTTGAAAAGTCTCTGCGTCTGAGAAAACATTGGCCGCCTCACAGTGACAGAGGAGAGTGGGAGAGATAAATGAACTCAGACAGGTCATAGAATGGCAATCACAGCAAAGACAGACAGAGAAATAAAGAAAGAAAGAAAGAGAGAGAGAGAGAGAAGAGGAAGGAGAGTGAACTTACTCAGTGGTTGCCAGCCGGTAGCATCTCCAGTCTGAGTTTCAGCGCCTCTGAGAGGTGGTATGATGAGTGTGTGTGTGTGACGTGAGAGCATGTAAGAGTGAGCCTTTGTGTGTGTGTGTGTGTGTGTGTGTGTGTGTGGGGTCAGGATCAGTCGTCAGCAGCGGTGGAATGCAGGCTCAGCTCTGCTGTGCTGCATTTGTACTGAATAGGAGTGGGACGGGCTGACATTGGAGCATTCATCTTTTTCTCTCCTCCTTCCTCCTTCCTTCTTCTCCCATTTACATTCCTGCGCCGCTACAAAGAAAAGAAACGCCATCAGTAGATTATCACGTACTACTACACACTGTGTATCTACGGCTATAAAAACATGTTTTTAATCTGCTCCCTGGTGACATTTAGCTACATGCAAGGACACAAGGAGTTTAATTTCCCTTGACAGGCTCTGTAACCTTTCCATATGTAGCAGCATGGGAAATGTGGAAGCAAAGAGCAGGAAATAGGAGTAATTCTCAGACTTTTTTTTTCAGCATTCACTGTTTTAATTTTAACTGACTGAGCTATTTAAATGCTTTTCTGTCTCTTTTCCTTAAGGAAGTCCTGCCAGCTTTGTATGAAATCATTAATCCCAACACCACATGTGCAGGAAGGAATCTGGATATTTGTTCCACTGGACTTTTCTGTCAACAGGTTGTTGACATACTTACGAAGCCGGCAGTCATTGTTTGCTTTACCTCACAGTGTCACGTCTAATGAGTATAGATGGATGGTGTAAATGTCAGTTGCATACTTCTGAGTAACTATGACTGTTATTGTCTCGTGTTTGCTGCTATTAGATGACTAATCTATTGGCTTATTTTTACTGACTTGTCAGGACTATGCAGGTTCTGACTAACACAGGCTGTTTACAGTAAATCCTGCTGTAAATATTAGTTTCTCCTTCCTCATTTATCTTGTTTTTTTTCTTTTGGTACAGTATTGTACTTGATAATTGCAGTACAGATGTCAAGTGGAAGTGACAATTTCACCTCACAGCTGATGGAACTTGTGCTTCTGGTAAAAGCCAAAATGTAGTGTAAGAGTAGCGCAAGTAGAGGAAAGGCTCTGTGATTTCTGAAGAATTTCTTAATAGCTTCAAGGGAAATAATGGTGAAATTGTCATTAATAATATATTATTGAAAACTTTATTTACAATTTGTTGAAATGTATGCTTGCCTTTAGACAAATTAGACAAATTTCATGCTTTTAAGTGTATTAAATTTCAACTTTACATTTTTAACTGTTAAGTTTGTCCGTCAAAAGTTACATGGCCTCACTTTAAGCATCATGACCTTTATTGCAAACTTCTCAAACTGATCCTGCACACTGTGAAAAGATTCTAGACATGATTTTCTTTCGCAAGGATTAGATTAAGTCTTTCTATTATAGGAGCTAAAAAAGCACATTTTCAAATCTGAGCATAACTATAATATATTGTCTAGAAAACATAAGTTCTGCTCATATATCTACAGTATATAATAATGATTTCAAAAAGGTTTTTTTTTTTTTAAATAAAATTATCCAAAAACTCCTGGAGTGAAAACAGAATCATTAGTTCAGTGAGATTTACCCCACATTTCAGCTACAGTAAGCATTACGCAACATGAAACCGCAGCTATCACCAGTCAGGTTTTCCCCCAAAACCAGTGTTGCAGTGATACCAGACACCCGTTTATTTGTCTCTCAGTTTGTCACCGGTATGAGGTCAGAGAGCTCAAAGTCTGGACACAGACACATGAATACACACAGCTGTGTTCGTCTACTTCTGCGGGGACTGATATTTCAATTCTAGTGTCAGTTCCCATTCATAAAATCAAGCCTAACTTTAATGTCTACATTTAAAACTAGACCCAATTCTAACTTTTGTCCTGGAATAACCCAGATCTTCTGACTCACACTTTTCCTTATCTTAATGTTGTTGGGTGGAAAAAAGATAAAAGGAAGAGCATACACTCAAAAGCACACAAATACTTTTTCCCTCCTTCCCTTTGGGGTCAAGGTCAGGTCTGCTGGGGGGAAAACAACACAGTGATACGCATATGGTAGAAGACTTGGGGGGCGGGGGGGGGGGGGGGGGGACATAAACACATCAATCATATACCAGCATGAAACTTTCTGGGTCAGTTTAAGATCAGGACAGCTGAGCAGGTCTGTGTATTTATTTATGTTTCATTTTCTTAATCTTGCATATGGCCCTTATCAACCATAGGCCGCACCTTTTTGTTTCTAGACGGTAATAAAAGAAATTATTCAGAACCAAGAAATACATCTCCACAGGAAACAAGTCATTAATCCTTGTCAGCCCACGTTCTTACCTGTGGTATGGCACACCTGCGGAAATTCCCAACATTTATCAACACAGTGTCTCAATGCATGTGAGTACACGTGGAAAGATTTAGACATGTGGTCACTATGGTGGTCACGTTCAAATGGTAATTCTGCATGCACAGCACCCTCTGCTGGAAAAAAGGGAAAACAGCAAGCCTGTAATACATGAAGGGATACTAAATATTGTTAGGCCACAGAAGAGCACTTGATAAAACCTGATTAGGTGCTGGAAAAATTGAAAGATTTTTGTGCTCATTCTACAGAAACAGATCAGCACATGTTATTACCTGTTGATTCTCAGCATGTATCAAATTCTGAGCAAATTTAAGCAGAGAAAGTCACATTTGGTCATTAGTACATGACGCTGCATGAGGAATCTGCATTTTTAGACACACAGGAGTTTTGTAGTGGGGGCCCTATGTCAAAATTTACTTTTACTGTATAAAAATCTAATTTTGTTACATATTTAATTTATAAAGTGTAATAAATAATCTGAGTGGTCACTAACATGTACATCATGATATTGTTGGTACCTTTTCCTCTGCTGTACACACTGTGAAAAGCTTCTTTGTATTTTCATGAGTTTTAAACAGTTTTACGTTGCACTTATGTTAATATGGTGGAGACACTTAAATAAATGGACACTGAATCAACTTATAGGTTGGAGAACAGGATGAGGAGGGGATCGGGGCCATTATTAGACATTTTTGCACTGAGTCCCACTATAAGTTTATTCCTGCCCTGCTCCAGTCCACTTTGAGAGGTAGTCTCCAAGAACATTCCTTACAACCTTTGACCCCTAAAATCGAACATGCATCCTAAAGGAGAAAGACAGCAGAATCTGCCAATAACTCTTCATTCTCTGTTGAGACCAAATCTACATAATCTATCTTGTTCCAGGATCTACCGTCTTTAATTCTTATCTGAATAGAACACAAAGAGGAGAATTACAATATGTCTCAACTGACATCAACAGTACATGCTCGGGATGGCAATTTTCTCTTTTAACCACAATCATGCTTTTGGGAGCCTTATTCAGCAACATGGTCAGGCAGATTTTCCATGGCAAAATTATTGGTATTCCAAACATGTTCTCCCCTCAACCTCTCCATGTTTAATGCATGGACCCCACTGACATAGAGCCCTCTCTGTGAGGAGGATGTGCATTAGCATGGATTCACATGAGAGGTGTTTGTGGTTAAACAGACTGCAAAGTAGTATTGCTTTAGTCCCTAAAGTAAGTTAACTGGCAAAACAAGCTGCGCTGGAGCAACTAGCATTGGTTGGTCAATATAACATGCTGCAATGGTAGCAATGTATGTTGACTTTTCTTGATTTGCATAATGAGTTTTAAAGCGTTAGTCAGCAGACTTCAGCATCATGACGCCAAATAGACTGTTATTATCAAGCAGAAATATAAACATGTCCTGTAGATATGTGTAAACATGCCTGAATTTCACATAAATACTCAGAACATTTTATTATAATCAAGTTTTGTATTGATTGGAAATAAAATCATTTGCTGCTCTGAACACAACACCGACATATTATCAGCTTATAAACTTGATATGGCTAACTATTTAGCAAACAATTGCTTGTTTACACATCCAGCAGAAATGGAGCAACATTAGCATTCATTTGGAGTTATGTCTTAGGCTGCCTGATGAATGTTGGTCTAATATTCATTCTCCTTTTTGCTCTATTTTGGACTCCACACACTCCTGCTAGAAACATCTGGCTCACTAAATGCCCCACTATGTCAACCAGCTAGTCACTTACTTTGTATGCTGTTGCAGTGCTGCTGTGTTAGCAAATAGATGCTTATTTACACATCCAGAGTTGCATTTCTGGCCAAATGGCAAATGTTAAGCCTCTTTTTTCTCTCTTTTGGTCTCCCTGAGCTCCTGAAAAGATCATTTGGCTCTTAAGTTGCTAAATGCTCCACTATGTTCCCCAGCCAGTGTCTAACTTTGTCTGTCTGCTGTTTGGTGCCGGTCAGTAAGCAGTGTACAGTAGGTTTATTAGAGTTTTTTAATTGAAAACACACATACTACTATATTACACATACCGCATACTACTATTACTGCTGGAACCAGGTTGATGGGAGCAGTCAGAGTGAAAGTTGTGGGCTGTAAAAACAGAGCAACGAACGGAAAAATGCTACAATGCTCTGTGGGGCTGAACTGTGGAGCTGATCATTTGTGAGTTTGTCACTACAGGTGACTACAAATAGCCAATTGATCTGTTGTTGATATAAATATGTTGACGTGATGTTGAAGTGCAGCTTTAATTTACAGATGTTTGGTTTGAAATGAGTATCCCTGATACAAACCTGGGAACATTTTGGAAATAATGTGCAGCAGATGCGTAGATATAAGTTGTTCTTCTCATTACCATCAGTAAAATCATTCATCTTTGCAGCTGGTAGTCACTGCTAGCCTGTAGCGTGATTATTGGTTGGTAGCAGTGGCCACAAGAGGAACGTTGACTCCACAGTTTGAACAATGACTGAAGAATAATTGTGCAAACCACGGCATGTGAACCACAGCTGAGACCATCTTTCTGAAAAATAGAGTGAAGTGAAAACAGCAAATTTCCATTTGACGTTTCAAGCAGTGAGTGCTCGTTGGCTTCTTTTGGGGGGAAAACTAGCAGAGAGGTAGTTGAGTATGCAGTCTATTTCCTGTACACCAGCTACAGTCCATGTGCTCCTTTAGCTAAATGTTGCACTGGCAAGGGTTTAATATCTCTTCACATACGCTGTATGTAATTCTGCTATTGGGTGGTTCACATAAAAGCAGCCCATTGGAGGGAAACACTCAGATGGACCTCATACGGAGGTTAATGGCACAAGAGATTAACTCCTCCTGTGTATCATCATGTTGTCATTCATAAACTTTTTGGCCTCCGGACAGTCAGCCTTCCATATTTTTATACGACTTCCATATTTACAACTTGGCACACAGGACCCAAGTGTGGCACTGTTGCTATGGTGACTGGACTGTCTGTTGACCTGGCTGCCCAGCAGACTCGTAGTTGGCACACACACACACACACACAGACACAGACACACATGGACACACACAGCATCTCTAACACAAACGGCACATTCTGTCACCACGTTGGCAAGGTCGCCAGTGTTTTCCTTGTTTGTCTGTCTGGCTGTCTTTCTCTCACACTCTCTCACACACTTACGCACACATGTGTGAACACAAATAAACACAGAGCGGGTCTCTCGATAAACAAACAGAAAGCAGATCTTCGGAACGTATGTACATTTTTCTATGTAGATAGAAAGAGAGATAGAGATGCTCTTCCTCATTACCTCCATCTTTCATCTCATTCTTAAGGACAAGTGGTCACAGGTGGAAGTGACTGATGCTCAAATGAACACCCTCCCCCTGCTCTATTTGCCTCTGTCACGTGGAGGGATGTGTGTCATTGTAACCCGCCTTTTCATGCCTGTGGATATAATGACCCAGATGAGAGCCACACATTTTACTCACTCACACACACACATGTGCTGACATGCCGTGTCCCCCCCCTCTTCACTGGTAATGAATGCTGATGAGGTTGTCAAGGGAATCACTGTAGTCCGACACAAAGCCGTGCAGCTAAGTAATGAAGCCCAAGCTGAGGAAAGGACTCCTACCTTGGACAAGTGGTCCACAAATTCAATAAAAAAAGAAAGAAAATTTTCTGTCGTAGGAGTGATGTTTCTTTCTTTTTTGTCTCATTTGTTACATTCAGGGGAGACCAGAGAAAGATATATGTTGTAGAAAAGAAAACACAGTTGTTTTGTCCTGAGTAGTGACTGAACTGTTGTTCACTTTTGGAAAGCACTAGTGACTTTGTAACATTGGCAAGTTTTTATTAATAATTTGACATCCATCTACTTTTAGAATGCAAGAAAAAGTAAAAGAAAAATAAATAGTTTCAGAAATATTGTACTTTCTATTCCACTACACTGGAGTTACTTTAGTTACTTTTCAGATGAAGATTTGACACAATGGATAATATAACAGGCTTCTAAAATACAACAAATTGTTGATGAAACCAGTAGTTTCCAACCTTTTTGGCTTTTGATGTCTTACAAAAAAGCAGTTTGTAGTAACAGCACCACCAAATAGCGATTTTTCCCTCTAAACTTCTCACATACTTTCATTTCAATAAACGTTCAAATGAATAAATAATTCCAATAATTCACCAAACATCAAAGACTAGAGAAAAAGTCCAAAAACTGAAAACAGATTTGTGTATCAGAGCTTTGTTTTTTCTTCTTTCTTCTCCTATTAAACATCTCAGATTTATTTAGTGACCCTCCAGAGGGTCCCAACTTCTAGGTTAGGAACCACTGGACTAGCTATATGATGTACAGTAAGAGTATTAATAGTCTAATGATGTCCTATGTAATAATATATCTTAATAATACTTATACTTATGTAGTTTTACTTAAGTAGGATTATTCATGCAGGGCTTTTACTTGTATTGAAGTATTTACATTGTTGAATTGGCATTTATACTTAAATAAAGGATATAAATACTTCTTCCACAACTGCAAACAACCGCTAGGCAGATGAGTAAATTGTCCATCAAGAAACAGTTACACCATCCAACTCCTGCTAAAACCACAAATTGTTGTGTTTATATTTCTGTATGCAAATATAGTAAACAAATTATATAAAACATGTTAATTCGTAAGCTTTTAGAAATGTTGTGTGTGTCTTTGTACGGAGCCAAGCCAGCTGTTTCCCCTGCCTCCCGTCTTTATGCTAAGCTTCATGCAATAACATCAGAGTGGTATTGATCTTCTTATGTTGGACAGAAGGTAATAAATGTTTAATTATTCCTTTACGTGCAGGAATCCAGGTGAAAATCATCTGTTTCACTCCAGTCTGTCTAAATATCTCAGCTAAAAATAGCTCTTATTGCATATTAAGCCAAAACAGCTTTTCTGGGCCTCCTGTTTACTTTCTATAAACATTGCATGAACATCTCTTATCTCTCCTGCAAAACAGGATGAAGTAATTATTTATTCAATTTTTTTTAATAAGAAACAACTCCTTAAATGTTGCCATGGGAGGTTTGGCTCATGATCAGTGAAACCAGCTTATAAAAATTCTGAACTCTTGTGTGCTCATCTTCAGCAGTCACTCTGCACACACACACACACACAGACACACACACGTCAATTTAATATCAAATATCAGAGATGCACATACGCTTTTACACTCTAAAGCACATTCTGCTGTGAAGTCCTCTGATCAGAATCAAAGACCCACACCATGTGCACACACATATTGCAACGTGTGTGTGTATGTGTGTGTGTTGTATGTGTGCCTGCAGTGCCTCCTGCCTGTGTGTGTGCGCCCCATCTGTCTCACAGAGCTCCCTGTTGTTTGGCCTGCCGTGGCAGACGGAGCCGGCGCTGTAAACTCTGCGGATCGATGCTCGTTTAGAGGATTTCTCCCTTTAATTCCACCTCAGTCAGCAGCACTGCATCCTCTTCTGGGTGTGTGTATGGGTGCGCACACATGAATATGCGTCTTTGTGGGTGCACAGTTGTATCTCTATCTTCCTATTGAGTTGTACGTGTGAGCATGTGCAGAGGAATGCTGCAGGAGGTCTTGGTGTGTGTGAACACTAAAATACATGTGTGCACTTCTGTCGCCCACATACACACACACACACACACACACACACACACATACACACACACACACACACACACATACACACACACACACACACACACACAAAGAGCTAGGAGTTGTGCAGTGGAGGCTAAAGACACACCATCAGTCTGTCTAGCACCTCCCCCTTGCTTTGATTACACTCACAATGTTATTACTTGAGCACACCAACATCAGCATATTGATTTATATTCCCCACTATCTGCTTTTATTTAATATGCTAATACACACGCACGCACACACACACACCCTTCATGCCAGCACACCACACACACACACACACACAAACACACCACACACACACGTCAGTGCATGCATGATGGCACACATACATATACATAGTCTGACACCGCAGCCACACACACATTAGGACACTTATGTGCACCATCACAGCAGACCACCCACCCCAACAAACCAAAATGCAAGCTGTTAGCTTTTCTCCTCACCAGTTACCTCCCCCTCTTCCCTCCCTCCCCTCCTCCCTCCCATTGTCACATCAGGGACTTCCAGTGTTCCCAACACGTTGCCGCCATCACGGCCCTGCAGATGTCACTTAGCTGCAGACACACCTCTTCATCTCTCCATCCATCCCTCAGCCTCTCGTGGGACACAGAGGAGGGATGGAGCAGGGAGCATTGAGTGCATGTGGGTGTGTGTGTATGTGTGTATGTGTGTTGGGCTGCGGGAGGGGGAGGGGAGCCCGGCAGGTTAATGAATTAGTAATTAGGATTGACATTGCGTCTGCAGCGGGTTTCCCCCAAATATATCCACCACTCTCTCTCTCTCTGGTCATCTATGCATTGTCTTTGTCATCTTCAGCCACCCCCTCCCCTCCCCTCCCGCCACTCCTCTCCATCTCTCTCCTTGCATAACCCCCTCTCTCCATCCCTCCTCCCTTCCTCCCTCTCCTCCCCCCCCGCTGCCCCCTACCTGTCTAGCTGTGGGCCTCGCCTCTCTAACCTTCTCCTCCCCTTGTCTTCAAACACACACCAGGTTCTTTTGTTCTGTCCACGTCCTCACCGTTGCTTTATACATCTCTCTCTTCTTCTTAATCCTATCTTTTTCAGCCACCCCCCCTCTTCTTCTGTGTCCTTCTAATGTGCTATTGATCACTGGAGATCACTGGATTGGTAGGCTGAGGTTCTCAGTCCATGCAGATGTTACATTAAAGCTCGGCATTGCTTTGCATTTGAAGGGCTGTGTTCAAGATCCCAGAAGAAAACACTGCAAAATTTTGGCAGCAGACAACGCCGTGTGTGTGCTTGTGTACTGCTGCTATGCTTCTGTTTATGACCTTGAGTTGCCCCTACAAGAAGATACTGTCAAAACACTGTATGTTATAAAGACAATACGAGTGATTTGAGCTGGCTCTGGGGTTAATTTAACCAAGCGGGTTTTACATGTGGGGGATAAGGGAGAGTAAAAGGAGCAAGGGAGTGAAATGTGTGTGGTGGGCATATGTGGGTAGAGTGGATGAAATGTCCTCTATGCTTTTTCAAGGGCAGAGTGGACAGAAGATCATTTACAGTATGTGCCGGCTGTCAGTGAAGCCAAGAGTTTTAACATTTTTTGTTATGCCTCTAATGTCCGACAGACAGAATACAGCCACATCATCACAGGCTCAGAGCAGCAGACATCATTTGCCTGTTGACAGCACAATCTCACAGACTTCAAACACAGACTTCTATCATTTTCTCTAATGCATGGGTGGAAATCAGACACCCAATCAATTTCTCAGCTTGACAGAGGCAAGTGGGCACAAACACATATACTGCATATATAGAAGGACAAAAACATGTAGCCTATTAATAATAAATCAACATTTTTTCTGAAAGTGTCAGCTGGCACTGAAAGCTTATTCATCTTTGTTCTCCAGCCCACATAACCGACTGTCTTCTTTGCAATGGTTTAATTAGTAGCATTTCTCTTTTGGGTAGGCTGTAATTACAGTCCCACCACAAGAGAAAGAGTGTTGACAGTCTTCAACAGAATAACTTGCACCTTTAGAAAAAGAACTTACAAAGATTAGGCGAAAATCCTGTAAATACCACAGGTAATGAGTGTCTTCTGTGGTCAGAGCAGCTGTATAGGGTATGTTTAAATGGCAAGAATTTCATTAAGAGGAATGTATTTTTTTCAGTATGTGAAAATCTGCCAAACTCGTATCCTCTGTCTCATCCAAAATGTGCTGGAAAAGGCTCCTGCCCTGCATGACCCTGCAGACAACAAGCATGTATAGATAATAGATGGAGGAAAACTATATTGTGACTGAATTGCTGTAGAGCATTTCATTCCTTGCAACATTATAGGCTTCTATGGAAGGTCAAAGTAATAAAACATAGGATGACAAAATGCAAACGCAAACATTTTAAACTTTATAGGCACTTTCATCGTGCCAAGTATATGCATCACATGCCAGGGATTACGTTGCTTATTCAGGGTGTAAGTCTCAGTTTAAATGGGTGGTTTTATTGAGTATCATAGTTTACTGAAAAGCAGGCTATTGACTGTTTCATAGGTCATGTTTTTCCTTGCAGACAACAAATTCCTATCTAAACCAAACTACTCCATGACCAATATCCTGGATATGACAGCTGCAGGACTTTAGACCTTGGACAGCATTATTTGACCGTCTGTAAATCATCTGCATGCTATGTTTTTCTGGTCAGTTCCCAAACTTTTCCCCCAGTCAAGACTCTGCTCATGCTAATTTCCCATGAAATAAATACATGTACCGTTGAACAATCCATCCTTCAAAGGACATACTGGAATCCTCCCAATGTCCTGTGGGCGTCCCTGGACCTCAGTATTGGACCCATTTGCCCTTTCTACATCCAGTTCTTCTAATAAAGTTAAAGCACCCCTTCACTCAAAAACACGGTTTTCTTCTTCTTCCTTTCGGTTGCATGTTTGAGCTTCATTATGCAGAATAATGTATGTTTGATGTTACAAGACTGTTTATACATTCTTCTGCTGAAAGTGAAAGTTTCTCTGTGCTCACTGAAAATTACATGTTAAAGGGGAGGGCCTACCATCATGATTTGTTATATCACATCTAGTTTCGAAGCCGGTCTTGGTCAAAAATTCAACTAACACAAGGGTGATGTGGAAACTTGAAGCCCCCAGTGTACAAACACTGAATGGACTTTTCAGTGAAGCAGGAGACATCTTGTGTCCAGCAGTTAAACTTCTGAAATGAAACATATTTGAATATTCATAGACTCTGGACTTATTAATGAGGGAGATAGTGTAGATGTAATTTTAAGGTTTTTAACAAGATAATTTAACTTTTTTAAATGGAAAAAAACTATATCAAACAAAAATCATTATTTTAAATAGAGTATATACATCTTAAAGCTTGTCTGGAGGGGATCTTTAAAATGATTTAAAGATTTTAACACATTTCAGGTGTAGACAGTTATATCAGCAGTGGTCAGAGAGAATAAAGACTTGTGTCAATACGTGCTAATCTTCACTGCAGGCTACTGTGTCTGATATCAACAGGCCCTCGAGACACGTCCCGTTCACACCGCGCGCCACCTCGAGCAGTCGGAGGAGCGGAATTATTTCTCAGCTGCCATTCAAACACTCTGAGGCTCCATAGAGAGGAGGAGGAGACGGGGAGGACGCCTCCGTTCATCCGTCCATTCATCAGTCCGCTCAGTGATAGCTCTCCGCCGCTACCAGCCTGCGCGGAGGCGCGAGACTACACCTCGAGCTGCGGTCGGTCGGTGGCGGCAGTAAACGACGGTCTCGCGCACATACCGGTGAGAGAGGGGCAGCTGGGAAGGACGTGGAGAGAAAAAAAGAGCCCGTCTGTCAGTGTTATTCCCCGGTGTGGATGTACACAGACACGAGGGGGAGAGAGGACTACCGCCGCCGCTAAACTCTCCCTTTCTGGCTGTGACTGGACGCGTTTCTGCCGGTGAGTGAAGACATTATTCTGCAGGACACACGTTTAAAGTGTTTTCATTTTAGAGCTAGTCTGGCTGGGTTAGCGCTAAATGTCTCACAGATATAACGGTGCCCATGCTACATATTATGTATTTTTAGTTTAATGAAGCATTTCTCGTGGAGGCTGTGGAATTTTCTGGGTAATGTGTGACCAAAAAAAAAAAAAAAATGCACACAGCTCGAGCCCACCGGCAGGCTTTCAGGACAGTAGTGTTTGTTGGGCTAATATAGGCTGAAAGATATGCACCGTGCGGGCCGTGGGATCGTACAGAGGTGTGTTTTTATCCCTCTCCCTCGCTCTCTCTCTGTCTCTCTCTGTCCCCTGAGAAGAGGAAGAGAAAAGCGTTTCCTTTCCGCTTTTAAGAGGACAAGTCGGTCTTGAAACGCGACCAAGGTCTATTTTGGAGGAAAAGAAAGACACCGGCCTCAATTGAGCTTGAACCGTGTCTCCCAGCCATCCTGTTGTCATGGTTACTGGCTCGAGGAGGCTGGGAGAACATGGCTGTCTCTCTCTCTCTCGCTCTCTCTCGCTCTCTCTCTCCCTCTCTCTCTCACACACACACACTCACACACACACTGGCAGAGGGAGACAATAAGGCCTGTCTATCTGGTGTTTGTTTATGTCTTTTTAAGTGTATCTGGAGACACTTTGGATAAAGAACCAGGCTCACAGTAACCATATTATATATATTTTAAAGGTATCCAATGCACATTTGAAGGCAAAAGCTATAGTTAGCTCATATAGGAATAATATACTGATAACATATGAGATAAAAAAATACTGTAAATAGCATTAAGTGCACTATAAACTCACCATAGATTAGCACAGACAACGCAGAAGCAGCTACATAGAGGAGAAATAAAGAGATTTTTGGCAGTGTACGACAGAGCTGCTGGCCTTGGACTATCTTTGCTCTTTCAGGATGTGGGTGGCTTCTTTAAAACAGGTGTTTGATAGCAGCTTATTTCTCATACCGAAAGCAAAGTCGCTATTATCTTAATTATAGACATTTACATGTCTAGTCTAAATCCATTGTAATTCGTTGCCCCCCCGACCAAACTGTTCGCTCTCCCAGGCAAGTGCAGCTTTCTCTCCAACGTATTCATCTTGAACTCAAGGTGTCAGACATCCAGACGCACCAGCAGCAGCAGCAGCACCAGACCAAACTGTTTATCTCTTCCTTGTCTTACGGCCTCTCTCCTGTTGTCTTTTTTTAATCCCTCTAATGATTTTATTGGCACGAGTGATGATCAAGATCGATACCACACATAACCAGGATGCAAAAAAACATTTCACACTTTCAAACCATATTGATGAAATATATGATTTGAACTGCAGCATTGTTGCATTTTTATTTTTTTTATTAACATATAAATTCAAAAATTGAGAGCGTCTGCACTTTTTGCAAATCATTCAGAAACCAGTCATGTCATGTTGCCTGGTCTGCATGTATAAAAGAGGAGGATTTGCATGACAAAATGGAAGTGCCTAGGGAATTAGCCCAAAAGAAGATAAATCACCACATTACTGTGAGAGTGTATTTAGATGTAAGCGTTTAGAGTGACAAAATGCGAGCGGACGGTTGACCTTGACGACACAGAAGTGACATATTGGGGGTGATTTGGCGGAGCTGGCTGACTGTCACGCTCTACTGGGCTGGTGTGGCTAGTTGGAGGCTCTGTGGTCATGCTGGTGTGACTTGTAGGCAGGCAGGCAGGCGAGGAAACACCCCTGGACCACTTCCAACTCCGTATTTTCCTGCTTTCCTGTCCCAGGCTAACAACCAGGAAATGATTTTTTTCCCTGTCTGTCTGCATCTGTGCTTGTAACACAACAGCATTTTTAAATGGTGACTGTATATCTCTGCACTTTTTGTGTGTGTGTGTGTGTGTGTGTGTATGTATGTGTGCGCGCGCGCTGCAGTGCCGGTACTGCATCCAGCCTGCATATTATGATCAGGGTCAGTGGGTCACTTATACTATGAGACTGCAGCGTTTTTTCTGAGCATGTCTCTTTGAGAGACAGAGGAGGAGAGGATGAGGAGAGGATGTACTTTATTTGGAAGGTTTCCCATCTGCATCCTCACATTCAGATGTGATTATCATCCACTCAGCTGATAGCTTCATAAATTAATTTTGAATGCTAATTAGCGTTTTATGGATGCATTTATAAGGATGTCTTGTAGGTCTAGTTTCCATACAATGATCTCCATTGTGTTTTATCTCTCTTTCTCTCTCTCCTGTTTTTCTCTGCTGCAAATTGCCTAATGAAAAGCTAAAATCATTATTTCGAATTAGAGGCAGTCACTTGCGGTAGTAAGTTAACTCCCTTACAGTAATGCCCTGCACTGTTTTCATATCTTTATGTGGACTGTTTTTCATCTTATAATCTACAGTTTAGAAGATAATATAATTAACTCGATATCAGCGACTGCAGTGAAGCACCAACATTGTGTCCTTGACACCACTTGTCAATATTGTGGTGCTGCCCCCTCAGTAAGAAACCCTCATGGTGTCACACAGCTCAAACAAAAGAGCTGCGCAAATGTTTTTGTGTAAAATGAATGCAGGCAGCGCTACAAAGGTAATGAGGTCAGACAAGTAAAAAATGGTCAATTGGCTGCTTGTTCCACCACTTAAACTCAGAAAAAAGTGCTGCAGTGATGCCCAACAGGAGAGTCTGCAGGCAATCTAGTGCTGAGCAATGCTGAGCTATAGATGGATGGATGGATAGATAGATAGATAGATAGATAGATAGATAGATAGATAGATAGATAGATAGATAGATAGATAGATAGATAGATAGATAGAGATTCAGGATTAAGGAGATTAAGGCTTTATAAAGCAGAATGTGAGTTCCTATAATATAATGTTATGGCTGCTGTTTAATCAGTTCATATTGCTATAGTGCTAGATGAATCATGTGTCTCTCTGTCATTTGTTAAGCTCTCCATCTCTGTTACGTTCAGTCACTATCAGTAACATCTGCTCATGGTCCACTAGAGCAGTGGGTTGATAAGTGCCCTGCTTTAAAGGCAGTTGTGATATTTTTTATTAAATGTGTAAAGTGAAACCCCACTGTTTTTACACATGATGTTTACAAGTGGTGGGGAGGATTAGTCAGCCTGTGAAAACAGCTGCATTATGTCTTCTGTGATTCTGGAGGAGCGCTGTCTGAGAAAATAGCCCTGATGATGTCATCATACACATGTTGAACAGAAAGCTGGTGTTATAAACTGGAGGCATGGTGTTTGAAAGGCATTGGCAGGCAGGTAAAGACTAATTCTGCATTCACGCAATGTCGGCAGGCATCCTGTTACTCCGACTTAGTGTTCACATATTATTCCAAGATGGTTACCTCCACTGATAACCTTATAGTCACACAGTCTGAATAGCCTTGCTACTTTTGCTGTTGTTTATGTGGAGCAGTTGGCTAACAAATTAAACCAGATACAATCAAACTATGTCTCATTTCAATTGAGCTGAACTTGATTGTAGTGTCAATGCCAGGAATGGTGAATTTGCCGCCATCTTGCCACTGGTTTGTTGACACTTCTGTGTAAACGATATCATTGCTGTCAGAAATTCCAAATTACAACCAGGAGTCTGACGTTAACAGCCTCAGCGACTCGGCTGCATTTAATTATAGTCTGACTGATGATGAATAGACACTATTGAAATGTAGGAGCAAGCCTTTTTGAAGCTTAGCAGTGATAAAAAGTCAGGATATCTCAGTCTATGTTGCTTTGATTTTGGTCATTCTTGATTAAATCTGTCTCCCTGAACTCTGGCACAGTAAAGTTAATTGTTCAGCTGCAGTTGATAGTTCAAACGAAGTTCAACAGTACTTTGTGTAAACACTCTAATAACTAAATCTGAAGTTGAATCATATTGAACTTGAGGATGTAATGCAGCAGCTGCAGCTTCAGCACCACCTCTGGCTGGACTTCTTACTCCAGTGAGACCCGCTCGCTGAGGAGAAATGTGTCCCTTTAATTTCAAAGCCTCCAGTCTGATTACTTCAGTTGTGTTTCTCTGGCTTCTCTTTGCCTATAGAAACCAGTCATGCTTATCGCTTGAGACTCCCAGTGGACTGTGGCTCAGAGACTCTGTCTCAGTGATCAATAAATTACGCCATAGTCTGTGTCAACTGCGTACTTTGTTGCGTGTGTTTGTGTGTGCATCAGAGTGTGTCTGTGAGTGAGACAGAACGACAGGCAGACAGATAGAGAGGGAGAGAGAGAAATAAATAAAAGGCACAAGAGACAGCCTTTTATCTATCTATCGTCATCCTCACTGGAGTGGTGGATGTTTGGCGTGTGTGTGTGTGTGTGTCGCTCACATGATTGGCAGATGGTCAGATCGCAATTAAAGGAAATTGATAAGGCTTAAGACTCCCAGTGTTCTGCTGACAAAAGTGGAATGCAATAAGTCTCTCCTGATAGCTATTGTATACGTAGAGACACAAGGACTCACACACACACACACACACACACACATAGACCCTTCCTCTATCATCGGCCGTGTTTTCTCCATCCATCCATGCGGGGTGTCTGAGCACATCTACTCTGTCTCCCTCCTCAGTAGCAGCAGAAAACATAGAGCTGCTCACTTCCACAGTCCTCTTTTTTTCTGCTGGCTAAGACCCATTTACCTCAATTACTGCAAAATGAGAGGCTGAGACAGAGAAAAAACAGAGAGAGAGAAAGAGAGAGACTAAGAGTTAGACTGTTAGATAGCAGAAAACATAATGTGGAACAGATGAAGAGGAGAGAGTGGGAGAGAAACAGGACACTGGAGACGGAGAGAGAGAGAGAGAGAGAGAGAGAGAGAGAGAGAATTCACACTTTCCATGTCTGGTTTCATAACTGTTCAGTGTTTCCATTTATGGAGATGTGTCACTGTGTTGGTTTGTGTGTGTGTATGTGTGTGTGTGTGCATTTGACTGAGTGTTAATGTGTGCAAATGCATGTAATGTGTAATCGCATAAATGGATGCAAATCGTGCTTGTTTGCATACGGCTAGTACATGTGCATGAATATGAACTCCAGTAGGGAAATGTGTTTTAAATATTCAGTATCTGGCTTTTGGATTATTTGAGCTCATTCTAATTACCAGCAGTTTCTAATACATGAATCAGTGAGTCAGTGGTGAAAATATGTCACATTTATTACAGTTTTTTTTTGTTTTTTATGTGCACCTTTCTTAAACATGCTGTTCATAAATCATATGTGATGCACGTTTCTACAGATTTAACACACTGAAACAGCTCGGTGACTAATGGATAATGCCAATGATTCCCATGCTCCTTCTCGCCAAAGAAAACGAAGAACGAGTTGGCCAATCGCTGATCACGTATTCAGAAAGAATTTGTTGAGGGATCAGGCCGAGCGTCCTCTGAGATCATCGTGCACAGCAGTCAAGCGTGAGAAGAATTAGAAAACGCCAGCAGAGACACACAGCACAAATAAAAAACACATAAGCATCGAATGTTACACTGTATTCTCCAAACTTTTCCCATGTTTCTCAGTGTGACACAAGTTTTCAGTTACTCAGACTGTAAAGAGACGAGGACGACGGTCTTATGAAACCAAGGTGATGGCTTATTCTTGGCTGACTGCTTCCCACAGGGATTAGGATTGAGAGTTTAGCCATTTAGGTGACAAGGTGAAGTTGAAAGAAGGAACGGTCTACTGTAATTAGGAGACAGAGTTGAAATGAGGGAGCAATTTGCATGTTTTTTTTTTGTGTGTGCGTTCTGCATAATTTGCATCATACTTTTTGCGGCTCTGATGAAACATTTAGTGGGCCTGCGGTGTCCCCCGTGCTTCAGGGGCTCAACCAAAGCACTTGCAACATCACATACAAATTTGGCTCACATCCTAGCCTGCCACAAATCTTTCCTCTCTACCATGATTCCTGTATTTTTTTTTCTGACACAGTTTGATATCAAAATAAAGCAGAAATGCTTGAAATGTCCTCCTGAGAAACCACAGAGGTTTGCTGGCTGGATTCAGTGTGTTTATTTCAGCCTAACTAGCTGCTTTACCTGCATCTGCAAGCCATCAGAAATACTTGAATCCCAGTAAATATTTTACTGCAGTTGTGCTGTAAGTCTCCTGCTGCGGATGATTCAGCAGAGCATCTAGTGTGTCTAAGGACCGTGTTTATGTCAGGCAGACAGAGCTGCTTCCTGGCTGCACTCTGAAACAAAATCACAATCCAAATGTTCAGCCAACACAGGTTCGTGCTTAATAAAATGTGCGTCATTCGTTTTGGTAATTGAATTTTAGCTTGATTGATGCGGTAATAAAATGAACTGCAATAATAACTGCACTCATACACAGATTATTTACATGACTGTTGCATTATCGAAGACAGAAGTTTATTGTTTTGTTTTTTTTATTATCAAGGGGTAAAATAGCCTCTGACATCGTTCCGTTATCCTGCACAGTTACATCACACAAAAGCCAGTTGTGAAAAAGGAAACATGTAACAATAGAGCTGGGATGTAATTCAAAACGGACTTCCACTTAAATTTTATCATGATGATGTTATTGTTGTACAGTATTCTGTTGCCCATACTAATGCTTGTTTGAGTTTGTGTTTTAGATGTGTGAGGAGTTTTGTTTGATGTAAGTGGACAGTGGAGCACAATCCACTGCAGTGAACATCAACTGGAAATGTCAAAACAGTCTCACTACAAGCTCCATTATTAGCAGTTCTGGAGGTTTCTACCGTATCACACAGTGTTCACTGTCATGAAGTCCTCATCCAGTTTGAGACTCAAAGTTCACTCCTGGATTTAAAGATCATGTGATATGATAGAAAGCTCCAGAATAGATACTAACGGACCTCGTGTTCACATTGTTGCCAACTACTGTTTTCAAGATCAAGAATTAACGTTCAGTCTCAATCAACTGGAATATTTTCTATTTGATTTTGCATTTGCTATATTGTGCTATGTATCAATAACATAGATATTCTTATTATATCATTAATAACACTGATTTCAATTTTATCACCCAGTCCATGAAATTTAGGGCTGCAACTAACGATATTTTCAGTATCCACTTTTTTTTTATTCATTTTTGTTTCGATGATTTGATTGAGTGTTGATCACAATTCACAAAGTCTTCAAATAGCTTTTCCTGTTTCATCAACAGTCCAGTTTTATATCAGAGATATGGAACAGAGAAAAGCAGTGAATCCCCATATTTGAGAAGCTTGGAGAAGAAAATGTTTGGCAGTTTCGCTCAACGATTAATCAGTAATCAAAATCAGTGGGGATTAATTCAGTCAGTTTATTGATCAGCTGGGATAATCGTTTCATCACTGATAAAATTCCTTACACTATTCTCAAGTGTATCTAAAAAAAAAAAGACTTTCATTTTTTTACACTCACAAAAAAAAAAATCAATTATTTTTCAGAAAAAGAATAACATATCAAAAGCCAGCATTAAGTCCCACATAACAAGCTCTGCACAGCTGTAATTAGTAGCTGCTCATTAGCATTTACCCTTGAGCCTCAGTAACGATAGGAGAAGACCTACAGAGGTCTCGGCTGCTCAGCCAACAGTGCCAGTGAGAGTAACAGCAGACCGTTAGGATGCATGTTCAAATCTCAGGTTACTATCATACATTTACACACAGCACACAGGCAAAGCAGAGATAGAAACAGATATTCATTCAGCTGTGAAATCTCCACATAGACGGAGAGCGGATGAGCTTGCGGGATCATTTTGACAGGAATCAGCTGGGCTTTATTAAACAAATCTCTCTCCGTGCCAGGCTGCATGTCTGTCTGTATCCTTCTGCTTTCTACTTTTTCTACCTTTTCCTGCCCTCCTTTCAGAGCTGTTTTTGGGATCATCTGGTGCAGAGGACAAAGTGTTCCAGACATATGCATCTCTCTCTCTCTCTCCAACACACACATACACACCTAAACACACACTGTAACACACGTATACACAGCTGTTCCCTTTTTGAAGGTGACCTCTGTGGTTAGCAATTAAGACTAGAAATAATCAAATGTCTTAAGACGTTGTATTAATTTCCTGACACTTCCTTCTTCTCCCCCTCCTCCTCTTCCTCATTTTCACTCGCTATTTCTGATTTTCTTTCCTTTCTGTCTCTCTTTCTCTTCAGAGGGTGAGGGTCCTCCCTGGTTGCTGATCGGAAGCTCTGGTCCTCATCTCTGGTCTGAGTGGATAACCGCCCCCCTCCTCCCCCTTCAGTGAGGAACACCATGACCCAGGAGGGGCAGGCTCTGCCCTCTCCCACCCCACCAGAGAGCCCAGTGGAGCCTAATGCAACCACCGCCTCCACCACTGACCCGCCCACAGAGAATCACAACCAGGCAGAGCAGGACAAACCGGGGGCCGGGACCAAGGACGAGATAGAGGAGGGGAAACAACAAGCAGAGATCAGAGAGGGCGAGGAAGAGGCACAGGGGGAGACACATGGAGACGTAGAGGGGAGGGCAGAAATAAAGGATGAGGGAGGAGAGAGCGAGTTGAAAGAGGAGAAGGTAGATAGCAACAGCGATGAGGATCAACAGACAGACGGAGGGGCGGAGGGAGAGAGGGAGGGGAGAAGAGAGGAGGGATGTAGAAGTGTAGAGGTAAGCTCAACAGGGGAGGAGGAAGCACATGCAGCGGAGGAGATGAAAGAAGAAGAGGAGGGGAAAGAGAATGAAGAGATGCAACCATGCACAGAGGAGGAGGCAACTCATCCTCAACCAGCTGGGCGGTTAGTTCACTAATTCATCACTCTGTTAGGATACAGTATGAAAATCTTGTGACTACATCTTTTAACCTATTAAAGTATACTTTCACTTCACCCTGTTTTATCGTGTGAATATTAGACAAAAATCATCCGGACTGGATGTGTTTTGGAAGAACATCCAGTATCACATAAGCTGTTTATCAACTTTTTTATCGGCTTTCGTGACGATAAACAGACTGACACAGTTAGGCTTACTTTTTATAGAAACTAAAGACTGTGTTTTTGTGGTTGGGCAGACCTTGTTTGTGTTGTCCAATATCACGATAGAGCACCGCTGCAATGCTGAATATTTGTAATGGCAGATTGTTTTCCCAGTGTGGTTGTCTGGTACATAATTAGCCTAATGTGCTTCACTTGCATTTTACAAAATGAATAGGCAAAAAAGCCTCAACTAAATGAGCTGAAAGGAAAACAAGCAGAGAGTGAAAATTGTCTAATTTTCAAAGAGCAAAAGGACAGATTTAACCAATTTTCTGTATCTACAAAAATAGAGGAAAGTGGAGGACGGTAGGTGAAAAGTTCAAAATGTGACTGGTATTGAATATGGTGAAAAACACGTCTCTAATTATTGTTTTTCGATTTGAAAAAAAAAGTGAAGAAAAAGAAATTTAATTAAAATGCTGCATTTTAGGAAAACTTTATGAACTGTGGCTCAATGTGGTTCAGTTAAATAAACCTTAATGCATAAAAAAAGAAATAAAGATTCAAAAAGAAACATTAGTTGTGTTTGTGTTATGACATGCACAGAAATACATAAAAGCACTGATACAAAAATTCAGTTTACATATTTAAATGAAGCTGCTTTACATCAATCTGTGATGAAACTAATGAATGGCTTATTTCTGTCCATCAGCAGCAAACACACTACAATGGATTTATATTCTCTTAAATAAAAGGAATGAAATAGTGGAGGTTTGACAGCCGAGGGGAGATGTGCTTCCAGCTATTCACAAAGTAGCAAATTAGATCTTTCATCTTGCTTCAATTGTCAGTGTGGCTATTCAAGCTGAAATATTTGCCCATTGAGTGTACTTCTCCTGAATGAAGAATGATTTCAGCAATGAATATGAATGATCTGCTTTGTGTGTGTGTGCCAGACTCAACAAAGAAACTGCCATATGTTAAAGACACATGCTAAAGATATTTTCACACTTTTCTGTCTTTTCTCCATGTTGATACAGATTGGCGAATGGTATAGGTGGGAATGAAGATGATGATGAAGCCGGCGAGGAGGATGAGGGAGGGGACGAAGGAGGGACTCAAACACACTTGGACACTTTCAGCTCTAACTTTGAGACTACTGTAGAACAGGCCGACACAGAAGTGGAGGAAGAGGAGGAAGAGGTCCAGAAAGAGGGAGACGGGAGAGAAAACCAGGACAGTTTCAGCTCGGTGTTCGAACAGATTGTTGAGCAGGTCGACATGCCGGACGACGACGATGAAGAAGAGGAGAGGGAGTTGGAGGAAGAGAGAGAGAAAGGTAGGGTGGACAACAAAGACGGCTTCAGCTCTACGTTCGAGCGCATCGTAGAGTCTGCCCTGCTGAGGGGCGGGACCTGCTACAGCAGCCTTGACTCTCTGGACGTGCTGTCACTCACAGATGAGACGGACAGCTGCGTCAGCTTTGAGGCGCCACTGACGCCGCTCATCCAACAGAGGGCGCTGTTACAGGGCCCTGAACCTCTAGAGCTGGAGCTGGCAACTGTTGAGGAGCAAGAAGGGGCAGAGGCTGGACCAGACGCCCCCGGTGGTGATCTGGAGCGTGGAGCTGGAGCTGTGGCTGGAGTAGGAGGAAGCCCGCTGAGAACCACCATCCCAGGGAGCAGGTCAGAGTTTGTGCTGAGCCAGCCTGGACGCTGGGCCATCCCTAATGGATACCATACAGACTCCCAAGGAGCCATGGAAGGTTGTGGAGCCTTACTCAACTCTGTTAGGTAAGGAAGAGGCACTGTTTAGATTTTTAGAATCCATTATGTTTGGATTTTTATGTAATTATATCAGTCTGGTGAAAACTGGTGCAGTTTATGTCTTTCCTTTCAGCCCTTCATTCTTTATTTCCTGGTCCGATCTATCGGGGGGAGAGCCTTTTTTAATATTCCTACTAGCAAAGTCCAAAAACCTTTACATAGTCTTTAAAGTATTCCTCCAAACATTTTGCAACTAGTGCAGAGATTGAAATAACATCAATTGTTCTCGGTCACGTTGTGAGGCAACTGACAGGAGTTTGGGTTTGAATAAAAGTGATTAATAGTAGAATTGGGCAATGTAACCTAACTCATCATCTGTTATTGTATTTTAGTTCTTTTTACATATATTGTGAGATCTGAGAATGATTAGCAAGACAGTTTGAACGGTGATGTTTTTTTTAATAGTCCAAAGGGGAAAGAACTCTTCAACATCAGTCATAGTCTAAGAGTATTTACATGTAATAACAATAATGTGGAAACAATGTGGAACGCAAGGCTGTTGCCTTGGTGCATGTTAAACACATTTGGATGAAAACCTATCTTAGTGATGACAGATTCCAGTGTGCGTCCAGTAGCAGCCAGTCAGTAGGAGCTTTGTGCAAGATATCTCACTGTAATCCTGAAATGAAATGAATATACTGTGACCTTGGCTTAACCAGCAGGTGGCGTGAGCCTGGTGAGACCCAGCTGTGAGCCCTTGAGAGGGGGCAGGGTGGTTGGTTGGGGGTGTAGATGGAGTGACTGGTTGGTCTAAAGGAAGTATTTTGTCCGTACATACACACTCACTTGATAAACAAATGCTTGCTAGTCTACCCAACCAACCAACCAACCAACCCACTGACATAAAGCACATGTAACAAATCTAAGTTTGTTCTTCATATCTCTTGAAAAGGAAAGAAGAGAAACTATTGTACACGGTTGGATAGATTTGTGCACTTCAGCGTGAATGCTACATTCTCACAACAGAATTAAACAGCAACAAGCAAACAAAAAGGCAGGACTAAAAAAATCAGTAGGAGAGCTTTTACATTTTTATAGAGTCAGTGGGACTGTTTAAACAGAAATTGTTGCATTTGAAATGAAATACCCCTTTCCCCCTTTTGGTAGTGACTGAGAGCATGGCAAATCCAGACAACAAGCATGTGAAGCAGACCTGGAACTTAATGTATGACAGTACTGAGAATTTGTAGGACTTGTGTCGTGGTTTCATATGGGAGATTAACACTTAAAATGCATGCAGCAGTATGGAAATAAGGTTCAAGGTGTCAGTATAATTACACACTTAGATGAACTGAACAGCAGCTGTGCAGCTCAAGAAAGCCAGATGATATTTATGACAATGCTGAGATTTTACATTATTATCACTAACTCATCCACTCTCGCCATCATCTTCATAGACCACAGCTGACACTACTTTATTACTTTTAATTACCTTAATAGCACTATAGAGGGTTGAGGAAGACTGATGAGAGCCACTGAAGGGGGAGGTGGTAACAGGAACCATATGGGAAAAGCCATGTAACCTGAACTATGGCTATAGGCATGTTTGGTTTGCCAGTATACAATCCCAGTGGCTTGTTCTCCAGCACCGCCTCCCTCCACAGTTTCTACAGTTACAAACCGACTGGAATGCCAAATAGATGCACAGACCTCCGACATGATCTGCTCAGCTAACTGCTGGGATTTGTTCTCAGACTCTCCTGGTGCTTCTACAGCTCAGTATGAGTTATAGGATGAACCAGGGATTTTGGATGTCGGCTCTAGTTCTCTTTCCCTCTCTCTCTCTCTCTCTCTCTCTTTCTCTCTCTCTCTCTCAGCCGTCTACAGATGTTGTCCTTCAAGCACGGACTCGCTTCCTGACCACCAGCGCCAAGCTGAATGAGCTATTGTTTATGTCATGACATCATCGTCTTCAGCTTTCCTCTGCCCAGCAGGGTCTTAGTGTGTGCGTGTGGGTGTGTGTGTGTGTGTATGTGTGTGTGGGTGTGTGTGTAAGTGAGTGATTATTGCTCTTCTATGCTAGCCAGCTTGCCAGACATTTGAGCACTTAAAGCTAGAGTGGATACATCTGCTGCTCAGTTTTAAAGGGATAGTTTACATTTTAAAGACACTCACAGTATCTTATTTATCATCTACAAGTCCTTGATGTCTGTTCAACTTTAGCTTTTGACATTTAAAGGGAGGTGTTGTGAGCATTAACGCTTCTAATGCAAGTCAATGGAGGTAAATGCATTATTGTGAAAAAATCAGTTAAAGTGCAGCCCATGTAACATTCTCTGAGGGGAACATGCATAAGTTTAAAAATAGTGCTTTTCGGCTAGTAGAATGACTTAAATGCTATTAATTATGTTATTTGACTATGCCTGACAAAGATCTTTGTAAGGTGGAAACATCAAATTGAAATACTATTGTATTTATTGCGAGTACAGTGTGCAGATCTTTTGTCTAACTTTTGCCAAAAATGACTATTAATGAAACAACTTACCTAAAAAAGTCTAAAAGCTGATGATGAAAAGGAGAACAGGCTTTTATGATTTTGAAATTCTCATCTTAAAAGCTTTTTTTGATTCACAGCACCTGTAAAACAGGTGTGGGTCAAAGCAAAAAACAATTATTATGTTATAAACTGCCTAGTGAGCTTTTATTCATCCAAATGTCTGCTGTTAACATACATTATCTCATTCATTTTACTGTTTCTCCCTTTTTCATCTCTTTTTCTTCCTGTCACTCTCATCTCTTTGTTCTCTCCTGCCTCTCTATTCATTTCTCCACTTTATCCATCTTATCTCACTTTATCTCATCTCCTGTCGCCCCCCGCCGTGCTCCTCATTTCTTCTTTGCATCACCTCCTCTTCCATTTCCCCTGCAGTGCTGTCTTACTGCTGCTTCTTATCTTCCATTCCTCTCCTCTCTTCTCCCTCCCTCCATTCTTCCCGGTGGGTAGCCACAGAATTGGCACAGTCACGCATTTTGGCACCCCGGGTGTCATGGACAACTAGTCTTTTTCACTGCAGGACAGAGCAGCTGCAAAGAAATGGATAAACATGGCAGGCAGTCAGTCAACTTGGCTGACATTTGATTGTTTTATGGGTCAGTCAGTCCATGAGATTTCCTGTCATCCAGAATTTACATTTTTTTATGTGCCTCTATCTTTACTGCTATGCAATCATTTCTGAAATGCATTTGTCATGTATCCCTCGACAGCTTTGGTTGTCTATTACCCTATTATCCAAGCCATTCCTTTACTGGATATACAGATAAATGACAGTAGTTTACCTGCAACACAGTGTTTGTAACAGGTGATGGTACAGAGTTCACATACAGTGAAGAGTTTCTTTTCAGGAAAACATTGGAAAGTGATGTGATGCAGTTGGATCACTATATGTGCCTAAAAATGCAGCAGAAACAGTGTTAGTGAGTCAAAAATCAGTTGTACAGTACACATGTCTAACAAGCCTTTCATGTATGCAAAGTGAATACCCTGTGTGACAAATCCTTAATCTTACTATGATCTTATTTTTACATTTATTACAGATTTCTGTAATGCATCAATGAAAAGAAACACCTTTGACTCATAATGATTTACATCCATTCATCATTTTCAAATTAATTCAGATGGCTTTGATGTCTTGCATCAGTGTTTTTTTTGTTTTTTTTTACAGGCCTAGTACATACATTGTCCAAATTTCGGGCTTCAACTCTCATAACTGGCAGAGCTTTGATAACGCCCCGAGCGGAGAGAAGAAACCTAATCTTACCTCAGCCAAACTCTCCCTGTAGATCCTCTTCCTGCTACTACTGATTACTCTGACATCAGTACATGAAGGAAGTAAAGTAGACAGCTGGCTACAGGGATACACAAAACACTGGCAAGTATTGCAGATGTTGTAGACAGGCCATCCAACACGTGGAAATAAGAAGTGAAGGGTTCCTTTGAAACAGTCAGTGATGCTCTAGTGCCAACGTTTTAGTCAGCGAAGCGACTCGTTAGTTTTCAGGCATTTCAGTCAGTTCATCAACTAGTTTATTTGTCAGTCGGTCGGCAGCCAGTGTTTTAGATTAGACTGTCAATCACATTGTCACATGGTTAGTTAGTCAGTCAGTGTGTTAATTTACACGAGTTGTGGCCCTTTTTGCTCTGCAGGAATCATCACTGAGGTTGAAGCTTAACCTTAATCCACAGATGCTGCTAAAACCACTACGAAAACACACTCTGTTTGTCTGTCTAGCAGCTTACTACTACATGATGGAGCCAACCAGTTGAATGCTTATGTGATAATGTGACTTGTTCTGTAGTGTCTGTCCATGCACACAAACAAGCGCACACACACACACACACACACATACAGAGTGAAATGCTTAAGAGAAAGGAAACACGTGGTCATGGATACACCACTATAAACCATTATGCACAGAAACACATCAAAGTACAAACTAATATACAAAAATGTCACGGCATTGAAAGTATGTGTGTCTGTATTTTTCATGCATGCGTGCAGTATCTTGTTTCTGCACATTTGCATGCATGCGTGTGTTTTCTATGTGTGCACTCGTGTGGGGAAACATGCTGTGAGCTTGTGTCGCCCCCCCCCCCCAGCTTGCGAGCCCACCAGATCTAAGCCCAAGCAGAGCAGATAAAAGCCGAGCGCAGTTGTTTCCATATCAGAGAAGCAGCTCTGCCTTGTGGTCTAATCTCTTTCATATACACTGTCGAACGCGGAAACCCACACACACACATAAAAGGGACACGGGCCAGCAGCATGCATGCGTAAACAAAAATGTGCACAATGCTCGCACATCTTAATGCTCACTCAGTGACATAGATATGGGACAGCTCTTCATATCTTTCGTTCACATTCTGAATCTACCTCTCTCTCTCTCTCTCTCGGTTTCTCTCTTGCACACACACACACACGCACGCATCTTTCAGGATGTCACTCTGGGAATAAAATCCTTAGCGTAGTTCTATAGCACTGCTGAAACATCCTGCAGATTATCCTTTCCTGGCTCTCAGTCAGGCAGTGATATGGACACACACACACACAGACACACACACACACACACAAATTCTCTTTTTCACCCTCTCACCACACTAACTGAATCATTTCAGCACCGACAGATTTATCCCCACGTCTATTTATAGCTCGACTCTATGTTTTATGACACATCTCACAGTCTTACTGTACCAATGACTGTTTTGGTGGAATGTGGTTCTTCTTAGCACAGACTTCTCTCCTCCGAGGCGTCTGTCAGCACTTCCTATATGTGTTGAGTGGAAGTCGAGCCAGACTCTACAAAACATTTGTGACTGTTTTCTGGCATTTTCTGTTCCCCCGTTTGAATCTGTAGCTGATTTTAAGGCAGACATTATTCTGTCGTTGTTGATGAAGTGCAGTCTTTTACCAAACAGAGTCCCACACCTGACCACAATTAGTCTCACCCAGCCGAAAGAGGTCACCATTGTCCATTGTCTGCCACAAAGTATGTGTCTTGTGTGTGTGTGTGTGTGTGAGAGAGAGAGAGAGAGAGAGAGAGAGAAACAAACCATATTACAATATTGTTACCAGCACTGTGAAGTAAGAGATTACATTTAATGAGATTATTGAGATCTTTGTTATAATCTTTAATAATACAAAATAAAGTAATTAATAACAATGATGGCTGAATTCCATCTAGCATCCTCAGTTTCAGGGTTCTCATATCATGCATGCTGGCTTACTGTCACATCGTCTGAATATAACTATAGCAGGGCATAACATTGTTAATGTTATTAATACCATCTGTGCTTTTCCTGTTTGACAGGTCACAATGTCTACTGTGAAAAAGGTCTGTTGAGTATTTATTTTGGGGTTAGTGAGCTAAGTGATACTGGGTTTAGGAAGATATTCTACATGTTATATGTTTCTTGTCTCAAGTTTAACATCTCAGGATCATGTGGAAAATATATATGTGAAATATATATATGTGTGTAGTCTGTAGATTTTACAATAGTCTCTATTGTGCATTTAAAATATGTTATAGTGTAACATAATTACATTTGCATACATTCATCTTGGACATCACCAGTGGATAATAAAATAACAAAACCAAACATTTTGAAATCTGAAGTTGATTCACTCTTTCACTGAGTTAGTTGGATTAATCATTAAAGAACCCCTCCCTTTTTCACTGAAAAAAGTTTAGTACCTTGTTACAATCCTTACACATCTCTTCCTTCTTCCTCATTTAAAAATACTGGCTGTGATGTCACAAACCATGCGCATAGGTTCACGCCTTAAACTCAGAGAAAATCTTTCCCTCCTCAGCAGGTGAAAGTGAAAACAGTCTTCTTGTGTCAAACTCTGCACATACATTATAATACGCAGTGAGGCTCGAACATCCCAATGAAGTGAGAAGAAGGAAAAACACATTTTTGAGTGGAGAGTGACTTTAAGTTACTGAGTTTGAGTCTTCCAGTAGGTTGAACTACTGATCAAGCTCTAAAGAGGGACAAACTGCTTCTTGAATACAACTTTAAATTGATTAAGAAGAAACTAATGAACAGTCTGTCAGCTTTTCCACTTTCATTCAATAAAAAATAAGCTCAGCAATCATCTATTATATGGATTAGAAACATCAGCAGGACTTACAGGTGCAGTTAATTACATAATCACTGTTAAGCATGTTTAATTGTCTTGCTTGGCCTTTGGTCTTCTGTTGAGTTTATTGGTTTCAAGATGAATCATAACTGTAAAACCACCCTCTTCTGCTTTTTGATTTTTACTTTGGCGTTATGGCGGTATGGCCTGTTTACGGGAAGGACTCATTCTAATAGGCTGCATATGTTGCTGAGGAGCACTTATCTCCTGCTCCTTCATTTGCTGACTCCTCAACACTGAGAATCTGTTGTTCCTCTGTGTTCGCTGCCATGAGACGATCACATCTGTGCTGCAACAGGTTTATATAAATTGCTGTCTGTGAAAACTCCATGATGTGCAAATGACAAAGGTTATCCATGAGTCACAGTAGTAAGCTACTCACGAACTGACGTGTGACCAGTGTCTGCTTAGTCCAAAAAAAGTATTCTGGTCCCAAAGCTGACTGAATCTCTGAGTAGCTGTTGTCTGCTGACCTCTGTTTAAACCAGGTAGCAGTGAATCTGTTCATGCTGGTCTGTGCAAATACCAGTTAAACTTCCAGCAGGGTTTTGTCTCTATTCTCATTTTCCATCTCATCCCACAAATGTTGTACTTTTGACCTTACAGCTGTCTGTCTGTCATCTGCCTTTTCTATTGTTCTTTTTCCCCACCAAATTAGAAAGAGGAAGGAGGGATTTAGATGCTGAGGGATGCAGGGATGTGTCAGTGTGCCTTATAAAAATCAATATATGGGTGTGTACTTGACTTACTGTACATTATATAGATAAATACATAATAACCTTTACTCTATGAAGGAAATACTGTACATTCATACTTTCTCTATTACATAACATCCTCATTTACACTAAAAATAGATTATTTTTCTGCATCAGTGGTTAACTCTTGCAAAATAGGGTTCACCACTTAAAAAAAAAAAGTCAAGTGGCTTTACTCTGCCTTACATCTGTGGTTCTTGAGCCATATTGAAGCAATACACTGGAGGAATGTACAGAAATAACCACATGCAATGGCAACACGCTGGAAAGCAGCCTGCTGAGTGAACTTTGAGAGTCCAAATACAGGACGTCCCGCTGGTATTGAACTGATCTGCTGGCTCAGAGCCCTTTACTTTAATGCAGAGGAAGTTGTGTTGGCCGGGACACATAGAGCTATTGTAAAGCCACCACTAGGAACAGCCAATTCATCAGGAAAAAGTCTCTCCAGTCAGTTTGCTCCGCCCCCAACATCCTCTCCTCTGTGGTGCGCTCAGACAGCCAAGAAACTTCAAGGAAAAAACTCTAAACACGTCCACTGCCTGTTGACACCGCTGGAATAACGCAACAGGCTAATTGATCTTCTAAGAGCAGGCTATAATTAGGATATATGAGCTGACTTCCGCTGAGGTACAAGAAGAATCTGATTTGGCTTGGAGTTAAATATCAAACCGGGCCGATGCAGATTTTACCGACTACTGGATGATGAGGCGGTCGGTCCGTAGCGCGCCTTTAACCGCTGATTACCGAGATCCGAGAGACGATGTGGAAAGAGGAATATGATGTTCACTTCGACTTTTTGCTGCAGCTCCTGTAAGTTTAATATTTTCTTCAGACCTGTGAGGTTTGGAGGGTTTTTTACGTGCGAATGGGTGGGAACATTAACATTATGCTGCGTGGCAAATGGAAATAGTGAGGTAGCTGTAGTGTAAGTTTACTGAAGAAAAATCACCGTGGTACTAATATAATAATCATACAAGGACCAAGCTGTGGCTCTACATTTGGAGAGAGGTTAACGGTATTTTTCAGTCTCACGGTCATGTTGTACTCCTATAGGTAATCAATGTGTCTGCTAATCAATAGAATGAGCTGACAGAGAATGAACAAAACATCTTTAACAATATTTCTACTTAAAATAAATAATAAAAAAAGTTACTATCGTTATTTTTCATTGGTCTACCATTAGGTAATAATAGATTAAATGAGAACTTTTAGTTGTAGTTTACTTAATTGATGCCTAATTTATCTAAATTGACTGACTTGTACTTTGAACTGTGACCAGCATTTTTGCAAAATCAATATGAGCCACTCTTTATGCATCATGGCCTCAGCTGATGACCCGCTGCTGTCAATAATACCCAGAAAAACAAAATGTGTAGTAAGGGCTGTAGGTGCTTTTGTTGCATGTTGTACATTCAACAGAATGTCCAATATTGCAACAGTGTTTTTTGTTTTTTTTTTTTTGCAGAGATTGTATCTACAAGCCCGGCAGATGACCCGGCTGACACACAAACACACAGTTTTTTCTGTGTGTGTTTCTCCTGTTTGTGTATGTCAGTTAACCATTGATGAATGTACATTAAAATGACAGAAAACTCACACAATTTTATAATCCCATGATTGTTGATTACACTCATAGAGGACGCCACTTAGACCCCCCCCCCCCCCTTCCTCACATACCCCCTCCACCCACACACACAACTTGCATGCAGACACACCTCATAGGTGTGGGTACGGGAGGTGCACAACCAAAGAGATTAACTTGAGTCACTGGCATGCACCATCATGCTTTTTATCTCTCTCTGGCTGACACACACAGACACACACACACATGGACACACACACACACAAACACACACACACATGCCCAGAGTGGTGGTTACAGTGACTATGTGTGGCCTGAGGATACAGAACTGTGCCTTTTAGATAGACAAATAGGTTTACTGTGTGCCGCTTGGCCCGAAGTAGTGCCAAATATCTTGGCACAAAGGGCCTGCACTAGATATCTGACACTTCGTATTGTCTCTCTCTCACTCTTATTCTGTGTTTGTGTGTGCATTGGTTCTATTATTGCCAGACGGCATTGCATCAGGGTAGCGCGGCATCATTTTAGCCCCATGACTGATATGAGCTGTGAATGATTTATGAGGTCTCTGTCTGAGTCGAGTGAATTAATATGGTCAGACAAGCGAAAGCAATTTCACTGCAAACACACAGCTAGATATTGTATTGATGGTTTACCACAGACTCATTTTATTGTGTGCGTCCATTTGTGTCTGCGTGTGTGTGTGTGTGTGTGTGTGTGTGTGAGTGTGTGTGGGTGGATGGACATGTGTGTGTAGGCATTAGCATAATATGTATATACCCATCCCATCTATTTTTCAATTTTAAAGCACTTGTCTGGGATCCCAGGTTTTGGCGGGATATGTAGTCCTGAAAGCGGGGTCTGCTGAGGGGTGTCGCCCCTGTTGAACATATTCAGAGCACCTCCAGAGAGATCTGTACAGGAAGCGTCTCGATCAGATCCCCAAACCACCTCAATTGGCTCCCTCTGAACACAACAACAGCGTTCCATTGGTTTCACTCCTCCCGGATATACAGGCTACCCACCCTGTCCCCGAGGACGAGCCCAGACACCCTGCGAACGAAATGAATTTCAACCGATAGCATCTGCCATCTAATTCTGGGTGGTGATTCTCTACCACAATTAGGTGGAGGAGTTTGCTTGTACTCACCCTCTTGTGGTAGATTGGTTTATGCGCCCCCGTGACCCTGGGAGCTGTGTTGTTGCGGGCGATAGCTGCTTGTAGAGCATCCCAGTGCAAAATGGTCGAAGGTCAGAGGCGTGATGAGGAGTAGTTTAAAGAATCTAATGAGTCAGTCAAGACAAGGAAGTGTAACCTTGCCTGTAGCAGGGAAATCAAGGCCATTAGGGGTGTAGGGGTCATCTGACGGGATGTAGTGTGTAGTCAGCTACTGTAGGCAGCACGTGATGACAGGGGATTGACCCTTGGCTATGGAAATGTGTGTGTCTGTATTTATCTGTACTTATATTGTATCAGCATTAGTCTGCACTTTATGATGGCAGTTCATGCCTCACAGCAAAACTGTGATAGGCAGCCTCTACTACTTCTTCTTCTTCTTCTAGCCCAGGACATTTAGGCTTCCGTTGTATCCATGGTAACCAGCAAATCCCTTACGACAACAGTGCGTAATGTATTGAATTTGTGAGGCTAATGCAATTGAGCTGATCAGATTATGCAAAAAAACTGAATCATCTGGCAAATGCTGACGGTGCCACACAGATGCACACACAGACAGGAAATGAGGAAATGCCATTTAGCCTGATGGAGGTGAATGTGCACTCTATCTCCAGAAATGGCACGGAGACAGCGTGGTGTTTTGGTTCAATTTGTTAATAAATACCAGAACAATGTGCAGTTCATGTGTATTCCTTATTGTTTAGTGCTGCGCTGGTTTGCATGCATAGCAGATGATTTATGTCTAGCGGTTTGGTGGGATGAATGTGTTATAGACACTGTAAATAAGATGTGCAGGATGTTCTTTCATTAGCAATGTCAATAAAGGATTAAAAAGAGGCATCACTAGTTGAAGTAACAAATCCAGTCTGAAACAATCCATCTGCACAGAGTATTTAAAGTCCAATAAAAAGGCTAATTAACTTGTCATTGATTAACTGTGCAGCAGTTTGCCATGTATACAGTGCAATGCAGCTCAAAATCCTCATCATCACTACCTCAGTAAGTCATAAATAAATAAAGCAGTGCACTAATTAATACACTGCATTGATTTTTTTTCCCATTCTACTGATGACACTTGAACAGTTTTGGGAAGTGAAAGGCCTCAGCTTGATTAGACAGTTCATCAACCCCTCCAACCCTGCCGTTCAGTGACACTCTGCATTCTAGTCAGCCGTGTTGGCATTACTCCTCTTTGTTAAGTCTCCACGTATTCTTTTCTTCTTAGTATGAACTTGGATTTAAGCAGTTGTGTAAGCTGTTATTGATTCTGCAAACATTATTCTTACTCAATAACATTGCAAGTGGTTTGAAAATTCTTTCCATTAGTGTTAAAAGTGGCTTGTAAATAACAATAGAAAACAGAAATCTAGTGAAGAAGAAAAGAGCCTGATTGGAGGTTTGTTTCATAATGATCACTGTAATTTATAATACAGAATAACTTTTCAAGGCACTTCACTTTGAGACAATGAATCAAATGTGTCAAAGTGAGGGATTATAACTTTAAAAAAAAAGGGCATGTGGTGTTTGGGAACATCTGTCATTAATATGACAGTAATGACTATGCAAGTCATTACCAAGCAATGGAAGCTTGTGCGTGTTCGCTCTCGTGTCTTCAACTGCTTGGCAGCTGATTTTATGTTTTTCTTAACCTTAACTACTCCTGCAGGGGTATTTGAGTACATTCAGTCCTCAGAAGAAACACCCAGCGTAATAGTCACTCAGTTACACCCATTCACAGCTGGGATAGACAACTTAGTGATAGACAAGTATGAGATGGACAATTTACTGGTTGAGTCGGAGGTTGGGTGTTTTTTTTTTTTTTTGCTTGAGGGGGGGTTGATGGGAGTTGTTGAGGCCAAAGAGAACATTACTCGTTCACTACTACTTCAGGAATCTTTTTTAAAAAAATGAAACATTTCTAACTTTTAGGCTACAGTACATTTGTCTGAAATGGAGGAGGTGAAGAATAAATCTGAGGTATTAGTTTTTATATTACACTACTTGAATCCAAATTATGTTAGAGGTCTGAGATTAGTGGAGCTTTTTTGGAAGAGATTGGAGCAGGTGAAATCTGCTTCAGCTTTATAATCAGCCTTCAGAGCCTCTGCATTAAAGTAGGACATTAAGTGACAGAGAAACTGGGTCAATGTCAAAACAAGTCATTTAAACATCATTTGACTTTTTGTTTGTGTGTATGTGAACATATGCTCATGTAATTGAGTTTTATGCTCAGCAGCTCATTTTCTCCCTGTCTTGTTTTAAGTGTGTAGGCGTGTAGCGATGGACATGTGTTCCATTCATTAACCTGGGCACCTGCCTGTGTGTGTGTGTGTGTGTGTCTGTTTTTGTGCGTATGTTCTCCTCCCCAGCGATGCAAACCTCACAGACGTGCTGTCTGACTCAGAGGAGTGCGATTTGGGCAGTCTGGAGCGTTTGGAGCGCGGCAGCACCGACACTTTGGCCAATGGCTGTCGAGCCGACTGTGAGGCCGCCAAGAGGCTGGCCAAACGCCTCTATCACCTCGAGGGCTTCAAGCGCTGTGATGTAGCCAGACACCTGGGCAAGAAGTGAGCATGCAGACACACAGTCACACACACTGACTGATAAATCACCACAAACGGAAGAAAACATGTTTACACAGCTACCTCGTATTCTAACATGAACACTATTAAGACATAATGAACACGCTGATGCACATAACTCATAATCAGTCACATCAGCGCAAGATTACTTCAAGCTAAAGAAAAAACATTAATACAGAGTTACTAGGGGAGGCTTCTGTAATACAGTGGCATGAAGACAACATTTATATAACACATTCATTCCTCTTCAGTGCCACGTTGATGTGCTGATGCTCTGTCTTTCTGTCTCTCTGCAGTAATGAATTCAGCCAGTTGGTGGCATCAGAGTACCTGAGTTTCTTTGATTTCTCCGGCCTGTCACTGGATCGAGCCCTGAGGTAATGCACAGTCAGCAATTTGTAAGAGATGAGTGTGTGATGGTAGATGTTAGAACACGTGTGTGTGTGTAGGTGTGTGTGTGTGTATGTACGTATGTGTGTGTGTATATATGTACATTCCTCACATTGCCTCTTCACAAGACATTAGCTTTGAGCTAATGAAGCTGTCATGTTGAGTACAGTTAGCTGGTGTAGCTGTCATGTTGCTGCCTTCAGCCCCTGCTCCTTAGCTAAAAGGCCTCATGAGTGCACTTCAGACCGGCACCAGATTTGCATACTGTTGTTAAAAAGTAACATGTCACTTATGTAAGGTCCTGCGTTAGTTTGGATATTGTTTGGATCTTTGTGATTTAGATTGTAATATATAGTAGTAGTCCATGTCTGGAGGAAATATTTTTATAGAAGTTTCAACATAATGTATAAATCTAAATTATTTAGTTGCTGTAGTTGAAGTTGGAATAAGTGGATATTTGGTGCTTTTGATTGAAAAAAACGGCTAAACTGATTAATTGATTATCAAAATATTTTTGTTAATTTTTGTTGATTAACTAATGGATTCGTAGACTAATTGTTTAAGCTGTGCAGCATTGTTTCATTTAAAATGTACACTATTAAAAGTAGAATGAAGCCTGTTGATTCTAACCTACAGTTTGAAAACGAAATCGATTTTGCTGCAGTTTAAAAATGTTCTCCATGCCAACTTACACACTGAGACAGAAAGATGACACAGTCGGTCCTTACGGAAGTAACTACAGTACGCATGAACGCTTGGCCAAATTTTAAAAATCAAGCTGTTCTATGTTTCACAGATTAAAATGTTTCATAGCGTTTCATGAAAGCTGTCAGCTGCACTCCCACGCAAATTCTGTTTACTGCCAGGAGTGATGAAATCGCTGATGAAATTTTGCAGAGATGCGTCATAAGGAAATATTTGACATCCCATTGACCTTGTCATTTATGTGTGACAGGAACTTCTTAAAGGCCTTTCCACTTATGGGTGAGACTCAGGAGAGAGAGAGGGTCCTTGTACATTTCTCAAGACGTTTCTGCCACTGCAACCCACAAACGCCCACCTCTGAAGGTCAGAGCCATGACGATGGTGATGCTGAAAAAGATGGTAAAGAGGAACCGAATTGTACAAAATAACTCACCATAAAGTATCTGAATAAACTGTCACTGATTTTCATATAGATCCCAGTTGATCAAACATATCTACAACAATGCTAAAGCAGGAGCTGTTAGCATAAGTCTTGAAATATGAGTTTCACAAATGTAAATACAGCAGCAGCTAAGATTATTTTAGTATGTAGGCTATCAGTGATAACAAGGACTTTGGGTTGATTTTGGATGTGTGTCTATGTTTGCAATAAGGAAATGCAGAAGAGTGATATGACATTTAGCTGACCTCAGCCTTGTGTACTGTCCCATTGCAGATGGAGCCCACACATTAACCTGCGCCCTCATGCTGCTCAACACTGATCTACATGGACATGTATGTACTCTCTATCACACGGGTACTGCTGCAGTCCCAGCCCTCTAATCTTCCTGTATGGTTGGGAAAGAAACCATAAACACAGGCCTTTGCTAGGAATGGCACCTCTCCATTTTCATCCTATTTTCAATCTATAGTGTTTCTTTTCCTTCCTCAAGCGTTCTCTCTCTCTCTCTCTCTCTCTCTCTCTCTCTCTCTCTCTCTCTCTGTCTCTCTCCTCCCCAGCCTACTTTCTGACCTGTTTCTGTCTCGCCTCTCCTCGAATAGTCTCATCTGTTCAGTTATAAACTGGAGCACTGTGGTCTGGGTCACATAACACAATCAGTATCCCAGGCCCTGTGCTTTTTCCTTTTCCTCGACCCCGCTGCTCAACTCGACTCAGTCCCTGCTAAAAACGCTGGTAGTGAATGTCCCTCCTGTGACTAATATTCTTTCTCTCTTTTCAATTCCTTTTCCTCCCTTTCAAATCCTTCCCCCGCTAACCACATCTGGTCCCCTGGTCTCTCTCTGCCCCTGCAGGTGGTAAGTATACTTATAGTACTAACATGAGCCCTGTTCCTCATTAACATCTGTTTCTTCTTTTGTCAACATAATTTAAGTCAGGATTTTAGAATTTATGTAATTTTAGACTCCTAATAAAGGATGCACCCACAGTGATATACTTATTTTTAATCATTGTTATTCAGTGACACAAAACTTGGCTGCTGTATAATAATATTGTTTACTAAGAAATGGTCAGTACATTATTTTGTCTAGTATTAATTCTACTTCCAATAAGATGCAGTATTTATTTTAGCAGTGAGAAAAAAAAAACATGTTCCTTTTTTTCCTGTGCAGTAATTTAGTGTATCTAAATTACAGTTCAAATTGAAACAAAGGTTACAATCTTCAAACAGGCTGAAATTGGCACCATCACACCCACGTTTTCCCCCTCGAATGATCCTCAGGAGGTTAAACAGTGGGAAAGGTTCTGTAAGATGATACTTGATAAGCTCATATATGGAGACCGACTATCTCTACCACCACCCACATATCTTCAGAAGCATTACATTGCCACCCAGTGGACAGTTGCACAACTTATTCGGGTTGGAGCTGATGAAAAGGGTCTGAAATCATCAGCTATTTTGGAGGTGTCAACTTGTATTGATACTGAGCTGAGCAAGATTCACAAATTTGGCTTCACACGCCTACAAAAAATGAAAGCAAAATATTTTAGAAAGGTGGAATGTTCTGTTAAACTTGAGCTGATTTTGTTGTTGTTTTTTTTCTGTGTGTGTCGGTTTGTTCTCCTCTCCTCAGAACATTGGAAAGAAGATGTCGTGCCAACAGTTTATCAGTAATCTAGATGGCCTCAACAATGGCAAAGACTTCCCCAAAGAGCTATTAAAGGTACAGATCTGCCTCTGAGAAAGTAGCATGATTTTTATTGTGTTTTAACATCAGAAAGAAGTTTTGTCTTCTTATTTCAACCCTGTAGTCAAATGAAAATACCTAAAAAAAAAAGATCTTTACAGTTTCTCTTTTACTGCCTCGCCAACACAGGTCCTGTATAACTCAATCAAGAATGAGAAGCTGGAGTGGGCAGTGTGAGTACGCATTTTGTGTTGATCAATAGGGAAAGTATTTGGGGTATGTGAGTTTTTTTTAGAAGTAAGTACACTTGAATACGTGCTGCTTAGGTTAATCTGAATGTGTGTGTGTGTGTGTGTGTGTGTGTGTGTGTGTGTGTGTGTGTGTGTGTGTGTGTGCAGTGAGGAGGAGGAGCTGAGAAAGAGTCTGTCAGAGCTAGTGGAGGAGCAGTGTGAGGGCGGGAGTAAACGTGTTGCCAGGGTAACGGACGGCAGTAACCCTTTCATCGCCATCCCCATCCTCCTTAATGCCGTCACCTACAAACACGGAGTGCTGACCCGCAAGAGCCACGCCGACATGGACGGCAAACGCAGTGAGTGACACGTACACAAAGTCACATGCATGTTTATGTTTGACTGAAGTTACTAAAATCTTTATCAGTTATTGTAAATAAAAATATGAAAGAAAAGTTGTTGATTTTTCTCTCTCTTCCAGCACCGAGGGGTCGCCGCGGTTGGAAGAAGTTCTACGCGGTTCTGAAGGGGATGATCTTGTATCTCCAAAAGGTACCGCATCTCGCCCTCTGCTCTGTTGCCATAGAAACACACATCCACCATGGCTGTCACTGCGGTGGTGGATGCTGCTAGCTGCTCTGCTCTGCGTGTGTGTGTATGTGTGTGCTTGAGAGAGAGTGAGATAGAGGGAGCATTAAGAGAGGAAATGAGCCATTGCAACTGTGGTACATGTTTGTCTCCCCCTGCTGGGAGGAAGGGTGTAGTGACCACATGTAAGGTTAAATGCGCAAATGAATGAAATGAATTAGCTTCTATTTCTGTCATAAGCTATGCAATATTCTCACCTGATGATGTTGGTATGGACATTTGTATAAAAGAGTTATCTTTTTTGAAGTTTTCTATATCATTAAACCAGGACTGTGCCTCAGGGTGAAGTTGCCCTTGAGCGTCCACCTCAGTTTAGACATTTTTGAAATGATTCAACTGACTGAAACATGACAGCTTCAAAACACATGACCTACAATTCCTGTTTGCTTTTTCTTTCGTTGCTCACCCAGGATGAATACAAGCCCGATGCTGACATTTCAGAGGTGGACCTGAAGAACGCAGTGCGGATCCACCACGCTTTAGCCACTCGTGCCACCGACTACAGCAAGAGAGCCAATGTACTGAAGCTCAAAACCTCAGATTGGAGGGTCTTTCTGCTGCAGGCCCCGTAAGTCACCTTAGTCAATTTTCCATTACACTAGAAAAAAATGACACTCCAAAGTACAAGAATGAAGACAAATATAGTGGAATATAGTTAACCCTTATTCCTTTTGTGGCCTTTGTCAGCAGACGGTCTTGTAATAATGTCCTGAACAAGATATGCAGGTGTTAAAACAGATAGTGATGATAAACTGTGTCTATATTGTTCATCTCTTGAAGTTTATGAAGTGGTTTGTAATTTGGAAATTTTGTTTAATGCAAAAAGTTAGCAAAACACTTTCCTCTAGACACTGATAATGAGCTAATTAAATGGGCATTCATGATTGTGATGCCTCATTTTAATTCTCACACAATGCAGTTGATCTTGCATCAACAGGATAAATCTACTCTTCTGTTGACATCAAACTAACTTGTAAGTTGCAGAGTATGAGTCAAACTCCCCTTGAAGGTCATGCACCCTCCTCTCATCTGTTTGGAGGCTTCGTCATATTGAAGCAGTATAGCACTGCTGTGAAAAGGCAACAACCAAAATTGAAGTTTAAAAAACAGATTATTTACTCATAAACCTCTTAGATTTAAAACATGTAGACTGTAGCTCACAATGTCAAAATGATGGTTGATACTAATCAGAGATTATTGAATTGGCTTCTGTCAATTGGAACAATTTTTTATTATGGTGTTACAATTTTCTGCAGCCAATGTATCCGACCTTTTCGTTAAGACAAACCTGTGTGAATGTTGCTAAACTACAATATATGACAAAATAAAGATAAATCAAGTAATTGTCATTCTTTGCACTTCTCTGCTCTCCCTCTTTTTCTTCAGGAGTGAGGAGGAGATGATGTCTTGGATCTTCCGGATAAACTTGGTAGCAGCGCTGTTCTCCGCCCCGGCCTTCCCTGCTGCCATCGGCTCCATGAAGAAATTCTGTCGGCCTATCCTACCGTCCTCGTCCACCAGACTCAAGCAGGTATACACACTCACACACACACATATATATGATAAGAAACCAGTGCAAAAAATGTCTAGTTAGATGTCTATTTATGATTCTAGCAGTAGACATTTTCGCAGCACACAGTATAGTACCGAAGCACCTATGATTCCTCCTGATTAAAAACCTTTACGCAAAGTTTACATCTCATTACATTACATTTTTATATATTCTATTTGTGTCTGCTTGCGTCTGATTGGTTGTCTTGGGGGTCTTCCGGTGTCTGTCTGGGCTGTGATTGGTGCAGGAGGAGCAGCTGCTGAGTCATGAGAGCAAGCTGAAGCAGATGAGCCTGGAGCTGGAGGAGCACCGGAAAAACCTGCCTTCATCCGACCCTAAAAGCCGCGACTGGGAGGAGTACCGCCTCAAAGAGCACTACCTCACGTACGAGGTACAAGAATCATGGCAGATGGCCAGTTTATAATTTTGAGATTTTTATTAGAAGCATATAAAACTTGTTCTCTAAAATTAAAATACTGCGAATGATAATAATTTGCAGCTTCAAAATAAATGTTTTTAAACTGTCAATCTTTACATTAGTGTGTCAGTAAAGTAAGTAAAATCTGCTGTGAGGTGATGCTGTGTCTAAACATATCAGGTCATTGCTCTTGATTTCTCTCCTATTGATCTCCATGCCTTAACACACCCATCTCTCCTTCTTCCTCCTCCTCCTCCTCCTCCCTTCTCTGTGAGCAGAAGACTCGTTATGAGACGTACATCAGCCTCCTGCAGGCCAAAATCCGCGCAGAGACGGACGATCTCGAGAAGATTGAGGCCAGCGTGATGGGTGGCCTGATAATGGAGGGAGGGCTGGCCGGCCGTGAGTGCCTCCTCCGCAAGACGCAGTCTTCCCCGTCCATCAGTCAGGCTCAAAGCGGGATAAACGGGAGGGCCGCTGGAAGCACTGCTCCGGGACAGAGGAGCTGAGTTGGGGGGAAGGAGGACCAGAGACCACAGCCCATAGAACAACATCCCTCCAAGCCAAACTAGTGTAATCCTTCAACGTGTTTCCAAGTTTTTAGTTTGTTTTTGTGTTTTGGGCTCCTCCGTTCCTCCCGTTGTACTCACAGTAAGAGAGTGTGCAGCAACAGGAGAAATGTACATCTCTATCCTTCCTAGAATTTATCAGCCCCAGTGATAAGTTTCTGTCCTTGAGCAATAGATGATGAAGATGATGAGCCCGCCTTTGAATACCTAGCAAGTGACTGACCCTGCCAAACCTCAGTTCTTTGAACTTTTATTATTGCACATTAAAAATGATCATAACTGTGATCACTATTTATAACAACATCATCAGTATTATTTTGCAGATGTCTTAAGTTGAATTGTGTTTTTAGTTTCCAGAAGAATAATTTATGTGTTCGTTTAAGGCCGGACAGAGAACAAAGAAAGAGAGACAAAAGAGACCTGACGTGAGTGAAAGTTCAACTCTGAAAGATCCCGACCAGGTTCTTTACAGCCGTCATCGCTCACGTTCAACAGGTCTGGTTTCCTCTCTGTCCTGTCTTCATCAGGCAGGGATGGAGATGGACATGGTGGACATGGTACTACTGTAGCATTTTGGCCTTTTTTTTCTCCACCTGCTCACCTTTACACACCCAGCCACTCACAGGTGTGTGTACGGACCTACAGTGAGGGTGGAGTGTGGTGTGTGGAGACATCAACATATCTGTCCCAGAGATACAGAAAACTCTCACAACTACAAACTCAAAAGAACTTCTCAGAAGGATCAAGTCCTTCCCGTGTATAGCATATTTATTTATTTATTTAACTCTCCAAACCTTTATTCACAGCAGGAAGGGTTTACACAGAGTGTGCTTGCTCGTTTTTCTGTAATTACCTTCTCGACATTCATACAGTTACATTGAAATGTGTACAGGAGCCGCCCGGAGGAAACATGGTTTTAACTGTTCACCAGAGGAACTGCAGGTTGAGTGCCTTACTCAAGGGCACCTCAACACGAGCGAGTGTTAGTTGTCACTTGTCAGATTTTCCCCAACAGGTGAAAGAAGGACTTGAATCAGAAAGATCACAAGTCTCTTTCTGTGATTTTTTTTTTTTTTTTTTAGATGCCGCTACCCTAAATACTGACATGTATTTAATAATTCTGTTTGTTTTAAACAACTCAAAGAAGATAACAGTATGTGACTGAATGAAAGCACTGTGCCATGTTCTGTTTTATCCCCCCTACTGCTCTTCTTATGTCATGACAGAGTGCACTGAGCTGATATATAACAATATACTGTATGGTTTGGTGTGAAGTTTCTGAAAACTGAAATGAAGGGAAGAACAGGAAAGTGTAGGTGGGTGGCATAAGAATGGGTCAGATTGTGTGTGTGTGTGTGTGTGTGTGTGTGTGCGCGCGCGTGAGTGAGTGAGTGAGTGTGAGTGTGTGTGCATCGGCATGCTTTTTTAAGCGATTCCAGTTGAGATGTTGGAAGCTGTACGCAACAGTAAGAATATAGCAGGGTCATGTTTTGTATGAAGATTTTCACAGTGCTATTGGGCATGTTTGATGCTGAGAGACAATCCAACAGCCTTCTGCTGAATGAGACTGCTGTCGCAAACAGGTCTGGATCTCTCATAAGCATCTACTGCACAAAGGCAGCCACCATCCTTGTGACAAAAGATGTACGTTTACCTCTTGAAAACAGAAAAATGTAACCAGTCTTTACTCTTTTTAACATGTTACATGGACCTATCATAGCTTGTTTGTTGTATTGGTGTGTTCCTACCACTGCCATCATTCCCAACAGATGAAGATGTTTTTGGGAAAGCAGGCCCCTGGCTTATTTTAGACAGAGACTGGCTGATTGGAGAGTGTAGCAGCAGGACTGCTCCAGCTTAGCGTGCTAAAGTCAAGAAAACTGTCAGCAGCATACTGGAAACAGAGAGGGGAACAGCAGCAAAACAACTCCACCAGCAGAGTAGCCATCAAAACATCCTGCACGTGGGTGAGGACGAGCAGGAGGAAAGACTTGTTTTTTAAGAAGAGGCTGGTTTGGTCTTCTAAATAAGACCGCCTCTGCCCGCCAAGAACAAGGCCAAATGGACACCCAGCACACATTTTTCAAAAACAACACATTAGCCCGTTTCTCTCAGAAGGATGACTTGTGTAGTGGGGACGTAGTGCGAGGGGTAGCGGTACTGCTGTTTGTGAGCACCTTAATTGATCCCAACCCACCCAAATACACACACACCTTTCCTCTTTCTATGTAATTTGCTTATGACACAACTGTAGATCAGTGAGCGTAGTGCCCCCTCACTCAGCCTCAGCGTGGCACAGAAGCATGTCGACATCACCAGAGCAGTGGATATCTACAGTATGAACAATCATATCTGTGGCTCTGGACACAGCGCTTCTGCTGCTTCATATGTCATATGAATTGTGACTGATAGGATCTAAGATCCTTTTGGGACTTGGCTGGAAACCTGGAATCACAGCTGGAATCCTGGACCCGGATCCTTGTACAGACCAAAATGAAACGAAACGGAGCTGAGTTTTCAGAGAGGAAGTACCATTTTATAAAGCTGTATTGTTAGGATAAATAACTGCTTTCTTACAGGGAGACTTCCCCTTATAGTCACTTTGGCTGTTGTGCTAACCATTGTTTCCCAATGTGCTAGGGTAGGCCTGTGCTGTAATATAGGATTGTGACAAAACATATTTGTTGATTGTTATGTTTTATTTAAAAAAAAAATGACAACTTCGGCACTTTGATGTCAGCATTGGATCTGTCTTTTTGTTTGTTTTGTTTGTATATCTGAACTGTTTTTGACAGGATGCTCATACTATGTAAAGGACATATTTACTGAATATTTAGTCTGTGCTTCATAAAGTAAGCTTTTATACAGATGCTTGTAGTCGTGATTTATTAATATTTTTAATTCTGCATCAAACAGATGTGCAGCAGTTTGCTAATAAGAAGTGCCGTATCAAACATCTTAAATCTGGAGGCAGTCTGAGTAAGGAAGTAAAAATGGAAATATAATTATTAAAGAAGAGGCCTCAAACAGACCTAGTCTGATAGTTGACATGTAATGGTATGTACTATTTACAATTTGCATTATGATAGCCTCTGGAAATTCTGCAGTAAGATCATACCATCGAACACACCTGGTGCATGAGCGTCAAGCAGCATCCAATGAAATCCATTGTAACAGGATGTATCATCTTCCCATTCACTTTTTAACTAAGGCATCAAATCTTCACTTTTAACAGCACCACTATGTCAGCCACTTAAATCCTTCCCTCAGGTGTCTTGAAGTATTTCTCCTGCATCAGCAAACATGCTGGAGAAGCTGCAGAATCTGAGAAATTATGACTACATTTGTAAACTTCTGTCATGATAAGTAGGCTGACTTGTGAAAATTGTCAGACAGATTGTGACCTGTTTTAACTGTAAATAGACGGATCATTTATGCATCAAGTAATGCGTCAAGTACTGACCTATAATTACATGTTAGCACACCTTTTGTTACAACTAACCAAGCTGATATTTAAGCTTATAGTTTTCTGAGTTGGTGCACAAGATAAACATATTCCATATTATTTTTAGTATGATGCCACTGTGGATTCACACTCACATCTTCCCTCTTTCCTTGTGGCTCAGTTATATATTTAGCAACGTTTGTGTATGATATCTGCTGTGGTTAGAGCTTTCTGGTAGACCTGCAAATCCTCCATTCGGAAAATAACACTCCGTAACATGTTAATAAGATATAATGTTAGAGTATACAGTCTTTTAACATTTTATCAAATTACTGGCATGTTCAACTGAAAAAACATATTGGTATATCCCAAGACATTATAACTCAATACCCTTTTACATCTTCTGCTTTGGGGGGAAAAAAGAAAATCAATAGAGTTTGTGCACATTAAAAATCTTTGTTAATCCTTTCCCTGCATATAACCAAAGACATATTTAATGTGTTGTTAACATTCATTTGTTAAAAGCACTAATAGTGTACTATAAAATACTGTCCAGCCTGATATTGTACTACCTTAATGTGATTTAAGATAGAGTGGGTTTAATAATGAGCATTCATTGAATTAGCATTGGTCACTACAGTCATCATTATAATGAGACAATAATGTAGCTATCTGCGTGTGTATGTGTGTGTGTGTGTGTGTGTGTGTGTGTGTGTGTGTAAAGAAAATACTTTAAAAAACAAACCAAAAATACCAAAAGTAGCATTCTACCATACTGGGTAGAATGTAGCTGTAATGCTAGGCTAGTGAGTTTCTACTTGTGTGTACGCAAAAGTATATTAGCCTCAAAGTGCCCAGGAAGCTCACTTTAATCTACAATTTTTTAGGTTTTTGTTATGAGTTTTGATTTTACGGAGACATTTCTTTTGACTTTTCCAAAGTCTTTACCAAAACAAGCATTTATGGTGTCAAACAACTACAAAATACTGAATGTCACTGAATGTCATGTTAGAAGATGGCAAACTCAAAAAGAAGGCCTGAAAGATGCTAACAGTCTGAGCTCCTGAAACTGCTAGCAGAGCTGTGTGAGTATGTGACTGAACCACAGGGAGGCCACTCAGAGGTAAGGTTTATGTTTTATTCTATGCTTAACTTTGACAAAAAACTGAAGAGTTTGACAAGTGTATCTTGGGGTAAACTTCCTAAACTCCAGCAAAGAGCAGGACAAAGTAGCAAGTTGTGAGGAAGCTAATGGAACACCTTTTCCACAGCAAACACTTTGATTTTTCATGGCAGAAAAAGCACAGGTTGGACTAATAACACTGATGGTGTGGTTATATTTAAGTCTCCCAGTAATACCTGTGATGTGTCAAAATGTCCGCCATGAAAAAGGCCTGTATTGTATTATTCAGCTTTAACAGAAGCACCACGTGGTTCCCACTGGTTCTTTCATATGGCAAAAGGCGAAATAATTTTTTAAAATACAATTGTCTTTGTTGGGTGTTTTGTTTTTATTTGAGCTCTCTAGGTATTTTTAGCTCATGTATTTTGATTTAAATGTGATACACAATATGTTGAAACAGCCTAGCTTATTTTATGTGACGTCTATCATCAAACTTTGTCCAAAAACAGGTGCTGCTAAAGTGGTTTGTGTTAAAACACAACTCCTATATTCTTTTCAATGAAAAATTTGCTGTAAGCTAGTTTGCCGTTTTTTCATGATTACCTGTAAAATTATGGAATAACTTTGAACAAATACTTTATTCAGCTGAGCAGAGGCCTAAAGATTGGTTCTTCAGCCACGGTAAGACACAAAAATGTATTTTTTTTTACAGCAAAGGTGGGTATAGTATGTTTCTGCTCCTTCAAAATGTCCTCTGCTCGTTTATAACTGAAAGGCCAAACGTTAAAACCAACACCTCTTAGACTGCACAATAACTGCACTGAGTTGACACAGCATGGATTTAAAAAAAAAAAGGCCATACATTTTGGAAAATGTGTGTGAAATTAAATAAATATCATCTGAGAAAGCCAGAGCTTCAAAGCTGCTGTATATTACTACTAAGCTATTGCCATATTAACATAGAATCCAATTCAAATCAGCTAGTCAGGGTTAATGATTCTATGTTTAAAATTATTCAGAAATAAATTCCTACAAGATACCTCTGTTCATTATTGAGCAGGGTGGTGTTCATAAAAAGAATTTAAAAAAAAATTAAATTAAAATTTCACTGTATCTTCTTAAAAATCCAATTTGTTCCTCACGTCATTGCCACAAATATGTGCTGGTTACAAGGTTTGGTTCATAACAACTGAGAATATAACGTGAGGTGCCATCAGTTTCAGTTTTATTGCTTTTCCGTTCACTGACTTGTTGCCTATAGCAGCCTGAAAAATCCTCACCTGGCTGATGGTAGTTAATACTGCTCTGTCAACAGTGTGTCATCTTTCATACCGCAGCAGCAGTCTGGCTCTCAACCTTTCATTTCCATGTGGAAGTCAAAAGCAGATGTGTGGAGCACTGTATAAAATCTTTTTTTTATGACTCCATTGTAGTTTCCTCCTCTCATGTTTGTGCATTATTTATTTATTAATGCATAAAAAAAATCCTTCCAAGGACAGCCAACAGGGGTACCTCCTCTACAGCTTTATGTGAATCCACGGAGTTAGCAGTGCCGATAAATGAACCTATATGTTAACATCCCATTTCAACATATTGTCTTTAATTAATACAGATGTAATGTGTACGTTTATATGTATCAGAATATGGTCAATATACAATAAAACAGGAATAGCAATTGCTATAATGGAAATTTTAATGTTTTCCTTTCATCTTTTTTTTAAATGTTACCTATGGAGCCAGAGACAGGGACATGTGGAATGATTTTTTATTGCGCGATTAGTCATTTTTCAGACAACAAGGCTCCCCCCCCTCAACATTAAAACCAACAGCAATGTACAAAACAGCACACCTTTTTTTTTGCCATCAACGGAAATTTAATAAGGTAGTGAGAGTACATAACAGAAAGTAATGAAGTGTAAGGACGCGAGTTATGATGATGTTGAGATGTATAGGATGAGCTTGATGTCAAAGCCAAAGTAAGCACCATCGTCATGTAGTCAGGAAAGGCCATATTTCAGTAAGAAATAGTCTAGAAGGGGTGAGGAGAGGTTAAACATGATACAAGAGGGTTGTTATCACAGTTTTCAGACATTTTTTTTACCAACTAAAAAAAAAAAAAGAAGAACAATATCGGTGTAGCACTACTTTATCATGCAATTTACTTTAGTAAACCTTCTGACACACAGACAAAATATACTTCAATAAGTAGAACTCAGTACATCTCTGTCCAGCAATAGTCACAAAGCCTGTAATTTATACTCTTTGAATGTGAGATCCCTATCAAAAATAATATGCAGATTTTTATCTTTCTTAATATATCTAAAGTGCAAGTATTTATCCATTTTTATTCAATGCTTTCTGTAAGTATAAAATACAAAGGAAAAAAAAACAGCAATGTGTTTTTCCTGTTTACATGTTATATTTTCTGAAAGGAGGAGCATCATATATAACAAACTATATATATATATATATATATATATATATATATATATATATATATATATATATATATATATATATATATATATATATATATATATGTACACACACACGCCACAGATAAAATATTTTTGAAAGATACAACATATTATCTCATATGGGGATGGTAAAGGGATTTAGACCAAACGGTGACATGGGATATGTTCATTGTGCATTGACCCCACCCCTTAAAATCCAGGATCCATTTCCCAACATCTTCAAAACATTTGAAAGAATGTCTTTATAACTATACACAACAGTAGCCTATACAGTCTGCAAACAGGATGGACCCTACTACTTGGTGCGTGTGCAAACAGAAGACGTGCTGAATGAGCTCCTCTGTCAGTGGTTTGTGGTGAGTCATATAGTGCTTGGCTTTGACCAGAGGCTGCGATTGGCTGTGTGATTAACCAGGAACTCTGAATGGCCAATGAAAGACTACAACACTGAAACCAGATGTGGAGCAGATTTGGTTGTCTGGAACACCTTGTGGAAGTTCAGTCTGTTTTATGTCAGTTATTTGTACAGGTTGGTAGAGGCGTGTTAGCCTCCACTCACGTTTCATCTGTGGAAGTTTGCTGTTTTAAGTCATGTACATGTTTGAATGCAGTATTAAACATGAACAATCTCCCCCGTTCTAAACAGGAGGAACAAGCAGACAGAGCCACCTACAGCTGTAGCAATCATAGCAATCCCACTCTGAGTTACATGCAAGTAGCTACTGCTGCACTTTTATATTACATATACAAATATTTTTTTTCTCTATTTCCATCAGTTAAAATGTGTAAGGAATGATCCAGTCACCTGTTAGAGCAACAAATAGAATTAAAATAGAACTCTTTGAAACAAAATGTGAAAAGAAATTATCACTGCGGTAATAACAGACAAAAGGCAGGATAACAATATGATCAGGGATTGCTAGAATGGCTACTGCTGTATAATGAGCCAAAATATTGTCTCGTCAGCTTCAGTGCACCCTCGCCTCTGCACACTGAACGTAGCCGGAGCCACTGAGGACAGCACACAGCTTGCCCACCGACACTTTACAGAAAACAAGACAGAAAACATCTTTATACCATTCTGCAATTGAGTCCCAGAAATGGATGACCGTGTAATGTGGGCACAACATGGCTGCAAGGTCACTCCAGATTTTGCTGTGACACTGGGTGAGCTCTCAGATTTGATCACACTGTTTTCAGTAAAAATCACCGGTGCCTCCTTTCTCTCTAACTGCCACTGAGCTCGCACTAAAGACAAGTTGCACACAACTGACCCAGTAGCATGTGGAGATTACAGTCTGTAACAGAACAAGACAACGCGTCTTTTAAAATAATGTGTGCGTTTCAAAGAGTGAGAGGCGTTCACAAAGTGAACTCTATGAGCAGGTTCAAGCTCTCCTTATATTTGGCCATTAGAGAAAGAGAAAGAGAGAAAGGAAGTGTTGTATTTCCAGTCTTCATGTAGTGTGAGCCTCCTGGAGGCCTAAATTCAATCAAGCTAAAGCTAGAACACTTTGGGGAATAAGTGCTATATCACAACAGAGTTCATACTCATGTTGAACTCGTGTTGACCTCACATGTGCTTTGTTAGGCACATAGTCATAGGTGGCTTTTAAATATGTGGCTTGAGAAAATATGGTCATCTCTGCAAGAGGGGAAAGAGATTTCCTGTTCTTTTTCCGAGAGAGAGAGAGAGAGAAAAGTCCTAACTGGATCTGTCTGACAGCCAGGTCAGTAGGTCATGGTAGGCTGCTGCTGGTAAGCTCCTACAGTGCAGTGCCAGGCTTCATAGGGCCTTTCACCAACACTCGGAGACAAACTTGGGCCAAAACGTCCTGCGTGGAACAGATGGAATTTTTCGGAAAACTTTTTCTTGGCTCTATTGCAACAGGCATGACCAATCAAACACAGATCAACATTTTCAAGCGAGGATTCAAAAGGACTTCTGATACCTTTTCAGCCCAGGTGTGCTGTGGGGAATTCTGCTTCAGTCTAGCCGCAGCTATCCCACATGTCTGACAGGCCCGGGCTGTAACTACATTAGCAGCTTTTTATCCAGCTGAGGCCTCTAAAGCTGCAATCCTTGCAGTCTGTGTTTCCCTTCATGCCAGCTAGGTGGCACGCCGCGCTGACAGGGCCTGTGACCAGGCTCAGTCATGTAAGCTCTTGAAGGCCGACCTGCTTTAAATAAAGCTGATGGGTGAACACTCGGAGCATATTGATTGTTAACTAGCACTTCAGTGTAAGCCTAGAGGTCGATCGGATCCAAAAAGAAGGAACGGACTGCGTGTCTGAAAGAGCAGGTTTGGGCATTTGGACAATTTTGCTCCACGGACAATAAGCCGGGGCCTATTTTATGCTTTGAATCCCAAGCCGAAAAAGAGAAGCAGATCTGAGATCAGAGTCTGCTCACATCAGAGAGGATTGTGATCCTCGCTGTAAAAAAAAAAACAACAAACTCCTCTGTCCTTTGGGTCTGCTGCGGCCGATCACTATCATCTAGCTCAAGTGAAACCGCAGACACGTCGAGTCGTAGTTCACCTGTCCTGCGATCGGCAGTCCCAGGTGAGAGAGGGGACGCGCTCAGGCTCCAAACACACAGTTTCCTGGCTTCCAATGACAGGAGGCCTTGTGCAGTTCTAGACACCATTCAAAATACTTTAGAGGCCTCCCAACACTCAGAGGCCTCAACAGGGGGAGACTGTGTATGTACGTGTATGTGTGTGTGTGTGAGAGAGAGTGTGTTAGCCACCCCTGGACCAAAGCCCCAAGATACTATTCAACTTGAGTGTAGGACACTGCAGAGGGGCTGACATGGAGACAGTCAGAGGTTGTTGACTGTCTGTGTTTAGTGTGTGTGTGTGTATATATGTGTGCGGAGAGGAACAAGCAGGGGAAGGGTTTTCTCTGGGGTGACTCTGTGGGGGGACGTAAAACACCCGGACTAGTCTACGCGCACTGATAGACGGACAAGGCAGCCTACTGGTTTACAGAACGTGACAGAAAAAATAGCTCACTACGAGTCTGACTTTTTTTTCACTTTGAGCAAGTGCTTGAGAAGAAAGACTTCACATTTTGGAAATATAATGCAGATTCAGTAACCTCATCATCATGCTTTCAAATATCTACTGATCACATAGCCTATACATTTTTTCGTCTTTTTATAGTCTATACACGTGATACAATGCCGCGATTGGCACGTACACAATATTGCACACTAATATGAAACGTCCTACACTAGTCAGTGGTTTCCTCTCTGTCTGGGAGGGAGAAACCTGACACGTTTTGGACAACATAAATGTGAAGAAAAGAACTTTGAAGAAAAAAAAGAGCATCAGAATAACAATAATGCAAAAGTGACATATTCTGAGCGACGAGGCTCCTAAGGAGCGATCAAGGGGCTGTAGCACCATAAAGAGATAGATACTGCCTTGGCCCTGCACTGATAGGCCTCTACATCCACTGGACTGCACTCAGAATGACTGCATGGGACCGGCCGGCTGGCCTGCCTGGCTGGCTGACTGCCTGGCTCTTTAACACCATCCACATCAGCTCTGACGAATAGCCTCATCCAGCCGCTCCTGATTTTGTTTTTTGTTGCTGCTGTTTTTGTTTTTTTTTTTTCTTAACATCATGGTGCATATGGTGTGCAAAGCCACCCGTAACATCTCCAGATGAATCTCCATGCTGACACCCAGTGCTGCCACAGGCGGTACATCCTGGATCGTTTCCCTGTTCTAGGGAGACACATCTCTACTCTGTGAGAAGCCGCCCAGCCAGGGGTGCTGCTAGGGACTCTGGGCTCCACGGTGCCACGAGGCACTGAGGCCTCCCTGTTTCCAACTCATATGTACAGAAGAACCTCATCTTTCTGAAGGGCCCGCTCCAGTTTCTGCCCACTATCACAGTTGGCCCCTCAGCTCCCAGCAGCCATTCAGCTTTCTGTTGGTGTTGCCACCCATGCTCCATGCACCGCAGGGGTGTGAATCCAGCAGTCCTGATGAGTATATATTTCTGCCTACATAACAGCACTCGTAAATGAAAACGTACAGCGGTCGAGGTCACAGACCATCCACGTGAGAACACGTAAACGAGTGGAGTGTATAAGGCACGGGTTGTAATGACGTCAGAGAGGATGTGTTGCCTCGCCGCGCGCGCTGGCACGTCTTTTTTGTTTTATTTTTTTGCGCCTTGCGCTCCCACAAGTGGACCTCATCCTTTTGCATCCCCCACCCCCCCCCCCCCCCCCAGAGGAAAAAACAACAAAGTAACAAAGAAAATTAACCCACAGAAAACGTGGGTATCTTAATAAGGATTTTTTTTTACAGCTGATTCACAAAATCATAATTAGTACATCTAAGTTAGCACTTTTTTTTCATTTAAGTTTATATGGACATGGTGCAAGAGGGTTGATATTCAATATAGTAGCTTAGAGATAGATTTATCCCATGTGTTTGAGTCGCACAAAATAGGCTTTTATTTATTTTCGAGTCTCAACCTTTCCATAATGGCATGATAGAAATGCTTTCATTAGCCTACTACGTTTTAGGTCAAATTAAAGACTATAGCCTACTTTGCCAAACTTCTTTTCGAAACATGAGCCTACACGCATGCTGACAGGTGTTTACAGGCCTGTAGTGCTGCGTTCTGCAATTCATACACTTTTAGAGCGCTTTCATATTTATTCTGCGTACCTTTATAATAAACTATACATCTGGTATCAGATTTTGGTTTCATAAAGTCCATAATATATTCTCTTTGTGCTGATGTCAAATATTCGTTCTACATGAAGACTGTCATTTTATATAATAGACCTCAGGTTTTTATTTTTGATTAAATCTTAGTATATTACCAGTTTGAAAACATTTAAACATTTTTTTCGAAATAGCTTTGATGTGTGCAAAATCTGTCGTTTGATAGAGATATAAACACTCTGTTCATTGTCATTTAAATCAAGTAGGAAACAGTTCATATCTTACAGTTCAATCCTTGATAGCAGCGGCTTACTGTTACATGGGTGGTAAGTGGGGTGACATCCAGTAAAATGAGCGAGGAGACAGCAGAGGTGCTGCCATGTCTGTGGAGGTTGTGTGTGTGGGGTGATTCCCTTGGAAATTATCTTTCTATTTTACAGTTAAGTCTCGTTTTCTCTCAGAGTTCAGTCTTGTCTTGGTTGTTTCATTTCTGCTCTCCAAAAATCCGCGTCAGTCATCGTCGCCGTCATCTCCGCCGTGCGGGCCCTCAGGTAGCAGTTCGGAGGCCCGTTTCTCTCTACTCCTCTCCTGGATCTTCCTCATCTCCTCCGCGTATTTACAGAAGGTGTTGCCGAATTTGGACCACACTTTGCACGGAACCGTAATGGAGTTTCGGTAAGTGGGCTTCACCTCGCTGACCCGCATGAAGACCCCGTACTTATTGGAGCCCACGTCGAAGAAGAAGCGCTTGTTGTCGACCGTGAGCGAGGTGCCCTCCGGGAGCTCCGCCGGCTCCTCGTCCACGCCGTAGTCGTCGATGAGTTTGGCCAAAGCGTCGCGGAACTCGATGAGACCCTGCGCCGGCAGAGCGATGGTCTGGCCTTGCGCGCTTCCCAATCCGGGCCCCCGATTAACGGTCTGTCGGATCCTCAGGAACCGCCCCCTCTGGTTCTCTTTCAGATCCATGTAATATTTCCGATTCTCCCGCACCAGGAATTCGCTCTTGAGCGCCCGCCGGGGCTCATCCTGCACCATGTCCGGGTTGGTCGGGCCCAGCTGGGCGTAATGTTCGATAAAGTCCCCGAGATAATCGCGGAACTCCACGGCAACCGACATAGAGAGAGTGAGGCGGCTCTTGTTTCCCCCAGCCCCGACCTCGGCTATCTTTAGGAAGCGGCCTTTAACATTCTGCTTCACGTCAAGGTAGAAGCGCTTGTTCTGGATGTCGACGCGCTTGGAGGCGAGTTCCTCGGTGTCGTGCTGCAGCCGGGACATGGCGCCCATCGCACCCGGGGGCAGCGAGCCGGGGCCTGCGGTGGGCCCTCCGTGGTCACTGCCACTGTCTCTGTCCGCCATGATGCTGCCTCCCTGCTTTACCTTCCACCGTCTCCCTCTGCCTGCTGCAACCTCGACTGCCCGTCAAACCACTCCGCCGCTCTATCGCGAGACGAGAGAGGGGAAGAGGATGAAAAAATGAAAGTAACTGTAGTTTGGTTATACTGTAGTACTCCGAGCGGGCTGCGTTCAAGACACTCGCAGTGTTTTTGCAACGTTTCACAGAAATTCCACTTTAGGCTTTAGTATAGCCGTATAGCCTATTGCAACAACTGGAAGTTAACTCCCACCCATGTGATCCCATAAAACACTGCAGTACTAAAATCAACCTGATAGATAGATAGATAGATAGATAGATAGATAGATAGATAGATAGATAGATAGATAGATAGATAGATAGATAGGTAATCACACGTTTCTGCACACTGTCTAAAACCAAAACCAATAATCAACAAAGTCATGCCAGAAAGGTATTTGGTTTTGGTGTTTCAGCACCACGGACAGTTGTTTGGGTTTTTCAGCACCACGGACAGTTGTTTGGGTTTTTCAGCACCACGGACAGCGAACCCGGACAGTTCCTCTGCAGGGAGAGAGACGGAGAGAGCAGGGTTAGAGATATTTCTGAATGAACAGTAGATGATGGCTGTGTGGGAGTCTGGGGGAGGGGGCTGATACACTGTGAAGCATCATGAATCATTACCCTGTGATTGGATTTACTTGTGTCGCTGTTTCTCAATAAAAATATATAACTTCACATACATCTGTGTGAATCGTAGGACTTATGGGATAGGGCCATTGAATGTCCACAGGCGGTAGAAAATCATGCAAATAAGTGGTGTCAACTTTAGAATGTATTTGTAGCGTAATTATACAATTTACAATACCTGAGATATGAGTTTATATTGTGTATTACCTACTATGTAACCTCATGTCAGTCAAGATTTTTGTTATTGTTTTAGCACGTGATCATCCTGTTGACAGAATTTTTTGAACTTCACTGTTAAAGGTATGACAAATGTCCCAGGTGAAGTTACGAGGTTTTAGCAGCAGCAGCATTCTTGGGCTTGGAGGGGCGGAGCAGACCTCACGAAGAGGAATGATGTGGGAGACTTGATGGATGCTGGATAGGATAAGGGCTTAATGGGATTGGACAGCTGCAGAATACTACTGATATCAAAAGACCAAATCTGGAAAATGCACACAGCGCTGCTCATGCTTTAAGTGTGAGCTTTAAACAATAAGTCATTTGTATGTTGTTTTTAGACCCAGCTTTTTAAGGAAATGTCCAATCTGAAGGCTGCAAATTAATAAAGTACAGCAAACAGATGGGATTTAGCTTTGCTCAGAGTGTTGCTGATGATGTAGTAAATTAAGGGAAATACAACTGTAAAGAAGAAATCTGGGACAGATTAACAAAGACACATTCTGTAATAACTTAAACAAAAAAAAAGGACCATTTTGCCCCTGAGACAAGGAAGAGAGTACTGCCCTGACATTGGAGCAGACCGGGCAGCAAGTGTATCATGAGAGGCCAGTTGAAGTGACCTCATCAACACCCTGCTGCCATGCCGATACTTTACCAAATACATCCACTCTGACAATTCCCACCGGTTCAGCACATGTGTCATGGCAATCAGGGAGGTAATTGGTGGCAGTCCTCCTCGGGTCAGTCAGCAGGAACCAGTTTTTACTCCCCTTCATGATTTCAACAAATCGTTTGCTTTCAAGGCTAATTCTTAAAGTCCCCCTCCACTCAAAAATCCTTTTTTCTTCTTACTCCTACATTTGAATGTTTGAGCTTCACTGTGTAGAATGATGTATGTGCAGTTTGACACTAGAAGGATGTTTTCACATTGATCTGCTGAAGGAGGAAAGTTTCTCTGAGCTCATTGAAAATCCAATTTTAAAGGGTGGACCTACAATCAGGATTTGTGACATCACAACTAGTTTGAAAGTCAATCCACTTGCAATATTCAACTAACACTAGAATGATGTGGAAATTTGAAGCCTGCAGTGCACAAATACTGAGAATGGGATTACATTAGAGTAGGAGATATCATGTGTTCAACAGTTAGACTTCTCAAATTAAATATATTTAAATATTTACAGGTTCTGGATTTTTCAATGAGGGAGGAGGAGTAGATGTGATTTTAAGGATTTTAACAAGATAATGGAAGTTTCTTGTAGAAAAACCATATCAGACACAAATTATTATTCAAAGTGGAGTATTCTATATACATCTTAAAACAGGCCTGGAGGGGATCTTTAAATTTTGTCTACAGTCTCTGAATGGGGGCTTTAATGAATGCATTAGTGGTTGAATGAATGAAGGAGAGACAGATCAGTGAAAGGGTGGACAGTTGGGGGAGACGGACGGGTCAGGGTGGGTCATTGGATGGATCACAGACTCTAGAGGTCTATATCTTCCACTTGAAATGTAAACAACATATAACTTAAAAAGATAAAATCTGCATGTCTGATAGCATTTAGCACCAAGGACAGCACTCAGGACTGAAACAGAACTGAAAGTGATTTACTATTTGGATCTTAGATTAATATGTTACAGTGAGGAAAGATATACACTGAGTGAAGAGACAGACGTTCATTGCAGCAATCTTGCTGTGGCCCTCAGTCCATTTGAAGCAGCATGTGATTGGCCTATTGGTACAGAGCACTAAACCTGTCAATCCTTTTCAGCACCATGGACAGAGACTGGTCCCTGATTTGACCCTGCTGATGGTGAAACAGGTGGATGAGGCAATGATGTAGGTGAACACTGATGAAATGGCCTCTCATACATTTTCTTGATCATGTCCCCTATATGACATTATATTTTATCCTTTTCTCAGGATGGACAATGAAAGGCTTTCTGACCTCTACAGAAGGGCGCACAGCTCCTGACAGAGAGGGAAAGGCAAATCTTATGAATGGCTTGATTGATGGATATAGAGATGGAGGCAGGGACTGGTGTGCTGGTGGAGGGAGGAGGGGATGCTTGTGGACACCATAAAAAGCCTGAGCATATTGTGCAAAGCCCTTGCTTCATTGGTGGAGATGTATTCAGTGAAAATTTTATTAGCTGTAGCTGAGTTGGATTGGCAAAGTATTTGGGTAGAATGTCTGTCCACCATAATACCAGCAGATTAGGGTAACTGATGCTTCCACGTCTTGCCATAGAGTCGTTAAACTGTACAGCATCACAAGATAATATTAGTAAACTGCAATGACTCGAATAAGAGTCTGGAAAATGTCAGATTTTGGGGTGTGCTCTCCTGTAGTGTGCACGGTGAGCGTATACATCATGGTGAAAAATTCAAGGAAAAACCAACATAGAGTATCTTAGTAGGGTGTTGAGTCACCACGTGCCACCAGAACAGCTTCAATACACTTTGGCATTGATTCTACAAGTTTCCAAACTCTACTGGAGGGATGAACATCATTCTTCAAAAAGATATTCCCTCATTTGGTGTTTTGATTATGGTGGTAGAGAGTGCAGTCTTAACATGCTGGTCCAAAATCTCCCATAGGTGTTCAGCTGGGTTGAGATCTGGTGACTGTGAAGGTCATAGCATATAATTCACATCATTTTCATACTCATCAAACCATTTAATGACCCCTCGTGGACCACTGTCATCCTGGAAGAGACCACTCCCATCAGGATGTTTCATTATAGGATAAAGGTGATGACTCAGAACAACTTAGTATTGATTTGCAGTGACCCTTCTCTCGAAGGGGACAAGTGGACCCAAACCATGCCAGCAAAATGTCCCCAAAGCACAACAGAGCCACCAGATCCCCTTACTGTAGGGGTCAAGCATTCAGACCTGTACTGTTCTCTCGGTGAACACCACACATGCCCACTTGTCAAGAGTATAGTGAGGATTGACCATATCACTTTTTGCCACATCTCTGTAGACCAGTGTCTATGGTTGTTGCACCACTGAACTCTCAAATGTGCATTCATCTTTGTAATGAAGGGTTTACGCACTGCAACCCTACTATAAAATCCTTCTCTATGTAATTGTCGAGTGCGTCCTGCATTGACATTCTACGTCACCTGAGGAACAGTTGCTCTTCCGTTTTTCCTTACATATCACATTAGTGTACAAGCATCATGGTCATCAAATGTGTACTGTGACCACAATTTCTGATCCTATTTACTGATGTCTTTCCAATAGATCTAAATGCAGATGTCACTTTAGTCACTGCTCCTGCTGACTAGCCAGTTGAGAACTCTTTGTGACTGAAGCTTGTGCCATCAGTGCGCCAACAATGAACCTTCTTTCAAAGTCAAGGAGATCTTTTCCTCGTGCCATCTTGATAAAAAAAAAATCTCAATCAACTAGGCCTGCTCAGCATTTTTATACATGTACACAGAGCATGATTGGATGTTAATTGCTTAATTGTACCATGCAGTGCACCTCCGTGGAAACATCTGCATTCGTTGTGTTTCTCCACTCATTTATTCAGGTTTTTCCTTTAATTTGTCACCCGTCTGTATGTCTGAGGGCATTAAAGCTGAAAGTCTCTAAACTCCCTGCTCGCCTCACCATGCTGAGGAATCCATTGAGAGAATTTCGCAGCGTTAGTCATCGCAACAACTATCCGCAGTGTGTGTAGTAGTCGCCTATAGTCTCTCTTGCACCTCTTGCACTGGAGATCCACAGTGGGCGCCGTGCAGGGCTTGGCTACAGACGCACTCTGTGCTGTGTGTCTGTACACTGCGTGCGTGATTTCTATTGCACCCACCCGCAGAGGTTTAACACAGTCGACCGGCATGGTCACATGCGGTTGGGTCGGTGGCGGTGTGCCGGTGGGTGCCCGGGTTATTAGGGTGTTTGCGCAGGACGTGGCGAGCCGACGCCAGTGACCGGGCAGGTGATGTTTGCTCACGTAAGCCGCTCGCGTTTGATGAGGGGCGCAGGGGACGCGGCTGGAGGGTGCGCGCTACTGTTGCATCGCCTCACCGGATAACCGCTGCTATCTCATCCTGTCCGTCTGTTCGTCCCTGGTTTTCTTCACTCTTTTTTTTTTTTTTAATTTTTGCTTACAGACAAACGGATTTTGCAGGAGTGGAACTCTTTTCACGATCGAAATAAGTGGATAAAGGACCCGACCTTGCGTGTGCGTGTGCGTGGAGTGCGTATCGTTTCTTGTGATTCCCCTGTACGCGCAAGCTGCTTTTTTCCTACCAGAGAGGCAATGCGCCCACCCATGCGATGCTAGCCTATTAGCTGGAGAGAGAGAGAGAGAGAGAGAGAGAGAGAGAGAGAGAGGTTTCAGCCCTGGATTCGAGAGGAGGCTAATTTACGAGTCTTGTTTTGCCTTTTAGGAAAAGGGGAGATAAGAGGGGGAGGGTGGTTGGTGAAGGAGAATGCAGCAATCACATTTTTAAGCATGCAGAAACGGGCCGTTTCCGGTTCCTAGGCTGGTGTGTCCCCCCATCCGAGGCCAGCAGCCGTATGGGGAAAGCAGCGGCAGACACAGATGGCATGGACACTTCCACAAGGTCTGCCGCTCTGCCCTGCCTGCTCTGCCGGAGCCCGTTCGCCGCCGTCTCTCTCTTCCAGCTCGCTCCGCCGCCCAGCAGCACTGCAGCACAGCACAGGCTGACGGCATGAGGCTTGATCCAGTGCATTTCTCCATGCTGGTCATCGGGGTCTCCTTCGCCTGTTACGCCCCGAGTCTCAACTCCCTCCAGGACCAGGCGTACCGATCAGCCGTGGTCATCGAGGGCGAGGTGCGCTCCTCCCCGGAGAACGTCTCCTCCCGGGAGCCCTACAGTGTGAATGTCAAAGTGCTGGACGTGTGGCCCGTCAACAGCGGCGGCCTCGAGAGGGAGCAGCTCGTGACCGTCGGGGACTTCGGTTCCGAGGCCCCGTGCACCACGGTGGAGAAGGACCACAGATATATCTTTTTCATGGACCCGACCGCCGAGCCCTTGGTATTCAAGGCATCGTACGCCCCTGTGGACGCTAGCGAGCCGGAGCTGAAGAAGGATGTGGAGAGAGTGTTGTGCGAGGACTGCGGTAAGTTTAAGGCTTTTCCGTCATACCTGCCATACACTCACACCGCACTATAAGGGCCACTGGAGCTGCCATGGTGATGTAAGGAGACAGTCACCGCTCTCTGGCTGCGCGTGCACGTGTGTAGTCTATACAGTGTGTCAGCGTGCATACACATATGCATGCGCGCATTGGTGCGCGAGCCGATTGACACTTCAATCCACCATAACCCGGTCACCCATAATGAAATGAGAAGCATGGCAGGAAATGTGTGTGTGTGTGTGTGTGTGTGTGTGTGTGTGCTTGTGTGCGTGTGTGTATGTGTGTGTGTGTGTGTCATGTGGATCGGTGTGTGTGAGATAGTTGAATCTCTTAGTTAAACCTGGTGTTAAACCCACACAGCAGGATCCTCAGTGGATCTGACACTTCAGCACAGCCTGGATCTGCATTATCACATCATTTCAGTGAAGTTGCCTGCATGTGGAGTCTTAAGGTGGAACACAGGCAAGGAGCAAAGCCAGTGGCTGCAGCTCCTCTCTCTCTCTCTCTCTCTCTCTCTCTCTCTCTCTCTCTCTCTCTCTCTCTCTCTCTGTGTTTGTGTATGTGTGTGTGTCTGAGAGAAAGACACATTTAGGCAGAGCATGTGATGGGAGTCAGGGACACCAACCTTGTCTTGAGGTAACCTCCTTTCCAAACTTTGTATCATTGCTTACAGCTAGTATAAGATGTCACATCCGATCTCGTCTTACATCAGAAATTGTGGTGAAATCCTGACAATGACAGTCTGTGGGTGGTGGTAACAATTCAAATCTCTCAACCTGTTGCTAGTTTTCATCATGAATATCTGACATTGTGCTTTTGGTCTTGAAGAAGACTAACCAGAAACTCCTGTATCACTTCCTGGTTCTCAAATTAGCAATGTCTCAGAGAAGTAGCTAAAACTGTGTGTGTATGTGCAGCAACAGCAGCAGCAGCAGCAGCAGCCCTGTAAGAAACTGTATTTAACATATGGCCACTAGAATGACTTTCACTTAAAATGTAACAAACATGACACAAGAAAAAAAGACTATAGTACTAAAATGAGCATCGGCACGATACATTAACAAGTTGTGCACTGTTTTTTCACTCTCACACATCTTCCCTTCATTTCTCTTAGACATTAAGAGACAAAGAATCAGGGTCAACTCCTCAGCTCAGAAAACCCAATGAACTGAAGTGCGAATTATGTACAGTACCAATCAAAAGTTTGGACACACCGTCTCATTCAAGAGAAGGGTTTGACTGGTACTGTATATTATTCAATCTGCTAGTTGCAAATGCTCACACTTTTAACTGTAATCTTTTTCTCTAGAAGACAATACTGACTCTGATCTCTCTGATCCCCTCCACCCGTGACTTCAGTATTTAAAGCGCTACACTGCTTTTTGGGATGATGCTACTATAGTTTTTACCTTCTATTACTGTGTTAAAGCTTCCTGTAGTAAACCTGAGTGGAAAGCATACTCAGACAGGAAGTGGCAATCCCTCTGCTGCACAAAAGCGAGAGGAAGTGTCACACATTTTTCTAATATAAGCTATAAGAGCACCACTTTAAAATCTCAAGGGGCTCATCATCTTTGTTATGTGAATGTGAGGACAAAAACCTTCGAAACAATGTGATAAAGAAATTAAGAAAGTCTAAATTCAAGAATCAACATAATTTCCGTGAATACAAGCCAGCAAGCGTTGTGTCAAGAACGCGTTAAATCCCAATAGGAAGTAACTCAGATGTCTCAACAAAAGGTTCATCCAGCAGTTGAGCTAATAACATGATGTTCTTTTTTTTTCTTTTTTTTTACCTCCATGACATGCTAAAATTATCAAGTCATTTATTGATGATGGTGCTGTTATAATCAAGCTTCAGTCTAAAACATATTTTCCAGGCAAGGATAAGCTCAGGAGAGGACATACCCACTTATGAGCTGATTCACCCCCCACCCCCAACACACACACACACACACACACACACACACACACACACACATACACACACACACACACACATACACACACTCTCTAAAAGCCAGAGATGCACAGAGAAACACAACCTACACAACCATTAGAGGCTCCAAAGTGTGACACTATATGATAGGTACTATGGCAACCAGTAGCCTCTGTATGTCCGCAGCATCATAACATCAGCCCCCTTTGTTACTTTAACGCAGCTTCTGTTTCTCTTCCGGGATTGATTGGATTCATCTGCTAAAACTAACCACAGAAGTGCAAAATCCATGTCCATAAATAGCCACAGGAGTGCTTTATTAAAAAGTTTATGCTCCCTTTCTTCAGTCAGCCCTCTTATTTTGAAGTTGAGTGGAGATCGGGTTAAAAAATATCAGCTTCAGGTATCCACTTGTATTCTTAGTACATCCCAAGCACATGTTTGTTAAAGTATTACAAAATAACCCCCCTTTGTAAAATCCTCTTGTGCCTGTTTACAACAGTTTGTTGTTATTTGTTGGCCAGGACTCCCGCTGAGTTGTAGCTCCCTCACTGGCTACACCGACGCTCACTCATTTGCAACACTTCTTCATTAGGTTGATGCAGTAATGTCAGTGAATGAGCTACGACTGAGCAGGGATCCTGGCCGGTGTTCAGGCCGGAGATGTGCATGAGAGGATAATATAAAAGGGTTTCATTTCAGACAGAAGGAGCTCAGCAGTGTGTTAGGTTGAGGGGTGTATCAGCAGACACACACCCTAAGCCTAACCAATCCAAAATTGTGTCTAAACCCAGCCAGCCAATCACATCCGACTTGTTGGGACGCCCACTTCTGTCCACACCCGCCGCTTTCTGCCCACTTGCTTATGTTCTAGTCGTGCCTTTGGCCTCAAGTACAAATATCTGGTGCAATTTTCAATATTATTAAAAGATGCATTTGGGTATTGAGCATACAAGTTTATAGCTGAGGCTAGGATAGATTTTTTACAGAACATTGTGTACTGTTTTGATGTTAAAAATGTAATCTGTAATTCAGTGGAACAGCAAAGTCTATGTTGCTTTATGTTGTGATGCTGAGGACCTTATTGGTGGAGTTACACTTGTCACCTCATTCCCAGTCACCACATAACCCAGCACAAGAGGGAGCTTGGTCATGAATGGAGAGAGAGTCCACAAGACAGCATTTACACTTCCATTGACTATATGTTCATTCTGGTAAAACATCAACACTGCATTACTGACATGTTTCCAAATTGACATTTTACCCTCTTCACAAAATTGTCTGCAAGCAGCAGTTCGAATCAGTAAAACAATATAATATATAGATTGCTTGACATGACATCATTTCCTCTCTCATGTTTCACATAAGTGTGCAAGAGACGTGAAGGACCTGCAAATGCTTCTGCCAATTGCAAGTAGCAATAATTTGTGCAACCTGATGCTGCCGCCATTTTCAATCTGTGTGTAAGCAGTGCTTGTAAATTGCTTTTGTGAAACGGGCCTCTGTTCTTGATATTACCGGGCTCCTGAATACATGGGAGCCATGATACCAGCATTAACAATTACACAGACAATGATATAGATGCTAAGCTAATATCTACTTTAGACAACCAGTTATTAGGTTATTGTCTCAAGATTTTATTCCGACTTTCTGCCAATGAATGTTGACATTTACAGAAAGCTACAGTTGTGCAAAGTGAGAGGCACAGACCCCTCGCTGTGAGAGAAATTATGAGACAGTAAATCTTTTTTTTTTTGCGCTATAAAAGACAGCAGAGCCATCTTCCAAAAGCAGAGCCAATGTTGATTAAATGGCGAGAGCGGACAGGTTCTCTTTCACTGTTTGTGTCATTGAGTCTGCCATAGCTACTCCAATAACCTCTCTCCATCCCAGCCCACACGTCTGACCAATACACACAACACAGCTCTGGTGGAGCTGATTTACATGGAAGTCAGACTTGTAGAAATGGCTGCAACATTTTATGTCAAAAAAAAAAAAATCGAGGACAAAGTTTATTCTATGCCGCATTCAAGGTTGCAGGAGTTGAGTAGTTGATAGAAAATCTTGTCCTGAACAAGTGAAACCTCATGTGCGTCTCCACTAAGCTCAACTGGCCTTCACTATGCTCCCCCCTGTTTTACTCTGTGAAAACAACTAGTGTGGACTGCTCACACTCCCCTTTTATGAAAAGTACAAAACCCATCCTATCTTACATCCCTGGCAGTCTAAAACGTAATGTAGGTCTTCTCTGATCATCTCTGTTGGCATGCCTTTTGAGATACATTGACAGTTTCCTCCTAAAATAGCTTTATCTGATGCCCAAACATGCTCCTGTCACTGATTCTCTGTCTAGTGCTGCACCCCCCAACCCCCCCTTCTCTTGCTGTAGCTGACTGTAGCTGGAGTGTGTGGTTCAGTTTATGCCTGCCCTCCTGTCAGTCAGCCTCACTGAGGAGGAGAGAAACACAGAGAGAGAGAGAGTGGGGGGGAGGGAAAGAGAGGGAGACATCTTTAGCTTTGACATTACAAATAGATGCCGCAATAATGCATACAGTAAAACTACTAATAATAGCCAGCGCCTCATCGAGAGTGAGCACACTAGGTCTGGAGATAGTTTTATTGGGTCTAGAATATCTAAAAATGAATTTACTGCTGTTCTATAGTGCATATAGTGGTTATTTCATGTTAGCCTAAAATCATCTTACTTTTAAGTGCAGGTTTGTTTTACAGCATTAAAGGAATAGTTCAACATTTTGGGAAATACCTTTCTTTGCTTTTTTTCCCCCACAGATATCAGTCTTGTGCATTTTATTGTTGAGCCTAGCCTAGCTTAGCATCAAGACAGAGTGAGGGAAACAGCTAGCCTGGCTCCAAAGTTTGAAAATAAGCCTACGGACACCTGTAAACCTGCATTTTGCTTGTTCATCCTCTACACGAACAGGTTGTAAAATGACAATTTGTGGTTTTTAGTGGAAGTTACGTGCTGGAGCAGTGACTGTGCATCTTGCTTAAGTCTTCACAGTGAGGTTGTATTTGAGGTGTGGTATCATCGTGCCTTTACAGACACCAAAACCAAATCTTGCGCTCACTGACAAAGACAATCAATCTTCTTCTCAGAAAGAACACAAATTCGTGTAAATTCCCCAAATATTGAACTACCCGTTTGACTTGCTGACCTGTTCATGTAGGACTGTGTTTTTCCATATTAGCATCAGGATAATTTCTTTGGGCTAACATGCAGCGCTGTCTCTCAGCTCAGGTTCACATCAGCGTTCACAGCAGCTGGAGGGCAGAACCACTCTGGCATTGATCTCCAAATCCCAGAATTAGGAGGTTTTTGCTCTGGGGCAGCACGTCAAAACAATCCTTGCAACAGGAAACATATCCAAGGCCGCACCCTTGAACAAGTCGTTAAACAAATCCCAGTGAATTTCAGCTTTCATTACGGCTTTCTTTGGTGCTAACACATTTAGGTGAACAACTGTCTCCAGTCAGCGGTGAAAAAGAAAGGTGTTGGTGAAGGTTTTCTGGCTCCTTAGTGGATTGAATCTCATGTTGACACTGCTGTTTGTACTGTTCAGGACAATGGGAACGATTCTTCATGAATTATTTAATTAAGAGGTATTCCACTTTAAGACGGTGTAAAGGTGGCGCTCAGACTGACGTACGTACATACTGTACATTAATGTGAATGCGCATCCAGGAAGATTCACTGGTTGAATCAGTGACTTGACAAGACTCTGTGTGTGTATGTGTATGTGTGTGTGTGTGTTGCGAGAGGTCTCTCACTTGTCTGTCTCATCCTTTTCCCCTCTTTGTTGCGTTATCTGTGTCTATTTCAGACACCCTCTGTGTGTGTCTTTCTCTTCTGTTTCTCTCTCCTTCTGTCTCTCTCACTGTCCTTGTCTCAACAGAGCATTATACCTCTACACACACACACACACACACACACACACACACACACACACACACACACAGAGCCATGCCAGTTAGCTGTTGCTGTTGCTGCTGTGCTGCAGATGCCCCAGTGTGCTGTCATTAGCAGGGAGATCTGGGGCTGCTATAAATTATGCACACTGAATAACAGAAGGCTGAGGATTTCTCCTCTCTGCTGCCTGCATGTATGTATGTGTGTGTGTATGTGTGTGTGTGTGTGTGCATGTGTGTGCGTGCGTGTGCGCGAGAGGATGTATAGACATCCTCTCGCATCTTTGCTTACTTATGTTCTGCTGACATTATACCGATCAACTTTTCTCGTCGATGCGTCCGTATTAGCGCACTTCTCCGTGGCTCAGCTCACTCATGACCGTCTAACTCTTGTTCATGTCCTTGGTTGTGTAGCGTGTGTGAGTGAATGTGTGTGTGTGTGTGTGTACGTGTGTGTCCTTGCTTGTGAATAATGTATCAGCACTCATCTTTTTTCCAGCAGTCAGCCTTAGTAGAAAACTCTGACACATGCTTCTTAAAGGGACCAGCCCAGCGCCACATGGCTCAGTTTGTGAATGAGCGAGGTCTTTGTGTAAAACCCCACTCAAACACACACACATGCACACACACACCTACGCAAACACACACCTACGCACGCACACACACACACACACACACGTACACACACTTAGAAACACACAAGCACACACATGCAGATTTACTGCACACACCACCCACACACTCATGCGGCTGGTGCTGCACACACCCTCCTCACTGCATCAGCAAAGTGCCTGTTTCAGACAGGATGGATTTGGCTGATGCTCTCTGCTTCTCAGTTAAGATTATTTTCCCACAGAATTAGATTAAACACCGAATTCAAAAAGATATAAATAGAAATGTATATGCAAAGGACTTGTCAGCTGGTATTCCAGATTAAACATTAAAAAAATTATAAGTTTGCTACTGTTTGGATACATCTAAGGCGTCCTACTCTTTTCTTGGAAAGCCATTGTAATCTTTGGCATTGCTCTCCATAAGAAGCCCTGCTGTGCCAGACTGTAAGGGGGTTGGCATGCAGTCAGTTGAACGCCTGATATTCATGAAGTTGTAAAGTGACATTTTCACCTGTCACTTTGGGTAACACTTCATGAGAATAAAAACTGCTCTGCGTTACAACCGAGGTGCTTTTAGGCAAGGCGTTTAACTCATGATGCTCAGTGGTTGTTCTGGTCAGCTTTCATATGAATGTGAGGCACGGCATTACTGAAACATTGAGTGCAAACAATTCTTAGAAAAGAAAAGGATTAAAACATCCCTTTCATTCTGTATCAGGCTATCTTTGGCTCAGAAAGGTGGGCTATCTTTATCTCTCTTTGTTGTGGTGATCTTTGATTGTGACAGGTAGAGTATCTTCATCTGTCTTCCAGATGTCGTCCTCTATCTCTCTAGATGTTATCTTGGACTATAGTAAGCTTGTGGTGGATTCTGTGTATACTATATGTTTGATCTGTTTATGCCTTATGTAAGCATTTCTTTAACCATACAGAAATAGTAGTATTTATCGCTGAGAAGGAGTGGGTCTTTATTTTCTTATGAAGGAACATTCTGCACATTAATTGAAAGGAGGTTGGCAATACATCGCCTAATTCCAAGTTATGAAACGATATTTCAGCTTCTCTTGCCAGCTTGCTTCAGGATATTGAGTCTTTTTATTCTTGATTTGGTCAATTATGCTACAATTCCAACAACTCCCAAGATTGATTTTACCTCATTTCTATCTGCACCAAGGTAAAAAAAAAAAAAATACTGTAGATTTGGTGCAGCGCATGAGGTGTATCACTAACATCTGCATCAGGAGCGCTGAATCAAAAACAATTTGACCAAATAGTGGCATAAGAGGAAGTTATGATAATATCTCTTAGCTAAGACAAATTTGTGTATAATTTTAATCGAATCATATTATGTATGCAGATCTTGAGTGTTTTGCTTTGTAGTAAAAGCGACTAGTCTACAGTAAGACATAAAGAGACTGATCCCTCCATTATTAGATTTTTATATTTCAATCCAGCAAGTGTTTTTTAACCGATGAAATTAATATTTTTGCAAAATATTTAGATATGTAAAGGTGCCCCTGTAATTCTTAACATTTGAACATGTATGATTAGAGGAGGTGATGGAGGAAAAATAGCACAGGCTGCATGTGATAATGTATTCTGCTGTTTTCAGAGTAGTGGTCCTTCCTCAGAGATCTGGGGTGTCAATACCATTATTAACCTCATTCACTAAGGTCTACTGTCTGTCTTCATTAGTGTCATTCATTTATCTACCATGTGTCACCTGGGTACCGGTGCATACATTTCAGCTTTGAAAATAGATGTGTACTGATTCAGTTTATGGATCATTTGTATTTATATTATCTGTAAGTATAATCATGTTGTAAAATAAGCCAGAGGTGTCTAACATAGCCTCTGTTTGACTGTCCGTGTTCTTAAATAAGAAGACTGAGGCAAAGATAGCAGTCGTCCTTTCTCTTGTTCTGACTTTCATACATTATTACTGAAAACTGATATGATTGAATTAATTTTACAGTGGCTAACAATTGAAACCCCCCCCCACCTTCTTCTCACCAGGGCAGAGAGGAGGTCAAAAGTCAAATAACTCCTTTTCCTCTGAGCTTTAAACACATTTTAAACCACAACCAGGCAGGATTTTTTAAGTGGAAATACAACATCTTATAAGCCTAAATCCCATCCTCCCTCCCTACATCGTATTTGCTGGAAAAAACAACAACAACTTATTTTAAGAGTGAAATACAAACTGCCCCTTTAACAGCAGTAAATGAACACTCCCTCCAGAGAAAGTTGGACTCACCCACAATGAATCTTTAGTCTCTCTCGTCTCTTTGGTATAAAACATCACAAGCTGACCGGCTGATAAAGGAGCATGCTGTGATCAATTTACTGAGGTTATATTACAGGATTTCTGGGAATTGAACTTCAAACATTAAAAACTGGTTCCTCTCGGTGCTATTTGGAGCAGCCAACATGCAAAGTTGCCAAGTGCAGATTTAATCCTCAATAAATGTTTGTCAGTGCATTCATCTAAGTGGATATGGACATGCCAATGGGACTTCAATGGACAATGGTGCCAGTCAAACGTTTTTTGTTTTTTTTTCCAAAGACTTTTCTCCATAAGTTACATGTCATTTAAAGCCATACTTAGACACATGGAAACATCTCTTCTCCATCAAACAAGGAAGAAAACTAGAAAAATGTCCAACTCAAATACACTTGCTGTACACCAAGCATTTACATTTAGGTGAGCTCCTCTTTACTATTTTGTTTTGTTGTCTATGTAGTTAACCCCCCCCCCCTAATTTTTGATTGTTCTAAAATGTCACTGATCATGGCATAGAAAGCACACATCAATTTAGATATTGGAGGACATCTCACATGTGCATGTTTATACTGTTTTCAAAGGTACCACACCAACATGATTGATAACTTCCCTTTGATTTGGTACCAGACGATTTAAATTATAGCACTGCTCAAAGAGACACAACTTGGGCACCATTAAGGTCCGTGTAACACCTATCAGTTCAATTTTCCACATAAAAAAATAAAAAATTGAAAATTGAATTCAATTTTCCAAAGTTGTATTTTTCCTTTGTCAGATCAATGTTTCATTAAGATTTTGGAGTGCTAATTCTAATTCTAATTTTCTATTTGTGGAATGTTGGATAGAAAAATGGAAAATTGAAACATAGAGAATCAGAGAGGTTTTATTTCTATTTCTATTCTTGCTGCCTGAGAGGGCGGGGTCTAAATGCCCAACTCAACTTATTTCTGATTGGCTGGTGGGGGTATGGCATTTAATTAGTCTCAAAACCCATGCACATAAAACCAGGCGTGCACACGATACAAGCAAACAGAACAGTATCCACAAAAGCGTAAAAGCATCCTGCACGTGTACAAATGCAGTCCTGTGAGAATCTGTGATAAGAAATCTGTGTGCAGATTTGTGAAACCTTTATTCTGTTTGTGAAAAGTGAAAATACTGATTTCACTGCTTTTTTCCCATCCAACCCACATTAGACTTATTAGAAAATGTACTCTATAAAGATATTGTATGATTGTACTTCAAAAAGATAAAAATTACGTTTTAAGTGAGAAAGAGGAGCTCTACATGGCCATCACCAATGAAATGGAATCGTGCTGTGAATTTCTAGCCACAACATCAGTGAAATATCTCTTTGTTTCACAAATAGAATAAAGGTTTCACAAATCTGAAATTGTGTTTTGATGAGTCTCTGGAGTCTCCTTGTTAATCTTGTCCAGATTTGACAGGTCTAGTGGGTTTGATGTGAAAATGGTCTATTGTGGTCTGAATGGACAAACATCAATGAAATCGTCCTTCTTTCTTTGCAGTGTTAAGGCTTTTGCTATGATGTCTAACACTTTTTCATCAGTGTAAGTCATAAAAAAAACAGAATTAGTCCATAATTATTATTATTTAAGTTTCCCTTTGTTCTCTCGGGCAGCTGCATGTCTTTGACTGTGTTAGCGATCACATCAAACAGCCAATCAAAGGTCATGGTCAATATTTAAAGTGACCAATCAAATAGGTGGACCATCTATGCCATCCCACCCTCCAAAGTCTCAAAAGTCAACTTGACGAGTGAGCGAGTGTTGAGCAGTTGCGAGCACGTAGGGAAAGTCGAGCTGGCACTCGTCACAGTCCCTCACTAGTAGGACCACATTTGAGCAGAAATGCTTCCTTGCACGGATGGATTTCTGCTCACGGATACTGTTCTGTGTTCTCATATCATGTGCACGTGTCTGTTTTTACGAGTGTGGGTTTTAAGATTAATTAAACAGCATACAGGGGCAGCTTGTCCCACCTATCATCACGCCTGCATTCAAGGATTACATCCGGTCATAGCCACGTGCAGATCCCGAGTCCCAGACCCCAAGCTGTTGCAGTTGTTAATTACTTGAATATGCTGTTGAACATACTGTGGAGTGTATTGTGTGGAGGCATATGTTGAGATGTTTAAGAGGATTATTGACTTAGATTGTTTAGAATTAAACAAATTTACTGCCCTTTGTTTGTGACACAAAATTATTTGCAACATTAATCCCCTCTAGACTGGGCTTCATTTCCAAAGTCATCATCAGGCTAAAATGATCTTAGTCCATGGAGTGACAATGGGACTAAGATTGTCTTGGCCTTGAGATCCTTTTAAGAAAATGGGGCTTTGGTCTGCAACCACACTCTGAACTAGAACTACCTTGCTAGTTACATTCACCAAGTAAGTAGGAATATCAGTCATACACGTTATGGTAAATGGAATGCTGTTAAAGGTCCAGTGTGTAGAATTCTCTAGAATTTTGTTTGTTTGTTCCACTAGAATTCATCTAGTGGAACGAACTTGGAAGAACTGGAATATCATGTTCATAAGTATGTTTTCATTTGTGCATAATCCCCTGAAAATAAGAGTTGTTGTGTTTTCATTAGCTTAGAATGAGCCCTTTATATCTACATAGGGAGCAGGTTCTCTTGTGGCTGCCATGTTGCACCACCATGTTTCTCAGTAGCTCAGAACAGACAAAATAAACACTGACTCTAGAAAGGGCCTTTCGCAAGTTTCGTAACCATCATAGGTTCTTTTACGCAGTTAGAAGGGGAGAGGTATTCAGTTGGTCGCAATCTGCAACCACTAGATGCCAATAAGTCCTATACACTTAATTGTCCTTAGTTTTTCTAATTTAACTTATAACGATATCAGCTTTTGAACTAGGTTCAGAACAGGATGAAAAAAAAGGCATGAAACTGGAGACATCATTCCATTTGTTGTTTTTTTTTAATTGGGCAAAAACCTGAACAAAATCAAAGACTATGTCTTCCTAACACTGACAAAATTCAGTGCAATACAGAGGCTGTAGCAACTGTTTTCAGTCACTGCCTCATTAAAAGAAGTATAAGGAACAAAGGATGGGTCACCATTGCAGCTATGTGTTACCACAAGTCATTGGATGTACAAATGTGTACTGAAACATATTTATAAAGACAGAAGTAAATGCTGCTGAATGTTTGTTGCAGTGCTGAATGAATGTCTTGAGTTGAGATGAGAGGATGTGCTGGCAGCAGGATGACCACAACATCACTACAGGACACATGTGAGGGAAAAGAGAGATTTCAATTCACAGCTCAGATCATACATCACTAAGCTGCTGGAGTATCTACACAGAAACATTTATAGCACCAAATCCTCCTGACTCACAGCATGCATTTACCTGGGCTGAGGAGACGACTTCTCAGCTTATCAACTTTACAGTGATAGTCTAACTTCTGTAATCTGACTTTATTTCTTATTTCAATCTGTGGCAGCAGCTGCTTCTACAAGTGTTTATGATTTATGAAGGATGGACACACTGAATAACGAGGCTAACATTAGTTACATAGGCTAGCATAGTTATATATATATATATATATATATATATATATATACAGTGTCTTCCTCATGAGTTGGTGCCTCCGCCCAATGTGCATTTACAGGGAAAAACTGATGAGACTGACCTACAACAGTGGGATCTGTGTGCAGCTATAACTGGATATAATCCTTGAATGCAGGTGTGATGATAGGAGAGACAAGCAGACCCCGCCAGCCAATCAGACATAAGTTGAGTCAGGCGCTTAGACCTCACCTTCTCAGGCAGCCTAAGACATCAATTGAAATAAAATCTCTCGGATTTTCTGGTTTTCCATTTTTCGATTTTTTCTATCCAACATTCCACAAATAGAACATTGGAAAAACGACTCCAAATTCTTAATTATACATTGATTTTCCAGGATCTGTAGATATTTTACACTTTCAAACTGTTCAAAGTTGGAAGGTACTAACTTGCTCTAATCTACATGGAGATTGTCACAAAGTCTTGGGTTGTATGAACTAAATGCAGAATTACTCAACAGTGTATTTTATGTCTCTAGCAGCCATAGTAACCTTAACCACATGGTTAGACAAAGTTACATATTAACATATATTAACTGTATATTAACAACATTTCTTAACGATAAAACCTAACGGTAGCACATACAGACAGAAAAGAATGGGACCAAGGACTGAACCCTGGGGCACACCACAAGAATTAAATCTCAGCATCTTGTCTTTCAAAGCTGCGGTAGGGCATCTTCTTCCATCAGCGTCTTTGTTTGGCCTCTCAAAGGGGCAGTGGGACATCTTTCTTCTATAGAATCTTTAGCTCCTCATGAAGGACGGATGTGATCAATGCTTCAATCCCCTTATCAGGAGAATTGTGTCTGTTAGTCTGCTTTATAAGCCTGCAGTTAATGGTGTGTGTGCGCATGTTGGGGAGGGGGGAGGGGGGTTGATGAGTGAGATGAGAGGTGAGAAATGGTGGGGTGAGAGGTGGATAAGAGATGGAGGAGAGGGAGGCAAGAGAGCAGGATGGATGAAAACAGGAAAGGAGGCAGAGCTGAGAGAGAGGAGGGAAAATGGATGGATGAGAGGAGGGAAAATAGAATAGAAAGTGTATGGAGGGAGAGGGGGGAGGGCAGGAAGAGAGAGGGAATGAGAAAAGATAAATGGAAGACAGGTGGGGAGCAGGATGACTTGCACACGACTCCCAGCCCCGAGAAAGAAGAAGAGGAGAAAGGAGAGACAGAGAGAATAGCTTTTCCCCACCGTTCTGCCCGCAAGCCCTTCATTAACTATTCATTACCAACTCTGCACATCCTCTCTATCTATCTATCTATCTATCTATCTATCTATCTATCTATCTATCTATCTATCTATCTATCTATCTATCTATCTATCTATCTATCACTATAACATACTCTTTCTCTGTCCATATTTCCATACATGCCTAGTTTTCACTCTTTTTCTGTCCTTCCTCCATTTCTTCACTTCTCTCACTCAAACCTTCCTTCTGAATCTTCCTCTCCCTCTCCCTGGCTTTCTCACACCCACTCCCTTCTCTCTCTCTCTCTCTTTCTCTCTCTCTTTCTCGCTTTCTCTCTCTCTGTATCTCTCTAGCTATCTATCTATCTCTACCTCTTACAAAAGGCTTGACTGTACATCTAAAGCGCAAGACAGCTTCTGTGTGTGTCTTTGGAAAAAAAACCCTGATTTCTGTTGAATCTGAAGGGGTGTATTTATACTTAAATAGATCTCACTGCAGCCAATAGAACAATGCACAACACCAGCGATGAGAGACAAGGTCAAGTCAGTGTGCGTGTGTTTGCGTGTGTCGATGTGTGTGTGTTTGTGTGGCTACGCAAAAAAACGAGAGGGGAGGAAGGGAATGATTTATTGACAATCACTCTCGCAACTACGTACACACATCCACTCACGTTCACTCACACACACACGTAGAATGATTGTCCTCATGAAATGTGGATGTGACAGGCACACACACAAACATACATTGCTAAATATTCTTTGTTTACTACATACACACGATTACACACACACACACACACACGGAGGGTTGCCCTGGGCTTGTATTGCTGCTGTGCAGAGGTTAGCTGGGTGATACTGCATGCAGGCCTGTTGTGGCTGCTATCATTCAACAACCAATGCTCATCTCTCCCTCTCTCTTCCCCTCTTTCTCTCTCTCTCAAACACACATGCTCTCTCTCTCCCTCTCTCCCTCTCTCTTGCTATCTCTCTCCTGCTCTTTCTCAATCTTATTTTCTCTTTTCTTTCTGCCTTACATCCTCTCTCTTTCTCTATCTCCTGCTCCCTCCCTGGTTTCCATGGTGACAGCTGTGCGCTGCAGAAATCACACTGATCGGAGAATGAGATAGAAGGAGCTTCTCTCTTTATATACATCAACACACCACACACACACACACACACAGGCACGCTCATACACACACACACACACACAAACACACAGTATGTTTGCAGATTCTTCTATTATGGTTATACAGAGACACTGACACACACACACACACACACACACACACACACACACACACACACATATATAAACACACATCAGTTTCCTCTCCACGTCTTTGTGCATTTTATGAATGTACTGTGTTTTTTTCTTCACTATCTCACTATTCTGTCAGCTGACCCTCTCTCTCTCTCTCTCTCTCTCTCTCTCTCTCTCTCTCTCTCTCTCTCTCTCACACACACACACACACACACACACACACACACACTTTCAGCCCATGTGTGCACGCATGTTGACGGCCATGCCTTCCTGGGGTGCCATACCTGCCTGTGAACACACCTAATTGGTTTGGCTTCCATATCACTCTCTGTTATTGGATCATGCTTAGCAAGAAATTAGATCAATTTTGTTGATGCCTGCCTCGCTGGGCAGAGAGAGAGAGAGAGAGAGAGAGAGAGAGAGAGAGAGAGAGAGAGAGAGAGAGAGAGAGAGGAGAGGAGGGGGGGAGCATCAGCTGACCTTGAAAGGAGAGGACCTCTTGATGGACGGCTGAAGGGAGCACCGGTCACGTGTGATTGGTTAGTGGAGCAGGCCGGTCACAGGCTATTGGCCAGACGCTGCTGTCCATTTGTGCCCCCCCCTCTCTCTCCCACCCACCCACCCATCTGTGCTCTCACTGAGGAATTCTCCCATCACTCAGTGATACAGAAGGCTTGGATCAGCAACTTACAGTGCACACACACACACACACACACACACACACACACACACACACATGCACATGCGCACACATTCAATGCACGTTGACACACAGACAATCACACATATCCATCAGCGCAGACAATAAAATGCACACGTGCACATCTGTGCTTCACACATGTTCTCATGTGTGCACTTCTCTCTTTCTCTCTCTCTCTCACACACACACGTAGTTTCCACAGCGCTGTCAATGTGTGTGTGTTTGTGTGAATCTACTCTAATTGTGTTCATGCACATGTATTTCAGAGTCTCTCTCACTCTGTCTTTTTATAGATAACTGAAAACTGTTGTGCAGTCTTTGCTTTTTTAAATGTATTATCATACTAAACCTCAACCTCACATACATTTTTTTTCCATCTAAAAATTATTTCAGTTTTATCCACAATATTCTTTTGGTACTTGTTAGGAAACAGTGGCACCAAGAAAAGACAGTTTTTCAAGTCCTCAGAAGAGTTTCACAGGATTTATTAGCTTACTATGAGGTTCTCCAGTCTATTTACTAATAATCTTACTAGTAAATATAGTTTACCTTTTGGATTTCACAACCATTCAAAGGTTGACATCAGACGGTAATGAAAAATGACATTATTGTAGCAAAATGCTGCAATATAACAATATGGACTCAGGTCAAACAGTCTTTTAAAGGACTGTGCTGATTCTAATATATTTTATTGAAGTTGCTGATGTCTCTAAATGTCTATATTTCCATCTTACAAAGGTGTCCAGTGTTTCACCCATTAAATCCCTAGAAACGTCTCTATCTCTATATAGACGATTTGATCTGTCAGTGGTTTCTTTTGTGCCTGTCTGTTTTTAAAGAATATCATTTTTAATATACATCACCAGTCAAAAGTTTGGACACACTCTCTTGTTCAACAGAATGGGGAGATGTGTCCAAACTTTTGACTGGTCCTGTAAATGTAGTATGTGGGATGAAATTTGTCTGTTTCTACATTACATTAAAGTAGGACACACTCTGATGTATATAAGGTTTGTGCACACTCAGCGTCTAATTTTTTTTGTCTTGTAGTGGGATCCTTGTGCTGTCTTACATGTGTTTTTGGTAATTAATGCAATAAAAATGTTATCATGTCAGATAGAAAGATCAATTGAATAACTTATTTAAAACATAATCTGTCCAACATCCCAATGTACCCTATAGGTGCTAACAAGTTTCTGGTATTGACAGAGTGGTTTTAAGACCTTTACAATAAATTCGTCCTCAGCTTTTGTGATTTGGTTTTTGGAACATCCAGCGACAGCAGCAGTGTGTGGAAAGGTTGCAAATGTGTTGTACAGTTTTTTAAACCTAAGAGGATCTGTGATTAAAGATTCAACCATTAAGAATAAACCCATTTAAGAATTGTCATTTCTAAATTAATCATCACATCTAAAATTAGGTCAGTGAAAGTCTGCAATTGATCAATCATCTTTAAATATAATTTGGAATTAATACACTGGGATATTAGAGTAAAAGGTGTTTGATGATGATGAGTAGTCATTTTGATGTAAAATAACAATGCAATAGCACTCATATATGCACACAGGGACAGCTACTTTCTCCCCATTACTGCATCAGTCATTTTGAAAGGACAAAGTCATGAGGATGTTTGTACCCAAAGTCATATAAAAAAAAGGTCAGATGTTAAAAATGGGTTAAAAGAGAGAGAGAATTTGTAATGATTCAATCAATCTGACACTCACATCCATGAAATTTGGATGTCATATCCATGAAGGGTAATTTCCTCCTAGTTTTCAGCTAACACTCCCAGGCCGACAAAACCTCCATGTTGCCTGAGTAGAGCGTCCCAGAGAGGAATGAGCTCATCGGGAACCAGGTTCACCACTCACAGCTGCTTCAGGCTGACTTTCACCACTCATTTCCACACTCACCGCCATAATAGCCCGACAGCCTCACCTCAGACTCACCAGGTGATCAGTCTCATCTGAATGGTTGTTAAGTGGAGCTGCCGTGGTATCGATCACAACGCAACAACATATCCATCTTAAAAATATAGTATAGAGTCTATGAGTCACATTCTTCTCAAATATAGTTAAAGAATATGACAGCTGAATTTATTTATTTATTATAAGTAATTAGATGGGATTAAATGTTACAGGACATTTCCACCCAAAAAGCTCTTTTGGTTGGTGTAATTTGCCATCATGTTTATGTACTACTAATTTATTGGGCTTAACAAGTGTTGGATGAAAAGTAATTGGTAGGTTATGTTAACAGGCAACATTTTTCCAGTCATGATGTGTCTTGTACATTCTTGTACCTCACAAAGGTCGTGGGGGAGGTGTTGTGGTGGATGATGGCTGCGCAATGCACATGAGTTTGACACCAGAGGCCGCAATGCCCCACATGTGGTTGGGTTTAGGTAAGTGGCTGCTGTCTGTAGCCATATATGTAATGGACAGATGAAAGAGTGATATAGAGTCTCATTTAACTCCCAAACTATTGTTAATAGTGAAAGACAACCTAAATATAGACAGAGTTAACTTTGAAATGACCTAACATTAACTAGAAATAAAATACATTGTCAGTAAACATTTACAGATATGTTGAGTATGAACATTTCAGGAGTTTGCAGATATGTTCATTAATAATGTTACTTTATTATTTTGATTAAAACTCAATCTGAGCAACATGGTGTTTCTCTCAAAACGTATTTGCTATCGCAGATAAGTAGTATATAAAGATAGTTTCTAGGGTAAATTTGCTGCATAATTAAAGCCACCTTCATATAAAAATAGCAACTCAGTATGAGAAGTTTGGCAGTTTGTCTGGGAAGGAACTTAAAATGTTTGAAATCAGCTGAATCCATAGTACTGAAGGGAATATAATTACATTTGAACACATACAGAATGTGCTGATAATCACAGACTGGTGATTCATATAGTTGAAAAAGATCTGAGGGAGGATTTTTTTTTCCATTTAGGGTGGCCATCTTGCTCTGGCCACACAGTTAGAACAGCACTGAGAGAAAAGCTGTGTCCTGACCACTAATCGCAAATGTGATTAAATTGACCACTTCAGGTAGTTTGGAGGGATTGATTAATAGAGTGACAGAAGGATTGCCTGTTATTTAACACTGGATGCATGGGCAAACTGGCTGTCCTCTCCTTTTCCTCCCGTGTGTCTTAACCTCCTACTCGTGAGTGTGTTTTGCCAAGCTTTAGAAAAATATTCCAATCTGCAGAGACCTAAATTTCATTTTAACACCTCACTCCTTTTCTCCCACACATTTTAAATGAACTCCTTGGTTTCGGAGAAGTCACAGCTATCATTCCTGTCTGGTTTTAACATCAGTTGTGCTTCATGTTTCATGTGCTGCCTCGCCACAGTGACATGATATAAATATGTTAACAACTGTTTGTGTGTTTGTAGAGTAACACCTTGACTCATTCAGACTTTGAAATGAAAGAGGAATCGCTATATTTGCAACACTTTCTATGTACATATTTGATTCCACTGTGTTGTTTGTTTCTCCTTTCTATATTTTCTTTCTTTTGTTTGCTGGTATTTCTAGGTTATTTACTGTTGATTATTTCTAATGTATTTACTGACTGTGAAGCACTCTGTAACTTGCTTTTGAAAAGTGCAATACAAACAAAGACAAAAGAAAATTATTCTCTGAGGTATTTTGTCATTGTGAGTCTAAATGTCAAGTCCATACTGCTGGAATTGGCCTAAAATCGCCCCTCCCACAATGAAATCTCATCTCTTCTCCACATATGGTACATTCTTATTAGATTACAGTTCCCATGATTTCCTTGTTGTCTCCTGCAAAATATCCAAAGCAAAATGCAAGATGAAAACAGCAAGCAGGCTGCTTATTGTCCTCTGAAAAACTATTTGTCACCACTGGAGTAAAGAGAGTATTCTGGGCAAAATAATAAAGATTCCTGGTAACTCATGTTGTTTTATATGAATTATACACATATTCTTTATTGGAATTACTTCCAGCAAGCACTATCCTGACACAGGCCCTTGAAAAAGCCTGGTAGGGTTGACATTGCATTTATTCCATCTCAGAATAGCTATATGGCCTATTGTGACTTAAAATATATAATCTTTTATTTGCGTCTTTGTGTAGCTTCCATCTAGTGAGGTAGATTACATGTGTACAACAACAGCAGACATAGAAGATGCAATTAGCTCTACTTGCTGTGGAAAAACTCCACAAGAGCTGCTGCAGTATTTTATTTTTCGATTTTAAAGCAGAATTAATTTTGTTTTTTGGCCATTTGGGAGCGACAGAACAAGCTGTTAACACAACATTGACATATTATCACTGTATGAAGTTGATATGGTGAACATGTTAGCAAACTTTTGACTGTTTACTCATCCAACAGACATGGAGCAACATTAGGATAAATGATAAATGGCCACTCTCCTGGTAGTAGCTCCTTTTTGGTCTCCACCAACCTTGCTAAATGTTCCACTATGTTCACCAGCTAGTTACTAACTTTGTCTGACTCTTGTTTGGGTGCTGGACAGGTAGCGTAAAGAGCTTGAAGAGGAGCACAAACCAAGACAGTCTAGTTGAGTTGAGTCAAGAGTGGGAAACAAACAGTGCATTGGGTCCTAACTGAGACTGTAGCATCTGGAGCCTCATCTAAATATTAAAATAGCAGGTAAATTATTCCAGAAAAGATATGATGACAGTGACACTCAGTGCTATTCTTCAGTATAACTCAGTACAAACCAGGAGCCATGGAGAGAGAGACAGCATCTGGTGATGTTGAGATGATTTACTCTGGTGTGAGGTGGAATTATATATCAACAGTGTTTGTCGAGTCGGTGACAAGACTAAATCTCACAAAATGTGAGAACTGGATTTAAGGATGTGTTGTGAGTCTAAAAATCATACTTAAATCCTACTTACGTAACTGCAAGCTGCTTGGATGGTACTTCATGGAGGATCTATTTTTTTTAGCTCCATTGAGAGTTTGCATTTTTTCCCCACATTGACTTCCTCTTCTGTAATGTTCTGACTTTCCTGCACCGTCTGTGGCAACTCAGCCCCAAGCCCATTGGCTCCTACTGAAGGTGTAAGTCTTAAAAAACTTGTCATCAAACATAATTTTACTTTTAAAAAAGGATAACTATGTTTTTGAAACAGCAGGGCACCATGTTTTTACTCATAGGAATAAATAGAGCATTTTGGGGGGGACTATTTTCAGCTGCAGATTAATTCATATTTGGTGCTTTAGTGAGTATTTATGGCAGCCGGACGGTGTGTGTGTGTGTGTGATTCACTCTAAATAAACTACTGCATGTGTGCTCAGGGTAATGAGGGAACATCTAACCCAGTGCAATGGTGTGGCTCATTGATGTGGTTCTAATAGTTGTCAGATGTCAATGAAACTCTATGACACAAAGGAATAAGATATATCAGGATACAGAGGCAATACAATACAACACAAAGAATGATTCATTGTTGGTTTTGGTTCTTTACTTTTGGATTTGTTGAAAATAAGTTTGTTCAAAATATAGAATATCAACATATCCTTAAATAAAACCCTGAGTTTGTGGTGGCCCAGTAGCTTGATAATCAGACTGAATTGCCATTTAGTTTTTGCGCTAACCAATAATGACTGACACATTGTCGTTTTCTGTCGTTATCATGGAAGAAGCAGTGGTGTTGGGTTTTTTGTTGAGTGGGGGGGTGGAGGGAGGGTGTTAGAGCCAAGAGCAGTTACAGCAACATTTGTCCTGTCAATCAAAGACGTATGTTGAATGAAGAGCTGTTATTCTATTATTATTGACTTAGAGCAACAGTAACCACATTGTCCTCAGTTCAAGTTTGGATGGGGACTTTAGTACCATGTCATCCCCTTCTATCTCTTCAAATGTTTTCTGTTACTCTCTGCTGTCCCAAATATCCAATGAAAGCAAATTACCATAATAAGTTAATATAATATACTTAATGAATATGACAACTTATTATTATAATATAATTTTAAAAAAACTATGACAGTTGTTTGGCTTTTGCAAAAGCCAAACAACTGGGGATAGACTTTAACACTTCTAGCTGTAAAATCACCAAATCTTGTGCGGACAGGACGTCCTTCAATTTCAATTAAAACATTTAGATTACACAGGATATTCAGTATGAGGCATGTATGTTGTATATAATCAGATACACAGACATACAGATCTACCTACAGAACATCTGCAGTGTCTACTGTATGTACAGTATAGTATATGAGGAGTGCCTGTTAGGATGCAGCAGTGCTGTGAGGAGCTGTGGACCCACAGTATATAACAGTTGCCTCGCAGCTGATGAAACGTGTGGGTGTGTGTCTGTGTGTGTGTACACCCTTGTGTGTTAGACCCATGTTTGTGCACACAGACGTGTATAAAATTGTGCACCGTGTTCCTTATTGGCTGTGTGTTACTATATGGTGCTCAGTTGTCTCTGTGCTTTAGCTTCTTGTGCTTTTGTTGCTTGTGCTGGTGTCAGTGATGCAGTCTGTTGTAGTTTTTAAGGAGAGAAGAGAGAGACTGAAACTCTCCTGAGACCGATGAAGCACACATGCGCGCACACACACATACATAAACACACACACATTGCTCTATAGTGAAATTCTACCGCAGAGAGTTTCTGTGGAAAGATTTTTTCTCTATAAGCTTTCAGTTTGTGTTTGCTTTTCAGGATTCAGATATTACTTACGTGTTTTTACAAGGTGTGTGTGTGTGTGTGTGTGTGTGTGTGTGTGTGTGTGTGTGTGTGTGTGTGTGTGTCAAATACCATTGATTTTCCTCTGTTCTTTAGCTGTCTCTCCTGTGATCTCTGACCTGCTGCCTTAGGTTTTGACCCTGACATCTGAACCCTCACTAACAGATTTTCATCAGCCACACACATAACCACACTCACAGATACTCACTCATACAATTAAATAGATAGATTAATTGAACGTCTGTAGTTAATTTCAATAATGCAAGCTTTGATTTCCTCTCTCTGTTTCCTCCTCCCTCCCTCTCTCTCTCTGTCTCTGTCCAGCCTCTGCTCCTAAGCTGCGGCCGATGCGAGACCAGTCTCTGATGGAAGGGGAAAAGCTCTACTTGAAGTGTGAGGCGCCGGGGAATCCCAGCCCTTCCTTCCGGTGGTACAAAGATGGACATGAGCTTCAGAAAGGCAGAGACCTCAAAATAAAGACCAACAAGTAAGTCTTTCAAATTGATATTTTCCTCAATTTTCCATTCCACACTCCTTTCCTGACCTCCATAAATATGTAGTCAGTAAACAGGGCTGTAGCATCCATTCAAGACATCCAGGTCATGTTCATACTTTAATAGTTTTAGGGATTTAAAGGTACAGTATGCAGAATTTTGTGGCATCTAGAATGAGCCCTTTATATCCACAGCAGTTTATATTATATTATCTACATATTAGATGTTTTGGGTTTTTAAAGGGTAACACTTCAAAGTCTTGAGGAATACTACTGCATATGTGAAATAAGTTGTAAAAAGCTATTTCTGTCTCCAGACGCAGATGTACGGAATCTGATAAATTTCCTCAAGCTATGTCACACCCAAACATGTTAGTAGTTGATTCTGATTTGTTCAGACTTGGACTACAGTATTTGTCTAAACAGTATTTAGACCATATTATTTAGAGATAAAATTTACATAATTCCTAAATAAAATTAAATGAATAAAGTTCAATTAATTGTGAAGTCATTGATGAAGCACATTTATGAGACAAAATTGCTGGTTCTGACAACTGCTGTTTTTCTGTTTTTTATTTAATTGGACTGCCTATTCAAAACATGCCTCTTTGGAACGGGCCGATTGCTTGGCCTCAAGCCGCTGCTTCAACGCATAAAAAATGAATAGTTGATGTGAGGTGTGAATCAACAACATGAAAGAAACTAACACACTATTATACACAGATGTTATAAATAATAAGAACTGTAGTGTTCTTTTCTCATTACAAGTAAAATAAATCTGCATTTAAAAATTGAAATAATGTTAATCCAAAAATAAAGTGGATCAATCATATTGGGCTCTTAGATCATTCCTATTTTCAGTGTCTTCAGTTCAGATTTGAGTGTGTATGTTTGTTCAAAGATTTGTGCTTTGTGTGTAGTGGCGCTTCACAATAACCACGGTCTCTGGAACATATGAGACAAACTGGTTTTGAACTGCCTTTAGAAGTATTTGCTCCATTTTACACACTTAACTACAGTCATTGTGTATTGGGCTCTGAGTGCTTCCAAAACGTGGGTGAACTATGTCCAACAATGTACCCGAGCGTCTCTCATGTAGCCACTTGCTGTTACTATGTTTTTATCTAGACACGGGTAAGAGTGTCCATCCTTGATTAAAAGCTCTATTTTGCTGTCTAATTTTTTTCTTTTTAGATTACTTTTCTCTGACTCGTGTCACGCCTCGTCTCTGGTCTCGTCAGTTGACAGAGCTCTGAAGCTCCGCCCTGTCCCTGCACAGAGTGCAGAGGCTCATTGATTGCTGGTTTATTCACAGTTTATTAATATTAAATGTATCACATGTCCAAACTGCACCAAATTCGACACTGCACTTTCTTGGGTCCTCAGCCATACAACCGCCAAGTGTGGAGTCGATTGAATGAACAGTTGAAGAGATACACAAAGGACATACAGACAGACAGACAGAGATTCCTTACTTTAGTAGATAGATTGAAATTTGACTATCTTTGATTTTCAGACTGCTGGTCGGACAAAACAAGTGCAGGGATTTCCAGCACAACTTCACCTTCCAGGTGCACAGAGAAGGAAAGAAGTCTGAAAAAGTCAAAATTTCAGCATCATTTGTAGTTTTTAGAACAACTTTATTATGAGACGAATGTGCCTCAACTTGTGGCTGACCCTAATGAAGGTCGCAAACCAAAACGTTGGTCTCATAAGAAATGAGACCAACCAGAAAACAGTATGTAATTAAATTTGTGACCACTACGACATGTTACACTACTAAACAGTTATCAAACAGAACAAATCAGTCTGATTGCAGACACAGCAAGCACAAAGTTAAAGATATGAGTGACATCCTCTTATTGTATAGCAATATTAGGTTTGGGTTTCATTTTATCTTCTGATTGAATGTCATTTTCCCCTAAAACTGTTTTTTCTTTTTGTTATCTCGAACTTTAAAGTATCTGTTCTGTGCATTGTATTGCTTGTAACTGATTTCTGTAAACCTGTAAAAAGTAGGTCTAGTCTGTCTCTGGTTTTAATAAGTACTCTACATTAGCTTTGCTGGTCTACCATTTATATATAAAAATTGTTCATTTCAGGCTGGAAATAAAAATTATATTTCTCATCCAGTTAGAGATGAGTCTGCTCCTTTTTTTGAACCAACTGACACTGTCTTTTTATCTGCTCTGTACCATTCTGTCTCTTGCCCTCTTCTTTCTCTGCCTTTCTGCTCTTCACTGAAGAAAAAACTCTAAGGTGCAGATCAGTCGTGTCCGTGTGGAAGACTCTGGAAACTACACCTGTGTGGCTGAAAACTCACTAGGACAAGAAAACGTCACAAGTATAATCAGCGTGCAGATCTGTGAGCAACGACACATCCCTGTCTATATCTGTATATAACTGTGCAAAGCTGATACTGTTCTGGCTAGTAAAACTGGATCACCACATTATTTTAATAAGGTTTTGAGAGCTATTTCTTTCAGCAGCTACACCTGTCCACAAAGATTTGACAGCACACTTACAGTATGTATATACTAAATATAACTTTTTACTCACTAAAGAATAGAATCAAATGTGTTTATTATAAAGGCTATTTAATATGAAAGATGGAGAAATCTTAATTATGTAATTACAAATGTAAACTGAAAAGTAACCAGTGTAATGCAATATAGTCTCTTGTTCTCAAGTGTACTCTTTTTCAGACTATTTTAAAAAATGGAAATCAGAAGTCGGACAAGAAAAAGCAGTCATGGTTGTTACAAAACAAAAATAGGAAAAAACAGGACAAATAACTTTATTATATGCAAATATACCCCAAAAAGTCATCAAGGAAGAAGGCAAGAGTGCGATGGGGATTGGTGAACTGGTGTACCTGACTGAACCTGTTTCTCTTTACTCACAAAACCAGCAGCTGTGAGCCCAAAAATCAGATTTGTCACACTGGGTTTTTTAAAAATAAATTTACTGAAGTAGGCTGAAAGGTCTGTGGGAAGGTTTGGTATGTTATCCACAGCAGTACAAAGCCTGCCAGTAAAATGTGAGCACCTTGTAATGTTACAGTATCAAAGAGATGACAGCATATTTTGTCGATCTATTTCTTGTCTGTCTGGCCTTTTCATAGTGACCACCACCACCCCGTCTCCAGGTGTGAGTCACGCGAGGCGCTGCAATGATTCGGAGAAGGCCTACTGTGTCAACGGAGGAGACTGTTACTTCATACATGGTATTAACCAGCTGTCCTGCAAGTAAGTTAGTAGTTCAGTTGGTCCCCGTTCCTTCGATCATCACTGTGTAGTCGCTCCCCCGGTCTCTCCTCCCTCCCTCTCTCCCTCTCTCTTTCCGTCTGCCTCTCTTTGTCTCTCTCAGGTCTCAGACACTGTGTTTGTGTAGCTAGTCACTGCACTACCTTGTCTTCAGTTCTCTGGTTACACCCTCCCCACATACACACACTTACAGCCACCTAGCCACAGGCTTGTTGTTTTCAGTTTTTACCAATGGTCCAAAAGAAGGACTTGTGCAAGGAGCTAAAATAGATTTTCACCTAGACATTATGTCCACATGCATTCTAAAATGTGTTGTGTCTTACTCCAAGAAGATTAATTAATAGATTAAAACACACCTCCACCACCAAGATGCTTCTGGTAACATATATTCATGAAAGAAATGCATTTTAGGTACTTTAAAAAAGAATAAACCAGTAAATTATGATGTGTATACTATATTTTACTATAATTTAAATTTTATCTCTATACAGTAGCAGTCAAAAGTTTGGACACACCTTCCCATTCCTTTAAATGAGAAAGTGTCCAAACTTTTGACTGTAACTGTATGTATATCATATGTGTAGTATTTGTCTTTTGCTGTAGTTGTATTTTTCTTTTACTTTGTATAGGTATTTGTGTAGTGTGAAGATATGGTGAAATGTAGCAGAGCACACACCTCCAAATCTTGAACACTGTATCGAGTGAAACAAACAGAACACCAGCACTCACAGATCAATAGTCTTCTTATTTATTGTAAGCAAAAATAAACACATTTCAGTGTCACGCGTGACCACCTAGATGATGGCTTCTAGGTGTAATGCATTTGTTCGTATCTACAATAAATAAGAAGACTATTGATCTACTTGTGTAGATTGACCGTATTTTCAAACCCCCAAATGAGGACCCTTAAGTGTGCTGCACATTTATGCATGGAAACATATATGCGTTTATGCAACATAGGTGTTTTCATCAGGATGGACAATTATTTCAGCACTTGGCAGACGTACCCAGCCCACCTTTCAACAGCAGACGCAAAGTTATATTTTATCTCCCAAAATCCACCATGATATTTGTCAGTGAGCACAAGCACAGGCTACTAGCTAAATGGCCGAATGTGACACATTCTCTGCCAGGTTTTTCTTTTAAACAAAACAAGGTAAAAATCTCTTTGTGGCCTATAAATAACTTTATAAGCTATAACATAAAAATAACATCAATCTATATCTTCACAGCACAAGCTGGTCACGAGTTTAAGATTAAAACATCAGGACATTAAACCACAATTTGAGCTTGTTAATAACAAAAACCAAAAAAGAGTCTTTAAAGAGTTACCTTTGAAGTCTTTCTTCTTCTCAGCTCTCATGGAGACCATCGCTTATTTTTGAGATGATCTTTTATATCGCTATTTCCAATGTGTGCAATCGAAAATGTAATCTCGCAGTATGTGCGGAATGCAGAATTTTCATTTCATAAGGACAATGCAAATTAATCAACATTTCTGTAAATTGTGCCTGTGTTTGCCAGCTTGCTAATTTTCAACGTCACCTTTGGTGAGATGTTTTGAAACCTATGGAATGATAAAAATTTATAGAACGAAGACAACAAGACATTGTAAAGATAGTAACAGCCACAAAATAATAGTTCTCATGAGAACACAAGCCATGCAGGGTAACAGGGAACAATAATTATTATGTTGATTTTGATAAAATGTTAAAACATAAAGTTATGGGTTAGTAAAATGGTAATATTCACCTGACACACAAGCCATGCAATACAGGGTTTTAAGACACAACTATTGAAGAATATACCAGATTGTTAATATTCCATACATACCAAAGACATTCAAAACTGGATATGGGAAAAATAAGCAGCAGGTTAGCCAGTGATAACAACAATGATAATGAAATGAGCAATGTACCATGTAGATTAGGAATGTTAACGTCTGACTTCTCAAAAGCCAGGCCTTGAGTCTTTGTGCGAAGGTGTGGTAGGTGGTGCAGGTTCTTATTTGGTAGGTTGTTCCACAACAGAGGAACTCTTACAGAAAAGCCTGATTGGCTAAAGGATCTGGACCTGAAAGGAATTACACAGTCCCCTCTCAGAGCACATCTTGTAGATCTGTTTGAATTTTTCTGCTTAATAAAAGTACTAAGTAGTGGAGGAGCCTTGCCATTTAAGATCTTAAACATCATGCAGGCGTCAGTGTCTTTCATTAGATTTTCCCAGCTAAGGATGTCATATTTTTCAAATATATTGCAGTGATGGTAAGTATCAGGTTCTCACTTGGAGAGCCTGCTTGTACAGAGAGAGAGAATTGGCTTCAGTGTTTTACCTTTTGCTTGAGTTAAGTGGACGATGATCATTCCATTCATATATAGTTTTGCTGCTGTACTTGTTCGGCAGTCTTTATATGTGAGATGAGCTAAGTCTTACTTTTTTGAAGGATGAGGTAGAGTTGACGATAATACCAGGATATTTAACATTAGAGACTACTTGGATGATCTTTCCAGACACATAGACTTTGGAATAACAGTTAGATGCAGAGTGGGTGGCAGCTGTGGCTCAGAGGTAGAGCGGGTCATCCACTATTCAGAAGATTGGCGGTTTTGTCCCTGGCTCCTCCAGTCTGCATGTCGAAGTGTCCTTGGGCAAGATACTGAACCCCAAACTGGTCTTGAAGGCTGTGCCATTGGTGTGTGAATGTGTGTGAATGCATCAGATACTCCCCCTGATGAGCAGGTTGGCACTTGGCATGGTAGTCCCTGCCATCAGTGTATGAATATGTGTGTGAATGAGTGAATGTTGGCATGCAGTGTAAAGCACTTTGAGTGGTTGGAAGACTAGAAAGGCACTATATAAATGCAGTCCATTTACCTTACACACTGAACTCTGCCTGCAAGATAGGACTTCACCCAATTCAGCATGTTTCAGGAGAAATGTTCAAAAAGATAGTTTGCAGATTAGTATTGATGGTTGACAGTATCAAATGCCTTCTTTAAGTCTAAAAATCATTTTTAGTTTGATGTTCTCCAAAAGGTTTGCTGCCTCAATGGAACAGTTGGATTGACAACCAAATAGCATTGGGTATCATGTGTAAGGGCTACTGTTGAGATGAGTGGTCAGCTGTTCAGCAACACATTTCTCTGTGAATTTAGAGATGACGGGTAAGATGTTGATAGGCCTGTAATTGCTCACATCAGTCGTCTGATTTATGAACTGCCATAACGATTGCTCAAAAAACTTTCCTTCTTTGATAGAGGTATTCATTTTTTTCGTTGCCGGGTACTTTACAAAGGAAGGAGTAAATCTCTTGAAGCTCTTGAGAAAAGACCAACTGTCTCTTTGGCATGATAGCTAACCATTAGCATACTGATGGTTCTGTCAAAAAGAGCCACGTCATAGGCTAACAACAGCCTTGACAACGACACATTTATTAATTGAAACACATAGAGACAAATCAGTGTTAAATTCAGCTTTGTGGTGCATTGTTAATGTTTTTATATTGGGTTAGGTAATAATGAGTTGGACAGAGTCTTTTTTGGGAGGTACAGTCCCGTACTGTCTGTTTGAATGCTCAACCAGAGACTTCAGCTGGCTGAGCTGGCTAACTTCCCATTAGCCCAATGCTAACTTGAATGAGGATAAGATAATTAAATCGTGTGTCTCTTCTAGACTTTCCAAATGTTATCAAATTAATTGTATTAAATTCTGACAATGAAACAAGTCATTTTGCAGGGGTTGTGTGCACTCGAAACAATTTATCCACAGTTTTACGGCCACAGCAGTACCAACGGAGTAGGCTAAGGTGAAACCTATGACATGTTTTCTCTTAACTTCTATTTTTTGATTGTTATGCACCACAACACCAAGGCAAATTCCTTGCAAACCTACTTTGCAATAAACGACTATGAACAAATGCTGAGGGTACCAAATAAAGCAAAGAGGAAAGAGGAATTCTATAGGAGGTGAAGAGAGACTTAAATAGTTCAAAAATGTATTGTGATATGATTGGTTATTATTTTATGTACACTTTAACGCTTTATTTGGAAGGTCCCAAGTTAATATTCATCTTGGTATTAACATCCAACCATTACGTCAATGTTAGCATTTCTTAAACACACTTGTTTACTGTGATGTTAAAGTAATATTCAACCATATGCTCATTACTTTACCACAGTATTGCTAACCCTTAATACCCAGCATTACATATCTGTGCCACTCAGTTTTTAGTTATTAATTTTTAGTGTAATGTTAACTTACATACATTAATGATGGAATACCTTCAAAACATACACAGAATTGTGTAGATTTAGCCTTTATTTGTAGAGAGAGACTTTTCTAGCTGGTTCAGTGAATTGAACCACCAACAATCAAAGAACCACATACTAGACGTGAGGAACATAATGTTGCATTATATTAAATTTTTTCCGAATACAATTTGTATCGAAACACTTCAAACCATTATCTGTTGACAAAAAACCGCATAGATTTTTTTTTTTAATGAGGCACAATCACAAGTGAATATGATATTTGCATATTTAGTGCATTTTGCATCTGTTCTGAAGTAGTCTCCCCCTGATGCTGCTAAACACTGGAGTATAGTACTGTAATTTTGTCATTCCTTCTTCATCACTTATCCTGCAAAAATTACAACATACTGATGTCAGGGAATCATACTTATCCTGCTCTATACCTTTGGTATAAAAGTGTCTGTGATTGTGCAGTTGACACTTGATGGTGATGTGCTTTTAGTCCAAACATGTTTAGCAGGTGCTCAGCTTCTGTAATGGAATAACACAAGTAAGAGATAGACAGTTCGCCCTTGACAGCAAATATCTTCTTTCACTTTCATCCAAATATATTTTTCTGCCTTTTCTCTTCCTCCCTTTCTGTGTGACTGTTTGTGTCACCATGTTTTTTTGTTGTCCCAGTACAGCAGGAAGACAGGACGAGCTGCTTGACAAACTAATAGTTACATTCATGGCAGTTTGGATCTGAAATGTAGAAGCAGTAATGCAGTAACTATTTCTGCATTGACGCAGGCCAGGAGTGGCTAAAAGAGTTTGTTGCTCATGCTAGCTATCCAGTTCTTCCTCTTATGTTGATTGAAATAAACTGTAAATATAAAATGCATCACTTCCTGTGAGTGGGAGGATTTTTGCCCAGGAAGGAACCACCAGACTGGTAGGTGTTTAGAACAGAAACTGCAAAACATCTTCATGATCTGGATATCGGATGAATCACTGTTGTTGTTGTTTTTTTTTTACCAACTAATTACAGAGTAAAACAGGACATTTTGCAAATTATAATTAAAGTATAAAACAATCAGCATCATTACCACTATACCACAGCTGGAAGAAAATAAATGTAGATTTTAATAATAGGTCAAGCTTGCCAAACATATTGTAATAGCAGACTCATCTTACACTAGTGTAGGAGAGGTGAAAAATAGCATCAGCAAACTGTCTTTGGTGTACATTATATCAGAGTACAGTATGAAAACAACTGTAAGTTCAGTGCAGTTTTTAAATTTGAACTGCATTTGCCGCCAAGCTTTGTATTAACTTAAACTGTTGTTTTCCACTTATTGAAATGTATGTATTTATGTTTTTTCTTGCTTTGAAGTTGTAATCCTTCAGTTCCAACTTGCCATACATGCTGGGTCATTTTGTAGAGGTGTATCAAACACTTCCCCTGACAGTGCAGATTACAGATGGCATGTATAGTCGTGGGCCTGTGTATATGTTGTGTATAGTCGTGCATGTTCAAGAGCTTTGTTGTTATGCTTCCTGTACGATTGGTTGTATCTGCTAGAAATCCATGCTTAGATCCTGTGGTGTCTGTTCCAGATTTCTTTGTTTCTTCATTTCTCTCTCTCTCTCTCTCTCTCTCTCTCTCTCTCTCTCTCTCTCTCTCTCTCTCTCTCTCTCTCTCTCTCAGTATATCTATCCTTTGCTTCCCCCTTTCACTCACGCTCTCTCTCTCTCTCTCTCTCTCACTGCCTTTCTCTCTATCTCTCATCTGATAAACCTTCCGGTCATTGCTGAAGGATAAATCAGGATTTTTTTTTTTTTTTTACATGGTGCTGACAAGCAGAAAACTTTGTTCGAGAGGGTGCGTTCAGACATTACGAGCTACGTATGGAGCAATTTAGGGGTACAAAATGTGCAAAGTGCAAGACTGCACAACTGTCTGTGTATGGCTGTGCCACGTACGATCATACTGCATATTTAAAGAAGCTACAGCGAGCTAGCAAGGAACCAGCAGAGTAGCCAGCAGTTTTCAGAGAGGTACTGTAGCTTCTCGCTTTGTCATCCTTTGCTTGCCTGTCTGTTTGAGCCAGTGGATAACAGGATGTAAATAAGACTGCTGTCTGTCGACTGTCTGCGCTGTCTGTTCACTTCAGAGATATATAGACCCCCACTCATACCCATGACACAACTCTGCACAACGGCTGCAAACCAGTGCACTGCACGGCGCTGGCAAGCAGCGATAATTGTTAATATCCTGAAATTTGAGGTGATACTTGCTAAACTCTTTTGTGCCAACCATGGAAACATATAATCTCCTCCTCCCTGAAGGGGAAAGTAATGCTGTGCTGCAAAATGGAGTCTGTAGGTGAAAGTGGAGGACAGCACATACAGAAAGGCACCCTGGATAAAATGTGGAGGTTAAATTGGACATACGAGCTGTTGGCAGGTTAAAGCTTGCTGTGTCTTGCTTACTGAATGTACCTTTCAGTCTATGCTGTAGTTTTCTCTGTAGCATTTCAGATAGTTCTGATTAATCTCATTGGTTTAGATATCATGTAAACTTTGTTGGTAAACTACAGTCTGTCAGCCACCAGAGCACATTAGCCCCAGCTATAGATTGAAAATGCCAAATTTCCCCTCATGGATCAATAAAGTTCATTTAATCTAATCTAATCTACAAATACCACGAGTTCAGGCTAGTATTGATGTCAGAACATAATGTCCATGGCTGCTGGCTGCTGTTTTTTTTCTTTTAGATTTGATGACCCTTTGTATAATGAATGTAACAAAATGAATCACAGGCTTTGCTTTCATTCAGATGGTTGGAACAAAAGGTGTGCTGGCTTTTTTCCCTTGTGCTCGTTCTCATGGCTGAAAGAACAGTGCAGTCATGAAAAAAAAGGAAAAGCAAGCATGGGCAGATAAAGGGTGGAGAGGGGAGGGGAAATGAGAGGCAGAAAGAGAGAGAGAGTGAGAGAGAGCGAGAGAGAGAGAAGAAGAAGCAAAAGAGAGAGAGAAAAAAAGATATACAGTAAAAGCTCTGTCGGCATAGGGCTGCTTCTGCTCCGAGTGTCTCCCACCTCTCTCTCTCTCTCTGCTCTATTTATAACTCTATGGGAAATTGCTGAGTGGGCTCTTCCGAGGGTTTTTGCTGTAATTGATTCAAAATGCAAGTTGTCTCTTTAGTGGTGAGAAAGAGGAGAAAAGGATACCCAGTCAGTTTTATGGACAGTATATGTATGAGGGTAAGATGAAGGTCTTTGCATTTTAAACTGGATGTATGTTGACCAGATTCTAAATCACTGTAATAAATACAGTGCGGTTATTACTCTGGGTGGCTGAAATTGCCATAGAGCTGCTGTTATGCAATAATGACTGTAATGAGGCCACACCCTTAATATCATAAAACTGTGGTTTATCAATTGTAGTGATTTGTGTATAATGTGCATTACACTTTAATCAGATTTACTAT